>OW121806.1:3612500-4977500 GCA_933228885.1 Leistus spinibarbis
CGAAACTGTCGCATTTTAGACTTGTATATGGTCTAGATGTGCACCTCATATTTTCGAAAAGAATATTCAAAACGACAATTTCTATTCTATTATATTAATTAATTATTTTTATTCGGGCTTTGGATTAACAATATGAAAAAATCTTGTAGACATAAAATATCTTTAAATTTTTTGTAGAATTTTTGAGTGTTTTAATTATTTTTATAAGGGCAGTATTAAGGGGACTCCAAATTTTGGGGCCCTATAACTCGGGAAGTATAGAGGCGATTGGATTTAAACTGCTAGCGGATTCAAATGGGATGTTAAATAATATGTGTACCAAATTTGGTGTGAATCGCTCTGGTACCTTCACAGGAGTAGAAAGCACAAATTTGGTCTTACGAGCGAGCGACGACTAACATCCAAGTATATAAGTTATATATATATTTTTGGATTCAGGGCGACGAGACAAACACTTTTTATAATTAATTGTTTTGATCCGAGAATACTACAGACACACGACCGAATGCTTTAACCTCTTCGGTACTACGTACGGCGAGCTAAAAATCCACGAAATAGATTATACAGTGCGCTGCAGACATTGCCTGCGTCCATACTTAAGTTAATTATATTTACACCAAATTTTTAATAACAGACACCATATTGTACTATTTTTAATGTAACATAAGTTAGATACCGATGTGATAATTATTATAAATCTGAGAGATTATTTAGAATGTGCCTTTATCAGATGACATCCTAACCTCAAGTATCGATTTGCAATGTTTGCAACAGTGCATGCTATATCCGTGTAGTCATTATTTTGCACGTCTAACACCGGGAAGAGATTAAAAATAAAATTACGCGAATCGAAATAAATAAAAGTAAGAACCAGAAGAAATAAAAATAATAACTTAAAGAGATAAAAAAAAACAGTATCTACAAGTAGCTGTGCAGGATCGTTTGCAAGAAGGTCGAAGTCCTCAAATGGCGAACCATAAAATGAGCCAAGCAGGGAGCGAAACTCGTAACGATAGATACCTACACGGCAGCGACCCAGCGCGTCATTGCGACGTGTTGGTGCTGAGAAAAAAAAAAACAAAAAACAAACAGTAACCGGCAGCTTCTGAAGTTTATATACCGAACCAAACGTAGAATCGGCACCGGGACTACTTTTATTCAACCACAAATGTTTCACACTAGACCCTTCGCAAGCTTTCAATCGGCGTTCATTCAAACCCATTAGGCGCTAAATTTAAAATAACAAGCTTAGGTACAACGCACCTATGCGTCCAGCTCGCCTTATAAGTAATATATGCGATGCGAGCAGTTTTTAATAATTTTGGCCTTTTGGTTAACTAATTGAAAAAATGTTATAGATATAAAAAGTCTTACATTTAATTTAAGATTATATTAAAAAAAAAAAAAATTCAAATTTTGAAATTCAAAATTATAATATTTAATAATTTTTTTTCGGGCTTTGGGTTAACAAAATGAAAAAATCTTGTAAACAAAAAATATCTTAGAATTTTTAGTAGAATTTTTAAGTGTTTCAATTATTTTTATAAGGGCAGTATTAAGGGGGGGTCCAAATTTTGGGGCCCTATAACTCGGGAAGTATACGGGCGATTGGATTTAAACTGCGAACGGATTCAAATGGGATGCCAAATAATATGTGTACCAAATTTGGAGTGAATCGCTCCGGTACCTTCAGAGGAGTAGAGGGCACAAATTTGGTCTTACGAGCGAGCGACGACTAACATCCAAGTATATAAGTTATATACATTTTCGGAATCAGGGCGACGAGACGAACACTTTTTCTTAATGAAATTTTTTGATCCGAGAATGCTACAGACACACGACCGAATGCTTTAGCCTCTTCGGTACTACGTACGGCGAGCTAAAAACAATTCAGTAGCAATTTTAATTTGATTTTTTTAGAAATTTCACTTTAAATAATTTAATAGCATTCAGATTAAATAGTTCACAACCAATTAAGTTTTTAAAAGCGAAGAAGCAGGTTGTTTGTGGTATTGAGTGATTCCAGTGAATCTAGGAATTGATAGAAACGTCGAAAACATGAGGGAACCACATAAAACCCCATTTATTACAAAGCTATAGATATGTCTAAGTTTGAATGAACGCTTCTCAAATATGCCATGTGCAAATCCTTTTATTTTTTTACAGAATTATTTTTACAAGTCACAAATCAAAAATGGACAACTGAAATCATCAGACATAAATATGCAAATAAAAATTACGGTTGGATTGTCCTGAGGATGAATGGTGTCTTTTATGCGGTGAAATATTTCTTTTTAACGTGATGATCACATAACTGCTCGTTTGAGGCAGCCAAATGATAGATGTCACTGATATTTATCGGATATCCCATTGTTCGCTGGTCCAAAAGCGTCAGTACCAAAAGATTTTAGGTGTGTAAGACTGTGTGTGTGTATCTTTTAGCTTTTTTGCTTTCATCTACATTTTATATTTGCATTGAATGAAATATGATATTGTCTACACTCTACAGGATGATTATGTGTGTGTGTGTGGATGCTTTAATTTTTCAAATTACTCATTGTTTTTTGTTTGCATATGTTCTTTAAAATTTTGCAATTCAAATTAAGTTTAATGTTGATGTAGTACCATTTGTTTTGTTCGTGAATTTACATGATTAGATTTTAACGATCACGATGTCTAGTTTTTATAATGCTTTCAATAGACACATATCCACAACTTTTCTCCAGCATTTTTTAAAAGTAGTTATAAATATACACAACAGACTAATTAATCTTTTTAATACTACTGTTTAATATTAGCATAGCACCCGTTACGGTAAATGACAGTATGCACGTTTTCCGAAACGGGAAGGCGCTTATATACCACAACCTAAATCATCGCTGAATCCAGCGATACCGTGTCACTGAACTGGTTATATCACTTCTATTTCCATTTAGCGATAAAATAGAACATAAACACACACCAAAGCATATGCACATTTTGCCAATATAGTAAGGACAAGTACACAAACGTAATAAGTATCCATTAACGGTGCATCGCGCGTACAGCGCACGCTCCCCGGATTAATTATTACGAAACTCATTGGAATGTAAAGCAGGATATTAATGTTACGTTATCACTACGTGGTATATAGACGTAGAACGTGCGATTGAAATGATTTTACGGCGTTGAGAATGAGAGTCGATTTTTTTAATATGTGAGTAACATATTACAAAATATGTGATTAATTCTGATAAATTGAGATCATTCGTTTAGCAATATTTATTTCTCAATTAACTGTTTACAATCAGATTTATTTACTTGAAATTTGAAAATGATTCTTATACAATTTGGAATGGAATCTTGTGTTTCTATTTTATTCATTCTCGACGTTTCAACATCTCCTATGTCTGAATTCAGGAATTCAGGTCCATTCACGAGTCAATTAGAAATTAAATGAATAATTCAATTTCTTTTTTGACAAATAATGCTAGCGTTTATAGCAACAAAATGTATAGTTAATGCGTTAATTTGTTACTGTGCATGCTAATATTATTTGTCTTAAAACAAACTGGATTATTATTTGTAATTTCTAATCTTAATTACTAATTGACTCGCTGTGAATGCAGCTTTAGATTATGTAAGATTAACAAATATTTCTTATGAACTGTGAACAAGTGACTTCGATTTTCAAGTGTACTTAACTACGAGCAGACATAAAGAGTTGTAGATTATTAAAATATTTAATAGTTTTTATGGCCTTTGGGATAACAATATGAAAAAATCTTGTAGACATAAAATATCTTAGAATATTTAGTAGAATATTTGGGTGTTTTAATTATTTTTATAAAGGCAGTAAAGGGCCCTATAACTTGGGAAGTATGCGGGCGATTGGATTTAAACTGCAAGCGGATTTAAACGAGATGCCAATTAATATGTGTACCAAATTTGGTGTGAATCGCTCCGATACCTTCAGAGGCACAAATTTGGAGCGAGCGACGACTAACATCCAAGTATAAAAGGTATATATATTTTTGGATTCAGGGCGACGAGACAAACACATTTTGTTAAAGAATTTTTTTTATCCGAGAATGCTACAGACACACGACCGATTGCTTTAGCTTCTTCGGTACTTCGTACGGCGAGCTAAAAATATATAATTCTCTCACTCGTAAGATCGTATTTTTGCTTTATACTCCTCTGAAGGTACCGGAGCGATTTAAACTAAATTTGCTTCTTATTTGAATCTCCTTGCGATTAAAATCCAAATACCCTTATACTTTCGAAATTATAAGGCCCCAAAAAAATGAATCCTACTTTAATGTCGATTAATCTTGGAGCTTGTACAAATGTGTCATTGTCATTGCATGTTTTTCTCATGTAGTTCTTATATAGTTTTACAGAGTTATTTAACGGGACCATGTAGAAATAAGTTCTTGCTGCTGTGTAAACCGGCTCCGTGATGCCGTGTAGAACGTGTAGGTACGTAAAAGATGCAACTCTGATTAAAATTAATTTGATTAAGAATTATGATCATGCTACAGTGGCGCCGGTGTTAATTTATTAAAGTTCTTTTTTTTTGATACATGACTTTTGATTCTGTTCCTTTTAGCTACATATCAACTGATACAACTATCTGAGGACATGTTTGAGATAAAGTTTGTTATTTATTACCTCATTATCGAACTGAATCCTTCATTATACATTATTTTCTTATTTACAATCTGCTTTGACACAAGCTTTGACATTTAAACGCATGAAATTGCACGGCAGCGTTGGATTTTTAGCTACCCATACGATGTATAAAATAGTTCAAGCATTCGCTCGTGTGTCTGTAGCATTATCGGACAAAAAAATGTCCATAACAAAAAGTTCTCGCTCCATATGTCATTAACCCGTGTATGTTATATAATTGCTGTTTTTTTTGTATAGTATTCCATTGTTCATACTAAAAAATGCAGTTCTTTGTTTCAAACTATTATACCTATCATAATTTCAGTGTCAAATGGTCAAGGATTCTATTTTGTGTAGACAATTCCTTTCTATGTAAATAGAGAACAAGTTTCCCACAGAGGGCAATTGCCGTGAAATTTCTAAATTACATTTATTTATGTATGAATGTATAAATATTTTATTTTTACTTTCTTGGATGAAGTCTAAAGTACTGTAAACATGTAAATTTTTATAGACGAGATTTGAGCCTCTGAGATGATATTGACTATTTTCTAAATGACTGTGTGTGTGTATGTGAACGCACTACAGCGAATACTGTTGATAATCGCATCAACGAATATCAACATTTTAAACAAATGTAAAACAATAATATTAGTTTTATTAGGATATCCGTTTATTCTCTATTTTGGTGATAAAATATAATTAATATACCATCTTATCAATACGAAGGGTGTGAAAATATTAATATCATACATAATACCGAACCTTGTTGCAATGATTATTTATTTTCAAGATTACATAAGCATATGCAAGTATAATTCAGTCATACTTATAACTCATAACGAAAGTTGATCACTCAAAAATGTACTGAAATAACATGAGAGTTTGATCATTAAAAACACCCTCCTCAACTCTAAATGCAACCTACTACAATTTTTCGCACCCTATTCAACTGAATTTCAACTTTAATTGGTCTAATTACGGTTGTAAATGTTTCTTGAAAAGTTGCAATTTGCAAACATAGCCATAATAACCCAATATGAACCACCAACATTCTAAGATATACCCATTACAACAGGATGGTGAATCGAAAACGAGAACATGCATATATATATATATATATATATATATATATATATATATATATATATATATATATATATATATATATATATATATATAAATAGTTAAATACGAACCTGGAAATCAGTCTTTTACAGTCGGAACTTTTTTCCGATTATAATTCCTCGTACATCACTAATTACAAATCCAATTACGTCTAGACTTTATATAGATAGATTAACTAACACTCATTTCAATAGGAAAGTATTAAAACGTCACTAATAAATAAAGATGCATGGCTGAAATGGACTTTTTATTGTGATGATAAAGCTAAAAATGAATTCTCCTTTGTTCGCGCTGCATTGGCCGCATGTATGTATGCGTTATATAGGTCGGATATACAATTAATCATGACATATTTTATTTGGAATGAAAGGGGTAAATTATAAAAATGTAAAATATATATATATATATATATATATATATATATATATATATATATATATATTCATCCTGTTTGAAACTCGTGTCTAGTTTTTAATTTAATTACTTAACAGTGGAACCATGGAGGTTCACTTGGGTGTTCTAAAGTTGGTGCTACACTATATAAAATTTTATACCTCTTCAGCGTGATCTATGGGGTTCGTGTTGAATGGGATTTATAAGGCAAATTTGTCAAAATTTGAAACTGTAAAATATCTAAAATATTTTGCAAATCAATCATTGATTCAATTTTCTAAATATATCAAACATAATTCTTCTTACGTTATGAATAAAATTAAGTCGAAAGAGCGACCTTGAAGATATTATGAACACTTATGAGGGCCTCTAAATCCATGTTGACTATGGGCACCTTTAAAATTAAATTAGCCATGTAAACGTAGTGAAAACAAAACTCACATAGTGATACATGAAAAACGATTAGTCACTGTGGAAACGTCGGTAACAAATCGTCTTTCGCATTACATTTATTTACTATTTTCAAGCCCAAACATTCGTGTATTCTACGGTAATAAGATCTATTTATAATAAAAAAAGCTAACAAATATAGCATTTATTTATTATAACTCTACATTTGGCTGTTTTTAAATATGTCTCATTTAATAGTAGTAAACTTGAGTAAAGCAAATCTTCTTCAGACATTTTAGATTATACTGAATACTATTAGACGCATGTGAAGGCAACTGCCGTCGTGCCTAGTCAGAATTTAAATACAAAGTTTGGTTATCTGAATATTATATAATATTCAAAATTAGGGCAAATAATTAATTACACAGAGAAACAAAAGTGAGCCAAAGAGATAACGATAATATAGATTTTTGTTGTTCAAGAATGCTATCTCACTGTATATCTGTCATAATATTGTTAATCATCGAACCTTAAACGTTTTAACGGTGCGTAACATGTACTCGTTCAACGTAAAAAACGGCAAAAAATGCAAAGCTTTCAACTCTTGGCCTTATGTATCGTAAGGTGCATGATGTGCAATTTGAATGCCACGTGGCACCTGCACCTTTGTTCATGTCTCGTTCATGCTGGTAGAAATGTTCTGGAAATTTACTGTTGCATTAGTTTAATGATCCACGTTCTTGCGCAGGTAATTACAATCAACGACATAATATTCAATCTCATTGCCTAAGTTTATCCTGGTATTTCAAGCAACTTAAGTTTGCCAACTCTACAATGACTTGCCTTTGGGGAGTTTATATATATATATATATATATATATATATATATATATATATATATATATACATATATATATATATATATATATATATATATATATATATATATATATATATATCAGATCTTAGGAACGACCAAGCGAGCGAGTGAGATACTTACATCCAAGTATATGACTGATATTATTGGATTCAGGGTGAACATTTTATTAAGGAATTTTATTTTTGATCCGAGCATATTACAGACACACGACCAAGCATTATAGCTGTCTTGTATCATGCGATGAGCTATAGAAAGTATTGTGATCATAAAAATAACCGAGCCCACATTTTAATGGAAATATCCGTTTTGAGGGTCCCTGAATCTGATTTGACTATTTCCTCAATTATGTCTGTGTGTTTCCATCTATTTGTTTACGTGTGAACGCTTTGCCGCACATAAAAACATGATGTTTTGAATCTTTCGAAAGAAAACCTTCTACTTTTAAAAGGACATTTCAACCGGAATCACTTATAATTTTTTGCACATCTCGTGAAGGACGCGAATTTAAGGAAAAGTGAATCTAGTAAAGATTAAAGATATTTAAATATCTAGTAACTATTATTAGAAAAGATCCATTTACTGAAAAATCACCTTTGAATTTAGCAGTATTTACATTTACGTTCCCACACATATTGCTATTATTTAATGGCAATGGTAGAATTAATTCAAAATATAATAAAGTTAAACTAATAGTCTAATCTATAAATCTATAGAGAATTCTATAAATTATTGACAACGTTATAACTGTTTTATGAATTTATAAAATAATTTTGTGATTGACTTTAGTTAATAAACTTGACAACACTGTCTGATTTATCTACGAAAAAGTCTGCAAAATATAATCATTTTGAAGCTATAAGCGGTTAATAATTTATAGAATATCCTTATAGACATACAAATTAGCTCAAAATTCCACCATAAGCTTGTAATGAAAACTAATTTTAAGAAAATCGAGGAAAGGTTTCTTCAGATTTTATAAATTAAATATAAATAAAATATTTATTATTTTTATATTGGTTTTGTAACTGTTGGTTTTTTCACATTCCTATTCCCTTTGAATACATGTATGCGGGTACCCACGTATATACTACATCCGATAATTAATCTATTTCACAATTTTATTAAAAATATATATATATTTATTATAATAAATGCCAATTCTACGTTATGACATGAAATTCATCGGAAATACTTGTAATTTATTGTTATATTGTTTATAAAGAGATATAGATATATTTTTAAATCTGTTCTATTGCAAAAAGTGGTTCTACGCGACTAACCATAATGACATCATATCCGTATACCTGAGTTGATTATTTGATTTTGTCGCAAACCACAAATTACAACACTGAACTTGAAACCAGTTCAAATACATTATACATACAGATCATGTGTAATCATATCCTGATCAAGTGTAGGTATTAAATGTTCGACTCATAATTATTAATGTTTGAAAACAGAGTCCAGTGTAGAAGCTTCTCATAAAATTCAATATGGAACTGATTGCAATTAGTTGTAAATACAAGTTCAACTTCATTATATAATGTTTCTGTACAACTTTATGAATTATTTAATGTATGAGCAAGATTTGCTTTCGCAGCGATAACGAGGCAGGAATTATTCATGGACATATTTACTTTTTGTGATTCCAGTTCATTTTTGCAAAAAGTAAAAGAGCAAATTGCTTTTTAATTCATAAATCATTTTCTATTTTCTTTTTACTAAATAAATTCTATTCAAACTTATTCTTAGGCATTTACAAAATGGGTAATATACTTCCAGTCGTTTAGTCGAATTCTTCAAATATAGTTTAAAACTTCATGTAGAACCGTAGACCGCTGCTGCTCTGTTGGAACAATTTCGTAAAGTCTTCTTGAAGTTGGTATGCAAAAAGACAAACAGCGGGTGCCAGTCAATGGAGAAACTTTTTTTTTTTATTACATTTTTGTAACATATTACTGCCTCTTTTTTAGGAGATTAAAGAGGGAAAGTATATTCAAAATTTTATCAGGAAGCTAATTTAACTTTACGCAAAAGAAAAGAATCTTGTTAAAAATGTAGCATAAAGTTTATTAAATTAAGAAAGTCTGCATTTGTTATATTATGTTTTAGTAACAACAAAACCAAGATTAGGTCCACTGTAACCCAAGTGGAAACCATATTTCTTTTTCGTGCCATAATTCGGGCATTATTACAAAATAGGAATGATTTCAGGGCTTATATTCTTATATATCTTTAAGGCGTCCTTCTGGTTTATATATATATATATATATATATATATATATATATATATATATATATATATATATCTAGTGCCTCCTATTTTTGATTCTTCTGGCGGTGCATGTTTACTCTATGCATTTTTTGTTCTATCTCCAATATCACTAGAACGGCTGCAGTTACAGCAAAAATAGTTATATTCATAATGAAAGATATTAATATTTCGCACAACTTTTGTTTGAAAAGTTTCTTCAATCAATGTACCAGTTACGAGAAAATTGCTACTAAAAATCATAAGTATCTTGTTTACGTTGTCATGGATTCGAATGTAGCTTAATTAATCGGATCATCTGCGCCTGTCAATATTCCGACAAGAAAACAAAATAGACTCAATTAGATAAATGACATTTCAGAATATTTCTATAGAGTATTGGTTAGTTTTGATAGTTAGTACTTCAAATCCATTACAAATTGGTATTGGTATAATTTTCCACCCATTCATTTATATAAGGTAAGCTTGGTTTTCATATTATTTCTGTTGGTTTATTATTGCTTAATATTATATTTTTATAATCAATGAATATTGATGAAACATTATTTGATAACATAATAAAATAATAAGATAATTGGTACAATTTCAGTGTATCACTGTGAAATATTAGTATTTTTTAACAGTTTGTTTGGAATATATATATATATATATATATATATATATATATATATATATATATATATATATATATATATATATATATATACATATATATAAAACATATGTTTATGTGAATAAATGAGAGTTTATGTGAATCTATATTTTTCTAGATTTTCGTTTTTAGGCGCATTGCAATGTCTTGATAATTAAAAAGCAAGCTCAAAAGTATGTAGCGATGTTAGTTTCCACTTGGCCTGAAATGTAGGTCGAATGTCCATTGTTTATAACCGTCGCTTAGCAGCAGGTGCTATTGTAAATGTTTAGCATATAAAAATAAGATGTTTTGTGCGACCTTCCTATAGCGCCGATTGCTAATGGCAATGGATATTTTTAACAGGAAGCTCTCTCAAGTAATGTATTTCTGTCAGAAAAAAAAATAACAGTTAACGAAAGTGAATTGCATTTCATTTCACACTTCGAAAATATTTAAGCCATAATCATTGTTGGTTTTTTTTAATAGTATAGTAGAATGTAAATTGAAATTATATATAGCATTATTTGCTCAATATAATACAAAAAGAAAGCACTTTTTAATGATAAACAAAACCATTTACTCTGACACACATACTATACTAAAGATAAGTGCAATATGTTTTGCGTTATTCACATATATGCAACATTTAAAGATACGTTTTCTTTTCCAATAAAATTGTTTACCAATTATTTCACATCAGCATAAATTTCACATAATTTAATAATATTCTTATTTCACATCTTAATAAACGGCTCATTATTATGGTATGTACTAACATGATCATAATTATATAGTTTTCATTTTACGATTTAGAAAATTTGATAGTACAAATTAAACAAAAAATTTCAAATATTTATTAGAAAACATCACACAACTTTCTTCGAACAACTTTGATCAAACAAATCTTATTTCTCTAATTGCATTGCTTACATGTTGTACCGATAACCTAAAAATATTTTCAACAAATATTGTAACAGGTGCTAATGGTTTTTAAATCTTTTCAAGCATGATGCTACCTACGGTTTTAATAACAAACATTTAAATAGAAAATAATCTTGGAACGTATTGATTTCGGTCCAATAGAGTTATTATATTTTATAGTAAATGTAATCTATTTATAGATAAATGGATTAACATATTATTTTTGTTTCCGTTGTAATAAAAGTTTTACGAAACAAGTAGGTTAATAGACCGAATATAATTAATTAAATCTTGTTAATTAAGATTTATACATACTGATATATTAGTTGATTAGTTTTTAAGAACTTAACCATGCGTATAATTTGCATATATCTATAGTTAATAGCATGCAGCAGAATATTAAATCAATTTTTATGGTGTTAGAGATTATAAATTATATTAAAGATGCTATTTTCAAATTGTACGAAAATAAGCAGGAGTAGCACGGCTGGAATTAAAAAGATCCTTAATTCATTTACGGATTTAAATTAATTTAATTGAAGCCCTTATGTTAATGAGGATTTAAGAATTGAATTCATTTAAAGAAATTAAATAGAGTTTATGAATTAATCAAATGCTTCCAACCCTCTTAATAGCTTTAAGCCCAGAAAAAGACTCGAAGCCATCAAAATTTATAATTATTAAAAAGGCTGAGTGGTTTCAAATCACATTGCAAGTTAAAACTTACATACAAGAATTCTAATTGATAAATATAAAATAGACTTTAATTCCATTTGATTGCTGATTTATTGTAATTGTCAAAAAGGTCGCAATTTGATATTGTTTTGCAATTGATAAACAGGTCTTATTTTCTTTTGATTTATAATACAAAATCACATATAAAGTTTGTAATTATTAAAAAGGCTTCAACTCCTTTTAATTATAACCAATTTATAATTGGTAAATGGGCTATAATTTCTTTGGATTAATGACATAACACAAATGCACATAAAAGACTTGTCACTGTCAAAAAGGTTTCAATTCGTATTGAATTGTGATTGGAAACATGATTCATATTTTCCCCAGCTCGTGTCTTTCTCTAAATAGTAAATAACAGGAATAAACCGTTATTTCCAGTTAAAATAAGAGATTTTCTTTGAAGGAATAAACAAATTCAAAACATTATATTTTTATGCTATGGTATTGACTGTAGAGTGTCCACAAACACACACACACACACACAGAGAGACAGACAGCCGTGATTGAAACAAGATTAGGTACAAGATACATTCATGATTACAATACTTACTTATTGGTTCGTAAAAGAAAGTAAAATATCAAGAAATATTCAAGAAAAAAGTTATGTTGGTTCTTAATTATACATATTTATTGTTATATATATAATATTTTATGATTACTTACGTATTACTGCGTACAAAAAAGTAAATTAAACGGATTCACAAAAAATCATGTACAACGCAGGTAGTAAATGGTAAAAATAAGGGAAGTAAACATAATAGACAATTTGCAGTCTACTTGGCGTCATAGTACATTAATAATTCACATTACTGTACAAATGACTAGTTGGCGTTTTGTATGAATCACCCTGTATATATACTGTACTTACAGTATTCTAATATACATCTAGTTAAATGTACATAACATACGGGAGGTAGACTAACGTTAATCGTATACACGGACGTGCATGAACCCTTCGGATAGGGTTGAAATATCGACCGTACAAAATTTAGTTTACATTGCAAATAAAGCGGAATTTACAACATACATGTAACACGCTTGATTCCTCTAACCATAACATTGCAATGTTTGATTTCTTTGGTTGGCAAATATCCTAATATCACGGATTTGGATCAGGTTTTTGGGTTAATTCCGCGAAGCACGCACACCAAATGGCCTTGGGGTAGCCAGTAAATAGGATTGATTCAAATTGTTATTTATTTGAATCTTACCATTATGTTCACTATATGTTTAGCATTTTATATTTAGAAACTTTACAACAATTAGTGACTATAAGAAATAATTTAACAACTAGGTTAACCTGTAGGCACAGAATACAGTCCACATTCGGTTGTGTGTCTGTAGCATTCTTGGATTTAAAAAAAACATTAACAAAAAGTGTTTGTCTCGTCGCCCTGAATCCAAAAATATATATAACTTATATACTTGGATGTTAGTCGTCCCTCGCAAGACCAAATTTGTGACCTGTACTCCTCTGAAGGTACCGAAGCGATTTAAACCAAATTTGTTACACATATTATTTTGCTTCCCATTTGAATTCGTACGCAGTTTAAATCAAATCGCCTGTATACTTCCCGAGTTATAGGGCCCCAAAATTTGGAGCACCCCTCCATATCAGAGGTTCTTTATAGCGATTTAACGCAAATCGAATGGTCGTAAAACGAGAATTGTCTGTATTACAATTATTTGCAATAGGTTAGAAATTTACTGATTTCTTTAAAAAATTGTTTTTACATCTTGATCAATAAAAATAAAAATTTATATTACTAAACAAACAAAAAATGATGCAACTGTTTTATATGAAATTAATTTCCTTTATATAATTAGTTTTTGAGTATACATATACGTATGCCACTCCTATTTCTGTTAGTTGAAGATAGGTATAGAATTTATTTCAGAAAAGTTTTCGATTAATGACAGTAATGACAGAGATCCTTCACTCCACACTTCATATTCGCAAACTCCTCTTCCAAACTCATTAAAACTTTTATGCATGATCTGTCTACTTCTTTTACCTCGTAATATGATGTAATTTTTTATTTTATAAAATATATAACCGTGTTGTACTGTGACTGTTATTGATTTCGTTTTCATGTAAATTCTGTCATTGCAGATAACATTAAAACGCGAATCACGAATCAGAGAAATCTTGAAATAATTGGAAAGGTTAAATACATTATAATTGCAGTCAGACAATTCCACAAAAAGTAAACTATTATATCCACTCACTGATGCTTCAATTATTACTGCTACAATTTGTTAATGTATCTATTACATTGGGTTTAACTAAAATCGAAAACTGATATAATTTGAATATTAAATTTTAACTATTAAGTAATAATAAAAATTTACATTATATTCACTGATTATATATATGTATATTTTATCAGCACTTTCTGAAAACTGATAAACGTTTACAAACATATCCAAGCAATTCAAGGAACTATTGATTCTGTTTACAAAGTTCATATTTCAACTATTGTATTTTTTTTCTTTCTTTCAGTTTTACAAAGAAATTGCGATAACAACAAACTGTTTGAAGAAACCATTATGTTTCTCATAAAATATGTATCAATAGATCCACAAAGCTGAATCATTGGTTCCATTAATTCCAACCAAAAAGTATTGTGACGAATTCTTATTTTGCGCAATATGACAAAATGATCTCATACAAAGAATTTTAGTCATTTCAAAATCTCTTCTTTAGAAATTAGTTCATTAACAATCTTGTGTAAAGATAAGATTGTTATTTATAAATTAGTATAATTAAATGTTAATATGGCGATTTCACTTGCAATTCCACAAACAAGTTATTATATGTTTGTTATTTCGTTTCGTTTTTAGGATATTGTGAATGTATGTACATCATTTTTAAAAAGTTTTGTCGGTTTTTATACCGTTTCCGTTGCATGTCCGGATATGTTAACCTTGATTTTGAATTTGTATCATTTTGGTTTATATTTTGTGAAAGTATACAAAATATATGTTTGTACTATAGTGTTTTGTTAATCGCCTGAGTAATTTTAAGTCAGCTATAGTTGGTTACAAATATTGACGCCGAGTATTAAAATTTTCATGGGAGGTAAAATTTTCGAAGATATTAACGAAAATTCACGTTTTGGCCATTCCTTCATCGACTCTAGACACACTTTTGGAATGGCTGGGTGTGTGTGTGTGTGTGTGAACATTAGAGTAAAAACAGCTGAAGGTAAAATTATAAAACTTTAAACATAAAACTTGTATATGGCCCTTATTAATGGAAACAATATCTTAACCGGTCGAAACAGTTTACTCTAGCTACTTTTTCAATATCTCAAAAATAACATGAATGAACTTTTGCTAAAAACAATATATTTTCTAATGTTGTCAAAATAAATAGTGAGTCTTATAATAGTTGAAAATATTAAAATATTTAGTTACTTTTGTTAAAAAGTTTTTTCGAAACAAAATATTTAGTCAAAATAGAAGATTTATAACCGATGAAATTATCAATTACATGAATTGAATTGAAAATAGGTTGGTAATTTGAAATTTTGGTTGTACAAAAATTGTCGAATTTAGCATTTTGCATAATTTGAAGTAATATCGAAAAGCACACACAAAATGCATCATCAAAAGCAAAATTTGATTTTTTTACTTTCTTGGACCGTGTAAAAGGAAGTATTGTAATTATGAAAATTTTCGAACTACATATTTTAATCATCCCTGAATTGAATCTGACTATTTGCGGAACGACGTCTGTGTGTGTGGGTGTGTGTATATGTGTGTGTGAGAGAGAGAGAGGAATACATTCTAGATCCAAAACTGTTGAAAACATAATTATAAAATTAAAAATTTTAGTTTTGTATATGGGACAAGTGTGCACCTCCTATTTTTGAAAATAATATCTTAACCGGAAGTAACAGCGATAATAAAAATTCGCATATTCAACAAATTTATATAACTGAAATGAATGGATATGTAATTCCCAGAATAACATATTTCTTGCATATTTCGTATTCCTAGAAATATTCCAGTTTTGTAGTAATCGCAGTAAAATGATTTTTTAATGTTTTGCGGAAGTAAAATATATCCGGCGAACATCAAACAAGCAGATAGTAAAGTCAACAAACGACATACACCGTGTATAATAAAATGCGATATGTCGATTTCCATTCATACGATATTCGTTCACGTAGTTTAAAATGATTTTATCAATATGAATATCAGGCAAACATGTTTTGTTAGAGAGCTGTCTGCGTGTGTTCATGCGTGCAAACATGATGTGTGTATGTGTGTGTGTATTGTGCACATAGTGTAAGGGATGGAATGTTGTGGTAAGGCCTTTCAGGCGTCGGTCGCGCCGGCGTCCCGACGCTATATTATACAGGGTTAACGACTGGTTCAATCGATCCATCACAAACAATAATGCATACTCTTTGTTTGAGGGCTTTAGCTCGTCGAACGATAGTACAACACAGCTATAGTACTTAGTCGTATGTCTGTACACATTTTCTTAACAAAAAGATCTTGTCTTGTCGCCGGCGAAATTCTAAGATATTTTATATTCAGTAATTTTCTTCAAATTGTGAGTCTAAAACCAATTTTAAAAAAATGGGTTGTGGCCAACGCGGGACTTTCTTTTACGTAGTTTTCATCAATATTTATTGATTATAAAAATATAATATTAGGAAATAATAATCCAACAGAAACAATTTGAAAACCAAGCTTACCTTATATAAATGAATGGGTTGAAAATTATACCAATACCAATTTGTAATGGTTTTGAACTAACTAACTATCAAAACTAAACAATTCTCTACAGAAATATTCTGAAATGTCATTTATCTAATTCAGACCATTTTGTTTTCTTGTCGAAATATTGACAGGCGCAGATGATCCGATTTATTAAGCTACATTCGAATCCATGACAACGTAAACAAGATTCTCATAATTTTCGGTAGCAGTTTTCTCGTAACTGGTACATTTATTGAAGAAACTTTTCAAACAAAAGTTGTGCGAAATATTAATATCTTTCATTATGAACATAACTATTTTTGCCGTAAGTGCAGCCGTTCTAGTGATATTGGAGATAGAACAAAAAATGCATAGAGTAAACATGCACTGCCGGTTAGAATATTCTTTTCAAAAATAGGAGGTGCACAACTAGACCATATACAAGTCTTAAGTTTGAAGTCTCATAATTTTACGTTGGACAGTTTCGGCTCTAGAGCGTTCACATACACACACACGCACACACACACACACACACACACACACACACACAGACGTCACTCCGAAAATAGTCACATTCGATTCAGGGAAGCTCAAAACGTGTATATCCGTTGAAATCTCGAGTTCGATTTTTTTGGTGATCCCTATACTTACTTATTACTTCGTAAAAGAAAGTAAAAACATGCACTTTCGGTTTGAATATTTTTTTCAAAAATAGGAGGTGCACATCTAGGACATATACAAGTCTTAAGTTTGAAGTTTCATAATATTACGGCCGACAGTTTTTGATCTAGCGCGTTCACAGACAGACGGATAACAAATAACAGAATATGTATAAAATCATTAGGATAATATTTTGATTTTGTTGGTAAATAAATAGTGCGATGCCATCTATTGCTGCAATATATGACATTACAATCTTCGTTTTTGTTATGCTTGCTAATTCTTTATTGCTGATTCTATCCAAAAGGCGAGCTGGACGCATGCGTTGTACGTATACCGAATCTTGTTAAAATAAGTATTTGTTTTTTGAAAACATATTTCATTTACTTAAAAAGAGCAATGTTACAGAAAAACCATCAAGCAAATCGCTTTTTACTTTCTTTTACAGAGTAATAAGTAAGTATAGGGATCACCAAAAAAATCGAACTCGAGATTTCAACGGATATACACGTTTTGAGCTTCCCTGAATCGAATGTGACTATTTTCGGAGTGATGTCTGTGTGTGTGTGCGTGTGTGTGTGTGTGTGTGCGTGTGTATGTGAACGCTCTAGAGCCGAAACTGTCCAACGTAAAATTATGAGACTTCAAACTTAAGACTTGTATATGGTCTAGTTGTGCACCTCCTATTTTTGAAAAGAATATTCAAACCGGCAGTGCATGTTTACTCTATGCATTTTTTGTTCTATCTCCAATATCACTAGAACGGCTGCACTTACGGCAAAAATAGTTATGTTCATAATGAAAGATATTAATATTTCGCACAACTTTTGTTTGAAAAGTTTCTTCAATAAATGTACCAGTTACGAGAAAACCGCTACCGAAAATTTTGAGATTCTTGTTTACGTTGTCATGGATTTGAATGTAGCTTAATTAATCGGATCATCTGCGCCTGTCAATATTTCGACAAGAAAACAAAATGGTCTGAATTAGATAAATGACATTTCAGAATATTTCCTAGAGAATTGGTTAGTTTTGATAGTTAGTACTTCATAACCATTACAAATTGGTATTGGTATAATTTTCAACCCATTCATTTATATAAGGTAAGCTTGGTTTTCATATTGTTTTTGTTGGATTATTATTTCCTAATATTATATTTTTATAATCAATAAACATTGATGAAAACTACGTAAAAGAAAGTCCCGCGTTGGCCACAACCCATTTTTTGTTTAACTATGACAATAACAATTTCGTTTTATTACAGTTTAAAATATCGAATACAAGGCTAGACCCATTACATAACTGCAAGGTTTATTTAATCAATACTTCAATACAACATGCATGAATACACATATCAATTTGTGCATTACTACAATTGCAATCATGTTATGTACGGACAATTTATAAGAACAAAATTGTTTGGGTTTTCTTTGTCGATACAGGTCTATTAATGTTGTTTCATTGTACCGCTTGCACCGACTGTGGTCGCGCGACTGAAGCGACTGGGGCTACATGGAGCAGTCTAGTCGCGCGACCAGAACGTTTTAGCATTGCAACATTTATGAAAAATGGATGATTTACGTTTATCTAAATTGGTTGGACAACATTTTCTAAAAATCGCTTCATCTTGCAATAGATGTCTTTCTATTCACATTTTCTAGAATCCCTCTGATTCTCTATCAGTGAAAAGATCACTAGGACTGTTTCTCCTTGACTCTAATAACAGCAGAACTTGTACTCCTCTTCTACCTTTTCTTCAATATAATTAAGTAAAGGAATAGTGAACTCCATAACCCAAGTCGCTTCAGTCGCGTGATTAACACTCGACCTTTACATAACCATTTTTGATATTAAAATGAATATGCAATGTTTACAGTTTGTTATCAATGGCGTTTAACTTCCGTATTCAAACGGAAGGTGTTAACGTGCCGTATTTCAAGACGCGTTTTAAGTTGAAGTTATATGTTGAAATAAATTAGACTAAAGGCCAATGTCACTTTAGTTCTATGAAAGAGTGATAGTTTAAACCATAATACATTGTTTGTCAATAAGATAAGTTAATCTGCTTAGAATAGGTATTTGCGTTCGTAGACATGAGACAAGAAGCAACGATAGATACACCAACGTCCGGTCGTGGGTCAGGGAATCAACTGTATATGTACACGCTTCAACTAACATACATATTTTAAACATATTGTTTGCTTCACTGTCTACCATTTTACTGATAAATAAATAAGTACAGTCACTTCATAACTTTCTGTGCGCATCTACTGTTCTACAGATTTACGTAAAGATAAACAGGAAATATAAGAAATACACTGCAAATAGCAAATACTACATTGTTGGGCATCATTTCAAATGATACTATCATCAGTTGAAAATAAAAATATTTATACACTTACTCAGGTGTGTATGAGTAATGCATCATGCAATTTTGTAATGTTTATTCGTGCATCGTGCATCATTTTCAGATAGAATAACGAATTAAACGTTCTAGAATAATCGATTAAATTGATTATTCTTAAACATCAAATTTACTTTAGCGGGTTTAGTACTACCGCGACCTAAAACATTTAAATTAATGCATCCAGAAAAAGTGGGAAAATATCTACTATATTGTTACAAAATAATTGCCACCTATTTAAACAATTTACAAAAGATTAATTCGAAACCAATTAGATGTAAATGCAACAATTTTCATTACTGACGTCAAGGCCTACGACTCACGCCCGTTTTTTTTATAACATGCAAATTAAATTTAACCATGGTGTCCTATCATGTGCCAAATCAAATTGACATTCAAAATAATGAGGACAGTCATCCAGATGAATGGAAAGATACAAAGATTGGACAATGTACACATTTTTCTTTTGATATTTATTTGGGTGGCTCTACTTTATATTTATATTATTTTACATGGTGTAATGTCGTTTTTCATGAAACGTTAGCGGATAATTTTGTCTATATATCAGATAATTTATATTGGGATTCAATTTACAGTATAGTGAAAGGACAAGAAAGTCGAGTGTAGTCCACTGCAGCTTCTCTTCTTTTGCAATAGAATCATATCTTAAGGGAATGCCAATATTTTAACCAATCGCTAATTAAGTACATTTCTGTTTTGAGTTATCCGTTATTTTGGTAATTTGTAAAAGTAGATAAATATATTTTACTTTTTATACGAAGAAATGTTTTTCTTTCTGCCTAAAACTGTGTTCTATCTAATAACATCTTAAAGTAGCTAAATCTACAATATGCAGCGAACGATATTTTAACAAGACTGTAACGCCAGATAAAATAACTGAAAAGTAGATAGAGCCGAAGCCTGATTCAATCCGTAGACAAGCTTCGATTTATAACCCAAGTTTTAATACTATGGCAGTGTTCAAAGAAGCACACAGACATGAAACGAATAACGAACAGATACCTAAGTAAAGTAAACCAATCTAATTTACTTTGAAACATTTTACAGCGGCCTATACACACAGTAAAGTTGATTATTTTAAACGTATTTACACTTTTATTTATGCTATATCCTAACTTTGATTATTTGAATATACGTATTTGCAATTAATAGTGATTTGTAAAATCTTACCTTTGTCAAATTAAATCCAGATGAAATCTTGTTGAAAAATTATCATTCCCATACATTTTAATTTGCGTCACAATTTCGCCACATTTAACAAATTGCAGCAACCCGATGGTTGGTCAAAGTTTTCAGCACTTGCGCGGGACAGCGTTGGTAGTCGCTGGTGACGTCGAGTCACTAACAAAACAATTATTTACATAGTTGTTTCTGTGTTCGGTGTTTCTCAACTGATAACAAAAGATTGATAGTCAACCTTCAAGTTTACATTGCCACTAGTTTTTCCACATTTTTCAATCCTGAACCTGAAATGAAAAGAATATATCAATACTAATGGGTAATGAAAATTAAGATTCTTGGGAAAAACAGTCGTTCTTTTATAATTAATTTATATATATATATATATATATATATATATATATATATATATATATATATATATATATATATATTATATAATAAAAATTAATTGTCTAGTGCATTATATAAAATTGGATAATTGTCAGATAAAAATTTGGTCGTGTGAAACAACTATAAAATACCACATGCGATCGTGTTCACTCATAGAGTGCATTTTCTTGACACATTATCCTGTTTTGCATAACATTTTTTCTATTTGACTTACTTGCAAAAGTAATTTTATGTATTTTATTTATGATAAACTTAATAAGTACGTCAACAAGGACATTTCTGTTAATTTATGTTTTCTAGCGATGGTAAAGTTGATTGTAAGAACAAAAGAGTGTATACGATTTTTGGTTATTTACAATATAATAGGTTATATAGATAAAATGTGAAGAATAGAGTTAAATTAAATATATAAACACCTAGATGTATGTGTCCGGAACGTTTTGAAAAAAAAAACCATACAAAAGTTGTGCTAAATATTTATATATTTCATTATGAACATAACTATTTTTGCCATAAGTGCAACCGTTCTAGTGCTATTGGAGATAAAACAAAAAATGCTCAGAGTAAACATACACTTCCGGTTTGAATATTATTTTCACAAATAAGAGGTTCACATCTAGACCATATACAAATCAAGTTTGAAGTTACACAAACAGTTTTGGCTCTAGAACGTTCACAGACACACATATATTCAGCCGTCATTCCGAAAATAGTCACATTCAATTCAGGGAAAATCAAAACGTGTTATCTCGAGTTCAAAATGTTTCATGAGTACAATATTTACTTATTACTTCGTAAATGAAAGTAAAAAGTAGAGCAGTAGGGAATAGTACGACAAAGTACGGCGGAATCGGATAGATTGTGTAAGTACGATGATACGAATGTAGTATACGATAGAGCTGGTATCGAATTTTAACCGAGTACAGAATGTATTCGAATACTCAACGAGTTCGAGTACACGTATAAGGTGGAATTGGACAGATCGTGTGAGTACGCGTTTCGCCGTACTCACCCTTATTCAGTTAGCATCGAACGAGTACAAAATGTATTCGAATACTCAGGAACGAGTACTCGAGTTCGAGTATATACCGATTCTTGTACTCGAGTACCCCATCACTAATTGTAATGAATTGGACGCAACACAAGTCGGAACAAACGGGCGTGTATTATAGGTTTAATGAGCGAAAATGAAGCGCGTATAGAGAAAGATTATATGAATGTGACCATGTGATTGAACTGGGTTGTCTGCCACCCCAGTTATGAGTATGTACGTATATTTCAGCATGTAAATAACAAGCATACAAATACAATTAATGTAAGACTATACACGAACAATGAACTATACTTATAGTAAAGTTAATAGAACAGAATAAATGGAAGACAATTTGTTCTAGTACATCAGCGATTAAACTAACTAAAGATAATCAGAACCATGCCATTAGTTACAAATGCATGTGTTACATCACGCACAAGTGCAGCTAATTTCTACGTATGTTCTACACTATTAGCAGCTAGTCTGGAATGTAGTACATATTACTACAATTGACAGCTAAAACGAAAGTTATAAATACGCCTACAACGCTGCCTTCATGTTATATACTAATAACTTAAACTAATAGCATGTTCCAAAATGATGTACCAAAGTTAATATGTAGTCAGTTTTTCGTGGTTATTTATGGTTTTAATACCGAATTAAAGTTTAGAAACTACAATCATATGAGTACATATGAGCTAGTTTGGATACGCAATGCTGCATTGTGTGTTTTAGTTTAAAGTGATGTAACTTGTTGGTTATTTATATTTGATATTTAAAAGTGATTCATGATTTTATTAGAAACAAATTGTGAGTTTAAATTGCTTTTTCATGTAATATAGCAAAAGGCTATTAGGCATGTTTTTGTTTATAAGCAGTGCAGAAAACAAACTTTGATCGTAGCAAGAACTAAGAAAATTTGAAACATTTTAATTTATCTAGGAGCGAAATTAGTAATTGAGTTTCTTCATAATTGTTTTCATAGCGTGCTAATGTACATTGCATGTTGAAGATAGTTATTTTGTTTTATTTTAAACTCGACTATTTCTGCTTTCCTTTAAAGCTATCGACAATCTACTATATTTTCTTTTAATAACTATATATATTGCAATTAGCCAATATTGCAATTATTTACAGTAACTGTATTGCCTTTTGTGTATTACAAAATCAAAGCTATATATTTTTACTTCCTTATATGTAATGTACAAAAGAATGTATAGTGATCACAATAAAAAGATTGACCTCGTAATATGCCATTTTTACTATTTTCCCAATGACACCTGTATGTGTTCGTTCTACAGAAAATACAGCTTAATATAAAAATAAGATATTTTGAATTTAAAGTTTGTAAATCCCGGAAAAGAAAACCTTTTTAATTAACTATTCAAATATAAATTCATCATGTATTAAGGCGTGTTCACAACGTACCAAATAGTAATTAAGATTAGAAAATTACAAATAACAATTAAACAAAATTAACACAATGTATGATAAATTTAATTGCTGTGAACGTTAAACTTTGTATGTCATACAACAAACTGCATATATTACTTATAATTTTTAAGCGTAATTACTGATTATTTCCCTGTGAACAATATTTTAGTCCACAAACGTTTTACTTACGTCCAAATGTTTACTTAACAAGATTTGGTACGCGTAAAACGCACCAATGCGTAGAGCTCGCCTTTAGGTAAGATATGCGCTGCGAGCAGTGGTTTTTAATTATTAAAGCCTGTTGGTTAACAATTTGCAAAGATGTTATAGATATATCGATAGTGCATATTTTAAAATTCAAAATTATAATATTTAATAATTTTTTTCGGGCTTTGAGTTAACAATATGAAAAAATCTTATAGATATAAAATATCTTAGAATTTTTAGTAGAATTCTTGAGTGTTTTAATTATTTTTATAAGGGCAGTATTAAGGGGGGGCTCTAAATTTTGGAGCCCTATAACTTGGGAAGTATACGGGCGATTGGATTTAAACTGCGAGCGGATTCAAAGGGGATGCCAAATAATATTAGTACCAAATTTGGTGTGAATCGCTCCGGTACCTTCAGAGGAGTAGAGAGTATAAAGTTGGTCTTACGAGCGACGACGAACATCCAGTTATATATATTTTTGGATACAGGGCAACGAGACAAACACTTTTTGATTAATGACATTTTTTGATCCGAGAATGCTACAGACACACGACCGAATGCTTTAGCTTCTTCGGTACTTCATACGGCGAGCTAAAAACTATTCTAAGTCTGATTGTTTTGCTGTGAACACGCCTTTATGCTTATATTGTCATATACTGTGTTTATTTTTAAAAGATGACTTAACTTAAACAGATAAACTAATTTTATAGATGTTTATTACAATTACATATACCAGATTAATTATCTATTCTACAATGTCAAAGTTCATGGGTTAACATGCATGCATGCTACTAATAAATATTACTAATAATGTGCGTTTGTTTTAATTGACATCACTGTATATTTTATATTAAACGAAAAAGAAAATAAGAAATAAGTTTCACAATTTTTCGATCACAGTTTTGGCTATGGAGTGTTCACAGACGCACAGACAGACAGCTAGACACACAGACGTTATTCCGAAAATAGTTACATTCGATTCAGGGAGGGTCAATACGTGTACTTCCGTAAATATCTCCAGATGAAAATTTTTCATGTTTACAATCTTATGTATTACTGTGCATAAGAAAGTAAAAATACAGATTTTGTAAGGCTAATTTGTAAAATTAATGAATCCATTTCAGAATAACTTTGGGTGTATTTATGGTTGACTGATGATATAAGTAATTACAGCAAAACGATTGATAAATTGTTTTAATGTTCAACGAAGTGAATACACTGTTATTGATGACTTGCAAAAAATGGTCCAACATCAAATTGGTTCATGGTTAAAAGTGAAATAAAACATTGTATTATTCCGATCAGTCAGGAAGTGTATACATAATAAACCAGTGAAATTAAAATGAAATATGTCTCAAGTTTAACGGAACGGCCTTGACCATATGATAGTAACTTTCACAATTTTAACTTATGAGAAATTTAAATCAAGATACACCATTGCAATACAACAATATCAATATGTGTGGTAACTAGGGCAAAGAAGTTGTAACATACTTATTTCCAATAGCAATGTTTAATAATAGTTACTTCTTGCGAAAAGAATAAAAAATCGTTTCAAACAAAATATGCTAGAAATGTTAACATATTTAACTTATATATGGGTCACTTTTACTGTAACTCGTGTCGTTTTTTGGAAACATAAACAATGACCCGAGCAAACAAGCACTTCCGGAAGCTTTCTTTACCCGGATCTACAAATCATAAATTCAAAACACCATATTTTTATGTTTTGTGCTACGGTATAGGCTGTAAGGCGTTCACACACAGACGTCATTAGGAAAATAGTCAAAATTGATTCAGGGATTGCATTATTTTATATATTACGTTTAAGAATGTAAAAATTACGCACACGCACGCACATAAACAGCTCAAAATCTCACACTTTTGTGTATATGTATTTATTAAGAATCTCTTTACAAATCCGAGACGACGAAGATTTCTCTATATTTTCTTACAATCTCCCAAAAAGTATTTAGTTCCACTAAAAATACTAGACAGCACTTAGACCCATTATTCATTTATCTATTTGCTATCATCGTTCCTTGACATAACGAAAACAATGTGTTTCCTGATAAGAAGAAGTCGATTGAGATTGCATTGGGTGTGGCACCACTGTTGAACCAACCATCACAGGACGATATTGACACTCTTACAAAAAAAAAGACTCGCCGATAAACAACTCAATAACAGTAGCCTTGATAATAGGCGCTAGCTTGTCATCTTTCCTTTTATAAAATATAATTTTCGTTGCTGTAACGGAATTGTACATACTTCAAAGCAAACCTTGGCGACTTATATACTTGGATGTTAGTCGTCGCTCGCTCGTAAGACCAAATTTGTGCACTCTACTCCTCTGAAGGTACCGGAGCGATTTACACCAAATTTCGTACACATATTATTTGGTATCCCATTTGAATCCGGTCGCAGTTTAAATCCATTCGCCCGTATACTTCCCGAGTTATAGGGCCCCAAAATTTGGAGCCCCCCTTAATACTGCCCTTATAAAAAATTAAAACATTCAAACCAAATCTTGTCTATTTGTATTTTAAATAGTATAATGGTAATGGCAAGTATTTCGGAAAGGAAAGATGATGCTGTATCTTTCTACAGAAAGCAATAGTGGACAACCGCTGCTGACCCAGATATACTTTGGGAAACAGCAAATAAGCTATTTTCACTCGCAATATATATACAAATCGAAAAAGTCGAAATCTAATTTAAATATGAATGTTACAAGCGCAAACGATCAAATCGATTTCAGATATCGCTTGTATATTGCACTGAACACTAAAGAGAGTTGTCGCAGATGTGTCTAGGTTATATCAAAAATTGTATTTTTATTTTGGAATATTTTGTTAATATAATAAAATCATCAGTTTTGATGCTTCTCATTTTACAATTGTGATTGAATGGAAGAACGGGGATACTGGTTCAAAATCCATTTTAGGATGAATAAACAATTCAATTCCATTGAATTGAATCTACAAATCCTGTATGCCAACTAAGTTTTATTTATCTTTTATCCGTGGCAAAAGTAACGTGCGGGCCCGGCACGTAAAAGTCATAGATCTTTCCATTTTTACTATTTCCGTCTCAGTGTTTTCCGCAGTGATCAGTCACAGTCAAGCGATTTTCGCCCTCTGTAAGCTCGTATGGTACTATTACTACGTGACTGTGAAGTCTGAACTCGTTGAATATTCAATACGTTATCTCTTGCATACATTATCCTCAGATTAACGGAGAATTTACACTTAGAATTACCAGAACAAAACCGTACCATGTTCTCCTGATGCCGTTCAACTAAAATCGACGGTTCCTCGTAATTTCGATCTAATTTACAACGATCAAGAACATTTTAAGACGATGACAAGTTTTTATTTTCATTTTATATATCTTCAAAATTAGAAGGGAGCAAATTTTACTGTCCAATATAATATATTTTTATTTGAATTTGTGTGATATGAAGTCTACAATATATATATATTGTTTAATTGTGTGGGGCATATTAAATAAATAAAAATTACAAAACGAAAACTTGAAATAAACAAGATTTGGTACGCGTAAAACGCACCAACGCGTTGCGAGCAGTGGTTTTTAATTATTATGGCCTTTTGGTTAACAATTTGAACAAAATATTATAGATATAAAAAGTCTTACAATTTTTTGTAGATTATATTGCAAAGAAATAATTTAATGTATATTTATAATTCAAAATTATAATATTTAATTTTTTTTTTCGGACTTTAGGTTAACAATATGAAAAAATCTTGTAGACATAAAATATCTTAGAATTTTTAATAGAATTTTCGAGTGTTTTAATTATTTTTATAAGGGCAGTATTAAGGGGAGCTCCAAATTTTGAGGCCCTATAACTCGGAAAGTATATAGGCGATTGGATTTAAACTGCGAGCGAATTTAAATGGGATGCCAAATAATATGTGTACCAAATTTGGTGAAAATCGCTCCGGTACCTTTAGAAGAGTAAAGGACACAAATTTGGTCTTACGAGCGAGCGACGACTAACATCCAAGTATATAAGTTATATATATTTTTGGATTCAGGGCGACGAGACAAACATTTTTTGTTAATGAAATTATTTGATCCGAGAATGCTACGACCGAATGCTTTAGCTTCTTCGGTACTTCATACGGCGAGCCAAAAAGTGGTTTGACAATTTCTTTTGCAAACCTTCATTTTGTCACCGCTGTATCTCGTACCCTAATAGATTTACGTTAAAAATATACAAACAAATACTATGGAAAATTTTATCAGCTTCAACTTTGTACTGAACATTTTTTCTCATTGGATCTACTGTTACCGAGTTATTTCGAAAAAAACCAATAACTCGGGAAGTATATGGGCGATTGGATTTAAACTGCGAGCGAATTCGACATTTAAATTCAACCATTTCTTTAAATAAATAGAATCAAATAGGGCCTAGTGAGTCCATGTATGCTTAAAGTGTATATCTGTTATTATTCAAATGACATATTTGATTAAACAGTACACCCCATTCCCGGAATCTACCCCATAATCAAAATATATGACCAAAAATCATTGGAGTATTAGGTAATGCAATCAAAATATTATAATATATTTAATCATATTCGTATCAAAATTAATTGAATTCCACAGAAACAATAAAGCCACGCATCAATACAAGCCTATTGTTTCATTTATATTTATATATCTGTAAAGCAATCATTTATTTCTTTTTATTCCTATATGCAATTAATATACGAGAGTTCTGTCACAATGGTCCGAGCATGTTTTGTTACTGACGCAGTACCCCCACCCCTATTTAACTGCCCCTATTTCTATGTCTGCTGCAATGCATTCTGGGGGCTCCCGTGAACACAGACCGGTTAAAAGTTTTTTGCATAATGAATGCAAATAGCAATGGTGAACTCGCGAATGAACAGTTTTATTAAACTTATTAAACTAGTGTGTTTAACAAATTTGATGCTTGTTACGAGCCCCGTAATACGTGTTATGTTGCACACGGATGTACTTGTTATACCCAGTGCAATGAGATGTACATATTGTTCATTAAATTAAAATAAAAGTTAATTTTCACTATATATTTGTTAATAAAAAGAAAAAATTGTCATGGATTATTCAAAAATATGAATCTATGGGAATTCCTTTGAAAATATAAATTTTATTTTTCTAATAATTCGTGCCTCAGTACCGCATTTTTACTTTCCTGGTCGAAGTCTAAAAGGAAGTATTGTAATCATGATCATTTTCGTCGAGATTTTAACGTTTTGACAATCCTAGAATCGATCTGATTATTTTTGGAATGAAATCTGTGTGTGTTTCTGTGAATGAAAGATTATGCACCTCCTATTTTTTGATAAGAATATTAAATCCGAAAGTGCATATTTACGACCATTTTTGTCCTTTCTCCAATATCCCTAGAACGGCTGCACTTAGGGTGCATTTATAATAGAATTTCTCTACGGCAAATTAAATAGCTATCTTTATCTAGCGCACTCGAATGACAACCATCCTGCTTGCACACTAAACTTGGTGGAAGTAGGACAGGTTGTCCATATTGGTGCGTTAGATAAAGATAACCAATTTTTACTCGGAAACTTGACGTGAAACAAGGCAATTTTAAGGCAAAAATAGTAAAGTTCATAATGAAAGATATTAATATTTCTCACAACTTTTGTTTGATAGGTTTCTTCAAAAATGTACAGTTACGGAAAATCTTAAATTTCATATATATGTTGCCATAGATATGCATGTATGGGCATTATATTTAATAAATCGAATGAACCTGACTACATTTTGACAGGGAAACAAAAAATAGACTCAAATAATTTGTTACTTGTCATTTGACAACGGTTATCACAAAAAGAACGACTGAGAACGTGTTTCGAGCGAATTGTTTATTGAAAATAGCAACGTAAAACAAACGATAAAATCAACAAATTTATAATGCAAGTTCAGTGAATGACACTCCAGCTTTTTCACAATTCTGCGAAGATATTTATGTTCAATGAGTTTGAATTATGTATATTTTGATTTAATTAATTGATAATATAAAATACAACAAATTTTGAACTCTATCTTCAGTATCTAGATTCGAAATATTAATTCAAGGCCCTTCAAAACGGCTATTACTATTGAAATTTCGAGATTGATTATTTTAGTGAACAATATACATAATTATAAGCATTACGTATCATATAAGAAAATAAACAAGTGTAGAAGCAGCTTTAATATAATAACACAGAGATCTAATACAGATAAGCAAAGACAAATATATTCTAGATTTGTTCTTTACATAAGACAATTGGGTGAAACCCAGTGTAGCCTACAATTTAAATAAAGCAACCCTTACAAAAGTAAATACCCATTCAACTGTACGTAAACCTAGTGTTCCTACTTCAGTGACGCTTCGCTTGAACAAAAAACACTGGTGACATCGCATTGCGTCCACCTCGTCGATTTTACCCAATGACGTCATTGGTTGCCCTATTTCGTTTTCATACCAACACGTACAGGTCACCAATAGTTTTATCTCTGTCTAGAGAGATCCATGTCCGTGCTCGGCCTGCTTGCTAATGGAATTTGTGCTTGTGCCCTTGCTGCTTGCTTGTCCTGCTGTAATTCCACTCCTAAAGCGTCCGAGTACACGCCGGATACACGGCCCAGCGGCCAACTAACTTCTCGACTCCTTCCTGTGCCTACACTCTAGGAATATTCTCTTTCTCCAGTAATAAGCAACGGGAGTTCACGCGCATATTGCAATCACGATATCTCCTAATGATTGATTTTAGTTGTTAACATAAATATTTTTTGTTGGTTTTGGACGTGGAATTTTAGCACACAAGTGATTTTTAGCTCGCCGTACGAAGAACCAAAGAAGCTAAAGCATTCGATTGTGTGTCTGTAGAATTCTCGGATCAAAAAATGCCATTAACAAAAAGTATTTGTCTAGTCGCCCTGAATCCAAAAATGAATATAACTTATATACTTGGATGTTAGTCGTCGCTCGCTCGTAAGACCAAATTTGTGCCTTCTACTCCTCTGAAGGTACAGGAGCGATTTACACCAAATTTGGTACACATATTATTTGGCATCCCATTTGAATCCGCTCACAGTTCAAATCCAATCGCCCGTATATTTCTTGAGTTATAAGGCCCCAACATTTAGAGCCCCCCTTAATACTGCCCTTATAAAAATAATTAAAACACTCAAAAATTTTACTAAAAATTCTATGATATTTTCTGTCTACAAGATTTTTTCATATTGTTAACCCAAAGACAGAAAAAAATTATTAAATATTATAAATTTTAATTTTAAAATATGCACAATTTAATATAATAAAAGAAAGTATTGTGATTACATATTTCAATAAAATATTGACCTTGAAATTTTTATGAAAATATCCGTTTTGATGGTTTTAAATCCAAATTTCATAATTCTATTCAAAATGGCGTCAGTAAATATGATCATTTTGGATCCGCCAAGTTGAAATTCTATAATTCTGATAATGTATGCGTAATAAGCGACCTCAAAAACCCCCGAATAACATATTTTAATATATTTTCATATTTGCAACCGCCATTTTGAAATATTATAGTTCTGAGATTCGTAATCAGCCACCCCGAAAACCCCCGAGTAATAAGTTTCAGATAAGTCACTCAACTCTTTGTGGTAGTTTTTGGGACATTCTTCAATTTTGCTAGTAAACTTTATACATTATTTTTGGACTGCCATCTTAGAATTCCAAAGAGTATTATACGTATTATAGATATTCCAAAGAACATTTGAAGCCCTTCCGGGACCCTTTATGTACAAATTTGAACGCTAATTTGACAATGAATGACCCATATATCTATATATATATATATATATATAAATATATATATATATATATATATATATATATATATATATATATATATATATATAAAAGCTAAGTATAAGAAAGTCGAGTGATGGTCATTTCAAATTGATTTCTTTTATCCTTAAATGTATATGGTAAGCGGTGATTTGCGAACTAAAGAGAGAAGACAATAAATAAGGTAGGTTCCTGACACCCCGCATTAATAGTCTTGGATGATTTATGTATTATTACACAAACTGCCCATTCAACATTGAGAAACGGCATTTACTTTATATATTTACGAACAAGTCGAAAATAAATTACATGGTTTTACTTTCTAAACAAATTCCTTTCTTATACTAAACTTTTAAAGCATTCTTATAAAATCTAATTCGTTGATAAACTTCTTATAAATTCTGTGTCTGTTATTCCCCTCTATAACATTATCCAAAAGATATGTATTATTATACGAAATAAATTGTTATACAGTAGACAAACAATTTATAAGATATAATAAGACCCTACAGACATGTATTATTAAATATAGCAACTGGCTCTGTTGCTGCTCAAGACATAATGATGCGATATTACTACCATAATCGCCAATTAGATTGACCTGAATAATTAGGTCGTCAGTGATCCACTCAGAATAAACTAAATATAAATGTTGTTTTCGGACGCTGAACCGCGTGAGGCATTATTATCATCCAATAATATTGCGCGCATTTAAAGGAACATCTAAAAAGTTACATTTTTACAAAACTCTCATTTGACATGTTGTTTTTCTGTATTTATATTAGTATTATTTTAGTAAATTCCGAATCAAAACTGTTGAAGGTAAAATTATGAAACTTTAAACTTAAGACTTGTATATGGCATTATTTGCTTTATTTTGGTATACGAGTGTAGGCCACTCCTGATGTATTAATTGTAAACTCAAATTGCTGTAAGAAATCCTTGACACATTTATAATTATCGTCAAAATAGTAAAATGATTTAATTATAATCAATTAATTGAGGATGAAACGTTAATTATTTATTATTAATTATAATAATTAATCAGCAAACACATCTCATTAGGAGAAACTTGATGATACTCAGAATAAAGAAAGAAAAATAACTAAACAATTTATTTGTTTTCTTATTATTAGTTCCTAGACAACAGTATTTCTACTTCCGTAACATTCTGGTTTTTATCAATAAATCTAGTGTCTCGTTTGCTTTGTTAGCAAGTGGAATCTTGCACGATGCACAAATTACCGTTATATCATTTCATAAATCGTTTTGACATGTAAACAGATAGTTTGTTCCATAAATATGACCAAGTCGCGCGCCATCAAAACTTATATTCAATTGAAGCTATAAAAATAACAATATTCGCATACGAAATAACAGTTATTGTCGTTAATTTTTCACGAAAACAGCGACTATTTTTAGCTCTCTGTACGAAGTACCGAAGAGGCTAAAGCAATCGGTCGTGTGTCTGTAGCTTTCAAGATATAAACTATTTATAAATAATTATTTATAACAGTACAATTCCCACTGTTAAACTAATAATAATAATAGTGAAACCTAACATAGCATTTAACTATTATAATTTGACAGTGGCAATTACTGTTTGTTTTATTGATATATGTATAACTGTCTATTAAGTGTTATAACTATTTAGTATTAAGCAGCGATAGCACATTAAAAATACCGTATTTTAACTAAAAAAAAATCTACCAACGGTAACCTTGAATCTCACCTCACACGGTAGCATAGCCAAGTGCCTATTATCAGCACATTGTCAAGTTTACACACTTCATAACAACACTGGCTTGAGATGAGCTTGAAATAGCACTCGAGAACTTGATCATATTCATGGTCTGAATAAGATCAAATCTAAAATTGTTATTTGCCATTTTTGCCCACTTAATTGAACAAAATATCCCCATAATGATCTTTAACAATTGCTAAACAAAAGAGCTTGCTATAAGTCCCTAACGATTCGGTTAGCCAAATCTTTTTAGAAACATAATAATACCAAAAATAAATATATGTTTTACATTCTCAATTTGTAACATGAATGTTCACAAAGTTAAAATACTAAATAACATATTTAAGATCAGCAAATGCATACATTTTTACTTTCTTGGACGGAATTTAAAAGCATTTTAACGGAAATACACGTTTGGAGCATCCCTGAATCGAATTTGACTCTTTTCATAATGAGGTCTGTGTGTGTGTGTGTGGCCTCTAGAGACTTGTATATTGAGCATCGCTGTATCGTTTTTGGCTAATTTAGAAATAATATGCCTGTGATGGCTCTAAAGTAAAAACTATTGAAAGAGAATTCATGATACTTTAAACTTATGACTTTAATAGGAGGTAGGAAGACTTATTGCATTTTTGTTCGAAATATATTTTCGAGAATTGTACTATTTACTGAGAAAACGCTTTTGAGTCCTTGTCTTTTACATATACGTTTCCATGATTATTATATATGTGATATTATTTCATAGCCATAACTGTATCAATTTATAATAAAAGTAATACAATATTTCGAGTATAAGATAGTTGAGTAATAAATTAATACTCTCTAGATTTATTTATTTGGTATTTGGGTAAAAGATATCTAAGAAAAATTTGGTTATATATTAAACAATTAATGCAAAACTGAATATTAGGAATAATTTCTTAAATTTACAATTAGGTCTCTTTAAAATCGAACATTTTTTTGAAATCAGAGTATTTTTACTAATTTTATCTCATTAAATATTAGCTTCTTCGGGTCTGAAAGCGGCTAAAGACGAGCCTGGATATTTTCAGATGCCTTCATGGCATATCAGCTTCCAGTTACTCACACTTCTAAGCTTTATAATTTCTCCGCCATTTGCTTTTTCCCGTATTTATTACCGTCTTCGTCATTATTTTTTCTTTATTTATATATATATATATATATATATATATATATATATATATATATATATATATATATATTATACCAATATTTGGGTTGATATTTCGATAACTAAGAAGCCCAATAAATGTATTTTATTAAACCTAATTTTATCAGATCTCATTCATACAAGAATATGTGACAGCACTCCTATATAATAAGTATATGAACATAAATCAAGTAAAACGTTGTAGAATATTACTAAATTAATGCATATCACCGAATTTATCTATCTTGTACAGAAATACTAATCATTTAGCTAAATATTGATTTGTATGATAACAAAACTATGTATTTTATATGCAAAACCAAATTTTCACAAATATCGTACGTTTATCGCATATTTTAATCTATTGCAATACGGCAAATACACTGTAATAAAAGCAATTAAATAAACATTCAGTGATGATTCGCGTAGAACTCTCTTCAAACCAGGACCGAGATACATCATGCATCCTTCGCTTTTATTACTGGTTATCGTTTAACACATTTGTAAATTGTGATGGAACTTTAAATTATTAAATAAATATACTAAAATTATATTATATATATTTAAAAAAATAAAAGATATTCTAATTTCAAATTTCGAAAAACGATCATCACCTTTGATAATAGTTATTTTATATTTATGTTTCCTTGGTTACAATACATACTGATTTTGTTGCATAGCAATCGTAAGGAGAATTTAAAACAAAATAAAGCTTTATTATTAATACAATTAGTGAAAGGACACGAATGTCGATAAAAGACCACTTCAGTGGTTTTTAGATAGCATTTTTTGTTATATTAAAAAAAAACTAACAATGCAATATAATCTAATGTTTTCATATAAAGTAAATCAATTAAACTTTAAACACATATTATTAAAGATAATATGTTTATAACTTCTTATATTATATTAATTTATAATATAAAACGCATGAAACGAAATATACCTATTTTATGCGCAAATTAACCACCAATTCATGGTGCAATTCTGCCATACTTTACAAAATACATATTTTAATATAATTCGCATAAAACTTAAGAATTGTTCACAGCTAAAGAAGTAATTAAGCTTAGAAATTATAAGCAATCATTCCAGTTTGTTGTATGACATACAAGGTTAAAGGATTCTTCATAGCGAAACAATTAGTAATTAAGCTTAGGTAATTATAAATAATAATCTAGTTTGTATTATGACAAGCAATGTTAACATTACAAGCAACACAATTTATGATAAATTTTGTTGCTGTGAATGTTAACCTTGTATGTCATACAACAAACTGGAATTATTACTTATAATTTCTAAGCTTAATTACTAATTCTTTAGCTGTGAACAATCCTTACCGTTCACAACAACAAAATGTATCATAAATTGTGTTGTTTGGAATGTTAACATTGCTTGTCGTAAAACAAACTAGATTATTATTTGTAATTTTCTAAGCTTAATTACTAATTGTATAGCTGTGAACAATCCTTTAAGGTTAGCCAATTAGTAATCACGATTAAATATTACACATAATAATACAGATTATTTTATGACAAACAATAAAGAATTGTTCACAGCGAAACAATCAGTGAATAAGCTTAGAAAATTACAAATAACAATCTAGTTTGTATTATGACAAGTAATGCTAGCATTCCAAGCAACAAAATTAACACAATGCATGATACATTTTGTTGCTGTGAACGTTAACTTTGTATGCCATAGAGCAAACTGGAATTATTACTTATAATTTCTAAGCTTAATTACTAATTCTTTAGCTGTGAACAATCCTTAAGGAAATTAACATCAAATGTCCGTATTATTTTATTTACTAAATCTTTCGTATATTCGTTTATGAATATTAAATTTACCTTTAAGATTAGCTCAGTTCCTTATGGTAGAATTCACCAAACTATCACTCACTTGTACACAAACCACTGTCTATAATTTGAGAGTACACTGCACTGGCCCGCACATCAAAAAACTAATTAGTATTTATTACAGTCATTGCTACTCGTATTTTGTGGTACGTACGTTTGACAGTTCTTCCGGTGCTCAGAGTTCGCTGCAGGTATCATTTTCCCAGGCCCGGATCACGAGCAGACTGAGCCTCGATATCCCCGAGTTTCATGCGCTGCGACTAACTCGCATATACAGACTTGAACACTTCGCGTTCCTACGTCTATACTCGTACATTTTTAGCTCTTGTATTGTGTCTGTAATATTCTCAGATTAAAATATTTTATTAACAAATAGTGTTGGTTGCGTCTCCCTGATTACGAAAATGTATATAACTTATATCATTGGATTATGTGGCTCTCTTGGTCGCTCGTCTGTAAGACCAATTTTGTGGACGTATTTCGTCTGAAGGTACCGGGCCGATTTGAATGAAATTTGATATACATGTAATATAGATGCCCTTGAGGTTCCCGGCGCATTTTAAATCCAATCGTTTGTACAGGTCTGGAGTTATAGGGCCCCAAAATTTTGAACCCTCCTAAATACTGCCCTTAATCAATTTTTAAATGTTTTTGAATTTTTTACTAGAAATTCTAAGAACTTTATGTCAACAAAGTTTTTCCAAATTGTGAGCCCAGGGGCTATAAAAAAATAATAAAAATACAGACAATACATAATTTATATTTATTATATTAAAAAACTTCAAAATATTATATATTTTATGAAGGTCAAAAGAAAATTAATAATAATAATATTGAAATTTAATATGTTGTTGATTGATTGTTGGTGATTGCAACAATACATTTTGTACTCTAACAATTGCTGTGTAGCTTTTATAATTGTATTGTGCCGGTACGGCGCGCTGGAAGCACTGGTGCTTGCACTAATACTTGTTATACTCTAGTTTATATATTATTTTTCATGAATATTTATTCGAATTTTAATATAAATTGCTCTATTTTATCAAAATATAAACTATGTTATTTTGGGATTCCTTGAATAAATATTGAATATTTTCGAAATGATCTCTGTGTATTTGTGTGTGTCTGTAAGCGCTCTACTACCAAAAACTGGTGAAGTTAAAACTATTTTAAATTTAAAGTTTGAATTTAGCCCGGATGAAAAATTATTTTTACTTTCTTACGTACGTAATTTATAATAGAAAATAAAAATAAATAACCTCGACATTTTATTGGAAATATCCGTTTTGATTATTTTCCCAATTATGTCTGCGTGTGAACGTTCTACAGGCAATATAAAAATATGATATTTTGATTTTAATATTCGTTAATTCCAACCGGAAGTGCTTGATTACTCATGTCATATTTTGCACATCTCGAATTGAATACGAATTAGAGATAAAGAAAAGTTATAGTTATCAAAATTTCGAGCATCTTTAATTTCAAAAATTGTACTATTTACTGAAAAAACGTTTCTGAAAATAACCAATGGTAGAATGAATTTAAAAATTTAGTAAAAGAATGTCGTGTGAAGGGTAAAGTAAAATTTCCAAAACGGCACGAAAAGTAAAAGATATTAAAATGTCATACAAGTTTTGTTTGAAAAGTTACTGAAAAATTACTTTTGATTTTAAATATTGTATATGTTGTATACCCATGGTTACTATATTAACTAAATTGTTTCATGATAATCGCACATTAAGTATTCGTCATTTTTGAACTTAACTTAACTTAACAGTTGTTTTGTGCACTGATTCAGTAGAAAAAATATATGTTTGTTGTATAAAGCATAACATATAATTTCACGTTCTCATTGTTATTAAAATTTAATACATGCAAGAATTTGTAACATATTTTCACATGAGTTTTCCGCGGTCGATGTATATAGCAAAGATCATTGAGGCGAGGTATATTATTGGCGAGTATAATTTGTAAATTAACTCTTTCAACCTCCATTGTGGCCATGTTTACAAAAGCAGAAGGGTCACTTGTGACGTAGTTTTAATTTCACACTTTGTGTCACATAATCAGTCTATTTTTATCCTAATTATATATGCATATATTGTCACGATATTCTCTAATGTAGGGTGTCAAATCTGCACCAACAAAAAATAAGAATGATGTTGCATAGAACAAGCTCTTGTTTCACGCAACTTGATCTACATTGCTGTATGCATTGTGCCTAAAAATTTAATGTAAAGGAACTTGGGTCAAGAGAGTTTTAACTTCAACGCTAAAGTGCAAACGAGAAGCATAAAGATATTCCTTTCTTTTGTCGTCAAAACTCTTTTTCTCACTTAAATTGAAATAATACTACAGAATTATTTAAATTTAAAACAATCAATGCTTTTAGATCGCCGACGAAGTAATAGGCAATAAAAAATAAGCATTGATGCAAGCACCATTGCTTCTAGCCCAATCACATGAAATACAATAATAAAAGCGATAGCAATTGTTAGAATACAAAATTTATTGTTACAATCATCCAACAATCAATCAACAACGTTTTAAATTTCAATATTATTATTATTAATAAGTCTTTTTACCTTCAGGTTCACAATCTGTAAATCATTATAAAAATAATAATATAAATTGTCTTATTTTATTATTTTTTGTGGATTTTTTTAAATATGGTAAAAGAAATTATGAATTGTATTTGTATTTATTGCGATTTTAGTATATCGTTTATTTAAACTTAAACATAGATAATTAACACATAAAACAAGATTCGGTACGTACAACGCCCCGATGCGTCCAGCTCGCCTTAGGTAAGATACGCGATATATGTATACATATATATATATATATATATATATATATATATATATATATATATATATATATATATATATATATATATATATATATATATTATATATTATATAACCAAAACAAGCTGTCAAACTAACCAATACTCTACAGAAATATTCTGAAATACCATTTATCTAATTAAGTCTATTTTGTTTTCCTGTCAAAATAGCAGATGATCCGATTTTATAAGCTACATGCGAATCCATGGCAACGTAAACAACATATTTATAATGTTTCGTAGCATTTTTCTCGCAACTGGTACATATTTTGAAGAAATCTTTCAAACAAAAGTTGTGCGAAATATTAATATCTTTCATTATGAATATAACTATATTTGCCTTAAGTGTAGCCGTTCTAGTGATATTGGAGATAGAACAAAAAATGTATGGAGTAAACATGCAAAAATAGGAGGAGCACATCTAGGGCATATACAAGTCTTAAGTTTGAAGTTTCATAATTTTTTGTTCGACAGTTTTGGCCCTAGAGCGTTCACAGACACACACACACACAGACAGACAGACGTCATTCCGAAAATTGTTACATTCGATTCAGGGAAAGTCAAAACATGTATATCCGTTGAAATCTCGAGTTCGAAAGTTTTCATGATTACTTCGTAAAAGAAAGTAAAAATGTTAATATAAGTAATTTTTTGATATTGTCAAAAGCAAGTAGCAATAATATGGGGAACTGTAATGCCATCCATTGCTGGCATCGCAACATCCAACGAAGTGTTTCCATGACGAATATATATATATATATATATATATATATATATATATATATATATATATATATATATATATATTATTTATAAATAAATAGCCGATAACTCGTTACGTCACAATAACTACAGCGCAGCGAGCCTGACTGTATATCCGATAAAATCTCGAATTCAACATATTTCATGATTACAATACTTCCTTTTAGATTTCGTCCAAGAAAGTAAACATAGCGTTAATCGACGAAATATACTGAATGACTACAGTAGTAGATTATTCATTTCAAACTCAGATGATTTTGTACACTGGGATAGACAGTTCCATTATTAATACAAGGAACGTTAAACGGGAGTTTGTTATTTATGAAAACATATCCATAATTTACTTATATTACAATTCTGTTCTATCTATGAAGAATGTCCTATGACTGTAGAAATATTATTTAATACGACGAACCAACTCACAAATAGTTGTGTTGTTAAATTATTTATAAATCTACTATCGTGTTATAATTTGATATCATACATTCATAAACTTCAAGAGAAGTATGAGCACATATAGATCAAGTGTTTAGTGCTTCAATAAATATCGAATAACAACGTCAAAATCTTTTGTTCCGTCGGCATTTTACAGTATAAAAAGTACAATTTCGCCACCAACAACAAAAATAATGACATTGCCACACCGAATACAAGTGGAAACTATGAAGTTGGCCAAAGACCCGCCTCCGGGCATCACTGCATATCCTGATACGGATAATCAACGTTATTTTCACGTCACAATGGCCGGCCCAAAGAACTCGCCCTACGAAGGGGGTGAATTTGAGCTGGAACTGTTCCTACCAGATGGATATCCAATGCGACCGCCAACCGTGAGGTTTTTAACAAAAATATTTCATCCGAACATTGATAATTTGGGAAGAATTTGTTTGGATATTTTGAAAACGCATTGGACTCCAGCTCTACAAATTCGAACTGTGCTATTGTCAGTGCAAGCACTTTTAAGGTACAAAAAATTATAGTAAACGGTTTCTTGTTTTTATTCAAATTATTTTCTAATGGCCATTTGCACCATGCAAGGTTAACGCCTAATTATCGTTTAGAGCTATAGCAATCCGTGCAATATTTAACGTTTATTGCGGACAACCGTGAATATTCATAGTTTGACTGCTGTTTCTCAGTTAACCAAACATGTATGTGATAGTATGACATTTATGGCAGTTAATATTAAAAAGCAATAATTATGATAAGCACTTTTATATACTATATTATTTTCGTATGAGTCCTTATGTTTATAATTTAAATTTAATTAGATTGATAATTATTTTGATAATGACATAGTAAATCATATTTTCTTATTTTTTCGTTATAAGTGACGTTTGGATTTCTTGTTTTTTTTTATCATTTGACATCTCCATTTATTAATTATTAATATATCTACGTAGTAAACGTCACAAATACTTTATAATTTCGTTTTGTGTTTTAGATTAAAAAATGTCAAACTTATTTATTTAGTTGCTATGCAATATACATTCTGGGAATTTACTACTTTCCCCTAAATATATTGTAAAAGATCTGAATTCCCGAAAATCACACAATGCTGAGATTAAGAAAAACCATCAAACCACCAAAAATCTATCATGATTAAACAAACCTCGATTACGCAAAAAAAACCCGACTCACCCTTATAAAAAAAAATATCAGTGAATTTGTAATTGCATAAACAAGGCCTGGTAAAAATGTTTATTTTTTTGATCGCACAGTATCGAAGATAAAAAATAAAAATCCCAAAAATAGGTCATTTTTTATAGTTTTTATTTTTTATCTTCGAAACTGTACGATCAAAAAAATTTATATTTTTACCAGGCATTATTTATGCAATTACGAATTCACTGATATATTTTTTTATAAGGGTTAGTCGGTATTTTTTTTTTCGAGCTTGATGTTTGACCTTAACTAATCGATCGCTCACCATGTGTGCATTACCCAATAAATTTAAACTAAGTTTTGCTAAACTTTGATTTCAACCTTGTATGGTGCAAATGGCCATAAATGAGTTAACGAAACACCACCAATTGAGAACTAAAAGTCCTTTTGCTTGCGCTATATTATGTCAATTTGTTTTGACATGTGCTACATTTTAGGGATTATAATGCTAAAATCTTGTCACATGTCAAGTCAAACTTCAAACTATTTGCAGAATTAGTTGAGAAAACATGTCAAAAGTTTATTTGACTATAAGCTTAAAAAGTTAAATAGTTTTTGTCCCGAACTCTTAAGCGCACCAAATTTGGATGATCCATTGTCGGATGAAGTGGCTAGGATTTGGAGGACTGATGAACGAACAGCGTGGATGACAGCGAAACAGTGGACTACAACGTATGCGCTTAGAAGAGATTCCAACCAGAGTATTCGCGAATAAATACTTACCCCAATCTAATGAAAACAAAAAATAACACGTTTTTTTTTCCCTTTTTATATATATAAGAATGTAAAGAAAATATACATATACTTGTACTATTCAAAATAATTTCGTTTTTTTATAATATCAGTAGATTTATAAATAAAAAGTGTCATAATCCAAATAAATTAAATTTTCTTTATTAAAGAGGTTTATAAAAAAAAAAGACATATCTAATGGCCGGTTGCACCAGTGCAAGTTTTTTTTTTTTTGGCCATTTCAGTAGCTATGACTATTAAATGCCCTTGTGGTCATATTTTATTGTATAGATTTGATATTTTAGTGTATGATGCGGATCAATATATAGCAAATACAAGTTAATAAAACGACAAAACCAACTAAAACCAGATTATTTTATTTCACACTAAAGAACTTGTAACCTAGTTACAATATTAATAACATAACAAAACATTAAATGTATATATCAATATTCCCTCTAAATTTGGTATTTGTTATTGTAGTCCCTTTACTTCAGAACAAGTTTGATCTCATAGCTTCGAAAATGAGGACCATTGGCCCCCCATTTTTAGTTTTCATATTTTAAACATTTTGACTGAATTATGATCGAATTGTGCTAATCTAGTTATTAACTAATTAAAATGCCGGAGCTCGAACTATCCAAAACAAAATTGAATTTTAATCAGGTATACAATTAGTCCGAAGTGAAACGACCAATTGACTGGACTAAGCTAACCTTGTGGTTTTGTAGTATTTTTATCATGAACCGGTAATTGAAAAGTTAGTCCAGCTATTTTTTACTATCTCGAATACGGCACCAGTTAGATAAAAAGCTATTAAAATTTCCTGTACATATAATATAGTCCAGTGTAGAGCACTACAAATTTTGTATGTTTAATTCTGCTACGTAAATGTAGCCTAAGTTCTAATTCTTGAATAAAATTAATTCTACTATTAACATAATTAAATAATACCAATGTTTCATTCATAAAATCATTCAGATTTTATTATGAAGATTTGTGTCATATATTGCAAGCGGCAAGCTGGAAGCAATGGTTCCACCGATAGTTCTTGTTTTGAAATTAGTGCAGCAGCAGAATAATCTTTACATCAACGCAAAGCGCAATATATTCCTGACCTTCGTGCACGAACAGCTTCAATCGCCAATAATAGTTATCAACTGGGAAAATTGTAAATAAATCCGCGTCGACCGTTCCCTCATCTAGAATATAGTCTCCCTGTAAACACAAACGCATTTATAGTTTCATATATAGATATAGTCCATTTTTTAAACGGTAAAAATTCGTCAAAGTTCTAACTACAGTGGCTCAAAACCGATTTTGAATATTTTAGTATTTTCAATATCGAAAAATATTTAACGAAAAGTTCCCCATAGGTGAGAAAGTGTATTTATACATACCTTTAAAATTGGACAAAGCATTGGTGGTTTAAATTCATGTACAATTTTTGACCACGCCATATCTTTAAGTTCCAATAGGTTACAACTACTTAACGGTCTTACTGTTGTGAATGGTATACATGAATCTAAGACTTCTTTGTGCAAGCATCGTGTAACTTCAATTACTAACTAAATCATTTCATTCAATTATATTTCTTCTCATTTTAAATAGGTAGGTACTCGATTGATTTGTTAAGGTAAGTTTAAAAATAAGCATTTTTAATAATAATATAAATAGTTTTACTTACTGTTGGTAGCCGATCCAGGGACCTTTGCATTGTGCCATTAAGACTGATAACAACATTTTTGCCTGCAGGATTAGAGTAACGTAAATCGTTTATTTTAAATGCTGCATTTGCCGTCTTATCGCAAATTTCTATTCTTTCAATGTGAGCAACTCTTTTTCTCTAAAAATTACAAAACAAAATTATCCCATTTGAATCCGTCCGCTTGTATATAGTTATAGGGCCCCAAAATGTAAAGCCCCCATAATACTGCCCTTAGAAAAATAATTAAAACATCAACAAGAAGAAGTTATTATTTATTATTTATATATATATATATTTTCTGTCTACACGATTTCTTCATATTGGTAAACCAAAATATATTTTTTTTTAAATTTGCACAAATTTTAAGCACGCGTAGAATTTTTGGATCAAAAACATTCGTCAGCAAAAAGTGTTTGTTTCGTCGCCTTGAACTGCATTTCTTCCCTTATTAGACTTACTACATACTAATAGTGATCAAATTTACTAATAACAAAATGGTTTGACAATTTCTTTTGCAAACCTTCATTTTGTCACCGCTGTATCTCGTACCGTATTAGATTTACGTTAAAAATACACAGACAAATTTTATCAGCTTCAACTTTGTACTGAACAGTTTTTCTCATTAAATCTACTATTACCGAGTTATTGCGAAAAAAAAAACAATTTTTGTACTTTCATTCAAGATGGCTCGCGCGGACCCCCAAATATATCCCCCAAGGTATCTCAAAATTATTTCTATCCCACCTTTTGCACGCCAAATGCCTTTTTATCCCCTACTGACTGGACTATATGGCCTTTGGGTGTGTTTTATTTTGTTATAGTGATAATAAATGAGAACTTACAGGTTTTGCTTGATCCTGGTGTATTAATAAGTTAAGGATAATAATTAATACTATCTTGCTTTTCATGATAGAATATATAGAGCAATAAGATTTTTGGAAACAACTTAAAGATTTGATATTATGTTAACTGAATATAACTTTTAAAAAAAAATTATAACAATATGCGCTTAACGACTATCGACTTAATCGATGAAATATCAACACATATCTATATGTAAAACATACATTTTTGTATATTTATATAATGGGAAATAGTAATTATTTCATCATTAGCATAGTTTATATAATATTGCAAAATTTCCTTTAAATTGATGTTGGTACATTATAATAATTGCCGGCCTTCATATACCTATGCAATGAATGATATTTAATATTATTGATGGAAACAAGTGATATAGATAAGATAACATAACAAACAATGGTCAGAAACAACAAAATGATACACAGTATTATGACAATAGATTACACTACTGGTAAAATATGTTTATTGAAATATACTATAACAAATAAGAATGATCATCACATTTCCATCAAGCTAAAGCAAACTCTGAAATGTCATTTATCTAATTGAGTCTATTTTGTTTTCTTGTGAATATATTGACAGGCGCAGATAATCCGATTTATTAAGCTACATGCGAATCCATCGCAACCAAAACAAAATAATTATGCTTTTTCGTAGCAGTTTTCTTGTAACTGGTACATTTTTTAAAGAAACTTTTCAAACAAAAGTTGTGCAAAATATTTATATCTTTCATTATGATCTTAACTATTTTGCCATAAGTGCAGCCGTTCTAGTGATATTGGAGATAGAACAAAGAAACATGTACTTCCGGCTTGAATATTCTTTTCAAAAATAGGAGGTGCACATTTGGGCATACACAAGTCTTAAGTTTGAAGTTTCATCATTTTGCGTTCGACAGTTTTGGCTCTAGAGCGTTCACACACAGACACACAGTCGTCATTCCGAAAATAGTCACATTCGATTCAGGGAAGGTGAAAAATATCTCGACTTCGATTTTTTACTAATTACTTCGTAAAAGAACGTAAAAATGCAGTGACACCGCAAAATTAAATATCTAAACCCGCCACTAGTTATTTATGTGAAACAAACACAAATCAAGCCTCAAATTAATAAAACCCGCATATAAAGCTATTAAGGGCCGCTGCTCTAGAGCGTTCACATAGAGAAACACACATACAGCATGCTTAACATTCAGTAGGATTCGATTCAGGGATGATCAAAACGTGTATTTCCGTTTAAATCTCGGGGTCGACATTGATCATTGTTTACAATACTTTCTTTTAAACTTCGTCCAAGAAAGTAAACAAGATATTGAAATAATTATTAGATAAACGATAGTCTTAGACTAAATGACTGAAAAAATAATTATTTTCATATTCAGGTGATTTTCTACACTGTAATGAACAGCTGATTATTGCAGTATAGATACAAAGAGACATAAAACGGATGAATGTTTTTATGAAAAACAATGACTCATAATTTACTTTTCATATAATGTTATTCTAGTAACAATAATTTCTTTGAAAAATAAGGCTATGACGGTAGAAATATTATTTTACCCGACGCTAATCACACCAAATCAAAATACAAGATAAATTAATTATCGCTGTGTTATAATATAAAAACCAAACATTCGTAAACTTCAAAGTATGAAAATATAAAGATCAAGTGCTTAGTGCTTCAATAAATATCGAATAACAACATCAAAATCTTTTGTTCCGTCGGCATTTTACAGTATAAAAAGTACAATTTCGCCACCAACAACAAAAATAATGACTTTGTCACACCGAATACAAGTGGAAACTATGAATTTGGCCAAAGACCCGCCTCCGGGTATCTCTGCATATCCTGATGCGGATAATCAACGTTATTTTCACGTCACAATGGCTGGCCCAAAGAACTCGCCCTACGAAGGAGGCGAATTTGAGCTGGAACTGTTCCTACCAGATGGATATCCAATGCGACCGCCAACCGTAAGGTTTTTAACCAAAATATTTCATCCGAACATTGATAATTTGGGAAGAATTTGTTTGGATATTTTGAAAACGCATTGGAGCCCCGCTTTGCAAATACGAACGGTTCTGTTGTCAGTGCAAGCACTTTTAAGGTAAAAGAAATTAGTAAACGGTATCTTGTTTTTATTTGAACTAATTCCTAAATGAGTTGACGAAATATTTTTGTACTTACATGTCATCAACAAAATTAGTTGAGAAAAGACATCGAAAAAGATTGTATGACTCTAAATAAACTTTAAAAATTTGTCTCGAACTCTGCTGAAAATAACTGTATTTTCTCTTAAGTGCACCAAATTTGGATGATCCATTGTCGGATGAAGTGGCTAGGATTTGGAGGACCAATGAACGAACAGCGTGGTTGACAGCGAAACAATGGACAACAGCATACGCGCTTAGAAGAGATTCTATCCAGAGTATTCGCGAATTACCCTAATCTAATGAAGACAAAACACGATTTTAATTATTAATTTCATATATTTGATAGTTTTAAAACTAAAAAATAAATACACTTTTACTATGCAAAATATGTTTTATTTTATTTTTATTTTTAAAATAACATAGTACATATAAATAAAAATATATTTATAAATTATTTAATAACAAGTATCGTAATCCAAATAAATTAAATTTCTTAATGTCTTCAAAAAAATGTGTAAAGCTAAATGTAAAAATTGTAACATCAACTTATAGCTAGAAGTCCGTTTATATGCTTAAATCTATTTCTTCTTTGGTTGCGATTTAGAGAAATATGCGTCTAGGAATAACCCTGTAAATACAACGAAAGCCCCAAGCCATTGGCGGCCAGATAAAGTATTTCCGAATAGTAACACCGATCCTAATACTGTGAAAAATTTCCTTGTTGTGGTAATAACAGAACACGGCAGGGGTCCAAACTCTGATACCTAAAAGAAAAATTAATACACAATATATAATGTATACAAATTTTACTTCCTCATACGTTATGAATAAAATAATGATTTCACAAAAAAAAAATCAACCTCGATATTTTAACGGAAATATACGTATAGAAGGTCTCTGAATCCACTTTGTCCAGTCTAAACCATTAAAGATAAAAAAATGTTTTGAATTTAAGATTTGTATATCTCAATAAAATACTTCTTATTTTTAAAAAAGATACTGCTTGTATATTCGTGTAATTTTTTGTATATCTCGAAAATGTCTAGAGAAAAAGGGAATATTATACAAATTAAAGATATAAAAAGTTCTAGTACTTAATGGTTTTTTTTTTTCTTCGAAAAATGTACAATTTACTGATAAATCACCTTTGAAAATATCTGGAGTGGCCTGCACTCGATTTTCTTTTACGCAGTTTTCACTAGTCAAACTAACCAATACTCTACAGAAATATTCTGAAATGTCATTTATCTAATTGAGTCTATTTTGTTTTCCTGTTACAGGCGCAGATGATCCGATTTTATAAGCTACATGCGAAGCCATGGCAACGTAAACAAGATATTTATAATGTTTCGCGTAGCATTTTTCTCGCAACTGGTACATTTTTTGAAGAAATGTTTCAAACAAGAGTTGTGCGAAATATTAATATCTTTCATTATGAACATAACTATTTTTGCCGTAAGTGTAGCAGTTCTAGTGATATTGGAGATAGAACAATACAAATGGAGTAAACATGCACTACCGGTTTGAATATTCTTTTCAAAAATAGGAGGTGCACATCTAGGGCATATAGAAGTCTTAAGTTTGAGAAGTTTCATAATTTTACGTTCGACAATTTTGGCCCTACAGCGTTCAGACACACACATACAGACGTCATTCCGAAAATAGTCACATTCGAGTTTCAGGAATGGTCAAAACGTGTATATCCGTTGAAATCTCCAGTTCGACATTTTTCATCATTACAATATATACTTAGTACTTTGTAAAAGAAAGTAAAAAGCTATATTACATTTACGTTTCCCTAGTTACCACATATTGGTCTAGTAATGATAGATTGAACTTAAAATACAATTAAGTGAAAAATAAGTATAAATCTAATTAGGGTCACTCCAGATTTTTTTAAACAATTTTGATAGGTTTTTTATTGGCATTTTTACTAGGAATTGCACTTTATATATATATATATATATATATATATATATATATATATATATATATATATATATAAAAAACTTACTGTTAAAAATATGAACAGTTGACCTAGGGCCCCCGCAACAGCTAAGGCAGCTATATGAGACAAGGCAACAGGATGTCTTACAATAAAATTGACCATCTGAACCCCTTCGCCGCTGATTAGTAATACAATGGCCAAGAAAAGGGTTGACCAAAAATTCATGCCTAACATCATGTGTTGGGCGCTTGGAGAAGCCTCAGCTCTCATTCGTTCCTAGAATTCGATTACTTGTTGAATTAACGCCGCCATTTTGTTTCTGGTAAATATTTACCTGAACAGCACCAGTCAATCCATCCATTGTTAAGGATAGAAGTAATAATACTTCGCCAATACCAAACGAACTATCTGTTGCAGTTGTCGATGGTTTATCTTTAAACATAAATAAAACAACACCAACTACAATCAGTAGAACAAAACAGTATTTTCTCATTGGATAAGATTTTTGACCGACTAACACCCCAAGAATCATCACAGGTATTGGTTTCGCCGATTTGCCTACCACCTATTAAATCAAATCATCCTATAATCACACATATTTGGTAAATTTATTAAAATTTAAAATATGTACAGTGATTCTACAAGTCATTTAGTGCCTTATAATACGTTTTTATTTTGCACAAAATGAGATAACCAATTTAAGGGGGGGTCCTTTTAAAAAAATTTCAAAAAATCGATTTTTTTTTTATTACATAAATCGAATGCTACAAGTGTGTAGAATATTTGGTTAAAATTATTTGGCGGTCCGTCAATTAGTCCCGTCGCTACACGGCTTTCAATGGACCATTGTCCTGAGCGCAGACGGGCGTTGTCCAAACTTCAAACGCGTTTTTCTCGAAACAAGATTTTTCGAATCTGCGGGAATTGTAACTTTTGAACCGTACAACCAATCGACTTCGCGTTTTGTCTGCCTAAAAAGAAATTGAATTCTCGGGCATCTATACCTATCAAATTGCAACATTTGGATGATTAACGATTTTTCACAGCAGGCCAAAGTGGAAAAATCATGCGACAAAACTGTATCTTATTTTCAAGTGGCCGCCATTTTGTTTCTATAAGGAATTTTTTCATGTTTGTTAGGTATAGATGCCTCCTTAAAGTTTTTTTTTTTTGGTTTCATGCGTCTAGGTGACGAATTGCAGCTTCTATACTTCCCGCAGATAACATTTATTTTAAAAACATGACTTGCTGGAGCTGCCATTTTGGACACCATTTTGTAATATTACATGTTGAAAAAATCACGGTTTGTAGACAAAAGATAAATAAACATTTTGCCAAAAACCGCAAATGTCTAAGTCATTTCAGTTCCTCAAAAAAAATTGCCAAACATCAGGTAGTTTTGGCACAATTATAAAAGGACCCCCCCCCCTTAAGGGGGCATTCACCTTTTGCGGATTCAAAAAATCGATTTTTTTTTGCAAAATAGGACACTTTGAAGTGTTGACAATAGGTCTCTGAAGCCGTTTTTTGAAATTCGAGTTGGAAATATGTGAAATGGCGATTTAAACAAAACAATGTTTTTGCTCAAACACGGCGTTTTCGCGCGCGTCAGTCTGAAGTTGAAACTTTAAACGCGTTTTTCTCATATTTTTTAAGTCGCGCGGTATAATATCTCGACAACAAATTAACCGATTTAACTCTTGATAAGTGCATCTTAAAGGTAATAAAATTCTCTAAGAGTTGATCCTCGACGAAGTGTGTCCGACAATTGTTAATATTTTTTAAGGCCCGCCAAAAGAGAAAAAAAGTGGAAAAACAACTTTTTTCGTACGATGGTCGCCATTTTGCTAATTATAGTCCAAATGGACCACCCGAGGATCAATTCCTAGACAATTTAATATACTTTAAAACCCTTATTTCTTATTTTTTTTCAAACAACTGGGACCAGAGTTATGCTAGCGCGCGCCTAAATTGAGCTGCCCACTTTGGACCTGGACATCTTCGCCGAAGCTGAACGTACCCGACTTTAAAAAATACCTTATGAAAGAGAAAAGTTGAATAAATACGATACAAAAAACCGCATGCGAATATCTCAAACGTACCCTGAGAAAAAAATGTTAAAAAACAGATTTTTTTTGTGCTCAAAAGGTGAATGCCCCCTTAACAGAATATGAATTGTTACCCGCAACAGCTGTTATTTTAATAGAAGTTCGTGCCCGTACACTATTCCGTTCTACGTTATTTTTAAAAATAAAACAACAGTTTTTAGATCTAGCTTGTCAAATTAACAATTAACAAAATAATATTTTTAAAATGATTAGATAATAAATTTGGTTATAACCTAAAAACATGTTTAACGTACTTGTGTTGGATATGGGACCCACTGCAAAGCCATATTCGAGCAAACCATTGCAAGTAAATATGTCAATGCAGAACTTGCTAAATAAATTGTCGGAGTTTTATCCTCGCCTTGCGGCCAAACAGCCAGCATCCCTTTCGCGAAAACGTAATTAACCACACATTGCGCAAAAACTAATCCAAACATATACGAATATTTCTCAGACGAAGAAATAACAACACCCTCCTCATTCTTAATATCAGTTCCATATTTGCCTCGCGTTATTTTCTCTTGTAAAACACCGAAATAAAAGTAACAAACAAATATGCCAGCAGCACAAATAAAAAATTTACTATTTTTCTGCATTTTATATCACTCTTACAACTAATTCACCGATAAAAATAAGGTTATATATTTATTATTGTAAAAATCCCAAATAAAAACTACAGCATTTTATGATTTATAACACAAACAATTAATTTTGTAACAAACTATTCGCCTCAAAACTGTCCAGTCGGCTGTTTGTTGTCAACGTTGTCATACAAGTTTTGACACGCGCTCAAAGTGACAGGACACGTCATGTCATTATTTTGCCTCCATTGATTGGTCAAAATGGGTTCTAATATAGAGTTCTAATACTTGGTTTATACAACACACTAAACACGCACCACTAATCCCACTCCACTAACGTAAACATTAACAAATAATCATAATACTCGGTTAAAACAGCCCACGAACCACTAACCCCACTCCACTAACGTAATCATTAACGAAATATATAGCTAGGATAACTAATAACGAACGAAGAAACGTGATTCTCATAATCATGATTACTTTGATTAGTTAGATTGCGAATCAGAGTTCGAAGAAACACGTCTAATGTATGAACTACTACAGGCGTGTTTCTTCGAACTCTGATTCGCAATCTAACTAATCAAAGTAATCATGATTATGAGAATCACGTTTCTTCGTTCGTTATTAGTTATCCCTACTCTTCCATTTTGTGATCAGTAACTGACAGTCCCCGAATCATATTATTTCTATGATTACTTGAATTGAATCACAAAACTGGCGCAGAAACACGCCTATTAATAATGCTCAAGTAGAAGAAAATACATTTTATTATATATTATATATAATATTAGGCGTGTTTCTTCGACAGTTTTGTGAAGAAGAAAATACATTTTATTATATATTATATATAATATTAGGCGTGTTTCTTCGCCAGTTTTATAATTCAATCCAAATAATCATAGAGATAGTATTATTCGCAAGGGGAAGGGGACTGTCAGTTTCTGATCATAAAATGGAAGAGAATAACGAACGAAGAAACGTGATTCTCATAATCATGATTACTTTGATTAATTAGATTGCGAATCAGAGTTCGAAGAAACACGCCTAATGCATGAACTACTACATTGATTTCCTATATTTCAACTTTTATTTTGTTAATGATTACGTTAGTGGTACGTGCTTAGTGGGCTGTATGACCGAGTATTATGATTATATTTTACAGGATTGTTCACAGCGAAACAATTAGTAATTAAGCTTAGAAAATTACAAATAATAATCTAGTTTGTATCACGACAAGCAATGTTAGCATTCCAAGCAACACAATTTATGATAAATTTTGTTGCTATGAACGTTAACCTTGTATGTCATACAACAAAGTGGAATTATTATTTATAATTTCTAAGCTTAATTACTAATTATTTAGCTGTGAACAATCCTTAATGTTTACTTTAATGGAGTGGGATTAGGGGTGCGTTCTTAGTGAGTTGTATAAACCAAGCATAAATTAGATTAATAGTATATTCCGTAATTGGACAACTGTAATTGAATTTCTCGTACTTGAAAAGTATTTTGAGACTAAATAGACAGACAAATTTAATATAAACGCTAATACAATCGAAATAATGAGTCTTCAAAGTTAATTAAAAACGAAATAAATGTTTAACCGGTTAAGGATTGTTTACAGCGAAACAATTAGTAGTTAAACTAAAAAGAAAATTATAATTAATAATCTAGTTTGTATTATGACAAGCAATGTTAACATTACAAGCAACACAATTTATGATAAATTTTGTTGCTGTGAACGTTAACCTTGTATGTCATACAACAAACTGGAATTATTACTTATAATTTCTAAGATTAATTACTATTTTTTTAGCTGTGAACAATCCTTTACTGTGATCCAAATTTGGAATACATGCTAAATTTTATTGTTCACAGCGAAACAATCAGTAATTTAGATTAGAAATTATACGTAATAATGCCAGTTTGTTGTATGGCATACAAAGTTAACGTTCACAGCAACAAAATTTATCAGACATTGTGTTCATTTTGTTGCTTAGAATATTAGCATAATTTGTCATAATACAAAGTAGATTATTATTTGTTATTTATTAATCTTAATTACTATTTGGTACTGAACACGCATTTAAACTTCTTAAATTAAAATTGAATTTGTTTCCCTATAAAGCCATAAATGTATATGTTGAATATTTTACTGGTCAACTATTAATGTTATGGTTTTCGTTTGGGTTAGGTATTTCAAACTACTAAAATAGTGATAAATTCGACGTAGATCGCGATGTAATGCCGTTTTTAAAAGTGTTTGTTTCTATTTTTAATTGTTTCTGAACCACAGTATACATATATTATATATTTATACTGTGTATAAACTAAAATATTTTGTGTGCTCTTTGTTAAAAATGGGTTCTATAATATCTCAATTTTATTATAACACAAATATAAGTGAGGAAGTGATTAGTGATAGTGAAGTGAAAAATACAACAGACTCGAGTAAGTATTTATATCTAATATGTTAATCTAAAAATGCATCTAATCAACAATGATGAACATTTGTTTGGTTGAAGTCATGGAAAAGCCAACTACAACTAATAATAAAATGAAAGACCAAGATCTTTATACAGATGCAATTGAATCTAAGTATATAGGTGTTTGTTCTCGCATAACTGTAGAAACAGTTCGAGATATTGAGGAGTCGTTGGACCTGTATGAAAAAGTATTATTCTTTCTGGACTTATCCATAGAATAATTCATTTTTACTGTTTATTTCTTACTAATTTAGGTTGCATTAGCCTTTTTATTATACGAACAGGAAGATACAGCGTTACAAAAGTTACTTGTCGAAATTGAAAATGTTCGACAAAATACTAAAACAAATTTGATCCTGGATTGGGCCCAATCAAAGCATAATTCAACCAATTCCTGGCAAAATCAATTTGTTGAGGCATTATGTGTCATTCAGAATTACGAAATATTAAAACGACTAGGTAAGCATTTTTACCATGCCGTACATAATGTACAAAAGAGTGATTGGTCGTGTGTCTGTAACATACTCGGTTAAAAAAATCTTAACTTCGCCCTGAATCCAAATATATATATATATAACTTATATACTTGGATGTATGTATCTCGCTCGCTCGTAAGATGTGAAGGTACCGGGCCGATTTTAATGAAATCTGATATACATATAATTTCCACGCCCGCATTTTAAATCCAATCGTCAGTACAAATCCGGAGTTACAGGGCCCCAAAATTTGGAACCCTCCTAAATACTCCCCTTAGTCAACTTTTAAATATTTTATAATTTTCTACTAAAAATTCTAAGATATTTTATGTCTTGAAAGTTTTTTCAAATTGTAAGCCCATAGGCTTAAAATGAATAAATAAATATTTTGAAGTAAATCAGACATTGAACGCCATCTATAGGTGAAACGAAGAAGTCATGTGACAGTTATTTCTTAGGTTACAAACTTTATATTTTCCAATATATAAACTCTTTGCTTCTTCTTCTTCTGTGGTTTTATTAATAAAATTAGAAAATGTTCATCAAATAATTTTCAATATCTTCGGCTAATCACAAAACGAACGATATTAACGCATGTGTGTAATTTTAAATGTGAGGTTATGGAAATTAATACTGGTGCAGGAATAAATAAATCTCGGGATCATAATTGGTTGGATTGGTTAAACCGGCTCTGTGAGTTAAATGTCGATGATTTAGAATTATATACGTAAACTCAGAAATTTATTTATTCCGCATTAAAAACCGAAGAAATGCCATCAAACATTTAAGACAACATAAACCAAATTGCAAAAAACTCGTATATTAATACATTATTGTATAAAACAATAATTTGAATATGTTCCAATAATAAATTGCTAACGCTTTTAGTATTGTATTTATTGCGATTGGGCTCGCCGGGGCTGGTTGCACTGGCGCCAGTTCTTGTTCTATTCATAAATTGATTCATCGCGCCGTTGCCCATACCAGTTAGCATTTTTTACAAAAATTGCGTTCTACACATAGAAACAAACTCACATATTGCTATTGCTTTTAGTATTGTATTTATTGCGATTGGGCTCGCCGGATAGGTGAGCTGGTAACACTGGCGCCAGTTCTTGTTTTATTCATAAATTGATTCATCGCGCCGTTGCCCATACCAGTTAGCATTTTTACAAAAATTGCGTTCTACACATATAAACAAACACATTTATATTATATTATTTATAATTCTTCTGCCTAAACTGAAGAAAGGCGTTCTTTTATGTTTCAGGTTACAATAAAAATGATTTAACAGTTCAATTTTCGCCGAATTATCCCGAAATATCGTTGTTTATAAACGTAGTGCGCAAAGCGCTATACAATATATGTGAATGTTTCACCGGACTAGAAACGAAATTATTTTTGCAATATTTGCAAAAAGATTTCGAAAATAAGTCAATTCGCTTCCAAAGTTTCGATGAAAATTGTTTAGAAATGTACTTTTTGGATTGTTTTTCAATGAAATATATAAAGCAAAATGATTTAAGTAATGTAATAAGCATTTTGAAAAAAATTGGTTTTGAAAATAAGGCAGAGATGCTTGAAAACATTATGGTAAAAGTGAACACACAATCACCAAAACTGATTAATATTCATGATATGCCAAATGTAAATCTGAAAAATCATCTTGAAGCTGCAGATAAAATAATTGAGGCGCGGAATAAACCAACCGGGGTTCAGTTTGAGTTGAATAAAACTGTTGATAATTTGAACCCAACAGAACTGATTCAAAGTTGCTCCGATAATAGTGTTATTGGACAGAATAGCATTGTAAGAATTCATTCTTTAGATGAATGTTATACTATGGATCCAGCAAATGTTGGAATTTGTCTTATTATCAATCAGAAGGATTTCTATAGAGACAGTGATCCAAATTTGTCGGTAAGTTTACACATTTTTCCACATATGTAAGTCAATCATCCTATTGCAAAAAAAAAACTCTGGTGAACGAAATTCGTATTTGAAGATTCTGTACAGAAATTTCTTCTGAAAGTTGTAATTAATCGTCCTTTTCACACCAAGACTTTAAGACAGGGTCACTTTAAGCTCCCTGGTCATGAATATATAGATCAATACCAATGCTCGTGCTGTGGTCGGGAACCCGACAAATATTTGAATTAAATTCTTTTATTTCTAATTGAATTCAAAGTAAAGCGTATTTTGATAAATATGTATCAAAAGGGTCGTTAAATAAATAAATGATTAAAATACTAAATTTTGTCCTTTCCCCTATTAACATACATGATAACATTTAACCCTTATTCGGCACACTTCTCTGGTATAACGTACTCGGCACACTGGGATCATTTGCACCCCAGTGACAAAATCCGTCAAAACAAAAGGAACTATTGAATATTTTTACTTAATTATTTTTTTGTAGCCGTTTGAAAGGGCGCTTTTTAATTTAGTATAGGTTAAATAGGCCAAAAATTTAATTAAGCACCTTTAAAAAATTGAAATAGCGAAAAAAAGTGATTTTATGAAAAAATTCATAACTTTTTTATTTTTACATATTAAGGGCTAAATATTTAGGTAGGTCTTCTACTAATGTGGCACTACAAGATAATAATAGTGGTTTAAGTGCCCCTTTAAAAAATGGTATTTATTTTCAGCAAGTATATGATATATTATATAAATTTCATTTTCTTCATAAATATATTATTAATTTTATGTAAAAATATTATTGGTAAATGTAAAAAGTACCCTTTAACTGTTGCCAGGTGATGTACTAGACCCGCTCCCGTCCCCTTTAGGTACTCAAAATTCTTGTATTATAAGCGTGGGGTGCATATGACCCCAGTGTGCCGAATAAGGGTTAAATATAACACCTAACGACTTTATAAATGTCTGAAGAGCAGGATAAAAATAAAATTAAGAATATCGTTCTAATACTTTATAATTTTCATTCACAATTAGAACAAAATGCTTAAGAGTTTATATAATGTTTTAGTTAGAAATGCCATTAAATGGTAACTTGGAAAACCGCAAAGGTACCGAATACGATCGAAATAAATTAAGCGAAACATTTAGAAATTTCGGTTTTCGAATTGAAATAGCAGAGAATAAAACTCATACTGGAATTAAAACATGTATTAAGAACACGATGTCAAAATTTACAAATAAGGATTCTTGTTTTGTTATATGCATTTTATCCCACGGTATTAAAGGTATACTACTACTACCAAACTAATCGTATTGGATTATCACTCTTATTCTGTAACAATTAACGATCAAAATTAGTTTTTTCAAAACTAGAAACTGTTTGACACCGTCAAATATGTTATTATGTTTATTTTTAATCGTGTGTCAAAAAATGAATGCATGTACAAAAGCAGCAAGTACATAATCCTAAATTATAATAATGTCTGTAAAGAGTGGAATGTCTAGGATACGGGCACACAATGGTGCTAGAAGCATTTTGATTACGCATTATTATTAATATTCGATAGTGTCCTAGTCCCAACAGTCTTACCAAAGTACTCGTTAGAAGTTACAGAATAGGGGTGTATAATATAGAATTGTATTCCTAGATTAACTAAATTTAATTCCCAAAGATATGGTATACGGTGTCAACAGTGTTCCGGTTGAAATAAGCGAAATTGAAGATGTTATACATCAGAGGAATTATAAATCATTACTTGGTAAACCGAAAGTTTTGATTATTCAATCCTGTCAAGGCAATCCATTACAAAGAGGTATATACTAGTGTATAATCTACATTGAATTAGTGATTTAAAACATATGTTTAAAGTGATTCCATGGAACTCTGGTAATGTTGTCGATGGCATTACACCATCGGACGCCGATTCGCTGAACATAACCGAAAGTACGGTGAGTGTGCCCGAAAAATCGGATTTACTTGTCTGTACTAGTACAGTGCCAGGGTATGCATCGATTCGCAGTGAAGAACGTGGATCGTGGTACATTCAAGAATTATGCGAACGCATTAATGAGGAATATACCAGGTTAAATCATTGGTTAAAACAATTTTATTTCAAATTTATATGTTTTTTTTTTTTTATTTTTATGTTATAGCAAACACTTTGCAGATATCTTATTTTCTGTTACTCGTAATGTTAGTAGCTTACGCTGGTTCAAAGAGGGTAAATATGTTTGTATGGTTCCTCAACATAAATCGACGTTTCGGAAATTTCTATACCTTCCAGTTAAACCAAATAATACACAATAAAACGTTTTTTTTTTTTCATTTTTATTACCGTGTATAGATATATCTAGTTATGTAATCATAGTTTTATTTTATATGAAAAGTAAAATATATATTGTTTATTTTATTATTAAGATTTTTTTTTGGCTGTTTGATAATATATAATATATTATTTTTATACATGAAATATCGTGTAGTTTCATAATGTTATTTGAATAAAATATATACTTTTGATTATGTTGTTAGTGTGATATTTAACCATATTTGCTTTAGAACGTTCACACACTCAACACAAACGGTCAATTTCAATTGCTGAGTTGTTTTAAATTTGTTTTATGAAAGTTACAAAATTCTGAACAAAGTACAGAAGAGCTAAAGCATTCGTTCCTGTGTAACATTCTCGGACAATAATAAAATCGCAAAAAGTTTCTCCAAAATCCAAAAATATACATCTCGCTCGCTTGTAAACGATTTTTGTGCTTTTAGTTTCTATTTCTCTGAAAGTCCCGTGAATTTTCGAAACCAAATTTGCTAAACGTATTCTTTCATTTGAATTCGCTCGCAGTATAAATCCAATCGCCCTTATACATCCGGAGTTATAGGTCTTGAAACCCTTCTTAATACAGCCCTTAGAGAAAATAATTAAACATATCCAAAAATTCTAAGATATTTTATATCTTCCAAGTTTCTTCAGATTATGGACGCAAAGTTAAAGATAATAATCATAAATTTTAAAATATAGCATTTTTACTTTCCTTTACAAAGTAAAATATCTGGAGTGGCCTGCACTCGATTTTCTTTTAAGCAATTTTCACTAGATATATATATATATATATATATATATATATATATATATATATATATATATATAGTATATAGTAAAACAAAATAGTCTCTATAAGATAAATGACATTTCAGAATATTTCTGTAGAGTATTGGTTAGTTTGATAGATGGTTTTGGTTATATATATTTATATATATATATATATATATATATATATATATATAACCAAAACCAGCTATCAAACTAACCAATACTCTACAGAAGTATCCTGAAATGTCATTTATCTAATTGAGTCTATTTTGTTTTACTGTCAAAATAGCACATGATCCGATTTTATAAGCTACATGCGAATCCATGGCAACGTAAACAAGATATTTATAATGTTTCGCGTAGCATTTTTCTCGCAACTGGTACATTTTTTGAAGAAATGTTTCAAACAAAAGTTGTGCGAAATATTAATATCTTTCATTATGCACATAACTATATTTGCCGTTAGTGTAGCCGTTCTAGTGATATTGGAGATAGAACAAAAAATGTATAAAGAAAACATGCATTTCCGGTTTGAATATTCTTTTCAAAAATAAGAGGTGCACATCTAGGGCATATACAAGTCTTAAGTTTGAAGTTTCATAATTTTAGGTTCGACAATTTTGGCCCTAGAGCGTTCACAGACAGTCTATTATATCATTTGACGGTGTATCTGTTATAAATGTGATCTGGGGATCTGGAGTTCATGTTCGTGTTTTTGTTTATGTTTGGCCAAACTGCCTGCGTGCCCAAACCTCTTTTGGCAAGGGCCACATTCGTACGGTTTTTCCCCGTTGTGTGTGCGCATATGCACTTTAAGGCTGCCGCTTCTAGCGAAACACTTCAAACATTCTTTGCATTGGTATGGTTTTTCGCCGCTATGCGTCCGTAAATGTTTCTTCAAATCGCTCGTCGAATTACAGCCTTTATTACAAACATTACAAAAATGCGGTCTAATACCCGTATGCGAACGCATATGTTCCGCTAAATTAGCACTAGTTGTAAACTTCTTCGAGCACACATAACATAAAAATGGTTTTTCACCAATATGGCGCAGTCGGTGTTGCGACAAACTCGTGTTGGTCGTAAAGCACTTTTGGCAAACTTCACATCGAAATGGTTTCTCTTTCGTATGTTTACGCGTGTGGCGCATCAATTCGCCTAAAGTCAGGAACTTTTTACCACATTCAGAGCATAAGTGGGTAAATTCGCGATTGTGTCGTCGTTTATGCACTCGCAAGTTCGAGTGGCCGATAAATTGTTTTGGGCAAACATCGCATTTGTAGTTTTTTGTTGCCATGTGGATATTTTTGTGGTAACTTAGGCCGCTGCTGGAAGCAAAGGATTTGTTGCAAATGTTGCAATGGTATGATTTTACGCGTATTTTGGCATGGCATATTTTGTGCCGTTTTAGTCCATCGGATGTTGAAAAGTGTCTTGGGCAAATGTTGCAAGGGTACGGACGGGCACCGGTGTGCACTCGCAAATGTCGGGTTAACGCGGACGATTGGATAAAGCGTTTTTGGCAAAATTTACAACAGTGGTTCTTTTCGCCGGTATGAGTTTTAATATGGAGGGTTAAATTCGCAGTTTTTTGGAAGGTTTTTAAGCAATGCGAACACTTTAGACCCTTTTTCAGTTCCGATTTTGGCGCTATTATAGAATCATTATTTTTCAGTTCCTTTGGCGCAATTATTATTGGGTCGTCTTTTTCAAAAGAGCCCAAAATATTCTCAATTTTTGTTTCTTTAGTTTTAAATTCATTAGATTCCTCAATATTTTCTATATTATCCGAAATTATATCTAAATTATTATCACGACAGTTCGCATCAAGATATTGTCGTAGTTCCGAATCCGATTTTTCGCATTGTTGTTTAAACACAAATGCAGTGTTAAGGCGCTGAATACATTGAAGGCATATCTTCATTGGTAAATTGTCATCGAGTAATATCTACGAAATATATTTTAATTCAACCGGTTCTATGTACAGTCACTCCCATTAATATTCGGGCAATAGTAATTTAATCAGAAAACATGTATGGACCCATTTTAGAAATACACAATGTCATAATTTTATTTTATATTATTATTATTTCAGTCATTTACCATGTATATACTTTTAAAAAAGTTTACTTTTTCGTTTAATTCGACATAATATTAATTTTTAAATAAAACAATACAATGAAGTCTCATTAATATTCGGGCAATCGGTTTGTTACACTAAAATGACTACATATGTAAGTAAAAATGTATGTACTACAACATTGTATGTAATGATAAGGTGTCTCACTTGTTGTGAATCGTCAGTTTGAATTGTTAACCCATTTCATTAGCACCAAAAAGTTAAATTCTTGGAAAATGGGCCGAAAAGAGCAGAATACCTCATTTGAGCGGCGTCAGTTAATAATTTTTCACTATTTATTGAATATTCGCAAGAGTACTGTACAAATGTGAAGACAGAATCGATTCCATTCCTCAAAAGGGTCGTCCGAATGTTTTAAATGAGCGTGAAAAACGTTGTAAAGTGCGCAAAATAATGGATAATCCAGGCTCAGTGCTCCAAAAATTAGATCTGAGTTGGAGGATACTCAAGCCAAAGTAGTAGGCACAGAGACCATAAGAAGAACATTAAGAAAAGCTGGTTACAATGGTCGCATTGCACGTAAAAAGCCATTTGTTAATCGAATTAAAAGAATCAACTTTGCAAAACAACACGTAAACAAAGATCAAACTTTCTGGAATAACGTTCTGTTTTCGGATGAAAGCAAATTTAATATATTTGGGAGTGATGGTCGAGATAATGTATGGCGGAAATCAAATCAAGAGCTGAATCCAAAAAATCTAAAACCAACTGTAAGACATGGTGGCGGATCTGTAATGATTTGGGGCTGTATGAGCGCTGCGGGCACTGGAAATCTGCTATTTTTTGATGGAATTATGGACATAATGAAATACCTAAGTATTTTGAAAGATAACTTGTTGTAAAGCGCTGAAAAGTTGGGAAACTGTGATAGTTTTCATTTTTATCAAGACAATGATCCAAAACATAAAGCACATTTGTACGGCAATATCTGTTATATAAGTGTCCAAAAGTGATCGATACATCTCCACAATCACCGGACATGAACCTAATCGAAAATTAGTTGCATGAATTGGATATCCGAATTCGAAAACATAACATAACAAGTCAAGCGCAGTTAAAGTTGATTTTAAAAAGTGAATGGGATAAAATTGGTTTTGAAGTTACCAATAAACTTGTCTCATCAATGTCAAAAAGATGTGAAGAAGTGATTAAAAATAAGGGTTATCCCACAAAGTATTAAATTATTATTTAGTTTAATTATTACTATTACTGTTACAACTATCTATAGCTTGCCCGAATATTAACGGGATCTAATTTTTTGTATTGTTTTATTTAAAAATTAATATTATGTCGTATTAAACGAAAAAGTAAACATTTTTAGCTCGCCGTACGTAGTACCGAAGAGGCTAAAGCATTCGGTCATGTGTCTGTAGCATTCTCGGATCAAACTATTTCATTAAGAAAAAGTGTTCGTCTCGTCGCCCTGATTCCGAAAATGTATATAACTTATATACTTGGATGTTAGTCGTCGCTCGTAAGACCAAATTTGTGCCCTCTACTCCTCTGAAGGTACCGGAGCTATTTACACCAAATTTGGTAGACATATTTATTGGTATCCCATTTGAATCCGCTCGCAGTATAAATCCAATCGCCCGTATACTTCCCGAGTTATAGGGCCCCAAAATTTGGAGCCCCCCTTAATACTGCCCTTATAAAAATAATTGAAACACTTAAAAATTCTACTAAAAATTCTAAGATATTTTTTGTCTACAAGATTTTTTCAGTTTGTTAACCCAAAGCTCGAAAAAAATTATTAAATATTATAATTTTGAATTTTAAAATATGCACTAAATTTGTTTTTTATCAATATAATCTAAATTTGGTACACATATTATTTGGTATCCCATTTGAATCCGCTCGCAGTATAAATCCAATCGCCCGTATACTTCCCGAGTTATAGGGCCCCAAAATGTAGAGCCCCCCTTAATACTGCCCTTATAAAAATAATTAATACACTTAAAAATTTTACTAAAAATTCTAAGATATTTTATATCTATAAGATTTTTTCATTTTGTTAATCCAAAGCCCGAAAAATATTATTAAATATTATAATTTTTGAATTTTAAAGTATGAACTAAAACTTTTTTATAACAATATAATCTAAAATTAAACACCTATAACATATTTTCAAATTGTTAACCAAAAGGCCATAATAATTAAAAAGCACTGCTCGCAACGCATATTTTACCTAAGGGCGAGCTCTGCGCGTTGGTGCGTTTTACGCCTACCAAATCTTGTTTAAAGTATATACATTGTAAATGACTGAAATAATAATAATATAAAATAAAATAATGACATTGTGTATTTCTTAAGCGGGTTCATACACGTTTTCTGATTAAATTACATTTGCCCGAATATTAATGGGAGTCACTGTATTTTATAAACATTTTATACCTACCTGAATAGAAGCACAAGTGGTCAACATTTCCGAAATAGTAACAAATTGGCCCGATATCTCCTCCGAACTAAATATAGAACGCATATCATCCGCATCAAACAAACATGATCTACACGTTTTTTGATTATCATATTTCAAATATTCACACATTTGTAGGTTATGTTTATATTTGACACTTATAACTTTTATATTATAGTTTGCGTTATGTAATTGTATAGTTTACATGCCGTTAGTTGTATGATGCAGATATATGTAAAATATTGTGGTGTATAATGAATAAATAACGTGTGTATTTAGAAATATATTTTATGATATTGGTAGCAGTGTAAATTTATTCGCTGCTTTGCCATTTGCAGCTTGTTGGGTTGTGGTATTTTGATTGTAGCCGTAAAAGTGATTATTAATATAAATACATGAAATTCTCATCACAGTTTAGCAAATAATATATATATATATAGTTCAATACGGTTAAAAGTATGTATTCATGTTTTACCCATACACATAACCTAAACTAATTTTCCAAAAGCATTATTGTCGAAAATGAGTACGCAGCCGAGTCCTGCGAGCCAACCGGTCGATCGTGATAAGATATATAATTGGATATTAGAGCTGACAAATCCTGATTCGCGGGAAAATGCTCTTCTAGAACTTAGGTATGGTGCAAGGAACTGTCACATATATAGAATAGCGTAAATTTCTGTATATTTTTTTTCGTAGCAAAAAACGTGAAGTTGTGCCCGATTTAGCACCGATGCTGTGGCATAGTTTCGGTACGACTGCAGCTTTACTTCAAGAAATTATCAACATCTATCCTGCCATTAATCCTGCTACCTTAACTGCGCATCAGTCAAATAGGTACGAATTTAGCTTATAATTTACTAGTCTAGCTAAAAATCGTATAAACTAGGGATTCAAATTACAATCTTCTTTTATTCGTGATCGAAATTAATAAATGGGATCTAGTGGTATTTCTATGCACTTAATTAAGGGTTACTTACCTAAGTCATCTAATTACAGTGATACGAGTACTTTACTACCTTTTAATTTATACGAATATATCTAAGAAAATATTGTAATCACGAAAAATTAGGAACTCCAGATTTTAACAGAAATAAAGCCCCAACCTGTATAATGTATATATAAGAAACAAGGCGTTCTTCACATACATTCACATAAACACACACACATCTGCTATATATGCGCAGGGCTTCCACGCATTCACTATTTCCACTTTTATTCACTTTTTCCGAAATCGGTCACTATTTTAAAATTTTATTCCACTATATTCATGTCATAAATGTATGAAAAATGTATTAAAAACGCTAAAAATTCGTCAATGTTCTAACTTCGTTGACTCAAAACCCATTTTTAACATTTTTTGTTTTCGGCAAAAGTTTATAGAAAAGTTCCCCATAGGTGTAAGAAGGTGTGCTTTTTATTTTTTCAATTGTCCATTAGCAAATATGTGTTTCTACTTTCTTTTACAAAGTAATAAGTAAGTCTTGTAATCATGAAATTAATCGAACTGGAGATTTCAACGGATAAACACGTTTTGACCTTCCCTGAATCGAATGTGATTATTTTTGGAATGACGTCTGTGTGTCTGTGAACGCTCTAGAGCAAATACTATCAAACGTTAAATTGTAAAATTTCAAACTTAAGAAACCGGAAGTGCATGTTTTACTCTATGCATTTTTTGTTCTATTTCCAATATTACTAAAACGGCTGCTCTTATGGCAAAATTAGTTATATTCATAATGATAGATATTCATATTTCACACAATTTTTGTTTTAAATATTTCTTCAAAAAATGTACCAGTTACGAGAAAACTTCTACGCGGAAAATCTTAAATATCTTATTTATGTTGCCATGTATTTGCAAATATAGTTTAATTAATCATATTATGATTTGTGCCTTTGTTAATATTTAGATTTTTTCTAGTAAAAACTACGTAAAAGAAAGTCGAGTGCAGGCCACTCTAGCTTTTTTTAATACACTCTTAATTAAAATATGTATAACTCTTTTATTTATTTAATCGCCTGAAATTTGTTTACACAAGGTATTTGGGGTCGCAGATTACGAATCTGGCATCAAAATCGGTCTAAAAACAAAATGGCCTCTACAAAATGAATATTTTATTTACTTTTTTATCTTTTTTCAGTCATTTATTTCACTTTTATCCTTTAAAAACTACACTATTTCACTTTTTTGTATACAAAATTGCTGTGGAAGCCCTGAACTTCTATACTTGGATGTTAGTCGTCGCTCGTAAGACCAAATTTGTGCCCTCTACTCCAATGAAGGTACCGGTGCGATTCATACCAAATTTAGTACCCATTTGAATCCGTTCGCAGTTTTAATCCAATCGCCCGTATACTTCCCGAGTTATAGGACCTCCAAATTTGAAGCCCCCTTAATACTGCCCTTATAAAAATAATCAAAACACCCAAAAATGCTACTACAAATTCTAAGATATTTTATGTCTACAAGATTTTTTCATAATGTTTACCCAAAGCCTGAAAAAAAAGTATTAAATATTATAATTTTGAATTTTAATATATGCACTAAATTTTTTATCAAAGTAATTACAAAATATCGTCAGATTTTTTATATCTATAAGATTTTTTCAAATTGTTAACCAAATGGCCATAATAACAAAAAACTGCTGTTCGCATCGTATATCTTACCTATTAGGCGAGCTGGACGCATCGGTGCGTTTTACGCACTGAATCTTGTTTGTTAATAAAATGTTTTCTAAAAATGTACCACAAAAATCGCATTTTAAAATAGACATGTTACATTTGCGTTTCCGTAGTTACGATATATATATTGATATTCTATCATAGCAATTATAGAATCTATTTTCTCAGGAACTACTCGACCGATTTGCTTGTTCTTTATTTTAAATGAAAGTAAATACAATTTGTTGGATTTTATACCAACAATATGTATATATTTTTATAAATAACTATTATTTATAACGCCCTAAAGTGAAAGAAAAACTGTTTTCTTCACACGGTCGCCATTTTGTCAAATATTAACTTTTTACACCAAATGTCGGTATAAACTTAGAGAATTCTATTCGCATTAAGAATCTAACATTAAAATTGAATATAAATGACCCATTGATGAGATAGAAGTTCCTCCGTTTACCGTATATAGTGAAAATTAAGTAAAAGCTAGTCGAGTGAAGGATATTCCATTTTTTATTATTGGTTGTTAAACATGTATAAGTTATGAAATTTATGTGTATGTGATAAATGAAATCACACACATTACACTATTCATCCTTAAACAATTTTCAATATATTTTACTGATTGAAGATACTTTTAAAATATGTCTTCCAATGATTTTCTGATTTCAGAGTTTGTAATGCATTGGCATTACTCCAATGTGTAGCATCGCATCCAGAAACAAGATCGGCGTTTTTACTCGCACATATCCCACTGTTTCTTTATCCATTCTTACATACAGTATCGAAAACTCGCCCATTTGAATACCTCCGTTTGACTAGTCTTGGCGTTATTGGCGCATTAGTAAAAGTACGTAAAAGCCTCAATATCTCCAATGCTCCCATTTAACGATTTTAAATCATCTTTAGACCGACGAACAAGAAGTAATAACATTTTTGCTCACAACCGAAATTATACCACTATGTTTACGTATCATGGAATCCGGCTCGGAACTCAGCAAAACTGTTGCTACATTTATTTTACAGAAGATTTTGTTAGATGATAGCGGATTGTCCTACATTTGCCAAACTTATGATCGGTTTAGCCATGTTGCAATGATATTGGTAAGTTTTTACGCTCCAAAACATCAAATGGCTTTTTTTGTTGTACTATTTGTCGATAGATGATGTATACTGGTATGTTGTGATATGAATTTTATTAATACAATTTAGGGAAAAATGGTTCTATCGCTCGCTAAGGACCCATCAGCCCGTTTATTGAAACATGTTGTTCGTTGCTATCTACGTTTATCGGACAACCCAAGGTAAGGAAACTCCCTGTATTTGGATAAAATATCCGAAACAATAATAATAAAATTGTAAAACAATTCGACAAAATTCAAACATTAATTAAAATGTATATGTATGTAATACATTTACTTCCGTCATGCTATTCGAAGTTATGGGTTTCATTGACTATTCATTTCGGGATTTTAAGGTCAAACATCAAGCTCGAAAGAAAAGCCTACAGATTAATCTTTATAAAAAAAAATCAGTGAATTCGTAATTGCATAAATAATGCCTGGTAAAAATGTTTTTTTTTTGTATTTACAGTTTCAGAGATAAAAAATAAAAACCTCCAAAATAGGTCATTTATTATAGTTTTCATATTTTATCTCCGAAACTGTAAATACAAAAAAATTAACATTTTTATCAGGCATTATTTATGCAATTACGAATTCACTGATTTTTTTTTTATAAAGATTAGTCGGTAGGTTTTTGCGTAATCGTGGTTTGTTTAATCATGGTAGGTTTTGAGTGTAGTTTTATGTAATTAAGAAATATAACTTTGACACCAAAAGTGTAACAATGTGTCCGTAATGCCTTTATATTCAATAAACAGTCATTATTCGATGGAATATCTTTGATTATAGCGTAAAAATAGCTAATTTCTAATACTGTGCGTGCATGATTTCTATCACTGGTTGCTTGAACATTCAAAGTCGATGGTAGCGCCACCATCTAAAATAGCCGAGAGCGGAGCGGCATTACTTCGAACTAGATGGACCTGATGGTTTGTCTTTAAAAGGAATTAAGATGAAAACTTTATTTTAAAAATAATTGTAAATGAGTCGACGGTCTTAATTAAATTATATATATATTGTTATTATTTTAATATAATATATTATGTTGAACTATTTTTTTTTATAGAGCGCGTGAAGCGCTAAGACAATGCTTACCCGACCAGTTACGTGATGCTACGTTTAATGTTTGTCTACAAGAAGACAAGTCTACAAAGCATTGGTTGTCTCAGTTATTAAAAAATTTAGAAACGCCCGGTGGTATCACAGACCCGCGACAGGTTGGAATGTCGCCCTTAAACGCTCAGTAATTAAGTCTGATATTCTCAAAAAAGAAATCCGTATTCATGACTTTCATTTTAGTATATTTTTATGAATCACTTGAAATAATTCCCTTAGTTATTATAAAATTATTTGTGTTCGAATTCACAAATATCGCATTATTTTACTTTTAGTGTATATTCAAATTATCGAATATAAATGTATTTTGATTTTAAATCTTTTAAAATAGTAATAATCTATTTTCCTTTTATTTTGGAAAACATTTTATTGGGAAAGTATTAGTATCATTTTCGCGTATATTATGAGCACCGAAATATGACTACACAGCTTTATTAGATTTATTCTTTGTGTAGAAATAGACAAGAAAAGTGGCACGTAAAAAACTACTCTTTCTAAACAAAATGGCGGCGTGTTGCAAGTTTTAAACACGTTTACGTATATGTAATTCAATAACAAACACATAATATACCAGTACCTACCTCTACACTATTTAAATATATAAAATAAAACTGAAAAATAATAAATATAGGGAAAATAAAAATGTCACCCAGCACGTCGTGCTTTTTGTTTTGCTTGAAACAACACTTTCCTCGTCTATACGGCTTATTTTATTCAAGTTAAGTTTAAATTCGGCGAATTTCGTTTTCGTGTATAGAATATATATATATATATATATATATATATATATATATATATATATATATATATATATATATATATATATATATATATTCTTTTTTAACAATAAAATGTTCAATTGTTATAATAATATAAACATAAAAAAATCTTATAAACCCATTTAGTCGACAGGGTAATTTTTATGTTTTTTTTTTTTTTTTTTTACAAAATTCCATAAATCGAAACCGAAAACTTTCTGAAAATTGCCAAAATAGTGTATATACAGTACAGACACGACCTTCACAATCACATCTGTCATATTGTATCACTAGTTAACATTATTTTCTATTTATTAAGTGGAAAACACGTTAATGAATTTGATGCAACACAGTTGTGGTTATGCAGGTATAATGCACTAATGTGCAAAATTCTTCGACACAGTCATTTTTATATTCATTATATTTAATTGTGATCTAATTTTAACGTAAATCGTAGATTAAAGAATTAAGTTTATGAGCAATAATGTTTGACAAAAATTATTTTTTGGTATCAAATTTATTTTGTATTTTTAAATTATAGTTTTCCTTTCGTTTTGGCAATGTGAATGCATTTTCTCAAAAGATAGTTGGGCTGTGTTTATTGAAAGTAAAACTATTTTATAGAAAGAAAAGAAAAAAAAAAGAATCTAAGCTGGTATAAGGGTTGTACAAAATATAATTTACTTAACTATTAAACAAGACTGCGAACTTTATTCGTCAATAATCAATTAGGTACGCCAATCACATATTCTAATAGATGAATTATGTATACAAGGACCTGTAACATTCATGTATATTATATTGTATGTAGAAAAAAAAAATGCTTGAAATAAATGTATTTTCTGATTTTATCAAATCGTTTATTTATCCAGTAATTATCAAGTTTAAATATAACAGGTTTTTCCTGATATTACTGCACATTATATTATAAATCGATTTTGCTTATAAACCAAAAAACAAGTAGTATACACACATTTATTATAATACGGCCCTGTGCTATGTAATAGTTTGCAACCAGATATACCGACATGTGACCTGGGAATATAACTTTCCAGGGGTAAATATATATTATTCTACCTCCTAAGGTTTCTAGAAACCACAAATTTGAACAGTGTGAATGCTAACGCACATGCCGCTAAAAACAGGTACAAAATAACTTTAAATAACATTTTTTTTTAAATAACCATTTTATTTTTATAGTGATCTCCAAATTGTCGAAACAATTACAATGCTGCAGTGGTACCGGAACAAGGGGGTAGAATGGCGCTTTCAGCGGGAAAAGGAACCCTTTTAAATACTCTATAAGAACATCAAAAATAAATAAATATATATATAAATAATAATAAAAATCTAGAAATTTATTTCCTTACGTACAAATATTTTGACACATACATTGTGATTAATTTTATAATTTTACTGTTTTAAAAAGAAATTCGTAGTGGCCAACACAGAACTTTCTTTTACACAGTTTCAATTAGAAATATATATATTCCAAACAAACTGTCAAAAAATACCAATACTCCACAGTAATACCCTAAATTTATAATGTTTCTTCAATTTGAAACATGTTGATTATTTAAAATTCACCTTTTCAGTCAAGAGTCGATCAATTTGGGTTAAACAGTGCAAAATGACATACATTATTTATATTTTGTTTATTTTTTTCAGGCATAAGTATTAACTATAACAAAAATTCTTGCAAATGTATGACAATATAAATAAGAATATTAAGTTTTTCCATAGCGGTTTTCTCCGTAACTGGTATATTTTTTAAAGAAACTTTTCAAACAAAAGTTGTGCGAAATATTAATATCTTTCATTATGTACATAACTTTTTTTGCCATAAGTGCAGCCGTTCTAGTGATATTGCAGATAGAACAAAAATGCATAGAGTAAACATGTACTTCGGGTTTAAATATTCGTTTCAAAAACAGGAGGTGCACATTTAGACCATATACAAGTCTTAAGTTTCTTTCACAATTTTACGTTCGACAGTTTCGGCTCTAAAGCGTTCACACACACACAGACAGACACACAGACGTCATTCCGAAAATAGTCACATTCAATTCAGGGAAGATGAAAACGTACCGCATATTTTTTAATCTGCACAGAGAGTGTAGGAACACTGTAAAAAAAAATGATGTAAATTTAACATCACTTTTACTGTAAAACTACAACTAAAATAAATGTAATTTAACAGAATTTGGTAAATTTACTTGAATTTCTATATGTTTCTGTATAAATACATGATTTTTAATTGTAATTTTACATTGGAAATCATGTAAATTTACATCTATTTTTTACAATGTAGGTATTTTAACTTCATTATAATAAAATTACATTAAAGCACTTAATGTTAAATATAAGGAAAATAATACTTTTCGACGTTTCGGTCAACCAGCGGGTTTTACAAAATTAAGAATTAATCATTTTTCTGGTTTTCTTTGTCGCTTAATTATATGTGACAATTATTTCCTTATATTTAGCAAAAAATAATATTTGAAACTATTATGAAAGCATTTAGATAGCAAATATCTGTGAAAATATGAATTTGTATTTGAAATGTTGTCACATTATCAGTTGTTCATAAATTCGCAGTCGATGCCCGTATAAGGTAGTGCCTAGCCGATTATATATATTGCGAATGCGAATGCGAATATATGTATGTGGCGAAAGTATGACGCACACATGCGAATTTAGTTCGGCCAATACAATTGCACGTAATACATGGGCGGAGTTTGCGGGGATTTTAGTAATTGCGCAACGGTCCAGTGGGAGGTGCCCACAGAATTTTGCACAATCACCGCGCTCGCAATAGTATAGTTTGCCTCGATCGCGTATTAACAATGTGCCACAATAATCTGACGTCATCACAACATAAGGATGACGGATATATATATATATGTACTCAGGAGAAAATAATATCAAACGACGAAAACTAAAAAAAGGGAGTAATGTAATAATCCCTGACTCGAATTTGACTATTTTCGAAATGCACCTGTTGAACGAAATATTATGAAATTTTAAACATTCTTGGATCAACAATTTTCCTAATAAAAAGTGTTTGTCTCGTCGCCCTGAATCCAAATATATATATATATATATAACTTATATACTTGGATGTTAGCTCGACCAAATTTGTGCCCTCTACTCCTCTGAAGATACCGAAGCGATTTACACCAAATTTGCTACACATATTATTTGGTATCGCATTTTAATCCCCACGCAGTTTAAATCTAATCGCTCGTATACTTCCCGAGTTATAGGCCCCCAAAATTTTGAGCCCCCCTTAATACTGCCCTTATAAAAATAATTAAAACACCCAAAAATTCTACTAATAATTCTAAGATATTTTATATCTACAAGATTTTTACATATTGTTAACCCAAAGGCCATAAAAAAATATTAAATATAATTTTTTATAATATTATTATTTTATCAATAATGATCTACAAAAAAATATATAACACGTTTTCATATTTTCTAATTTTAAGCACAAGAACCCTAAAAAATGATAAAGATATAATAAAGTGCCACCTATTGTTGGATAGATTAACTAATCTGGCCATCAATGGCAATTACAGTTCCCTAGATTATGCTCGCTACATGTTTTTGCCAATAAAAAAATTACCCTAATAATCCCATGGGCCATAATAAGTAAAACAATTATTTTTCAATTTTAATACCAAGTGTATCTTACCTAAGGCGAGCTGGACGCATCGGTGCGTTGTACGTACCGAATTTTGTTTATTTTGAAACAATATATCTTAACCGGAAGTAACACTTTACTCTTCCTGCTTTTTGTATATATTGGAACCCACACGAGCAGCTTTTGATAAATGTACCATTTAATGTTTGTGTAAAGGATTGTTCAGAGCGATCCAAATAGTAATTAATATTAGAAAATTACAAATAATAATCTAGTTTGTATTACGACAAGCAATGCCATCATTCCAAGTAACAAAATTAACACAATGTATGATACTTTTTGTTGCTGTGAACGTTAACTTTGTATATCATATAACAAACTGGAATTATTATTTATAATTTCTAAGCTTAATTAAGGATTGTTCACAGCTAAAGAATTAGTAATTAAGCTTAGAAATTATAAGTAATAATTTCAGTTTGTTGTATGACATACAAGGTTAACGTTCACAACAACAAAATTTGTCATAAAATCTGTCAATTTTGTTGCTTGGAATGCTAGCATTGCTTGTCATATTACAAACTAGATGGTTATTTGTAATTTTCTAAGCTTAATTACTGATTGTTTCGCTATGAATAATCCTTTAGTGTTTAAGTGCATAGTAATTAAGCTTAGAAATTACAATGATTAAATTCAGTTTATTTTACAAAAAACAATGCTATAGAAGTTCTAATTAATTGTGTTAATTTTGTTGCTGAAAACGCTTGCATAGTTTGTATATAATACAAACTGGATTATTATTTGTGAAAAATACGAATTTACACACCAAATGTGTTTCCAATTTATAATTTATATTTATCTTGTTTTGTTTTGTTTTTGTAATTTTTTATATCATGAAGACCATTTAAACAAAGCTTATTAAGTTATATTAATTTAGTTTCATGAAACTTTTCGAAATAATATGGTTTTGATACTTTACATCTCGAATAATAATATATGCACTTGCAATGGATACGTGATATACTGCACATGGGTACTATCAACGGGGTGGGACTGTGTATAACATTAAGACGAGGGGAACTTGGGCTTCACCGGAAGTCATAACTCCATTCGGTCGGCCATTTTTGTTGACAAAAACAAAATGCAGATAAGATTAAAATAGTGCTCTTGCTTCTTTAACCATTACATTACACACACACATATTGTACTATAATAGCTTCTTCCAGTCATCCTAAATTATATCTTTACTCTCTTATACGAAGTATTGTGAATACAAAAAGATCTCGACACAAAAAGAAATATATTAATTTATTTATTCAATCAGTTTTAAATTCGCAGAATGCTTATACTGTTGGTTAAGCGTCAATTTTCTGCAAGAAATTTAGGTTGTCAAAGTAAAATTATAAGTGATTTGTTGTAGGAAAAAATGGTGTGTAAAATGAGTCATAGTGAATAGAAATGCATCATAGACCTAACCTAACACAAAAAGCAAATGCAGTAGTTCGTTCAACAACACAGACCTCCCCCTATCCCTATAGTCAGTAGTTTTTGTATTTGTAGATGACGAGGGTGCTGTGTGCTGTACTTTAGTTCCGCCAGAGATGGACTCAGAGCCACAACTACTTTGTCTATTTTTACACTATCCAATAAACACTCATTTAATAACATTGAGATGTTGACTAATTTATTTCACTGGTTTTTATAGTTCCTTGCATTTGTGGATCATTATTTATATAGAATTCAATTTTATTAATACAGTTTTCTAGTATTCATTAGTAATAATACCGTGTAATATAGCTAAAAACGTTTCTGTCGTGCAAAGAGGATTTAAAAACATACCAAAACCGAACGTTTTCTTCCTTGTAACGAAATATAATCATTTATAGATTGAATTGTAATGAAGCTTTACTTTAACTAAAGAAACTTTACAGGAAGGAAAATAAGGATAGCCTTATGCATTTAATATGGGATAAAAAGAAACAGCAATTGTTGCCATTGCAACTAAAGAAACTTTAAGTTAAAGAAGCCTTTAAATATATTATGCAATCAGCCATTAATATTATAGATAAAAATATACCCTTATTTTAAGTGCGTACTACAAGTGCGCGCGCATCTGTAGAAAATATGCCAGGTTTTGTCACTTCTACTGTAGCGTTTACATGTTACCTCCGTTAACGTTAATTTTTTACTAAGGAAGTAAAATATTTATATATATTCGAGATTTTAACAGAAATATATGTTTTTCTCTATCCGTGAATCGAATCTGACTATTTCCGGAATGATGTCTGTGTGTCTGTGTGCGCTTTAGATTTATAGCAACTTTTGAATAATGTTTGGCAATGTCTGTAATTTAATTTTTGTCCACTGATTCAAGTGATTTTTTAGTATTTTTTTCGAAAGAAACTATTATAAATTTGTTTCTCTTACTAATGCCGTTTACGAGATATTGAAAATGTAGCAAGACGTAAACATAACTTCCGGTTTTATGGTTTTATAAGTTTCTCATCACCAGCTTTTGCTGTGTAGAGAGATCACAGACAGATTGACAGACACACAACCAGAGACACACACAGGTATTTCGAAAATAGTCAGTAACGGTTCTGATTTAAGCAAACCTATATTTCTGTTAAAATCTCGAGTTTCAATTTCGTGATTACAATAACATCCTTTTATATATATATATATATATATATATATATATATATATATATATATATATATATATATACATATATATAATATACTAGTAAATGTAAAATTGAAATAGTAATAAAGTGTTAATTAAATGCACAAAATAGAACAAAACTATTAGAAAATAGAAACTAACAAAATTACACTGCAATAAATATATATATATATATATATATATATATATATATATATATATACATATATATAATATACTAGTAAATGTAAAATTGAAATAGTAATAAAGTGTTAATTAAATGCACAAAATAGCACAAAACTATTAGAAAATTGAAACTAACAAAATTACACTGCAATAAATATATATATATATATATATATATATATATATATATATATATATATATATATATATATATATATATACTAGTAAATGTAAAATTGATTTAGTAATAAAGTGTTAATTAAATGCACAAAATAATACAAAACTATTAGAAACTAGAAACTAACAAAATTACACTGCAATAAATTCAAACATATCACTTTCATTAATGAGCATTTGTGCAAAAGTCTTTTTCTTTTTACATTTTGGTTTTATTGTGCATAATATTTTCGTTTATAATTAACTATCAGATTAGTCATTGCCATAAAATATTCAATTTCGTATTATGAAAAACCACAAAACATAACATTTTCTTTAGAATTTCTATGATTTTAGGCCAAGCCCGTCTCTGGTTATCCCGGGGGCTGTCACGTAAGCTTTGCGCCCTTCTGGCGTCAATGGCAGGGTTACAGCTAGGCTAGATGAATTCTATCCTAGTACAGCACTGCCGAAGAGTTTTTTTCTAGTTTGAACCAACTGACGGCTCTATAGGTGTACAATCATATTTTCGTTGTTAATTCACCGAATAGTATGTATCGATCCCTTGATTTCTCGTGAGGCCAAGTATACAAATGAGCCCCTATTTTTTTTTTATTAAGATAATTTACAAAAATTGTAAAACTTTTTATATCTATAACATTTTTTCAAACTGTTAACCAAATGGGTATAATAATTAAAAACCGCTAAAATGGTTACGAGGACGGGCCTCTTCATATATTGTCAGATTTATAAAAAATATATCATATTATATTTAGTTATTACTAATTAGAACTTAATTTAAAAAAAAAACAAGGCTGCATTCCTCAGAATTACAGTCAAAAACTTTCCATACTTCATTTTCAAAAAGGATTTTGCCATCGCAATTCCATATATGGCGCGCTGGAAGCATGGGTGCCTGTACTTATGTTTGTTTGTATAACTGTTTGCCACAGACAACTGTTATCCTAGGAATGACCAAAATGATGTGATGTAATGTTTTACTTACTCGTTATTGGGTCAGTTATTGCGCTGCAGGTGCACGTAAATGTTTGTATTTAAAATGTAGTTCTGTGGTGTTCTGGTGAGTGTTCCAGAATCTTCTAGATGGCAGTGGGCAGGGAAAATCTATATTTTCTTAATTATCTCGCATTAAAGTGGTAAAGGTAAGAAGACAGCATGTCAAATATTTTGACAGACACATAATTGTAAAAACATCGCAAGTTATGATGTATCATTCATACAATTTAACAATTAATACGTAATTATTGACTTTTATTTATAGAGATATATTAATTACGAGAATATATATAGGTTAAAAGCATCATGCTTAATATCTTAATACGCCGTGTTTTAATGAAGTGTCTTCTGCAGAAAGATTGATAGATTTTTTAATATTAATAACGCATATAATACATCAAATATAGACGTTTCTAATTAAATTATTTGATAATATTATGACAATAATATACATATATTTGTATTTACGTTGTTTTCTGTTTGATATATACGTATTTTTACTTTCTTGGACGTAGTACCAAAGGAAGTATTGCATTCGTCATGACCATTTTCTTATCTACGTTTTGAACTTTCCTAAATTGATATTGACTACTTCAGAGATGACTTCCGTGTATGAGTGTAATTGTGGGGTTTGTCTGTGTGTCTGGGAATGCTTTTCCACAAAAAACTGTTGAAGTGAAATATATAAAATTCTAAATTTGAATATAAAAATCTAAGCCAATAGTAAAGGGTTATTCTAACACGAAAATATCCCTCATATAAAAGTAGAAGATAATAAAAAAGTTTTCACAAAAACCTACGATTTACTAAAAATAGCTTTTGTAAATGGTAACATTATTTCATGATTATCACAGCATGCATTTCTGCCTAAATTTTAATTTATATCAAAACTACAATATTCTGAATCACTAATTTGTAATAATATAAATATAGCACATCATATTTTTTTAAGCTCGTCGTGTGTCTGACAATAAGTGTTTTTCTCGTAATCCTGATTATTAAAGTGTATAAAATTTATATTCTTGGATTATGTCGCTCGCCCGTAAGACCAACTTTGTGAACGCATCTCCTCTGAAGGTACCAAACCGATTGTAACGAAATTTGGTATTCATATAACTTCAATGCCCAAAAAGGTTTTGTCGAATTTTAAATAAACACGTCTTTATACGTCTAGACTTATAGAGCCCCATAATGTGCGATAATTTTCAAAATTTCAACAAATATTTCTAGTCAAATTTCAAGGTCAGTTGTCACAATACTTTCTTTTATGCAAAGCATATATAAAAGTAAAAAGAAAACTTTTTCTGGCTAGTATTTATATTTCTATAATCCCTAAAAAATATTACTCCTATTATTTACGAAATAGCTTAAAACAATTTATCGATTACATTTATCATTATAAGTACTTAACCGAATTAGTAAAATAAACAATTTATTACAATAATATATTCATAGTTTTTCAAAAAAGCTGAAGTGGCCTTCACTCGACTTTCTTATACATTCACTGTCTATATTTATAATATTGCTTTATTTTGTTTCAAATTCTCGTACGATAACTATGAAATAAAAGCAATATGCATTATAATTCACAGCGAACCAATTAGTAATTACGAATAATAATATAGTTGGTCTTAGGACAAGCAATGCTAGCATTCACAGCAACAAAATTAACATATTAATTTGTTGCTGTAAACATTGTCATAAAATAAAATGAATTAATTGAAATTACTAATTGGCATGGTTCAGATAGCATACTATCAAGTTTTACAATTTAGCTAACATTTAAGGCGTGTTCACAGTGAAGCAAATAGTAATTAAGATTAGAAAATTACAAATAATTATCTAGTTTGTATTATAACAAGCAATGCTAACAGCAACAAAATTAACACAATGTTTGATAAATTTTGTTGCTGTGAACGTTAGCATTGTATGTCATACAACAAACTGGAATTATTACTTATAATTTCTAAGCTTAGTTACATTCTAAGCAACAAAATTAACACAATTTATCATAAATTTTATTGCTGTGAACGTAAACTTTGTATGTAATACAACAAACTGGAATGATTATTTATAATTTCTAAGCTTAATCACTAATTGTGTCTCTGTGAACAATCCTTTAGAGTCAAACTAAAATACCTATGGGTCCGTTGTAATATTGTATGTTATTCCCTAATAATCTTCAGATACATTTTTGCAATGCAAATATGCAAAACATCCAAAAATTCGTGATCAACTTTAATGTGATTATTTCTCTTTCTCCTACTTCTAAAATACGATTCTTCTAACCTTGGTCACGCATTCTTGGGTACTCTCCTACATCGGTTCATCTCCCTCTCCTAATAATGCGTGTCTTGTTAACCCCACTACTGTTGTACGCACTCATTTCCCCTCATTTCACTTCGTTCTTGGCTGGCTTCGCGGTTCGCGCTATCCTCCCCTTCTGCTGCCTTCTGCGCCGTCTTGTGCTCAACTACTACTAAAAGAAGAAGGTTGTGATTTTTCCATGGCGAGAGGAAACAGAGGCTTCAATGAAGTATGTGTGCGTAGCACGTAGCGCGATATGATGTATTTGGAAGGCAACATGGCGACAATCACTCAAAATATTGTTCAAAGAAGATAATTTGATTAAACATCATAACTGGTTTCACACTATCGAATTTTAGGGATTATAAGACTGTCTTCATTGATTGTAAAAGAAGGTACTCGAACCGAAATTAGTAAAATTACTAGAATTTTAATATGTCCCGGTACTTTCAAACGTAATGCGGTCTGAAATTCACGCAAGAAACATACATCCAAGTATATGACTCTTTATACTTCTTGATTCTTGAAGACATTTTTTGATCCGGGCATTTTACAGACACACAACCAAATGCAATAACTACTTACGACGAGCTAGAAATAAATCCGGAATATAACTTTTATTTTGTCTTAAAATAAAATAGAGAGAATAATCGTTGAGTTTGTGCTAAAAGTGTCGCATAGTGTTCTATAAGCTAAGTTCGTTACTTTTTCAGAAATACACGATAAGGAGGGTTAGCAGCCTCCAGCAGGGTTGAGGAGGGGTAAGGGGGATGATAAGAAGGGTGCAGCTTGCACTGGAGAAGTGTCATTGAACTCCCACGCGTACCCTCCTAACCCCCCTCCCCCCCCCCCCCCATCCCCGTCAAATGCTTGACGTCCTTTCTCGAAATACAAGTGTCCTATAACAGATTTTAGAAAATTGCTTATAAATATATTTGTTTTTACTTTCTTACACGTAGAAAGTAAAGTGATCACAATAAAAATAAAATTCGAAATTTTATTGAAGATATCCTTGAATTAATTTGGACTATTATTCTCATCGATCTCTGTGTGTGTGAATCTCCTATTTTTGAAATGGGTTTTAACTATATTCATGTTTAGTGAAATTAAGTATAAGGAAGTCGAATGAAGGCCACACCATATTCTTTTTATTAATCTGCATAGCAGAAATTCATTAATATATAATGTTATATATTTAAATTGATCACTTACATATATTATTATTATTATATAAGTATAGATCATCAAATAAAATCGATTACAAGATTTTAATGGATATCGTTGTTCGAAGTTCCCTGAGTACAATTTAACCATGTGTGTCTGTGTGTGCGTGTGTGTGTGCTTGTGTGTGAGTGGCATTATTAAAAAAACTACTAAGCACAGAACAGCGAAATTTCGTATTTAAAATTTTGGGGCCCTATAACTCTGGACTTGTATAGACGATTGGATTTAAAATGCGACCGGAGCTTCACGAACAAAGAAATTATATGTATATTAAATTTCATTAAAATCGGCCCGGTACCTTCAGAGCAGATACGTCCACAAAGTTGGTCTTACGGTCGAGCGAACGAGCGACATAATCCATTTATATAAGTTATATCAGGGAGACGAGACAGACACTTTTTGTTTATACAATTTTTTGATCCAATAATATTACAAACACTTGAGCAAACACTATAGCTGTCTTGTAAAACTGTTTATATATGTAATTGTGAACGCAAAGGCCATAATAATTAAAAAGAATTATTTTTAAATTTAAAATTTTATGCGCAAGCGCGGAGTGAAAGGGAGGGTTCCGATATTTTTGAACTGGTTGATCCAATCAATTCAACTGTCATAATTATGTTTTCGTTTTCTGAGTGTAATATATATACTTATATGAAGTTGGATTTATCTTATTTATATATACGATTTATGTAAAAATATAATGCAAATCCTTGGTCCATGGTCAACGTAGTTAATAAGCAACGTTAACTGAAGCGAATTATAACTAAAAGTTTCATTACAATGCGGTATAGTTTAATTAATAGGAAAGTTAATGTTCCAACAAATATTTTGAAATTTCGTTTCCGCAATAATAATTATTTGATATATTTGTATTCTCTCATATGAGGAAATAATGACTAACAATTATTTACTTAATTCAACCAATTACATGTATAAAAACAATTAATTTGTGTAATGCCACTACGCTTATGAGACGTGTAAATATACAAACAAGCATAGCTATAGGCACCAATACCTTCAGCTCGCCGTATATATTATTTGTGGGATATTTAATTCTTTATTTATGTAGAAAACATTATTAAGTTTTTGAATAAACCACTTATTCTTGTAAATACAATAATGAAAACGAAAGCAATTGCTGGATACAAAATGTATTGTTGCAATCATCCGAACAAACTCAATCAATCAACAACATTTTTAATTTCTATTTTGTTATTTTTAATAATTTGTTCTGCCACAATCTAAAAACACCATAGAAATAAATGTTTTATAAATTCCTTGATAACATTTTTATATTAAAAAAACATATTTTACATTATTGTACCTTCAGAAATGCGGCACAAACTCTGGTAAATAAGTTATACATATATTTGGATTCAGGGTGACGAGAGCAGAACGTGTTGTTAAAGAATTTCTTTTTGATCTAAGAATATTACAGACGCACGACCGAGCACTATAGCTCTTTTCTACATTCAGTATGCCGAACTAAAGAGAGATCACAGATAAGAGATAATGTAATATTTCTTATACTGACGCATCTGACTGTGGTACAACATGAAACCAAAGCAGACATGTAGGTTCGCTTACATATTTCAGTGTCGCACGTTATCTGGGAGCGCATTTTGGTTGGTGAACTATTTCAAATATGCCACGTATGACTTTCGTTATATGGGCAAAGAAACATGTATATTCTACATAGCATAAAGGCACTCTAACCAAACCAAAGAACCAGACATGTAGTGTTATATTATTTGTTATACAGACACACACACACACACTCGCATGTTTCATTCAAATATCTACAGGTTAATAATGTTTATATACATTCCATATTAAAGGGATAGCAGTATAACCCATAATATGGGGAAAAGGGGGAAGTTAATATGTTTTTAAAATTATTTATTTATTACTTAAAAGAATTCAGCTGGGGTATTGGTGCTTGCACGTAGTAATTATGGCTGTGGAAAGAAATATAATACAAAACTGTAAATCACGGAATATGTGACCAATTTAAATTGATGCTAAACCAGAAAATGCATCTACAAACAAAACTGACAAATTTCAAGAAATATTGTTGCATATTTAATTTGCTCTTTCAACGGAATACAGTTTTGATAACATGGAATACTCATAGCTTTATTAATATCAAACTTATTAATTCAACTGGAAACAAAGTTGACAAATCTCAAGAAATACTATAGCAGTTTTTTTTTGCATCTCCTAGTGAATACAGTTTTGATATTTTCTTCGATTATCAAACCTACTTTCGGCAACTCAAAACTACCCGGACTTTCACTATCTTCTAGCCACGCACATATACGCACGAGTCCACACGTACCCCGGCATTTGTTTTACTTTCTAACCAACGTAACAAATTTCCCCTACAAACCCCTTAGAAAAGGCGGGCTGGCGTCTGATTGGCCAACGTCTCGGCGGCCATTATGGAAAGGGTGGGGCTATTCATGTAGGGGTAGCTGTGACGTCATCGCTGCCCCACTACACAATTTTGGGGAGTATGATATAACTTGATTTTTGATTTTAATAATATTTCGTTAAATAAATTTAAATTTTGTCTGTGTTTGATGAACAGGGGTGGAGGGGGTGGTTTTTTATCCTCTGAGTAAGATGAAAGAAAGGGATCAATCAATATGTATAAAAAAATTATTGTCAAGTGTAAAATATTTGAATTTTGATTCGAGTTTCGATCTTTTTTTAATGGAATTTCTCTCAAACAGAAATTTAAATAAATATATTTTACTGTTGCTTTATGATTGGTATTGACAGAACGGTTTCTTTTCTCTTGTATTTGTAATTTTCATATTTTAATTTAAGTCAATATTTTATGGTTATGGCGGAATTAAAATTCTCTGTATTGCTTTTTAAATGTGGATTTTTTGTACAATACCCCAAAATCTTAATTAGCTAAACAAAGCATTATTTTTGAAACAGGCAATACGCGAAATAAATTTATCTATTCATAATATATATTCGTTAAAAATATTTATCTATGTGGAAAATATATTTAAATTTGAAAATATTTATTATTCACATTTAATTTCAATCGAAAAATATACAATTTTGTTTTGAATTCTGGCAACGATTGCTATGAAACAATATCAATATACGTAATAATCAGGGAAACGTAAATGTAAAATAGTTATTTTCAAATACAACATAATTAATTTTTCAGTAAATGGTACATTTCTCAATAAACTTTTCTAATAAAACTTGCCAAGAATAGGAGAATTAAAAAATAATTATTCTTTTAACTCGTGTCATTTTCGAGATATGCAAGAAATAAAAAGAGTAAACCAGTGCATCCGGATAAGATATTGGTTTCAAAAATAGATTTTCTTCTGGGATATATACAAATCTTAAGTTTAAAGATGAATTATTTTGCCTTTAACGGGTTTGGCTTTAGAGCACACACACACACACACACACACACATACATACATACAGATACACAGACGCACACACAAACGTCACCCTGAAACTAGGCAGTTTCGATTCAAGATAGATTACGAAATATTTCATGATTACAATACATTCATATGAAAGTAAAAATACTTTTCTTTATACTCTTATTATTTAATTACGTCTTCAATATAAAATTCAGATTGTTTTTTTTATATATTCAAATATTATATTTAATATGAACTATTTTTCAATATTTATTTCAATATGTATTTGCGATCTGATAATCGTTTCTCTCGAAACTGGTTCTGTCGATTTATTTGTGATTTCCGGTTGCAATTATCAATTTATTTTATTATATTTCGTTCCTCTATCAAAATGCAGCATAATTCATACGATTTAATAAAAAATATCTCATAAATGCGTATCTATGACAACATACATAAGAATGTTCTCGTAACTGGTACATTTTTTGAAGAAACTTTTCAAACAAATATGAATATCTTTCATTATGAACATAACTATTTTTGCCATAAGTGCAGCCGTTCCAGTGATATTGAAGAAAGAACGAAACATGCATAGAGTAAACATGCACTTCCGGTTTGAATATTCTTTTCAAATATACATGTTTTAAGTTTGTAGTTTCACAATTTTGCGTTCAACAATTTGGCTCTATAGCGTCATTCCGAAAATAGTCACATTCGAAATTCTTACTTATTACTTCGTAAAGAAAGTAAAAATGTGAGAAATTTGACACATAAATAAAATATTAATACTTTGCCTCCCTGAGAATAACTGTAAAAAAAACTGTTTAGGTATATTTGTCCTATAGGAAATACTATTTTAGTTTTTAACCGCAAACTACTCATTATACTCGCCTCGTCTATGTCAGAAGCTCTATACCTGTAGTATAATCCTTTCTTACCTGGTTATTTCTTAAGAAAAACTGTTGTAGGTATCACTAGTTTGTAAAAACCCGTATACATATTTTTATTATTTATTTATTTAACCTCCAAACATTTACAATGGTATAAGGAAACTTATTTCAAAAACAATTAATAATAAATTATATTACAAATATAAACAACAAAATAAACATAGAACATAAAATAAAATATAAATTGAACAGCAATACATTATTAACTAAATTACATTTTCCTTAACATATAATTTTAATTTATTTTTAAAGCGACAGTAATATTTTATTTCATTTGGTAAATAATTGAATTTTTTTTTTCTACCTTTATTAGAATTAATATTATTTAAAGTTAATATCAAATTTGTTACCAAGTTAACTTTAGTGTATGTTCGGTTTGCGTATGTTTGCATTTGTTATAATGAACGTAACAATTCATTAAAGTTGCCAATAGATCTAGTAATGAAACGAAAACCCACCATAATTGCGGAATCAAATAAATAAAATTTTATTTAAATAATTAGTACGTTACTATAGAATGTTTTGAATGATCGCTAGTACCTTGGAACAATGATTTTTTTCCAGAAGCTATAAACAAAGTTAAGAGTAATTTGGCGAATTGCGAATAGGATGTTTTGCAAATTCGTGAGTACAATGTTCGCAACGCCATTGCAATTTTTCGATGAATCGCACATGGTTTGTGTTTGCATATAAACCGGTCCCGAGTGTCATCAGGGGAGAGAAATCTCTTCCGCCATCAGTGCAGCACTGGCTTCAGGCTAATTCCACCCCTCACAAGTGTTGCAATATATTAGATTGCTAAATAAATGACAATCATTTTGAATTTCTGTTACATTTTTACATTATAAATATTTAGTTATTTATTTATATATATATATATATATATATATATATATATATATATATATATATATATATATATATATCGTATATATATTATCAAGTAGTGCAGGCACCAATCTCTTCAGCTCGCCGGTGGATATTTAATTTCTTAAGTTATATAATTTTTCCTTCAACAAATTTTGTTCTAGAGCGTTCACACACACCGAAGTCTTTCCGGAAATAGTCAGATTCGGTACAGGGATTGTATAATTGTGTATTTCCTTTAAAATCTCGTTAAATACGATAAGAAAGTAAAAAGTAACTTAAAATTGCTTTTCTGAGATACCCCTAATTTTAAGTCACTTACCTGTAACGACTATATATGTGATTTATCAGTTTTTATAGCAGTGTCCGAGACATTTTCAAAAAATGTTATAAATATAAATAGTCTTACCATTTTTTGTAGATTATATTGAAAAAGGAATTTTTAGTGCATATTTTAAAATTCAACATTATAATATTTAATAATTATTTTCGGGCTTTGGGTTAACAATATGAAAAAATCTTGTAGATATAAAATATCTTAGAAATTTCAGTAGAATTTTTGAGTGTTTTAATTATTTTTATAAGGGCAGTATTAAGGGGGGCTCTAAATTTTGGGGCCCTATAACTCGGGAAGTATACAAGCGATTGGATTTAAACTGCGAGCGAATTCAAATGGGATGCCAAATAATATGTGTAATTTGGTGTGAATCGCTCCGGTACCTTCAGAGGAGTAGAGGGCACAAATTTGGTCTTACGAGCGAGCGACGACTAACATCCAAGTATATAAGTTATATACATTTTTTGAATCAGAGCGACGAGACAAACAGTTTTTGTTAATGAAATTGATCCGAGAATGCTACAGACACACGACGAATTGCTTTAGCTTCTTGGGTACTTCGTACGGCGAGCTAAAAAGATTTTTTTTTAAAGCCTCTGGGTTCAGAATTTACTTTGTCGATTTAAAATATCTTAGAATTCATAGTTGATTTTTTTTTAATTGTACATAAGAGAGCAAATTTTTTGGAACAATAATTCAAATTTTCAAACTTTGCAACCGGATATAGAAATTCACTTTTGTTCCTATAGACTTTCAGTGTTGACAAAATGAAATGGTTTAATGTTGATTAAATAAAGATGTTTATTTTTTATCGTCATGCTACTTCCCACTAAAATTGAAATCAATTTATTTTTTCCATAAAATACGCACAATCATCTGATCGTGAAGAATTGATCATGTTACAATATGACAGGAGAAAGCATTTGCATTTAAGAAGAAATGAAACAAAAATACACTTGTCAATCATACACTGTCATTTATGAAACTGTGTAATAAGAGGAATTGCAAAAATAATGGAAAACAATTATGGATTTTTCATATTACATGCAACATATATATTTCATATCTCAGTAATACAGAAACACCGACATTGAATAATTACGTCTTCATCAATTCGAAAATGCACTTCGTTAAAAACTTGTCGGGTTCCCATTGTAAATAAATTCGAACTCCTTTACGCATGCATTCTATTGAAGAGGGGTTACATACATGTAGGTACACTGGTTGTATGCAAGTACTCATTGCACCAATGCAATTACAACATAGGCAGTGCATACAGGCGGTTGCGTGATTGGCCAATGCATTCAGTGCAATGCATTCGCTGCACCGGTTTCATGAACACAGTGTTGTCAGATGTGAAGAAATTTCTTCATTTTTAAATTACAAATTTAACAAAATGGAACAATTTTAATATTCGTTTGAATAGGGACCATAGTTCAATTTCTATGATTAATTTATTGGTTCAACCCAAAAGGTGTTGAATTATTAATATATCAAGCGAAATTACCCAAGTAATGTCCATGAAAGTTTCACAAAAGTATCTTTTTCTCGTGTTCTTTTCAAGATGTTCAAAAATTAAACACGTAAACAAGCACTTTCAGTTTAAATCATAATTCAAAGCCTCATATTGTAATGATATACGATGTAGGCTGTAAAGTGTTCTAAAACTATTAAAAATTGGCTAGGACTCCAAATTTTGGGGCCCTATAACTCCGAATATGTACAGACGATTAATTTAAAAATGCGATGGGATCTTCACGGGCGTGGAAATTATATGTATACCAAATCTTATTAAATTCGGCCCGGTACCTTCAGAGCAGAACGCCCACAAAGTTTGTCATACGGACGAGCGAGCGACATAATCCAATGATATAAGTTATATACATTTTCGTTATCAGGGTGACGAGACAAACACTTTTTGTTAATATTTTTTTTGATCCGAGACCGTTACAGACATATAAGAAAACGCTATAGTACGCCGAGCTAAATTTACAGAAATTGCAAATGATTCAATATTCATTATTTGGTCGTTATTCTAAGTAACTGAGCTATAACTTCCTATAACTTTATATTTAATAGTTGTATGGCTCGTAAAACACATCAACACACCCATAAAATCAACCCATAGGCCCTAACTTAAGTTCCATTTTGTTTTAAACCTCATATATATTTATTTTGCTATGCCCTCTGACAGTGCGGTAATGCTATAATTTTAAATTCCGCCAATACTGAACAATAGTTTATTGTACCTTCATAGGCCAATGTTCTATTTGGGGCCCATAGAAGAAAAAAGAACTATAGATACCATAGGGTGTGTAATGGTTCTTAAAGGTTAGCATGGGCAAAATTTACCTGATGATTTCTATTTACCTGGATTTTTTTCTCAGGGTGCAAATACGAGTATATAATATAACTTAAGGCCATGGGTATATATGTAGACTTCTTGCTTACCTATGTATGAGCAGGGACGTATTAAGTAAATACACAACGCTGTACAAAAGAAATATAACACCCAGTGGATCAAATACTTCCGAAAAAATATAAAAAAAAAAAAAATTAACAAGTTTCACATAGGCAAACAAAATTCGACTTTCTTATAATAAGTTTTCCCTACATTTATGTAATATTGGGTATTAGATTCATTGTACCATTGCCATGAAACCATATCAATGTACTCATGGCTATTTTCATGGTCAAATTATCAGAAAATGATGCATTTTTCGAAAAAGAAAAATAAAAGTTGCTAGCAATTTAAATATCTTTAATTTTTATACATTTTCTTTGTCTCTAAGATATATAATAAATAATACAAGTAAACAAACACTTTCGGTTGAAATATCCTTTTCCAAAATAAGAGGTTTTATTTCCAGGAATATGCAAATCTTAAATTCAAATTAAAATATGCTTATGTTCATCAACGATATTAACTTTAGAGACAGATTCACACATAGTACAAACACATAAACTGAAAAAATAAACTTGTCTTTATAGTTAAAGGATTATTCACAGCGAAACAATAAGTAATTAAGCTTAGAAAATTACAAATAATAATCTAGTTTGCATTATGACAATCAATGTTAACATTCTAAGCAACACAATTTATGATAAATTTTGTTGCTGTGAACGTTAACCTTGTATGTCATACAACAAACTGGCATTATTACTTATAATTTCTAAGCTTAATTACTAATTCTTTAGCTACATATGTATATATATATATATTTATACACACACACAGAGACGTCATTGAAATGAATATACGGACCCTCAAATCAGATATTTCCATTTAAAAATATCAAGGTAATTTATCTTTTATTACAAAACTTACTTTTATACATAACGTAAATTTATTGGTTTCATATAATCAATTTTGCAATGTCGATTGTTCAGATGTTTTGGCAATCACGTAAGCGCAAATTTTTGAGTAATATACCCCTGTAATTTTGGTATATCAATTTCCAAGATAATAAGAACAGGACTAACATTAAAAATCCCACAGTAATTTGTGGCACAAGAAAACACGTGTTTAACTAGGGTCTATATGAGACACCGTTATTTCAAATTGTTTGAGTGACAAATAGTTTTAGAATAGTTGCTGTCTTATATGACCGTTATGGGAACCATGATCCTATCTCCCATAACACTGCATATAAAAATGCAGCGAACTTGATCCCGTGTGTGGAAAGGGGTGTCCCGTTTGAGAATCCAGTCACCAACGACGGTTATCTAACCTTTAACTTCACCTAGGTCTTATTAGAGTATCGTCAGAATGATTATTTCGAAAATAAATACACACACAGAGTTTATAAACCGGGTTTGATATCTTGACCGTTTCTTCTAGTTATATCGGTTAACATTCTTTTTTTATGATACTGTCGTTGGTGGCATAGAGTTCTTATATACTGTTTAAGATATCTGTTTAACCTTTTGACACTATGTGTATTTGTAGTTTTTGCTTTTCTTTGACCTAAAGTGCAGCTGCGCATATTATGTCTAACGGATCTAGTGAACTATGGATTGAAAAATGGTTCGGCCCATTTAGGAATTCACCAGGGATCAGGGATAATGTGTACACCAAAGACATTTCGACGACAGATGCACTTCTAGATAGATTGAAGAGTGTCGGTTAAGATCTGCTCGGTAAACGTTAACGGTTTCTTGTAATTTTTTACCCATGAAAGTATTTGTGCATTTTCTTCAATTGGAACCGAAAATATTCTTATAAAAAGTCGGAGTTATAAACAATTCGTTAAAATAAACAAGATTAATCAAAATTACATATCTTATGGAAAATAAATATGCGGTTATTTTATGTATAAATTTAGTTGCTAAGTAAATTTTAATGGTATATTTAATTTGTTTAAATTACTAGCCTTAAGAGACGTTAATGTTTTTCTTAATTTATTTTTTATTATATACTCTGCCCTATAGGGCATACCCAGTAATAGAACAGGAACAAGATTACATATGTATACATAATTTGATTAAACATACATCCAAGTATATATATTTTTGGAATTTTGGAGACGTTAAACGAATTTCCGTGCCAAAATAAAAATTGATTATGGGAATGTTACAAACACTCGGCCGAATACTATCGTTTTTTTGTAGTATTAGTGTTTCATTACAGAAAAGATTTCTTGTCTTGACACAAACTACTTGTCTTGTCTTGAAACTTCTTGTCTTGGTAATATTTGCTATTGTATTTCTTGTCTTGAGACTACAAGTCTAAATATGTCATGTTTTTGAAATTCGGGAATTCCCCTAATTGTAATAAATGCAACAAAGTAAAACTAGTCGACGTGCTTGTGTCTGCATAGACAGATAATTAGTGGAGAGAAAAATCGCACGTCAAATGTAATAAAGATTTGTTCGGACATAATAAATCCTTTGGTAAATTTTAATGAAGCGCTGGAATCCGATTTAAATAATAATGTTGGCTTTTATACGTAATATTGTTTAGATAATAATAAGAATTCAAGAAATTAGTAATAATGTTATATTATTTTAAATTAATTTAAAGTATGTGAATCACAATCATTATTTATAATTCAGTATCAATATATTTTGATATCTTTAAATATTTCTTGTGTTTTTTTTCACACTCTTGTCTTGGACATAAATAAATCAAGATATTCGTGAACACTATATACATTATCTAGGGAGCCAAATATACTAAATAAATATGAAACCATTTAATCCTATCATAAATCTGTGAGAATGTTGGTAAATCCCACGACCTTATGACATTATATTTCCAAAACTGGACGCTAGAGATACCAGTCCGATCAGTGTACCAGTGTCCCATATGGGAATCAACATTCGTCCCGGGACCACGACTACCCTGTGGCGACACACCCTCAGGACACATCGGTCAGCACTGGGCCAAAGGTCAATGTACCTACCCTTGTCCGAATCGCCGGGTCCCGTGTGAGAATGCAAATGCAACAGAGATATAACATTTTCATATTATGAGATTTCGTTCATTTGGGGTTTTAATTAAGCCAGTCGTTTTCCTAACATTTATATCAAACTTGATTTTTATTTAATTTTCTGTATTTTTTAGAACAATTTTACAAAATGTTAACATAAATATATCTAATGAAACTCATTAAAAATAGTCTATTAGCGTCTGCCAAAGCTGTCGTTTACTTAACAAAAATTACGTGATACAATTTATCGTGATTGAAACTCGCACTGCGATAAATTGTTATTACTTTCTTATACGTAATGCATAAAAGAAAATATGTTAATCATCAAAGAAATCGATTTCGACATTTTAATGGAAATAGCCTAGGGTTCCTGAATCCATTTTGACTATTTTCTCAATAACATCTGTGTGTGTGTGTGTGTGTGTGTGAGCACTATGCAATCAATAAATACGATTGACGATAAAGATATGCTATTTTGAATTTAAGATTTATATATATATATATATATATAGGTATAAAAGATAATTTAAACCGGAAGTGCTTGTTTACTCGTGTCATATTTTAATCAAAATGAAACATATAAAAGTTAAAGATATTAAAATTTCTTTTGTTTGAAATGCTTTTTCGAAAATTACCAACTTATGAATCAAGGAAAATTATCTATTTTTATTCAAACGAATATTTATTTGACACGAACCCAGGACTCATACAGGAAATGTAATCGAATTTTATGTCTAATAATAGAAATAAACAACGTTTTCATCCTCTCAACAGCGACAAAACAATTTGAAAAATGTAATTTTGAGATAAAATTATAACCACTTTTTATAGTAATGGGTATATTGTTACAAACAAAAGTATATTACAGAATTATAAAAAGTATAATATTTTCCTGATCCTATTAAAATATAGAATTCAGAAAAAAAAGGAATTCAAAGGATATACGAGTATAATTATATTTTGTAATTTGAATAAACAAAGTCGTACGTCAGTCAAAGCCAGCATATTCCATATTATTTTTAAGTAGAAAAGGACAGAAATTCTTGAGGAAAAAAAATGTTATAAGGACAATGAGGGATGTGTGGCAAGTGACAGGACAATTACAGTGGATAACAGATTACGTCTAGATCGCATTAGTTGAATATTTATTAAAGTAGAACATTCGACAAATAACGTAGATACACAAGCAAATCTAATTCAATACTTCTAAATTTAATTATACAACGACAACAAATAATCCGATTTTCTGTCATTGAACCAAACGTAAATCGTTCGCCTTTAAATTCATTTATTTAAGAAGATATGATACCTTACTTATTACCTATATTTTATGACACAAATATCAAATAATTTTATTCAATTTATCGTTCATCAATGATATAATCCTGGGGTAGTAATTTCAACGAATTTTGGCAACTTCATTCTAAGAGACGTTGATTTTTTCGTTCTATTTTTTTTTTTAAATACCTATATTTATTTACTGTTGATGCCGTGTAAATAAAACATGTCGCATGTCACGCGGCAAGTTGCAAATTTTGACTATTTTAAGTGAAATGCGTCAAAAATACTAATACATATTTATTAGCTCGCCGAACGAAGTACCGAAGAATTTGTTTGGTCCTTTATCCAGTTCACTGTGTGTACGTGTATGAGTTTATGAATATGTAAACATATTTGGCGGGAAGTGTAACTAAAAAGTTTAAACCGTAATTTATCCGCACATTATGCCCAACCTGACGTTCATAATGGCCATTGTAAGCATCCAGCCTAACCTAACCGTCGTCGATCTGCGTTTATTTCTAAGTAATGCTTGTACGGAACAACAAAAACAACAATGCCTACAACAGATCCGATGTAAACGATTTCGGTCTTTATGTGCGGTAGATAGATTCACAATGTCAAATTTCTTGTCCGGTGTCAAATAAAAATGGGGCGAAACGGATTCTTTTTTTGTTTTCCTTTGTTTTGTTTTGTGTTATCAAACTCGTTCGGATTTTCGGCGATACTGTGTGTGTGTGTCGTACAAGTCAGTTCCGGTTCCGCATATTTGACCCCAGTGACCTTGCTTACACCAGGGCATGTCACCTCGTGCTTCTGATTTAGCATATTTACGCTGTTACCAAGAAATTGTTTATTCTAATGGTGCGAAGATAGTACTTCCTAATTGCCAAAGCTTGCCGTTGCTAATAACGCTTGAAACTACCGATTCTTGCTTAAAACTACTGTTTTAACATATGACTATTTATCACTTTTATAAAATACTGTGTCACTGCAAAATTCAATGTGTAGCCCCACCACTGGTTATTTATTTGATTCAAAACAGTGAGTATAAAGCAAGTTCACTGTTCAAAGTCAAAAACGAATGAAATGCCAAATAAAACGTCATATTAAATAACATTTATGTGAGTAATCTATTTAAATACAAAATAGTAGCAATAAGTAAATTTATAATCCTGATTTCCGAAGAGATAAAATGATATTGTTATTTATTGTCCTGTTTGGCGCTGACGTTTTTAAAAATAATCCTAAAATTCAAAATACAAATCGCGTATTACGGTAAAGCTTATTGGAATATTAATTTAAAGATTTGATATGTATTTTGTGTGTGGTGGAGTTTGCAAATAGTGACACGCTCGCTCGCTCGTAAGACCAAATTTGTGCCCTCTACTCCTCTCAAGGTACCGGAGTGATTCACGCCAAATTTGGTACACATATTATTTGGCATCCAATTTGAATCCGCTCGAAGTTTAAATCCAATTATTGGATAATATCGCTTTTAGAAATTATGTTATTATTATTAAAGTGTATTAACCACCGTGATTTCTTAACCCCAATTTGAAAAAAAGTGTTATAATTTTAATAATTATTCAAGTAAGGTCTGATGTCATAAATTTCCGCAACTAAAGGAACTTTAAGGTCATCTTTAAACCTCTTATAAATCAACCGTAAATAATATTATTTAAAAAGCAAAATTTCAGATTGTTTTATGTTATATTTATTTGTACTGAATGTTGACTCGAAAATTTAACAGTGTAGAAGGTTAGCTGGTGTATAAACGGTTAAGAATCCCCTAAAATTTGCACAGAACTTGTTCTTTTTGCAGAAGCCTGTGTTCGAGCCCTCTTACATATTTTATGGTGCCCACAATGTTCTCACCTGTATAAATGAATAATGCGGAAACATCATATACACATATACATACATTAATAAGAATAGAATATAGCTAATTTTTTTGTTATTTCAGACAGTTATTGGCTGTGAACCTCCAATATCACTTTTTGATGTTGTCAAATAATGTTCTCACCGAAATTTTAATACTTATATTTATAATACTAAATATTTTATGACAATTCTGCGCACGGACTTCAGTCCAGCTTTTTCAAATCATGTTTTCCGAGAAGGACAAGTTTACATATTTTTATTAGGTTTTGAGGAAATAATATTTAAATTTCGGTAAATAATTATCTCATTTTTTTCCGAGAAATGCTGGGGGTCTATTCTTATTTTTTTGTCTTAAAAAACAAAAAAATTAATATTAAAGTGGCCTTTACTCAATTTTCTTGTTCTTTCACTATCCGTATAATGCTTCATTTTGTTTTAAATTTACCCTACGATTGCTATAAAACAAAATCAATACGTATTATAATAATGTAATTTGGTTATTTAAAAATGTGATTTTTCAGTAAATCTTAAACATTTATGAGAATAACTTTTTCTCTAACTAAGCCAAATGCCATTTCTGAGATACTGGAAAAGTAGCAAGAGTTATTTCCGGTTAAGATGACTTCAAAAATAGTAGTAAAAAGGGTACCAATAATTTGGAAACACCGAAATTGTGTTAACAGTCAATCAACGCGTGGGTCATTTAAAAAGCTTTCGGAAGTTAGTAACTGACCCGCGGGTCATAAGAACGCGACAACTGCTCTAGAGCGTGCATACACACACACACACACACACACACATGTAGACGTCATTCAGTAAATAGTCAAATTCGATTCAGGGATAGCCTAAACGTAATCTCGAACTCGAAATATGTTCATAATAACGATACTTCGTCCAAGGAAGTAAAAATGGTTATATGTATAAGCGGATTAGTTTATAAAAATTTCAATTCGTTTTTGAGTATTCGCCATAAGTCGTTATTTACAAAAGTGGGCTGAATGTTGCAGGAGAGGTAAAAAACAGTTAATAATAGAGAAAACATTGTAAACAAAGTAAGCTAGGTCTATTATAGGTGTGCAACTGTGACTAAAATAGGTATAAATATCATGTGGGGTCGTCTAATAGCTCCAGCAGACATACGGTTGGAAATTGAACCAGTATTTTTCGACCAAATGTTCACATTCCTAGAATAAAGGGTAAACTGCCGGATTAGAAAAACTATTAAAGTAGGCCCACCTGTACGTTATTATTTACTCTAATAGGCCAGAAAAGAACCTATTAATAGGTAGCCAGTGGCACGCCAGTTATATGTTGTCAAATAAGTTTAAGGTTTATTTGTTATACATTAGAAAATAATATGTCATTCCTGTTCTCATCGCAATGCTCTTTTTAATGTTTAAAAGAAAGCACTATGTTTAAGATCAAATATGTTAAATTATTGTATTAAAAATAAACTACTTTTCTAAATTATTATATAATTTATCAATGTAGGGTACAAATACTCCGTTTTTAGTATTTTAAAAACAAAAAAGTATTTTAATTACTAAAGTATTTCAATTGCAATATTAAGTATTTTAATTAACATATTATAAATAATTAGTATTTTGTATTTCAAATACATTTTTAAAAGTATTTTGCTCAACACTGGCGATTTTTGGATTCAGGGCCCCCCTTATTACTGCCCTTATAAAAATAATATAAACACCCAAAATATCTACTAAATATTCAAAGATATTTTCTATCTACAATATTTTTTCATATTGTAAACTCAAACGCCATAAATAAATATTAAATATAATAATAATTAATTTAAAAATAAATTCTTTTTTTTTCATAGTAATCTACAAAAAAGTGTATGACTTATTATATCTATAACATTTTTTCAAATTGTTAACCAAAAGACCATAATAATTAAAAACCACTGCTAGCATCGCATATAATACTTATAAGGCGAGCTGGACGCAGCGGTGCGTTATACGTTTTTTTCGGTTAGTCGATTAAATCGATTTTTTTTCTTCTAAATTTGATTATCGACCAGCTCTAGTCAGAATAACATGTTTTTAGCTCGTCGTACGATAGTATAAGACAGTTATAGTGTTTGGTTGTGTGTCTGTAACATCTGATCAAAAAAATGTCTTAACAAAAATCTCCCCCTTCGCGGAAAGACACATAACTATATTTGCTTTGTTCCACAGCGAATCATATTATTGAATAAGAGAGATGAAATAATTTCCATCTTCAAGAAAATCATCCATCTTAAATAATTATTTCAATATATGTATTGATCCAACATTGGTTATTATTGTTTGTGTACTGTAAATCTGTCACGTCAAATAAACCGTATTTTTATTAAAAATTTAAGGCATTGAGTCAAGACTGTGTCATTAATTACTATTTACAATTTCTATTCGTGATTATAATTGGATCGCTGTGAATACACCTATAAGAAAACCAAATACATAGTTAAAACTTGCATCTTGGAAAATAGTTAAATTTCTCTCTTGGACTGCAAATTGTAATATGTATGCCATTTTAGACAAAATTTTCTTATATAAAATGACTTTTATTAAATTTAAAAAAATTAAAAATATACATATTCCACAAGGCCCCGGGGAGATTCGAACTCCCGATCTCCTGTTTACTAGACAGGCGCTTTAACCAACTAAGCCACGGCGCCGCATGTTCAATTTGGCGACAATAGATGCTATATAACTACAAAATAATTATTTATTTTATTAATAACTATAAAATATTTAAGATTAAATGTATGAGCTGTAGGCACTTGTTGAAACATGATTATTTAATAAAGGAATATTTGAATAAAAACACTTATACACTTATATTATATTAAAAATTTTGAAACAAGCAAGTGTTTTTATTCAAATATTCCTTTATTATATAAAATATTTATTTAATAAACTCGCAAAAACTATACAGGAAATTTGAACATTAAACATATAACACATATTTCAATATAACAATGCTCTTTAATAATTAAACTAAAATTATTTTGGTTTAATTTGGTATTTTCTATTAATTTTTGTGATTAATAATATTTCTTAACTTATATCTAGTAATCGTAATACGTGGTTGAGTGGTTTTGCTGTTATTTATGAATAAATAATAATTATTGTGCATTCTAGATGGTTATATCGTTCTAATTTGGGTTTTCAAACTCTATTTTTGGGATAAATCATGTCTGTAAATATGTGTGTATTTGAAAATAATTGTTTTTTTAATTTTTATTGTTAATAAATGAATGAATTTCGTGCAATATAGATAGTAAAATCGTATTTTGTTATTCGCACCAATCATATTGAGAGGTGGGCGATCGCAGTCACATGCAGCGCACTGTCCAATCGCGAAACAGTCTTATTTTTCAATCTTCCCGGCGTCCTGTGCGACCAAATGCGCATGTCGATAAAGTTGCAACTATATACTGTGGTAAACGTGTGCTGTGGTATACGACAGGTTAAAGTTTCTTTGTTTTTTTAGTGATTAATTGATTTATTATTAAGTGTCTATGAATACGATATCCGGTAAAATACCACCAATAACGATGAGTAAGCTGTACATTGGAAATTTACCGTCAGACACAAATGATATGAGTCTGCGACAACTGTTCGCCGACCAAAATTTGTCATGTACAAACGTATTAGTGAAGCGCGGAGGTTACGCGTTTGTTGATTGTCCGGACCAGTCATCGGCAGATAAAGCGATTGACAAGCTCAATGGTAAGTGTTTGCATATGTTTTCGGTGTTACCGGCGTCTGTTACGCCGTATTTATGCCCGTTGGCTCGCGGTGCGTGTCATCAGGTTAGACTAGGTTCGCTGACTGGCGCCATGCTCGCGCGTACTATGAATTCTTATGCAGGATCAGCTGTATTGCGGTGTTGCCACGTTTCCCTCTAAACATAACCAACAAAATGCTACCTCTCAAACGATTCCCGCCTATTTTATATAAATACATAAATTATTTTACATTCACGAAATCTATCAAACCAAACTACTCAACATGCTTTATTCCCAATTAATATGTATATTACACTGTACAATAATAATAATTTGCATTAATGAGCTGTCAATATAATATATATATAAATCATAACCCTACTTTTTGATGAACGACCGGCAAATATTAATCATTTTTAAATGCAGAAAGTAGGATTTATTTTAAATTAAACTAAGTGTAGTAGAAGTTATTTTTAATTAGTGTTTATTTATTAGACGAAACAATTTTTTTCTAAATAATCAAATAATTTAGTTTTAACTATCCCCAAGGAGAAGTTCTTATTAAAATTAGAAATCTAGTCATAAGTAATATATAGAAACATAATTTCTATATATTAATTAATTTTTTGTTATGATAACATAATTATCTATAAATAACCTAAACAATTACATGCAATGTCAGACATTTTAATTAAAACAGATGTTACAACATTAATTAAATTCTTTACGTAATATTTACATTTTGACGTTTATAAATATTATTGTTTATTCTATATGGTTAAAAACATGTTTGGTGAGATGTGGCAACGTAGGAAGCATGCCTGACAGTACACACAAGGTCATAAAATTGACATTTAAACAATACACGGTGATCTAAATGAATTTGTTTCCTGTTTTTACACTATTTATAATGCGTTTAATTTGTTTTGCTGTAATGAATATATCGATCATATACAGCGTATTTGCCGTAGTACACGTGTACTTGGCGGGCCAAACATCGCGCTTGCCGCTAGCTTCTGCCGGGTCCCAATTTTTGTTTTGTCTAGCCTGCCAACCTTGCCGAAATATCTAATACCCGCGTAAATTTAAAATTGTGAATATTGTAATTCGCGTTTTTTGCCATATAATCACATATTTGTGCATAAATGTGCACCTAAAGCAGAATTAGATTAGATATGTAATGAAATTGTAACTACTTTTTGGCGGTAAATACGCATTGTGGCTTTATATTTAAAAAGGGATGCTATCTCGTCGTGTTAACACTTTGTTAATATTTGTTTTATTAGTGTCTCGTTTTTATTTGATTTGAAGAGACCATTTGTTTTTAATCGATTGTTATTTTCTATTGTTTATTTTTGGCATTTGTCTGCATTTGTACGCAGTAACGTTTTTATACAATTCATACGTCATTTTAGACCTTCTAATTTGTTTTTGTTCGTTCCATTTTTATGCTATGATTTAATAATTAGCATATTTAGTCGTATTCGTGCTTCAAATTAAATATCATAATCCCTATATTTAATTTGATATCCAATAAAGAATTTTTAGCCCATTGTATGATAGTTTATGGCAACTATAGTGTTTGGATGTATGTCTGTAACATGCTCGGAATCCAAATATATATAATTAAATAATTTATATACTTGGATGTATCTCTCACTCGGTCGGTTGTAATTTGAGTTTGTGACCGCAACACTTTTGAAGGTGCTATGCCGATTTTAACGAAATTTGGTAGTTTCCGTCTCAGTTTATACCAAATTACCCATAAATTTCCTCCCCTCAATATTGTCTTAGATAAACATTCAAAATATAAAAAAATATATATCTGGACTTTTACGTAATGTTAACAAACAATGTAAACTAACCAATACTCTACAGGAATACTCTGAAATGTTATTTATCTAATTGAGTCTCTTTTGTTTTCCTGTCAAAATATTGACAGGCGCAGATGATTCGATGTATTAAGCTACATGTGCATCCATGGCAACATAAACAAGATATTTATGATTTTTCGTAGAAGTTTTCTCGTAACTGGTACATTTTTTGAAGAAACTTTTCATACAAAAGTTGTGCAAAATATTAATATCTTCTATTATGAACATAACTATTAAAAATACATAGAGTAAGCACTTCCGGTTTGAATATTCTTTTCAAAATCAATAGATGCACATCTAGACTATATACAAATTTTAAGTTTGAAGTTTCGCAATTTTACGTTCGACAGTTTCGGTTCTAGAGCGTTCACACAGACGTTACTCCGTTTGTGAACGCTCTAGAGCCAAAATTGTCGAACGTAAAATTAAGAAACTTTATATTTAAGTCTTGTATATGCTCTATTTTTGAAAAGAATATTCAAACCGGAAGTTCCATGCATTTTTTGTTCTATCTCCAATATCACTAGAACGGCTACACTTACGGCAAAAATAGTTATGTTCATAATGAAAGATATTAATATTTTGCACCACTTTTGTTTGAAAAGTTTCTTCAAAAAATGTACCAGTTACGAGAAAACTGTTACGAAAAATCATTAATATTTTGTATATGTTGCCATGGATTCGTATGTAGCTTAATTAATCATATCATCTGCGCCTGTCAATATTTTTGCAGGAAAACAAAATATACTCAATTAGATAAATGACATTTCAGAATATTGGTTAGTTGGACTTGGACAGTTTGTTTAGGATATCACAATTATATGTATTGATAATTCTCTGTTTTTGTCATTCTTTGTTTTGATCTTTCCCTATTTTGACAATTCTCTGTTTTGGTTATTTTCTGTTCAAGCAATTCCCTGTTCTAGATTATACTCTATTTTGAGCATTATCTATATCGTCATTCACTCTCCCTTATGAGCATTCTCTGTCAGTTGTGTTGGTGAAATTATACATTTTGATAGATTATTCGAAAGTGAAGGTATTATTCCGTCCGACTTGATGGTCTACCGGTAGGTTCACTTTAAGAATTCAGACATTAGTCAACAGGAAATGCCACAATACAATCCCAAAAATGTTTCGGTATATCCGTACCGACCTTGTGCGATTTCATACGAAAAATGTTGCAAGCATACGTATTTATTTGTATATACCTTCAGAGGAGTAGGGGGCACAAATTTGGTCTTACGAGCGACGACTAACATCCAAGTAGTTATATATATTTTTGGATTCAGAGCGATGAGACAAATACTTTTTCGACCATTTATATTTTATAAACTAATATGAAAATCTAATATTTACATACATACATTTTGAAAAATAGTTAGGCACAATTCTCTTATATTTCGAACAATTACAAAGAATGGCAAATAATAACATACATTATGACTAATTTGTACCAATGTATGGGTGGTACTCCAAAATAAATTTGGAGTTGAGTCATCACGACCTTCGAACCTTGACTGCTTTACATACCAAATGGTATTTGTGGCGCCTAAGTTCATTAATACACTTCTGCATCATGTAATTTTGCCTTATTTGGAAATGACCTGATTCAATCGTCATTTCAACGAATTTATAACTAACGTCTTTTTGTTAACACTATTTTATTTTTGATACGAAAATCTTGGGGGATAACTAGCGACGCCAACGATAATTTCGTTTACAAATCGCTTATTTGTGGTTTGCGTGTTTGACTACTATCAATAAATATTTTGGGTGAAACATTGCACCTATACTGAGAAATCAAATAACCGGATATCAAAGTGTGCGTTAACTGAATGTTACACACACACACATACACGCATAGGTCTACCTTGGTGAAATACTTGGAATTAAATGACGAATTATTTCGCACCCTTGCCTTATACGATATGTCTCGCAACTTGTGTTTACAAATATATATTAATTCTCTGAAGAGAAAGTCACTTTAACCAATAATTATGCTATATACGTGCCAGTGTGTGTGTGTGTGAATAGATGTGATTAACTTTTGCGGGTATTTGGTATTTGTGATTCGTTGATTTAATGAAATTGTTTCCACAATCAGATTTATTTGAGTGATTTCGGAGTTTAAGGTATTTATTTTCGTAAACTTCCAGTACATTGAACACGAATTTGTAAGGATTTCTCAATAAATTTCAGTTAGAGAATTGGTTTATTCAATATTGGATTCCATCAAGAATTCTTCTTTATTTATGCTTTTGTTTAGGTATGCGTTGTCATTTTTAGCTCGCCGTACGACGTACCGAAGAATCTAAAGCATTCGGTCGTGTGTCTGTAGTATTCTCGGATCAAAAAATTTCATTAACAAAAAGTGTTAGTCTCGTCGCCCTGTATCCAAAAATGTATATAACTTATATACTTGGATGTTAGTCGTCGCTCGCTCGTAAGACCAAATTTGTGCCCTCTATTCCTCTGGAGGTACCGGAGCGATTCACACCAAATTTGGTACACATATTATTAGGCATCCCATTTGAATCCGCTCGCAGTTTAAATTCACTCGCCCGTATACTTCTCGAGTTATAGGGCCCCAAAATTTGGAACACCCCTTAATACTGCCCTTATAAAAACAATTAAAACATTCAAAGATTCTACTGCTAATTCTAAGATATTTTATGTCTACAAGATTTTCTCATATTGTTAACCCAAAGCCCGAAAAAAATTATTAAATATTATAATTTTGAATTTTAAAATATGCAGTACTTTTTTTTTATCAATATAATCTACAAAAAATTTTAAGTCTATAACATTTTTTCAAATTGTAAACCAAATGGCCATAATAATTAAGAACCACTGCTCGCAACGCATATCTTACCTAAAGGCGAGCTCACGCATTGGTGCGTTTTACGCGTACCAAATCTTGTTTAAATATTAAATTGATTTAAGTTTAAAGTGTGATCGTTTTTAAAGTATTGGTTAAAAGAAATTTATACTTTTGATGCCCCCAAATGGACTTACTTCACTTTCAAAGTCAACAAAATGTGAAAATCATACATTTATGAAATATTAAATATGAGATTTCCATTGAAACAAACCAATTTATTTGTGAAATTTTTATTAAATATGTCAAAAAACAAAATAAATAGCCTTTATTTCAATATTTCTTCAGGTAATACCTTTTAGTTCAAGTTAAGTGAACAAACTACTAAATTTTATACTCTACAATAAACGAGGGAAGTACCAGTCATTAACAGTGTTGCCACACATATAAACATGAAGTAGAGAAATTATGTAGTATAATTTTTGAACTAAATATTTTGTCTGTGCGGAACGTGGACTTACACCACTTTCAATGTAATTATATTTGTAATTTCATTAACTACGTAAACTTATATTAATAAAATGATGAAAATTTTGAAGGATTCTTTTGTGGAACTGTTTATAGATAAAAGCTCATAGCAGATTGCATTGTTATCATTAACTAACTTTTTGTCAAAAATGGACTTTCCACTTTCAAAGAAAACGGCACAAATGTTGGTTTATGTGTATTTGTAATGGTGGCCGTTGAAGGCGTCGTGTTTAATCACTTTACGAGTAAAATATTTCTCAAATACCAATATTTTAAAGAATTAAAATTGTATGTAAAATGTTCCCTTATCACATTCGTAAAATAACGTATATATACACTACTGGCGCCGGTAGTTCAAATTTTAATCTAATCTACCTTCTGTTCCATAATGAGGTTAAATAAATATGACACCGTATATTTTTAGGGCCGGTTAGTTATATGTAGATATACTTATTCTTCAGTAAAACAAGCATAGCTACAGGCACCAATGCCTTTAGCTCGCCGTATAATCAATTTGGAGGACAAAATTAAAAGTGAAGTTGAAGAGATAACCTAAACATGTACCTACATCTGATTATCGTACATAAAATTTAATTGAATATTTTTAATTTCAAAATTAATATTATTATTGGAAAAAAAATTCACAGGTGCACGACGGAACACTATAATTCTTTTGTACTATCGTACGACGAACTAAAAACATTGGTTCAGAAAAACTTAATCCTTAATTAATAATATTCCTCATATTTTCAAAAGAATTTCCAAATATTATTATTAATGCTTGGTTAGCTGTAAGCACCTTTGATGACGTCACAATATGACCTTAGTAAGGTTCATGATCCATTTCCCGTTATATATATATATATATATATAGTGGTTGATTTTATTTTATCAAACATGCTAAAATTATACATTTTTCTTTCTTTATCTTGTTACCGGTTTTGTAATAAACAAACTTCCGAAATATAAATGTGTGTGGGTGAAAAGCTTGTGTGTGTGACATTTTTATCTAATTTCGGTCGTCTTTCAACTTACATTTGTGTTTTTTATTAGCAAAAAATAAAACAGATCTGAAAATAAATTCTACATTTGCATTCTGTTGACGGAAATAATAAATTTAACATGTTTCAAATTTTATTCCGGTAAAACTGTACTACAAACAAATGTATTTTTTGAGATAAATTGTTTTTGTGAATTTATATATATATATATATATATATATATATATATATATATATATATATATATATATATATATATATATATATATATATATATATATATATATATATATATATATATATATATATATATATATATATATATATATATATATATATATATATATATATATATATATATATATATATATATATATATATATATATATATATATATATATATATATATATATATATATATATATATATATATATATATATATATATATATATATATATATATATATATATATATATATATATATATATATATATATATATATATATATATATATATATATATATATATATATATATATATATATATATATATATACATATATATATATATATATATATATATATATATATATATATATATATATATATATATATATATATATATATCACGAAAACTAAACGAGATATCAACAATCCAAGGACATATGGTTACAGAGGTGGTTATGCACAACGCAATGCTGCCAACCAATAATCTGTAAAAATAATAATAAAGTTTATAATAATTAAGTTCGGTTATTTTCTGAACAGACCTCGTGGGCACCATGACCCATGAGCCCATATTATATACAAAATACAGTTCACTCCTCACCGATCCATCTATCTAATTGAATAATTTGACGGATGGCGATTTTTTTTTTTTTTTGAAAATCATGGTTACAATATATAAATAAGGCATTTATATTTCCCTTACACGGTTTTTCCTTGTAAGCACGACTGTATTTTCGTAAAGTATCGTCCACATAAGATTAGTGCGGAGGTAAAAGTTTGCCTGTACGCTCTCAGTTCCGTAATTCCTACTGCGTTGACAGTCTGTGGCTTCGTATTTTAACTTGAAATCATTTTTATTGTCCAATCCTCTGGTCGAATTTGAAAAATAATATTTTTGATTGAATTATACTATTTTTATAAAATAACCTCAAATTAATGAAAAATTTTGATACTTTTTTCAGCCGCTAAAATCAGAAAATCAAAGTATCAGAAATCGGACCAGGGGATCTCTAAGTTTTGCAATTTTGAACATTTAACGCGAAATCGGATGAAAACATTTTTTAAGGTAAAGAAAAAGACAAGCAATAAAGTAAATTAAACCCCAAATTGATAATTTCATCCTAGCTTGAGAATTAAATTAATAAAAATCATGCTTTATTTGGACCAAAGAATGTAAGGGGATTCATCGAACTTCGCGATTTTTTATTTTTTTGATTAACTAATAAAGTAATAACAAAATGCAGTTTATCCACGTATTGTATATTCATGTTCATTCAAGAGAACATTTTTATCACGTTATCATAAAAATTGATCGAGTTAGTTGAGTAAGGGCATGCAGCGCGTGCCGTACTCTGCGCCGAGTATTTTCAGCCTCCTAATATTTTGGAAAAAACGAAACAATTATTTTAGCAAAATATATTAAATTTTGGAGGGCGATAGACCATTTTTATTGAAATTGAACATAATTATATATATATATATATCTCCCCAAAAAAGAAGCGTTCTACACATATAAAGAAACAAATATACACAAGCACATAGGACTGTTTATATATATATATATATATATATATATATATATATGTACATATATATATATATATATATATATATATATATATATATATATAATATATATATTTATGTATATATATATATATATATATATATATATATATATATATATATATATATATGTATATATATATATATATATATATATATATATATATATATATATATATATATATATATATATATATATATATGTATATATATATATATATATATATATATATATATATATATATATATATATATATATATATCCATAACTGTTTTTCAAGTAATGAACCTAAAAAATTATAAAATGCATATTATGATATATATTTTTTTAATTTTAGGGTTCAACTATCAAGGATCTCCTATAGTGGTTGAACCTTCGGTGGCAGGCAAAAAGAGGTAAGTTCTATTATACTTTATATATAAATGTAAACTAGAAATTCGTCTCCGATTATACGCTTAATACTCGTACCGAACCGAATTACATCGGATAGGAGATATATCGGGTTCCCCATCTAATACCTATGAGCATCTGCTTACACCGAAGATCTCTCGTGTTGATTTGTGATCAGGATCAATATAACCACATCTGTGGCTCATTAGGGCCTTAGAGACATCTGAACATCGGCTTGTTATTAGATTAGATAAGCGCTGCCATCGATGCTTAAACATCTTGTCACTTAATTAACATTATTTAGTATTGTAGTATCTGTTCCAAACTTCATCAAATATTTCGTTTTTATTCAAGCAACCTTTAACAATTATTCAGATTCCATTAAAATATTAATTTTAAAATAAGAATTATAATCTTTCCATAATATCAAGTTTGCATGTTGAATTCGAGCGATAGACTGCGATCCTGAAATATTGGAAGTTCGTTGTAGTTTTCGCAGTGCTATTAAAATTGCAAACAAATCAAAATAAAATATCTAAGCAAATTTTACGTAAGGCAAGGTGTTATTCGTCTTATCGACATAATTCGCATTTATTTTTGCTAATTGGAATTTTAATTGGTGCATTGTATAATTGTATTGTATATCTGCAAGAAACGTGTACGTGTTTCATTTATTATTCATTATTTGAGCGATTGTATCTGCGGCTTAAAAAATGTTTTGTATGCGTACGCATTGGTTGGGCTTGGTATCTCGCTGTATATTGTAATTTTAAATGCCATGGTAAAAGGTGGCTGCCCAATTAACAAGATAATGGTCAACTAAAGTAATTTATTTTTATTTTGGTTGTGCGATTTCTTTTTTTTTTTTAATTTTTGTTTTACAAAAAGGTTTCCTTGTTATGACTAAATTTTTATGTTTCCAAAATTAATCCCATTTTAATTAGATTCAGATCGATAATTATACGACACACGTAAAATTATACACTTAACAATTTAAATATATGGTTATTTTGTTGATGGTTTTCATGATACCTTTTTGTGCAGAAAATATCTGCCGAAAGATATTATTACCGTCATTAATCAAAATATTATTTACGGTTGAATATTTATGTTGTTAATTTATTTTTTAATTTATATTGCTTTATAAAAGTTAGATTAAAATAGTCCAAACAAGATAATATGGGTTTCAAATCGATTATATATATAATTCAAATTTCAATCGTTCCAATTTTTATAATGTATTCGCACTGATAAAATATTTGGTTTTTAGATAATAAATTAAATTGAAAACGTCGTATTTTTTACTTTCTTGGACGAAGTCTAAAAGGAACTGCTCCAATCACGAACATTTTCAAGCTTGAGATTTTTTAACACACTTTTTTAATACACTTTTTGACCTATCTCGAATCGATATGGACTATTTTCGAGATAACGACTGTGTGTGTTTGTGTTTTAGAGAAAAGTGAATCTTATAAAGTTAAATATATTAGAATTTCTAGCACCTTTTGTTGGTAAAGATTATTTGAAAAATTTACCATATTCTGAAAAATTGCTAGTTGCCATTAGATATTGATACTGTCTCGGCAACGGTAGAATTATTGAATACGGTATTGAATCCCGCATGTGAGCACAAAAAACAAGGATTGGATTGACTCATTCAGTCTCATTTTTAGTGGGATTGAACACTTGATTTCAACTTTACCTTGTGAACGCATTGGATTGATATGAGACATGCGCAGTATCAGTGACAGCAGTGGCGTCGTTAGACCATTTCAGAGGGGAAGCGCGCACACTCTCTTTTAAACTGCGTATCCCCTGTTTTTCTCAAAATTTATTATTTAAATATAGACACCTACGGAATATTATCACAAATTCACATTTTGTATTACGTAACGGAATCGGTACATTTTTTCACCCTCTACGAATTGAAATCTTAACGACGCTATCATCAGCTGACGACAGCGCGCACCTATCGGGATTTTCAAGAACTTTTAATCGTATTGTTCTATCCCGAACATGTGAACACATCAGGAACGTTCAATCTCATGATAAATATATATTTGGTTGTTGGTCGGCGCTCGGTCGCTCGTAAGACCTCATTACTCTGAAGGTACCGAAGCGATTTGAACCAAATTTCCTGCACATATTATTTAGCATCCCATTTGAATCCTTTCGCAGTCATATATATATATATATATATATATATATATATATATATATATATATATCGATTCTATTACTGGTTGCCTATATCTGTCCATTCGTTAGCAAATTCGATTGCTTATGAGAGGGTACTGTACGTGTATTGTATGCATATACATTGATGTATATATATGTATATACATACTTATATTTGTAGGTATGTGTTACTTGCAAAGCTCTTTGTTTTCTGGTACGTTTACATTTACATGGTTGAACTGAACTGAATTGAACTGAGAACGCGAACTTTTTCTTTTGTATTCTCTCTTGTTTTTAGACAAGAATAAAACAATACATTCGTAAAAGACGAAATAATATCTAATTTATTAAATATATATATATATATATATATATATATATATATATATATATATATATATATATATATATATAATAAAAAATGTGCAGGATGCAACATGTAGGTTTATAATGTAAAATGAAAGGTGCCAAAATATGATTTATCACAGACAATTATCTGTTGATGTATGTAGTGCAGTAAGGTGGGCGGTGTTTATTGCTGTAGGGATGCGTATCGTATCGTATGAGAGCGCGTGTCTGTGCGTGTGTGATGCGAACCGGTGCATGTGCAATGTGCAGTTGCATTGCGCGTATATACAGGTACTACCTGATCTGATGCAACTCGGCCATTGGCTGCTCTACCCTCAATTATCCACGCGCCGGACATACCTACTATTAAATTGCAGGGATATACGTACATATATGTATACAGATACAGATCAATCTTATTACATACAAGACACATTACACAAAAACAATACGGATTCATTAAAAAGAAATTCTGTATTATCTTGAACTTATAAACTCTCGAAAATAGTACAAAACATGCGTTAATATCACTACTTCCGTTTATACTTCGTTCAAGAAAGTAAAAAGTATAAGATAATCAAGTGTACTTAACTCCACGGTAGGATATTGTTAATAATTTCAATTCGTCTCACACAAATGATTCAACTAAGTATATCTATTGTACAAGAGGTTTCTCGAGTAATAATTAAGTAATATTATGAAGAGAGGACGTGATGAGACTTAAGTACCATATATAAGTAAAGTTAATTTAAATTTACATGTAGCATGTATTTTTGAAGATAAGAACCGCCTGCTCATATAAATAAGAAACATAAAATTATTATCAAATTTTGTATGCATGTCATGTTGTACCTTACATGAAACGCCACAAATATTTATGGTATTAAATTTTTCATAATTTTCAACTGTGAATTATCTATATCTTTATTTATTCAAATTTTTGTTTATATAAAAATATTATTTTTTTGCTATCAAAGTAATCTACAAAAATTGTAAGACTTTTTTTATCTATAACATTTTTTTCAAATTGTTAACTAAAAAGCCATAATTTTTAAAAACCACTGCTTGCATCGCATATCTTGTCTAAAGGCGAGCTGGAAGCATCGGTGCGTTGTACGTACTGCCCGTGAATCCATATGTCTAATTGACGGGTGGCGATTTTTATCTACATTTTCTTAGACCTACTCATGGATACACCTATATAATGTATTTCCCTTACCCGGTTTTTCCTTGTGGATACGTTTTTATATTTTCGTTGTTAAATTTGTCATTGGCATACAATATCAATATCATATGCCACTAATTGCAAACTCAACAATACATAAAATACACATCAAATCTTTTAATTAATGTTTGAATACATTTTTTTAACCAAACATGTTACAGACGCACGACCAAACACTAACAGCTGTCTTGTACTTACATACGACAAGCTAGAAAAACGTTCTACACATATAAACAAACACATACATCAGAGTGTTTATATATATATAATGAGAGTAAACTAATATCCCGATAAAATTGTGATAATGTATTGTTTTATTATTATTTAAAATGTTGACATTCGTTGATAATTACATTAATTAAGTCTGCATCGAAAATGATATGATCTGGTTGAATGTAAACGTGTTGGTTGTTAGTGGGTTTTCTATACAACAACAGCAGCAGCAATATATATGTTTGTATGTGTGTATGCATGGTTGTTATGTATAGCCAAACGAGCGCAATGCTGTGGCTCTGGACAGATTGCAGTGTGCAGATGTCGAAGAAGCGCGTGCCACGGTTTTCCCTACTACCTCCTCACCTCTAACAAACCCGGGCCACCTTCCGGCTTCTCAAGGGGCCTGTGAATTGATCAAATGAGGCATCAGGGTTCCACAAGACATATACCACCTCTTTGTTTCATAGAATAATCTTTACTCTTGTTTTTGTAACATTGCTGCTAACAAGACAGAAAAAATAAATGAAAATTAAATCGTTATAAACGACAACCTTGTATCTATACATATTCGTTGATAAGTACAAAAGTCCAGTGTAGGGCACTCCAGATTGTATTATTACAGCTTTTCAGAATTTAAATATTCAGCTTGCACATCAATGTATTGTATGCTCGTAGATGTTTTCCTCATTATTTCTGTAGAGCATCAATAATTCCTGGAACTAGAAAAGTACATTATTAGCGGTATCCATATCTTTAGTTCCGGTTTGTAAGGAACTGCAGCCGTTCCGGTAGATCATTACTAAATCGGGAACACCGTAGATGTTTTACATCTTTTGTGCATAATGATGTTTTATTTTTAGCTCGTCGTACAGTAAGTACAAAAGAGCTATAGTGATTGGTCGTGTGTCTGTAACATGCTCGGATCGAAAAAAAATCTTAACAAAAAGTTCTTGTATTTTCGCCCTGAATCCAAAAATATATATAACTCATATACTTGGATGTATGTATCTCGCTCGCTCGCTCGATCGCTCGCTCGCTCGCTCGCTCGCTCGGTCGGTCCGTCGTAAGACCTGAGTTTGTGACCGCAACTCGTCTGAAGGTACCGGGCCGATTTTAATGAAATTTGGTATACATATAATTTCCATGCCCGTGATGTTCCCGTCGCATTTTAAATCCAATCGTCAGTACAGGGCCGGCGTTATAGGCCCCCAAAATTTGGAACCCTCTTCAATACTGCCCTTAGTCAACTTTTAAAAAATTTAGAATTTTCTACTTAAAATTCTAAGATATTTTATGTGATTAAAGTTTTTGCAAATTGTGAGCCCATGGGCTTAAAAAAAATAATATAAATATATTTTGAAGTATATCAGACATTGATCGCCATCTGTTAGTGAAATGAAAAAGTTGTCTATTTGACAGTAATTTGTTTGGTTATATTTTCCAATGTATAAACCATTTGCTTCTGTGTTCTAATTAATAAAATTAGGAAATGTTCATTAAATAATTATCAATATCCTTGGCAAATCACGAAACAAACGATATTAACGTTACCCATGTGGATGTGTGCAATTTTAAATGTGGAGTTTTTGGAAATTAAAACTGTTATGGTACAGGAATAAATAAATGTCGGGATCATAATTGGTTAGATTGGTTCAATGGGCAATGTGAGTGAGTATAATGTCGATGATTTAGAATTATATACGTAAACTTAGAAATTTATTAATTTCATATTAAATGCCGATGAAATATCATAACAATAAATGTTGTACTATAATAATTGCTATCGCTTTTAGTTTTGTATTTATTGATGTGACCGCGCTCGCCGGAACGGCGAGCTGATAGCACTGGCGCTAGCGCCAATGCTTGTTTATTTGCTTGAACCGTCTGCCTACTAAATTTAATAGACGAGGAACACCTGTCTTGCTGAAGTGTGCTTGTCTTGTCCATGTCCAGAATTTGATCTACGGCCAACAACTGTGTATGCTAAATTGGGCCACGTTTCCACCCAAATTTCTTCCGGTGGCATTGAAAAAACTTACCTTACAAACAATTGTTTTCTTTCATATGGTGCATGCAGTTCGGTATGGTGTGAATGGTGGCTTGCTCTTCAATTTATCTTTTATGATTAATGATGTGCTTGAGATTTTTGTCGAAACATTTGTTCTGTCTTCTGTGGGACCTGTTCCCTTGTCATCGTGTTCCACTTGTTCTTTGCACGAGTCCGTTTCGCTGCACAGAAAGAAGAAGGGAAGAAGTGTTGTCTAATAAAATAAAATTACACATTTTTCTCGAAGTATTATCGTTTTGAAAATTTGCTAGACGCATGCCTGGAACTTCCTATACTAAATTTCATTTATGCTATTGGTAAAGAATGAAAACATATCTCAAGGGGATCGTCTACTGTGCTATCTTAAATAAAACTGAAGTGGCCTTCACTCAATTTTCTTGTCCTTTCTCTATATTTATTTTGTTTTAAAAGGGTACATTTTCAGAACAAACAAAAGTTGATAGAAATTATATCTTCAACTCGTGTTATTTTCGAGGTGTGCCAAACGTAGAAAGAGTAATCCTTTACCCCCGGTTAAGATAATTTTTAAAATAGAAGATGCACACTCGGGCTATTACAAGTCATAAGTTTAAAGTTTCGTAATTTTTCCTTCAACAGTTTTGTCTCAAGAGCGTACATACACATAGACGTTATTAGCAGTAGCATCAACTGCAAATGAGTTGAAGTGTGTCGCATATTCCGCGATGGTGAGTTTGTTTAGAAGCATGATTGTCGAAAAGAGGCAAACACACCATAGAGCATTACGGGGTGGCGCGGGGTGGTGAGACGAGGTAGATCGGAGGCCGCAAGGGGACCGATCCGACCCGACCGTTTGGCATTGAGGAAACGGAACAGGCTGACGGCATGCACTTACCGCCTTTGTTCTAATGCTAGTTTAGTTTTAGGCAGTTTGCATCTATTATAATGCAGTCAGCGGTCCCTATAAATGGTCAAATGCCGGCCCATATGTCGTACACATACGAACAGTACTCAAACATTTCTCTAACGACGATTACCCCATTAATTGATAGACTCAACATATTATTTTTACACTGCAGTTTATTTTTTTACTTATCACTGATTTTTTAAGAGATAATCTATACATGTTATAAAGCATTTACCGAACACTATAGCTCTGTTGTGCTACCATACTACGAGCGAAACAAATTGTATTTTTGCATATTATCAACTGCTGCATTTCTAGTATTCAAATAGTTGCTGGGCATAGCTGTAGTATTTTCACTTTCTTATGGAATAAAAAGTATTGTGATCGACCTTGAAACTTTAATGGAAATGCCCTTTTTAAGGATCCTTGAATCGATTTTGACTATTTTATCAATTACGTCTGTGCGTGTGTGTCTGTGAACGCTCTACAGCCAATACTATTGAATTTAAAAATATGATATTTATTTTCTTGGTCGGAGTTTAAAAGAAACTCGAGATTTTAACGACAATACACATTTTGATCATCCCTGAATCGAATGTGTGTATGTGTGGGTGTGAACACATTATTGACAAAACTAATTATAAAACATTAAACTTAATACTTGTATATTTTAACATCTCATAAAATTTATTAAAATTTCTAGCAACTTTTGTTTGAAATATATTTTAGAAAAACGTACATATTAATTTTGTTTAATTGTTATTGTAGAATTAATTTATATATACAGATACCATCTGTATACATAACAACGCACCTATGCTTCCAGCTCGCCTATAGATATGTTATGCGATGCGAGCAGTGGTTTTTAATTATTAATTGCATTTTGGTTAACAATTTGAAAATATGTTATAGATATAAAAAGTCTTACAATTTGTTAAAGACTATTTTGATTAAAAGAAAATTATTACATATTTTTAAATTTAAAATTATAATATTGAATAATTAAAAAAGGGCAGTATTAAGAAGGGCTCCAAATTTGAAGTCCCTATAACTCGGTAATTATACGGGCGATTGGATTTAAACTGCGAGCAGATTCAAATGGGATACCAATAAATATGTCTACCAAATTTGGTGTGAATCGCTCCGGTACCTTCAGAGGAGTAGAGGGCACAAACTTGGTCTTACGAGTTACGACTAACATCCAGTTATATATATTTTTGGATTCAGGGCGACGAGACAAACACTTTTTGTTAATAAAAAATTTCATCCGAGAATGCTACAGACACACGACCGAATGCTTTAGCCTTACAAGCGAGCGAGCGATGACTAACATCCAAATTTGTTATATATATTCGCCTTTGAAAATAACCATGTTCCTCTAGTTACCACACTTTTTACTTTCTTCTACGGAGTAATAAGTAAGTATTGTAATCATGAAAAATTTCGAACTCGAGATTTCAGCGGATATACATGTTTTGACCTTCCCTGAATCAAATGTGACTATTTTCGGCATGACGTCTGTGTGTGTGTGTGTGTGTGTGTGTGTGTATGTGAACGCTCTAGAGCCAAAACTGTCGAACGAAAAATTATGAAACTTCAAACTTAAGCTTTGTATATGCCCTAGATGTGCACCTCCTATTTTTGAAAAGAATATTTAAACCGGAAGTGCATGTTTACTCTATGCATTTTTTGTTCTATCTCCAATATCACTAGAACGGCTACACTTACGACAAATATAGTTTTATTCATAATGAAAGATATTAATATTTTGCACAACTTTTGTTTCAAACATTTCTTCAAAAAATGTACCAGTTGCGAGAAAAATGCTACGAAACATTATAAATATCTTGTTTACGTTGCCATGGATTCGCATGTAGCTTATAAAATCGGATCATCTGCTTTTTGTCAGGAAAACAAAAGACTCTATTAGATAAATGACATTTCAGAATATTTCAGTACAGTATTTGTTAATTTGACAGCAGGTTTTGGATATATATATATACATATACATATATTTATATCTAGTGAAAACTGCGTAAAAGAAAGTTGAGTGCAGACCACTCCAGATATTTTTTCATGGTAATGGTAGCTTGAATTTAAATCAAAGTATAGAAATACCTTTATTTAAGATAATATTGTGCTGACCACAGTTTCTTTTGTTTATTTACACATGCTACATTCTTATATTCAAATAGTTTCGGAACACATTCGTATTATTTTCTGGTTAGCGGAAGTCTTACAAATATGAATAGTCAAATTGTTTGACAGCTGTAGAAATAGAAAATCACTTGGAACCACAAAATTGTGCATAGCAGATGACAGACCCACTTGAATTTAAAATAGTTGCAATTATGTAAAATTGTTTCGGATATTTTGTATATTTTTAACATTTTTTCAATTTTCAATCAAATTCTCCTAGCGACATAGTAATATTATTAAATTGTGTGATTGTTTGGAATGCAAACAGACATAATATAAAAGTTGGCAATGCCCCAGACAGTATTTAAAAGAGCACATTAAAATTCTTAGCCAGTGTTCAGCGAGTAAAAATTCGCGAATTATTTCCATGAATCTCATCATCATGTATAAGTTGAAAACACGACCGCATCATAATACCTAGTAGACGTACCGCGACGATGACGTCAATTCATTCATTCATTCATTCATCATATTCATCCAGGCTAGCCTACTATAAAAATAAAACAAAATCATACAGGTACGTCACGCTACCATGATATAGTTCTTGAAAACAGCATATAACTTATACCTGAAATACGTTTTAAACTTAACCCTGAACGAACTAACTTTTCTACCATGTTTTAATAGTCGTACAGTATGCAGTGTGTGTCTGTAACATTATCTGATATCAAAAATGATTAGTCAGGAATTTATTACACGTCTTCTTGATTCCGAAAAACACCATTGTTGTACTTGCACACACAGTTAATACACTCTTTTAGTCTTATGTTCTTTATAATATGCATGTGGCAAACCTTTTTATTAATTATTTTTCGAAAGGTTAGGGTTATTATTAAACATGAGTGGATATTATGTATGTGTAAGCACAATCAGACAATCTGGTTCTATAATTTGAAATTCTAGTTACAAATTTCAATATTGAATAACTATTGAAGTGGAGCGTTATTTAGTAAATTGATCCCAGGATATAGTAACTAAATGGGTTCTAAATTAAGATGTATATGTCATTTTCTCTATAGCTAAAGCTTTCCACATGACTATTGCAATCGTTTTCATTATAGTTTTTACTCATTTTATCTCTTCAAAAATGTGTGGTTATAATTAGGGTTTCTGTTTCTGCGGAAATCGAGTGGATATTCGATTTGAGTTTAACTGTGTGTGTGAATGTGTTTGTCTGGCCCGTAGACCGGTGGATGACACATAGAATACGCGCGGTAACATCACGGCTTTCTTCCTATATTCATTCATGTGTATTTATGACAGTGTGGCGAATATGTTATAATAATGTCCTCAAATTTATTTTGTTGTCAGGCAGCTTTCTTCAAATATATCGTGACATATGACTATAGAACAGCAACTTTCCGGTTTCGTAAATTCGTAAATTCGTGATTCGTGAATGAACCAGTGTTTATGACTGTGTTGAATTCCTAAAAAAGAGAAATATTTTTATTAGTTTCTCACACTTTTCAAATATGACTTGTTGTTAATGAATACCGTTTTAATGTTTAAATTATACTGGGGTCAATTTTTGAAAATTATTTGGTAATTTTGTGCCTTTTTAACATAAATTAACATCGTTTATAAGATTATTTTTATATGCGGATATTTTGAATATTTATAATTTATAACTACTTATTTAATTTTAATAATTTGTATGTGGCATCATTTTTCATACAGACATATTTATTATTCTCATATTTTACGGCAGATTTTCCTCGCAATTTGGAATATATGCTATTCCAGTTATCTGAGGGCAATATATTTTTAGCTCGTCGTACAATAGTGCTTAGTGCTATATATATATATATATAGTGTTTAATTGTATGTCTTACATACTTTGATCAAAAAAAGTTTTTGTCTCTTCACCACTATATATAACTTATGTACTTAGATGTAAATTATTTTTATAAGGGAAGTATTAAGAGAGGCTCTAAATTTTGGGGCCCTATAACTCGGGAAGTATACGGGCGATTGAATTTTAACTACGAGCAGATTCAAATGAAATGCCAAATAATATCTGTACCAAATTTGGTGTGAATCGCTCCGGTACCTTCAGAGGAGTAGAGTGCACAAATTTGGTCTTACGAGCGACGACTAACATCCAGTTATATATATTTTTGGATTCAGGGCGACGAGACAAACACTTTTTGTTAGTGACATTTTTTGATCCAGACACACGACCGAATGCTTTAGCTTCTTCGGTACTTCGTACGGCGAGCTAAAAATATGCCATATTATATTTTTCCAGCCTCTGTTTTACAAGATTATTTATATAAATCTTATTAAACCTGAAATCAAGAAATATTAACCGTTACTAGACAGAGAACAAAATATAAACAAGCATCTTAAGAAATATTTTTATCCGAATATGTTGCCGACACACGACCGATTACTATAGCTCTCTTGTACATTCTGTACGACGAGCTAAATAGTATAGGGATCACGAAACATATCGTTTGATTAGATTTGAATGGATACGACTATTTTCTCAATGATGTGCTGTGGAACATATTGAGTACCACTGATTAGATTAGCGCAAGGTTAGAGGGAATAAAAGAGTTGATTTCTTTTGTGAAAGATAGAAAAGGTTTTTTGAGGAGCTGGCGGTGGCAAGCTTTTTGAAAACTAGCATTCTGGCGTTTACCTAGGAGGTAAAGAGGTATATGGTCAGAATGAGGAGCACATAATGTATGCGAGAATGCGACCGGGGCCCGAACAAGGCCCTCGCCGGCCAGCCGTTGCACAGTGCCGGTGCTGCCCATAAAGTCACCCTGATCCCTATCTGACTAGCGCGGTAAACAAAACGTCTGATGAAAGGAATTTGAATAATGATTGAGAAGATACAGAAATACAAAATAAAATAATACAACTATATATATATATATATAGTAGTCATAGTATAAATCGATAATGTATTATATTGCAAATATGAAATACAAAAAAAACAAATTAATTATATGCAAAAAAAAACCACTGAAGCTAATTACATGAAATTTGGACAGTGGCTTTTTTGTGACGAAAGGATTTTATGAAATTCTTCCCCTAAGAGGGTAAATAGGGGATGATGTGTATGTGATGTATTCAGAACGCTTTATTTGTGTGTTGTATCCATGGTTACTACATTTACAGAATTGTTTCATGATAATCTCATGTTTTGTGTATATGTTATAATTGATAAGATTTCCATAGACTTCCGGTTTGAAAGTTAGATACATATTGACAGACGAATTTGAACATTTGTTTGATTAAAATTTACATTTACCATGTTCACATGACGGATTGAATACGGTATTGAATTCGATATCGGTATTGAATCCTGCATGTGAACACAAAAAACAAAGATTGGATTCACTCATTCCAGTCCCATTTTTAGTGGGACTGTATTGAATACTTGTTTTCAATTTTGCCATGTGAACGCATTGGATTAATATGAGACATGCGCAGTATTGTGACAGCAGAGGCGTCGATAGGCCATTTCAAAGGGGGCGCACGTACCCTCTCTTTTAAACTGCGCCCCGCCTGTTATTTCCAAAATTTATTCTTTAAATATAAACACCTACGGAATATCATCACAAATTCATATTTTGTATGACGTAAGTGAATCGGGAAATTTCTGCGCACCTACGAATTGAAATCCTAACGACGCCCCTGAATGACAACTGTCATCAGGTGACGACAGCGCATCTATCGGGATTTTTAAGAACTATTGAAAATCAAATTCAATCCCGGACATGTGAACACATGAGGAACGTACTCGGTTCAATCTCATTCCAGTATTGAATCTTCCATGTGAACATGGTAATTATTATATTGGCGAGGAATGAACTGTATTTTGTATATGATATGGGCACATAATGGCTAAACAGTACCATATTAAAACTGAATAAGGAATACATTATATTAAAATATATCAAAACAACCAATATTTACAACCCACCAAATTAGTAAATAAGATTAGAAATATTAAAGGATTGTTCACAGCGAAACAATCAGTAATTAGGCTTAGAAATTATAAATAATAATTCTAGTTTGTTGTATGACATACAAAGTTAACAGTTCGCAGTAACAAAATTTATCATACATAGTGTTAATTTCGTTGCTTTGAATGCTATCATTGCTTGTCATAATACAAACTAGATTATTATTTGTAATTTTCTAATCTTAATTACTATTTGTTTCGCTCTGAACACGCCTTTACATTCACAGCAAGAAGAATTTTAAATAATTAGTTAATTTTGTTGTTGTGAATGCTAGGATTGTAAAGCAAACTGGATTATTATTTGTAATTTCTAATCTTAATTACTAATTGGCTGTGAATACAGCGTAATACATTTTTGTTTAGATGCGTGCAGCACCATCTGTTAATAATTTAAAAAGCCCATAGCATAAATTTCAATCTTCTTTTTAAAGATACGATATAATTATGGATTCATTAAAATATTTACATATAATAGCAATTGACATATTTTGGCCCAATTGGTTCGGCAAATTCCTGATCTCGTGATAATACAAAAGCACAATTACTAAAAAAATAATAATAACTGGAACAGAAAACCGAATGGCTATCGGTATACTTACACCTTTCTAACCATAATAAAATAATATCGGGTGATATCGCTTTCAAAAGCCGAAAGTAGGTCGAATATTCGGTAACGCACACGGTATACTCGTACGTGTACCTCTACAATACCTATACCCCGAGGTCCCCCGAACAATGTGTACTTAACCCTTTGCCGCACACACTATACGGTACCCATAAGTCCAGTTAGCATTAGGGCGAATTTAGAGAGGATCCTTCACCTCACCCCGCGCGTTAGCCATCTGGGTTAAGGTGAACCGGTCCTTTGCGCCCGATTTTGAACCTTATGGTAACAAGTGCATTGGGGCACTGTTCTCTTGTTGCAGGGGCTCTTCCACGGCGCTTCCGGACTCGCCTCTGGTCGTCGAACACGCAGGCAATGGATGGACGTGAGTTTTTACATTTTATTTTATATATTTTTAATATATACTTTGTCATTTTTGAGGTATTCTGTAACAATCCAAGACATGCTTTTTAAGTAAATTAATTGCATATTTACAAAACATGAATTATATTCGATTTTATGCACATATATATATATATATATATATATATATATATATATATATATATATATATATATATATAACCGAATATACGTGATTTGAATCAAAACTTGTTCCGATTATATTTTGTATTGTTAACTAACTAACTTAAAATTGTCTTCTTATTCTTTCTAAAATGTATGTTGATGCATGTTGTTACTATATATTTTGTTGTTGATTTGATTTATAAGAAATCAAATTCAATTTTCGAAGAATTTATATATATACATATGAATATTGTTATAATTATTGCTTGAAATTCACAGAAAACTATATATTTGTAACCTACTCGGTTATTGGTGTAATTTTACATCACTGTGATGTAAAATAAAACCAAAAAATAATGAAATTGTAGGTACTTTTAAAGTGTTTTTTTTACTATAATTTAGTAAAATTACATGATTATTTAGTGTAGTTTTACTTTTGAAGTGGGATTTTTATCAGTAATAATTTCCCACTATATGATTTTTAATCCTCACACTTAAACACGTTGCACTTAAATAACAATATCACGAAATCTAAACGAGATATCAACAATCCAAGAACATGTGGTTAAATAGGAGGTTATGCGCAACGCAATGCTGCCAACCAATAATCTGTAAAAGTAATAATAAAGTTCAGTTATTTTCTGAACAGACCTCGTATAGTATGAAGAACTATATTTATTTCTATTGATAATAACTATTGAATATTTAAAACAAACACATTTTTCAATTATTAACACAAATGTATTAGTCGTCTAACGACTCTTATCAACATTTGTGTAAACATTAATGCAAAGAAAAACAAACAAAATTGGTAAGGCAGGTTTAAAGAAATATACATAATCCAATATTAATTTGGTCATTGAAATGAAGGTAAAAATAAGCTACGATTTCTTAAGTTAATCATCGGCAAAAATAATAGGAAATAACATATCCGCAACTTAATTCCGGCAATAAATATTGTTTGGAACAATATCGAACAGTCGAAAATATGTCAGAATGTACGCGCTAAAGTCTATATTCCCGTGTGATCTGAGCTCCTTCGAAGTTACGAAGAATCGTTCTTAATTAATTGAAAGAAAGAGTCCACCTACTCTTACACGTGTCGCGCGGCAACATCGAGGGTGAAAGTGAAGCTACAATCACAAAGCTCAAAAGCTGCGTGCGCATCTACCCACCACGCAAGTCACGTGGTAACCTCACGCCTGAAAACGTTTCTGTTTGCCATTGAAGCTTACAAGGGAATACCACGCAATATTGATGTACACAGATTTTTCTAAGGCTAATTTTACAATTTTTATATATATATATATATATATATATATATATATATATATATATATATATATATATATATATATATATATATATAAATATGTCCCATATATACAATTAATCCTTCTTTCGTATCTCACTTCTGCACTTGTAGCAGGATGGCAGATAGGTAGGATAATTTGTATAATTTCACAAGACTTGTTAATTCAATTTTATTTTACAATCGTTTCATCTTCCGTCACCAGTATATAAGTCCCGCGATATAGCCGCGCGAAATTTAAATGGTGGCACTACAATTCTGCCCATCTCACGTTCAGTCGCCCTCGACTGACACATCTTCAGAGCTACACAATTTCATGTTTGATAATTCAACTTTATTTTATCTTCCGTCACCAGTGTCTCACTCCCGGCACCTCTACGCCCGGTTCCACACTATAACATAGCCGCGCAAAATAGAGTTATGCTATTGAAAAATTGATTTTTCGATTATTTTTATGGTTAAAATGGGTTAAACATAATATAAAATATATATATATATATATATTTGTTTTAGTTTACTACATAATATTGATTTACAAAATTTTTCAAAAATTCAGAAATTTTGCCTAATTACTGTTCAAAAAATATTTTAAAAAAATTGGAGGTTTTTTTTTTTAACTAATCATTTTTGATGCACTCTAATATATATTTATTAAATTGTGAGTGAGGTTATTAATGTGCATTGAATAATCTATTTAATTATAAAATAGATGCAGTAAGTAAATTCAAATCTTGATTTTTGAGGAGATAATGATATTATTATTGATTGTTGGACAAGCAATACCGAATAGAGAGAATAGAGGGTTTTTTTAATTAATAATTTTTGATGCACTCTAATATTTATTTATAAAGTTGTGAGTGATTTTATTAATGTGCATTGAATAATCTATTTAATTATAAAATAGGTGCAGTAAATAAATGCAGACTCTTGATTTTTGAGCAATACAGAATAGAGTGCAACAAACTGTCTCACTGCTCGCGTACGTGTGTACATGTAAGGGAAATGCTTTATATATATGGTGTATCCATGATTAGATCTACATTTACAAAAAATTACATAAAAAATCACAATTTGTCAAATGTTTAAATTAGACAGATGGATCGGTGAGAAGTGGACTATATTCTGTATATGCCCACCTAGTGCTTAATGAACCTTATAAGAATTCGTCAACTTTACCAACCAATACTATTTACCACGATTAGATACTTATATCTACGTTTCACATTTAAATTTATTAAATTAGTAATGAAAGTCTGATATATATATATTGCAAATCGCAAACAAAAAACGTAGTATTAATTTGACAGAGGACTGGATTATTATGTGTAATTTCTATTAGTGATTACAAATAATAATCCAGTAAAATCGCAAACAAAAAACGCAGTATCAATTTGACAGAGGACTGAATTATTATGTGTAATTTCTATTAGTGATTACTAATTGGCTAGCTATGAATTCACCTTTATACATTGTTTATGAAATATAATTATTTATAACCAGCGACGATGTCAGTTTTTGAAACAAACATGATGACAGTAATCAGCGATACTAACAGACAATTTGGTGCCACCCAGCAATGTCGTCATACACTTAAAACCCATAAACATTAAAATTAAAATAAATATATACATTTATATAAATTTGTACAGAAAATTTATAAACATATATTTATTTATGTATAGATTTTGTACTTATAAATGAATCTTGCAAATGCTACATTGGCAATGAACCTATTTCGACGGGATTTGGCATGTTGTTTCCTTGCAGTCATTACATAGAGGGTTGCAAACCTTGAAAACTCTTGGTAGGGTTTCGTGGGAGGGGTCTGTTTCTTGTTGGTATCGATCGGCGTCAGTTCCCTCTCCTATCGCCCGTACTTCACCGATATGTCATCCGTCACTCAGTCTTCTGCTCCTCTCTTCCTGCAATTGTTGGCTATCTCCGTCACAAGGTATAGCCGTTGTTGGGCATCCTTGTTGTACTTATTACGTGTGCGCAACTCGATCGTTTTGTGTATTATGTTAGACAGAGGAATTCACACGCAATGAAAGTGAAAACAATGTGATACTTCTCGTGTTTTGTTGCCTTAGATCCTCTTGTCTTTACAAGTTCGATGGACTCTTGCTTATATTCTTATTTTCTTATACGAATGTATATAAGGAAATAGCGTAATCATGAAAATTTTCGAACTTGAGAATTTAAAATTATACTACCGTATAATTTAGCTTTTATTTTTACAGTAGGACAAATTTCTTGATTAAATATTCATAAAATGCTGTTGGGGGTTTTTAATTTATTAACCATAACATCGAAATCGTTTGGAGTCAGTCGGATTTCGTTTTAAATAAAATCCAGTAACAAATATAAATGGTCAAATCGTACTGGTTATATAACCGATCAATATTCATATATCTCGAGTTTCATTTCCATGTCATTTATATCCATATGTATTCGATACAATATCGACATCCCAGATCAGTCAGTCGATGCAGAGTGAGAGAGAGGGAATGAGAGGGAAATGTGTGCGAAACTTATGAGTGGGGTTAGGTTAGGACGAAGAGCGCGCAGGTCGACCAACCGACTAACGTATTATAAGAGTAGAGATGTTGATGATATTGATCCCCATACCACCTCTAAGCATCGCGGACGCCATTGCCATAGTCGTCGTATATGCACGACCACAACCGTCGGTTTATATGTGGGGGGATGAAGAAACAACAATGCAATGTGTAGGTGCCTGCTGAAGCGGGGGCGAGGATGCAATGTAAACGGGGGATGTTGCCCTTGATGGTGGCGCGGGACATTGACCGTGACAATGCAACCAAGGCCCCTACCAAAACAAAATAAACTGTGTGCTGAAGAATGTGGAAATCACACAATTTATTATTCTTTATATATTATACCCGAATTTATTTCTGGTATTATTCACTTATTATATATAAGCACCCAAATGAAAATGTGTGTTTGAATGAATGTTTTGTGTTTATGGTTACTTATTACTTTCTTGGCCGAAGTCTAAAGCCTGTTCTACATTATACAAGTTTCGCCGTTCAATTATGCTGTCGTTATATCGAATTGATACATTTTCATATCAAAACGTGCTGTTAGAGACGTAATATTCGAATGGAACTCATGTGCACCACTGGGGGCAAACGTTTCGTTGAACTGGATGTCCGGCTGTTGTGCAATTAGGCGAGCTTTCCTCTTTTCAATAGTTCCATCAGGACGATATTTGTTTCTGAGAATTATACGGCTTCCGATTGTTCTTTTGATCGATTAATAAATTCCCATGCATCGTTTTCTATTATTGAATTCACTTCAGAGATCATACCATTATACCATTCATCAGCATTGGATCGCTTCGAATTTTCGTTGAGACGCTTTCGGAAATGCAGTTCTGGTCATTTTCCCTTTGACACATATTTCATCATTGGGTTTCAAATCACGCATTCATCCAGTTTTGACAACAACACGAATGTCTATGATATTTAAAGATTCAATGGCACATCCGAACTTTTCAAAGCTTGACAAAGTCTATACAATAGCATTATTGTTAACAAATCTGAATTTATATTTACCTCCGTTTCTTCTAATTTGTCAATAGCGTCAAAGAATTTGTTTACATACTCACATCTTCTCCTTTATTCATCCGCTGAAGTGTATTGTTTTAGAAGTGTTGCTTTCCGTGCTGGCCCATTTGACTGGTAGATGTTGTGGAGTTTTGTCCATACTTTATGTGATGTACAGCATCCTTTATATTACTTCATTTCCGAGGGGTTAATCGCTAAAATTATGTCTGCTTTTTAAAGCTTTCCTGACTTCAGATCTTTAGGGATTTGTATCGGTTTTTTAAGTTCACTAACATTTTAACACAGAATGTGCTGTTTCCCGTTTTCAGCCTATATCGTTTAATATAGAAATATGATGTTTTGAATTTAAGGTTTGTATATCCTGAAAAATATATATAATATAACCTGTTTTTAAAAAGGATATTTCAACCAGAATTGCTTGGTTACTCATGTCATTTTTTGCATATTTCGAAATAGACACTAGTTAGATAAAACGTGAATCTAATAAAAGTTATTGATACTAAAATAACTAGCAACTTTTTTTGAAAAGTATTTTACTGAAAAGAAAAATAATTCTTTGAAACCAGCTACTTTGAATGCTAAGACGGTAACGCCTCTATTTTACAATCTTATAATTTAAATCTTTTAATATAACACTCGAACAATTCGCCATCAATGATCAAAGGAAAATTAATTAAAAATTATCAGATGCGAAAAATGGTTGAAAAATAAAATGAAAAATGAATCTAGTTCGCTGGACCAATCTGTCAAATCTGTCCGTTTGGTCTGGGGAAGCACGTGTTTCGTCACCTGTGGCGTTTACGTGGGTAATTGACCGGCTACTTTGGTTAGCAGGTGCATTTATATTGTGCATCATACAATCATGTTTGGCGTAATTGATGCAAACGCGTGCTTGTCTTATACGTATACTCGGCCCAATCTGGTTGATACATCGAAATTATTAAATTGACGAGCAGTTCCTACTAAGATATGTCAATTGCTATTATACAGAAATATGCTAGCGTATTTATTCTACCCTATATAAGACAATTCTATATATGTAAACAAATGTTTCATATAAAATTCATTAAATTTGGAGTAATCGTTATGTCTTTAATGACATTAGTCCTTATCAAAATTATAAGAATCAACTTATATGTATGTATGAAGACTGAAATATCTATAATTTTTATTATTAAGTTAATATTTAATACAACGATTTTAAAGGTTTTTAATTGGGAGAATGCGTGTATGTTGGTTGGCACCAGAATGACGTAGGTTGTCGGAAACTGTGTTTATTTTTAAACGAATATTTAGGGGAAACCAACTTCACCAGACGGGAAGAAACCAAAACAAAAACATTACCAAAAGACAGAGATATACGTTTACATACAACACAGACATACCTAGCCATCGTGTCGGATGCTGTCATACAGCACAGCACCGGCTTATCCGTATAGCACTGTTCGTTATATCTTTAAATATTAAATTCGTACATTTTGTATAACATTTGAAATCAATTGTTTCTCCAACAAAAACATACCTTGCAGCGCTTTCAATGACGTGAATATTTATATGAAATTTTATTAAAAATATTGTTGTTACATACCTACGATTATACATACTTTGTTTTAATTATATATATATATATATATATATATATATATATATATATATATATATATATATATATATATATATATATATATATCAGATGTATGTGTTTATATGTTTATATTTATATGTTGAATGCTTTTTTGTCAAAATGCCAACTGACATGGGCAGCAATCGAACTCTAATTTTCACCGTGAACGTCAAGAATCTTTTCGTTTAAAGAATTTCTTTATTTAATCAAGAAAATTGTCCTACTGTAAAAAAGCTAGGTTCTTAAACGTCAGAATAATTATTAATTATAATGCCATAATAAATATATTATGTGATTATCAAAATGCTTATCGAGTTGTGTTAATAATAAAGTAGATTATAATATAGATGCGAAAGTTTATTTTTAAAGACTTAAATAGGTTCCATACTACTATTTGTGAATTATGTCAAAAATTCGTAATTTTCCCGTTAAGTAATAGTATATATACGAGGTACTGAAAATTTAATTTTCTCAAAAATTTGTAATACTCTAAGTATTGTGTTAAAATGACCGATCAAAAAACAAATATAAACATATTTTGGATTCTGAAACAATAGATTCTATAAGCGTTTACGAAAAGTAGTTCGGACCGCTCGGATCGATCTGTAGACGTTCGTAAATGTAATCAAGTTGATCTCTGATCTCGTTCTTAAATTGCAAATTTCAATAAAAAGTTTAGCGTCATGTAATATATGTAAGTTTAGAATAATAGATTCAATAATAGAAGCTTAAACAAATTTATAATCTTGATTTTTGAAGAGGTAAAATGTTCGTTTGTCCTGCACTGATTGTTCAGTTCATGATTTGTCGCTCTTCAATTTATAATAAAGAAATAGGATAATGATTATGATCTGAGCAAAAAATGGAGGACTAACGAACAAACCTATTGATTAATTAATGATCACGTACGAAATATGTTTAATATTGTTTATATTATTTAGTTTTATAGTAATATTATTAGTATATCGATGAAGAATGGACTGCATATGATATGGGCACATGGTGTCCACGGGTTAACGTAGTATATATATATATATATATATATATATATAACACTCAGATGTAATGTGCTGGTTTGAATGAAAGTCTACTCCTACTTGTGGGGCCAGGCCTTTTTTACAGTATTGTTATTGATTGATTGACAAACAATACAAAATAAAATGGTGAGGAATGGACTCTATATACTGTATATGATTCGGCTTTATGTTTAATAACCAACAAATCACAGGGAATATTAGCACGCTAAATGCAATACTTGCAATAGCCATCTTGTAAAATTACTAGCGTGTTACTTTAATTTGCGTGCTCGGGTTTTGAAGCGCAACTAAATAAATACGGCCCTGATTCCTTAATGACAAATAGAAAAACAAAACGAAAGCAATATAGATGTCATTGACCTAGAAGTAAAAGAAAAGTTGTTGACTCCCATATACACACAACAAACACACGTTCGTTAAGACACCCTCATAATAATATCTATGTCTTCGTTGAGAGTTAAATTTAGTCCGGGGCCTAATCGATATCCGTCCGCTCTTTGGCCCGGTCACCGGCCGGAATTAAAGGTGACCTCACGAAACTGGGGTGAGTCAGATCAGCTTGCCACCATTTTTCGCCGATATGTTGCGCTCTTCAGTAAATTGTCAAAATTTAACACGCAATTGGCGAAGAAAGAATAATGCAACGTCTTGCGTGTGTACGCTAAGAGATTCGTATCGGCAACCATCCGTCACTTTTTTGTTGGTTCGTGTGTTTGCAAATCCAGCCTGAACTGGAGCCGGATCTTTGTGCTAGAAGCCATGCATCATGAATAAGGAAATAATCGTATTTAGCACGCTTCATGCCTGATTTTGTTATTTTTATTTATTCCATAGACGGAATCGATATCGTGGGATTTAGCAATTATATTTATAGTCCAGTCAGTGGGAGTATTTGCCTTACAAAAGTTGGGTTAGAAATTATTTTGAGATATGAGCGTAAGGTCCAAAAAATATTTTTTACGATATAACTCGGCAATAGTTGATCCTATGAGAAAATATGCCAAGTACAAAGTTGAAGCTGATGAAATTTCCCACAATTTTTGTTTATGTATTTTTAATGTAAGTTTAATAAGGTACGAGATAAATAAATATAAACTCATACATATACAAATAAACAAACATATAAACACTTACATCTGAGTGTATACGGGCGATTGGATTTAAAGTGCGAACGAATTCAAATGGGATGCCAAAAAAATGTGAAGCAAATTTGGTTCAAATCCTTTAGAGGAGTAATTGTCACAAATTTACCAATTTAGAAAGCGATTTTCTAGTAAATGGTACGTTTTTTGGGAAATCTTTTCCATACCAAAGCTATAACTCGTGCCATATTCGAGATAGTAAGAAAGTAGCACCACTAAAGTAACCACTTGTTTAAATTTTGTATTCTATGCCTTAGATTTTTGATTTTACTTTTTTTGTTAGAAAGTGTTCACGCACACACATACACACAGACATCTCGAAAATAAACAATATCAACTCAATGAAGCTCAAAACGTGTATTACCGTTGAACTCTCGAATCCGAATATTTTCATGATTACAATACATCGTTTTTAACTTCGTCTAAGAAACTAAAATTCTGTATTTATAATATTGTTTTTTTTTATTCACCCTACGATTGCTATGGAACATAATCAGTATTTATTGTTACTAGGGAAACTAAAATATAAATTTTTCAGTAAATTGTACATTTTTCGAAAACAATACCCAGAAAAATGTTGCTCGAAATTTCAATATCTTTATCTATTATAAGAATCATTGTTTGTCTTATTCGTGTTGCTTTCGAGATATGTAAAAATGTAGCAAGAGCACACTGTTACTTCAGGTTAAGATATTATTATCAAAAATAAGAGGTCCACACCCGGGCTATATACAAGTCTCAAGTTTATAGTTTCCTAATTCTTCCTACAATAGTTTTGGCTCTGAGCGTTCACACACAGGTAAACGTTCGTAATTTTTTATACAATAGTTCCTTTTAAACGTCCAAGATAGTAAAATGTTAATAATATCGAACTTATTCTTATAAAGAGAAAAAACTTTCTTTTAAATAACTTATATAGAAGTTCAGAAATAATTGAATAAAACTTACAACATTTATCAACGTACCAAATATATAATGTAGGATTTGGTAACTTTACACGCCACTGGGTTAGTTCCGTATCGTCTTTTCGGAAAACTTAACCATCTAAAATAATAATATGATTCAATGTTCACTCCTTTATTTTCCAATTGTTTTGACTCTGTAGTTTTTTTTTTGTGTGTTTTGGTCGGAAAGGGTAATTTCAGATGTTGTCACTGAACATTAAACGTAATTTGTTCGACGAGTGCTGTTACTACTTCCGTGTTGAGATAAGCGCGCGCCCTGCCCTGTGCATTGTATATAAGCAAATGTTGAGCGAAGCACTTATCTACGAACAGGACAGACAACAAACGGAAATTCTAATGGCGTTGTTTCCCTTTTTCTATTTTTGCTGTTTTTCTACGAAACGTTTACAAGATTAGGGTATACTATTTTAGGGTGGCGCATGAAACATTTAAATTATAATCATAATTATCATTTCACGATTGTGCTGACATTACCAATGGCGGCCGCACATTCACTCTAACTGATCTACAATATGTATTTCCAGTTATTATATCATATTTCGCATGTTAAAGGATTACAGAACAATAAGGCTTTCGCTATAGAGATAAATTGTGAGCTTTCTTTTACTGATATATATATATATATATATATATATATATATATATATATATATATATATATATATATATATATATATATATATATATAAATATATATATATATATATATATATATATATATATATATATATATATATTTATATTTAACGCTTTTGTTGTAAAAATACAAATTGGCATGGGCAGAAATCGAACCCCAATTTCCATCGTGAAAATTAAGAATCTTTCGACTTTTGAATTAACCTGTGGAAAATAACAAATTCAAATTTATTTCTGTCTATTTTGTTTCCCTGTTAAAGTTCATACGATTTAATAACAATATTACGTATATCTCATAAATGCGTAACTATGACAACATAAATATGAATTTTAAGATTTTCCGTAACCGTTTTCTCGCAACTGGTATATTTTTTTAAAGTTGTGCGATATATTAATGTTTTATTATGAACTATTTTTGCCATAAGTGCAGTCAAGTCATATTAGAGAAAGAACAAAAAATACATTGAGTAAACTGTTTAAAAATTATTTTCAATAATTTTAATTGCGAGCGGATTCAAATGGATTGTTAAATAATATGTGTAGTAAGTTTTATGTAAATCGTTTCGGTATCTTCAGGGGAGTAGAGGGCACAAATATGGTCTTACGAGCGGGTGAGCGACGACTAAACAAGTATATTTATATATATACATATATATATATATATATATATATATATATATATATATATATATATATATATTTATATATATATATATATATATATATATATATATATATATATATTTATATATATATATATATATATATATATATATATATATATATATATATATATATATATTTGAATTCAGGGCGACGAGCCAAACACTTTTTGTTAAGGTTATTTATTGAACCGAGAATGCAATTTCCTATGAAATTTATTAAACATAGATCTATAGAATCTGCGTTATTGTATTTAATATATCACGAAACGGCAGTGTCTAGTTATATATTATGTGTATGTGTGAAACCAAATATGAATTGATGTAAGACATATAACATATATTCGAGCCAGCCATAGTAAAATATACGCCATCACTGATCTAAGGCAGAAGCGCCCTCCCTCTGAATACGGCCCTTGTACTAAACAATTAATAATTAATAATCGCGAGAGTTGCAGCTGCATATGATGCATCATATATCGCGCGCGCGATGCACTATTGCAATCGTATGTCTATGGGCCACGCCCCCGCACGCATCCACGCCCCTCATCTAACCTCGTGCCACCCCTCGCAAGTCCCTCAGAACACCCAGCACTGCAATATCAAACTGTAGGCAAAATGAAAATTGTCCAGTGACGCACGCAAGACATTCAAACGCCACGCGAAAAGGAAATTCGTAATCATATGGTATATACATACATATGTCTTATACGCATTCATTGAAATTATTTATCAGTTCAAATAATAACAAATTGGACATATGGTATTATTTACCCCCACATAATTAAATACAAATTGTAGGGAGTTGTTGAAACTTTCGATTTGATTTCTATGTCATTCTAATATTCAAACCAAAAAAACAACATTAAAATATCTCGTGATAAATACTTTTTATTGCATTAAAACCTTAAAATAAATTTTCTGAGAAACCATTAATTTAATGTTACCTGGTTGTAATAGTGGACGTTATTATAACTTTACCAATCAACGAAAATACAATCTAAAAATAGTAATCTAAACAATGAATAAGTTCTGAAATCAAGGCATTGAGCAAAACATGACAAGAAACCGAAATTAAAGGTGCACCACCGGCGCAAAGGAGATCTTTATTACGCTGATGAGCGTGTGCCGGCGCGGTGTGTGCAATTCTCTCTGCTCAACTCCGGCGACCATCTGCCCCGGAGTTCATCAACCGCGTCCGGAGGAGCACGTGCCAATCAGTGGCGGCGTTTCGCGGATATACGCGATTTTACACGCACGCACGCCACAAACGACTATAACGAAACCGCGCGATAATCAGAAACTAATTTACGTTACCTAGGGACCAGCACCAGCACCGGGGCCTATAGATATTGGTTGATTGCCGACAACGAATCAGAAATTATTATAAATTCATTTCAATCATGTGTTTCTGCTAAATTGTTCATTTCACATTTATGTGTTAACAATATTTATAACCGAATAAAATTAATTAAACTAAAGCTTTGATTATCTATTCGGTATTTTATCAAGTGGAGTGCCGTTGACTCGACTATCTTATACTTAGTTTTCAATATATAGAAAAAACAAGATTTGGTACGCGTAAAACGCACCAGTGGTTTTTAATTATTATGGCCTTTTGGTTAACAATTTGAAAAATTATTATAGATATAAAAAGTCTTACAATTTTTCGCAGATTGTTTTGATTAGTGTACATTGAAAATATTTAATATATTTTTATGGCCTTAAGGATAACAATATAAAAAAATCTTGTACACATAAAATATCTTAGAATATTTAGTAGAATTTTTGGGTGTTTTAATTATTTTTATAAGGGCAGTATTAAGGGGGACTCCAAATTTTGGGGCCCTATAATTCGGAAAGTATACGGGCGATTGAATTTAAACTGCGAGTGGATTCAAATGGGATGCCAAATAATATATGTACCAAATTTGGTGTGAATCTCTACGGTATCTTCAGAGGAGTAGAGGGCACACATTTGATCTTACGAGCAAGCGACGCCTAACATCCAAGTTATATATTATTGCATTAAATAATCATAACTTCTCCTTTTTATTTCGGTTAACCGGGATTTTACTGTATAGAAAATATAGTTTTATTGTGTTTTAAATGTAACTTGGCTATTTTCAAAGGTGATTTTTCAGTAACTGGTACATGTTTTGGATTAAGATTTTAAACAAAAGTTGCCAGAAATATTAACAATTCAACTAGCCGTTACTTATATGTAACTCTAAGGAAGCAACGCAAAACGTGACAACCATATTTAATACATGTGCTGACTTTTATCATTTTTATATTTAAAAAATTAATATCTTTAATTTTTATAATATTTACTTTATCTCTAACTGTTGTCGATATCGAGATATTAAAAAATAATTCGAGTAAACTAGCACTTCCGGTTGTCGATTTTTTTGTATGATAACAATACATCACGTATGGAAAAGTAAATACAAGTTTTCATTATATATCGAAATAAAAGTTAGATCAACGACAGTATAATTTCATTTTGAATTAAATATTTTATATATATATATATATATATATATATATATATATATATATATATATATATATATATATATAACAAGCTAAACTTTGGCATTAAAATTGTATATTAATCAGTGAATAAATAAAATAGTTCTTACCTAAATGTAGTGGCTCTTGTTGAAATATGTTCTTCAAACAATAAATGGGGATTGAATGACGAACGTTTTAAACTTATGCCGGTTTATATACTGGCAATGTTTGGTGAATATGTCTGTTAGTTTTTCGTGCAACTGTTAACCTCCGCCCGAAACTCCCCAATACCAACCCTGTATTTATCTATATAACATGCAATTGTAAAATGCCAGGAGTGCCAAATTAGGGAATCATTTACTGTAAGGACAGTCTTATGTGCAATTGGGCTTTTCAATTATCAAGAAATGCCGTTTCATAATAAAATGAATATATTATGAATATAGTATTCCATCTACAAGAATTTTCATTTATATAACTATGGCATGACCTGTGGCCTAAGTAATATTTCGGTAAGTGACAGGTGCGTGTTTGAAACGGCAAAGGAAATATATGCCAGCTCCGAAAAGAAGAAATTATTATTGAATAACAAATGGAAAAAGGCAAGGAGTGCTGTGCCGCGGACGGAAGGAAGGACACATGAAATGAACATGTCTAATTAGGAACACGCGCGAATTTATATTATATAGTAGTAGGTTCGTTGGCTCGGTTGAGGGCGGTGTAAACATATGACTGTCGAACATGTAAACACACTCATTTCACAGACCAGTCGCACAATCGACTCGCTAATATTCGTTTAAAATACATGAATACTATAGTTCCAATGTTTCCGCACAATTTGTAATCCCATGCAACGGAGTGAAACCAACCTATTTCTTTCACTCTTTTTCCTTTCTTATTCGAATGTATATAAAGTTGTATTGTAATCATGAACATTTTTGTACACGTTTTGCTCATTCCTGTATTAAATCTGACTAATTTCGGAATCACGTCTGTGTGTGTGTGTGTCTGGCTGTCTGTTCGTCTGATTGATCGTTGCTCTTGAGCTTATGCGAGTGTATATATGCACGGAGAGAAATGTATAGTTGTGGTAAACATAATTATGTTTGCCCTTATTATAAAATATAGTTTAATAGCTAAAAGTATCCATGTACTACTATCCATTTTTCTCAGTGTGGCAGTATTGTAATCATGCACATTTTCGACCTCGAAATTTTAATTTTTTGACCCTCTTTGAATAGTTTCTAACTATTTTAAAAATCTTTGATTGCTTTACATCTAAAACTATAAAACTTTAAACTTAAGAGCTGTATAGAGCATGGAAGAAAACCTCTTATTTTTGAAAACAATTTCGTAATCGAAAGTAATAGTTTTCTCTTGCTAGTTTTTCAATATTTCGAAAGCAGTTACAGAAAAAATATTCTTATAAAAATTAAGGATATTAAAATGTCTAGTAATTTTTTAGCTCACCGAAGTACCGAAGAAGCTATAGCATTCGGCCGTGTGTCTGTAGCATTCTCGGATCAAAAAATGTCATCAATTAAAAGTGTTTGTCTCGTCGCCCTGAATCCAAAAATATATATAACTGGATGTTAGTCGTCCCGTTAAAGCATTCGGTCGTGTGTCTGTAGCATTCTCGTATTAAAAAAAATCCTTAACAAAAAGTGTTTGTCTCGTCGCCCTGAATTCAAAAATATATATAACTTATATACTTGGATGTTAGTCGTCGCTCGCTCGTAAGACCAAATTTGTGCCCTCTATTCCTCTGAAGGTACCGGAGTGATTCACACCAAATTTAGTACACATATTATTTGGCATCCCATTTGACTGATGAGTTAAGGATATTGATATTTCTAGCAACTAAACAATACAAAAATAAGCTCCTCAATTAGGGATGGTTTGAGAAATTGCACTTTTTTTTTGCTTGTGAGAAATATTGAATAAGGCATTACAGCAATAAATTATATTAACAATATCCTAACTTTTCATATAAATCTATTCTGGTGACAAATGTTCATGCACGTAAAATCGTCGTAACAACCGTCTAGAAACCTCCAACAATTACAATAGCTTTAGGGGAAATCTTTCCTCTAGAACCGATTTGCAGGTAGAGTAAAATTTAAAATCAACTGTTAGTCTATCTATTGTAAGCGAACGACGAAGCGACAAGTAAGAGGAACTAAGGAAAAGGAAAAGAAAAAGAAGGTATACCTATATAACAAAATCAAAGAAACAAAAACGTGCAAAATTCAAGGCGACCGATTTCACCGTTTCAGAGGTAACAAAAGCGACAACACATATACAAACAGAAATCTATTGTTGTTGATGAGGCTAGTGAAGAATGTTCTTCACAAAAGGCCAATATTGAAGAAGAAACACAGCACAGATTCCACACAGCAGCACTTCGCCTATAGTTCGATCAACGGCATTTTTAGCTCGTCGTATGGATAGTTATAGCATTTGAACGTGTGTCTGTAACATTCTCGGTTCAAAACATTTTCTTAACAAAAAGTTCTAGTCGCCTTGAATTCAAACATATTTATAACTCATATACTTGGATGCGTCCCTTATACTTACGCAACCTTACTTAATACTGACCCTATTCAATTTTTGAAAATAATTCCAAGATGTTTCATGTTTAAAAGTTTCTTCAAATTATTATAAATGCTATACAAACATAATTGAAAATAATAATATCAAAAATATAAATTTATAATTAAAATTAAATCCAAATGCCAGTAAGAAATTATTATAAATAATTTCGACATTTAAATTATTATAACGCTTATTTCAAATTGTGAATGCAAAGGCCAGAAAAAAATAATTATAAATGAAAATTTTGTAATTTAAATTATTGTATCGGAAATATATACCTTGTGGTGCAAATTCGCATGATTGCAACATACAATTCTGTATATATGTTTGTCACTCAATCAATCAATAACAATTGCTTTAATTTTCATTATTGTTTTATATAATTCTATTCCTACAAAAATCAGTGATTTATAAATTGATGTTACCCACCAAATAGATAATACGGCGAGCTGAAGATATTGGTGCTTTGTTGTCCTAGACTCTGAGTATTGATATGTTTAAAAACTAATCAACGCATTCAATTTTCCATTAATTATTTACTTTTAACCAGATTTTACATGTGATCTGAAACAAAAAGAAATCATTCAACATTTCCTAGAAAAAAAAGGAAGATATTTACTTTCTTTTCCGAAGTAATAAGTAAATTTGGCTTTGAACTTGGGGTATTTTCAAAAACAAATAAAGATAAACACTTCTCCTTCTTAGGGATTGTTATCTGAACTACTGACCCTATACAGCTCTTAAATATCAATTATATATATATATATATATATATATATATATATATATATATATATATATATATATATATATATATATAAAAGAGTGATCACGAACAGACACACACACATATATACACACGCCCAAAGACAACATTTCAAAAATAGTCAGGTTAAAACGTATATTTTCGTTATAATCTTCGTTCGAAATGTTGTCATGATAATAATACTTTCATACACTAGTATATGAAAGTAAGAAGGTTTTGAGAGTGATTATATTGCTTACTTGAACCATTTTGGATTTATAACCATTTATGGTGCAATTCTTAACAAATTTATGCATCTATAAGTACAGTCTGTAAAATATTTAAAGTGTAATATATATTTTAATTGAATTGAAAATTATTTCTAAACTGATTCTTTAAGATATATATCGAACATAATACATGATATGTGTAATTAATAATACTAAAATATGTCTCCATTAAAGAACTATAGCTTTTTCAAAATCTTACTGATTCTCCTATAGACTGGCTCAGAATCGGCACCATAAGTCCATGTTAACGATCATGTATATTATATACTAAGGGAGAGAAATACATGATTACTAAGGTGTAATTTGTAGCCCGCGGCAAAGTAGTATTTTTCTCCCGAAGTGTATATAATCTATACTACTTTTTCACGACCTTATCAATAATTGCAGACATATAAGAAATACTTAGGGAACATTAGGTATTTTAATATTAAGATGGCGACTCAATAAATTTCAATTTTTGAACCCAAGAAAACAACCGAAATATAAAATTTTCTAATACGATTTTCAACTTATCCAAAGTTATGATTGCAAATAAAGACTAATAAATCGCCATACCAAAATAAAAATTAGACAATTAGAGCTGTGGTAGGGCAAACGTATGGTGGAATACAGTATAGAATTAGAATGTTTGCGCTAGCGCGCAGGTAGCGAATACGAACTCGGTAAAGATTTCGGTTTTGGTTGGTAAAAGATCTCGAGCGGTTTCCGGATGGTTCTCTGATGGGGTTCGCCGTGCGTTGCCTCTAGCAGGGCAAGGGGCGTGCAGGATGCACCCATGGCATCGCTGCCGAAGGTTTACCGCCAAAACACCAACTTAGGTATATCGGGTACATGTGTATGTGTGTGTATGCGTGTGTAGTATTACACAAACTATAATGTGTTCTTGAGATATACCTAACCTAACAGTTCCCAAGGACGTTTCCCTAGCTGCTTGTAACGAAACAGACCACCTAACGAATATTTTACATCACTTCAAAATTGTACACTATTTTGGGTACAATTATTACCGTTTCGATCCATATTTAGATATAAAATCATCTACAATCTTTGTGATGATGTACTTAGTAATAAATATTAGCATACATTACAAAACATTATTAATTACAATGTATTACAATTACTATATGCTAATTTTACAAAAAACAGCATGTTATTAATTATAAATGATCAAGATATTTATTGCTACATTAGCATGTGTTGAATATTTACATAATAAAACAAGAATATGTATAGACACCAATGCATACAGCGATCTTATAATCAACGGAAACATTTTTATAGCTCATAATAACTTTTAATCAAAAAAAAAAAACATACAACCATTGATAAAGATAACCCAACCATGTGGACAAACCTGATTGCAAATGTATTATTGAATATTTTAAATTAGAAAATAATTCATTTTACTTTCTTTACGAAGTAATAAGTAATAATAGAGACAACCAAAACAATCGACATTTTGAACTTCCCTGAATCGAATGTGATTATTTTCGGAGTAACCTCTGTGTGTGTGTGTGTGTGAACGTTCTAGAGCCGAAACTGTTGAATATAAAATTGTGAAACTTCAACCTTAAGACTTGTATAAGGTCTAGATGTGCACTTGTTATTTTTGAAAAGAATATTCAAACCGAAAGTGTATTCTATGGATTTTTTGGTTCTATCTACAATATCACTAGAACGGCTGCACTTATGACAAAAATAGTAAAGGTCATAATGAAAGATGTTAATATTTCGCACAACTTTTGTTTGAAAAGTCTCTTCAAGAAGTGTACCAGTTACGAGAAAACTGTTATGGAAAGTCTTAAATATCGTACTTATATTGTAAGCTCCCCGAAGATGCTAAAGCATTCGGCGTGTGTAGCATTCTCGGATCAAAATATTCATTAACAAAAACCGTTTGTCTCGTCGCCCTGAATCCACAAATATATATAACTTATATATTTGGATGTTAGTCGTCGCTCGCTCGTAAGACCAATTTTGTGCCTTCTAATCCTCTGAAGGTACCGAAGCGATTTACACCAAATTTGGTACACATATTATTTGGCATCCCATTTGAATCCGCTCGCAGTTTAAATCCAATCGCCCGTATATTTCCCGAGTTATAGGCCCCCAAAATTTACATCCCCCCTTAATACTGCCCTTATAAAAATAATTAAAACACTTAAAAATTCTACTAAATATTCTAAGATATTTTATATCTACAAGATTTTTTCATATTTTGTCGTATTGTTAACACAAAGCCCGAAAAAAATTATTAAATATTATAATTTTCAATTTTAAAATATGCAATAACATTTTTCTTACAAAAATTTGTAAGACTTTATATTTAAAATATTTTTTTAAATTGTTGACCGAAAGGCCATAATAATTAAAAACCACTGCTCGCATATCTTACATAAAGGCGAGCTCTACTCATTGGTGCGTTTTACGCGTACCAAATCTTGTTTGTTTTATCTGCAATATCACTAGAACGGCTGCACTTATGATAAGAATAGTGAGGGTCATAATGAAAGATATAAATATTTCGCACAACTTTTGTTTGAAAAATCTCTTTTAGAAATGTACCAGTTACGAGAAAACTGTTTTTAAATATCTTATTTATATTGTAATGGAAATACATTTGCAAGATATTTTTTTTTCAAGAAATCTGAAAGGTTTTCCGGAAAATATTTTGACAAATAAACAAAATATAAATAATTTATGTCATTTTTCACCGGTTAATACAAATAGATCGGCTGAGAACGTTTTTGTAATGGTTAATGCAGATAAATATTGAAAAATTCATCTACCATAACTAGTAACCTTTATATAGTAATACTACGTTTGTTTAATTTCGTATTTTCGTATCAAAATATTACAACACAAGACTGAATACTGTAGCTCTTTGTTTTAATTTTGTACGGCGAACTGAAAATTCCTTTAACATATTTCTGTTAGTATTGATGAAAATATTTCTACAAATGTTCATGTCCATAATTCAAATGTGCGTATATCCGCATTTTGGATATCGGGAATGCGCTTTGTGAGGCTCTTCCGGTACGTGCTCGTGCTACACCTACTCTCTCTCCTCCACGGCCGTAATCTCGTTATAAGAGCCCCGAGTACACGCGGTGCTAGATCTGAGCGCTAAATTACAGGTTGCAGATCGCAGGTGTGCCAACATCGCATTGACCGAACGGCCGGCCGATATTTTTATTTTCCGCTCAGCACCTACCGATTCAATTTTATTGTTATTATTATGATCATTATCGTTTGGTTATTTATTTTATTTTATTTAATCTGTGTAAATATATATTTTGCTTCGATCGAGGTAGCTAGCGGCGATATTCGCTTTTCCCCTCTAACCTCCCTTCGTGTACGATAAATATCAATATATCAGGTTCATTTGACTCATTGATATCTTGATACATATTTTAGTAAATATTGTATAACTTTCTTATACGAATTAAATATGGTTGTATTGCAATTTCCATTCCTGAATCGTTTCTCACTAATGGTATCTGTACTCAAGTACTCGATATTTGATTCTTGAAAGTACTCGAATACCGAGTATTCGATTCTTAAAAGTATTCGATTCTTCCCATCAATAATTGTAATCATGAACATGTTCAAACTCGAGATTTTAACGGAAATACACATTTTGACCATTCCTGAATCGAATTAGACTATTTACGAAATGATGTCTGTGGCTGTGTTTGCGCTCTAGAGCAAAAACCAATGAAGGAAGAATTAAGTATCTTTAAACTTAAGACTTCGGATGAAAACCTCCTATATTTTAAAACAATATTTTAACCGGAAGTAACAGTTTACTCATGATGCTTACATATCTCGGAAACCACACGAGTTAGAGAAAAAGTTTGAAATGTTTATTTAATAAATGTATCATTTATTGAAAAATCTTCTTGGAAAATTGTTATTTTTTATTTACGTTGCCCTATTTACAATACATTTTGCTTAATTGGAATAATAAAGCATTATACTAAGTATAAATAGTGGAAGTACAAGAAAATCGAGTGAATACAGAGTTGAGCAGGTCACAACAGATATGTTAAAAAATCAACACGAAATGCAATTTCCAGGCATATTTATTTGATTGTTTTATATTCCCCTTAACGGATGCATATAATTATTTTAGATTTATATGAATATGAAAAATGTATATTTCCATATGTCACATATTTGTATAACGAATAACTGTATTTGAATGAATAAAAGTGAGTTACGCCCATTTTAATTATCGCTTTCAACTGTTTCATTGTCTAAATAATAGAATGACAATTATATCGAATGTCGGTAAATTGTGTCGATACCGCCCAAAGGCAAAGCCAGCTTTTTACATACGCGAGTCATTTATTATTTTCGGGTTCCTGCTTCCGTTTCGTAACAATGATATGCTCATTATCTGCACGCAATGCGTTTTACATATTATATATTTATATATACCTATATATATATATATATATATATATATATATATATATATATATATATATATATATATAAAAATTAAGTTACCTATATTTAGTTATAAGTTCACTCTTTTTATTTTTCTGATTTTTCTCAGCTAGTACATTTGCTTTTGGATATTTGAGTTAGATATGAAGCACTTTCTAGCTAAATATAATAAATATTATATTTATTGAAGAATTTTTTCTTTTTGTATTGTTCAAACGAAAAGTTTTATTGTAGAACACGATTTTATTACATTTATAAATCCCTTTTTCTTTTTATGATCTTCAAACTTTTATATCGCTTGGAAATAATGTAATATTCGATGCTTTACACTGTAAAAAAAGTGTACATTTACCAAACTTATAACGGCATTATAAGTTTTGTATGTGTACACCCTCTGTTTTCATACTATAATTTCACTGTATTTTAGTAATATAATAATAATAAAAATCGGTTGTGGTTTATTTTGGTTAATGGATATAATTTTTTTTTTTTTTTACGAAAATTTTAGAGCAATGTGTTTTCGTTCCATTAGTCTTGAGCATCACGAAATTTTTATTTTATCAAAGATCTATACCAGGAATCAATACAAATTGCTTAAACTATTTTTATCGCACATATACATAGACAGACAGACGACATAATTGAGAAAATAGTCAAAATTGATTCAATTGACGATTTTTTTGATTATCCCTTACTTAATACTTCGTAAATAAAAGTAATAAGAATATTTTAGTAAAATAATGTGTATATATTACTTAAATTTAGTGAAATTGCGTACATTGTGAATGCAATATTATATTTAAAGTAAAATATGCCAATCTACAACTATTTTGCAATAGTGTATTATTTTTCTACATTGTCATCGAAATTTAAATGTTCTTTGAAAGACATATAATATGGAAACCTTCTCCTAAATATGGGATCTTTCTATTTTTACTTTATAATATAATTTAATATTTAGGCTGTTAAGGGTTTTGTGGTTTTTATAATTTATGAAATTAATACTATGTTTCATAATTTTCAGGCCGAACTCACCGCGTTGGTAAAATGACAACATTTTTGAAAATATGGATGTTTTGGAAAATGGTGTTTCTGTTGCTTTTTGAAAAAGAAATCCTATGTCATTTGGCTTTTCAATACATTCTTTAAAGTTTTTGTAGATTTTTCGTTGAATAAAAGATATTTCAGAATATATGTTTTCCAATATTCTTCTACAAACAATATGAAAATAATTTCACCCTTTATATATTTGAGACACCATTTTCTTAATACCATTTTTATTTTCAAGTTGTTAATTTTCCTTTAAATTTTCATTAATATAAAGGGTAGAATTATTTTATATTTATATAAAATAATGCATTGAAACAATATACATATTTACAAAGCAAGACTAAACGGAATAGAACTAAGTTAGAATTTTGTGAATGTATAATCAGATTACGTGGAGGACGTTAACGTTTTAAGAAGAGGGTGAAAGTGAAATTCGAAAATCGATATTCTAACGATAAACAAAATCGCATCGCATCGTAAGACAAGAAAATGCCCGCGAAAAGCGTCGAAACGCGCGCGCGTGTTCCTTAGACGCGCCAAGAAAGTAGTGGGGGCCGCTGTAGTCGGTATAGTTTTAGCTGGTGGGGAAAGGCGTGCCCGAGTGGTGGGGATATGTGGTGAGGGCGGGGCCAAGGTAGACGCACAACGCGCGCTGCCGGCCCGTTGAGCGTCGGCATCCCATCAAAGCTTTAGTACGCATTTAGCTCGTATTTAGAGTGCATATATATATGTTGTGTTACGTCATTTTTCTGAAAAAGGACTTTTTGGTTTCGCTTTCTAAAGTGACACTTTCGGCATTTTCCGATTTTTGGTGTACGTTATCGTCCGCGGTGCAGTGTGAATAGTTTATTTGTTGTGAATTGTTGTTTCTTATTTGAGTTTAGTTTTTTTTTATTATTTTAAGTTTTTTTTTTTCGTTTCATTTTATTTTTTATTTAATTAATTTATAATTTCATATATATGTATATATATTTTGGTGGAATGCGTCCGTGGTGAGGCAATTTCAGTTTTTAAGACAAGTTTAAACAAAACTGTGCGCGTTCGCTTGGGAAGACTTAAATTTGGTGGGTGATTGTGTGCAGTGTTTCTTCCAATATCGCTTTGTGAATGGATTGAGTTTATATATTAAGTGTATGCACGGAAATCAACGTCTTCACAACATATCTTACATCTTATCATCAACCATTGCGCATCTTATCCGATACACATCATTATTTAGTTCAAATATCTAAAGTGTGTTTGTTACCGACATCAACTCACACATTATGGAACAATTCTCGGAACTCGGACTTACGCAGGAAGAGCAGGAGCAAATTTTCGAAGCCGAAGAACCTCCTGAGCCTAGGTAAGAGGACCTACACAGTTTGAATATTCCCGCGCTCTACACTTTCACTAGCTCTTCTTCCCTTTCCTATATACCACAATTCTCCCATTTATAGGTTCAGTTCCGAAATTTAATCACGAATTTTTAGAAATGTATGATTTATCCTAATTTATTCATAAACAAATTGCCAAATAACGAGCATAGAACTTAATTAGGGAATAATATTTCACTTACGATATTTAGGTTTACCCGTGGGCCCGTATCATATACAAAATACATTTAACTCTTCACCGATCCTTCTGTCTAATTAAATAATTTAACGGGTGGCAGATTTTCTACTAATTTTTTTTGTAAATGTTCCACTATATAAATGAGTAACACGGTTTTGTATTTTCAATATTTAATCCGTCGTTTGTATTATTATCGTCATACAATAAAATATATCAGATGCCACTATCTATATACTACACAATACACTAAATACACATCAAATTAATATTTTTAATAGATTTTTCACAAAAATGACTTTGACATTTCATTATGTCGTTTAATTCGTTTTTGTCTAATTTATATTTTGATAACTGGCCATATGTTAAAATACAATTGCCCAAACCATTAAAAATAATTATTTTAGCCCGCCAATAAAATATTTAGAATTTCTTGGAATATCTCAAGATTTAGGACAGTTTTCTTGAGTAAACACTGAAAATTAATTAATAAGTTATGGTGTAAATGATTAAGACTCTCGACTTTCACCGTAAACGTAAAGCGTTCTACACATTTAAACTCACAAACTTACACATACATCTGAGTACATATTGCTGTCATTGGTTTGTTTATGCGAAAACACATTTTATTAATTCAACTAAAACCACGAAAGTGTATTAATGCAACACATATTATGTTGACCCAAACAAATTTTGGGTTCATTCTACACTTTTATGCATTGGATTAAAGAATTTTTTACTATTACTATATAAACGACTGTGTCTCTGTGTAGAGATTATAATTATTTAGAAGAAGAATAACTTTCCGAGTTATATTTAAGCGAAGTATTTGAATCAGATTTTAAGTATAGATGTATTCAGACTGCACTTAAGTGTTTCTTAAATAATATTTATTCACTGATTTAGAAGTTATACGCTGAACTAAAATCAAAATTATTATTTAATCAAAAGAATGTATTCTTAAATATATTACATTTAAATTGTCGATGTTGATTAAACAACTGTGTACTATATAGTTTTTTTTTTATGTAACAAGAAAAAGATTCCAAATAAAATAAACCGTTTAGTTATTAAACATATAATATGTTTATTTCACGAATAAGTCTCAAAAAGTTATATTAATTGTAATATTTGTTTATGAATTATGTAGACGTATTGTTATAAATCATTTTTAACTACATATCAAATTTTTTAATTGCTCCTCACGAATCCGGTAGTGAATAAACAAATAATTGAGGATTTGAAAAGATTTTTTTCGTTTTGGCAATGTAAATTATCTTATTTAAAAATGCATGTCATCTTTGCTCGATTACAAGGTCGCGTATGAATTAAGAAGTACACGTACGTTGTACTATTTGTTCTTTTTTTAGATTTGATATGCGTTAGCAGATTCTCCAAACTAGAAAAACAATTTCTCTATTTTGTAAAATTATACATGTGTCATTCATTGCATTCTGGATTAGGTTTTTCTTTTGTAAATCTAAATAGAATGTAGTGTAATAATAGAAATTTCGATTATAACGGAAATACCCGTTTTGAACTTCTATGAATTCATGTAAACTATTTTCGGAGAATAAGTCTGTGTTCACTATGAAATGAAACTTTAAAATTAAAGTATGCAAACCCAGAAAAACTTCTCTTATTTTTGAAAACAAAATATAAACTAGTAGTTACAGTTTAGTTCTGCTATTTTTTCACAATTTTGAGAACGGCCAGATATAAATTGATATGGAAATTTATAACAAATTTTGTTTAAAAATCCATAATTCTATTATTTATTACAATTTTTTTTTTTTTTCAATTGTTACTAAATTATTCCATAATAATCGCAGTATCAAACTTCAACTAATGGCAAAATTATATATATATATATATATATATATATATATATATATATATATATATATATATATATATATATATATATGTTGTATCCATGGTTTCATTTACAAAATTGTTTCATTTGTATCAATTTATAAAATTGTGTCATAATAACGCTTTATTTATATGTTGTATCCATGGTTACTACATTAACAAAACCTTATAGCGTCATAAAATATCAATTTGATATTGTCTTGCAATGAATATGCATATATTTTTTTGTTATACATTCGTAAGATTTACATAGCGTTCCGGATAGAACGCTAGATACATAGATATATGGATCTGGGTAATATAATATCGATAAGGAGTGTACAGTATTCTGTATATGATATGGGCACCTGGTTTCCACGAGATTATAAGAATATCTGCTCAATATTTTGTGTTTGTAATAAAATATGCCACAAAAGATAAAAGAGCAGTGTAGATTTTTTTTATTTAATTGTATAAATTCAATCATTTATTGGTATCAATTGGATTTTTGTTTAATTCAAGTTATCCTATTCGCGATCGAGATTAATTGCTCTCTAGTTCAGAATAATTCTAACATAATTCGCCCTGAATAGAAGACATGTTTGTATGTCTGCTGGAATGTAATGTAAACAAATGTGCACGTCTATAATTACATAATACACACTCGTATATAACCAACAAGTTTCAGTTAGTGCCACAAATGATATTCTCGATTGTGAATCTCTCAGTGGTAACGAAAAAAATAATTCTGAGACTCGTTCAGCTGTATTAGAAATTTGTCGAAACCAGAGCGGTTTTATAACCATCCAATTCTAGGAATTGTTTGTTTTAACGTAGCAATAGTATCCCGGGGACAAGAATTATGCAAATTTCCAAGTTCTCAACAACCTGTTTTAGTTAAAGGTATTTTTCGGAACCCCAAAACGGATACATCAAATTATTTTATGTTTCTCTAACAAACATAATCAAACATTTTTGAAATTCGATACCGCCAAATATCGCATATATACAAAAGAAATAGTTGTCCAATCATTTAGTAGCAAAAAAAGCGAATCGCACTCAGTTTAACCATCTCATCAAAATTCTCACGATAACTATATGCTTGATGGAAAAAAAATAAGTTGTTTGAAATTAACTACATTATAATAATTAAATCGACACTCGTTAAGGTTTAGTAAATGGCCTTTCATTGCGTATGGTATTTTTAGCTTGTATAATATTACAAAATAGGTTGTATGTCTGTAACATGCTCGGGAATTTGGTATACATATAATTTGATCGCAATTTAAATTCAATCGTCCATACACGTACGGAATTATAGGACCCCAAAATGGGGAACCTTTAAAATTGTTTTATATTTAAATTAATTTATAACCACTAAACAGATTATAAGGTGAGCTGAGAGCATTGGCGCAATAAGAATACGAATTATTAAGCATATTATGATAACTGAATCTTATTTCTTATTCATTCTTATTTTATTAAGAATGTATAAGGACAAAAAATGATTATTTATTATCAATTTATTATCTCTAAAAATATTTCAAATGTTGCTTAGTCAATGAACGGAATTTGCTTTCAAATTTGTTTACACATTATTAGGGAAATTATTTTGGACTTTCACTACTTAAAATTCCAACGAAATTTTTAATCAATGAAATTATTTAGTGCAAAAGTTCAAATATTTATGTTAGATGTACCTAAATAAAATTGTTGTTGAACATTTCGAATTGCTTAAGGCAGGTTGTAGATTTGTATTTTTCAAAACACGTAGATATATTTACAAATATCAGAGATTTAAGATTGATATCTGTTTTAATTGAAATTTGATATACATATAATTTCTACGCCCGGGAAGTTCCCGTCGTAAATCCAAATTTCTATATAGATCCGGAGTTATAGGAATCCAAAATTTGGAGGTCTCCTAAATACTGTCAATTTGTAATTTTTTAAATATTTTTTACCAAAAATTTTAAGATATTTTATATCGACAAAGTTAATTAACAATATTGATTGATAGTAGCATGATTGCAACAATAAATCATGTACTCGTTTTCTTTATTATATTTCATAGGTTTGTTGCTCGCCGGTACGGCGAACTGGAAGCACTGGCGCTTCTACCAGTGCTTGTTCAATTGTAAGATTTTTGGTTATATGCATAATATTGCAATTATATTTTCAATTTTACATGTTGTAAAAATAAATGTATATCTTGAAAAATTCGTTAATTATGTGATGTGAAATTCGTACTTCCGTTCCTAATGATTTTTTAAATTATTTAATTGACCTTCACGCACTATAATTAAATATTCGCGTTTAATTGTAAAATTTTACATATTACAACATAATTTATCTTGTAATTAGGGATATAGTTTACATTTTAAATTGATCCTTAAAATCTTTATTACCTACATGAGTATTAAATATTAAACACATATTAATTTTTGAAAACATACACATATAATTGTATAATTTAACTTGTAAAATTTTATATTATTTACTTTCCGATTATACTATTCTCATACTTGGTCTGATTTGCACGCAATTTATGTATTATATATATATATATATATATATATATATATATATATATATATATATATATATATATATATATATATATATATATATATATTATATATATATATATTTATATATATATATATTTATATATATATATTTATATATATATATATATATATATATATATATATATATATATATATATATATATATATATATATATATATATATATATATAATGAAGAAATGAACTTCTATGTATTTAGCCAATTCAAATATTAAACTAACAATAGCTTAAATAATAACTTAATTTTATTTGAATATTTTATAAATCTCAAAATAATGTCCCTTGTGTCATGAAGCTGTTTCCATCTGGTGTCGGTTTCGGAACCTAAACATCATATAATGTCCACTCGCGTTCCGATTGGCGTAGCCTTCCTTTTTCAATATGCCTTTTTTTTGTGTTCCTGTTAGGTCCAATTGTTTTTTCATCGGTATATTGATTTTGTCACGTTTTTTATTTGTGTCTACGATGATCGCAATCGGTCCCGCTGTAGTAAAATATAATGTTTGATGATTGTAGGGTACAGATACTTCAGTCCTTTTTTAACTACAAAATTTATTCAGAAATTGGTTCATGGGTTTTTTTTCTTCTTTTTTGACTTATTGATAATGCAATTACCTATTATGTCAACATTATTTATTTAACTCTGTAGAATTTTCATTAGCAAACGGGTTTGATGAGTTATTCAGGTTAAGAAAAAACTAATTATAAATCCATGCTTTAGGGATACAATACAATAAAAAATCAGTGTGGTATTGGTTGTAGAGCGTTCACACACACAAACTAATATCAGATATTTCATTTATACATTACGTATAAGGAAGTTAAAATATGTTATAAAGAGCATAGACGAGCACTACGATTATTAGTAATTTTACAAACATTAACCGTTTATAGTCAGAGTAAGACAATAAATTCTGGAAAAGTGACAGTGAAGACATAGATAAACATTAATTAATTATTAAAGTGTCCATTCATAACCCGCCACCTTTATAAATAATAAATTATGACACTTTCAAATTATTAATGTTGCGTGACATCGTACTTGCATGAGATAATAAAGAAGCCGATAAAATTATGAACTGCCACTTCAATATAAGGTACATATAGTTGGCGCGATAATGTTTCCTTCATTATTGCCGGTTGTAAAATGTCATAAATGATATATTATTCGCAATTTCGTTCTTCGCACTTATTAAGAACATTATTATTTTTTCTTATTCTCACTCCCAAACTGTCGCATGGTCCTGACAGCAGCGGATTGCGGAAAGCAGATCTTCAACAATAATTTGCTCTCATTCTCTCACTATAAAGGAATTTTACTTGTAATAATTTTAAATGTTTTAATTATTTTTATACAAAATTTGGGGCCCTATAACGGGCGATTAGATTTAAACTGCGAGTGGATGCCACATAACATGTGTAGCAAATCTGGTTTAAATGGCTCTGGTACCTTCAGAGGGGTAGAGGATACAAATTTGGTCTTACGAACGACCGAGCGTGCAACGACTAAATATCCAAGTTACTATTTTTATGGATTCAGGCGACGAGATAATCAGTTCGTGTTAAGGATTGTTCACAGCGAAACAATTAGTAATTAAACTTAGATAATTACAAATAATAATCTAGTTTGTATTATGACAAGCAATGTTAACATTCCAAGCAACACAATTAATGATAATGGAAGTAAACTTTAGTCAAATTCAAATCGCATATTATGAATGAAAGTGCTCCAGGATTTAACTCTTCGATGACGGTAACGGGTGAGAGAGGAGAGGTCACGACCGACGTTGACCACGTGCTCCGGAGGAATGTGCATCGGTGGCGGCCAGCAGAAGCAGCCAGCGACAATCCCACGGCCCCACCACACACACACACACTTACTAAAATCTCTTGAATGCTAAGTCCTTTAGAGTCCGATCTCCGATGCTGTGAGACCGGAGCCCGCGTCATTTTTGTTATGGTCCTCTCTCCTCTGTTCGCCGCCGCGTTAACTTGACCACACGTGAGTTGGTTTCACGCCCGCATTCCGCATACCACCGCCGCCATCCGCTGTTGCTGATGGCGCAACGATCGCCGCCGAAGAAGTCGCTCCTCACAAACTCTGCACTGGTCTGCTATGCACCAGTGTGTACTATGGACTTCTGTATGAGGATTAACCTCGTTTTTGAAGTCTGCCGGTAATGGATTCTCATTGCTTATGGTTGAATTTACAAGATTCATTTATATGAATAGTAAATATGATGACGCATTTAATTGTACCCTCGTTTTTACTTTCTTTTACGAAGTAATAAGTAAGTCTTGTAATCATGGAAAATTTCGAGCTCGAGATTTCAACGGATATATACGTTTTCACATTCCCTGAATCGAATGTGACTATTTTCAGCATGACGTCTGTCTGTGAACGCTCTAGAGCCAAAATATCACTAGAACGGCTGCACTTATGGCCAATATAGTTATGTACATAATGAAAGATATTTATATTTCGCACAGCTTTTGTTTGAAAAGTTTCTTCAAAAAATGTACCAGTTACGAGAAAATTGCTACGAAAAATCATAAATAACTTGTGTTGCCATGGATTTGCATGTAACTTAATAAATCGGATCATCTGCGCTTGCCAATATTTCGATAGGAAAACAAAATAGACTCAATTAGATAAATGATATTTCAGAGTATCCCTGTAGAATATTGGTTAGTTTGACAGTTTGTTTGCGATATATATATATACAATACAAACCGTCAAACTATCCAATACTCTACAGGAGTACTCTGAAATATCATTTATCTAATTGTTTTCCTGTACGACACCTTCTCCTATCTAGTGAAAATTACGTAAACGAAAGTCGAGTGCCACTCCAGATATTTTTTCCCATGTGCTAAAACTTTACTAAACCATGCCAAAATATATACAATATCATATTTTTCAACTTTATAGATACGCAATGAAATAGTTTTTTTTTTTTTTTAAGATAAAAATTTCATTCAAAAATAAGTTCAGAGATAAACAACATTTTGTCAATAAGATATGTGTTTTCGTTATAAAAATCATTTCAGAATGATTTGTTTTTATATAAATTTTATCGTCTAACATCGCGGTAGGAATGAGTCATTCATTGATATAAGCCACACGTGTATTACAACGGAAATAACATATTTACAGAATACAAGATTGTTTTGCATTGCAATTATGTACGATGTTTTATATTTCAATTAGACAATACTCTGACATTACTGAAAACATATTCCTACACTGTGATATGAGTAGTTATTTAATATTGAACGAATTATATATTTGCAGTTTATATTTTGGGCATAATCGTATAGGTCTACTTTTTCAGTGTCTCCAAAATAGCTGTCTGTGTTCCGCGGACCACGTATTGTGAACCACTGATCTAAAGAAACGTAATTGTAATATAGTTAGCGAATTTTCTGTATAAATAATATATTTTTCGAAAACATCTTGCTATAGTAATTTTAATATCTTATAAGATTCACTTGTTTGTTTTCTTTCCGAGAGTCCAAACAAGCACTTCCGGTTGATATATCCTTTTCAAAAATAGGTTTTCTGAACCCGGAATATACAAATTTTGATTTTCGTCCATACATCATTGAGAAAATAGTCGAAATAGATTCAGGGATCCTCAAAACGGATATTTCCATTATTACTTCGAGCTCAGTTGTTGTGGTCACCATATATTATTTTATACATTACGTATAAGAAAGTAAAAAGAATATATAGTTGTTTAAATACATGCGCAACTGTTTTAAATTCAAAACATCATATTTATATTCAACGGTGACTGTAGAGCGTTCAGACACATACATTATACAGTAAATCAGAGATCCTCAAATCGAATATTTCCATTAATATTTAGAGGTTGATTTAGTATGTGATCATAATTCTATTTGTTATACCGTTTAAGGGAGTAAAAATATATCCAAAATGAACAATTTTTGTTTGAAACGTTTTCTCAATACGTATACCATTTGTAAGAAAAACGCATATGATATTCATAGCAACCACTTAGTTGTTAGATTCAGGAAGCAACTGACGAGTATTATGATAAAATTTTGAGAAAATCTGTAGATCTATAAGGTAATTTTATAAATATTTAAACGCTTATAATTTCAATATGATTATGTTTTGCAGCAAAATTGGTTCATAAATCGGATAATGTTCAATTTGCTAAGTACATTCAGTAATAAAATAATTTATTAAATTATTGAAACACTTATAGCGTTGCCAATAATTTGTAGAATTCTCTATATCGTTATAGATTTACTCAGACTATTTATATATTTGTTTCCTTAGCTACCAAATATTTTACGTGACTTTGTATCAGATATTTTTATTAATTCTACGCCATTTAATTTTAGCATTTCTGCTGACTTGTAGCACACTTTAGAGCCGTTTCCAATGCGTAGTCATTTTTTAATTTTGTGTGTACGCTTACGTATGTTTTTCAATATCTCCAATCACTCAAATCGTTTGTAAAATCACACTTGGTGGCATATACGGGATGGGGTACACATTTACTCACGAACAATTAAACATTGTAATGAGTGTAAAAAATCTGCATGTTGTGTCTAACACGAGTACAATTGACCAGCAAATATGTGTGTATTTAGGGGTTGTCTGTCGACAGATTGGTTGGCCGATTGTGCAAGTTATAATGGCTCAGCTCTCATTGCGCTGTCGCAGTGAGAAAACGATATTGTGCTGATAACGAGCGCCACGTGTATACATACCTATATACATATAACCATACACACACACACAGACACACACACGGATATACAGCCGCGGTCATGATACTTGCATCATCTATGATATATTACTTGTTAATGTATGACTTTTCGGAAGCAGACAAAGATGCTTCGAATTGTCATTACTTATTTATCAGTACAGAGGAAAATATACCAAAACGTTACGGATTTCCATCGTTCAAAATAGGCTCCCTTGACACAAATATAGATTGAATTAAAAATGAACCTTTTCAGAATTAAATTTAATTTAATTTTCCATCGAACTAATTCAACTCCTTATAAATGTAGCATTACTTTTACACGGTTTTTCCTTGTAGACACGTTTTTGTAATTTCCTTGTTTTCTCCGTAAGTAAAAAGATACATATCTTCGTTATTATTTATTCAATTCGATATGTAACTGTTTCAATAAATTGTGTATGTAAATTTAATAGATTGAAGTTCAGTTATTAATGATTTTATGCAAGACATGATTAAGTAATTTGATCTCGAGGAAAATCGACCGCAAAATCCAATAAACCGAAGAAAAAGTTGAGGTTTATGTGTGATGAAATCAATCTCTACAAATTATGATTCATAAATAAAAACACATAGAGGATAATGATATAATGGCACGTTGACAGATGTTTAAAAAACTCGTTTAAATAAGGTGTCAATTTCATTACAACAAAATTGACACCTTTCGTGTCGTCAATTTCACTACTAAGGCATCTCATTGGTTTTGTACTATGCAAATATATTTAATGATTAAAAACAAAATAATAATGGTTATGTAACCATTTAAGATATATCTTATTTTATATAACGAGTGGAATGTTTACTGATCCGAGCCAAGCGAGACTCCGCATAATTACACGTGATACACAAATTCGCATTTCCTTTACGTGTTTCATACATTTTTAGCTCACCGAAGAAGCTAAAGCATTGGTCGTGTGTCTGTAGCATTCTCGGATCAAAAAATTGCATTAACAAAAAGTATTTGTCTCGTCGCCCTGAATCCAAAAATGTATATAACTTATATACTTGGATGTTAGTCGTCGCTCGCTCGACCAAATTTGTGCTTTCTACTCCTCTGAAGGTACCGGAGCGATTCACTCCAAATTTGGTACACATATTATTTAGCATCTTATTTGAATTCGCTCGCAGTTTAATTCCAATCGCCCGTATACTACGCAAGCAGAAAACAATTAATTTAAAAGCTTTTTATGAACTGAAACCTTTAAAAATATTTTAGGTTATATTACTAGAAGATATTTCTCATGTTTATTAATTAATAATAACACTTCTCTTACGCTCTTTGCTTTTTTGTATACACCTTTATAATGATTGTTTTGCAATATAGTCGATTGCGAAAACATCAACCATATCATCGCCGAAAATTATATTTTCTAGCACATTGTCGAAATAATACTCCATTTAATAAATAAAATTTAAATTATAAACGGAAGTACTCATACGAAAATTGTATAGTATGTAAAAGTACTAACCATTATAATTATTGCGTTAATTAATGGTATAGTTTTTATTGATGTTACAGTTAAAAATTGGATTGTAAGTTGGCTGTATTTGAGTTCACGTGATAGTATCAACTATTTGTACACGAGATAGTGAGAGTGGTGTACCCCTTATGTTCTACTCTAGTCGATTTTGTAACAAACAAGTCAGAAAAATATCACCTGCTTGTAAAACACAACAGTAAAGCAAAAAAAAAAGGCTTAGATGGAAATGAACCAAAACGATAGTTGTATTACAGAATCCAAATCGAATCAAGCGCATGATGTCAGTTCAGAGCCTCTCCAATTTAAGGGGCAGGTGAACCAAATATATACATGCCGTTATCTTTTTATACCAACCTTACCTAACCCAAACTAGCGAGGTAACGCAGTAGGTAGACAAAAATATGTTATAGCACAACATCAGCGAGTGCACATATAAAACTAAGCTAAAACTTAAAAGCATGGGTTGCGTCTCTAATGTTGATGAATGTGCACGAGGCAGCTGCCCTCGCGTGCGCCGCCGGCTGACACTGAACCTTAACCGCCCCCCCCCCCTCCAATTTTCGGGGGGCCGGCGGGTGTGCGGGGCAGGGGAACTGCCAAATTTTCGTTAGAATCCGGGGGTTGTTGGGCATGTGGCAGACGCTGTGACGGTTTTTAGAAGACCCACGCTCTATCAAATATGTTAGACATTCACAACGTGAACTTGTTCTTGCAATTTTAATTACACTTTTGTTCTTTTTACGTTCTTTTACGAATGCATTTTTAACGGAAATACACGTCTTGACCTTCCCCGACTCGAATCCGGCTAGAGTATTTTCGGCATAACGCCTGTGGACTTGTTGAACCCTTTAGAAGAAAACCTCCGATTTTTGAAAATATACCAATACTGGACCGAATTCTAAGCGATACATCCTTCGCGAAATTAGAATGACGATATGCATAAATGCCACACATTTTAAAAATGCTGATCTTTAGTGAAATTCTGGAGTATCAATTAGTATCTCCAGCAAAGTAAATTTCACGCTATCGTTGAACGTATTTTTCTAAAAACAAAGAATTTTCCATAAAATTTCATTTTGATTCCCTGATTAATTGAGTAGATGCAGCAAATAAGTAATATTAATTATTATTATTTGCATTTAGTGAATATATACATCCCAAATTCACAGACACGACACTTTCAAATACAACCTTAATAATGCAAAAACAAGATTTGGTACGCGTAAAACGCACCAATGCGTAGAGCTCGCCTTTAGGTAATGCGTTGCGAGCAGCGGTTATTAATTATTATGGCCTTTTGTTTAACAATTTGGAAAATTGTTATAGATATAAAAAGTCTTGCAAGTTTTTGTAGATTATATTCATAAAACAAAATTTTAGTACATATTTTAAAATTCAAAATTATAATATTAAATAATTTTTTTCGGGCTTTGGGCTAACAATATGAAAAAATCTTGTAGATATAAAATATCTTATAATATTTAGTAGAATATTTGAGTGTTTTAATTATTTTTATAAATACAGTATTAAGGGAGGCCCCAAATTTTGGGGCCCTATAACTTCGGATCTCTACACACGATTGGATTTAAAATGCGATGCGAGCTTCCTGGCCACCCAAATTATATGTATACCAAATTTCAGTAAAATCGGTTCGGTACCTTCGATGAATTTCGGTCACAAAGTCGGATCTTACAACCGACCGAACGAGATACATACATCCAAGTATATGAGTTATATATATAATTTTTTTTGGGTTAGTGGCGAAATATCTGAACTTTTTGGTTAATATCTGAGCATGTTACAGACTCACGACCAAACACCATAGCTGTCTTAGCTAAAAACAATATAACGTTTTGTATTCTAGGTTAACTATTATATGTATCAAATTTCGCAATTAGGGAATAATCTACTTTCCCTTAGATATAATTAATTTTAATTCCCAATGTTGAGATAAATGAATCGATAGTTTATAAATTTTAACTAATATTTATTTAAATTACGTTTTGTTAAACCCTTATTTTAACATTGCATAGTGCAAATAGCCATAAAAGGGTTATTGAAAATGTCATAACTGAATAGAAAACCATATAAAATTCAGCAAGTAATAATCTTTGAAAGTCGTAGAAGATATAATATGTAGATTGTAGCGTAGAAAATGTCGGTAGTAGTTCACCCCTCGATCGTAAGCTATAATTTGATAGACATGAAAGTATTACGGAGATTGTATAGACTTCCATCAGGACTGATTAAATTATGCGTTTCCTTTTAGGAAACGAAATTCTTTGTTGGCTTGTTTAAACCAAATAAGGCATATTATTGATTGACACTACACTCTAAATAAGACAAAGGCCCATTAAATTTCAATCAAGTGAAATTAATCTTTCCCTAAAAGACGAAAACAACTTCGCAACGATTTTATTTCATCTTGTACCGGCGAACACTTTTTAACGAATCTAATCCACATCGGTTTATTCGATTTCCATTTATATATTATTATCATTTGATACGCGTTAATCGTTCTTATTTTTTTACATTTTCTCATTTATAATGCTCTATTTACAATGTACATTACTTGACATCATTTGTGGTTAAACTTTGAATCTTATGTTTAATTTTATTTGATATTTACATATATATATATACTTAGCTCAATTAATTTATATTTAAAAATGAGGAGTAGCCTACACTCGACTTTTACGTAACCATATATACATATGCACAATACTTTCTACGTATATATTTACACATACATCTGGTTAATTGTGAAATAAGTAAACATTTTATTTGTTTCTAATTCAGCTAGAGTGGACTTGTGAAATTATTTAGGTATAAATCTGTATTGAACATTTTAGAAGAATTATTTTCAATATATCGGATCTCTCTCCCCAGCATTCTGGCGTCCTTGTCTCGCTTGTGGCTTGACTTGGATGTGTTTTGCCATCTCAATGATATAAATCTGTTATTCGTATATCCGTAGTAAACAACTTACGCACACCACCAACTCATAAATGTCGATGACAATGGAGTGGTTTCTCTTTTTACGGATTTTTGTGTCAGCAAACATTCACTTAATATACGGTAAATAAATTTTTGTTTGTTTTTATGCGCAGAAGACAATCCTCCTTAACTTAAACACTTCTAAAAGCGTATTAATTTAAGTATCTTGGAAATATGGTTCTCCCCAGCTCTCATATCATAGCCACTGCCGGAATGTGTTAAGTCAAATAATTGATGATCGTACACTCGAATGTGCAACAAGTGCAAATACACTGTATTTAACGAGAGAATAATTGCCCCTGTATGTACCCACCACCAGTGGGGTGCGAGGGGTTGCCAAGTACAACACGGGTAAAGGGGGAACGCGATGGGTGACCGAACTTCTATTGAAGCGGTTTTTATTTCCAAAGTCCAACTGTTTACTGAGCTTTGCCTATCTTTTATTACGCTAAGTAACGAGTTCATTTTCAGCAACAATTTTACACACGTAAGATTTCACCCCCTAGATATTATCAGGTTCTAAGTAACACGACCGCACTTATGAGAAACACGGCATTAAATTTTCATGGTTTAAACGAAATTATAAAAATTCTATAAAATATTATCGATGTTCAAGGATGCCAAATTAAAATTAAAATGTCATAGAACACATTACAATTAATTAAATCTCATATATCTGCGTTATTTGCATTGTCTTTAATAATTAGAATAATATGTACTTGACTTTGATTTACAACTAGCCAAATAGTAATCATTACTAGCAATTACAATTAATACATATTGTTTGTTTTATAACAAACCATGCTAGCAGTCACATAAACCAAATTAACGCATTATTTATAAGCATCAAGTGAAGTGTTTATATATTGAAGCTTCGTTTTGTGTTTCGAATTACAGTATTTTTATAAATTAATTAAATTAAATGAGCTATGAAAGTATATATTTAAATATCATATAAAATTAAATCTTGTATGGTGTTGGTGTTTACTTTGTAAATCTATATTCAAATTTTTTGGATATGTAATAAATAATGCAATGTTTAGTTTTACTCTATTTAGTATGGCATCGTCAGACTATCTTAGATACTAATTACTAATACTAAATAAATATAGTAAAACTAGACATTGTATTATTTATTACATTTTCAAATATTTTTATATTAAATTAAATATATTACATAGTATCGCGTTTTTTTTTTAAATCTATATTATTAATTACACTAAAGACGTATCAACTGTCACGTGTAACTGTCAAGTTGCACTTAGCAAATAACAGAAATGAAATAATACATCATATAGATTTGAATGCTAATTATATACTTTTCATTAAAAATGTAATTATTTCCACAGTATCTGAATGAATTAACACAATTGTGGTTTTTACTTTCTTTTACGAAGTAATAAGTAAGTATTGTAATCATTCGAACGAATATACATGTTTTGACCTTCCCTGAATCTAATATGACTATTTTCGGAATGACCTCTGTGTGTGCGTGTGTGTCTGCGAACGCTCTAGAGCCAAAACTGTTGAATCTAAAATTATGAAACTTCAAACTAAAGACTTGTATATGTCCTATTTTTGAAAAGAATATTTAAACCATTTTTTGTTCTATCTCCAATATCACTAAAACGGCTGCATTTATGACAAAAATAGTCATGTACATAATGAAAGATATTCATATTTCGTACAACTTTTGTTTGAAAAGTTACTTAAAAAAATGTACCAGTTACGAGAAAACCGCTATGGAAAATCTTCAAATTCTTATTTATATTATCATGGAAATGCATTTGTATACATATTTTTTTTTTAATATCGTATTTCTTATTTCTGAATTTTTTTTTTACAGATAAACATAATATAAATATAGTACGTCATTTTGTTCACAAATAGTAAAAGAAATTAACGAGCTTTAAACATAATTTAAAATTATATATTGTTGGATAATTCATTATATAATTTAAATTAAATTTAGTACACTTAAGGATTGTCCACATCTAAAGAATTAGTAATTAAGCTTAAAAATTATAAGTAATAATTCCAGTTTGTTGTATGACATACAAGGTTAACGTTCACAGCAACAAAATTTATCATATATTGTGTTAATTTTCTTGTTTGGAATGTAAGCATTGCTTGTCTAGATTATTATTTTTTTCTAATCTTAATTACAATTTGGTTCGCTCTGAACACGACGTAATAGTGGATATTTCAGATGTTGCATTTACGCCGTCAACAAATAATTTGAAATTGTGTTAGTTTTGTTGCTTAGAATGTTAACATTGCTTTTCATAATACAAACTCTATTATTATTTGCAATTTTCTAATCTTAATTACTATTTACTTCGCTGTGAACAAGCCTTTATTCTCTATGGTTTACTATACTGTTTGTTATTATTATGTTTTGCATTATTGTAGAAGATTCCTAATACTTATTTTTTTAAATTTGGAGCTTCATATAAAATTTAAAAAGAAATTAAGCTATGTATTGTTAATTAGATTTGTATTAATGAAAATAATATATATTACAATTAATAATCCAATTTGTTTTTTATCAAACAATGCTGACAGTTCACAGCAACAAAGTTTATAATTAATGCGGTAATTTTGTTGCTGTAAAAGCTAGCATTGTATGTCATAAAACAAACAGGATTATTTTTTTGTAATTCCTAATCCTAATTACTAACTGCATCACTATAATATAAATATTACCACTACAAGTAACACAAAAATCTTCTGAATTCTGTTCCCAAAATACAATACCTTACATCAGGGTGCTCCTAGCCTCTTGGACAGGTCCTAAAATATTTTCATGTGTTCTAAAACCGTTCGAGGAACCGTAAAAAAAAAGCCTTCTAATACTATGCGTAAATGTAAACGAAACGAACACACACACACACACACACATATATAAACCGTCACGGCAAGGTAGGCACACAGGCGCATATATTTGGGGTGTTGTATACCCTGGTCCTCTTTCCTCCCCTCGTCCTGCCCCGCGCTTCCTCCAAACCCCTTGGCAGAGAGCAGCAGCTACCTTCCACACGCTTTACACACGCACACATTGCCGAATATACCGCCGTTGTCACCCCGCTGCACCCCCTTGGCCGTACTTGTGCCTTTCTGAGTTTCGGGGTCCTTGCCCCGCGAGAACGAAAAAATCAATAGTACGACGGTGCGTGTTACCCGGGTCCGAAAATGCGCGCGGCGACTTTGCCACACTCTCAAGACACACACACTCGCTTTCATCATTACTGTATTTTCCTCACTGAATATAATCCATCGGTTTGATCATAGGAAATTAATAAGTAAATAAGATATTTTAATGACAAAACACGTTTTAAGCATCTTTGAATTTTTTCTGAACGTAGTCTGTGTGTGTCCGTCTGTTCTGCAGCAAAAACTATTGTTTATAATGAAAACGATTTATAAGAAAGTCGAGTGAAAGCCACTCCAGTTTTTCCTTTAAAGTATTTCAGCTGTATGAGTTGACCACACTAAAATCTAATTTAATTGAATCTTATGGTAAGCATAAAACAACAACTGTGCACTTCTTTCTTTCTTTCTTAAAAATGTTCAAGTAAAAAGAGAGTCATGGAGAAAAAGTTGCGCAACCGTAAAGAATTTTGGAATGCACCTTCGGTCAACTTGAACTCACTCTTCAACTAGTTAGTTAGCGTAGTGTTCATGCATGTATGTGTGCGTGTGTTTCGTGTATATATATATATATGTATAAAGCAGTCACACACACAAAAACATTTTCGTACACGCATCTATAGGGTTTAGGTATGTGTGTGTGCAACTGCTTTCGGTCCCATTCACACCATACAAAAAGAGAAGAAGAATAAAAAAACTAGTCCGTGAATGTGTGTGTGTGCTAAGTAGATAAAGAGGAGGAAACCTTCATCTCTCTTCTGATGGAATGTTAACGGAATGGATGGACTATGGGATGGCGGGTTCCTGCCGATTGCAACTTACCTAGCCGGCATGCATCACTAGAAGAAAACGAATCTAGTTAACGCGCGCACACACACAGGCGCATATATGTGTGATGCTATAATGCGCGCGCGGTCCGGTCCCTCTTTCTTCGCTATGCTCTGGATTATTCGTTTTGTTCTCATTGTGTAATGCTTTATTTATGACGCATTCCTCAGATGCCGATCGCTTATGGCTGCTGATGTTGATATTTCGATATCGGTGTATCGATTTCGGGTCGTTTGTAGATTGAAAACGACGGTTTCGGATCGTTTGTAGATTGATAATGTACCAGTTTGCAAAATGGCTTGTGGCTGCTATTTTTTCTCGAACAGGGACCATTTAAAAATGCTAGAGTGGCCTTTACAATATCAATATATATTGGAACCAAGGAAACGTACATGTAAAATAACTCGACTTTCTTGTACTTTCACTATCTATCTTTATAATTATACTTTATTTGGCTTAAAATTCAATTCACGATGGTTATGAAACAAAAGCAATATGTATTGTAACCAGATAAACGTAAATATAAAATAACTATTTCCAAAGGCGAATAAAAATTAACCTTCAATCAAAAGATTTTTGAAATTTTAATATCTAGATTCTTTTTTATTTTCGAACACATGTGGTTTCTGAAATATGTAAATAGTAGCAAAAGTAGACTATTATTTCCTGTTTAAAGGATTGTTCACAGCGAAGCAATTAGTAATTAAACTTAGAAAATTACAAATAATCATCTAGTTTGTATTATGACAAGCAATGTTAACATTCCAAGCAACACAATTTATGATAAATTTTGTTGCTGTGAACGTTAACCTTGTATGCCATACAACAAACTGGAATTATTACTTATAATTTCTAAGTTTAATTACTAATTCTTTAGCTGTGAACAATCCTTAAATATGCATATTTTTTCTAGTCAAATTCGAGTCACAAATGATCTAAACGTGTATTTCCGTTAAAATCCCGAGCTTGTAATTTTTAATGATTACTTTACTACTTTTTAGACTTTTTCCAAGAAAGTAAAATCAATTTTTCAATAATTGGATCAACAAATGGGACTTGTATAATAATAATTTTTCTCTAATTTATACTATTTTCAAAATATTGACAAAGCAGCAGGAGAAAACTATTGCTTTTGGTTAATTTTATTTTCGAAGCGGCACGTCTGGACCATATATACTTAGGTTTAAAGTTTCATCGTTTTTCCTGTGACAATTTTGGCTCTAGAGCTTTCACAAACACACACACACACAGATATCATACCCAAAACACTCAGATTCCATTCGGGGATGGTCAAAACGTGTATTTTCGTTATAATCTCCAGTTTGTAATTATACATGATTACAATTTTAAAAATTTGCAGTTATAAAACTGTTATATTTAATTTTTCACTAATTATAAATTCTCTAAACGGCGATCTGATGGCATTGGTGTCTGCACCTATGCTTAAATTCCTAATAAGTAGCCTATAAATATATATATATATAACTGATTTATTTCTTTCTTAGTTCATAATCTATCCTTTTTCTTTATTATTAGTGGAAAAGAGAGAAATCATGAACTGGGCAATCAATGCAGGACAAAGCTAATATTTACGTAAATTTTTTTTATATCCACATCGAAATATTAAAAAAAAACTTTTATATACGAGTATCCCGGAAGCAGTGTGTTGTTTCTCTAATAAATTTAGACTACACGAGTGCACACACACACACACACACACATACATACATACATAAACAAATTTTCCGGTCTATTTTTCAGCGGTAAAATGCCGGTAATTTTGCACCCCAATAACTGCCCATTGCCCTCCAAAAATATCTCCATAAAATTCATAATAGGTCATCTGCACGTTTCATTTAGCGATTCGTGAGCTGGACGACCGAGCACGAAACTCTCGAGGTCGTTCGGCCTATTTTATACGGGGATAAACCATACCATACGACGCGTACACAATACAGATTATGGACCAATAACGACAATGATGCACGGCGGATTTACCAAGAATTATTCATTATTATTTCACCGATACTGCATATACAGGGCACAAATTTGGTCTTACGAGCGACAACTAACATCCAAGTATATAAGTTATATATATTATCAAAGATAATTTTGCAAGTACCAATTTTATTGCCGTTCGTTTTCAAATTGTTTGCTAAAAGTCATAATACGGGTCTGTAAGGTAAGATTGGTATGGAGCCTATCTGGATTTTGACGGACCGTCACCAGGACAACCTACTTGATGCATTTGATTAATCGAATTTTAAATGTGGCGCATCAACCAAGTGATGGTGGTTGGTAGGTTTTTTTTTTTTTGCTTTGTTTTGTCGTGTTGATACCAAGGCACACGTGGATTCAGCAATTCTGTGTGTATGTGAGTGTGGTGTGGATAGATGGTCAAGCCAAAAGGGTTGGACAAGATAGAGGCAATGACCTCTAAACAAGGGTGACCTAGAAATTATGGTTATGAAGTAGGTACTGTACTGCATATAAGAGCCTGCAGACAGGTTTACATTTCGTTGATGGATTGAATGTGTCCATTTTCTAAGTCATTTATTTTTTGTGGCTGTTTAAATACTAATGATCGTTTTTTATTTTTTCCGTTCTAAAAGGAAGTATTGTAATCATGAAATATTTCGCACTCGACATTTTAACGGAAATGCGCATTTTAAGATTTATTGAATTGATATTGACGATTTCCGACACGACATCTGTGTGCGCGAGTTTGTGTATGTGTGTGAGAAAGAAAGCACTTTAGTAAAAACTGTTGAAGATAATTTAAAACTATAAATTTAAAGTTTATTTACAGTCTAGTAGAATACAATATTTTAGAAAACAACCAAAACTGATATTATCTTATTTAACTTTGTCAGTATTTGGAATAATCACGATTAGAGGAAAAGAACAATAGTTTTATTTTTATCTCGCCGTACGAAGTACCGAAGAAGCATTCGGTCGTGTGTCTGTAGCATTTCATTAACAAAAAGTGTTTGTCTCGTCGCCCTGAATCCAAAAATGTATATATCTTATATACTTGGATGTTAGTCGTCGCTCGTAAGACCAAATTTGTGCTTTCTACTCCTCTGAAGGTACCGGAGCGATTTACACCAAATTTAGTATACATATTATTTGGCATCCCATTTGAATCCGCTCGCAGTTTAAATCCAATCGCCCGTATACTTCCCGAGTTATAGGGCCCCAAAATTTGGAGCCCCCCTTAATACTGCTCTTATAAAAATAATTAAAACACTTAGAAATTCTACTAAATATTCTAAGATATTTTATATCTACAAGATTTTTTTATATTGTTAACCCATAACTCGAAAGAAATTATTAAATATTATAATTTCGAATTTTTAAATATCCACTAAATTTTTCTATATTAATTTAATCTACAAAAAATTGTAAGACTTTTTATATCTTTGTTAACCAATAGGCCATAATAATTAAAAACAACTTCTGGCAACGCATATCTTACCTAAAGCGAGCTCTACGCGTTGGTGCGTTTTACGCGTACCAAATCTTGTTTTGTAAAGATTTCTCAATAAACGTATTATTTACTGGAAAATTAGTTTTGAAACATTGTATTCGCAATTATCATCTATCTAATTATAATAATTGCAGAATCAAAAAATGGTAAAATGTATAACAAAAGTTTTAACAACAGTATTATCATCGAATTGTTCATTCACTTTTGCTCTATTAATAATAATATAAATATACCACAACTTATTAATACATATTTTATAATTATACATACAAGTAAGAAGAAAGACATGTTTATCCATAGTTATTTTTTCTATTAATATATAATTTAATATTGAGTAAATTTAATCAATACCGCGTTTATATTTGAAAATAAGGATGTCAGTATTGTAGGCCCATGTTATATAGAGATAATATGCGTAAGCATGGCAACTAAAGAAACTTGAAGGTAACGATGTCTTTAAAAATATTTTGAACTCGTAAGTTGTGAGGGTTGATAAAGAGATTAAAAATGATTCGTTCACTTGTCCGTTGGCCGCCCTCTGTCGGATCGGCTTTTTCAGGATACAATTGGTCACCTTGCTGTGTTAAACACGGTCCTGCGTATTAGACGACAAGTTGCTACCCCTATGCAGTACATACATAACTATGCACATACACACACACACACACATATATATATATATATATATCGTCGAGGACCACGTGGCAAGCCGGTTTTTGACTTCAATAAAATATCCGTGTCAATGAGGAGAAAAGAGGCTTCGCTATTGTTCCCAACTCTACCCTTCCCGTCCTAACGCCTTTCTCCTCATACCCCTCGTACCTGTACATATCTACTTTCCCCCTTTACACAGCTCCAAATACCCAAGTTCCTACCCTCTCATGTATAGTCCAACATGATGGCTTATCCATTCTCTCCTACCGGTACAGTCACCAACAATCACATATTTATTCCCAAAATGTCCACTTTAATTAGGGTTTTATTTCAAGTCTGAATTTACTTATATATTAAGTTTTTTTTAGAAAATAAACGTATTTTAAGCTACACTTTTTCAAATTTGTAATAACAAATGCATATTCAGTGTATAACAACAATGAAGATTAAATTTCCACTTTCTTGTGTCAATTATTTCGCATATTGTGAAGGCTAAATGATTTTAAAAATCTGGTTTTCTTACGGTCGTATTCAAGATTTTTATTATAATGTCGCTTATATTTACGTAAAGAATACCTAGTTTTTATTTTTAACCGTACCACGTACCGAAGAAGCTAAAGCAATCGGTCGTGTGTCTGTAGCATTCTCGGATCAAATAATTTCTTTAACAAAAAGTGTTTGTTTCGTCGCCTTAATTCCAAAAATATATATAACTTATATACTTGGATGTTAGTCGTCGCTCGTAAGACCAAATTTGTGTATTCCTCTAAAGGTACCGGAGCTATTCGCACCAAATTTGGCACACATATTATTTTTCATCCCATTTGAATCCGCTCGCAGTTTAAATCCAATCGCCCTTATACTTCTCGAGTTATAGGGCCGCAAAATTTGGAGCCCCCTTAATACTACCCTTATAAAAATAATTAAAACACCCAAAAATTCTACTTAAAATTCTAAGATATTTTTTATCTACAAGATTTTTTCATATTGTTAACCCAAAGCCTAATAAAAATTATTAAATATTATAATTTTGAATTTTAAAATTGCACTAAAAATTAATCTACAAACATTGTAAGACTTTTTTTTTCAAACTGTTAGACTTTTTAATCAGAAACTGCTGCTAGCTGGACGCATAGGTGCGTTGTGTTTAAGCTTGTTTTATTATATAAATATTATATAAATCTAAAGGTTTATCTTAAAACGATTCTTTACTGGAATTTGTTAATTTTTAGATATGTAGAAATAACAAATCTGCCAAATGACGAGAACCCGATTAGAGCATAAACTTCCTGTAACGGTACTTTCAATTACATTCTTAGTACCCTTAAAAAATAGTTCTTCATTCATAAAGGGATAAATCAACGAGCAACGATTTTAAAAGAAAATTAAATCTGCAATTTGCGTTATGCACGTCATTTGGCAGATTTTTAATTTGTATGCACAATTTGGGATAAATCAGATCTAGAAAGTACCAAAAAAAAAAACTAAGAAGTATACAATTCATTTTAATCTCACTCGGTTAACATTTGCATATAGGAATTGTAAATAAAGTGTTCGGCGCGCTAAAGTAATATGCAATTGAGTAAATGTACAAGAATGACCAGCGTAGGGCACCGCAGATTTAGTAATCTTAATTTTGAAATAGTGATAATTGGTGGTTTGGATTGTTGTGTTTGGTGAGTGTACATATGGTGAGAGAAGAGAACCCCAACAAGCCGAAAATATGCGCAATATGTTCGTCTCTGTCGCACTCTCTGAACTTGAGTGAGCGATTTGGACGACCGCTGAAATAAATTGGCCACTTTGTATACGAGCGGTTCACTTACATTTAAATTATTTATGCATTTTTTATGGGAGTCCATCTGTCGTAATCCGGTATATCTGCCATGGTGCACAACGCACACGCTGCCTGTGGTTTTGATTTTAACTTCATAAATAACTTACTATATTATGATACGTGTAGTGTGATGGAATTTCGCACAGCTCATTAAAGATTCACTGCTCATCATTTTTCTTTCACATTTTATATCAATTTCATCTTTAATTGTTTTATTTTCTATTGTCGAAAGTTAATATTTCAGTTATATTTGCGAAGAGCTGATTTTGAGGCATCTCACAGTTGAGCTGTATTCACAGCGAACCAAATAGTGATTAAAATTAGAAAATTACAATTAATAATCTGGTTGTATTATGGCAAGCAATGCTAGCATTCACAGCAACAATATTATCACAATTAATTATAAATTTTGCTGCTGTGAACGTTGGCATTGTATGTTATACAACAATCTATAATTATTACTTATAATTTCTAAGCTTAATTACCAATTGTTTCGCTGTGAATACACCTAAGTGATCCAAATAGTAATTAAGATTAGAATATTACAAGTAATAATCTATAGTTTGTATTATGCCAAACATGCTATTGTTTCAAGTTTGAAATGGCAGTTTTAGGTCTTATGGGGAACAGGATTGCAATATCTCTCCCATAAGCGCTATAAGTGGAACAGAGACACATACGTATACGTACAGCATTCACAGCATATTATTAACACAACGTTAGCATTTTATGTTATACAACAAACTGGAATTATACATGTAATTTCTAAGCTTAATTACTAATTGTTTCGCTGTGAATACACCTTTTCTCTCGTCGTTTTTCATTTATATATATATATATATATATATATATATATATATATATATATATATATATATATATATATATAATATATATAATATATATATATATATATATATATATATATATATATATATATATATAATATATATAATATATATATATATATATATATATATATATATATATATATATATATATATATATATATATATATATATATATATATATATATATATATATATATATATATATATATATATACACACATACTTAAGATAATCTTGTGCTGACTATAACATTTTTTTTTTTTTTATTGAATATAAAATATGATTAAATTACTAATTATTAATTTCTTTTGTTTTAGGTGAGTACCTATTTATATCTACTCGTTGAGAATTCGCAAAACTTGTAAGTTTTTTATATTATTTGTACATTGGGGTGTTTCTTCGCACGATTGTGCAATCAAAGACCGGTGTAATCAATTTTATTTGCGCAACATCTCGTAACATAAAAACTATAACATCTTCATTAAAATCGTAACGACAAATTTGCAAGCCGTAAAATAAAACCACTGTGTTCATCATTAATTTGTACAATAATTTCTGAAATGTTTTTTTTTTTTCGGGGGTCTAATAATCTTTCACAAACATCTGTTTTGCGTACGTCATATATCATTTAAGATACAAAAATAACAAGTTAAAAACAAAATTCGCAAATGGAAACATGCAAAACGAACAAAAAATCATATGTAAAATTTAGTCATTAACATCAAATGTTTTAGAGTTTTTTTTTTATTATTCTCTTTTGATATCTAATACTTCCGTATTAAATCGTTGAATATGTTTTTTTGCGAATTTGACACGGATTTGTGCGAATTTATAAATGCTTATTTGTTTGTACGAATTTTTTTTTTTGATGACCATGATTTGATGATGTCACTTGTTGCACTGTGCGAATTTTTGTCACCAATACAATCCAACAAAATTACTAAATGTTTTACAGTTTTCAATTATTTTCATATAATACGGTATAATACCTCGTTTAACAATAGCGATGCCTTACGTTAACCGAATATACGATAACGGAGGCATACTGTGCATGGATACGTTATTCGGTAGAGCGGCGGTAGAACACTATACACACACAGTATACACCAAAAAAAAGAAACGTTTCTCAAACGCCTCAGTTCATGCACAAATTACTGTTGTAAATTTTTGAATAAGCAATCCTATTGAAGATAATAGTTTCGGTTTAAGAACATTTTAATTTATGAGCTACCTTTTGGAACGAATTGAGTTCGTAAACCGAGGTTTAACTACTATTTGAGTTGGTCCATTTGATCTATCTTATGGCAGAACTCGCCGAATTAATTTTAGAATCTAATTCAAAGCATTGGTGCAAGTACCAATGCCTACAGTTCACCTGGGTGCAAACTAATTAATCTCGGTGGCATATTGACCTTTTAAATAATTTAAATAATAAAAAATATAAGTTCATTTTAAAAAGAAAACACTTTTTTAACCACTGCTTTTCAATAATAATATCGAAATTCGTGGGGATTTTAATTACAATTAGCGACAAAACAAACTATAAAGAGGATTAGTTTTAATCATTTCGAAGTTTTTAATTCGTTCATTTCGGAAGTATAAAGACAATTCGATTTAAAATTGGGAACGTATTATATGTTTACGAATCAAGAATAAATGTGGCGAATTTCTGTAATGTTACAGACACACGAGCGAATATTATAGCTCTTTTGTATGTGTCATTTGATTTAACTTGAATATTTTATCAGGAAAGCGACCCACCTTTTATAATTTGTTAATTTTAAGGTCTACTTAATAAAGGGGAAAAATATAATTGACTGTAATGAATTTTGTTTGATAAAATCTTGGTATAATTCAAACGAATTCTTTTTCCAAGCGTCAAAGTAATCTTTATAACAACAAACCCATAATTAGGAATTTCTTTGACGTTTTAATTTAAACACTTGTTGATTCTTTTTTCCAATATTTATTATTTGTTGCTGGGGCAAACTTGGCTCGTTTTGTGAGCAAATTGTTTTAGAACTTATGATTTTGCCATTTGCTACAAAGTAGTATAACTTATAGAGATATAGTTTGGAATTGTAGACGATTAAGGGGTGCGATAACCTCAATGGTCAGCAAACGAACACGATACCTTTATGTGCCCTGCTGCTGATTACACGAATTTTATTACAATTTTTTTTTGTTATTTTCCTATGCACAAATGCAGTCACCATAAATGCATGTGTAAGCAGATTCGGTCTTTGTTTTACATACACGACGAAATGATATCATAATTTTTTATACAGTACAAATTTGCAAATAAATTCGTTTCAAGATACCCTTCGTTTAACAGGCGTGTGATTATAGTTGCCTATTTTATGTCTCTTACATAAATGCATACATTCAAAGTTGTATGTTAGTTTTGTAAAATACAGTCAAACTTCCATAAGTTGAACTCCAAAAATGCGGTCCAAAAATTTCAAAATAAAAAATATGCGAGATATAGAAACATGATCTTATATATAATAATATACAGCATAGAATTCGCACCCGCAAATATTTGGCGTTGGAAATATTTGATAAAAATTAAAGTTTGATTGTTTTAAAAATAAACTGGAGGGGCCTCCCCTCCACTTCCTTATGCTTTATTTTGTTTAAAATACACCTTACGCTTGCTATGAAACAAAATCAATTATGTATTTTCAAAGGTGTTTTTTAAAAAATAGATTTTATACAAAAGTGTATCACGAACCAAATAGTAATTATAATTAGAAAATTACAAATAATAATCTAGTTTGTATTAAGACAAGCAATGCTAGCATTCCCAGCAACAACATTAACACAATTAAGTGTACATTTGGTTACTGTGAACGTTAACATTGTTTTCCATACAACAAACTGGAATTATTACTTATAATTTCTAAGCTAAATTTCTGATTGTTTCGCTGTGAAAAATCCTTAAGACAATGTGTCGCACACACTCAATCTAACTGCCAAAACAAGATATTTGTGTACCGCATCCAATCAACCCCAACCAGAACAGTCTAGTTGCACCAACCAGAAATATAGTTGAATTCACTATAAATCTGGTTGATACAAACAGTTCTTTCTTTCAGTGCACTTTTCAACGTTTCGACATGAATTCGAGTGCCCTCGAAGGGTTAATTTAAGTGAATTATTTTCAATAGTCATGAAAACTGACCAATTAGAATGTATGCGAAATATCAGTGTGGGATATGCTCACATTCCGCGAAAAGTTGGCGCTAATAACCGGCAGTAGAGTGCAATAGCGTGAAACTGTCACTGTATGCTCCCGCCATTAGTGTTTTTATTCCATTTGGTGTGCGCATTCGCTGTTGTCGATGGCATATAATGCATGCAGCGGCAGCGGCGGTGTCGGTCATACACACGTAGAAAAACATCGAGTTGCGCGCGGTTACCCCGTCAAACAAACAGCACTGACGCGCGGCGTAGTTGGCAAACGAACCTTGCAAAATACACAACAAGCACACACATTCATTGCACAGAACACAGCCAGTCAGTGCGCGATACATAGCATTATTATTTCCACAATTGCTTCCTTCTGCCTTATCTCGTATACAATTTACGTTATTCAAATGTGTCGGTCCGGTTCTTGTTCCTGACTAGTCGCATCGTGCTTGCCAATGTTCGTAAATTCGTGCAGTTCGACGTTTCGGTGCGATCGTTCACACTGCCGTGATTTTGGAAGTGTTTGTTGATTGTGTGACTCTTTGGACTTGTGGACTACTGGTGGCGTTGCTTTGTCTTTGCAAAGTGTAAAAATGTTGATGCTATGATGTTCAGAAATGTGGTAAATTTATTTTAGATTATTTTTTTCGAACCTTGTTTGACACTGTATGTTTTAAAATGAATATAAGAGCGCTACCCTGTTTCTGATGCACTATACTCGCTCATTCTGTATGCTAATAGGATGTCTTTTCATATGCTAATCGCACGTTTTGAGGTCACGTGAATTGTTGGTTCTTGGACGCAAACGAATTTTATTTGGCCGTTTTAAAAACTGTTACTTGCGTTTGGTTTAAATTTTTTTGCTATACGTCCACCGCTAGTTAAAACGCATCTATCGTAGTTCAATGCGATATACATATCCGGCCTAATCAACAGAATAGCATGGAATATTTTCACAGTGAACGAAAATAAACGTTTTTATGCGTACGATTTTTGTTCTCTAAAAATAAAATCTATGTACGTACACTTGTGACTAACTTGAAATTAATATAGGACTTGAAGTGTAGGTGTGATTGCGTCGTAAGAAACTTTAACCCGCAATCGCAGCTACACTTAAAGGCCTACTAACTTCAAGTTACTCACTTAAAGTGTTGCTGTGGCCATAGTTTTAAAAGAACTATGTATGAACACTGGATACAAATTCTCAAATAATTCTAAAAATTGTATTTACTCGGACACTTACAGAGGAGTATCTGTGGCGTCGACAGGGAGATGATCCAGCGGATGTGAGTCCCCTAATAATAATGTGTCCCACTCAAAAGAAATTTGAATTCTTTTAACTAACGAAAACCCATTTCTGTTAAAAATCTGTAGTGGCCTCAATTTTCTTATAGTACTTTAAATACTTCTGAATCTAAATTTGTTTGAAATTATAATATCTTTAACTTCCGGTTGAAATATCATTTTCTAAAATAGGATGTTTTCTTTCCAGGTAAATACTTATCTTAATACAAAACATTATCGCTTATAGAGCGTTCACATACATAATATAATAATAGTTAAAATGGGTTCAGGAAACTTAAACACGAATGTTTCCATTCAAATTACTAATTTAAAATATAACGTAACCAAGCTTCGATAATGCGGGCTAATAATAAGCTATGCTCGAAAAATCGCGAACGGATAAACTGGGGTCGACATGTTCTAATGGATATATTTATTTTGTTTATTTCGTTTGTTTCAATTTTAAATTCGACCTCTGTTTCAATGACATATTATAGTAAATTAGCCAAGATATTCGTCTGGCTGCATCGTCTCGTCTGCTAACATTTGCTCCAAATGTTAATCGGTCGTTAAAGGTTGACAACCCCGCGTCTACACTATGCAACCCTTCATGCTCGTGTGTTGTACGGGAATTGAAAAAGTATAACTATATTCTTTATAGTTTCTTTATTGTTTTTAATTTTTCTTTAAATCATCTTCAAGTAACTATAATTTAAAAACAAAATGCTATGAAAAATAAAGAAGAATACTCCGTCTTTATAACAGTTTTTCATGTATTCGTTTACTACGTTATAATGCTTCAAAAAATATAAAACAAAATGCCTAAAAAATAATTATTTTCTGATGGGTTATAAACCACTGTTAGTGCCGGAAGACGTCATTTTGGGTTCTCAATCATTACTGAACCAAAAAAAATTGTGGTAAAGGTGTTAAGTTAAAATCACTATATTTGGGAAATGTGAGAGCATGACGACTCCAAGAAAGTAAAAGTTACCAACTGTGAGAATATCACTTATTTAGTATAAGTTGCCAATTGGCTTTAAGAAACCTAATAGAAACAATAAGTACATAATTTAATATCCGTTTTACTTTCTTTCGTCGGCAAAAATATAAACTATTTTAATAAAAAATCATAAATACATGGAATTAGGTTTCACGTAAAACATAAATTCCCAGAAAACCATTAGAGATAGAACTAGCCTTTGGTTATTTTTATTATTTTATTAAATTAAACCTTATTTAAAAACCTGTTTCAGACTAGCTGAAATATTCATGCGATAATATTCCAGTAACTGTTGAAATCAATAAATAGCATTATCTTTTATTTTCGTGCGCTTCCCGCTTAAAATTGCCTTTTTCTTATTTGCTCATAGGTTATTATTTACGATACTACAAGTTTTTGTAGCGACATTTATGATGTATGAAACCAGTACTTAACTGACCATGCGGTTGTTGTTGTTATTGTTGTTTGTGTTGCCGGCAAATTGTGAAGTTATTCAGGTTAACGGCCCTGAGACGTTCTTTTTGCGCACAACTTTCGCACGATGAGCCGCCTCCGTTTTAGATTTGAGGGCATCATATACAACACAGCATCAATAATGTTGTTGGTGGTTTATCATGTCATCATCGTTACGCGAACCGATATCTATTATAATATATGTTTATGATGGCGCGCGGGTGTTAGGTTCATGTATAACGTGTGTGAACTATTTCTACGAAGACACGTTGCTAAGCCGTGAACTGTGTTCTGCTTACTTATATATGTCATATGTACAGTACTTGATGTTTGTTTGGTTGTTTGTCAATAATTACAGTATCGATAGATAAATACTTGGTTGATAATCATTTTTGATGTTCACTGACACTATATTCATGCTTCAACATTATCAAAATAGGCCACTTGTATTTTTACTTTCTTGGACGAAGTCTAATCCGAAGTATTGTGTAGTCATGTATATTTTCGAACTCGACATTTTACGTTTTGACCATTCCTGAATCGAATCCGACTATTTTCGGAATTATGTCTGTTTTTGCTAACCCAATTATAAGATATAACTCATATACAGTGAAAGCTCTCTTTGCTGACAGCTACAATAAGCAGACCCCTTTGTTAAGCGAACATTTTTATGGCACCGATTGGAATAAATGCAATACTATTAAACGGACAAAATCACGTCACCGTTAATGTCTGTTTATGTGAGCATTCGCTATAGTTAGATTTAAATGTATGTTGGATGTTGCCTCTTCGTTCGGTCGTTGGACCCCAATTGGCAGCATCTCTGAAATGTACTGCATTGATATTAACCAAATTTGGTATATATATAATATGTATTCTCCATTATAAATTGAAATACCCTTTTACTTTAGGTATTAGTGCCCTTAGTTTTGATGTATGTTTGCTCAAATTCTTGAGTGACATCAGCATATATTTTTAATAATCCTTATTACAGTCTTATGTTTGATCAAATTCTAGAGTGATATTAAATTAATATATAACAAACGGTATCATACATTAATTATAAATTCTACAAACATTAGGGACTATTGAATTAATATGTTTCGATTATACGTTGGTCACAAAACGAGCTGGAAGCATTGCTGTAATATACTTATTTACTATAAATTTAGACACGTTTTGTCCTTATATTAAATTATATTGAAAAGGTTAATTAAAGAAACTACAGTGAAAAATCCGCAAAACGAGAGCAGAGTTGTGGCGAGACAACTTATGGTTCTTGCACCACGACAAAAATCTGATTACTGTCCTCCCTCAGCCTCCTTACTCTGATTTTTGGCACAAAACTGACAAATTGACTAAGCTGAGTGTGCGGGCGCAATGTCATGGTGCAAGAACCATGAGTTGTCTCGCAACAACTCTGGTCTCTTTTTGCGGATTTTTTCACGTTTTTTTATTTCTCCGTAAGCTTGTTTTAAAAGTTGCAACGTTTCTGTGAAAGTTTTCCTCAGTTTCACGCATCGTTGTTCCAGAAAATCACTTTTCAAAAATCGTCGCTCACTTATACACGTTGCACACAAATAACAATATCATGAAAACTAAACGAGATATCAATATATATATATATATATATATATATATATATATATATATATATATATATATATATATATATATATATATATATTATTTTTAAAATTAGATTCAGCTATATGTGATACAATACAATAGAATAATTCCCCAAGTTAGAAAATAAATGTGCATGCTTCAATATTTCAATAAGTAATCATTAGTAGCGGATAATAGAAAATCGATGGAGAAGTTCGTATAAAATGCAAATAAAATAGAGACACGTTGTTAAACGTCTTCCGAGAAATGAATTGTCTGTCTGCACATAACATCGACTAGCATACATAATATAAACGGATATATCTCATATATACTACGCCGAACGAGCAACCGGAGGCCACGTATACATATTTGCAACCAACGAAGTTCAACTACCCAAGATCTAATCTTTTAGAACTAACACCGTTTTTTGATACACGAGCCGCGTGCCCGGGGTTCAAATTATTTGTTGACGGCGTAAATGCAACATCTGAAATATCCACTATTACGTCGTGTTCAGAGCGAACCAAATTGTAATTAAGATTAGAAAAAAAAAATCTAGACAAGCAATGAAAATTAACACAATATATGATAAATTTTGTTTTACTGTGAACGTTAACTTTATATGTCTGATCGTTTCGCTGGGGACAATCCTTTAGAATTTGCTCATATGCATCGTAGATTATTTTCTTGTGTCAACCTGTTTATATAATAACATGTCAATTATGCTATGTAATAAACACATCTGTCACGTAATATCATTTGTTGTGGCATCGGAGATTCTTATAACAAGCAATAAGTAAATAGGATGAATAAAACCTATTTATTATTACTAATTTTAGAGATAAAATGATCAATACAATGGGAAGCAATTGTTAAAAATTGATTGACAAACTTGGAATACTGAATTGATTGCAACAACAATATATACGCGCTATATAGTTTTTAATTTCAATATTAATATTTTTAATCATTTATTTCTGGCAATTGGGTTCACAATTTGAGTAAGCTTTATTGAGGTGAGAAATCTTTTTACTTTCTTTTACAGAGTAATAAGTAAGTATTGTAATCATGAAAACTTTCGAACTCGAGATTTCAACGGATATACACGTTTTGACCTTTTCTGAATCGAATGTGACTATTTTCGGCATGACGTCTGTCTGTCTGTGTGTCTGTGAACGCTCTAGAGCCAAAACTGACGAACGAAAAATTATGAAACTTCAAACTTAAGACTTGTATATGCCCTAGATGTGCACCTCCTATTTTTAAAACGAATATTCAAACCGGAAGTGCATGTTTACTCTATGCATTTTTTGTTCTATCTCCAGAAACACTTGAACGGCTGCATTTACGGCAAAAATAGTTATGTTCATAATGAAAGATATTAATATTTCGCACAACTTTTGTTTGAAAAGTTTCTTCATAATTTGTACCAGTTATGAGATAACTGCTACGAAAAAACTCAAATATCTTATTTACGTTGCCATGGTGATACCTACAATTGTGACAAATTTTATTATTTTTAAAACGAATCAACCATGAGTTACAGCATTTGTTTCTTGTTAATTGAAAACAAGCAAAGCATTACATTGACAGTTATCTTTTTGAATTAATATTTTAAATATTAATTTCTTATTAGAATAAATTGTATCAGGTAAATTATTATAGAATCAATTTATATTATATATTTGCTGACATAATTAATTAACAATTTCAGAGTTTTACTGTGAAATTTGACTGTTTAAGAGTGAATACGATAAGTACTTCAAATTCAGATCCATTATAAATTGGTATAATTATCCAGTTATTTTCATTATATTATATATATATGTATATTAATATCTATCTATTGAAAACTACGTAAAAGAAAGTTGAGTGCAGGCCACTCCAGATATTTTTTTTTTGAGATATGTGCATAAATATTATTCGCTTTTACGGTCCTAAAATATTACAGACACACGACCGAATCTAAAATCTGATAAATTACATATATGGCTGAACGTCTATTAATTCAAATGCAAAGGCAAATGTCCTACTTGTACCTATAATGTACACTCTGGAAATGATTAACAATGAATTCGGAATAATTTCGATTTTCTAGAAGGAATGTCATGTTATTTATTTGTTTAGTATTGCTTCATCTGTATATTGGCATTGACACTTGAAATAATAACAGTAATTTGTTTTCAATTACGTGTAATTGCCGTTACAAACAATGTTAATGTCTCTCATTCCGACATATAATGCTTAACCATATATAGGATTTGGTTATAGAACTGATATTTGATATGTTCGAACCTTATCAAAACTAATTGTTATTTAGCTATATCAGTTAATACATCTAGGCACCCAAAACCTTGATGAACCCGAAAAATTCTGAAAATTAATTATACTAAATTTTAAAATAGTATTCCTTAGAATGTGGTCAAGGTTCCACCAAAAAATGTCCAATATGGGTACCGGAAATTTACTTACTCTATCTTGGTTATATCTTTCTCTGCTCTGAACATGGTTACCATGGATACGTCAACATGTTGATAGAACTTGTTTGCTTATTTAAAGTTTACACGAGAAATATCTCAATATAGATAAGGATAGAATTTGTTTTGAGATAGGTACTTGTCGGAAGTGCGTCGAATTTCTATTTACGACGCAATTATTTATTCTTTTTGCCTCTGTTCATAATATTATACCAAAACTTCGATATTTATGTGAATTTTGAGTATGTGTGTACACACAACTTTTATACTTTCTTACGTTATGTATAAAAGACACTATATTTAAAAGTATTCGTTCGTCTCGCGATCATGCGCTAAGATAATACTATAGCTCTTTTGTATATGTTATACGGCGAGCTTTTCTTTAGAAGGGCAATTTGAATTTTAACAATATTATCTTTTTCCACATGATATTTTGTGTTGCTTATAAATATGTATCAATCCCCTTTCAGTCCCAGTAAATGTATCTTATACTATGTCAAAATTTATGTTCTGTTTACAAATTTATATTTGCATAATTTTCACATTTATGCTACTATCCACTACACAACCAACACGAGTGCAGCAATAATAGAAATTGTCTCATTCATAGATGAAACTGTAACATTATTAATTTATTATGTCTAGAAATATTCTGAAAACCATCCTAACCAGTGGCGTAACATTTACTGGGTCCTTTTACATTTAAGTATATGCAAAATTTGTTCATTTAACAATAATACAATTCGTTATAAATATGTTGCGCTAATCTAATATTATAGTGCGGTTTGTACAATTCTTTCAAGGAAATGAAATGAATGTGAGAATAGTGATTATGAACCATTTTTCCACCCACATTTATAACTCCACCTGACCTTCGCTAACAGAGGGTTTTACTTATCGACTTTTGCATGATTGCAAAAATATAGATTTTCGATTAGTGGGCCTTCAAATTCGCATTAGTATTTCCATAAAAGGTTAAATTATCAGACGGCGTTGAGATCCCTATGGAGGGGGTACATTCGTAAAATTAAGTTTAATTTCAAATTTTAACTTTAAATATATAAAATGCAGGATGCAGTAAATAGTTAAAATTTATTCATTTAGCGCTTGTCAACGTTTTGGCACCTATAGAAAAAGGATTTGATACTGAATATATACACCGAAAAAAATTTAACAATAATTTCATTGTTCAGTTTAGAGAATTGTTGTCTCCATTCTTGTATATTATCTCTTTAAAAAACTTAATTGTCAAGTTAATTTCTGTTCCTAGGTTTATGATAAATTGTTTTCGATTGCCATGCGTACATTTTATTTATATAATAAATTGGTTTGACCTTGAAATATAAATGATATGCCGGGTATTTTCCGATATTGTAAATAATATGTGTAGTGTTTATATTATTTACAAATTGGTATAAACAAAAGACAATTTACAACTGTCAGTTTGAACGTTATTGAGTTAAGAAGACCACAAAAAGTATAATAATACTATAATAATTGGTACTTCATTGTCCTATGAATAAACAATAATTATAATTGGCAATTATTTGAAGACTGTCATTGTAGTATATTAAATAAGTATGGAGTTTGATTCAGAAAATATAATAACGAACTGTCATTATTGAGTATTCAGGTACATCTTTTAATTTTGATGTTATTCTTTAAATAAAATATAGGGATCATGAATAAAAATATATATAGTTATAATAGTTTAATCTGTATTAAATGATATTTTTAATTTACCCACATTTCTGAATACCAAATACATCTAATATCAAATAATTAACGGCTTGATTCTTATTGTAGTTACGACACCAACTAAAATTACAAATTGCTTGAGTATATGATCATAAAATATTTGAATGGTTGATCAAATATAAGAGCGGTATAAAGATTGGAGCAATTAATTCGCGAGAGTCATTTGTCCCGATGCGTTTAATAACTTGTGAATTGAGGTGAGGGGATGCATAGGAGCAAGTGAAACAAGCGATGCAACGATAAGTCAAGTGATCGCGCACTTTTATTCACATAGTTACCAATCATCATCTCATGACTTATGCATGAGAGGACAAGTGGAAGTTAAGGAGTATGCCGACATGCCACGGTATGTGTCTATATAAAATTCGTTGTTTTTCTATTTATTTCATTATGTTTAGTAGTACTTTAGAGACTTAAGTACCTATACCTACTTTTGAAGTATTTAATTTTGGGTACATTGGATAATTTGTGCTAGTTATCAAGACGTGTTAAAATGATATATTTTCAATATTTTTGTCTTTCGCTATTAGTAAGCGTTTTGCAAATATAAGACAAGAAAGTATTTCGCTCTTATATGAGGTCTGTTCAGAAAGTAACCGAATTTATTAAACTTTATTATTGATTTTACAGATTATTGGTTGGCAGCATTGCGTTGCGCATAACCTCCTATGTAACCACATGTTCTTGGATTGTTGATATCTCGTTTAGTTTTCGTGATATTGTTATTTGAGTGCAACGTGTTTAAGTGGATTAAAAATCATAGTGGGAAATTAATACTGCACAAATAATCTGTAAAATTAATAATAAAGTTTAAAAATATAAAGTTCTAGATATCTACTTATATTTAATATAACTTAATTTTATTTTAAATTTATGCAACGATAACTGATACAATATCAATACGTATAGTAACCATGGTAATATAAATTTAAATATAGTTATTTTCAAGAAAGATTTTTTAGTTAAGGTTATTTTCTAATTTTTCTGTAGTTATCGAGATATGCAAAAAGTACCTCGAATAAACCATTACTTCCGGGTAAGATACTGTTTAAAAAGTAGGTTTTCATCCAGGACATATTCCTGCAAGTCTTAAGTTAAAGTATTCGAATTGATTATTTAATGCACATTAATAACCGAATTCACATTAACTATATCAGTTTAATAAATAATCAGTGACGGAGAAAGACTTTGAATATTGCAGTAGCACATATAAACATACGCCGTTTAAGAACCCTACCAATTTGTATTTATTATAAACTAAGCTTTCTACACATACATACATATATACAAACACATACACCTGGGTGTTTATATATATATATATATATATATATATATATATATATATATATATATATATATATATATATATATATATATACATATATATATATATATATATATATATATATATATATATATATATATATATATATATATATATATATATATATAATTCCCCGAAGCAATGGCGTCTATAATATTAGTTTTTTTTTTTTTTTTTAAATATGATTTACTATTATCTTTATTTAACCAACGTAAATAAATCTTATCAATTGTTAATTTTATACATATACGAGTATATGTTTGATAATTTGTACGTGTTGTAAAAAAGCATATTCCAAGTACAGTGAATAGCAAATAATAAGTTTTTATTACACAATACTTTTTCTATTTGAAGTAATTTTATTTATTTACAATTGTATTGATAACGAACTATTGATTTGTTTACAAATCCAGATTATCTCATTTAGTATTTATTACAGTTTGAAAAGCAGCAGAAATATATTATCAGTTGGAAATATCTTGGTAGTTGAAATATTAGATATAATCAAGATTTGTACTTGCAAATTAATTTCTGACAAACTCGCCGTATATATTATTTTGTGGATTTTGTATGTATGTAGGATACCTAATTTTAATCACTTATTCTTGAAGAGATAAAATAATTAAAATCAATAATGAAAGGGAAAGCAATTGTTGGAATACAAAATTAATTGTTGCAATTAATAATATATTATATTTTGATCCTATTATTTACAATAATTTTTATCTGGCCTTCGGGTTCAAAATCTGGAATACATTATAATTATAAAATGTTTTCTATTTCGTGTTTACAATACTACATTCGTATAATTTTGAGAAAAAGGTTAATCTTTTAGAACATAAATCGCTAGATATTTTAATATATTTAGCATAACTATTTCTGTAACTCATACTTATTTCCGAGATATGAGTAAATTTCTACTTCCGGTTGAAATATTGCTTTCAATTCTAGGTTTACTTCCGAGTCCTAAGACTTAAGTTTAAAATTTTATAATAGAATCTTCAACAGTTTTTACTGTAGAGTCAACCCAGACACAGACATTTCGAGTTCGAAATAAATAATAAATCTGAGCGCATATTAATAATAATGTATAATTTCATTATTTCTGTAATTAATTGAAGTGAATAATTCATTTTAATGTGTAATCACATTTTTATTCTATTCGTGTTATCGAGGTTCTACCGTAGTATGAAAAATTAAATCAAAATGGCCACCTCCATTTTTACAACATAATATACATACCGATGAAATACTTGCACGAATGTAATATAATTAATTCATATCACGATTTATTTATATATCTATGAACACGTAAAATAAATATGATCAAGAAACATTATGACATAAAACAAACTTAATCGAACATTTATTATGGTTTATACCACAAATTCCAAATATTTTTAATTGAAAATTGTAACATTTTGTTAAAAAAAAACTTTCTTTCTCACATAATTATTGGGCCAAATATATATGTATATGTATGTGAGTCCGCTGCTCACATCGCATATATTTCTAAAAAGACGAGCTGAAGGCATTGGTGCCAGTATCTAAGCTTTTATTATTTTTGTTTTCTGGCGAGCCGAATTCAATATGGTTGTGTCTGAACGCCAAAGTGACTAGACTAGCGCATGTAAACGCGCTAATTTGAAATACAGTATAGAATGGATCTTTTTACGTACGACGGATGCGTTAAAATAGAAACATAGTAATCTGCAGTCGCGACGGTTTGTCACGTGAATTAAAATAGCTGTAGTCAGACAAAAATAACACTATGTAGTTCACTTGACGCCGTACAGTGGCTAGCAAAATGTTATAAGACATCTCTATTACCACGTCAATAGACATAATAGGCTATTCAAGCTAGACAGTGAAATTAGCGATTATCAGTCACACAGGACAGAACTTGACATAATATGATGTCAATATTGATTGATTTGACATTTTTGCTTTCTTGAACATTGACGACAGTATTGAAATAATCATGTATCATGTCTTGTAGGGTTTCGAATCTTAATTAAATATATATTGTATCAGTTCGGTTCCGGTTTGCGTTCCGGAAAAAAATACGGTATTTTTGTTTGTTTTAAAAATGCTGGAAATGCGATCAATTATTTATGCGCGGAACAAAATTGTGACTTAGTATATTCAAATGACGGATATGAATTTTTTTATTTTCAATAGAATCTTCGCTCTATTACGATCATCAGCTTCTTAATCGGAAAATAAAGAATTTTGTGATTGCATAAGCATATATAACTTTGAATACACATAAGAAAATTGAAATTATGTAGAAAATTTAGTAAGCATATTTATCTATTTGGATTTCAAATCGTATTTTACTAATTGATTTTCTTTTTATATTATAACTATTTTTCGTATGAAAAATAAATAAATGTACTCATGATAATAATAATAAACATTATAAAAAAATAATTATTTCGTTACTTACCGTAATAAATAATTAAGTAAACGACAACGTTATGATTATATTTATAAAATATAGATACTATTGCATACTTTTAAATTATTTATTAGAAAATGATGTGTTTTATAAATACTTATCTACATAATAATGATATAGTTTAGAACTATAAATATATATGTGTGTATATAAATTGAAAATTTCTATCGACATATTATAAGTAGTCTTTTGTCATGCAATATAACTATACAACACAGTTAATTTGAATTTTCCTGAACATGTGAATCAAAGTCGATTTGTCAATTTAATAAAACCTCTGTTCATTCTTTGCGACCACCAAAACAAGATAAAAATAAAACATAACTTATAATTACTCGTGTTTCCAACTAATTTTGATATCAAAACAATATTAATAAATCTCTACTTTGTAAAACTCCATATTAACATTTGGAAATGTGTTAAATAATACAATGTTTAGTTTTACTATATTTAATTAGTATTAGTAACTAATTTCGCCACACTGTGGCATAGACTATCAGTTTACATTTTAAACCGATGTATAATGTAAACTTTAGATAGTCTGACGATGCCACAGTGTGGTGAAACTAGTTACTAATACTAAATAAATATAAAAGTAAAACTAAACATTGTATTATTTATTACATTCAAATTTCAATATTATTAACTTATGGCCGATTTAATAATATATTTAAAGGTATCTTTACCTTTAAGTTCCTTTAGTTGCCATGGTAATGATTGCCATCTCTTTTTATTCTACATATAAATGGCATAAGGCTATCCTTATTTTCCTTCCTGTAAAGTCTTTTTATTTAAAGTAAGCTTTAAGGAAATATATGAAATCGGCCCTAATTTACACATCTATACATAAAAATAGCCATCTAGTGTGTCAGTTGAAACAACTAATTCATAAGTTTTGTTTTTGATTTCTATTAAGTGATGACAGCCGCAAAGAATTCCTATGTACAGAGGTTTTGTTAAATTAGTATATAGTTCACAAGTTCAGGAATGTTTTAATTAACTGTGTTGTAGTTAGAATACTAAAAATAGTTTCAATCAAATTTCTAAATAGATCACCTTCTAAGTGTATAATAAATTCTGTGGTAAAACTTAATCACTATTTCCTATAAGACCCCAAAATTTCCTAAACAATTTTATATTTAACAAATTTCCCGTATATAAAAATTAACTTATGTTCCATATTAGTATATGCCTCCCTAATCATAAGCGATATCCACTGTTATTGGCAATGAAGTGTAAGTTGTGCTAAGTTGATACTTGTTAATAACAGTCTAATGTTTTGATTTATATCATATAAACACAATAATAAAATGTACTACGTTCTGCATGGTTTATTATTTAAATTTGTATATAACATTCATTGTGATGACATTTAATCGTGTTATAAATATTTGAATCGCACATAATGTAGTATATTATGAAATCTCTACTTTTTGCTGTATTCTCGGATTAATTATCTACAGTTTATCCTTCAACGCCCTGATCAGTTGCGAGTTGCTCCACATATAACTGATCTGCAATTATATACGTTCAATTCAAATATACTATTAAACTCTTAATTCCACTCTTTTTGCTCACAATCGTATCAAAACTACAGTTTTAACTGATTTGATCCTTGTATAATATCCTCTAAATAGAATCAGAATTAGTATTTGGGCAGATCATTTACGTCAAATTAGTGCAGCCAGTTTAACAGAAAATCCGCAAACTCAAAATTTCTTAAAGTATCCGCAAACTGCTGGGATCTTTCTGGGTTTATGGGGTTAAAAAGGAGCTTTTAAATTATTTTTTTATATTTAAATCAAAACCATTTATTAAATAGCAGTTTTTTCTATACATTAATATATTTATAAATTAATTAATTTATAATAATTGAAAATGTTTCACCTAGTGCGCCCACCAATGTTAATTATGTTAATTAATATATACTTCTAGGAATGTATAAAGAAATCTCCATTATTCCCTTTGATATTAGCCCCTAAGTGCGTTGGTTCACCTAAAACAAAAAATCAAACGGCATTTGAAAATATATTCTTATATCTTCCTCGTCTTCTACGGAAAAGTTTTGAAAGCAAAAATTAAAGAAACTACAGTTGTTTGAAAAATGTGTTTAAAAAATGCTATTTTTCTCAACATTCAAAATCGGATGTAAGGATATTTATGCCGTTTCAAGAAGTGATTCTAGAGGACGAATTAGGGATTCAATATGGAAATAAATCCAAAAAATATTCAGCTTGATCAGTCTAATACTTTATTTTAAATCTTGGGCACCGGCCGAAGAAATCTCATTTTGAGAAAAACGCGTTTAAAGTCTTTCGCGTTACTATAAGTATAAATATATGTGTATATATATAAATATCTCGGGCTAGAAATTATATTCTTCAAAAAATCCTTTACCAGTAGATAGAGAGATGTGGGATCAATATTATATAAAAATTGAAACATCGATTTTTTGACCCCAAAAAACCAGAATGACGTCTTAACACAAACATATCGACTGAGTACGTGTTCAATATTGAAATATATTTTGAAGAACAGTACGTATTACTGTATATTTCAATTGATAAGGTGAATATTAAAGAAACGACATTTTTTATAATGAAGAAACAGTATTTGATAACGTTAATTAGCTAAATTGTATAATTATTTAAAGCATGACTGTGTAGTATTATTATTTTTTGATAGTTTGTTTGGAATATATATCTAAAGAACACTAGGTAAATGAAAATCGAGTGCAGATCACACTTCATTTTTAATTATACGTTCAAGAAAATCCACTGTTTTTTTTCTCCTTTGATTCTGTGTTGGGTGACCCTTAACCCTTAATTATGATCAAACATTGTAAAATACATAGTTACGTATTTATTTATATACGTAATTTTAATGTTATATATTTAGTTATATTTGTGAGTGCATGAAGTCATGTCACAAACACATACTGGTGCATACACAGACGTACAAAATACACAGGAATGCCGCGAGAAAGAGAGATAGATAGAGAATGTTATCATAAAAACCCTACACTACGGTCGGCGCCCCGGGTCAACGACCCCGTCCCATATGTATCTCCTACTCACCAACTATTACTACTTCCCCGGCCTCGCCCAGTTCATAGTCATACTCATACCCGTGTCCGACTCGTGTTATGATGATGATGATGATTTTCATTTCACGCACGCCACTGGTGTCACTATACACATGAATGATACACTAAGACCTTTAATATAGGTAGCTATTTATACCTAACGGACATTTCCAAGTCATTTCACTTTCCAACTTTTATTTACAATTGAATTATTCACAAATTGCTTCCCTACACGAATTTCTAGTGAAACTAGTAGAGCCACGATTTAATGTACACATTTTGGTAAATCTTCACTATTTCGAGGCTATGAACATTTACTTTCTACAAATAATGTGAAAATAACAAATATTTATTTCAGGTCTGCCTAATTCCGAAAATATAGTTATATACTTGGATGTATTTCGCGTGGTTGATTTTAATTAATAATAATTGTAGTGTCAGTGTACCTGACAAACTCTCCGACACACTGTATACAACGTCAGTTATATGAAAAATAACTATAATTTCTGGTACTCCATATTAAAGAAAATTATGATGAATTAAAGATTAGAAAAGTGCACTAGGCTAATAAATGTGTAATTGGATTTATTAAATTATAAATAGTAACTAAACTTGGCCAATGTTAACATAATTATTTAAAGCACACTAATGGGGTTACTTAAATATCAATAAGAATGTATGTGTCTGTCAGGCTGTGTGTGACCGCTCTACAGCCTATACCGTTGAACATACGAATATGTTTTGAATTTAAGACTTGTATATCCCTGGAAACCTATTTTTGAAAAGGATATTACTACCGGAAGTGCTTGTTTACTCGTGTTATTTTACGAGTTTTAATCAAAGTTAATATAAAAATTATAGATATTTAAATTTGTAGCAACTTTTGTTTGAAACGCCCTCTGCGCGCATTTTAAGAAAATAAAATAATTATTTCTAATTATTATGGCCTTTTGGTTAACAATTTGAAAAAAATGTTGTAGATATAATGAGTCGATTATTTTGAAATAATTAAATACAAATATTTGTTTTAGTGTATATTTTAAAATTAAAAATTATAATATTAAATTTTTTTTTTCGGGCTTTGGTTTAACAATATGAAAAATTCTTGTAGACATAAAATATCTTAGAATTTTTAGTAGAATATTTGAGTGTTTTAATTATTTTTATAAGGGCAGTATTAAGGGGGGCTCCAAATTTTCGGCCCCTATAATTCTGGAAGTATACCGGTGATTAGATTTAAACTGCGACCGGATTCAAATGGGATACCAAATAATAAGTGTAGCAAATTTGGTGTGAATTGCTCCGGTACCTTCAGAGGAGTAGAGGGCACAAATTTGGTCTTACGAGCAACGACTAACATCCAAGTTATATATATTTTTGGATTCAGGGCGACGAGACAAACACTTTTTTAAGGTTTTTTTATCCGTGAATGCTACAGACACACGACCAATTGCTTTAGCTCTTTTGTACTTCATATGACGAACTAAAATCGCGCCAATTTAACTTCAGTTATTTTATAATGTTCTGACACGCAATTTATATTAAATTTCTAACGTATTTTCCCACTTATTATTATACAACCATTATTGATTAATTAATGAGTATTTTATTTAAATAAATAGTATATATAAAATGGGATTTTTAGATTATAGTTTTAGATAATTATTTTTGTCATATATTCAAATTCGTGCCGGTATAATATTTTAGCCATCCACTGTTATCGGACAATTAACCAAAGAATGTCAACAGAAATAACACTGCATTGCATCTGGCATTCTTGTGCAGTAACACATTGTAACCGCCTACGCTTTCATTCTATATAATCTTCTAGGCTAGACCAAGGAGACACTTATAAATAAAGATAATTCCATTAATAACTATGAGACGGATACGCGACAAAAATAAACAGATATTTCTTTCATATATATATACAAAATCTTCATCAAGGCCTTTTTAGATCTTTCATAAATAATAAATTCATAGCCTTTAAAAAAAGTAATAAAACTAAAAATTCAGTCGTTTTTGCATAAGGCATTCGCACGAGCGTGTTTTAAAACTAAATCCCTCGCTGTTTTTTCTTGCATACACATTATTGTTCTTTTTTGTTTCCTCTAGTTCCCGTTTGTCTTTTCTATATATTTATGTATATGGGGGGCGCCAGATATATATTAGGGACCATGCAAGTATGTAAAAAAAAAGCAATTTTAATGCTTTATTCTTGTCAACCTCGCAAGTGGGTATATTCAAGTTGACCCCTTCAGTTGCGAACTGGCAACTTATGATTATACATCCTAAAATTCTGTGTTTTGTCATATTTGCCGACAATATAAAATGGGCTTATTGCGTAGGGTAGAATTTTGCAAATTTTTATTATTTATATACGTTATAATCATTCATTTGAAATGAATTCAACCAAACTTTATATTTTCTTATACGCAGTAATAATTAATCTTGTAATCAACTCGAAATACATGTTTTGATCCTCTATGAATCGAATATGACTAATTTCGGAATGACGTGTGTGTTTGTCTGTAAACACCAAACAGCCAAAACTGTATATAATTTTTTTTTTGCCTTTTCTCCAATATCACTACAACGGCAGCACTTATGACAAAACATGTTATGTTCATAATGAATAATATTAATATTTCCCACAACTTTTGTTTAAAAAGTTTTTTCAAAAAGTGTACCAGTTACGAGAAAACTGCTACGATAAATCTTATATTTCTTATTAATGTTGCCATAAGTACGCATGAATGGGAATTATATTTAATAAATCATATGAACTGACAACATTTTAACACAGAAACAAAATAGACATAAATAATGTGATATTTGTCATTTAAAATCGGTTATCAAAAATAAATCGACTGAGAACATTTCATCATATTGGTTATTGCAGATAAATATTGAAAAATAGTACATATTAAATATAATATTTGACAATATTGATAAAGTGATTGGTAGGTTTGACAATTTGTCGAGGAATTATATTTCTAGTAAAAAGTGCATTAAAATAATCCACAATTAAAACATATTTATTACATTTTTGCAAATTGTGACGCCAAAGGTGAATAATAATTTTGAAATTAAAAATATTGTAGCACGCACGCATGCGGTGCACAGCTTATTTGCAGTTGTTTTAAACAATAGGCATGTGGCAAGCTTTTGCTGTGGAGGAAATAACATATACATCTTAATTTAGAACCCATTTAATTACTATAACCGATATCAATTTATTAAATAACGCTCAACTTCAATAGTTATTCAATATTGAAATTTGTAACTTGAATTTCAAATTTTAGAACCAGATTTTGGTATCCCCTCCTCTTATAGTAACAGTGTTGCATATAATGCAAAAACAATTTTGAAATACGTAAGTCCACTTTTGGTAAATTGTATGATTGTGTTTTCACATAACCAATATCACTCTTGTTTAATAATAATGCACAATTGTAACACTAACCTTTCGAAAAATAATTAATAAAAAGGCTTGCCACATGCATATTATAAAGAACATACGACTAAAAGAGGTTAGATAACATTTTTCTGATAGCCAACTGCGTTGCCGAATCTACTTATGAAAACAACTAAAATGTATTATCAACTTAAAGGTAATAACCCTATCCCTCATACCAGATAAGTGTATAAGGCGCGAAACTTAAATAATTCGAATCTTATAATATATAAGATAATATAATATATATATAGTTTAAAATACATTGTTTCTTTTCGCAAAAATAATTAATATGGCTTGCCACATGGCTATTCTGTATTATAAATTTATTAATCAATCAATATTAATTGCTTTCATTGTTGGTTAATATTTTATCTCTTCAATAATCAGTGGTTATAAATAGATTTTCTTCATTAAAAGTAACACCAAATAGAGAATATGGCGAACTGAAGGCATTGGTACTTAAGCTAAAATAAGTAAAAATACGTTTCGGTTACTTGAATCTGCCACTGTCTTCAGGCATGACCTGATTTGTTTTGTTTTAAATTTATACTACGATTGTCAGTGTATAATATGATGTAAAGCACAAAGAAAAAAAATGCTTCAATTAAAATGTCTATTACAGATTAATAGAACTATAAATAACACTTGTTTATTTCACGGTTCAAGGACTCATTGTGTGAAATCAATGTTGGATAGATATTTTTATATGAAGGTATTTATAATTTCTGTTTTAATATAAATTTAAATTATCTTCTTAAAGCGATATACTCTTATAAATATATCCCAATTACTAATAAACTGGATTCTATTTGAACTGACTTTCCGGTTTTGTATATAAATGGATTTGCGATTTTGTATATAAATGGAAACCGATTTAAAACGTCGACTCACTCTTGTTTGTGAGAACGATTTTGTAATTGTGGTAGTGTTCCGTAAAGGAAGAAAAAACAAACAAAAAAGATATATACAACTTCCGTTTCTCGCGGTCAATTCTAGGGTCCACCGCGGTTGTCTTCGTCATCGACGTTATTATCCGTATGAAAGTATAATTGTAGTTCGTTCCTCTCGTGCGCATAAACTAACAAATAACTGCGTACGCGCATACGTGCTCACTTCTATTCATGAATTTCTCACACTGCCGCCGATCAAAATAGAAAATGTCGCCTGTAAATGTATTCTGATTGGCCACGGCGCACGGGGTGCGAGAACAGGTGAGAGATATGGCTATTTTACGGATTATTATTTCATTATTACAAGATTTAAATATATTAAATAGCAATGCATTTTAAATTTTGCATATTATTATTGTTGCTGAATTCAGCGTAAAAACGAAAAAAATGAAACATAAACAAGATTTTATTTTATACCAACAAAAATGGTACAAAACATGGAAGTTTTAGTGTGCAAAAGAAGGGAGAGGTGATGGCTCATGCAATCAATGGACGCTGATTGCAACAAAGTGTCTGAAATTATTACAGTTTTATTAGAAAAACTGCGTTTGAGAGATGAACTTTTTTTTTTAAATATCGCCCCTTAAGTACTAACCAAATTGTTTTCTATGAACTATCATGAACATATGTAATTTCTCATAAAATAAATTGACTTTTCATTACGGTTTTCTGTCATTTTGTGAAAAGCTGGGGCAACGTGTACCCCCCTATATTTGTCAAAGTAGGCGAACCACTTACTGTCATAAATAAGTTCTGCCCATTAAATATGTCGCGTCCAACTATGATATCACATACCAGGAAATGGCGAATCGCACATGAAAATATCACGAATACGAATTTCCCTCCTTTAATAATAATGAACCTTGTGAGTGTAGCTGTGTAATATGGGGTTTTCGTAATTGTGTACGTATAGTGTTCCTTATTATCATTCCATCCTATTGAGTGATAATGGGAACACGATAAGAGTTCGGTTCACATAAGCATTAGTAGCGAGCGTACGAGTTGCGTGGACGCAATTTGTGCGTGTATGTGTGTGAGTGTTTGCGGCGCGTGTATATGCGTAATATGGCGAATGTTGTCGTCTTCCAACTGATACGACGCCGTTCATATCAGCCATGTAGTAAATGTTATTAAAACGATATTTACGTTTTACATATTCAGAAATTAGAAGCTAATTGCCTGCTGCCTTCCTATGCTTTTGTTTTTGCATAAATCGTGATTTTTTTGTTACTTCATTCATAAAAAACATTTCATTCATAATTTTCTTTCGATTTGACACAACTTTCGCTTTTAATAAAAAGCATACTTCGTGCTTAGTCTAGTTTTTGTGTAATTTCTTCTATAGTTTTACCACTATTTATTGAACTATATCTTACAATTATTATGTTTAAAATGTGGCACGTATAATTAATAAGCGTTTTCCAACAGCAAAAATAGATATAATTCATACTTTAGTTAAAACAATGAACATTTATTCGTATTAATTATTTGAATGCCTTAGAAGAAAGTAAACAATTCAATTCAAAAAAGACATAATGGATCATTAAAACGACAGAATAGCGCAACGGAAAACAAGATTGAAAAATATATTGTAAAATAATAAATAATCTTTGAAATTTAAAATTAAATTACATTCAAATATAACAGTAATAACTTTACTGTTTCCTTTATACCGATTTGTAAAGTAATATTTGTTCGGCGACGGTTTATGTTAGAAATAGAAACAATTCATACTTTTGTTAAACAACGAACATTTATTCGTATTAATTATTTGAATGCCTTAAAAGAAAGGAAACAATTCGAAAAAAATCATATTAGATCATTAAAACGACAGAATAGCGCAACGGAAAACCAAATTGCAAAAAAATATAATCAATTTTCTGTGTGTGTGTGTGTGTGTGTGTGTGAACGCTCTAGAGCCAAAACTGTCGAACCTAAAATGATGAAACTTCAAACTTAAGACTTGTATATGCCCTAGATGTGCACCTCCTATTTTGAAAAGAATATTCAAACCGGTAGTGTATGTTTACTCATATTTTGTTCTATCTCCAATATCACTAGAACGGCTACACTTACGGCAAAAATAGTTATGTTCATAATGAAAGATATTAATATTTCGCACAACTTTTGTTTGAAACATTTCTTCAAAAAATGTACCAGTTGCGAGAAAAATGCTACGAAACAAATTATAAATATCTTGTTTATGTTGCCATGGATTCGCATGTAGCTTAATAAATCGGATCATCTACTATTTTGACAGGAAAACAAAATAGACTCAATTAGATGAATGACATGTCAGAATATTTCTGTAGAGTATTGGTTAGTTTTGATAGCTAGTACTTCAAAACCATTACAAATTGGTATTGGTTAATTTGACTGCTTGTTTTGGTTACATATAAATAAATATATTTAGTGAACACTGCGTAAAAGAAAGTCGAGAGCAGGCCACTCCAGATATTTTAAATTCAGAATGTCCTATTAATATGAACTAGTAACGATGTTGCTATCAATTTTGCAAATAACGTATTTAACTATCAAATCAAATCGTTCAAAATGGCACCGTCAGATTTCGTGGCATGCCACTTCCCAATATCAAAACACGCAACTTATGAATTATTCAAAGGCATAGTTTAAGCGAGCTAAGTGAATAATGTTGTAATTGCAAATAAGTCCGCGCCTGAATTTTGATTTAATATTACTTATACCAGTCGCTTTGCAAACATGTAGAATTGGTTGCATGCATTCTAGGCGTACTAAATATGAAGCTGAGATTTTGAAAGATTTTAACAATTTCCATATTGATACAAAAACACAATATGTATATTCCCTTATCGGTTGCATGGGTTCCCCTTAAAAATACCTGTTGTAAACTAAACTGATAAGTAAGTGGGCCGTTATTATCTGTGTGTGGTGAACTAACTTCATGGTGCTGTGTGTATACACTATTATTCCCTCAATTATTCCTTATCTTTAACACCTCAATGCTTGCAAAACTACGCACTATATAAAGTTACATTTACACAGTAACATTCTTAGTACAGTTCGACAAAAATATATGATTCTAATATTAGCGTTCGAATATTTTTAGTTATAAATAGGGTTACACATGTCTAATTAATGTTCTCAATTGAGTATTTTCAAACGAGACCATAGCATAAATATTTCGTACACGTCATATCGTGTTTGTATCAAAAATGCACGTCATAACAAAAATATACACTCACACTAAAAGAATACCAAAGATGTTTGTTTATATACTCAAACGAATGGAATAATATGTTAACAACTGATGTGCATTTCTATCTATGTCATTGAAATAAATGATTCACAGCCAATCAGACACCCTTAAGGATTGTTCACAGCTAAAGAATTAGTAATTAAGCTTAGAAATTATAAATAATAATTGCAGTTTGTTGTATGGCATACAAGGTTAACGTTCACAGCAACAAACTTTATCATAAATTGTGTTGCTTGGAATGTTAACATTGCTTATCATAATACAAACTAGATTATTATTTGTAATTTTCTAAGTTTAACTACTAATTGTTTCGCTGTGAACAATCCTTTATTATAAAATATGCTGTTTACTCATAATTTTCAATTTGTCAAAACCTAATTCACATTTATATAAACTATAAAAAAATGTATATTATTTAACCAAATTTTTCTAAATAATTACACCTAACTATCCCCAAAAAGAAAATTTTAAGTGACCTTTACTTGACTTTCTTAAACTTAACTTTTACTATATAATCGAAATAACAAATTAGTTTCCGAAATATGAGTATTTGAAATTACGGAAAATGATTAATTTTCGGTATTCTTTTGCTCAATATTATCTCAAACAAGCTACAACGCACCTATGCGTCCAGCTCGCGCCTTATGAATAATATATGCGATTGCAAGCAACGATTTTTATTTATTATGCCCCTTTGGTTAACAATTTGAAATAAATGTTATACGATATAAAAAGTGCATATTTTAAAATTCAATATTATAATATTTAATATTTTTTTACGGCCATTGGGTTAACAATATGAAAAAATCTTGTAGACATAAAATATCTTAGAATTTGTAGTAGACTTTTTAAGTGTTTTAATTATTTTTATAAGGGCAGTATTGAGGGGGGTTCCAAATTTTGGGGCCCTCTAACTCAGGTAGTATACGGGCGATTAATTATAAATTGGGAGCAGATTCAAATGGGATGCCAAATAATATGTGTACCAAATTTGGTGTAAATTGCTCCGGTACCTTCAGAGGAGTAGTGGTCACAAATTTGGTGTTACGAGCGAGCGACGACTAACATCCAAGTATATAAGTTATATATATTTTTGGTTTCAGGGCGACGAGACAAACACTTTTTGTTAAGGTTTTTTTTTAATACGAGAATGCTACAGACACTCGACCAAATGCTTTAGCTTCTTCTGTACTTCGTACGGCGAGTTAAAAAGGTTTTCTAAACCGATGTTCAAGGGTGTAAAATATCGCTAATTCGAACAGCCATTTTAAAATTTAGTTCATATTAAAAATTGAGTTTATTTTTGCTCAATACTATAGCAAAATATTTTCTAGGTAGTTTTTCGACTTCCGTGAACCATATTGAATTTATGGCTTCGAATAATCTTTTAACAAGGTATTGTTGTTTTAGTGAAACCTGCTACTTGCATCAATCAGTATGAATGGTTCGGATGATTGCGATAGTGATTGATGTTCCCACTTAGGCGGGGAACGCGCCCTGCTTTACGCAGAAATGCAGCGCTTTAGCAAGTGTTGCAATTGCAGAGTACAGAGTTATTTATAACATGCGACCCCACCTGACTTACCCTTTTGCTTCTCCTGATATAGCTCATAAACTCGACCCTCATCCTAAGAGGACTAACCAACTACTTGGTGACACCACAAAGCACCTTTGATTATAACGTTACTCCAGTGCGAATTCATTTGTTTATTCTACTTTTTTTTTTGTGCAATTTGATTTGAAGGAAAAATTGTAATACATTTACTATTATTCGGTAATTACAATTAATAAATCGAGGACGTTTTATGACAATTATTTGTGTTCATTTTGTTGATGTAAATGCTAGCATTGCTTGTCATAATATAAACAGGATTATTATTTGTTATTTCTTATCTAAATTACTAATTGGTTCGCTGTAAAGGATTGTTCACAGCGAAACAATTAGATAATTTCAAATAATAATCTAGTTTGTATTATGGCAAGCAATGTTAACATTCCAAGCAACACAATTAATGATAAATTTTGTTGCTGTGAACGTTAACCTTGTATGTCATACAACAAACTGGAATTATTACTTATAATTTCTAAGCTTAATTACTAATTCTTTTGCTGTGAACAATCCTTAAATGGAGCTAAATATTTAAAAACAATATCTTAAGCAGAAGTAATGGTGCATGAGTTAGAGAAATAGTGTATCTTATAAAAATTAAAGATATTGTAATTTCTAGTAACGTTTATTTAAATGTTTCTTCTAAAAACGTACCATTTACTAAAGAAAACGATAGTTTACTCGTGTCTTTTTTTAAGTTTCCCCAAACAAAACGACTTAAAGAGAAATTAAATAAACTCTAGCAAGTTTTGTTTAAACAGTTTTTTCGAAAATTGTACAATTTACTGAAACGTCGCCCTTTGAAAATTGCCATCTTACATTTACGTTTCCATAGTTACCACACATATTGGTATTGTTTCACAGCAATCGATACGTATCAATTTTTCATGTTCGGAGATAAAAACTTTCAAATAGGCCATTTTATAGGTTTTTTAAATTATTCTTTTCAATTTTTTCCTCGAGTTTGATGAATTTGAAATACATATTTTCATATTAGTTTCCATAGCTACCAAATATTTCACGTGCATTTGTATTTTTTTATGAAAGTCCTGTGCTGGCCACAACAGATATTTTTTTTTAATATATATATATATAATGTTTCGGTCGTGTACATGTATATGTATACAAGTTTCCACACTAAACAATTGAAAATGGACTATGGTTCTTTTTAGACAGCCCATAAATCTATAAACTGTCTGAAGTTGGCGCGATCAGCTTCTGAATGCATTATTTATGGTTACGGTTTGTTACATACATACAGTATGTGTGTAAGTAAGTGTACAATTCATTGTCGATCAAAATATAGCAGTAACCGTTTTTTATTTACTGTTCAGCATTATTCTTTTGGTTCGCCTGTGTTCATCGAGTGTGCAACTTTGTATGTGTGTGTGTGTGTGTGGTCGAATATAATAATCATAATAATATTAAATGATAATTCGGGTGGAATGTGGGGAGTAGTCCGGTACCCCAAAATCTGGTTTTTATTTAACTATTATCTTTGAAGGGTTGAGGGGGTACAGATACAGATGATACCTTGGGGTTGTACGGGTCACATGTTTATTGCTACTAAGTGGCCTATATCTTTTGTCACGATGCGTCCTCTTCGCGTTTATATGTTGACCACTTACTTATTCACGAATTATGGACAGTGGCAGCGGGACTACAGATCCACAGTTTCCAGATAATATTACGTAACATTAAATTTAAGGCTAAACACTTGCTGAAATATGCTTACGATAATAAGTCTCCGAAGTACTATTCATATCTATAATGTTTAACAATCAATTTTATATATATACATATCACCTCTGTACTCTAATGAATATTTAATGATCATTTTACAGCTACAATAATTAAATTCTGTTGTAACAAAATATGCCATACTGTATGGTTCTAGGTCTAGTCTTTATAAATCAGAAATCAATAGTTATTTACCGTTGCTAGACAAACAATGAGTTACTTAAACAAGATACTAATAGAGTCTATTTTGTATTCCTGTCAAAATATTGCCAGGCGCAGATGATCCGATTTATTAAGCTACATCCATGGCAACATAAACAAGAGATTTTTGATTTTTCGTTGCTATTTTCTCGTAACTGGTACATTTCTTGAAGAAACTTTTCAAACAAAAGTTGTGCGAAATATTAATATGTTTCATTATGAACATAACTATTTTTGCCGTAAGTGCAGCCGTTCTAGTGATATTGGAGATGCATTGAGTAAGCATTTTTTTCAAAAATAGGTGCACAACTAGACCATATACAAGTCTTAAGTTTGTAGTTTCATAATTTTACGTTAGACAGTTTCGGCTCTTGAGCGTTCACCCAGACAGACACACACACAGACGTCACTCCGAAAATAGTCTCATTCGATTCAGGGGAGCTCAAAACGTGTATATCCGTTGAAATCTCGTTCGATTACTTATTACTTCGTAAATGAAAGTAAAAATTAATATGTGTGTTACGTAATGTTTTTACGCACTATTCCCATTTAATAATTTTCATTTAATGTATAACATAGGCAAGTTTTATATTAAAATATGTTTTTCGCTTGTTTTTGTATTTCATTATTATGAATAAATTCAAAGCCAACAACACTTTTATACGAACCTTAATCGAACATGAATATAAACCTCAGAACACAACCCAAACAACCAGTTTCGCGCATGCGTTCAATTTTCATTTGAATTCTGCATGAATATACATTTTATAAATGAGAATTGACTGAAAATTAAAGTTAAACGGTTGCAAGAATTCGATTTAAAATAAAGACAATTTGAGTAATTATTCCGGCCATATTGTATTTATATATTGAATAATTGAAATCATACTAGAATATTTCTCAAAATTATACAGTGGTATATGTCACCTTTGTGCCCTATAATCATATACTTAACCAATAACTCAAGCAACAAAATGATACAGTGGTAAATATCATCTTCATGCCCTAAGGATCGAATATTTAACATTTTTGTGTTGCGCTCCGCCACTGTCCGCTAACTATTTAGTCTTTCCGTTTGCTACACTGTTTTTCTTTAGAAAAGTGTATAAGGAGGGGACAGGTAATATGTAAAGAAGTATATGTACAACCGTATATCATGTTACAGGGCCAAGCAATGCACACGTGTTTTTTGGCCACCCCGAAATAACAAAATAAAAATGGAATAAACTAAATGTAACGCCCGACGGCTTGTCGTTTACACAGCAGAACAATACCATTTTCGTTTAGGACTCACCTTGCTGTTTTTTTATTTAACAGTGTGTGTGTGTGTGTGTGTGTGTGTTTATTAAAATACCTCTTCGCATTATATTCGACACGCATTATATAAATCAGTGCTCGTTTCGTATCTAAAATAGATTTCTATCTCAACTCCCTTCGTTTTATGCTCAAAGGCGTGTAACCGAACACAAACTAAACGGATTGTATTTTATTCATTGTTTTCTACTCAATTAATTCATACATTTTGTATGTGGACATTCCAGCCAGCAGGTTCATCATTCCATGTGAATTTGCTGATTATATCAGTCATACACTCATTGTCGCACTCTTTTTACTTTCTTATAAGCAGTAATAAGTAAGACAAACTTGCGACGAGCTTAAGGCATTGGTGCCTGTACCTATGCTCTACGCATTTTTGTCCTTTCTCCAATAACACTAGAACGGCTGCACTTATAGCAAAAATAGTCATAGTCATGTCCAAATCATACTCAAAGCGGCTAAAGGCACATTTGCGACGAGCTTAAGCCATTGGTGCCTGTTCCTATGCTCTATTTATTTTTTGTCCTTTCTCCAATAATACAAGAACGGCTGCACTTATACCAAAAGTAGTTATAGTCATGTCCAAATCATACTCAAAGCGGCTAAAGGCACATTTGCGATGAGCTTAAGGCATTGGTGCCTGTACCTATGCTCTACGCATTTTTTTTCCTTTCTCCAATAGCACTAGAACGGCTGCACTTATACCAAAAGTAGTCATAGTCATGTCCAAATCATACTCAAAGCGGCTAAAGGCTCATTTGCGATGAGCTTAAGGCATTGGTGCCTGTACCTATGCTCTACGCATTTTTTGTCCTTTCTCCAATAACACTAGAACGGCTGCACTTATACCAAATGTAGTCATAGTCATGTCCAAATCATACTCAAAGCGGCTAAAGGCACATTTGCGATGAGCTTAAGGCATTGGTGCCTGTACCTATGCTCTATGCATTTTTGTCCGTTCTCCAATAACACTAGAACGGCTGCACTTATACCAAAAGTAGTTATAGTCATGTCCAAATCATACTCAAAGCGGCTAAAGGCACATTTGCGATAAGCTTAAGGCATTGGTGCCTGTACCTATGCTCTTACGCATTTTTGTTTTTTCTCCAATAACACTAGAACGGCTGCATTTATAGCGAAAATAGTCATGTCCAAATCATACTCAAAGCGGCTAAGGCACAATTGCGATGAGCTTAAGGCATTGGTGCCTGTACCTATCCTCTATGTATTTTTTGTCCGTTCTCCAATAACACTAGAACGGCTGCACTTATACCAAAAGTAGTTATAGTCATGTCCAAATCATACTCAAAGCGGCTAAAGGCACATTTGCGATAAGCTTAAGGCATTGGTGCCTGTACCTATGCTCTTACGCATTTTTGTTTTTTCTCCAATAACACTAGAACGGCTGCATTTATAGCGAAAATAGTCATGTCCAAATCATACTCAAAGCGGCTAAGGCACAATTGCGATGAGCTTAAGGCATTGGTGCCTGTACCTATCCTCTATGTATTTTTTGTCCGTTCTCCAATAACACTAGAACGGCTGCACTTATACCAAAAGTAGTTATAGTCATGTCCAAATCATACTCAAAGCGGCTAAAGGCACATTTGCGATAAGCTTAAGGCATTGGTGCCTGTACCTATGCTCTTACGCATTTTTGTTTTTTCTCCAATAACACTAGAACGGCTGCATTTATAGCGAAAATAGTCATGTCCAAATCATACTCAAAGCGTCTAAGGCACAATTGCGATGAGCTTAAGGCATTGGTGCCTGTACCTATGCTCTATGCATTTTTTGTCCTTTCTCCAATAACACTAGAATGGTTGCACTTATGGCAATAATAGACATGTACATATCATACTGAAAGCGGCTAAAGGCAAATTTGCGATGAGCTTAAGGCATTGGTGCCTGTACCGTTTGAAAGTAGGTTTGGCTCATTTAAAGTTAAAAATATAGTTTATAGTTTGTGCCGTATTATAAGAAATAATAACATAGATGTTAGTCAAAATTTATATTATTATAACGTCGATCTCCTTGACGAATTCCATTAAAAATATATTATAACTTAACAAACGTTAGGTATATAGAGAATTCGAACAAAATGAAAGTGTATTATAGTATGAATGAACAAGATTGTGCAGCATTAGTTCTGTTGTGCATTGTAAAGATATGAAACAAGACATCTCACGCTTCGTACATCAAGTAATGGCAGTAAACGTGCATAAATTATCGGTCGAAACAAACGACATTTTAATGATTCTCCTCTCTGTTGGTGAATTCATTTGAAGTGTGTCTGACATTGTTGTCTGCACACAACAGCGTTTCTTTCTTTTTTTTGTACGTGTGGATTCATTGATCAAATGTTTGATTTGGATATTTCTCGTTGCAGTCCAACAACGAAGGTTATAGTATCGAATCTGCCAGCACATGTACGCTTCGAGGATTTGGAACCATTGCTGGCGCCCCACGGCAAGGTCCAGGCATGCGACAAACTCACATCCAGAGATCCCAACAGCCAAACTGTACAGATCACCTTCGATACACCTGAACAAGCACAACTGTAAGTAACCATCACTTTTCCTACCTTTTAATCAATGTGTTTTTTTTTATTATTAATATTCGCAATGATAATTAAATAAATATACGATTTAAGCAAAAATACTCGAGTCAAATTGTTCTTCTTGTATAAGAATAAACGTATTTGTAGAAAATCGGCAAAAGTATATAAGGTTCAAGATATATCATCTTTGTACGAATCAAATTCATAATTTATGTTGCAAATTATTAAAATTATACTTATAGAAAAATCCATATAACTTTTGTGCTCTAAAGAACAAATATTAAAATACCAAAAACTTGCAAAAATATTCAGGACATGTCACCTTCCTGCTCTACGGATCCAATACGTAATCCATATTTAAATTAATACTGACAAGCTTACAAAATTATATTGTGGACCATATAACTTTTGTGCTCTAAAGAACAAATATTAAAATACCAAAAACTTGCAAAAATATTCAGGACATGTCACCTTCCTGCTCTACGGATCCAATACATAATCCATATTTAAATTAATACTGACAAGCTTACAAAATTATATTGTGGACCATATAACTTTTGTGCTCTAAAGAACAAATATTAAAATACCAAAAACTTGCAAAAATATTCAGGACATGTCACCATCCTGCTCTATGAATCCAATACGTAATCCATATTTAAATAATACTGACAATTTTACAAAATTATATTGTGGAGCATGTAACCTCTGTGCTCTAAAGATCAAATTAATATCCAATAATTATATAAAGGTGGAAAACTGCAAAATTATGCTGTAGGATGTATCGCCTTTGTGCCCTAAGAGTATATGTAACTTTTTCATATTTGGTACTTCAACATACTCCAATTTTGCTTATAGAGCCTCAAAAAATTCCAACGTATTATCTATATCGTTCGGGAAGACAAGAGACTCAATAGGAAACTAACAATTTTGCTTAGAATTTTAGTATTAAAACTGTCAATTACTCTCAAATGTCCCGTTAAATGAATATAAAATTGTCTACCTCTAAAATAGAGCCTCAAAAAATTCCAACGTATTATCTATATCATTCGGGAAGACAAGAGACACAATTAGGAAACAAACAATTTTGCTTTGAATTTTAGTTTCAAAACTGTCAATTACTCTTAAATTTAGAATGCCCCGTTAAATGAAAATGGCATTGTCTACCTCTAAAATAGAGCCTCAAAAAATTCCAACGTATTGTCTATATCGTTCGGGAAGACAAGAGACTCAATAGGAAACAAACAATATTGCTTTGAATTTTAGTATTAAAACTGTCAATTACTCTCAAATTTAGAATACCCCGTTGAATGAATATGACATTGTCTACCTCTAAAATAGAGCCTCAAAAAATTCCACCGTATTATCTATATCGTTCAGGAAGACAAGAGACTCAATAGAAAACAAGCAATATTGCTTTGAATTTTAGTATCAAAACTGTCAATTACTCTCAAATTTAGAATGCCCCGTTAAATGAATATGAAATTGTCTACCTCTAAAATAGAGCCTCAAAAAATTCCAACGTATTATCTATATCGTTCGGGAAGACAAGAGACTCAATAGAAAACAAAACGGTCGCTCTTTGCCCTGCATAAGACACCTGTACTTGATGCAGTTTCCAGATGCGAAACATATTTACATAAACTATCTTCAAATATCATCATTTGTCTTACAAAGTAGTAAAATTAATTAGCATACGAGATCAGATCTTATTTGACGGATATGTGACGAGTGTATAAGTGGATTTTGAACAGGTCCGTAGGTAATAATGTAGATTGTTATTGATGAAGTCTCTTGTTTCGCAGGGCGGTGCTAAATGTAAATGGCGCTGAACTTGAAGGCGCCATCCTTAAAGTAGAATTGGCCGTTGAGAGAAGACCGCAAAGACGTGGGCCTCGCGGTCCCGGGGGACCCGCTTTCGGCGGGCTCCCCGGCCAAGGACGCCAGACAGATTTTCCACTTCGCATACTCGTCCAAAGCGACATGGTAAGCATACACACATTTCTACAGAACTAAGGCATTAAATAGGTGATCATTATTTATTATCACTTCCGAATTTCATAAATAAATCAATAAGTTTGTGGCAAGCCATTATTATTACGAAAGTAGACACTATTATAAGCTATACAAGTTTTCTTTTCCTAATTAAATTTTCATATTTGATAAGATATAATTTTTTAAGTTTCGCGCTACGCCTCGCATATTACAACATGTGTCTTTGCACGAATATTAAATGTATAATAGGGTATTACATTAACTTGGTAATGATTTATGTGGTTATTGATTCGGCAACTATGTTGGCTATCGACCCTCATATTTTAGCGAAGTCACAAAACAACTGTTAATAGCAAACAACTAAATTTATTTAGCAAAACTGATAACAAGTAAATACATGTTAACAGATAATATCGACCGCCAAAATAAGTATAACTAATTCAAAATTGAACGCTGTTGATATAATAAAGTGATAGGGGTCAATTTCTAAAATTTTAAATGCTAGTTATAAATATCAATACTAAATAAATATTGAATTTCAGCGTTTTAACGTAAACTGATAGGGTTTATAGTAATTGGACAAGTTTTCTTATTCAGGAGATATACAACCTATATGCATATATGCGTAGAAAGGTGTTTGTTATTATTATTATTACATATTTTGGCTACATTACAGATAACTGTTTTTTATTTACGCTGCTAAGCAGAAAAAATAAAAACATGGTAATAGAAAATATTGTATTGTACAATCTGCTGTACGCAGCTATTTCACCAATTTAGCGCAGTTATAAGATACATCGCAGTTTTAAAGTTAAATAAAGAAATATGCCCATTATAAGGCTATAAAATTAATATATATATGCCATTTTCGCCATAGCAATAGCTTGCCACATGCCTATTAAATGGGCAATATAAAAAAATTCACAGCAAAACAATTAGTAATTAAGAAATTACAAGTAATAATTCTAGTTTGTTGTATGACATAGAATACTAATGTTCACAATAACAAAATTTATAATTTTGTTGCTGTGAATGCTAGCAATGATTGTCATAATACAATCTAGATTGTTATTTGTAATTTTTTACTATTTGGTTCGCTGTGAATACAGCTTAATTCTTCAACGTTTTCACAGACTGTGATTAATAAGCCGTTTCTATTTTTAATTTTCTTAACTTCAATAACTTCAAGATGAAATTCCTCAACTGATTAATTAAATCTATAGATCAGATTTATAAATTAGTGAACTTCTTTTGATCTATATTTGTGATTCTATATATCTATATGTCCTCATCGCATTCATGTATATTTCAGGTAGGAGCGATAATCGGTAGACAGGGTTCCACAATTAGACAAATAACGCAACAAACACGTGCACGTGTTGACGTTCATCGAAAGGATAATGTAGGCTCCTTAGAAAAAGCTATAACCATCTATGGTAATCCAGAAAACTGTACGAACGCATGCAAACGAATCCTCGAAGTAATGCAACAGGAAGCGAATAATACCAACAAAGGGTAAGTTTGCGTTATTCTACTAAAAATAATTAACTTTTACTAACTGATATTTCTAATTCCAGTGAAATTTGCTTGAAAATCCTGGCACACAATAATCTAATAGGAAGGATCATCGGTAAAGGTGGCAACACTATCAAAAGAATAATGCAAGAAACAGACACCAAGATCACAGTGTCCAGCATAAACGATATCAACTCATTCAACTTGGAACGTATTATTACAGTAAAGGGATCGATTGAAAATATGAGCAGGTACACCTCTTATTATTGACAATACTACTTGACATATTTACAAAATGATGTTCATTATAGAGCGGAATCCCAAATAAGTGCAAAATTAAGACAAAGTTATGAAAATGATCTGCAAGCGATGGCACCACAAAGTATGATGTTCCCCGGACTACATCCGATGGCGATGATGTCAACTGCAGGTAATTTTTTGTTTTATGATTTGTACGAAAAAGAATAGTGGATTATTTCTTTATGAGCCTCTGGAAATGTCGGGACGAATTGTCAATATCGTTCGGGATAACCAAGAGGCTCTAGAGGAAAAGGTCACTCTTTGCCCTGCCCAAGTTCTATACTTGACGCAGTTTCCAGAAATGGGACAGAGTTCATTAGTGATGTCAAAGTTTCATATTTGTTTATACTAATTCTCCAGAAATAGAGAACATTTAGTTAGATAGTGAAATACATTTAAAAAGAGTTTTTATCTAAATTAATTTGCACAAGACTGTATACTTCTATATATTTTGCAACACCCATCTTAATTTAATTTTCGAATAGAACTTCACTTCTAAAATGAAACTTTGCCCACTAATTTATATAATACTTTTTGAGGTTGCGCTTGAAATTCTCATGGTGAGAATCAGCACATTCTGTATTAAAATGTAGGCAACAACTACTTACGTAAAATGTTCTGGATGAAAATAAACTGCCAGACTACATATTTTCTTAAACTAACTATATATTTTCCACTAAATTATCTGGGAATATTAAGTTAGTGCAATGTTTTTAACTCCAAACATCTATTTTAGAATACATTGCTTAAATTTAGTATTGCCAAATAATTGGATGAAATACGTAGTAAGTTTTAGATAGTTAGATTCTTACGTATTTAGTTGATACAGAATGTGTTGTTTCCCGGCAAGAAAACTTCGAACGCAGCCTTAAGAAAAACAATATTCATAAAAATCATTTAAAATTAAATCATTCTACTCAATACAATTATTTAATATTTGTATTGAGAATATTGGCTGGTATTTTTGAATTAAATATATAAGTAAACTTTCAATATTACAAATATGTTGTAGCCACATTGTAAATAAATAATTTTTAATGTATTAAAAGAAAATGTTTGGTAAAAGTAGTAGAACAGCCAATATGAGATGTTTTTAATTGATTTTTATTGAATACAGGAATAAGTTACGGTACTACTACACCTGCAACTACTACACGTGGCGGCATGTATTCAGGGCAACCACCGTACCCGGGTATGTACCAGCCGGGAGCAACGCAGGGTGCCGGCGACTCGCAAGAGACCACATACCTCTACATCCCCAACAACGCTGTCGGAGCAATCATTGGCACCAAAGGCTCACATATCCGTAATATCATTCGTTTCTCGGGTGCATCCGTCAAAATCGCCCCACTCGATCAGGACAAGCCGCAGGACACACAAACCGAACGAAAAGTCACCATCGTTGGATCGCCGGAATCACAATGGAAAGTAAGAATCAATCCACAAACCACAGTTTGAAACATGCATACATTAGAGCTAAGTTTATGATTTCCTAATAAGCGGAGTGTCGAAGTAATGCAACAGTAATATCATTTGTTTTGTCAGTGAAATATCATATTATTGTTATTTTGCACAATTTGTAAATGTACATACAATTTCTACTTATATAGTATCGAGATTAGGAAAAAAACGATTGCTAGATTATATTTGAGTACGTTTTGGCTATTTTCTCAATGTGTGTGTATTATAAAAATCGTTTAATTTCTTTAATTTTGTTTAGGCGCAGTATCTAATTTTCGAAAAAATGCGTGAAGAAGGTTTTGTAGCAGGCTCCGATGACGTGCGACTAACAGTGGAGATACTAGTACCTAGTTCACAAGTTGGCCGCATCATAGGCAAGGGTGGGCAAAATGTGCGAGAACTGCAACGCGTCACTGGAAGCGTCATTAAACTACCCGAACAGGGTACAAGTCCGACGCCACCAGAAGATGAGACCACGGTACACATCATTGGACCATTCTTCAGTGTACAGGTGAGCATTCGAATGAATTTGTTTTAAAATTAGTTTACAAGTCGAGTCATACTACAGTTTATCCTATGAAATACTACACTGCTTAATTGTTTGAATAATGAAAATATTGTGTAATTTTTTATTTGCAGTCCGCCCAGCGGCGTATCCGTGCGATGGTTCTCCAATCAATGGCACCGGTAGCAGGCGGGCGAGGTCCCCGGGGCCCGCGACGAGATGCCCCGGGCGGTCCAGCACTGCCGCAGCCGCCAACTACACAACAACCGCAGACGTCATCGCAGCAGCAGCAGCAGCAACAACCACCACCACAACAGCAGCCACAGCAGCAGCAGTAACGCATTGAAGAGCAGTCCGTAACGCACCGCGCAAACCTACCACCATCAAACACTACCACCAACCGCACGTCATCTTCGCAGAGCGGTGGCGACGTGTGCGAATTTATAAATATCGAGTAATCTAGTACAAGTTTGTATATATCGTAACATCTCGAGGCCTTCCACTTAGTAATAACATAAAAAGAATGAAACAAAACAAAAACAAAAAAAAAAAACAGTAAAACATATATAATCGTCATACGGCGCGCGTGTTGGAGCCGGCGCCATTTTGTTATATATAAATATTATTTAAAAAGTAACGTAACATCTACGATGCCTTCCAACGTTGTGTATGTAGTCTGTATGTACATAATATAGAGTCTATATTAGTTAAAAGAGGGAGATTTGAGCGAGGAAGATGGTCTCCCTGTGTATACTACCTCTGCGCGTGCGCACTCGACACCGGCGCATTCAACGACCAATCGCGATCGGTCACGTGTTTACGCTGCCACCACCAAATCAAAACACACCTACACAGTTAGTAAACAGCTCACAAGTGCATTTCACAAATTTGGAAGTTCACTTAGGCGAGGGCGACGCTTTTATTATTATTAATGCGTTCATGTTACGTTTATTTTTTTTTATTACCTTTTCTTTTATTCTTTTTCTATTAAAGATGTTAAATGTTTTCTCTTTTTCTAATATATTATTATTATTAATATTATTCTGTTGATTGATCAGACACACAGTTTAAGTAATCGTTAAAGTGTTTTTTCTTTTCTTTTTTTTTTCTTTTTATATAGAAATAAAACATAATAGATTATTAATATAATAATATCCTGATTGGTCTTGTTTGTTTATTTGAGTTAGCTTGTTTGTTTGTTTGTTATTTTTTTTTTTGAAAATTCAATCAAAAAGATTTGTAAATTAGAGTAAGTGGACGGTGCCACATATGAATGCAGAGAAGCGCACTTGAATAAATAAATGTTTAACAACAACAACAACTAAGAAAACAAAAACAGACTCTGATATCTATAAATCTCATGCCGGACACACACATACACCGCCTAATGCAAGCAAACACCATCGCTACCAAACACACATAATCAACTACCTCAATAAAATCAAAACGTTTTTTATAACACATGTATACATAATAGCCACTGTTAAATTTCCGTTATCAGTTATTGAATAATTATTAATTATATTGCAATCAGAATCTGTATAATAATAGCCGTCGTAAATGATTCTTTTTTATTATTAACAGTTACAGAAATAATATTGATATACAATTACATAAATAAATAACATTTTTATAGTTGTTTGAAGAAACAGGTTAGCTGTTGTTTTATACAAAGCATATTAAATAATATACATAACAATATTTACTTATATATTTTAATTAATTAATTAATTGAAACACAAAGCTTAGAAACAGACTGTACCAAAGATGTATAATTGGTTGCATTTACTGTAAACCCGTGGATACAAGCGCGTTGAGTTATCCAATCAATCAATGTTTTGTTATTTGTTATTCAATCAATTTGGACTGCTACTGCTGAGCTCGATGTCAAATTTGTATTATCGGATATATAAAACAAAACAAACACGGAAAAAAACGATTTAAAAACCCAAAATATGGACAAAATTCAAATCTTTCGGAATCACACACATATATGCATACATATAATGCAAATATACACAAACACACAATAAATAATAAATGATAATCAATCCGTTACAACAAGCCAGTAACTGTAGATATATATATTTATATATATATAAAAGAATTATAATATATATAAATTGTGTCTCTGTCATTATATAAATCATTTTCAAAACAATTATATACTACTGCATCAGTATAAGCCGCAAAAAGTTCCTCAGCCCTGGGGCGTAGAAGCTGTGCGTTTAACTCGGGAGTGTCACGGACAATATTATAATTACTTCGAGAATGGTGGCATTTCGCGTGTTTCACGTCAACAGTGTAAAGTTGAAACTTTTAAAAATATGTAAAATGTCTTTGTTTGTAAATGTATGAAGATGATGTAGGAGGTGCACACAGACTGTTTCTGAATAATTGCCTTTAAATGTTGACAGATTCTGGCACGTTGTATATGATGGTGAAGTGCAGCGGCAATGCCAGCGCCGTAATCGTCGTTCATTCTGAATATGTAATGTACTGTACATTCACAGTGTTTGATAAGTGCGTGCGTGCGCATTGATACCGACCGCTGCGGCGCTGGCGTCGTTTGCGGCACTCAAATGTTACCAGGCAAGGACTGAAAATTAGTGTTAAATTGAGTGTGAATGTGAGTAAAACATTTTTTAACTATTAAATTATAAATATTGTTAGGAGATTGTTTAAAAAAATGTTCAAATAATTAACATTAATGTTACTTTTTCTTGGGAACATATCGCATTTGATGGATTACACAATTATTTTTATTCTAAGTTGTATGCGATTGTTTCAAGAAAAATGCTTAACTGTTAAAAGAAAAAAAATGAAAAGATGAAGTAAGAGTATAAAGGAGAAAAACCAAGAGAGGACGAATGCGGCCGTATTCGCATCGACGAATTGTAATAAAATGTCTTGTGTCAAGACTTAGCTTTTTATGGAGAGGCGAAGAAACGAAACGGCCGGTCGGCGGGTTAACTGTGCTTCCGAGCGCCACCGCTCAACCAAAACGAAAAAGCAGACAGGCAACAGTCGATGTAATCAATGTGTGCACGCCATACATTCCATCATCGATTCGTTCGTTCGACTTTATTAATTATTATATTTATATTATGATTATTGTTTCTCTTTTTCTATTTTTATTATTATTAATTATTGATTGTTTGTTTCTTTTTTATTTAATATTGAAATGTTTTTATGAGACGCGAATCGGGCGAAGAAAGTTTTGTTGTTTGGTTATGCCGCAGATGAGATGATAGACATGTTGCGAATGATGGATGCTGCATTGCTTCATTGACTTTACTTGACCGTATGTACATGTTGTTGATGCTTTTTTACTTGTCTGTCAATGTCAAGGCGGAAGATGAGGATGACGCTCGTATACGCACGCTTCCGGCCAGTCAACTGATAGTACAAACTACGGGAGGTATAGATGATATGGGCGTCCCGCGTAACGCCTCATATCGCCCGGCATACTAACGGCACACAACCGGGAAAGGCCGTTAGTACGCCTGGCATATTCTTTGTAAAAATAAAATTATTTTTGATAAAAATTGTTTGTTGGGGAGGATATTTTTTTGTTAGATTAAAAAACAAATTGTGAGAAGAAATTTTAAAAATTACGACTTAGATAGCGAAAAAGATGCTATTTAGACATTGTGAAAAAAATGGATATATTATATATTAATATATATTTAAATACTAAATTATGTATAAAAAATTAAATTATTTGTACAAATTTTTTAAATGAAAAAAAAAAAGTGTGCCAAAGTGAGAGGATGTTTTACCAGATAGCTGCACTTGTTTGTAGAAAATCTATAAAATATTTCTAAGGGTACATGTATTTATATCAGCGCAGTTGTCCCGGTAGTGTTCAAATGCTGCCATCTGTCCCCCACTCAACACACTAACTACGCATATTCAAACATCAGTCAACAATATCCGACTTGTAATGTACCACTATCAATCAACAAATCCAACACATATTGTAATTCGCTTTATTCATTATAATTACTATTACAATCACACAGTTCATTTATATTCGTGCGCGAATACAACATTTGTGCTCTTATGCGCCTAGAATAACCGAAACATTTAAATATTCACTTTTAAATCTACCCGCTACACACACACGTTACATGTTTGAAAGAAAAAAGATGTAAAGTAAAATAAATCGATCCATTTATTTCACATAAAAAAGAATATTTAAAACAATGAAAAGAAAGCATGATCAATATCTGAAAATTATCTGCTTCACACGTAAAAAAAAACTATTTTGACAAATACGCGATACAAAATTTCATTTTTCTTTTGGTATATATGTATGAAAACAAAATTAAGCAACGCCATTTTTGCATTTTACCCCCCTCCAACATAAAAATCACACCAAAAATGTATTTTCCAGCTGACTACATGTAAATGATTATATAAGAAAAAGTATATATATAATCTATGCTCCAATTCTTAATATCCCTCCAATTCAAACTAGATCGAACACACTTGTCTCCATTTACACCATTATTAAAAAAAAAATCCTTTAAAAAAAACTTATCTTTCGAGGCTTTGCACAGAGTTTCGTTAAGTATCAAACAAAAGAAATTGTGCATTTTTCAACAGGAAAAAATTGCAATATAAATCCGTGTCGAATGTAACTATTAAAGTTGTCCAACGTCCAACTTGGACAACCAAAACGGTTTTTGACTTATCAGGATTCAGACAGACACACATGGACATTGAATCCACGTTGCAGTTAAAAGAAAAATTATTTAAAAATATAGAATACTCGACGTCTCTACTTTACGGTTCTCTGTAAACACGAATTCGAAATTAATCAAACATTTGTCTCTTTCACACGAATCAAATAAATTTTGAAAACGATGCAGTAAATCGACATTTTTAGGGTCGTGTTTGTAAGTTTCCTAAACTTGGGCGTTGGTATTTTCTTAATTTTATGCGGCGCAAACCATGGTTTAAATAGTGCCTGAAATAGCTGCAGTTTAAACAAAAACAAAAAAAAAAAACAAAATGAAAACTACACTTTCTACTGACGATGTACGTAGTCCACGCATACTTGATTTTCTATTTTGAGTATCAGAATTTACTCTATTTGAGAAATATTGCCGATTAACGATGATTTATCAAACAAAAATATGAAAATGCTTTTAAAATTTAGCAAGGAATACGTTTAGTAGAAAGTGCCACAACAATCAGTGTACATAAAATAGTCCTTTGAGTTTCACTTGTGTTGCCCAAAAAACATAAATAATAAAAAACACTGTTTTCATTATTACATATATAGTTAATAGTAAGTTGGTTTATAAAATGTATATGTTATTCTTTCTTGCACGATAAAAAAAAACAACCAAAGCCGATGTTAGAATTGATCCCGCTGGAAATAGTTTTAACACTGCATTTGGTGAACAGCTTCTCTAATATGAAATCTGTGAGTTTTCTTTACAAACAGTTCATAATATTACATGTTATAATATTTATCTGGTACATTTTCATGATTTTCTTTTCTTTTTGAATGTATAATCACACGTTTATAATTATTATTATTCCTTTTTTTTTTGATAAAAGTTGTAGTTTAAGTATATGTTACACAATGCTGGACGGAGACTGACTATACATGCCAGCTATTGTAAAACTTAGTGTGTCTTAGTGCCGGGTAACAAAGCCACACGCACATAACAAAACAGATTGTTCTTTTTAACTATTCATATATTAAACACAACCATAAACTTCAAACATTATATATTTTGAAGTGAAATGCATCTTGTAAACAGCATATATCTTAAAACGATTTGTTACCCGGCCTGAGAAATAAACTACCTCAATAATTAGTATATTTCTAAAAAGAAAATTATTTGTTGTCTTTTTTTTTGGATATCAAGTTAATATTAATATAAGTCGAAATAATTCATGAGAATACTATTGTTTCTAAACAGAAAACTGAAAGTACATAATATTATACTCTCATAATTAATTAATAAAAATACGAAATTCAAAATTCTTGTAGTAGTGTGCCATTTTGTTCAATAGTAATCGATGTACGTACTCTGCTTGGAATCAGTAATAATAATCTATCATTGTTTGTTTGACGGACCGTTTATTACTCTTTATAAATAAATTAAAAAAAAAAAAAAGCCTGCTAGTTGGATGTATTTCTGGCCAAACATGTTTGCACTTCTGTTTGTTTCTGTTATTATATCAAACATACATACATACACACATGCATAATAAGTAAAACCGAAACCGAATGTATTCACAAGTGCACAACGTGTAACACACAGCCTTTGCAGATTGCTATATGTAAAATGGGGGCTGGATATGTGAACTAAACTCAAAAGAAGTTTAAAAAAAAAAATATATATTAAAAGAAACAGAAATATGTTTCCACTCAGGTATTATAGCTCAGGACCGAAATACTATTAAGTGCTATAACCTATAAAAAGGCAGACATTCTTTGTTTCGATGTTTTTATCTTTATTTCTCAAATTTTGCTTTTGGGTACATGTGTCCGAAATAAATCCATATTCATTTTAAATAGCATTTATTTGCTATTTAATATGTACGTGGATCTATTTCAATGGTCGCCATCTTGAATTGAATGTAATTCGACGTCCGATTTCTAAGAGGCGCCAGAGTTGCACATGTTTGTCATGATACATAGATCAGAAATAAATCCATATTAATTTTAAATAACGTTATTACGTTATACTATTTATATGCCATCTAAAATGTACGTGGATTTATTTCGATGGTGGCCATCTTGAATTAGACTATGTTATACCCTACGAAAGTGAAGTCATCAATGTACATAACTGTTCAATCATATGTGCTATTAAAACGTTCATTTAGCTTTTAAAATATCTGCATCATATTTGTAAGTAAATTTTGCAAATATATGCAACATGCTGGGAAAGGGTCTGTACATTGATGGCGTCATATCGTTGCATATTTGAAGATTTCTAAGATGTGTCGTGGTCGTATATGTCTGCCGTGTGTAAATCGATCTGAAATATATTCATATTCATTTTAAATAGCGTTTATAATGAGAAATTATGCTATTTCAAATGTACATGGATCTATTTCGACTGCGGCCATCTTGAATTGGAATTGGACGTCCGATTGAGATGTGCTGTGTTCGCACGTGTCTACAGTTCTGTTTAATCACAGTGCAAAGTTGTTTTATTTCTTATTTGTCTGTATATGCATCCGCCAAGATTTATAGTGTTCCGTATAAACAGAGGTTATATTGTAATAAATGAAGCGAACCACTCGAAATCTTTGCGGATGCAATAACTGCAGAATTTGTAAATACGGAAAAAAATGAGAGTAGTTATATAATCATTTTATTACTATTATTATTAATTAATTAATTATACAAAACACAGTTATCTGTAATATGGTTTTATAATCTTTCACATAACGATGTTAAATTCACATTGCTAGTGTTCTGTTTTCACAAACTACTATATTGTCTAAACTATGTTCAGTTTAAAATAAATAGTGTTCCCTGGAAATTAAATAGTTGTTGTTTTTTTTATATATATTTATTATTATTACTTATAATTAAATTACAGCCATGAAATAAGGTTACGTATTTTAATATAAAATACTTATATATTTAATTAGTTTGGACCTCGGTATAAATTAAGCGTAACGAACGTGTTGCAAACAATCGTTCCGTTCAGTGTCGAATGTTTTTTATTCGTAAACAGAGTGGATAATATGTGAATTATATTGTGAATACAAGTGTTTTTGTGTGTGTGTGCGGAATATAGTCTAAGAAGGCGCAAATCTCCAAATAAGTGTTTCCTGTCCGTACCGGGCAAGAATAATTAAAGAGAAATAGACAATTTAGCATCTAATCGCCGCGATCTTAGCCTTAAATGAGATGAACCATTAGTTATAGTATATACAAGTTGCGCCATTTTTATTTATATGAATATATGCAATAAACTGCGATTGTAGAATCTCCACAACTTTAACCCTTTTTGAAAAGCACCTACAATATATTCGAAGTTACTCGTACTGATATTTAAGTGGCGAATCCAGCGAGGAGTTTTGGTTTCAATTGTTTTTTTTAAACACATTACACGATTAGATCCGCATCCAATGTACAGAAAGTAAAATTCTGTATAATTTGAATACTATAGAACATTTTTTCCACAAAAAAAAACTTGCAACCTGCTTATAAAATGTTAACACAAACTGTATCTAATAAAAATTCTGACTACAAAAATTAACTTATGCTCTGGCTCCATTTGAATGCCAATTAAATGTGGTCTAGTTGACAAAAGTTTGCTCGTCTCCGTATTAGACTAACGAAATATGTTCGATATTATTATTTAAATTAATAATACATTTAGTCTGATTCACATATACATAATTCCTTTTAATAAAATAATAATATTGATTTTGGATATAACTTAAATTGAATAATATTTTTATTTAACTAAATAATATTTAATTTTGTTTATTAATAATATTCTTGGTTCCAAATCGTATGTTTGCACAATTGCAAAGGTTATTCGAATATTTCATTTATTTAAATGCATTATTCGAATTTCAAGGTCAAAAAAGTATGAAAAGTGTACGTTGATTCGAAATACCAAACGCACCTAAGTTGTAGTATTTAATACTGTTTTAAAATTAGAATTGCTTTCTTGTAGTTTGTGCTATAACAATTTGTTTAATAAAAAACGCATTAATTTTATTAACGAAAAACTTAGTTTTCGCAATATCAAATTGGAAGGTTAATGGTGCGGGACTCTCCCTAACCACAATCATTATAATTATTATTACTATTTGATTGTATAATTTGTCTCCTCCAAATATACAAGACATTTCTGTTATGAATTTCTTAAAATAAATGAACCTATTTTTAATACATTTTATAGGATATATTCGTGGACATATAGATTAATCGCAAAATTGTCACCTAACTAAAAAAAATCCCAAAAATAATAGTATTTTCCCCCTCAATTTTATGCATACTATATATTGTAGTGTCTGTACAATATTTACTTTATTGAAAAAGTTTCCAAAACCAGCGGTAATATTACAATAACAACATATTTTTCTAAGAATTTTCAGACACCTGTAAAATTTGTAAAGAAAAAGTGGAAAAAATGAAAATATTGTTTATTAATTTTTAAACTATATATGTTACTACATAAACTTGATTTATCAACATTTTTCCCTCCTTTTTTGCAATCTTTACAACTGTTTTCAGAAAAAAATGTGTTTTTATATTATTACTGCCGGTTTTCGGAACTTTTTCATTAAAGAAAAGAAGTGCAATATATTTAGTATGTTTAAAAAAAAAATACTTGTATTTTTAGTTAGGTGATCGTTTTTCTAATCGAATCTAATTTTTATTATCTATATATTATAAAATTATATTTTAATTAATTTTTATATATAAGATAATGTTAATGAGAACACATTCTGTGTTTGCTAATATAGGCAGTTCAATCCAAATATATAATTTGATTATTAATTATCTCCGAATAGAATGTAAGATCTTATTTAATAATATTAAACGTAATGTATCAAAGTTGTAATGTAAATATGTGTTTGCTGGACCACTAGTGCTTGAAGAGTTTCATCTCATAAATGGTTAATGATTCTGGCTCGGTATCTCGCGAGCACATTAGAATACTACATGTATATTTACTTGTCAAATTGACGGCAATTTTGTAATTATTCACAATGCAGACCAAATGGAGTGTCTGTTGTGCAGTAAGTGCTTTGTCGCGAAATTCCTTCTCCTGGACGATTGTCCACTCCTTAATTATTAAACGAGAGGGCCTTATCGTCTACACCACCAGTGCCATGCAATTTAGTATGTGTGTGTCAAGGTGCCTGTAGCACTGACCAACATGCTGCCAAACTGTCGTTGTTCCGCTTGACTTATTATTTGTTCAAAGTTATGTAACACATAAACAGATTCACGAAAATTGATTTTGCGGCACGCTCATATTCGGTCACTGTTTTGAGACGACAACATCATCGATACCGCACAATCATGGAAAACAAACATCATTTTGAGCAAACCGATTACATGGTTTTCGGCGCTATGTTAGTTCTATCGGCACTTATCGGTGTGTATTTCGCATTTTTCGCGAAAATACGCCAAAATACAACTTCACAGTACCTGATGGGTGGCAAAACTATGGGCATCTTCCCGGTGTCCATGAGTTTGATCGCTAGGTAAGTGTAGCTATATTACAATTATTATATTAGCCTAGAAATTATAATACGAATCTTCAAAGTACACATTTAAAATTTGTAGTGCTAACTTAAAGCGCTATACTAATCACATCCTCATTTGATAAAAAACGTGCGAATGCATATAATAAATAGCAATCAGGCGTTAATTGAATACATTTATAAAAATAAAAAGATAAACTTACACGGCTGTTTGTCGAAAACTCTCTTGTATTAACTCTCACTTAAGATTCATAATAATAATAACCGTTGTATGTGCGTGCGCGTAACTTTTATGTCTTTAGAAACCAGAATAAAGACGATGTCGCAAAGTGAAAATATATTGATATTGATCGTTTACAATTGCTTTGACAATTTTTTCTATGATATTAATTAAATAACTATGGTTTAGTGAATCAAGGGAAAGATAATATCGTTGATCTAGCAAATCGTGCGAAATATTTAGATTTAGGGTACGATCCTAGAAGGAAGTTAATTTTTCCTGCAGCCGTTCGCTAAAAATAAAAATATAATGAATGAACAAGTTCAATAATCTATTCCTCATATTTTTTACTTTTGCGACTCGAGTGCTTTGACTTTTTCGATGACTCCGTTTTACTTTTTTTATCTTTCGAACTTTTTTTTTCTTCAACCACAAGTTTTTCTAGAAATTGATCTATAAGTTTTTTGCGATATTCTTCAACTAATTTCGTAACCATATCGTATCCGTATCGCTTTCCTTTATTCGATTCAAGTTCGTCTTCATACTCCATGACTTTCACCTCAATTTCACGCAATTTTTTACGTTTATCGGCGCTTAAATTCTTTATTTTCGACCGCTGATTCTCCACATCTTGAACATCAACTGGCTTATTAAATTCGTTCCATTTGCTCGTAGTCATTGCTTGCGATTCAATAATATCCGGATCTACAGTTTCCCAACGGGATGGAATAAATCCTGGCACTTTTTCCACCTTTATTTCTTGCTCATCTTTAATTTCAACCACATTTTCAATTGGTTTCGAATACGGTTTTACGGTTTCAGTCTCATATTCTAATTTTATGTCAATAGGTGCGATTGCATCGACTTCATTAATAAATATTTTATATAAAATTTGTAGTTCTTCTGATGTATATAAACCCCAATGCATCCACGAGTTTAGGATTCGCGTCATTCGAATATAATATATTTGCTTTTGTTCATTAGCTAACAATTCATATATATTGGACATATGTTCCATAATTGTTTTTATTGCTTTATCTATAGTCTTTTTAAATGTATCGATTCTTTTTTTAATTGAGGTATTAAATAAAATATCAGAAATTAGATATAGCCTTGCAATTATCTTACGTACGCAAGCAGTATTAGTTTGCAGTGATTGCGCTAGACATTCTGCGATTTCTTCACTCGCGTCTATGTGGTCCATGCAGAAAATTAATGCTTCAGCTATTTTTTTACGTTCCGGCGTCAATCTGTGAATAATACATTCCAAATTTGTGCGCTGCGTGTGCGACAATGATTTTTTCAGTCTGGCCCATTTTCGATCCTCTTTCTCAAAGAATATATCCGGCATCCCTAAGCTATAATCATATCTTGTAGGCGGCTTCCATATTGAACCACCATCGTACATTCGGAACTCATCTGTTCGCCATTCTTTAATGGATTCGCCTTGCAAAATCGAAAACAGTTTCCAACGATAGTATATATGTTCGGGCGACTTGTTATCAAATAAGAATCGAAAATTTGGATTGTGCAATTCCCGGGACATCATAATTGCTTCGAACAAAAGTCCCTCTTGCACGACAAATTCGATCATTCGATGAATAAGTGCGATCATATTTTTATCTGTTGGTATTACAACTCGTACAACACATTGTTTCAAATACGCATCGAAACTCGTTGATGTATTTGGGCATGATGGGGGTTGAGCGTTAAAGGGTAGATCCGATCTTGGCGGCGGTTGTGATTGTTTTAACATTGACGGTGGCATATAAATTGGATGTGTGGGCAAAATAACAGATTTACTCCAACCAACTTTCAGCTCACAATCCATCATTATCTTCCCATGAAAGTAATCCAGTGCACGTTCCGCATCTTTGCGACTCATAAACGCAACAAATCCGCAATTCTTATTGCGACTTTTCTCCTCGTCGGAGCGCGGCCACATTATTTTCACACTCGCCAACGGGCCATATTTTCCAAACGCGTACATTAATTGCTGCTCCGTCAATTTTGTGTTTAAATTATTCACATGTAAATTCGTTGATTTTGTATCTCCACTTTGTTCGGCGATTTCAATTTCATCTTTTACCTTCTGTTTATCCTCCCTGAACGAATGTATTAGTTTCAATTCTTCTTTGATCAATTCTAAATTGCTGACACGTTTCTTTTGATCCGGTTTTCTATCTGATAGTATGCGAGCACATTCTTGGGCTTCGATCGATATTTTATCTTGATTGGATTTGAATTTTGGTGTTGGCTTGTAGATTGAGGATCGTTCTAGATCCGGATCATTTTCTTTGGAATTTGCAGTGTATGTGCCGCCTTTTATCCATATTTTAGGTTTTTCATTTGGTAATTGAAATGTTTCTATAAATTCTTCGAAGGCGTGAGCTGCTGCCTCCATTTCTTCCTTACGTTTGCGCTCATCTAATTCTTTTTTCGACATATTTATAGCTTATTAATAAATAATGCACTTAAATAATTAATTAGCTCATTAGACTTGATTTATCAAACACGTTGAAGCACTTTCAATCACTTGCAAACGAATTAATAAATGAATCATAACATTGTTGCCAGTTTTATTTTACAATATAAAATGTTACGCAATTTACATTAATTCAAAATAAAATATGTTATTCATAGATTAGTAATTTTAATATTATTTTTTAGTTATATTTCTGGTATAAGTTTGTTGGGAATGCCTGCTGAAATATATACTTATGGAACTCAATTTTGGATGGTAGTTTTCTCAAAAGGATTTGTAACATTGACCATTGCAGTCGCTTATCTGCCAGTATTTTACACTTTACAAATTACTTCAAGTTATGAGGTACTATTCAACGAATTTCAAACTTAATACAATACTAATTAATGTTACTAAATGTGACTAAATATTAAAATGATCAAAAAAGTGCATGCGCAATTTTTGTATATTTTTGTAATTTTCTTTATGCATTTCAGTATCTCAATTTACGATTTAGCAATAAAGTTCGAATGCTTGGATCAATATTGTTTTTAATGAAAATGATGTTATATATTCCTATAGTAATTTATGTACCAGCTTTAGCTTTTAGTCAAGGTATTTACAACTTATAATTGTAATGTGTAAATTATATATAGTATTTTTTTTTTTTTAGTTTTTATTTAATTATATTTATATTTTGCAGTGACAGGATTCAATTTACATTTAATAACTCCAATTGTCTGTGTAGTCTGCATATTCTATACGACTTTAGTAAGTATTTATCTTTGTAAAAATTGTAAACAATCTTCTGAAACAAATTATTATCTTTTAATTAACACATTTACACCATATTCTAACACAGTAATCAAAATGGTTGAAAAACTGTTATATTTACCTTTTATAAAAATATTTTTGTATTGTTTTCAAAGTAATAAACGAATTTTCAACCATTGGGGTTCTTAGGAAATTAAATAACTTACATGTTCATAATAAAAATAATATTTGAAATAAAATAGCGTATATCATTTAAATTTATAAATAATCCTGGAACAACGGTGGTAAGTACAATCAGCGACATTAGTAAAGGGCCTTCGAGTAGCAAACCAGGTGTTAGCATAAGTAGAAATGGTAAAATCACGGATAAGATTGTAGAAAATATAATTAATAATAAAAATGCTTGGTCGTCATCGCCTATAATTTCACCATTGTTCATCGTTTTTACTCTTGTAGATCATTTTTGTAATTTATTTAAAATTATTGACATATTTTACTGCTAATTTTTGATTTGACATTTGTAGAGCAATCATTATACATTAGTTGCTGTAGAAACATATATATTTACTGATTGTTCATTGTTGTGTTTTAGGGTGGACTAAAAGCTGTTGTTTGGACAGATACAATCCAAACGATTGTTATGTTTGGTGCTCTTATTATTGTTGTTGTCGTTGGGACAATTGATGTTGGCGGTGTTGGTGTTATTTGGGAAAGAAATCAACAAAGCAATCGATTAGAATTTTTTAAGTATGTATTCAAATATTTTATGTATCCCTTTCCTTCCATAACTCAGAGAGAAACGGACATGTGTTTAGCTCGGCTATAATAATCGGGCGTGTGTCTGTAACATTATCGGATTAAAATAATTCCTTAACAAAAAGTTATTGTCTTATCGCCTTCAGTTCAAAAAATATATGCAGGGCTTCCAGGCATTCACTATTTCCACTTTTATTCACATTTTCCGAAATCGATCACTATTTTAAAATATTATTCACTATATTCATGTCATAAATGTATGAAATGTATTAAAGACGCTAAAAATTCGTCAATGTTCTAACTTCGTTGACTCAAAACCCATTTTTAACAATTTTTTTTCGGCAAAAGTTTATAGAAAAGTTCCCCATAGGTAAGAAGGTGTGCTTTTTATTTTTTCAATTGTAAATTAGCAAATATGTGTTTCTACTTTCTTTTACAAAGTAATAAGTAAATATTGTAATCATGAAAATATTCGAACTCGAGATTTCAACGGATATACACGTTTTGACCTTCCCTGAATCGAATATGACTATTTTTGGAATGATGTCTGGGTGTCTGTGAACGCTCTAGAGCAAATACTGTCAAACGTTAAATTGTGAAATTTCAAACTTAAGAAACCGGAAGTGCATGTTTACTCTATGCATTTTTTGTTCTATTTCCAATATCACTAGAACGGTTGCACTTTTGGCAAAATTTGTTATATTCATAATGATAGATATTAATATTTCACACAATTTTTGTTTTAAAACTTTCTTCAAAAAATGTACTAGTTATGAAGAAAACGTTACGGAAAATCTTAAATATCTTATTTGTATATAGTTTAATCAATCCTAATATGATTTGTGCCTGTCAATATTTTGATTATTTCTAGTAAAAACTATGTAAAAGAAAGTCGAGTGCAGGACACTCTAGCTTTTTTAATGCACTCTTAATTAATATATGTATAACTCTTTTATTTATTTAATTAATTGCCTGAAATTTGATAACATAAGGTTTTTGGGATATCGCAAACTACGAATCTGGCCTCAAAATCGGTCTAAAAACAAAATGGCGTCTACAAGATGAATATTTTATTTACTTTTTTATATTTTTTCAGTTACTTATTGCACTTTTATCCTTTAAAAACTACACTATTGCACTTTTTTGTATACAAAATTGCTGTGGAAGCCCGGTACATGTATTCACCTCGCTTGCTCGATCGGTCGGCCCTAAGACCGAGTTTGTGACCGCTACTCCTCTGTAGGTACCAGGTCGATTTTAATAAAATTTGTTGGGCCAAGTGAAGTTATTTTAGCAAAATTAAACTAATTTTCAAAAATGGGGTATGTTACACCCCGCGTTTCATAACGTGTTAAACAAAATCACGTTCTTAATCGAGGGTTAATCATTGTGATTAAAATTTTTTTTTTGTATAATATAATTAAATTACTGAATAGATATTTCAGTTAAATAATGAATTTTTCCCCATAGCATGGATATAGATCCAACAATTCGGCATACATTCTGGACAGTGACTGTTGGAAATTATTTTGCATGGTTAGCATCCTGTTCTGTTAACCAGGCAATGGTCCAAAGATGTCTGTCAATGCCTACGTTGAAATCAGCGTATATGTACGTCCAATACACAATTGTTATATTTTATAAAATATTTATATAATATATAAATCATATTCTTTTAGTACAATTGTCATTCTAGTCTTCGGACTTCTTGCCCTTGTATCGATGTCATGTTACGCGGGATTAGTCATTTTTGCCACATACTTTGACTGTGATCCTGTCTCTACAAAACAAATTGGTAAATCAGACCAATTACTGCCTTACTTTGTGATGCGTATTGCAAATGGAATGCCGGGATTGGCTGGCATGTTTATCAGCGGTGTTTTCAGCGCAGCCCTTAGGTAATCCTCTACTATGCTAACAGTGGCATTTTGAGTATATCTGTAAATCTATAGAGAATTCTACAAAATATTGTCAAAGCTTTATTGAATTTGCTTAAAACGTTTATATTATTTAGTTCGATGTCAACTGGTCTAAATTCAATGACTGGTGTTATATATGAAGACTTGATTAAGCCAAGGTGTAAAGTGCCAATGTCTGAAGCGAAAGCAAGCTTTTTGATGAAAATAATTGTTGTTGTCGTCGGAAGTATTTGTGTTGCTTTAGTTTTTGTTGTTGAGAAATTGGGAATGTTGATCCAAGCGTCCGCAAGTATGGGCGCGATTACAGCCGGTCCTCTCCTTGGCATATTCAGTCTTGGGATGTTTTTTCCGTTTGCCAATGAAAACGTATGTTTAGTTTTATTATTTACTGCGTGAACTTTTTTTCTAGTGTTTATTGCCAATTTCAATTTTTTTTGTAATTTATTTGCGGTATTAAGGGTGCGATAGCAGGAGGTGTAGCTGGTTTAGCGTTGATCACGTGGATTTCTATCGGTACCCAAGTACAAATGGCAGAAGGAAACATTAAATTTACAAAGAAACCGGTCTCTTTGGCAGGATGTTCTGATCAATGGGCGTTAAATAGTACATTTACTCCATCTACGTTTGCTGAACCAATGTAAGTGATTTTTTAACCGGAAATTATGGTTTATTCTTGTTTATCTCGACAACGACTGGAGTTCGAAATAAAGTGATTCTTATTAAATTTAAAGATATAGCAATTTCTAGCAACTTTCGTATGAAATATATTTTTTTAAAGTACCATTTACTGAAAAATAACTTTTTATAACAGCTATTTTATATTCCCGTTTCTCTGGCTACTATACATATAGAATTATAGATATTTCATAGTAATCGTCTTTTTACTTTCTTTTACGGAGTAATAAGTAAGTATTTCGAGATTTCAACGGATATACATGTTTTGACCTTCCCTAAATCGAATGTGACTATTTTCGGAATGACGTATGTCTGTGTACGCTCTAGGGCCAAAACTGTCGAACCTAAAATTATGAAACTTCAAACATAAGACTTGTATATGCCCTAGATGTGCACCTCCTATTTTTGAAAAGAATATTCAAACCGGTAGTGCATGTTTATACATTTTTTGTTCTATCTCCAATATCACTAGAACGGCTACACTTACGGCAAAAATAGTTATGTTCATAATGAAAGATATTAATATTACGCACAACTTTTGTTTGAAACATTTCTTCAAAAAAATTACCAGTTGCAAGAAAAATGCTACGAAATATTATAAATATGTTGTTTACGTTGCCATGGATTCGCATGTAGCTTATAAAATCGGATCATCTGCTATTTTGACAGGAAAACAAAATAGACTCAATTAGATACATGACATTTCAGAATATTTCTGTAGAGTATTGGTTAGTTTGATAACTGGTTTTGGTTATATATATATATATATATATATATATATATATATATATATATATATATATATATATATATATATCTAGTGAAAACTGCGTAAAAGAAAGTTGAGTGCAGGCCACTCCAGATATTTTTTGTCGATAAACCTTCCTTTTACTGAAAAATAGCCTTTGAATATGGTTATTTTATATATACGATTCCCTAGTTACAATACATATTCCTTTTGTTTTCCGTAGAGTGAATTTTAAACAAAATAAAACATTATTATAATCTAGATAACCCGACAGTTTCCATGAATTTTATTGTTACATTCTATTCTGTATTGTTTGTCAATGTCAATGAATCAATAACATTATCATTTTATGTCACAACAATCAGGATTACAAATTAATTTCAGTGAACCGCCATTCATCTTATACCAAGTATCATACATGTACTATACTGCAATTGGTGCTTTAACAGTATTAGCAATTGGCATCATAGTAAGCTGTGCAACAGGTTGCAACAAGAACAAAGTGATAGATAAAAGTCTGTTCAGCCCAGTTGTGCATTGGTTAATCAAGGAAAACCCAAAAAAATCGGAAAGCAATGGAAAAGAAGTTCAAATGGAAATGCAATAATGCAATCGAAGATATTTTTATTTTTTTTAGCGAAATTATTTATATACCTGTACTAATTAAGTGTAAAAGTATTTTAAATTATTATATATATATAGATTTATTGAAAATAATATATTTTTATTTACAAATTAAAATTTTACAAAATTAATATAATTGTCTTAATTATAAATAACATAATAGAGTTAAAATATGGTGTAGTGAAACAATAATTCGTATTATTTGTGCACAATTAAATCATATATTTTTATGAATTGCGTGACTTGCAATATTCATTCTTTTTATTATAGAACAATGGCATCTTTAACGCCTGGGGTACATTCCAAAACAAAGAATAACGGATGAGTGATATAGAGTAAAGGTTAAACCACGTAACCAACACTTTCATTCTGAACGCATTTGGATTACTTCAGAGTAAAATGCGTTGCCGCAATGTACTTCTAAAGATCTTCTAGATAACTGCAATGTATTGTATATCCTTATATGTTGTCGTTGATTGAATAATAATCAGAGCTGGGCAAAATTAATTACTATTGAAACTGAATACATAATTCGCAATTCAACTTTAATTAACAATACGCAGTCTGGATTTTTTTTAAATTTCATTTTCGTAATGTACATATATTTAAGTATATACACAGATAATTTCATGTCAATCGGACCAATATTCTCGAAGTTACACGCATATTTGTAAAAAATATTTACTATATGCTTTTGAAATATTGAACGCGTTTCTCTCAAAACTATGTTTGTAAAGTCGGTGAGCAAGATATTTCGGAAACGGCTGAACCGATCAGTCTCAAATTTGTATACAAGCTTAATAAATATATTTTTTAGTGATTAATCAAAGGTTTTTTCTCGCCGATTAATAGTTTTTATTTTATAAACAATTTAAGGCCAAAATTGTTATCGAAAATCGCAATTTTGTGTTTGAGAAGCCGCCATTTTGTAAAATAATAATATTTTGTGTATTCCTTCGATTAAATACCAGATAATAATAAATTATATTAACGAATTTATTTTTGTTTTTTCATTTTAAAAGATCCAGTCCAGATATATCGTGCACACCGCAAACCCCCTTTTTTTAACGAAGCTCCCGGAGCTCGGCTATGGCAGCTTCAAAAATCATTATTTTTACAAATAAAAAATATCGATATAAAGTTAATAGCTACCACAATATGCATATAAATTTTTACATTAATAAATTAAGATATCTATCCAGGAAAAAATGTTGAAAAATCGCTTTTATTCGGCCTCCTGACTGCGTAGAACCCCTTAAAATAATATCACTAATGCACAAGTATAAATCACCTACAATTGATTTCAAATCACAATTCAAAACCAATAGAAGCCTTTTTGGTATTTACAACTCTTATATGAATTTGAGTTATGTCATTAACCAAAAGGAATTAAAGCCTATTTATCAATTACAAGTGTTATAATTCAAAAGAAATTGAAGTCTTTTATGAGAATTTGTATTAAGCCTGTTCTACATTATACAAGTTTCATACTAGAAAGTAGTACAAGTTTTAATACTAGAATCTAGTATGAAACTTGGGTAATGTAAATTAGACAAAATCACATCAAACTTTGTGTACTAGATACTTTTTATAAACTAGGTCCGGTCCTATTTTCTATCCAAGTTCGATACTATTTTGGTAGATACCAACCTTGAAACAAATTACATGCTTTGACGTTTAATAAAATTTATATTTGTTGTCACAAGAAATAACCAAAACGTTAGTTAACTTATATGAAATTCAACCAGTGTTGTATAAGGTATAATCTTAATCTATAAAAATAAGAGTTATATGTATATATTTATGATATTTTGTAATTAACCTCCAAATGTCAAATTTATAAACATTGGCAGCACTGTTTTAGACAAAGAAAATGAATATCTCTATTTACATCACACTGTACTTTACTATTTTGAATCCAAGTTTCATACTAGATTCTAGTATTAAAACTTGTACTAGTTTCTAGTATGAAACTTGTATAATGTAGAACAGGCTTTAAAAACATAAGGAATTAAGACCTGTTTATCACAATTAAGGATTGTTCACAGCGAAACAATCAGTAATTAAGCTTAGAAAATTACAAATAACCATCTAGTTTGTATTATGACAAGCAATGCTAGCATTCCAAGCAACAAAATTAACACAATGTATGATAAATTGTGGTGCTGTGAACGTTTACCTTGTATGTCATACAACAAACTGAAATTATTACTTATAATTTCTAAGCTAAATTTCTAATTCTTTAGCTGTGAACAATCCTTTACAATTTTTTAATAATTCAATGGAATTGAAGCTTTTTTGACAATTATAAGCCTTGTATGTGGTTTTGTACTATAAATCGACAATCAAAGGAATTAAAGTCAAAAATTACATAAATGATTTCTAATAGATAAATATAAAATGGACTTTAATATGATTTGAAACTATTTAACCTTTTTAACTATTATAAATTTTGAAGCCTTTTCGATGGTTTGAAGCCATTTAGTTTAGAGTTTAAAAACTTTTTGAACCATTGATTAATTCATACATACAAATAATTTTTTTCAAATGAATTCAATCAAAGAAATTAAAGTTTATTTTATATTTATCTATTAGAAATCTGTTATGTAAATTTTAACTTGAAATGTGATTTGAAACCATTTAACCTTTGTAACTATTATAAATTTTGAAGCCTCTTTGAGGGTTTAAAGCCATTTTGAGAGTTTAAATACTTTTTGAGGTTTTGAAGCTCATTTAAATCATTTTTTTCAAATGAATTCCATTCCAAGGCCTTTTGATTTAAATCCCTGCCCAGTTCTGATAATAATAAATTATTCAATCAAAAATGTCGTACAGTGCCACTTTTAGTGGAACTGTTACGCTAATGGTTCCTTGATCGGGGTTAATATGTCGCCTATAAACCTAGCATTAAAATCATCTGATGTTAAATCCACGCAATGCAAGTTAGTCGAGTTGCGCTTAGAATTTCGAGAACAATTAATACATGTATTTTTAACATAACGTATATATGTATATAAACAACTTAAAATAAATTTAAACATATTTGTAGGTAACGAAGTCTCTATCATTTCTTCGTTAAACATATTTTTTTAGTTGCCTGACTTGAGACATTCGTTATTTTTAAAATAGAATCACTGTCATTAGTAAAATTATCTTCAACGTCTGATGTTAAATCCACGCAATCCGACTCAGTTGAGTTGCGCTTAGAACTTGACCGTTTCCCAGCAAGTAGTTCATTGACCTTTTGTTTTTCATCGTCATTCAAAAAGTTATAATAATTATTTTCATACGATTTCACAGTTGGTTGTTGTTGTTGTGTCGCATTTATTTGGTTTAAAGTATTTGGCTGGTTCTTATGAGGCGCTACGGCAACTTCACCTCTATTAAATAATTGTTTTGCAAATGAGCAACTCTGCTGGTTTAACGGTGGTGAATCCTGTTGCTCATTTGTTGGATTTGCCGTCACAAGATACTGCTGCCCCCCACTATTCCCCGCAATCACAATATAATGGTTATCATTTTGTTTATTATTTTGAGTTTGTAGTAAATTTTGCAAGATGCTTTTATCACTTTCTTGCAACTGAATTAAATTATTCGGACTATGTTGAAACTGCGCCATGTGTTCTTTAGTATTTGCAACAAAATATGAATTTGCACCATTGTCACTGACACAGAAATTAAAATTCGATGGTAAAACTAATTGATTGCCAATTTGCAATGGATGCACAATGACGTTATTCGGATGTTCAGATTGTGTTTCCGGTGTTTCAATTGTTACAATATCCGTTTTGTCGTCGGTAAGGTCGACTTCACCAATAGTTTTCGGCTGCACTCTTGAATCTTTCACGGATGGCAACACTTTCGTATCAATTGTTTCTTCATAGAATAAATCCGAAACCATAGGCACATTTACTTCTTCAATCGGGTTTAGCAACATATTTATTTCTGGCATGGGTTCTCTATTTCTACATCTAAAATCAAAGGTTTTTTTTACTAGTGATGTGAATATTTTAAATTTCCAGAAAAGAAAGAAAAGCAATACAAATTTTAACGGAAATTTCCGATATATCAAGAAAACGCGTCAATTTATAAATAGTTATATATCGAAGTTATATATATATTTTGATTTTAATTTCTCACGTATTTTTAGTTCGCAGTATAGAAGAGCAAACGATTTCGGTCGTGTGTCTGTAGCATTCTTGGATCAAGAAATTTCTTTAACAAAAAGTTCTTGTTTCGTCACCCTGAATCCAAAAATATATATATGTCATATGTCGTCGCTCGCTCATAAAATCAAATTTGTGCCCTATACTCTTTAGAAGGTGCCGGAGCGATTTGAACCAAATTTGCTACACATATTCTTTGGTATCCCAATTGAATCTGCTCGCAGTTTAAATTCGATCGCCCGTACACCTCCAGAGTTATCCCAAAATTTGGAGCCCCCTTAATAATGTTATTGTTAAGATATTTTATGTCTCCAAAATTACTTCATATTGTAAACTCAAAGACCATAAAATATTAATAATTACATCAAAATAATTTACAGGGCTTCCACAGCAATTTTGTATACAAAAAAGTGAAATAGTGTAGTTTTTAAAGGATAAAAGTGAAATAAGTGACTGAAAAAAGATAAAAAGTGAATAAAATACTTATTTTGTAGACGCCATTTTGTTTTTAGAGCGATTTTGAGGCCAGATTCGTAATCTGCGACCCGAAAAACCTTGTGTTATCAAATTTCAGGCAATTGATTAAATAAATAAAAGAGTTATAGATATTTTAATTAAGAGTGTATTAAAAAAACTAGAGTGACCTGTACTCGACTTTCTTTTATATAGTTTTTACACAAATCATAATATGATTGATTAAACTATATGCAAATACATGGCAACATAAATAAGATATTTAAGATGTTCCGTAGCAGTTTTCTTGTAACTGGTACATTTTTTAAAGAAATTTTTAAAACAAAAATTGTGTGAAATATTAATTTCTATCATTATGAATATAACTAATTTTGTCATAAGAGCCACCCGATCTAGTGATATTGGAAATAGAACAAAAAATACATAGAGTAAACATGCACTTCAGGTTTCTTTAACATTTGACAGTATTTGCTCTAAAGCGTTCACAGACGTCATTCCGAAAATAGTCACATTCGATTCAGGGAAGGCAAAACGAGTTAGAAATTTTTCATGATAACAAGATTTACTTATTACTTTGTAAAAGAAAGTAGAGACACATAATTGACAATTGAAAAAATAAAAACCACATTTTCTATAGTTTTGCCGAAAAAAAAATAGTTAAAAATTGGCGAATTGACGAATTTTTAGAGTCATTAATTCTTCTAAGACATGAATATAGTGAATAAAATTTTAAAATAGTGATCGATTTCGGAAAAAGTGAATAAAAGTGGAAATAGTGAATGCGTGGAAGCCCTGAATTTATGGAAATTTTTAAGATTTTATAACAATAACATATTTTCAGATTGTAAACCTATAGGCTATAATTATTTTTAAATTTCAAATGTAATACGCATATGTTTGGGTGGAGTGGAGGGGATTCGTATCTTAGAACGGGCAATTTGGTACGTTTTGCGATGTTTATTTGTATATATTAGGCGAGCTATAAGTAGTGCTTATTTTTTTTTAATATAACATAGCTTCATGATTTACATACGGATTAACTGAAGAATCATTATCTAGTGTATCTTCGGATTCAGGTTTATCTTTATGTTCAGATGAATACAAAATTTCTTTCATCGAATACACTGATTCATTACTGAGTTGTACAAAATATGGAGTAAAAGTCGAATCTTCAGAGTATCCATCCAGTTTAATTTGCCGTTTCTTACACGCTTTTAACTGTGCATCAGCCTGTAATATTCTCATTCTGAACAAAAATGAGAACTGTAACTGTTTAAGACAGGTGTCGCATATATGAGATGGAAATTCATCTTCTGGAAGTATCTATAACAAATGATTAAATAACTAACGGAAATTATACTGATTAATCGTATTAGGCAAATCTCTCTACGCGCATGCGCGCATAACATACACCGAATAGCAATGTTCGGTCAAGTTCGTCTATACTCGGCCTATATTTTTATTTTTTGTACTAATACTTTATTAGTACGAAGTTTATGTTAGACTTACATTAATAGGAGCACAAGCCATTATCATTTTTGATAGTGGTATAGTTTTGCCCCAAAGCTCAGGTTCTTTGTAAATAGATATACATTTCTCTGTCCTTGTTAAACATGTACGACAAATAAAATCTTTAGTCATTTTTAAGAATAATTTACACCTATTTTAGAACCGAAATTAATTCGTTTTACTAAATATAGTCATTATTATAAAATCCAAACAAAACACATAACCATATTTGTTGACACAATAAAATTCTACAAGTGAACAGTGTTGCCAGCGGGTTCAAGTCTAAAAAGTCGTTATATGCACGTGTAAAAGTCACTACCCCGCAATATGAAAAAACAATTTTGCAAATCGTCGGTAAATGTTTTCTTTCCGCTTTATAAAATAATAAATATGTAACATATCCTATGCATGAAAGACAAAAATAATTTTATAAAAATGCTAAAAAGTCACTACATTTTGGGCATTTTCCGGCTGTCGCACAGATAGTAAAATGCCGCTACATGTTTTGGAATTCCGCAACGGCTAGCAACACTGCAATAGTGATAGTCATACTAATGAGTAGTAACTAACTTCACATCACATAGGCGTAGTATAGGTAAAAAAGTGGGTACGTCATTTCCTGTGCGGGAAAGGCAAAGTCTTCGCCGTAAACGCTGAGAGACATATTATTTTTATGGCGCTTTTTGTTTATATATATATATATATATATATATATATATATATATATATATATTTATATATAGTAGAACCCCGGTTAACCGAAATAAAGAGAGGAAGTTGTTTCCGACAACGCTTTATTCGGTTAAGCCATGAACATTTAATCCTAGATGTGCCCCAGACGTTTTACTAATACGTATTACGCGATTCAAGCAATTTTTACTTTTTTTTTACGAAGTAATAAATTTAAAGATATAGCAATTTCTAGCAACTTTCGTATGAAATATATATTTTTAAAGTACCATTTACTGAAAAATAAATTTTTAAAATAGCTATTTTATATTCCCGTTTCTCTGGTTACTATATATATGAATTATAGATATTTCATAGTAATCGTTCTTTTTACTTTCTTTTACGGAGTAATAAGTAAGTCTTGTAATTATGAAAATTTTCGAACTCGGGATTTCAACGGATATACACGTTTTGACCTTCCCTGAATCGAATGTGACTATTTTCGGAATGACCTATGTCTGTCTGTGTGTTGTGTCTGTGAACGCTCTAGAACCAAAACTGTCGAACGTAAAATGATGAAACTTCAAACTTAAGACTTGTATATACCCTAGATGTGCACCTCCTATTTTTGAATAAAATATTCAAACCGGTAGTACATTTTTACTCAATGTATTTTTGGTTCTATCTCCAATATCACTAGAGCGGCTACACTTACAGCAAAAATAGTTATGTTCATAATGAAAGATATTAATATTTCGCACTTTTGTTCGAAACATTTCTTCAAAAAATGTACCAGTTGCGAGAAAAATGCTACATGAAACAATATAAATATGTTGTTTACGTTGCCATGGATGCGCATGTAGCTTATAAAATCGGACGATATGCTATTTTGTCAGGAAAACAAAATAGACCCAATTAGATAAAATATCTGGAGTGGCCTGCACTCAACTTTCTTTTACGTAGTTTTCAATAAATAGATATTAATATACATATATATCCCAAACAAACGGTCTATATATATATATATATATATATATATATATATATATATATATATATATATATATATATATATATATGTATATAGTAATAATATAATTATTATAGAATCAATTTTTATAATATATATTTGCTAACATAATTAAATAACAATTTCAGAGTTTTCTGTGGAGTTTGACAGTTTAAGAGTAAATATGATAAATACTTCAAATTCAGATCAATTATAAATTGGTTTGTTTGAGATTATATATATATATATATATATATATATATATATATATATATATATATATATATATATATATATATATAATCTCAAACAATACAATTTATAATTGATCTGAATTTGAAGTATTTATCGTATTCACTCTTAAACTGTCAAACTCCACAGTAAAACTCTGAAATTGTTATTTAATTATGTTAGCAAATATATAATATAAATTTATTCTATAATAATTTACCTGATACAATATATTCTAATAAGAAATCAATATTTTAAATATTAATTCAAACAGATAATTGTCAATGTTATGGTTCGTTTGCTTTGCTTGTTTTCAAGAAACAAATGATGTAACTCATGGTTGATCCGATTTAAAAATGTAATATTTGTCACAAGTGTAGGTATCACCATGGCAACGTAAATAAGATATTTGAGTTTTTTCGTAGCAGTTTTCTCATAACTGGTACAATTTATGAAGAAACTTTTCAAACAAAAGTTGTGCGAAATATTAATATCTTTCATTATGAATATTGCTATTTTTGCCGTAAGTGTAGCCGTTCTAGTGATATTGGAGATAGAACAAAAAATGTATAGAGTAAACATGAACTACCGGTATGAATATTCTTTTCAAAAATAGGAGGTGCACATCTAGGGTATATACAAGTCTTAAGTTTGAAGTTTCATAATTTTTCGTTCGACAGTTTTGGCCCTAGAGCGCTCACAGACACACACACACACAGACACACACACACACACACACACACAGACACACAGACGTCATTCCGAAAATAGTCACATTCGATTCAGGGAAGGTCAAAACATGTATATCCGTTGAAATCTCGAGTTCGAAATTTTTCATGATTACAATACTTACTTATTACTCTGTAAAAGAAAGTAATAACAATTCAGAATATATCTGTAGAGTATTGGTTAGTTTTGATAGCTAGTAGTTCAAAACCATTACAAATTGGTATTGGTATCATTTTCCACCCATTCATTTATATAAGATAAGCAGCTTGGTTTTTATATTGTTTCTGTTGGATTATTATTTTCTAATTTTATAATCAATAATCAGTGAAAACTGCGTAAAAGAAAGTTGAGGGGAGGCCACTCCAGATATTTTATTATGTTAGAGGCTTCAAAGAATATATAGGCACTTGTTAAGAGTCAAATATGATTTATTTTCTATAAATAACAACTGTTCAAAGTGTCTGGGGTAGCGATCGGCAATCTTTAATACATTTGGTGCAAATTACAAATGAACCAAAGCAGACCTATTTTGTTATGCAAAGAACTACTTAATAATTAAATTTTAATTAAAGCCGCTTTAAAAAGTGCAAAGATTAAAACAAAATCTGTATATTAAAATTTGTATTACACTAATAAATATATACATTTTGCGATTAAAATATTGAATTACATTAGCTCAATACCTGGAGTTGTATACTCGTAATAATAAAAAAAAAACAAAACAAAATATTACATATAATATACAAGTTGATTATGTACCATTTAGTTATATTACTAAATTAATAAAAGACGTAATTATAAATTTAATCAAAATATGCGCGTTTCCCTTATAAATTAAACTAGGCTACAGTAGCCAGTACAGTTAGACGATGGAACTTCTTCACCTACATGGATATTACTTCCGTTAGCATAGGTTTCCCATAGTCCAGGAGTTTGTATAATCTATAAATAAGATTAGATATATCTGTAAAATATAATAAAAAAAATATATACTTTTTGGACTAATTCTTCAAAGGCGCATTGAACTCCGTCCTTAGTTTTTGCACTGGATTCGATGAAGAGGGTTTGATGTCTCCGAGCGAATTTCATTCCTTCTTCTCTACTTACTTCCCTATTATCCTGAAACATGAATCAAATCAAATTGTATTAGATAAAATATGCCATAATTATTAGATCAAGTACTTTATCGATCTTATTGCCAACAATCATTTTGACAATATTACTCTTGGTTGAATATGTGTCCAGTTCGTTCAACCAAGTTTCAAGTTTAGTAAAACTACTTTTATTAGAAACATCATAGACCAATATTGCCCCTTGGGCATCCCGATAGTAGCTGGGTGTCAGTGTGCGAAATCGTTCCTGACCAGCCGTATCCCATATCGCCAGTTTGACCGTATTGCCATCAATTGTTAAACGCTTTGTCTTAAAATCCACACCTATTGTTAACGTTTGATCAGGATCGAAATTGTCATCGGTAAAACGAAGCAATAAACTACAAATGTCGCCCGTAAAAATATGCCATTCAATTGAATGAAATTCATTGCTTACCTAGATTTGCCAACCCCGCTTTCGCCGATTATTAATATTTTCAATGTTGTCAAAATTTCGTCGTCCATCATGATAGAATAACCTCGAAATTGTTAAAATGGCAGTGGCGTGACCGTGACGCAGTTGTTTATGCTTTATGTTAATAATTATTTTTATTTTTATTCTGGTTATATTTACACAAATTACATATTACTGCAAGATTAAATGTACTTTACATTGTTAGGAGAACGATTATATAGGAGCTGATTTTTAGTTCGTACGAAGTACCGAAGAAGCTAGAGCATTCGGTCGTGTATTTGTAGCATTCTCGGATCAAAAAATTTCATTAATAAAAAGTGTTTGTCACGTCGCCCTGAATCCAAAAATATATATAACTTATATACTTGGATGTTAGTCGTCGCTCGTAAGACCAAATGTATGCCCTCTACTCCTCTGAAGGTACCGGAGCGATTCACACCAAATTTGGTACACATATTATTTGGCATCCCATTTGAATCCGCTCGCAGTTTAAATACAATCGCTCGTATACTTCCCGAGTTATAGGGCCCCAAAATTTGGAGCCCCCCTTAATACTGCCCTTATAAATATAATTAAAACACCCAAAAATTCTACTAAATATTCTAAGATATTTTATGTCTACATGATTTTTTCATATTGTTATCCCAAAGGCCATAAAAAAATATTAAATATTTTAATTTTAAATGTGCACTAATATTTTTCTATCAAAATAATCTGCTTCCCGTATACTTCCAGAGTTATAGGGCCCAAAATTTGGAGCCCCCCTTAATACTGCTCTTATAAAAATAAGTAAAACACTCAGAAATTCAAAGATATTTTATGTCTACAAGATTTTTTCATATTGTTAACCCAAAGCCCGAAAAACATTATTAAATATTATAATTTTGAATTTTAAAATATGCACTAACATTTTTTTTTCATCAATATCTACAAAAAATTGTAAAACTTCTTATATCTATGACATTTTTTCAAATTGTCAACGAAAAGGCCATAATTATAAACCACGGCTCGCAATGCATATCTTACTTAAATGCGAGTTCTACGCGTTGGTGCGTTTTCCCGTACCAAATCTTATTGTAGATGAAAATTAATAGATTTTTTTAGAATATACCATTTTACAGCTAAAATAATAAAAATTCGTTGTAAAAAATATGCCTTATTGTAGATATTTTTTTATTTTATATATACATATATATATATTTTTTTACGTCAGAAATCAATAAATATTTACCGTTGCTAGACAGAGAATGATATAAACAAGTCTAGCGCCTTAAATTGATGTTAAATGTGTAATCCTCAACAAGACACGGGGTTAGAATTTAATCGTAATAGGCGATAGCTGGGCGAGTAAATCTCGTTGAAAAATGTAGACCCCCAAATTAATCACCTTCCAAAATTCAAACAGGTTTATTATTTATAAAACAAAATTAAAAAATTGCAATATAACACATGTAAAATGACTTGCCTTCACTTACCTGCCATATTGGTTCTGCTCACAGCGCAACAATCTGGAATATTTACACGACAAATAGTCAATTTGAAGGGTCTAGGTTATTAAAATAAAAGTAATTATGTGATTTTGCAGATCATTTTTTATTTTTCTGAAACAATTAACGATACATTTGGTTTTTCAACATTTACTTATATTTTACACAAATAATAAGTAAAAAAACGAACATGTACTCATTCAACTCTGAACAGCATTGTTGAAAAACCAATATCTAGACAAAAAATAAATCCATCAGTCTCTTTGCTACAACTAAATTCGCACACACACACACACATACATACAATTTTACGAATTTTTGTAAATCCCTATACATTGAAGGGTAACATTTGGTTTATATGGAATCACAGAATCAGTTTTGAAATCATTTACGTTCAGGACAAATTAAAAAAATGATATATACCTGAGTTTATTTGAAATTAAATGAATGTGTATTAAATTCATATAAAAAAGTTGTAATTGAAAGATATTAGAAAATTCGGTATGAAAACTGAATGAATGAAACTGATTTAAAAACCGATTTAAATGCAAAGTTCTTCGTTGACTTACAAAAATATTCACAGCAATCATTCGTGTAAACTAAATAAAAAAACGCATTCTCTGTCAAGAGATAATGGAAATATTTGACAGGACTGTTTTCTCCAGATAGCTCAAATATACTTTTACAACTAACTAAAAACGACAAACTAAACAAGTATAATCATATTTATACAATTATAATATAAAAAATGTAGTGAAGTACAATGGTAGCCATTGTAGTGAAAAAGTGGCATCCCTCCGCGGCTTCTAACGGTAAAAGTACGATTGATCACACGCTTCACTTTCAAGAAAAATACGCGATAAATGTCTGATAGTGATGATGTTAAAGTCTTTTTAGTCCAGCGCGGTTGCACAGTTGTTTACATGCCCATACCACCCATGCCGCCCATTCCTCCCATACCGCCCATTCCACCACCACCACCAGGCATGGCGGGTTCTTCCTTCGGGATATCGGTGATTACAGCTTCGGCAGTGGTAAGTAACGACGCTACACCAGACGCGTCCGTCATTGCTGTACGGACCACCTAGAAAACAAAATTCAACAAAAGATAGTAATATAATTCGAGACAATACATAATGTATGTATGTTGCTGTATGAGACACTGTTGCTTTTCATCTAGCGAATTTATTATTAATAAATAAATTACAAATGGATTACAAAGCGTAAAAATAATTTAGCATAACTTCGACACCCAACCAACTAAGATATCATCAGTCGAGCTCTAATGTATGCAAATATCTGGAGTGGCCTGCACTCAATTTTCTTTCACGCAATTTTCACTACATATATATATATATATATATATATATATATATATATATATATATATATATATAAAACCAAAAGGTGCTATCATACTAACCAATACTCTACAAATTTTTTTTTATCAATAGAGAGCAGTTGTAATTTATAAAAAATAAATAATATTTGACTCTTAACAAGTGAAGCCTCTAACATAACTAAAATATCTGGAGTGGTCTGCACTCAACATTATTTTACGCAGTTTTCACTAGATATAGATGTATGTATGGTATGTATGTATGTATGTATGTATATGTATGTATATATATATGTATGTATATGTATATATATGTATATATATGTATATATATATATATATATATATATATATATATATATATATATATATATATATATGTATATATATATATATATGTATATATATGTATGTATATATATGTATGTATATATATATATATATATATATATATATATATATATATATATATATATATGTATGTATATGTATATATATGTATGTATATGTATATATATGTATATATATGTATATATATGTATATATATATATGTATGTATATGTATATATATGTATGTATATATATATATACATATATATATATCCAAAACCTGGTGTCCAACTAACCAATACTCTACAGAAATATTCTGAAATGTCATTTATCTAATTGGGTCTATTTTGTTTTCTTGTCAAAAAAGCAGATGATCCGATTTTATAAGCTACATGCGAATCCATGGCAACGTAAACAACATATTTATAATGTTTCGTTGCATTTTTCTCGCAACTGGTACATTTTTTGAAGAAATGTTTCAAAAAAAAGTTGTACAAAATATTAATATCTTTAATTATGAACATAACTATATTTGCCGTAAGTGTAGCCGTTCTAGTGATATTGGCGATAGAACAAAAAATGCATAGAGAGAACCTGAACTTCCGGTTTGAATATTCTTTTCAAAAATAGGAGGTGCACATCTAGGGCATAAGTCTTAAGACGATGAGAAACCCATGTGAAAAACGACGTTTTTCTGCGCCTTCACACAGCCCTTATTTTTGTTAGTATCGAATTTTGAAAAAATGTTCTACGTTTGGAATGAATGAAACTCTGAAATGATCGGATTAAAATTTTCAATTTTGGTTCCACTTTTTAAATAAAAATGTATAAATATGTCCAATTTTTAAACAATTCTTACAGATATATGTAAGCCAAATTCAAAAATCTAATCCGATCATTTCAAAGTTTGTTATTTCATTTCACATCATTGAAAATTTCAATTTTTTTCTATTTAAAACGAACTCCCTGTGAAGGCGCAGAAAAAGTACTTTTTCGTGTTATTTCTCTAAAATGTGTGACTGTTGCAGGGCGCCTCTATCGTTTATAAAATTAACTATATTGCTAGAAGTGAATTGGCACCGCCCAGTACAATATTTTCAAAAGTATTTATACGATGAAATATATTTCATAGACAGCATGTAGTATTTTGTTCTAATAAAATATTATACAATCGAGAATTATATAAGGTGGTACATTTGAATTTCTAGGGTCTTATTCAATAATGTGTTACACTAATTTTTTATAGGTTGAATTTAGAGGGTAGTTCATTATAAAATCCTCGCCCCTGAATTAATTATATATATATTTATTAAAATTCAGAGTGAACTACCCTTGGTTCAACCCTTAAAAATTGAGTTCGACAATCTATATATATATTGAATCAGATACAAGGAACTCTTGAGCGCAAGGAATTCAAATTGGCCATTCTTAATTTGCTAGTATTACCCTCTACCCTTAAAAGGACAAAATTAGAAGAATTTCTTAAATCTGAAATAATATTCGGCAATTCCGCTTAAAGTGAAAGTGACCTAGGTAATATTTAAGATGGGGTAGGTTTATCCCTTAAAAAATTGCCCCTCATATATGCATGCCGCACATCTATGTATACAAATTTGAGCTCAAGGAATTCAAATTTGCCATTGTTATCTTCCTTGGATTACCCTCTACCCTTAAAAGGACAAAATTAGAAAAACTTCTTAAATCTGAAATAATATTCGGCAATTCTGCTTAACGTGAAAGTGACCAAAGAAATATTTTAGAGGGGGTAGGTTCATCCCTTAAAAAATTACCCCTCATATATGCATGCCGCACATCTATGTATACAAATTTGAGCTCAAGGAATTCAAATTTGCCATTCTTAACTTCCTAGGATTACCCTCTACCCTTAAAAGGACAAAATTAGAAAAACTTCTTAAATCTGAAATAATATTCGGCAATTCTGCTTAACGTGAAAGTGACCAAAGAAATATTTTAGAGGGGGTAGGTTCATCCCTTAAAAAATTACCCCTCATATATGCATGCCGCACATCTATGTATACAAATTTGAGCTCAAGGAATTCAAATTTGCCATTCTTAACTTCTTAGGATTACCCTCTACCCTTAAAAGGACAAAATTAGAAAAACTTCTTAAATCTGAAATAATATTCGGCAATTCCGCTTAACGTGAAAGTGACCAAAAAAATATTTTAGAGGGGTAGGTTCATCCCTTAAAAAATTACCCCTCATATATGCATGCCGCACATCTATGTATACAAATTTGAGCTCAAAGAATTCAAATTTGCCATTCTTATTTTCCTAGGATTACCCACTACCATTAAAAAGACAAAATTAGAAAAATTACTTAAATCTGAAATATTATTCGGCAATTCCGCTTAACGTGAAAGTGACCAAAAATAAATTAGAGAAGATATTTCTTAAAGCCACCCCTCATATATGCATGCCGCAAAAAAAATTGAGCTCAAGGAATTAATATATATTCTTCCAAATAATTTATACAGCGAGCCGAAGATATTGGTGCCTATGGTACCTATATTTATTATATTATCATATATTTTTACTAATGATAATGCCCAAAACTGTTTATATTTTTTTGTTTATTTGTAATAGCAGGGTGCTTAGAATCCATGCATAAGAGCATGACTCACATTCGTCAACACAAGTAAATATTATTTTAAATCGCAACAATTACTACAATGTTCTATTTCAATTTTATAAAATTATGAGTTCACTTTGTATCTAGCTCTGTTAGCAGCAAGTTAGTTTTACATAAAAAATGGGATGACATGTTCTGGTTGAAGCACATGGAAGAAAAATTAGTTAAATTTTATACATATTGCCTTCTACCTGAGTTAGTAGATCCACGAATACCACGTAACGGACATATAAGGGATCCTGATTACATAATTGCAGCAATGCGAGAAAAAGAAAATAAAAAAACTGTTAATCGAAAATTATTTTAAAATTTCCATATAAGAAAAACATCGTAAATTTTTGAATATTTAAACCTAAATATTGGGGTCCTATAACTCCGGGAAAATACGGGCGATAGGATTTTGACTACGGTCGAATTCAAATGGGATGCCAAAGAATATGTGAATACCATCTTTGGTTTAAATCGCTCCGGGATCTTCAGATCTTCCTGTATCTCAAATGGCTAAAAACGGCCCCATACATTCAGAGATGATGTGCGGCCACAAATTTCGTAGTGAAATGGTAGACCAATTATCATTCATATACATATCTATTCTGTTGTTATTCTTATAATATATAAAAAATATTATTTGTTGTAAATATAATTCTATTATTAAAATATGTGTTTTTTTTTTAAAATAATAAACGTATTTTTCAATATTGAATATATAATTCATTTTTCTGAAACTGAAAAAAAAAAACGTTCCAATAGTTATAATATATTGTATGAGCATTCTTGTTTATATATTTTAGAACGATATCGTTATTTGTATATGTAGAATAATAATGCATAGTTGTGTAAAAATCAGATACGAAGCATACGGAGAGTCAATTTAATTCTGAGTGTACTTTGTGCTCCCACTCCGTTGAGTGACCCACAACGTCACACAATTAGCACCGCCCAACAAGCTACACGTGCTATACTGCCCTAACACCCGACCCGTCCCTCACGTGCATGCAAGACGGGTTGCTCATCCTCTTAAGTTTGAAGTTTTGGCCCTAGAGCGTGCTCAGACAGACAGACGTCATTCCGAAAATAGTCACATTCGATTCAGGGAAGGTCAAAACGTGAATGATTACAAGACTTACTTATTACTTCGTAAAAGAAAGTAAAAAGCAAATGAGAACGAATGCCTTCAATTGCTTTGGAGCTTCGGATTTAACATATTTTAAACAAGAGACATAAAAATAAATAACTTACTTTTGTGGGATCAATGATGCCCTTCTCGAACATCTTGACGTACTCATTATTGAGTGCATCATATCCGTAATCGCCGGTTTGTTCCTCAACTTTGGCCACAACGACAGATCCGTCAACGCCGGCGTTCTTGGCGATGGTCATGCATGGGACACGGAGTGCCTTGCGGACGATCTCAATTCCAATTTTCTGGTCATTGTTGGCGGCCTTGAGGCGGTCCAGACCGGGAATGCAGCGCAACAAGGCGGTACCACCACCGGGTACGATGCCTTCCTCGACAGCAGCACGAGTTGCGTTCAGGGCATCGTTCACACGATCTTTCTTCTCGTTCACTTCAACTTCAGAAGAACCGCCGATTTTCAGGACGGCTACACCGGACACTAAACGGGCTAGACGTTCTTGCAGCTTTTCCTTCTCGTAATCAGAGGTGGTGTTCTCGATTTGGTCGCGGAGTTGATCGGCGCGGTTATCAACATCGGCTTTCTTGCCCTACAAAAAAAAAAAGAAGAATTTAGTTACAACAATATATTCATATTCTATTTTCCGTACTTTTGATAGTATTGTTATTACAGGGCTTCCACAGCAATTTTGTAAACAAAAAAGTGAAATAGTGTAGTTTTTAAAGGATAAAAGTGAAATAAGTGACTGAAAAAAGATAAAAAAGGGAATAAAATATTTATTTTGTAAACGCTATTTTGTTTTTAGACCGATTTTGAGGCCTGATTCGTAATTTGCGATCCCAAAAACCTTGTGTTATCAAATTTCAGGCAATTGATTAAATAAATAAAAAAGTTATACATATATTAATTAAGAGTGCATTAAAAAAAGCTAGAGTGGCCTGCACTCGGCTTTCGTTTACGTAGTATTTACTAGAAAAAATCAAAATATTGACAGGCACAAATCATAATGATTGATTAAACTATATGCAAATACATGGCAACAAAAATAAGATATCTAAGATTTTCCGTAGTAGTTTTCTCGTAACTGATACATTTTTTGAAGAAATTTTTTAAACAAAAATATGTATCATTATAAATATAACTAATTAAAAAGGCTTCCACTGCAATTTTGTATACAAAAAAGTGAAAAAGGGTAGTTTTTAAAGGATAAAAGTGAATAATAGTGAATAAAATATTCATTTTGTAGACGCCATTTTGTTTTTAGACCGATTTTGAGGCCTCATTCGTAATCTGCGATTCCAAAAACCTTGTGTTATCAAATTTCAGGCGATTAAATAAATAAAAGAATTATACATATATTAATTAAAAGTGTATTAAAAAAAGTTAGAGTGGCCTGCACTCGGCTTTCGTTTACATAGTATTTACTAGAAAAATCATAATATGATTGATTAAACTATATGCAAATACATGGCAACAAAAATAAGATATTTAAGATTTTCCGTAGTAGTTTTCTCGTAACTGGTACATTTTTTGAAGAAACATTTAAACCAAAAATTGTGTGAAATATTAATATCTATCATTATGAATATAACTAATTTTGCCATAAGTGCAGTCGTTCTAGTGATATTGGAAATAGAACAAAAAATGCATAGAGTAAACATGCACTTCCGGTTTCTTAAGTTTGCAATTTCACAAATTAACGTTTGATAGTATTTGCTCTAGAGCGTTCACACACACACAGACCTCATTCCGAAAATAGTCACATTAGATTCAGGGAAGGTTAAAACGTGTATATCCGTTGAAATCTCGAGTTCGAAATTTTTCATGATTACAAGATTAACTTATTACTTTGTAAGGGAAAGTAGAAACACATATTTGCTAATTGACAATTGAAAAAAAAACACACCTTCTTACCTATGGGGGAACTTTTCTATAAACTTTTGCCGAAAAAAATAAACAGTTAAAAATGGGTTTTGAGTCAACGAAGGACGAATTTTTAGCGTCTTTAATACTTTTCATACATTAATGACATGAATATAGTGAATGAAATTTTAAAATAGTGATTACGGAAAAAGTGAATAAAAACAAAAGGATGAGGTTGCAAAAAAGTAATCTAGTTTAGGTTTTATAAGGAAAGGATGTAAGAATTTGACTTACTTTTCCCTTGAGCATGAGGGTATCATCCTTGGTGATGAGGATCTCCCCAACTTGACCCAAATCGTTGAGCTGGACATCTTCCAACTTGACAATGTTGGCATCATCGCCGAAAATGATACCACCGGTAGCGATAGCCATATCTGCCATGGTCGCTTTGCGATTGTCACCGAATCCTGGAGCCTTGATGGCGGCCACTTGGAGTCCAATACGTAAACTGAAAAAAAAAAAAAAAAAAAAAACACAATTATATTAGCATTATACGTGAGTTGAGTTTAGGAAATATTGTTGCTTTTCATCTAATGAATTTATTATAAATAAATAAATGCCAAATTGACTACAAAGCGTAAAAATATTGTAGCATAACTTCGACACCCGACTAACTAAGATATCACCAGTCGAGCTCTAATGTATGCAAAGCAATGAGAATCGATAATAACTCACCGATTGACAACTAATGTGCTGAGTGCTTCACCATCGATATCTTCAGCGATGATGATGAGTGGTTTGCGCTGTGCGTTTGCCAACTCCAACGCCGGTACAATAGTTTGCACCGAAGAAATCTTCTTATCACTGAACAGCACCAACGCGTCTTGATACTCTACCTTAGCACCTAGAAAGTACGAACATTAAACCCATTTATTATTATTGTTAACCTCTCCAAGAACAAATACCCTTGCTTGCGTTGATGAAATACGGAGAAATATATCCGCGGTCGAACTTCATGCCTTCAATAATCTCTAGTTCATCGTTCAAAGTTTTGCCATCCTTAACAGTGATCACACCTTCCTTGCCAACACGTTTCATCGCGTCCGAAATCAGGTTACCAATAGCGTGGTCTCCATTAGCAGATATGGTCGCGACTTGGCAAACTTCCTCAGGTGTAGTTACTTGTTTCGATAATTTCTTTAGATCTTCAATAATACCACCGACTGCAAGCATGATCCCCTTTCGGATTTCGACCGGGTTGGCCCCCTTGCCCAGGGTCTCGAAGCCTTCCTTGGCGATGGAGCGAGCCAGGACGGTAGCGGTAGTTGTGCCATCACCGGCCTCTTCATTTGTGTTATTTGCTACATCTTGAACTAATCGGGCGCCAATATTTTGGAATTTATCCTTCAGTTCGATGCCTTTTGCGACTGTTACACCGTCTTTGGTGATCTTTGGCGAGCCCCACGATTGCTCAATAATCACGTTACGACCCTGGTTAAAAAAATGTAGGTATTGGCATTGTTTATATTATGGAAAGATCTGAATGAGTTTGATATAGGGTATTGTTGCTTTTCATCTAATGGAATTTATTATAAATAAATATATTTCAAATTGATTCCAAAGCGTAAAAATGATTTAGCAACACTTCGACACTCAACTAACTAAGATATCATCAGTCGAGTTCTAATGTGTGCCAATGTTTCAAAATTTCTGTACTAAATATTGAACTGAAATATTGAACTGCTAGGTTTTTTAAAATTACAATAGAAAACTGACCATATTTTTCTTAGATATCAAATTAACAATTCTACGTAAATATATCTGCAGTGGCCTGCTCTCGACTTTCTTTTACACAGTTTTCACTAGATATAGATATATGTATATTTATATATATATATGTATATATATATATATATATATATATATATATATATATATATATATATATATATATATATATATAACCAAAACAAGCAGTCAAACTAACCAATACTCTACACAGAAATATCCTGAAATGTCATTTATCTAATTGAGTCTATTTTGTTTTCCTGTCAAAATAGCAGATTATCCGATTTTATAAGGTACATGGGAATCCATGGCAAAGTAAACAACATATTTATAATGTTTCGTATCATTTTTCACGCAACTGGTACATTTTTTGAAGAAATATTTCAAACAAAAGTTGTGTGAAATATTAATATCTTTCATTATGAACAAAACTATATTTGCCGTAAGTGTAGCCGTTCTAGTGATATGCACTTCCGGTTTGAATATTATTTTCAAAAATAGAAGGTGCACATCTAGGGCATATACAAGTCTTAAGTTTTATAATTTTTCGTTCGACAGTTTTGACTCTAGAGCGTTCACAGACAGACACACACACAGACGTCATTCCGAAAATAGTCACATTCGATTCAGAGATCAAAACATGTATATCTGGTTGAAATATCGAGTTAGAAATTTTTCATGATTACAAGAATTACTTATTACTTCGTAAAAGAAAGTAAAAAAATATACGATTTCATTGATTTGTTTGCAATAGGATACAAGTTGCGTCTACAGTGAATAAATTTAGTCAACGGGTTAATTGGTAATATTAGGTGAGGGGGGGGCTGTCTGTATTCATCGGAGTACTCAAGAGCACTCGGTACTCGGATAAGTATTCGGTTCTTGAAAGTACTCGAATAGCGAGTACTCGGAGAAGTAAACGGTTCTTGAAAATACTCGAATACCGAGTACTCGGTTCTTGTAAGTACTCGAATAGCGAGTACTCGGTACTCGGATAAGTATTCGGTTCTAGAAAGAACTCGAATAGCGAGTACTCGGATAAGTATTCGGTTCTCGAAAGTACTCGAATAGCGAGTATTCGATTCTTCCCTTCACTAATATTTTTATTTTGTTTGAAATTAATTACAACTAGAGAAACGTAAATCGAGGCAATTTTCAAAAGCGATTCTAAAAAAAAACATGCAAACTTCACCTCTATGTTGGAAAATATTAAGGCGCTTACAATTGAATTTTATGATGACACAATTTTGTAGTCCATTCGACTATTATCGAATCAGTACGACTATTGCAGATACATTTAATTTCAAATTTAATATTACGACTTAAAATTATTGAATTGTAAAATTTGTTTTAAATTTAATAGAAGACAAATGAAAAATTGAAAAATAATTTTAATTCGTCGACAAATAATATTTATACATAATCCTTTGATTTACCTTTGGCCCCATCGTGACGGCAACGGCATCGGCCAGGACATCCACACCCTGGAGCATAAGAGCTCTGACTTCTGGGCCGAATCTGACGTCCTTCGCGTACCATCTTTGCACGTTCGCAAGCTGGTTGGCTTTGCGGAGGGCGACGCTGCGTAATGCCAAAGGTAGACGATACATCTGGAAGGTTTTTTTAAATCAATCGTTTGCAAAGAAATTCAACTGAAAACGCGTGTCGTTAAAAGAAACAAACAATTGAAGTGGCAAAACTCATAAAAATTATCACGGCCATCTCGGCATTATTACGTAAGAAAATTTTGTACTTGTGAAACAAAAACATATTACAAAAATACATATTTGCACATGAAAATTGAATGAGGCAATTCTAGAATCATGTGAGCGCATTCGATTAAATGTATGGTTATTTTCAGATAGTATTATTTATTATCTCGAATAAATTTAATTAAAAGATATAGGATATTTATTAAAACAGTTATATAAATAATTTGTAGAACATAATTTATTGAAATATCTTCATCAAAGGTCAAAAATGTGGAGCCTATTTTGTAGTACACTTATTTCATAAAATTACTGTATAAAAATGTAAAATTCTTATAGCTATAATACCCTAGTGTATTAATAATATAGATGTGATATACTTTTATATATTTTACCTTATATTTTCTTTTAATTCACAAATTTAAGCCGGTAACGAACACACCACGTTTTCTCGAACTATCGAAAAAGAAAGCTAGATATGTCTGTTGCTCACTTCATTTATCGAATCGGGCAAAGTCCAATACGCCACACGACCTTGAAAATTAAAAATACATAAATGTATTGTTAAAACAAATCTTAGTAGTAGTCATTTATTGAATTATACGGCAATAATTTTGTTTATACTATAGTTAAAATTTTAAAATAATCGCTAGTGCTTTAAATATATGGCAATAATATTTGAATTTCGCGGCAACGACTAACGTTCTAGAAAATTCAATGACCTCCAACAAGAGTTACGTAATTCTCGCGATAAATAAGTCGTAGTTTTAAATGTTTTGCACTTACGATAAACTAAAATAGATAAAATATTAACAAGGTAAAAATATACCGCTTGAATATTTAGTTATATTTTCATTTTCTTTCGAAATAAAAGAAACTAATTTAGTATTTATTTAAATCTACGATAAATTGCCGCTCTGTGTAGTTCAGTGCACAGATCAAAGATGTCGCTACTAGTTTCATTTTTAATTTCTGCGAGGGAAGTTTGAATTTTACTAGAAAACTGAGGGATATTTTTAATAACCAGTTTTAATTCCACCGTATAAATATCACATAATAAGTACAATAAATGAGTTTTTATAAATAATAATAATAAAATATTAAGATATAATACTTATATTTAAAATTTGACTGCCCTAGAAAATAAAATACATTTTTAGTGTATAATATTTATGCGTACGGCAGCCAATGTATGAATAATGGACGGGAGGACGATAGGCTCGTTTGAAAGTAAAACTTTCAACTATATTAATACTATTTTATCTTAATTTAAAACCTATAAGTAAAATATTAATTAATAGTTGCACTTCGAAAGGCATTGTTAATAATATATACAAAATTATTAGTAATAAAATTAAAATACTAATAGCTACTTTATAAAATACTTTATGGAATGTTTATGTATGGAATATACAGAATAAATTCTGTATTACTTACATGAGATAAATATTGCAATTGCATTAAGTACTATTGACGCAGGGTCGGTGCAAATAGTTCCGATTTTGCATTAGAAACTAAAAATACTTTTGAGTTATAATTTATATATAATGATTATTTATTTATAATACTGCGAATGCTCAATTTAATTTGATGTAAAACCTAGAATATTAATAATTTCACAATTTTATTGCGTCAGGGAATGTTCTATACATATGGTTTAAAACCATATAACTTAAAACTAATAACAATCAATGGAGGAGACTACTACTTTTGTTTAATTATAAATAATAATTATAAATTTAGCTTATATTTCTCATGCATTACTTTTTGAATTTTTTTTAAACCGAAATCTATCCACTCTTAGTGAATTTTATGCATAAGGTTGCTAATCTATATAGAAAAATATATAATTAAAAAAATTGCGTCGATAAAATAGTTAATTATTTAAAGTTTATTACTGAGAATAAACGAAAAAATTATTGTTATTATAATGAACTTTCGTGCGGTTTAATATTAGTTGGACTCGGTGTGCAAACCATGGCCCGGTTATCATAGGCGTAATCCAGGGTGTTATCTTCAGTTGGACGGCGACTGATGGTTGTCGTTGCTGTGGATGGAGTGTTGCCATTTACTGAAGGAGTTTGCAATCCTGCCGGTGGCATATCTAAGTGAAGATCCGGCTTAGACGCCACTTGGCTGGATATAGTGTTTGCAGAGCGCTCAGATTTTGAGATCTATTGACAAATATACAAACATAGTATTAAAAATAAAATATATCACTTTTACGTAATGTACAAGAGTTTAACCCAGAAATAGGGAGTTGGTATCGGGTCCACGCCAGTCGGCAGTTTCGCGCTCAAGTGTATTAATTGTTCGGGCTTAGTATAGTTTTTAAGTATACATTTGTGGACTTAAATCGTTTTGTGTGAAACGTTTGCGGACTTATTTTTGTGTTTGATTCGTGAAACTGAAAATAGTTTGGTTTTATTTCAATCGTTTTTGCTTTAGTCTTGTGTATTTTTTAAGTAAATGTTTTGTACTTTTTGTTTTGTAGAGAATCATTCTGTTGGTGGTAAATCATTGTGGCTATAAAGTTTTTGTTATAAATTGTTCTATATATATATAAATCTTTTGTTTGTTTTATTTAACTTTTATTAATATAACTCTGTGATTACTTATATTTTATCTGAATTAAATGAATGTTTTGTTGATTAAATTATATTTTATTTAATCCACATCACACTTAAAAAGGGGAACTTTTGAACAGTAACCATTAGTTACATGTCCACATAAGAACGTCCGACGTGTAATTTTTACATTATTTTAAGTATCTCGAACGCGATAAGAGTTACAGAAAAAAATACATAATGCATAGCGCCTAAAATCTAGGTTGCGCCGCCACACATTCATGACGGTCGAGTTGCTTAGTTGGTTCTAGAACCTTGTAGAATGAATTAAATGCTTTCTAGAACCTTTGTGTTCAATTTATAAGCCGTATTACTTTGATAGTGAGACTGTCCGTGAGAAATAAATAAGTGAAGTTAATTTAAGTTAATATTGGTGTTACGTAAATACTTAATAGTTAAAATAAATATTGTTGTAGTATGAGTGTTATAAATAAATAAAATTACTTAGTGTTTAAGTAAAAATAAGCATACTTAATTATTCACCCAGTAAACGTTACAATAAATAAATTTTAATGTATTACGATATTGCAAAAGAAAATAGATACATTTTATTAACTTTGATTCGGAAATCAAAGAATCAAGAAATATATGTTTAATTAAATTAATATCAATTTAGGTACTTCTGAAAATATTTAGAATGTTTGTTATTGCCTATAATATATCACGAAATTTTTGTTTTTGCCTTATGGCAATATTACCTCTTTTTGTTTTAGTTTATTTCTGATCCATGTTGCAACCAGATGTTTCTTTTTCCATCGAATGATCCTTATTATAAGGAACACAATGAGGCTGGCTAACATCAAGCAAACGACTGATAAAGTTATGGAATCGATATAGTGAAGATCACGTAATTGACCTGTTATAAAATAAAAGGATTATCATTATGAAATTAATATTTTTACACTTCTGACGACTAATGTCAGTTAAATTGATACTCGAAATCGCCATTTGTCATTGCAAAATTATATTCGATCTTCTAAAAAGGGTCTACTGAATAATTTACAGTTTTTTTTATCCTAATAAATTTAAACAAATATCCACTGTACTTCATGTAATTAACATTGAGAGGAATAACAACCGAATAATTTATATTGTATTTTACGTACATTGACTAATTAATTAATATAAAAAATATTGTAATTTTACCTCTGATATCTCCATCACCAACGGAATTCTGGTTTTGGTTGAAATAGCGCTGATACAAATATGCTATAAAAGAAAATAAATACAATAAAAAACAAATCTATTTGCAATGCAAATTCTTACAACAAAATATGAAAAATGATACGTTATACATATTTTATAATTTATTGATCAAACATTACACAAATAAAAATGTAATATGGATTAAATAAGTTATTGTTACTAATAGTTACATAATTGATATGTGTACAAAATGAACAAATTATGAATAAATTAGTGCCTAGAAATACAATAATATTTGAAGCAATATTAGTCATAGCCATAATGAAAATAATATTGCGTTTTGAAGGTTGATGAAAATGTAGAACCTGATTTTTTTTACCAAACAAATATGACTCATAAATGTAAATAACTTGTGATCACTCCAAACCTAATAATTAAATGTCAAACTTCATAGCATTTAAAACTATATAGTAAGTAATATTTTGTTATGTTAACTATTACTTTCTTATATACGCAGTAATAAAATTTGTATCGACTGTAAATATTTTTGGAATGACGTCTGTGTGTCGGTCTGTGAACGCTCTATAGCCAAATCTGTCCAATGTAACACTGAGAAACTTCAAACTTAAAATGTGCATCTCCAACTTTCGAAAAGAATATTCAAACCGGAAGTGCATTTTTGTACTATGCATTTTTCGTCCTTTCTCTAATATTACTGGAACGGCTGCACTTATGGCAAAAATAGTTATGTTCATAATGAAAGATATTAATATTCTGCACAACTTTTGTTTGAAAAGCTGCTTCAAAAAATGTACCAGTTACGAGATAACTGCTACGGAAACTCATAAGTATCTTATTTATGTTACGATGCATGTATGGGGGTTATATTACAAAAATCGTATGAACTATGCCTGGCGTATAAGAAAGAAAGGATTGTCTTAATTTTGTCTAATTACCAAATATTTTAAATCAATATAAATTCCAACAAAATTATTTAAATGTAGAATAAATTCAGTAAAACATTTTTCAAATTTAATAAAATGAAAATGTGGACGTCTGGGAATAAAAAATTTAAAACAAAAGAAAATATTTCTTATTGTGTACCTTCTATTGTTATGTCATTAGATATGAAACAAATTTTTTATCTTTTACTTTCAAATAAAGTTACATATATCGGGTTACAAGATAATATATTTCTATTGTTTCACTGTACTCAGTAAGTATAAAAAAAAATCTGTTGTGGCCAATACAAAGAATTTTCTTTTATGTAGTTTTCATTAGAAATATATATTCCACATATACTGTCAAAAAATACCAATACATCATCAAACTCAACAGTAAAACTCTGAAATTGTAACAATTAGCTTAACATTTAATTATGTTAACAAATTTACCTTATTACGTATTCAAATATTAAATCAATTTTAAAAATATTTCAATAAAACATATATCCATTTAATTGTTTGTTTTTGTTTTGGAAATATATATATATATACGATATAAAATTAAAATTTTCTACAAATACATTTCCATGACAATATGAATAAGATTTTTTTAAATTTTCCATACCGGTTTTCTCGTAACTGGTCCATTATTTAAAGAAACTTTTCAAACAAAACTTGTGCGAAATATTAATATCTTTCATTATGAACATAACTAATTTTGCCATAACTGCAGCCGTTCTAGAGTTATTGATGCATAGAGACAACCTGAACTTCCGGTTTGAATATTCTTTTCAAAAATAGGAGGTGCACATCTAGACCATATACAAGTCTTAAGTTTTAAGTTTCACAATTATACGTCTTAAAAAGTACATATATATATTTCACATATCATTTTTGTTGTATACTTGTTTTAAGATAAGAATATATTTTTAGCATATTGTTCTAGAAAATATGTAATTACGTAAAACTAGAGCAATCATATACATTAGAACGGAAATCGTTGAACTAGGGCTGTGTGATGTCTCTTTTCCTAAGATGTATGCATCGAGTATAGAATCAGAATTGATTAATATAATCGATTCAATCAAAATATTACATAATTAATAAATGCATTTGTGATAATTGAAAATTATAACTCGATTAATAATACGGGCATATATAATCTAAAATTATGAGGCAATTAACATCAATAATCGAGTATGTACACTAATACAATGCAATTAATTATATATGTTGACTTAAATAATTTTTCGCGATTAATTATGCTTAATCGAGTATTTTCGGTAAAATGCCTAATTTTATATTTACGATTATAATAGTTAAAGGTAAATTATCTTTCCACAATGAGAAATATTATTTATTTAAACTAATTTAATAATCTTTATGAGTTTATTATATTTACAATAAACAACTATTATAATGTTTAGCAAACATTTTTAATGTAATTGTATGTTCCGTAAATGTAACCTGTGGCCGATTAGTGCAATATTTATTTTTATGCAAATTCTATTCGTAAAATTTAAATTTCTAGACCATATGTAATAGTTAAATAATTAAAAGTGAAATATATATTCGCATGGATTAATTTGAATTCAAAATGTATGTGGCCAATTAGTGTATCTATGTTAATAAAGAAATTTAGTTTAATTTGAATTAAATTATGCTGTGTAAAACAATGAACTTATTACTCCATTATTAAAATTTACATCCGCGATACTAGCAGTATTACAATAACAAAAGAAAGTTATACTATTGTACTTTTATAGTATATATATATAAATTGGGTTAATTAAAATATAGAAATTTTAGATAATTGGGGAGAATGGAACATGCTACTTTAGGTTTTGAGAATAATTAAATGCAAAGTTTGCTATATACGTTTTTACTTTCTCTTAAAGGAATTGTGATAACAAAAACAAATCAACCACTAAATTTTATGAGTGTTTTGACTCTAGGCACAAATATTTCCCCTTTACCATATTAGTAGATTTTGAAAAATGGAATCAAATATCTCATTTATGAATATTTCTATATTGTCTTTGTAAAACAATAATTTACATTAAATTAATTGATGAAACCCGAACTTACTTTGGCATTCTTTCGTGCATCTCGGCTCGTCGAAATTGTGATGGCCAGTATCACAAACTCCGGAACATGGTTGGCACAAGAAGTCAAATTCGGAACAATATTCTAATGCCGAACATTGCTTTTTGCCGCAACTGGCACCGGATATTGTAAAATCACCATTTGCGAATATTAACCGTGCCATTTTAAATAAAACAAGTTCAAAATTCAATAATCACATCTTAATTTGTATTTGGAATTGAATTTGATGTGAATCAAATCACATCTATACGTATGTCGAACGGTTTATTGATTATATTGATTGTTTGTTTATGATATTAGGAAGATGTTATATTTTTAGCGGTTTTCACACTTATTATCACGATATTTATCAGGTAACATTCAACAGGTGTTGCGCGGCCATAGTGAAACTTGACTGAGTGACTCTAAAGCTACGATACTATTCTACCTGTCTGAGTCATATTATTTAACAGTGGCGTTTCACCAATACCGGAAATTAAAGTTTTAAAATAGTCTTTCGCTTTTGTAAAAGTTCATTTCAAACTATCATTTGATTAACAATGCTTAAAATAATAAATTACTGGGAAATATTGTTTAATTTTTAGCTCGCCGTATGAAGTAGAAGCTAAAGCATTCGGTCGTGTATCTGAAGCATTCTCGAATAAAAAAATTTCATTAACAAAAAGTGTTTGTCTCGTCGCCCTGAATCCAAATATATATATATATATATATATATATATATATATATATATATATATATATATAACTTATATACTTGGATGTTAGTCGTCACTCACTCGTAATACCAAATTTGTGCCTTCTACTCCTCTGAAGGTACCGGACCGATTCACACCAAATTTGCTACACATATTATTTAACATCCTATTTGAATCCCCTCGCAGTTTAAATCTAATCGCCCGTATGCTTCCCGAGTTATGGGGCCCCAAAATTTAGAGCCCCTCTTAATACTGCCCTTATAAAAATAACAAATATACCCAAAAATTCTACTAAAAATCCTAAGATACTTTATGTCTACAAGATTTTTTCATATTGTTAACCCAAAGCCCGAAAAAAATTACTAAATATTATAATTTTAAATTTTGTACTAAATTAATTTATATAAATATAAGCTACAAATAATTGTATAACATTTTTTCAAATTGTTAACCAAAAGGCCACTGCTCGCTTATCTTACCTAAAGGCGAGCTCTACGCGTTGGTGCGTTTTACGCGTACCAAATCTTGTTTTATTATTAAATTAAATTAATATTAATTAAACAACAAATCTTGCTTAACTTATGATTCAAAAGAATGTATATTATAATAATTTGGATTTGTTGAGTTTATATATTTTATTCTATTTAACTATAAGGAAAATTTTACTTGCTACGCCAATGATGTATGCTGGAATGCAGGTAAGTGGTCATTATGTACAATAATGATAAGGTTCAGAATTGCATATTAGAAAGGTAGAGGAACAGGTATTCGTGGTCTGTGCAATGGATGCCATCAACTGCTAGTCTTATAACCTGCGCATATATACACCATGTAACCCCATGCTAACACAAAATATAACAGTAATTTCAATGCGTGTATAGTATATCTCTAACGAAATCAAATTGAAAATATGGTTTGTTTGTAAAAAGCGAACAATTTTTAGGAATATTACTATATTTATTAAACATAAACTATATCTGGTTCGAATAATGATAATGGTATAACTCTAAAAATAATTCCGAAACGAATTATAAGAAATAAATCATTTATTCTCTGTTTAGATACCGTTCGTTAAACAATCCTGGCTCTGGAGGACAATATGAGCTACAATATTCTTCACCCCTTACATTTTAAATATTATATTTTATCCTAAACTTTTTATACACTCTGAAAACTATTTTTTTTTAATATTTCTTCATTTTATTCATATTTAAAAATCTACAAAACATTTGTAAGACTTTTTATATCTATAAAAAAGTTGAAATTGTGCACCCAAAGGCCATAATAATGTTTTTACTGTCTTTTGCGAAGTAATAAGTAAGTCTAGCAATCATAAAAAATTCCGAACCCGAGATATCAACGGATATACACGTTTTCGCAATGACGTTTGTTTGTGTGTGATTGTGAACGCTCTAGAGCCGAAATTGTGAAATTTTAAACTTAAGATTTATATATAGTCTAGAACTAGATGTGCCCTATCTCTTTTTGAAAAGAATATTCAAACCAGAACTGCATGTTTACTTTATGCATTTTTTGTTCTATCTCCTATATCACTAGAATGGCAGCACTTATGGCAAAAATAGTTATATTCATAATGAAAGATATTCATATTTTGCACCAATTTCATTTGAAAAGTTTCTTCAAAAAATGTACCAGTTACGAAAAAATGCTACGGAAAATCTTAAATATCATATTCTATCTAAATTCAGACAGATGGTTCGGTGAAGTGTCGACTGTCTATATATGATATGGGCACATGGTACCCACGGGTTAACCTAGTTATATAGAAGTAGATATATACAATTTAAAATGTATGTTATTTATATCAATAATTACGTATAAGGGAGTTCCAGCTTTTTATCTATAAAATTAAATACAAATCTGGAAAATTCTGATCTTTGACAAAATTGAAAACTGTTTCAGACACACGACCGAATGCTTTAGTTCTTATTTATTACGTACGGCAAATGAAAAAGATAGAAAAATGGCATAATTTAACAGAAAACTTTTTTTATTTACATGAGGATAGCTCTGAGGCACATTCAATTAACTTTTAAAAACGTAACAAAGATAATTAAATGTAAAAAAAAAGTTCTTATGAACACTGGATTTTTCTTAGAAGCGCATTCAAATGACGATTAAATAATTTGAAAAGGTTAGCAAATGTCATAGTTTTTGGCATTACTTTTAGAAATGCATTCAATTAGTGAATAAAAAATATAAAAATCAAAAGTAGATAAGATTACAGAAATGAAATCTGACAGAAATTTTCCATAATTAGCAGTGTCCGTAGAAGCACATTGAATAAGAGAATGAAAAACAAAAAATTAAAAAGTATAATAGAGGTTGCAGGAATTAAATCTTAAAGAAATTTTTATTATGTTACAGCAATGAAATCGGACAGAAATGTTCTTAATTGGCAAAGTATCCCTAGATGCAATTCGAGAACAAAAACAAAAATTCAAAAGTATAATATGTTGCAGGAATGAAATCATAAAGAAAATTTCTTAATTGGCAAAGTGACCGTAGAAGCACATTCAATGAATGAAAAACACAAAATTCAAAAGGAAAATATGGTACAGCAATGAAAGCTAACAGAAATATTCTTAATTGGTAAGTGAGGAACGCTAGAACCACATTAAAATATAGGTGTAGAATTTTAGAATGTAAAGGATTGGTCACAGCGAACCAAATAGTAATTAAGATTAGAAAATTACAAATAATAATCTAGTTTGTATTATGACAAGCAATGCCAACATTCCAAGCAACAAAATTAACACAATTTTGTTGCTGTGAACGTTAACTTTGTATGTCATACAACAAACTTGAATTATTACAATTTCTAAGCTTAATTACTGATTCTTTCGCTGTGAACAATCCTTTACATTCTAAAATTCTACTACGTTGACACAAATTGCAAATAATAAAAATGAAATCGTTACAGCCAAACAGTAAATATAAACGTTAATTTTTCGCGTATTTAATTCTAGAGGCATACGAAAAGTCAAACTACTATATTTGACTCTCATCCCAAGAGGAAAACCGCACAACTCGAATTCATTATTTGCATATTAAAGGAAATTGAGGATTTATGTCGAGGCACAAGGAAATAATACAAATACATTGATGGAAAAGATTTTCTATTTTCAGTACTTTGTACTATTGTAGTTTACAAATATCTACAGAACGTGTTTAATTATATAGAAAAAAAGCGTCAAGTCTAAATCAGAGAAAATTGTCTGAACTACATAGTGTACTATAAATACAAAATATACATTTCTGTTATTCTTTACATATTTTTTAAAAATTTATTACATATAAATATAGTGTTGATGTAATGGTCCGATAAAATACGAGAATATGTGAATAATCGGGTCTACTTATATGTAAGGATTATATTCTGTTTTTCATATTTTCATTATTTATTGATCTTATATAAGTTAGAATCTGTTTATTTACACATGTACAAAGACATTGTAATCATAAAATATCAGTTTCTTTTTAAAGGTAGTTATCATATACCTGCTGAATATTCATTAAAAATAATAACTACCTGCTTTTCTTATAGAGTAAACGAAACATATTTAAATATTATTATATAGAAAATACATGCACACATACAAATTAAATTGATTGCAGATATTTTTAAGGGCATATACTAGTACTGGAGCCACCATTTTATAACTAGAATGCGTTTTTGAATATTATCACTGAATAAGTGTCGCCACCATACGGTCGCCAATTCTAACACTAAAAGAAATGACCTAATTCAGTGTTCCGCCATGTTGGTTCACTACTTACAAACGCTTTATAATTAGAAAATAGTGATCTTGTACAAAATGTTATCGAGTTCTAATTAGGTTTATTCGTTTTGAAAATATACTGCGTTAAATACATATTTATAACTACAAAATTAGTAATATTGTAATTCATATTTCTTTTTGCATAAAAAACTGAACTAATCCGTTATTTTCATATACTTGCACAATTATTATTTTTATATTTGTTTATATATAGACCTCACAAGAGTAAAATACTTTGGTCTAGATAAAACCCCAATTGCACAAAGAATTAATCGACAATTAGAACTATCCTAGTCTTCTAATTTATTCAAAAATACAATGCATTATATTTCCGAAAAAATAAACAATGCCGATTAGGACAATCGGCATTGTTTATTTTTTTATTGGATGATTATTTGCGCAACCAGGCATTAATAATAATTCTCAAAACGAATGTTCCATCATTTTACATTGCATTGCCCAGTACGTCATAGCAAATATTTTCAAAAGAAATAAATTGCTAATATGTGCCCCCAAAAATCATTTAAATTAGAACAATGTGCGAAAAAAAATACTGTTACAGAAATGCGAACTTCTTAATATAAATAATATTAGTTATATTTGTGAGAAAGAACATAAGAAATGAAACCACATTCGCGTATATAAATAAAATAAAGATAAATTCTATTATCGAATATCACAACTACAAACATTTATTAATAATAAGTAAGTTATAAAAAAGAAACATTTTTATATTGCTTTATAAACGATTTAATTTATATTTGGTTTAATTTGTCACACATCTTTTCTAACTGCTAAACAGCGGCGATACACTGTTACGAATAATACATCACACAAGTACTCGAACGGTACATTGTCGAAACAATTAACTAATTCGCTTGGTTAATATTAAAATTATGCTAAAAAATGTTGTTACATGAGCATGCGCATAATTTAACAAATTTTATTTCAATTATTTTTTTTGAAACGACCACAGCCTTCTCTCACTTAAAACCAAAATATTTCGACTAATTTCGATCGAAAAGAAATTTAAATTATTTTTAGGTATACAAATTATCATAATATATGTTTTAATTTTCGATCGTAGAGATTACAACAATTTAATTAATAACACGTTTACACCCTGTATTAACTAAGAATTAATTAATTTAATACTGAACGGATTTATAACTGTCATCTAAAGAAAGTAATTCCTTAATAGATATTGTCCCTGTATAATCAGTAGTTTGATAACACTGTCATTTTCATATTGTATACACATAAATATTAGTCTTTACAGTTTATGTTTTTGTAATTTTAAAAACGCAAAATATTTACGGCAATAATGATTACAATTTTGTTGCATTTAAATAGGGGAGTTGCATTTATCTATTTAAATCAAATATTTATAATACATAGAGCCTTATATTCATAATTATTTAGTATGTGGCAAAATTGTCACTATTTAGTAGGTTGTTAAATTAACGACTACGAATGAGGATATAAATAGTTGATAGGTAAACGATTTGTAATCTATGTAATTTGGATTCAACTAATTGTAAATTATATACGAACGTCGTAAAGTATCGAAATGAAACAAAGTTACATTGAGTCGCGGAAAATTAGTTTACTTGAGTTAAGCGAAACAATTAGTAATTAAACTTAGAAAATTACAAATAATAATCTAGTTTGTATTATAACAAGCAATGTTAACATTCCAAGCAACACAATTTATGATAATTTTGCTGCTGTGAACGTTAACCTTGTATGTCATTCAACAAACTGGAATTATTACTTATAAATTCTAAGCTTAATTACTAATTCTTTAGCTGTGAACAATCCTTTAAGGCGTGTTCACAGCGAAGTAAATAGTAATTAAGATTAGAAAATTACAAATAATAATCGAGTTTGTATTATGAAAAGCAATGCTAACATTCCAAGCAACAAAATGAACACAATGTATCATAAATTTTATTGCTGTGAACGTTAACTTTGAATGTCATACAACAAACTGGAATTATTTCAATTTCTAAGCTTAAAGGATTGTTCACATCGAAACAATTAGTAATTAATCGTAGAAAATTACAAATAATAATCAAGTTTGTATTATGACAAGAAATGTTAACATTCCAAGCAACACACAATTTATGATAAATTTTGCTGCTGTGAACGCTAACCTTGTATGTCATACAACAAACTGGAATTATTACTTATAATTTCTAAGCATAATTACTAATTCTTTAGCTGTGAAAAATCCTTTACACTGTTCATAACTAGTTAGGAAATGAAACATAAATCGCAACTAGTGATGAAAAGTTAATTTCACTAATCGCCCGCATAAATAGTTTAAATTAAAATAATTATTATGTTTTTTTTTTTTTTAATTTTACACGTAAATTGTTTGAGATTACGAAACGTTAAGGCGTGTTCACAGCGAAGTAAATAGTAATTAAGATTAGAAAATTACAAATAATAATCGAGTTTGTATTATGAAAAGCAATGCTAACATTCCAAACAACAAAATTAACACAATTTATCATAAATTTTATTGCTGTGAACGTTAACCTTGTATGTCATACAACAAACTGGAATTATTACAATTTCTAAGCTTAAAGGATTGTTCACATCGAAACAAATAGTAATTAAGCTTAGAAAATTACAAATAATAATCAAGTTTGTATTATGACAAGAAATGTTAACATTCCAAGCAACACAATTTATGATAAATTTTGCTGCTGTGAACGTTAACCTTGTATGTCATACAACAAACTGGAATTATTACTTATAATTTCTAAGCTTAACTACTAATTCTTTAGCTTGGAACAATTCTTAATTACTGATTATTTCGCTGTGGACAAACTTTTAATTTAAACAAATTAGTTTGGAGTCTGTGGCTGATAATAATAATAAAAAACCCTTAACCACAAAGTATGTGGTTAAGGGTTTTTTTATTATTTATATTTTGAGTTAATTTAAGACAAACATTGTTAAATATTTAATTAAACAAAAATTTGCAAAAATCAAAAATTCAATTTGCATTTGCAATGAAAAGTTGCAGTTTTTCCATATATTCACTAATTTCGCATAACTTGGAAAAGTGTACAACCCCGAAATAGTGAACTTACCACGTATACTCCCCCACTTATTTGGGACAAATGATTGATTGTTGATGATAAGATTTTGCTTTTAAATGACATTTCTATACTAACAATGAATTAAATAAATGGGTGATTCGAATAACGCTAGCTGAACTAGTTGAATTAGTTTTTCTAACCTAAAACCTCTTATCATAAAAGAGAAACAACATCTCACAATTTCATTACAAAAAAATCACTTTTCTACAATAAACAGATGAATTATTCGACCCTGCCGTGTTTGTTTGTTTTATTTTTGGTTATTTTAAAAAAATATTATATATATATTTTAGAAAATAAAATAAAATGTCATAAGTCTTAAATACAGCGATTAGAAGCTGCCTGCAACCGAGGGGTGTGCAACAACATTATTCGGTGGTACTGTGACACCGGTCGGACTTTGGACCACGTAATGTGTGAGTCGCGTCGGCAACACGCCAGCGTTCAACTGATAGAATTCGACGAGCTGCAGGAGGTCGTAGAATTTGGTGAAACCGTTGTCCAGGGAGAAGACGTGCGCTTCCCGCACCGGGTCGAGAATGGGTGTGATTTGTGTGTGCAGCACTTTGCCACCGCATCGGTACGTTAGGACAAAGGCACCCGGGCTCGACCGGCTATCCCTCACTAGGAACACTCTGGAAACAATACAGAACATTAATCATACTGTTTTCTCATTTATAGCCTGTATAATATTTGGGATATGCGGTTTAAATTAATGGGCTCATTGCGTAATTCGAAAGTTTCATTTAGACTAAGTGCTCGGTTATGTGAATACTTCATTAGGTGGTTTTCGGTTCATCCGAACGGAATTGATTTGCAATTATAAGTTCTATTCAAATATAAAAACATAATCCAGCAACAAACTCTTGTTGCCCTTGTTTCCTTTCAAAACTGCATCAAAAATTGAATGCTAACGAATCAGATCTCAGAATTTCATCGAAATTAGTATTTTTGCAATTACATAAAATCAGTTCAGCTCAGATCATTTTACCGGTGAACGGAAAACGCATATTATATGAACCCTTTACTATAGTGTGAACAATGAGCAATATGGGGGCGAAAATTATGAAACCTAAAACTTGTATATAGCCCGGGTGAGTATCATCCTTTTTATTTTTTTTTACAGAGTAATAAGTATGGTCTAGTTGTGCACCTCCTATTTTTGAAAAGAATATTCAAACCGGCAGTGCATGTTTACTCTATGCATTTTTTGTTCTATCTCCAATATCACTAGAACGGCTGCACTTACGGCAGAAATAGTTATGTTCATAATGAATGATATTAATATTTCGCACAACTTTTGTTTGAAAAGTTTCTTCAATAAATGTACCAGTTACGAGAAAACCGCTATCGAAATTTTTAAGAATCTTGTTTACGTTGTCATGGATTCGAATGTAGCTTAATTAATCGGATCATCTGCGCCTGTCAATATTTCGACAAGAAAACAAAATGGTCTGAATTAGATAAATGACATTTCAGAATATTTATGTAGAGAATTGTTTAGTTTTGATAGTTAGTACTTCAAAACCATTACAAATTGGTATTGGTATAATTTTCAACCCATTCATTTATATAAGGTAAGCTTGGTTTTCATATTGTTTCTGTTGGATTATTATTTCCTAATATTATATTTTTATAATCAATAAATATTGATGAAAACTACGTAAAAGAAAGTCCCGCGTTGGCCACAACCCATTTTTTTAAACAATATCTTAACCGGAAGTAAGAGTTAACTCTTGCTACATTTTCAATATCACGAAAATGGCAATTTTCTTTTACGCAGTTTTCACTAGATATAGATATAACCAAAACCAGCTATCAAATTAACCAATACTCTACAGAAATATCCTGAAATGTGTCATTTATCTAATTGAGTCTATTTTGTTTTCCTGACAAAATAGCAGATGATCCGATTTTATAAGCTACATGCGAATCCATGGCAACGTAAACAACATATTTATAATGTTTCGCGTAGCATTTTTCTCGCAACTGGTACATTTTTTGAACAGAAATGTTTCAAACAAAAGTTGTGCGAAATATTAATATCTTTCATTATGAACATAGCTATTTTTGCCGTAAGTGTAGCCGTTCTAGTGATATTGGAGATAGAACAAAAAATGAGTAAACATACACTTTTGGTTTGAATATTCTTTTCAAAAATAAGAGGTGCACATCTAGGGCATATACAAGTCTTAAGTTTGAAGTTTCATCATTTTTCGTTCGACAGTTTTGACCCTAGAGCATTCACAGACACACACACACACACACACAGACGTAATTCCGAAAATAGTCACATTCGATTCAGGGAAGTTTCATCAATTTTCGTTCGACAGTTTTGGCCCTAGAGCATTCACAGACACACACACACACACACAGACGTCATTCCGAAAATAGTCACATTCGATTCAGGGAAGTTCATATCCGTTGAAATCTCTAGTTCGAAATTTTTCATGATTCCAAGACTTATTACTTCGTAAAAATATCGTCTTTGAAAATAAACATGTTACATTTACATCCCCTTAGTTACCACATATAGTGATATTGTTTCACGGTAATCTAGCATGAATTTAAAACAAAATAAAGCAATATTATATTACTGAAAGTATGAAAAAGTCGAGTGAAAATCACTCCCGCTTTTTATATCATTATTAATTTTACAATTGGGTGCTTCTATTTTGATAATTGATGTATATTTAGTGAAATGTGTTATATTTGTTCAATTACAACAAATTTCTAACCAAAGAAAATGGACGCCGAAACACATATTAAAAATAAAAGTACATACCCATCGACGGTGCCATATCTGGTAACGAGAGCAGCGGCTTGATCACGACTCATGCCGCTGTGGAACCAAGGTTGGGTGATGTGAACCCCTGACTCGATACCCTGGGGAATTGGCGAATGTGCTGGCACCCTTGTAGACGGTCGCCATCGCCTGCGCCACGAATAGCCTTCGGCGGCGGCGATCGCTTTCGCTTCTTTCGGGTCGTCCACTATCCGGCCCACTGAACCCGTGAAGTCCATTGCCACCCTTGACCTGACAGATTCCTGCAACAACGAAACAAACAATTCAAACATTTTATTCACTATTACGAATCTAGTTCAGTTTCTATCTACTTAGAGGCGGACTATTAGAATTTTTCTTTCCGACATTTTAAGGGTAATATTCGTATTGAGGGTTCTTGAATCCATTTTGACTGTGTTTGAACGCTCTACAGCCTATACCGTTGAACATAACTCTCGAGAAAAATCACCTATCACGAGTTAGAGAAAAGTTCCTATCAACTTTTTTGAACATTGTCCAATTTCCTATTGTGCTGGGTTGGTGCTTTATGAATATAGGCGCAGAACCCATTGAATTGTTGACTGAAGAAGGGTGTGTGTTTGTTGTGATGGTGAATCCGCCCAGAACATTTGTCTTATTTTAACTGTACCGAACACAAGCGGGGCCCCGCTCTATTGAACGATATAAAACTGTCAGTTTGGTAAAAGAAACTTTTTTACACTCGGATAACTGTGAACAGGAAGTTTCCCTATACATACCTTCCGGCCCCACACGCATATATACACATCAGATTGTGAAAAACTTGAAAAAATATTTTCCATTGTGAGGAAAAACGAATTTATTACAAAAACAAGGACGCATTCACTTCAAACAAGTCTGTCTCAATCGCATAAGCGGAATGGGCGGAACAACATATAGCCGAAAATGACAGTTTACGTCGACTAATCCATCACAGGGGATCTGAAATATTTAATATCTAGTTCATTTCTCTGTAGCAAATGCTAACTATGCCTATTGAGAGATCAAAAGAGTTTAAAATAAATGACAGCAATCCCAGCAATATGCTTTTAACACTCAATAACTTATGAGAAACATTTGATTTACGGTATGATATCAGAGTAGGGGACGTGGCGTATAAAGTTAAAATGGCGTTTTCAATTACCGTAGAGCAAACTTTTTTATAGCTTACTGAAATGCGGGCGGCAGGTTCATCACGATACGCGAACATTTAATCTTCTCGGAGATAAAACTCGCCAGTTCTATGTGTGTGTGTGTATTTTCGTTTATATAAAAGAGAAAGTTTCGGTTCCAGAAATATTATTCCAGGGATTTGTGAGTTGTGGTTGGATCAAAGAGTGGCGCGGGAGACGGAATGAGAGTGCAAGTGGAAAGAAAAGGAATTGAAAGGCGTTTCTTCGCATTGTACAATTTAATAATCGCAGGTTTCGTTTTATGATTACGTTTACGGAAAATCTATTTTTATCCGTGCGGTTGATGCGAGATTTTCACAAGTCACTGATTTACTAAATGTGGCTTCTCAAATGCGATCACTCAGCAGTTTCAAAATGATCAATAGAAGTAAAAAACAAGAAAACAGCGAGCTTACTTTCCATCATATTTCCAATATTAACAAGAAAACACATTGATCCAATCACTATTGAACAGATAATATCTAATTATTATGAAACTAGGGTCACCCGTGGGCACCATGTGCCCATATGTATACAGAACATAGGTTAGTTTTGACTGATGGCGAATTTTCATGTAATTTAATAATAATTACACGGTTTTTCTTCAGTTTGTATCGTTTGACTATAATAGCGAAATAAATTTCCACATCGAATAATAACATGTTACTGCCCTTAAACGTAAGATTTACAATTCAAACAATGTTCCCGTAACTCGTACGTCACTAATTCACATTGAAATACTGTTTTTGACGCTCATGTGGTAGCACTTTTATTTATATTTGTTCTTTGATCGGTCATTTTAACATAAATGCTTAATAGCGACTCACAAACTTCAAATTAGAATAAATAAAATTTAATTTTATTAATTAACGATTATTTATATTTCTCATTGACATATAATATCAATATAATATAGCAGATGCCACTCTGTGTAAAGTACACAACACACTAAATACACTTCAAATCATCAAATTAATTGAAGATTTATCACAAAAACTTTTTTTTAATTCTGACGTTTGATTTGTTTTTGTCTATTTCAAAGCAGACTGAACTTCAGAAGAGTAGTGATTGTTTTATTTCAGTATTAACTATTTGATTATTTTTTTATAACAGTATTAGCAGTCGCCATGGCGCAGTGGTTAAGAGTCTTGCCTTTCACCCTAGAGGTCGTGAGTTCGATCCCCGTTTATGCCAATTTACATTTTTAAAAAGCGTTCTACACATACATACTTACATACATACAAACATTTCTGGGTAATTATTTTAATGATATCATTTTGATTCTATCTGAAACAAGCATAGGAACAGGCACCTATACCTTTGGCTCGCCATATAAGAAAATTTTGATATTTTCAAATATAATAATTAAAATAAGTAATATCTATAATTATTATTAATTAAAAGTTAAGTCTCATTGCAAAGATATGCGTAAGAAGGTTTTTGATGCTCGTAAAAGTTTAGGCAAATATTTTCCTCGAGACTTTGGTATTTATATTCCGTAAAAAACAAAAATAAACAATTTTACCACATATATGTCAAAATTTGTTGGCAGCGGCCCAATACTCATTTTGAAAGCGAAAGTTTTTCAATAAATATACAAAGACTGCACAGAAATAATACACAATGTGTCATATATTTACATATTTGATTTGTGATATCTTTATAACACTGTATAGTTGTCAGTCATATTTTTAACAATGAGAAAATCAATTATATTATATTTTAACTTTAAAGTAATTATGTGGCACGTGTACAATTAAAGTTGGCTATGATGAAAGTGAAAATCATGTGATGAAATTCTATGCAATTATTGCATCGTATCAGGTGTGACTAACATGATCTCAGTTTATATATATATTTTTTGAATTAATTAAATATTAATTTTAATAATTATGAATGTATTATTAATTGAAAGTTTCTTTTTAAATGTAAACTGACATACAATATACTAGTAGTATTATAAGCGTATTGCATATATTTTTTACGTGTGATTCAATTGATTGATATAAAATTATGTTGTATAATTATATATTTTCACTTTCTCTTTTGCATAAATGAATTCTATAGTTAAAATTGAAACAAAAAAGGATTTGATTGGCATCAGAACATATTTTATAATATAAATATCAATAGATATTAATTATCAATGTTTGCTACTAACCTAATAACAAATTAATTAAATTCGAAACTTAAAAAAAAATATCCATAGAGTTCGCCAGGGCTCGAACCTGAAACCGACACGAAATTGGACGGTGCCTCGAATTTCGTAGCACCACAAGAGCCAAAGCGTTCGTTTTTCTATTAAAAACTTTAATAATGCATATTCTAAAATGCATAATAATTGTTTTTAATATTCTTTAAACCTAATAACAAATTGATTAAATTCGAAACTATAAAAAACAAGCTTAGGTACAACGCACCTATGCGTCCAGCTCGCCTTATAAGTAATATATGCGATGCGAGCAGTTTTTCATAATAATGGCCTTTTGGTTAACTAATTGAAAAAATGTTATAGATATAAAAAGTCTTACATTTAATTTAAGAAATTTTGAAATTTTAAAATTATAATATTTAATAATTTTTTTCGGGCTTTGGGTTAACAAAATGAAAAAAATCTTGTAGATAAAAAATATCTTAGAATTTTTAGTAGAATTTTTAAGTGTTTCAATTATTTTTATAAGGGCAGTATTAAGGGGGGCTCTAAATTTTGGGGCCCTATAACTCGGGAAGTATACGGGCGATTGGATTTAAACTGCGAACGGATTCAAATGGGATGCCAAATAATATGTGTACCAAATTTGGAGTGAATCGCTCCGGTAGCTTCAGAGGAGTAGAGGGCACAAATTTGGTCTTACGAGCGAGCGAGCGACGACTAACATCCAAGTATATAAGTTATATACATTTTCGGAATCAGGGCAACGAGAGGAACACTTTTTCTTAATGAAATTTTTTGATCCGAGAATGCTACAGACACACGACCGAATGCTTTAGCCTCTTCGGTACTACGTACGGCGAGCTAAAAATCAATGGTGTTCGCCAGGGCTCGAACCTGAAACCGACACGAAATTGGACTGTGCTTCGGATTTCGTAGCCAAAGTGTTCGTTTTTAGTTCGCCGTACGTAGTACCGAAGAGGCTAAAGCATTCGGTCATTCAAATTTCATTTGGAAAAAGTGTTCGTCTCGTCGCCCTGATTCCGAAAATGTATATAACTTATATACTTGGATGTTAGTCGTCGCTCGCTCGCTCGGTCGCTCGTAAGACCAAATTTGTGCCCTCTACTCCTCTGAAGCTACCGGAGCGATTCACTCCAAATTTGGTACACATATTATTTGGCATCCCATTTGAATCCGTTCGCAGTTTAAATCCAATCGCCCGTATACTTCCCGAGTTATAGGGCCCCAAAATTTAGAGCCCCCCTTAATACTGCCCTTATAAAAATAATTGAAACACTTAAAAATTCTACTAAAAATTCTAAGATATTTTTTATCTACAAGATTTTTTTCATTTTGTTAACCCAAAGCCCGAAAAAAATTATTAAATATTATAATTTTAAAATTTCAAAATTTCTTAAATTAAATGTAAGACTTTTTATATCTATAACATTTTTTCAATTAGTTAACCAAAAGGCCATTATTATGAAAAACTGCTCGCATCGCATATATTACTTATAAGGCGAGCTGGACGCATAGGTGCGTTGTACCTAAGCTTGTTCTATTAAAATTTTTAATAATGCATATTTTAAAATGCATAATAATTCTTTTTAATACTTTTTATGGACTTTTACACTATGAGGAAATTTTATAGATAAAAAAATGTTTCTGCAGTGTATTTATATAATTTTTTAGGGGAGTCAAATTAATTCGGAAGATTAAGGACGATATGATTTAAACTGCGAGCGGATTCAAATACCAAAGAATATGTGTAGCAAATTTGGTTCTAATCGCTCAGTTTCCTTCACAGAAGGGTGCATTTATAATAGAATTTCACCACAGCAAGTTTAATAGCTATCTTTATCTAGCGCACACGAATGACAACCATCCTGCTTGCACACTAAACTTGGTGGAAGTAGGACAGGTTGTCCATATTGGTGCGTTAGATAAAGATAATCAATTTTTACTCGGAAACTTGACGTGAAACAAGACAATTATAAACAGTCCTTAAAGGGTACTAATTTGGTCTTACGAGCGATGACTAACATCCAAGTATAAGAGATAACTTATTGTTAAAGCCTTTTTTGATCCGGTTTTGTTACATAAACAACCGAATACTCTAGCTCCATCTGGCGCAATGATATCCAAGCGCTCCCCTTTATATCGACTCGTAAGGACTGTAGAAACAACAAGCGTAAACTAACACTATTTAAACGGTGTTAGAATATCTAACGATAACAGATATTTCAGTAGACAAACTAAGATTTAGCGAAAGACAAATATTTCACATAGCTAGTATGAGAACGAATATCTTTTGAATAAGATGAGTCAAGACGGTCTCTGAACACACTCTTAAACCATTGACAGTGGTGAAGTTTTCATCAAAGCAGGCTTTTCCTAATAATGTGCACCATGGCGCTATTCCGGTGTTTGTTTTTCATCTCTCCAACACATACAGTAGCGTTCGTTAATACACGTCAACCACCAATGGCGTAGCGGTTAGTCAAACGGAAAACTCAAGGATTGGTTTTTATTCTCTTCTGTGACGTAATATACTCAATGATATTCATTGTAATTATTTTCTTTAATAACTTACGATAATAAGCGGTGATATAAGGTAATTTACAAGGAAATATAGTAGCTAAGGTGTTTTATACGGGGAACTAGTAACACCTAACGGCCATTCGTGGTAACTGCCGGTTCGTGCCACTACCTGAAATGGAGGATTCCTCAATACATATTGTCGATTTAATAGGTTTCATGCGAATGTTTTTAATATAAGTTAAAACCTACTTACAACCTTTTGCGTAAGTATTAATTTAAAAAATGTAGTACTTATTTTAAAATTCAAAATTATAATTTTTAATAATTTTTATCGGGCTTTGGATTAACAATATGAAAAATCTTGTAGATATAAAATATCTTAGATATATTAGTAGAATTTTTGAGTGTTTTAATTATTTTTATAAGAGCAGTATTAAGGGAGGCTCCAACTTTTGGGGCCCAATAACTCGGGAAGTATACGAGCGATTGAATTCAAACTGCGAGCGGATTCAAATGGGATGCCAAATAATATGTGTAGCAAATTTGGGGTGAATCGCTCCGGTACCTTCAGAGGAGTAGAAGGCACAATATAGTATTAGTGACGTACGAGTTACGAGCGACGATTAACATCCAGTTATATATATATATATATATATATATATATATATATATATATATATATATATATATATATATATATATATTGGATTCAGGGTGACAAGACAAACACTTTTTGATAGTGAATATTTTTGATTCGAGAATGCTACAGACACACGACCAAATGCTTTAGCCACTGCAATGGGCCCGTTAGCCGTATCGCCTCAGTAAATTGTAGGAAATAATGTTTTACTAATACTTATAGAATTTCACTAATCAATTTGATTATAGTTAGACATGAGTGAAGTTATTACTATTTTAAACGATTATTTGAAGTATGTAGGTTGACATAAACCTGTATTTCCATAACAAATAAATTATTGGAAATAAAAAACCATGTATTTTTTTGCAGCTTATAATCTAATCATAAGTTAAGAATAGAAAACGACATTCCGATATAACAATGCAAAATTAATTCGCATGCTTATTAGGTGACACACACACAACGTATATCAAAAAATATATATAACAATGTAACAAAAGAATATGTGCTATTTTTAGTGTTAATTTATGCTATTTGACTATCAAAATTCATAATTATATAAGAAAAATACAATGAAGAATTTGCATAAAAGGTTATTAAAATTTTACGTAAAAAAAAAATACGATAACGAATTTTATTAATACTAATACAAGCATCATTAACCTTACTAAGTATAGATGACTTCAGAGATATTAAAAAAAATCAAGATCATAGTTGAACATTGCACAATTTACGGGTCAAATATATTAAATCAATATTTAAAATTAATAATTATACATTTTTTCAAAACTTTAATCTTTACACATTTTTGTAATTTATATGCCGAATGTAAATATTCTAATAAACGGACAACTCTCAGTTTACGATCGTTCGATTTACGAACATTCACTATAACGAACGTCACAATTCATTACATATTTTGACAATATTAGACTGGCGTATAAAATAATTTTACATTTGAATGTTTTTTTTTTCTTTCTTTCTAATTTTGACACGTAGATTGTTTGAGATTACGAAACGTTAAGGCGTGTTCACAGCGAAGTAAATAGTAATTAAGATTAGAAAATTACAAATAATAATCGAGTTTGTATTATGAAAAGCAATGCTAACATTCCAAGCAACAAAATTAACACAATGTATCATAATTTTTATTGCTGTGAACGTTAACCTTGTATGTCATACAACAAACTGGAATTATTACTTATAATTTCTAAGCTTAATTACTGATTGTTTCGCTGTGAACAATCCTTTATACTGTTCATAACTAGTTAGGAAATGAAACATAAATCGCAACTAGTGATGAAAAGTTAATTTCACTAATCGCCCGTATAAATAGTTTAAATTAAAATAATTATTATGTATATGATAATTGAAAATAACTGTTCTTTAAATTAAAATAGCTACTAACACAAACAATTCGAATACTACAAGTTCAGGAATGCGATATTCACGTAACGAACACCTTCGTTCGTTAATCGAGAATTGCCTGCGCTATTTTATATATTTTACAAAAAATAAACAAAAATAAAATTTGTTGAAATAATTTATCTTATAAAATATGAAAATATCATATTTTTTAAGTGAAATAATTATGGAAAATTATATTGCGCAGTGGTGAATGAGGTTTACGTAATCACGGTCTAATTCCGCGACTAGGAAGCGAACATGATAAGAGACAGATAAGAGTGTTATCATATATATATTTTTTTACCATATATGGGATATGCTAGACACTGTGGCTATTTTTTCAGCATTTCTCGGTAAAAACCGCAAAAATAGGTCATCAATTTGTACATCATCGCGTACTCGATTAGAATAACCATATGTCATATAACCGGCTGATTAAGGATTAGTTTATTTAATATGGATAAAAAAAAAATTAATTGAATAAATATCAATATAATATTACGCAAATAAATACAGATAGTGAAAGGAGAAATCAGTCGCTTGATGGCCACTCCAACTTTTAATTATGAACATAAAATAAATTCTTATATATATAAAAGAAATGATTAAAACAGTTGTATAAATGTTACGGTTTGAAAATGTTCAATGTTATTTAATAATTAGAGATTGAATAACTTACATGCATTTTAATTAATATTCCAAATTTCATATCACTAAAAATAACCAGGAACAAACTATATTAGTTAGATGTGCACACTATGGTGATCATGTAAGAACTGAAACTGAAGGACAGACTACCAATGTCAAAAATATGAGCTAATAGCCAGTATATAAACTAATATTAGATTAACTAGTTAAAAAAATTAGATAACTTTCGTGTGCTGATAGCTATTCAATATCTGTAGCGGAACCAAGCAAATGGAGGGGAATCAGTTGTCATATGTACGTCACGTTTCAAATATCCTATCAATCGATGCCTGAGTACATAACTGTGATATGTACTCATTTTTTACCTCGCCATACGAAGCCAAAAAGAGCTAAAGCATTCGGAGCAAAATATATTAAAAGTTATATATATATAACTCATACTTGGATGTTAGTCACTCGCACGTATGCTCTCTACTCCTCTGAAGCTACCAAAGCGATTTGAACCAAATTTGCTACACATATTCTTTGGTATCCCATTTGAATCCGCTCGCAGTATAAAATTTATCGCCCGAAGTTATAAGGTTCCAAAATATAGAGCCTAATACTGCCCTAAGACCATAAACGAAATGTTTAAATTATAATTGTAAAATTTAAAATACAAATTTGCAATAAACTTAATGACTTTTTATATAAATTACGTATTTCAGATTGTAAACACAAAATTATAAATTTAAAACAGCGCGTACGTATACGTTGGGTGTTCGCATGAAAAGAGTATCTATTGTTGCAATCAATTCTATACTCCAAGTTTGTCAATCAATTGCTTTCGCAATTTTATAGCTTTATCTTCAAAAATACACTAACAATATCGGCGATTATAAACATATTTTCTACACCTAATAAATTATACAGCAAACTAAAGACATTGGTGCCTGTGCCTATGCGTTTTCTCTCAATTTGTAGTAAATTACAAAACTAAATCCAAACAATTTATTCTATATATATGTAAAAAATTAATTAAACCTGCGTAATTTCCTTTAATATCTCACGGAAATGATTGTTAGGTAAACGGCAGCTTTAAGGCTGATTCAAACGTCCTTTTTAGACTTCGCCCAAGAAAAAATTCCGCAGAAAGTCCTTAAAATAGATCAATATAAAACGAGATATTCAATAGAGCCGTCCTCTGGGTAAAAAAGAATTTGTTACAGGTCAATAAAAAGTTATTTCTCTGGAAATTGAAAGAGAACACTTCTTCAATGTGTTACCGTGCGTTTTATTCGAATAATGGGTCTGACCCGTAGAGTTGCCGGGGTCACTGTACAAGGTCAATTGTACGAATTGAGGATTCTAAATTGATTCAATGTTCTTGTAAAATATGGTTCGACTGTCAAAGTAGTACGTCAGTAACACACGGGTCATGTAAGGTGTTACATACTGTTTCTGGTGCTACATACTGTTTCTGGCAAATTTAATTAATTTAGTTAATCCTAAAATGGCTACTAATGCATATTGCAAAAACCTAGAAATGAGAAATACACAAAACAAATAGACGTATTTGTAGAAGAATCAACAAAATTTTATAGTGGGATTTATCACCTTTGTACTCTAGGGATTAAATATTAATATTCAGATATGTCTTCTCTGTACTCTACGGATCAAATACATAATTCCTACTCATTATTATGTAGTCATACTTCCAAATTACTTTTTTCAAAAAGATACTCGAATATAATTGCTAATGCAAATGCATGAGTCTATGAATCGGAAAATGGTATCAAATATCGATAAAATGATGGTTACAGTTGGCATTCTTTAAGCGACGATACATTCCATACGATACATTGATAATAATAATGAATTCCACGTGTACAGAATTATCACGTTTTAATAAACATTTTTCTACATTTATTTAATTACCGCAAATAAAGTTGATTTATGGGATATCACCTAATCTAGTGCATTAGTCATTGAAGTCTATTGAAGCGCACACATCGATGTCAAATAAGCCGTGTCACATTTTCATATATAGAAATGACGAACAACCACAAACACAAGTGCCTTCAGCTCACCGTATACCCTATTTATTATATATATATATATATATATATATATATATATATATATATAAATAATAAATAAAGTATACGGTATATATATATATATATATATATATATATATATAATAAATAGAGTATACGGTATATATATATATATATATATATATATATATATATATATATATATATATAATAAATAGAGTATACGGCATATATATATATATATATATATATATATATATATAATAAATAGAGTATACGGTATATATATATATATATATATATATATATATATATATATATATATATATATATAATAAATAGAGTATACGGTATATATATATATATATATATATATATATATATATAATAAATAGAGTATACGGTATATATATATATATATATATATATATATATATATATATATATATATATATATATATAATAAATAGAGTATACGGTATATATATGTATATATATATATATATATATATATATATATATATATAATAAATAGAGTATACGGTATATATATATATATATATATATATATATATATATATATATATATATATATATATATATAATAAATAGAGTATACGGTATATATATATATATATATATATATATAATAAATAGAGTATACGGTATATATATATATATATATATATATATATATATATATATAATAAATAGAGTATACGGTATATATATATATATATATATATATATATATATATAATAAATAGAGTATACGGTATATATATATATATATATATATATATATATATATATATATATATATATATATATAATAAATAGAGTATACGGTATATATATATATATATATATATAATAAATAGAGTATACGGTATATATATATATATATATATATATATATATATATATATATATATATATATATATATATATATATATATATATATATATATATATATAAACTCCGGACCTGTACAAGCGTTAGGAAATAAAATGCGACGGGAACTTTTTGGGGACTCAAATCATATGTATACCAAATTTCGTTGAAATCGGTCCGGTAGCATTAGTGGAGATGCGGTCACAAACTCAGGTTTTACAACAACCAAGTATACGAGTTATTTATATTTGTGGCAACTTCTTTCAAAAGGAAAGTATTAAAAATGCACTCTAAGTTGCACATTTTAGGGTTCATAATAGCAAACTTTAAATTTTATTTTCTTTTAGACAGGTTTATAGCTCATATTAAATTCTGCTAAAAATTGCTCGCTGCTCGTTTATGGATACAATAAATATAAATAAATATGCTGTCGGTATTAAAACATTTTTAATTGTTTTATGCAAGAAATTATCATACTAAACCAATATGGCAAAGTTAATAAAAACTTACCAGTAATTTTAGGGACATTTAATAACTGAACAAAGAAAAATATATCGTTGTCATCATAATTTTATGTCGGCAGTTTGACACGTGTATGTCATAATTTTCGCCATATAATTTTTACTTTCTTATACGAATGTGTATAAGAAAGTATTGTAATCATACCTGAATCGACTATTTTCGAAATTATGTGTGTGGGTGTCGATGATCTACAGCAAAAATTGTTGACGATAAAATTATGAAACTTTAAATATATAAATCTTAAGTAATAATATTAATTATTTTCGTGATTACATACATTATATTCGTATAAGACATTAACGATTTTTCGCGTTAAATACGTTTTTATTGTATTTAGAAAACTAAAAATTAATTTTCTAAGAAACTATTAATCTAGTTGGACGATTCACAAAAATAGTGCAAAGCCACAAGACATTGTAGGTTGATTTCAAGTAATTTGAGATAGTTTATTATTTATTTGTATAAATATTCAAATAATTTTGCCGTGACCGAAAATTTGGCGAGTGCTGTATCCAGTGGCGTACCATAAACAGTTGGGGGAAATTAAACAATGGTTTCTTTGTTCACACACGCGGGTTATATGAGGATATTTCTGTGGAAGTGAGACAGCAATAGTGTGTGTTCACCGATGAGCGAGAATGATAGCTATAGTTCGCCTGGCAACTGCATGTCCGTTCGTATATGTCAGCTGCATATGTAAAATGCATATTTTACCTGGCATGCAGTTGCTGTAAAATGCATAAGTACTTTTTAACACATTGCTGCTTTTGACAGTTTGCAAATAAAATTATTAATATCGAAATTAAATGTTGAATGTATAATATTTTACACTTATCTTTCATATTCAAATTAAGTGTATTTATTGCTGCAAAAGGTAATGTTTAAATTTGAATGTATTTCCGGTATAAATGTTAAAGTTGGAAAGGTTGGTAACACCTCCGGGTAACCAACCACGGGGAAATTGAAATACGGCCCGAATGTGAAAGAAATAATTATAGTATCAGGTCCATCTAGTTCAAAGAAATACCGTTCCGCTTTGGGCTATTTCTATAGACAATTAGAAATATGTCTGTTTTATGCACGTCATTTGGCAGACTTTAAATTTTTTTCGATCAAATTGGTATAAATTAAACATATCTAAAAATTAATAAAATCAAGTAAAGGATAACCTTAAGCGACCTTGATAAATAATAATAATAATTAAGGTAAATAATTGTTTCAAACGTGTATGAAGAGAGCTAAAAACTAATGTTTAGGTCGTCGCAAAAACCTATAATATTCGGCAGTGTGTAAACATTATTTAAGGGTGCATTTATAATAGAATTTCTCCACGCCAAGTTAAATAGAGCTATCTTTATCTAGCGCACACGAATGACAACCATCCTGCTTGCACACTAAGCTTGGTGGAAGTAGGACAGGTTGTCCATATTGGTGCGTTAGAGAAAGATAACCAATTTTTACTCGGAAACTTGACGTGAAACAAGGCAAACAACTGCAAAGGAAATATTATTTTGTCTGGAAACTAACACTTATGTCGATTATATTTGATTTCAATAGATCAAAACTCAGAACATAAAATATATATATATAGTATGCATCTATTATTATGGATTAGTTCTCATGTGAAATGCAGTGAAGGTTATGTGCTATGTTGCATTACACAGCAGGCGGTCAACATGAATAACGATGACCTAGTCCCTAGTTAGGGGATGCCTGGACCCTTTAATCTCTCTTCTGTATAGAATATGCTCCCTCGCATAGATCAATGCAGTGTGTGTTAGGGTTATAATTCAAATGAGAATTTTAAATATACAACCAAATATACATCTTTTATGATCCTTAATAAAAATACATACAGAACCGAATTGCAATCCAACTTCACTCAAAATACTAAATATTAGTTTTCAGTTCATCTTCTTATACTTCCGCTATCAATTTAATATAATATAGTTAGATTTTGTTTTAAATTCAACTAGATTGCCCTGCAACAATGCCAAAAGGCGTTTATGAATGGATAGAAACCAGAAATTCCCTGTCATGGTTATGATAATTTCAGATATTATAATTTATTGGTACCTATGTACTTTGATACTTGGGTGTCAGCAATTTCATAATTAACTGTGAAACAAAGCCACATGTCTATTTGCTCATAAGAACCTTTTAAATTATTCATATACCATAAATATTTCTCCTCTTTCGTTTCGTCAGAATTATCCATTTTAATTTTAAATTATGACACTAAACTCTTATTTGAACCCTGCTCATTAGACAGATAAAAAAAAAAGACTGTTGGGATAACTCGGGCCCACTGATTCACTATACGAACGCAAATAGATCATTTCTACCGCATTTACGAACGTCCGAGCGATTCGCCAATTTTCAAAAGCGATTATGAGTAAATAAATTTTAATATTTATAAGATTCACTTTTATTCTAACTCTTGCCGTTTAAGATTTTGAAAAAGTAGCAAGGGTAAACTGTTACTTCCGGTAATGATAATGTTGTGAAACTTAAGAGGTACACAAAACTCTTGCTTCGAAAGTGAATCCTTAATATTTCGACATTAAGTATGGTAGATATTTGGGTATATTGTATCCAAGAGAAAGTTGATTCGCGGGTCCATGTTAGTTCATTTTGTTCAAAGTGCAAATTGTATTTTCTTTTTGTTGTAAAGTAATTGCTTTTTACTTAAAACTAATTATGTTACACTTGTTATCTCTCAATTAGTCAGGATATAAATATAAATGGTTTTCCCGATCTAAAAATATTCTTTTGATGAAGTTTATAAGTTATAAAAAATCGACCTTCATTTTCCCCCATTCTCCCCTCTTACGAACTTTTGTTTAAGAAGTATTTTTCGAAAAATTGCCACGTTACATTTACGTTTCCCTAGTTATGCATATTAATATTGTTTCATAAGGAGGAATTTAAAACAAAATAAAGCAATATTGAATCCAGTTTTGTTAACAGATTCAACTAATATTAGTCGAAATATATATTGGAGCGCTTAAAGAAATTGGAAAAGAATTTATCAAATCTTCCCTACATACGATTCCAATTTTCTTTTCAAATAAGCTGCTATTATTAGATATATTGAATTTCATTCGGAAATGATGATAATCGAGGGATGTATTTGATGGAATGTTCGTATGTTTCCGTAGTCGTTCGTGCGAAGAGATCGGGGGCCAGTGACAATAAACAGTATTCCAACAACGCTTTATGTCGTGCAAAAAGCAATTTTTCATATTTCATCTGTCATTTCCTAGCGGAACACACCTATGTAATTTACGACCATAAATATACCGGATGCTTGACATCAGACGTGACGTGCAACTCGTGTAATTTGGAATAACATCACAAAGGATAATAAAACACGGGTTTTACAAATATTAATATTTGTAGATACAGCAACAATGACATTTATACGTGTGCCAAATTTCATAACTCTCACATACATCTGCTCGCGTTTGAAGCAATACAATTGTACATATAGTTTGCATATTCAATGTACAACAAAACTTTGTAGAAAAATAGATTCTTTCCTTTTAAAACTAAATTTAATAAACTAAATTCCGAAATAGTTTCGATTCAGAGATGATTTAAATGTATATTTGTATATATGTTTAAAATAATTCCTTTTGGACTTCGTCCAAGAAAGTATATAATGCACATTTTTGTTTAATTTGTTTCACATTTTGACATTTGATGACGCTGCCACTGCGGTTATCATGAAACAATTTTATAAATGAGGGTACCATAGATACAACATATACATATGTAGCGTTCCGGATAAATAGACAGATACATGATGTGTTCATCTATATAATTATAATTGTTGATTTTTTTTTTAATAATAATTTTATTCCCAGTTTTCTACCAAATATATGTGAGGGTGGATTTTGGAAAACAAAATAGTTACTAGTGAAACGAAATTAAATTTGCGCATTAACAAGATTTGGTAAGCGTAAAACGCACCAACGCGTAGAGCTCGCCTTTAGCTAAAATATACATTGCGAGCATTGGTTTCCAATTATTATGGCCTTTTGGTTAACAATTTGAAAAAATATAAAAAGTCTTACAATTTTTTGTAGATTATATTTTGCATATTTTAAAATTCAAAATTTTAATATTTAATAATTTTTTTCGGGCTTTGAGTTAACAATATGAAAAAATCTTTTAGACATAAAATATCTTAGAATTTTTAGTAGAATTTTTGAGTGTTTTAATTATTTTAATAAGGGCAGTATTAAGGTGGGCTTTAAATTTTGGGGCCCTATAACTCGGGAAGTATACGGGCGATTGAATTTAAACTGCGAGCGGATTCAAATGGGATGCCAAATAATATGTGTAGCAAATTTGGTGTGAATCGCTCCGGTACCTTCAGAGGAGTTGAGGGCACAAATTTGGTCTTACGAGCGACGACTAACATCCAAGTATATAAGTTATATATATTTTTTTGGATTCAGGACGACGAAACAAACATATTTGTTGATGACATTTTTTGATCCGAGAATGCTACAGACACACGACCGAATGCTTTAGCATCTTCAGTACTTCGTACGGCGAGCTAATAATAGCAATATGTAATACTGATTATCGAGACGTATTATTTAATGTATATTTTGTACCTACTGACAAAGCAAGCAAGTTTGCTAAGTTTCTTAAATCGTACCACTATAGAACCACGCATAGAAAATGCATTGAATGTAAAATAAGGTTGTATGAAACTTGTGTTCACTGAAGGTAAAGTGTAATACCCAAATGTACTAATTAAATTTAATTAGTAACTGTTATTAATTATATAATTAATATACAAATAAATTATTAATTTTCAATGTGATATATAATAAATAAATGTATACATTTATTTACTATTAAAGGAGGTACGATTTTGCAGATATCGGTAGTCATAATCGTATCTTTACATCAATTTTAAAACAAATTGGAAAATATTATTGGATTTATTGTCGTAAAGATACCTGTTTGGTCTTACTACAAGTTGAAATAAGTAAATCAAATATAGTTTTTTAAGGGGTACGATTTCAGTAACTCTTCTCTCTGGGTCTCTAGTCTAGACGGTAGGTTCGTTGGTCAAATATGTAAGCGAAAACAAAAACACAATTTAACGATGTTTATAGTAATAAAAACATGTATTAAATAAAATTTAGATAACTGGTTAGTTTTAAGTTACACATACATGAGTACCTGGGTAAATATCCTTTAGAATATAAATAGCATCATTACCAGTTTAAGATTCACAAAGAGGGAACGTGATATCTTTAGCACGTGAGGGATTATTTTACTAACTTTATGGACGTGAGTTTAAAACGAATTTAAAATTGGAAGACACGAATCATATACAAGCTACTACTGCTTGTTTATTTATTTACATTTAAGAGTGAATTTCGCGGAGATATAACATTAATAAGGCGAACGTGTACTCGACGAAAACCTACGTTTCTCTAAAGCTCTGAACCACTTCTGCGCTTCTGGCAATACGCTTCTGTATCACAAGGAAAATAAATCGTGCTTCAACCACAAAGAAACATCTCTTGTATTTCTGAGAAGCTCCAAAAGTAAATATGGATTTTCACGGAAATTTCTATTTCACCAAAAACAATATAATATAAATAAATTTTACTTACATTTGGTACTGTGTAACTGTTGTATTCTTTGGGATTAATGGACTCCACCTGTTTGTTCTTGAACGCTCTGTAGTTTTCTCGCAACTGCTTTCCATACTGTAACAAATGACACACACACACAGACATTAAAATGTGAGTCGTTACACAGCTTTTGATGACACAAAGAAGATATACGATATAAACTTTGCCAAGATTCATTATCTACAATAGGAACATGGTTGATGGAGCTGTATTCGCAAACGAAATTTACGTTTCTGTCACCAGATGGATGTAGCCAATATTTTATAGCTAGAATACATATTTATAACCACTAACTTTTGATCAATTCATATGTAAATATTGTTAGAATTTGCACTTACGTGATTCGCGCTCATACAAGAATAAATCACAACTCAACAACGAACCCAATTAATTTATTGAATATTTTAAATTCAATCTGAAGATTTCCTTATACGTAATGTATAAAAAAGAATTATTGTGATTACAAAAACAAAGTAGAAAATATTAAATTAAAATATCGGTGTCCGTGAATTCATTTTGCCTATTTTCTCAGTATCACTCTCTCTCTCTGTGTTGTGTGTGTGTGTGTGAACGCTCTAGAGTACCATTAAATATTAAAAAAATGATGTTTTAAGTTTAAAATTTGTATTTCTCTGTAAAGAAAACATCCAATTTTTGAAAGATATTTCAACCGGAATTAATTTTGCCTATTTTCTCAGTATCTCTCTCTCTCTCTCTCTGTGTGTGTGTGTGTGTGTGTGTGTGTGTGAACGCTCTAGAGTTAGTACCATTAAATATAAAAAAAATTGACGTTTTGAGTTTAAAATTTGTATTTCTCTGTAAAGAAAACATCCAACTTTTGAATGATATTTCAACCGGAATTCATTTTGTCTATTTTCTCAGTATCTCAATCTTTCTTTCTTTCTTTCTTTCTCTCTCTTTCTCTCTCTCTCTCTCTCTCTCTGTGTGTGTGTGTGTGTGCACGCTCTAGAGTTAAAACCATTAAATATAAAAAAATTGATGTTTTGAGTTTAAAATTTGTATTTCTCTGTAAAGAAAACATCCAATTTTTGAAAGATATTTCAACCGGATTAATTTTGCTTATTTTCTCAGTATCTCTCTCTCTCTCTTTCTCTCTCTGTGTGTGTGTTTGTGTGAACGCTCTGGAGTTAGTACCATTAAATATAAAATAATTGATATGTTTTGAGTTTAAAATTTGTATTTCTCTGTACAGAAAACATTCAACTTTTGAAAGATATTTCAACCGGAATTAATTTTGTCTATTTTCTCAGTCTCTCTCTCTCTCTCTCTATATCTCTGTGTGTGTGGACGCTCTACAGTTAGTACCGTTAAATATAAAAAATATGATGTTTTGAGTTTAAAATTTGTATTTCTCTGTAATGAAAACATCCTATTTTTGGTAAGATATTTCAACCGGAAATGCTTGTTTATTCGTGATATTTCTAACACAACTCCAAAAGAACACCAGTTGGAGAAAAAAATGAATCTCATAAAAGTAAAAAATACTGAAATTTCTAGCAACTTTTTAATTTGCTACTAAAATTGTTTTAAAATGTAACTGCAATAGAAACGCTGATATTACAAACTATAATAATGTATAGATAACAATATATGTATATTATATATAATAATAAATCAATCTATTGGTTGTATAATACATAAATTATAATAATACCTGCCCACCAAGCATTATCGAAAAGTGATTCACTTCATTTGATATGCAACGTATGCGCAAATGCTTACACCGGTCAATTCTCCGCTGATTTGTGCATACTCAACATTATCTCGTCACACACACACACACATAAAGACTAACTGATATTATTATTCCTGGCAATGACTACTATACAATCTAGAGATAAGAGTTTTATTATTCGAAGTAATTTTTTGCTTTTTACGATAACCAACTAATTTATTTCAAACGTAATTTAGTTTATTACCCGAATTCAGCATCCGGTGCCGGTTGTACAATTTTATTATATAGTACTTAATAAAATTCACGTAAAATTACGAAATAAAGATAGCCCTAGGAATTACATATATTATATTTAGATTAAGCATTTATTATATATTGTTCAACCGTGTATTTTTTTGACGGGTGGCGATTTTTCATGTAATATTATTGTAAATGTAGACCTAATCATGGATACACCATATAAATACAGCATTTCTTTTACATATGTACACACACAGGCGTACGCGTGCAATGAGACATTTATATTGAATTGTATTGTTGCATTCTGTTCTTTATAGTCTCTTAAAAAGTCAGAATTATAAATTTATTTATTGTTTCTATTTTGTATTTTGCACATTAAGACATTTTAATAAATAACCAGTTAGATAGTTTTTAAAAGTGATAAATGGTTCTATGTTAAAATACAAATAGAACAGTTTCCTCAATGTTTTGGCGCATAATACAATATTTCATAATATTACAGTGGCTTAGACCCAATATTACAATTGAATTTTAAGTTTATCCTAATATGAAAAGTTGTAAAAAAAAAAACGTATTTGAAATTCATAGACGTTTTCATAGTAATCATATATCACATTTACAGTTATCAAAATCAGAAATCATTTGCCGAATATTAAGATATATATTGCTATGAAATATTTCACGTGAATTTGTATCAGTTTTTAGATATTTTTCTATCCCCGAGCGTAGTTTGAAATATTAGTATGTATCACTATTTGATGATCCGAATTAGTAAGCCACAAGCAACATTTATACAATAAAATAAATCTAAATTAATTAATTGTTTGTATAGTGAAAATAAATTACGGAAATTTATACAGAAATAAGTAAATTATGATGCACAGCATTAATATATAGTTGATCAAACAGATTTGAATCGCAAGTATCGTTATTGTATAGAATTATAATTTGGTCAACTGCACACGCTTACTTGTCCATGACTATTAGATCTATAATCTATCTATAATACAAAATGCGGTGAGCGGTGGGAGAGATAATAGATCTTAGCAACGGTGGATCGACCTCAAAATTGTTTAGTAGCTGGTACGAACATAGATGGATCGTAGGATAAGATAATTCGTAAATTGTAATGGGCTTTTTAGGTGCGTGCACACTACATTGCTTGACACATTTTAATTATTATACTGGGTGATCACGCACACATCACCGTACTATAAATATTAATAAAAACAAAACAATAGGATTTACAATTATAATCTAGTTTATGAACTGACAGCCTGTACTATATGGTTATACATTTACATTCTTCTTCTTCTTTTTTTCAAAATTAAACTACTTTCATATCTGTGCTGTCTGCTTTTCCAAACTCTAAATCAAGTTTCATGTCTTGGTTCTTTTTGCGTTGATGACAGCTAATATGCTAATTTTAATTAATTACATGAAATAAAAGTTTTTTATTTATTTTTTAACTGGTCCTACAATAGTAAGAGTTATAGTATTCAGTAATGTGTTCAAAAACGAATTAAGCCCCTAGGCCGATACACGAGGCACTGTTTTACGAAATTTTCAATAATTAACATAAATTACTTGTTGAATTTTGTAAGCTTTTACTATGTGAAACTCCATGTTAATTAAGGAAAAAAGGTTTTTAAAAAAATACAGTGTTTAGTTTCACTAATTTAACAATTTAATGACGACTAGTTTCACCAACTATGTGGCATCTTCAGGTCTTAACTCTAAACTGTTTAGAGTTAAACAGTTTAGAGTTAAGACCTGAAGATGCCACATAGTTGGTGAAACTAGTCGTCATTAAATTGTTAAATTAGTGAAACTAAACACTGTGTATTTTTTTGAAAACCTTTTTTCCTTAATTAACATAAATTCAAATGCAAATATAAAAAATGTAGTAGATATAAAAAGTCTAACAATTTTTTGTAGATTTTTAGTGCATATTTTATAATTGAAAATTATAATATTTAATAAATTTTTTCGAGCTTTGAGTTACCAATATGAAAAAATCTTGTAGACATAAAATATCTTAGAATTTATAGTAGAATTTTTAAGTGATCTAATTATTTTTATAAGGGCAGTATTAAGGGGGGCTCCAAATTTTGGGGCCCTATAACTCGGGAAGTATACGGGCGAATGGATTTAAACTGCGAGCGGATTCAAATGGGATGCCAAATAATATATGTACCAAATTTGGTGTGAATCGCTCTGGTACCTTCAGAGGAGTAGAGGGCACAAATTTGGTCTTACGAGCGAGCGACGACTAACATCCAAGTATATAAGTTATATATATTTTTGGATTCAGGGCCACAAGACAAACACTTTTTATTAATTAAATTTTGTGATCCGAGGACGCTACAGACACACGACCGATTGCTTTAGCTTCTTCGGTACTTCGTACGGCGAGCTAAAAATGTATTATTACCGAATTTATAAAATTTTAATAAAATCTTGTATAATGACATGATTTTAACTATAATTGATTTTTTACAGTAGAAAAAAACAGATTTCTTTTATTTAAAAGTTCATTTCCTCAAGAATGAATAAAAATAAAAACAACTGCTTCGCTAGAATTGAGAACTTAATGTTGGTCTAAAAATAGTATTTCAACAATATTGGCAATAAAATAAGACTACTGCAGTTCGTGCGTGTCAGATTTTACGAAACAACGCGTGAAATAAGTGATTTTTTGCCCCAGATCGAGACTAAAATATATGCAGAAAACAATGTAAATATGTTCACCGCAAACCTAAAAGTTAAATTATCGTAAAAAAAATTTGAAAAACATAAAAATTTGAGTATTTAAAATTGGAGAAAATTAATTATTAGAGTAGAAAAATTCGTATTAGTTGGTGCTTAGCTTACCTTTGCGAGCCTCATAGCTGTCAGCCAACACGTCCTCGCGCGTTCCGAGTCGCAAGCAAGACACCGGAGTCCCGGGCCGGTATCGTCGTCCAGGCCGCCGTCGCCGGCGCCGTCCGCGCCAGATGGACGCAGGCAAATGCCCCACTCCGTCGGGGCGCGAAACTGGTTCTTTGCGTTCAGCGTCGTGTACACGTGGTAATCGGAAAGACGAGCGAATACTGACAATTGTCCAGCGTCTGCTTCACTAACCTGCAATCAAAACAAAATCATTTAATATTAGTCATATACTTAGTTTTCATTATGGTTTTAAATTGGAGAGGTGCAAAAGACCATAATTATTATTAAAAAAATATATAGTTTATAATAAATGCAATCTTTATTATAGATTGTGTCACAATGATTTCCTTATTCTATTCATTGGAAATACGCGGCTACAATGACAATACAAGTATCGTATGTTTGGTTCCTAGAATACACACATATGATGCAATAACAAAATATATATACAAATTGTTTTTTGTTAAAAAAAACTACACGATTTCGTCATACGTTTCAATTAACTAATTTACAAATACGATTCTTTGTTCTATATCACTTCAAAGTGCTTTGAAAAATCATTTATTGCATTTTTTGTTCCTATTACATTCTGCAAGAGAATGACTTGTAATAAATTAAACAAATAAAACAGTAAAAATACAATTTGACATAAAACAAATTGTTTAATTCGTAAATTCGCCTAAAACGAATTCGAATTATGCGCATGCGCGAGCGACATACACTGAAGGAATATATTCGGTTTATGTCGGTCGAGTTCGACTATTTACTACACAGGAAACTAAACTTAGCATAGAATACAGTAAGAAAAATGACTATATATAGGAATAGAAAATAATCCTGTGTTCCGATGAAACCGGAATAAAGAATACCGACAAATAAAATTAGGTACCAAATACAAGATAATCAATATGCCTTGACCTAACATCGATTTTATCATTATATACGGCTACAGTTGAGTGGATAACTTATTTTATTGCGCTTGGACACTTTGAGTAATTGTGAAAATTGTCTTTTATTATTATTGAAAATTTAATATTTATGCAATGTCGAGAAATATAATAAAATATTTGTAATTTCAGTTTTTTCTGTATTTAATAATACACGTACGTTCTGTAGATAGTTCTAATTTGTCAGTCATATTTCTCATGTGAATACAGCTAACTCTCGGTTTACGAACGTATTCTATTCCAAGACGTTCGTTATGTGTATATCGAATTCAGAAAATTTACGGTCTGCGTACTAATAGGTTAATGTATTTATTATCCATGGGCGGATTATTGGTTTATGACGATCCCTTGAGTTCTCGTGAGGCCAACTATACTATACGTATCGTATAGTAGCCATTTTCAAGGAAGTGCAAAATTTTACTGGCTAGACTAGTTATATTTACCAAGAACAGTTTGTTATAATTATCATAAACATAATAATTTTCTGATAATGATGATAATAAACATTTTTTTTTTTTGACTTGTACATTGTCATTTCTTTTAAACTGACTCACGGCATTAATTTACGAATAAAAAAAAACACTGCTACACGCGTATACGGATAAAACAGTGCCTGATATCGACATCTTTGTCTAACTGCAGCTATGACGTAAGATGCTTCGTAAGTTTTATTTTATAAGCAATTCTAACAATTGGCGACGAAATATTTGACTGTATTGCATTTTCCAGAACAATAGATTTAGTTTTGGGATAAAAAATTAGATCATCTACGGGAATGTAATACATTTTGTGAAATGTTCGTAAATTTTGTGCAACAGTTGTGCCTTGGACCAGAGCCACGAAAATCAGTTGCCAAATATTCGGTCGCTAGGCATTTTGGCTATTTGAGTTTACTTGACGAGCAACCGATTTTTAACCAAAGTTAATTTCAACCCATAAAAAAGTTCAAGGCCTTATTCCTATATTAAATTCCAGGAAAGTCATACGAATTTCGTTCTAGCAATGTCAGCTTCGATTTAAAATAAATATTATGGTTTTAACATCCTTTATGTTTCATCATTCAAAATGTTTATATGCTGCGAAAACAAAATTGTTTTTAGTTATATAAAGGGTTAACACTTTTTAACTGTTGTATTTTATGTTAAACTTTTTTACCAACAACTTTGTAAGCTTTTCTATTCAAATGAACATGTTAATTTATGTTGATAATGGACACATTTGAATTGTAAAATATTTTTTTATATTCAAGTATTAAAATTCCGAGGAATCCTCAAGTGACGAAATTCTTTATCTTATGATAATAAATCTAAATAAAGAGGACTTAAGTGCATAGACTGTGAACAAGTGATTTCGATTTTCAAGTTTGTTTGACTATGTAATTCCCCCTCCACATTTTAAGAAACTACTATTAACAGTATATTTCTCCTATTTCAAGTACCACAGGCAAATGTAAGGTTTTCGAAAAGATATATTTAGGGCCCAACAATTTAAAAATACAATCGCCCTTATACTTCCTGAAATATAGGGAAAACAAGATTTGGTACGCGTAAAACGCACCAATGCGTAGAGCTCGCCTTTAGGTAAGATATGCGTTGGTTTTTAATTATTATGGCCTTTTGATTAACAATATGAAAAAATGTTATGGATGAATGTACAATTTTTTGTAAATTATTTTGATAAAAAATAATTTAGTGCATATTTAATACATTTTTTCGGGCTTTGGGTTAACAATATTGAAAAATCTTGTAGACATAAAATATCTTAGAATTATTGGTAGAATTTTTGAGTGTTTTAATTATTTTTATAAGGGCAGTATTAAGGGGGGCTCCAAATTTTGGGGACCTATAACTCGGGAAGTATACGGGCGATTGTATTTAAACTGCGAGGGGATTCAAATGGGATGCCAAATAATATGTGTACTAAATTTGGTGTGAATCGCTCCGGTACCTTCAGAGGAGTAGAGGACACCAATTTGGTCTTACGAGCGACGAATAACATCCAAGTTATATATATTTTTGGATGCAGAGCGACGAGACAAACACTTTTTGTTGATGAAATTTTTTTAACCGAGAATGCTACAGACACACGACCGAATGCTTTAGCTTCTTCGGTACTTCGTACGGCGAGCTAATGTTTATTAACGAGGTTTGTTTCTCGCCCATCCGGCGCTTTTTACAAGAAAAAGGTATTGCGGGTGAAAGAATCCTGATTGGTGTTTTACGAAGACAAAAACGATACATTTTCTTTGCAAAATACGCCTTATCCGGTGAAATAAATTAAAGGAAACGTGACAGATAAGTATAATCAATATAAGTAAGTGCAGGAAATGCAAAAAAGTACAGCTGTGATCATTTTTTAGCTCCATTTTGTCGTGAAAGTGCATTTTAAAAACCTTGGTATATCAGCTGTATTTATTTTTATGCTAGACAATAGCGATCCTTTAACTCGTAATTATATAGACGAGTATTATAACTAGACTTTATGACTATGTATAAAAAATAACCTTCACATTTTGACACCAGGTGCGATATTAAAATGCACTTACCGTTAAATATGAATGTCGAATAAAAATGTATGACGCTTGGTTGCATGGAGTATTAAAATAATTAATAAATAAGGTGGACAAGCCTGGGTACCCCCATGTGAAAAAGAATCTACATTTTTTACCATCAACAAACAAAAAAAAAACGACACTATAAAATTGGTCGACTAATTATATACGTACTAGGTCAGTAGATGATATGCATATGCTAATTATATAGATGAGCTTAAAAAATTTGTTGGAAACTATACCCAACTTTCTTAACTTTATAAGCGATTTTAAACACTGTACATAAATTATATACGTTTACATCGCTTCCAATGTAAAACTACAATTACAAATCTGAAGTGACCTTCGTGCTAACTAGGAAAACGTGATTGAAACATAGTTATTTTCAGAGGCGATTTTTCAGTAAATAGAATTTTTTTTTAACAAAAATTGCTAGTAATTTCAGTATCTTTAACTTTTAAAGATACACTTTTTTTGCTAACTCGTCTCATTTTCGAAATACTTACATTTAAACAATTATACAACTACTTTTCTTTTCAAGAACGTACACATTATAAATTAAAAACATATTTGTATATTCAATGGTATTGATTGAACAGCGTTCACACTTACACGTCATTGAGCAAATGGTCAACAATGGATTTAGGTACGCAAAAAAAAAAACTTCCGGTTGAAATATCATTTTAAAAAATAAAATTAACTCTAAGGGTGCATTTATAATAGAATTTCTCCACGGCAAGTTAACTAGCGCACACGAATGACAACCATCCTGCTTATACATTTGGTGGAAGTAGGGCAGGTTGTCCATATTGGTGCATTAGATAACCAATTTTTACCCGGAAACTTGACGTGACACAAGGCACTTATAAACAGTCCTTAAAAATCATATTTGTACGTTTAATGGTGTTGGTTGTACAGCGATTACAGACACAGTGATTGAGAATATAGTCAAGGACCTTCAAATTGAATATTTCCATTTTAATTTTGAGGTCGAATTTTTTGTGCACAACATATTTTCTTTTATACATAAGTAAAAATTATGTAAATATGCAGAATTAAACCCAAATTAAATTACTATTCAAGCAAATGTACAATAAATTCGGTAAATAATATTGTTTTTAGTTGCAGTTTTACAGTAAAAGTGATTAAAATTAACATTTTTTTATAGTGTAGTCTATAAATATGTATATAAAAGAAGCACAACAAGGTTAGGTCCTTATAGAAAATATATGACATGTGAGCAGTAAACTTTGCCCCCTCCACTCCGTGCTTGCACTTATAATATTAAATTTAAATAAAATTGTTTTTAATTATTAAATTTTAGTGCACATTTTAATATTCAAAACTATATTTTTTTATAGCTTTTGGGTTACCAATTTGAAGAAATCTTATAGGCATAAAATATCTTAGAGTTTTTTGTAGAATGTTGTAATGTTTTAATTATTATTCTAAGAGCAGTATTAAGGGGGGGTTCTAAATTTTGGGGCCCTATAACTCCGGAAGTATACGGACAAATGGATTTAAATTGTGAACTAACACAAATGGGATGCCAATGAATATATATAGCAAATTTGGTTCGAATCGGTTTGGTACCTTCAAAGGATTATTTTTTTTTAAATCAGGGAATGCTACAGGCACATGCTATAATACTTTAGCTCTTCTGTACTTCGTACGGCGAGCTAAAAAATCTGTACAGTTTACAACACTGCCCTTTAGCGAAATTAGTGGTACTATAGTGCCTGCAGCACTACTAACTGAAGCTAAATTTGTAGTAAATATAATATTGCTAAGAAATAATATATAATATCTATTTCTAAAAGACACAGTTACACAAGCGCAGAACCCTCAGAGTTGCTCTTATACAAGTTCAATAAACATAGATCGAATAGCCGCTAGTACTCTAGTCCGGTTTGAATCCAATGTGCTTCCTCCTCTGCCCCCCTAACCTTTAATCATCTATAAGAAGCTTCCAAACAGCGAAGATTTACGGTTTCACGCATTTCCCCTTGCCCCCCGCTATCGACAAGTCGCTACTGGTTTTCTGGAAGCCGTGTGTAGAAGATGACTCATCGGCTACCACACTAACCTGCTTTGCCAAAGGTGGTTCTGCTTGCCTTCAGTGACGTGGTTTTTATACAATTTTTTTTGTTCCATTTGTACTTTATAGAATCGAATAAATGTTTCTTTATTATTTTGATTTTTTATAAGTTTATTGATACAGTCTGCATTCGTATATTTCTTTTGATTTTTCGGACGAATTATAGGGACCAGGTGTAATATTGGCGTAATTTATAATTAAATATTTAGCGATTTTCGACCTTATGACATATGGATATAATTTTATGGGAATCGTTACCAGTTTCTAATATGAAAGAATTGCACTGTCCCTAACAGATATTTAGTTTTTCAATACTCTTAATCTAATAGTTTCAAAGTCTTTTACGTTTACCTTGTCAACCATATTTTGTAAAATTACATTGAAAAATGACCTTGAAAATACGAAATGTTTAATTAATTTTCGAATAGGTATTTTTGGTCTCGCCTGAGTCGTAATCTTCACCTTTGGAGAATTAAATAAATAAACTAGGAACATTGTCTACTTCGGTATAAATATTTGAATTGCGTTAGAAATGGAAATATATAGCCACTGTCTACGCGCCGACAAAGGCTGTATAATCATGAATAAAACACGGGTTAACTTTAGCGCAGTAGAATATGAATTTCACAGGTAAACTCAGGTGAAATCAGCTTAGAAATAATCCAGTTAACACTTGCATGATGCGTACAATAGACAAACGATTGCGTGCAGCGATCAGCTGATCGGCGAGTTAACGCTACCTAGCGCAATGTCTACGCTCAATGCAGCGCGAGAATCACATGAAATTTTCATGTTCTCTACACACGCAACATTGATTTTCATACACCATACACGAGTTCCATTCAAACAAAGCAAAACGAAAGAAAAATGGATGAACAGTCAAACATTTTCCGAAAACAAATCCTGAGCTGCAGAAGTTATATACATTCGTATAAGAAAGTAAGAATATTTAACTTGTTAAATTTATGAAGAATAATCTTATCTAGGTCGTCATTATTTCAACAAAAGATAATTGTGTTACCATAGAAACTACATGAACTTAAATTATGTTTTATGAATGCAGATGAAGATTGTTATCCAAATTTGAGTATTTTATTACAGTACAAACCTTTTGTGGCTTGCATTATCCACAAACATAACATAAAAGAACAAAGCACAACGTATAGTTGGCAAATAAAACCAATTTCTTCGTTATGTTACCGTTAGGGAATTATGGCAATACGCGATGCAATGAAGTTGCATTGGTTGTGTTGAAGTTTGCAAACGCCAAACTGCAACACAACTGCCAATTTGAACGTAGGAAAAAAAGATATAGGCAGTATAGAGATTATTCGTCTACTCGGCTCAGCCGGTTTTAGGGTGCATTTATAATAGAATGTTTCCACGGCACTACACGACGCGTCACAGCAAGTTAAATAGCTATCTTTGGCTAAACACAAAATGCAATATATAAAATATCATATTATGATAATGATACATTAATTAAAATATATGAAATATGAATATATATATTTATATAGACCTTGTCGACAAGATCATTCCACATTTCTACTAATCACGTATTCTTTAAATACATGTATTTTAAACATAGTTATATTAATTTTGCAAATTTAAAAGAAGAAAAGAGTTTTTTTATTTAATTTTATACTAGATAAATTTAATAACATTTTATTTTGCATTTTTCTGCAAACATTTATTATACATTTAATAGAATTCTTTTTAATCCAAATCACTACCTGCAATCCTAATTCTGTTTTCAAAGAAAACATATTTTCATAAACAAGATTCGGTACATATAACGCACCGATGCGTCCAGCCTTAGCGGTTTTTAATTTTTATGGCCTTTTGGTTAACAATTTAAAAATCCTTACAATTCTATGTAGATTATTTAGATTAAAAACAAATATTTAGTGCATAATTTAAAATTCAAAATTACATTATTTAATATTTTTTTATGGTCTTTGGGTTAACAATATGAAAAAATCTTGTATACATAAAATATCTTAGAATATTTAGTAGAATTTTTGAGTGTATTAATTATTTTTATAAGGGCAGTATTAAGGGGGGCTCCAAATTTTGGGGCCCTATAACTCGGAAAGTATACGTGCAATTGGATATAAACTGCGAGCAGATTCAAATGGGATACCAAATAATATGTGTACCAAATTTGGTCTGAATCGCTGCTGGTACCTTAAGAGGAGTAAAGGGCACAAATTTGGTCTTACGAGCGACCGAGTATATAAGTTATATATATATTTTTGGATTCAGGGCGACGAGACATTTTTTGTTAAAGAATTTTTTTAATTTGATAATGTTACAGACACACGCTTTAGCTTCTTCGGTACTTCGTACGGCGAGCTAAAAATAGATTCTTGGCAAGCCCAACCCTATAATGGAAATTGTAGAACTTATTTCCCTTTACAAACAATTACAGTATCCATATATTTCAAAAATGTCGATACCAAAGTTTTTAAATGAAATTAAACATTTTTATAAATTTAAGAATACCAGCTGTGCCCTAGCTATATTGGAGACCGATTACAATATATTTTGTTTATGGAAATATGAAGGGAGGTGAAGTTTCTCGATATTTGAGGTGCTAAGCTGCAGCTTAACCTAAATCTGGCCCTGGATTGAGCTGTCAAAAGTTTACTATTGCAAACCGTACGAATTTTGTGTATCGGTGTATCCTTTATTCTAATAAGCGTGGATTTGTGAAAATAGGATTATGTAAATTGCATTAAATTTTATATTTACTGCTATTAACATTCTAGCGGTTTTTAGCATGCTGCTAGCAAATTTTAATTAAAACAAGCTGGCAACACTGGTTGTGTGTAGAATATACATTTAAAATCTAGTCATTTTCACCCTATTATTTACAAGTGAAGAGTTGAGAACATCGATTTTGCATTTAAAATAAAACAGAGAAAGCTAGTAAAGCCAACTGAAGTAAAATAAAATGCAACAAAGTATGACTAAAAATAAAAGCGATGAGTCAAAAGATATAACATCAAGGTTCGTGTATATCGTATACAATTGCCTAACAAAAACTTAAATTACATTAGGGAATATATATAAAACATACATGTGATTGATTACTCAAAGGTATACCGATAAAAAAATTTGGGCCAAACTTGCGAAAACAAACGAACGAGAATTTTTTTTACGATATTTTTATAGAGCTGTTTCATCGAAAACTTTTTATATTATTGGACGAACCATTTTTACGAGATTAAAGAAATAACGGCCTATCTGATAAGCTAGCTTTGCCAACTCTGCAGGGAGTGTAACCAAAGAAATTCCCTAAAAAGGGTATATATGCTTTTACTGTGCGCATTCTTCGCTTTGTTCAATTGAAATGTTCACGAAAAACGAATGGTATTTAAAGAAAATGTTTGGGATTCTAAAAGTAAGGGTTAGAAAGGTAGTTTGCAGCATGAGTTATGTGACTTTTGGACATTTAGGGTCAAATTTGACGGATATAAATGGCCGTTTTTACCAGAATTGGCAAGGGCTAGTGATAATTTTATATTACTTTTTTAAAACTTTATGCTTCGCTTTTATCTCGTCGTACAGTATCAAAAGAGCTATAGTATTCATTCAAATATATGTAACATTCTCAAAATGGCCACAGGAATTGAAATAATAATTCCATTTTATGCATTTTGGTTGAAAATAATTAACTATACGCCACTTAGTGGTAAATATTACGATTATTTGTATACAAAGTTATAATTAGTTTCACTTTTGACGATACAATATCGGACAAGTTCAAACGTGTATGTGTGATTGCACAATGGAACAAGTTTTGGTACGTGTAAAACGCACCAATGCGTTGCGGCAGTGGTTTTTAACTATTATGGCCTTTTGGTTAACAATTTGAATAAATGTTATATATATATATATATAAAAAGTCTTGCAATTTTTTGTAATTATATTGAACAAAAAAAAAATTAGTACATATTTTAAAATTCAAAATTATAATATTTAATAATTTTTTCCGGGCTTTGGGTTAACAATATGAAAAAATCTTGTAGACATAAAATATCTTAGATTTTTTTGTAGCATTTTTGGGTGTATTAGTTATTTTTATACGGGCAGTATTAAGGGGGGCTCCAAATTTTGAGGCCCTATAACTCGGGAAGTATACGGGCGATTCAATTTAAACTGCGAGGGGATTCAAATGGGAGGCCAAATAATATGTGTACCAAATTTGGTGTGAATAGGTCCGGTACCTTCAGAGGAGTAGAGGGCACAAATTTGGTCTTACGAGCGAGCGACGACTAACATCCAAGTATATAAGTTATATACATTTTTGGATTCAGGGCGACGAGACTAACACTAATTTTATGGCATTTTTTTTATTCAAGAATGCTACAGACACACGACCGAATGCTTTAGCTTTTTCGTTACTTCGTATCGAGCTAAAAATGTTTCCACGATTTAAAAAATTGAGATATAGTTAAAAAAATTCAAATAGTTTCACTTGACAATTTGAGAATAATTAATATTTAATTGGATCTTTCTTATCGCATTTTATAGTATCGTTTTACAAGTTCATTCATCTGAATTTTTAAAAAAATCGGTTTTGTAAGTTTGTTTTAATTTGAAATTAAAAATTAAATTAAGGGGCGATTCTTGAACCGGTTAATTTTCCGACAAACGTATTTAAAATATAAATAAATTAAAAGAATTATTTCAAAAACAGATACGGCCCCCGTTATAAGGCATAACATCTGTAGAATATTAGTTAAAATGTATAAATATGGATAATAATTCCGTAAAATGGAATATTATATTATTAACGCATATTTCAGGATGTGTAGAGTCTTAACCCCCTAACTCACTCGGGTCTAAGGAGGCGTATAAATAAGCATTGGTGCAGGCAACACCACAATGACTACAGAATACCGAAAGAACATTCGGCGAGCTTATAATCGATCTCAGTAGAAAAATTTATAATAATTTAATATATAATGATATACAGAATACATCTAATTCGGTAAAATTTAACATAAAAAAAATTTCGACGATGTAAGTTAGACTGTAGTCATGTAAAATATGACAAACAACCCCTTAACATAATTTGTAATGAAGAACTCAATTATTCTTGACAACCGATTAGATAAGTTTGTATACAAAAAGGTTTTCGGGCGAAAACTGCAACTTTCAGAATATTTTGTAAACAGTTGTACAAAATTGTACTTACAGATACAGGAAAAATATATAGTTCGAGATATAAACGCAAATTTATATGTAATGATATACAAAGTACCCGAAAAAAATCTACTTATGCAAATATAATAAGAAAATAAAAACTTACCGAAAATACAAAGCAAAGAAATATTTGATAGTTTAGTTCGTAATGGCTGTTACAGGCACTCTATGCAGTTGAACTCTTTCGAAATGTAGAATATTTTGGAGAGAAAACAATTAGAAAACGCGACTTATACGTTAATTATCACAGCTCTGAGCAAAGAAATGTTAGAACACGAAAGAAGAAATGCAGCGACCACTCTCAACAAATACCGGCATTCGACTAACTGTGACAGTTCAGTTCATTTGACAGCCGGCGAACAAAGGCCGAACGTTGCACGAACCGGCCGCGGAAATGCACGAGCAATTGCCAATCAGCTGGGCGACTGTGTTGCTATGGCAGCCTCAACCGGCACAATTCGTTCATACGAACTTGGCACGATACTCGTGATTCTCAACAATGGTATATTTTATAAATGAGAACTATTAGATTTTCCATGACTTTTTTCTAGCTAATGAGCGCTAATTTTCTGCTTGTGATACACGAATGGAAAGGAAAATCAGCCTTGAACTTAATACTTTGATACTTTAGGCTGTTGAGGGTTGAGAACAAATTTGATTTTTCCATACATTTTATGTATTCCCTACATTTTTTATAGAGGAGTTAGTACTAAATAATAAATTGTTCTACTTAAAAATAACAAGATTCTGTACGTACAGCGCACCGATGCGTCCAGCTCTCTTTATGAGTAATATATGAGTTGCGAGCAGCAGATTTTAATTATACCCTTTTTGTTAAAAAATTGAAAAATTGTTATAGATATAAAAAGTCTTACAATTTGTTGTAGATTACTTTGATAAAATAAAAATTGTGCATTTTTAAAATGTAATATTATAATATTTAATAATTATTTTCGGGTTAACAATATGAAAAAATCTTGTAGACAGAAAATATCTTAGAATTTTCAGTAGAATTTTTAGGTGTTTTAATTATGTTTATAAGGGCAGTATTAAGGGGGGCTCCAAATTTTGGGGCCCTATAACTCGGTTAGTATACGGGCGATTAGATTTAAACTGCGAGAGGATTCAAATGGGATACCAAATAATATGTGTACCAAATTTGGTGTGAATCGCTCCGGTACCTTCAGAGGAGTAGAGGGCACAAATTTGGTCTTACGATCGAGCGACGACTAACATCCAAGTATATAAGTTATATATATTTTTGGATTCAGGGCGATGAGACATACACTTTTTGTTAAGGAAATTTTTTGATCCGAGAATGCTACAGACACAAAACCGAATGCTTTAGCTTCTTCGATACTTTGTACGGCGAACTAAAAAATGCCATATATTAAAATTCGAAAATTAAAAAACATTCTTTCATATATAATCTCACGTTTTCAAATTATTATTTTTACTTATACGCTATGTATAAAAGTAAATACTGTAATCAGAAATTAAATGTGTCTGGAAGTTTTAAATAGAAAATATGAAAAACGCATCGGTTTTAAACTCTATAATTAAAGATATACCAATGTTGAAAATTATAAAAACTACGAAACATATTTCTTTTATCATTTAAATACACATTATCACTTATTGACGTTCTGGAAACTTTTTCCTATTATATTATTCGAAATATATTGACCAATTGGGTGTTATGTGACTAGAAATTTATTTTGACTCAATCGGGCCTAAGGAAATATTTGTTGTTACGTTGTAAAGTAATTTAAAAAGCATCAAGGTTGAAAATATGAAGACAAGCAGTGTTATACTTATAGTATAGTTACTTTTTGTGAGTGGATAAAAAACTGGTCAAACTAGCAGCAATAACTCATAAAGATATATCCACGTAATAACGAATGGCCGATACTAATAAAGATAAAATATAATCACATATTAATGGGGGAACAGCTGTTTATGAAGCGATCTGATTTTAAATTTACGAGATCGTTTTTGCAGGATTTATCTTCACATGATGATAGCCGCTATAAATATTCAATAAATACTTCATTACCATATAATAGCTAATAACTTATTTACCAAAAACCCTTTTTCAAACATTAATTATTTTACATTCAACTCACGCACTTTTATTATCTGCACTAAAACTATTTGGTTCATTCTAATCTCGAAAAGGATACGAATTAGAGAAAAAGCGAATCTTAAAAAGTTAAAGAAATAAATATTTTTAGCACATTTTATTTAGAGAGTGTATTGAATAATGCACAATTTACTGATGAATCATCTTTGAAAATAGCTAAGTTGCATTTTGGTTTCCCTAATTAACACACATAGATATTTTATGATAGTTAAATCTACAGGCAGGATATTATTATTATTATAATATATATATTTATAAATATAACATGAAATTAATAAATCGTAACATACAATAACAAAGATTATAATAGAATAACAAAATTAAATCAATATGCAATTAATTACTGAACGATATCAAAGCCACAGAAATTTATAACATTTTTTTAATGATTTAATTTAGAAATATTGTTTCATAAAAATGCAAATAAAGTAACAAAATTAAATAAACAGTCAATTACTAACCGATTGAGTGTGACTAGAAATTTATTATATTTGTTATGTTGAGTCAATTGGACCTAAAAAATACAGTGAAATCCACTTATAGTGAATTGTTCACAGCGAAACAATCAGTAATTAAGCTTAGAAATTATGAGATATAATGCCAGTTTGTTGTATGCCATACAAAGTTAACGTTCACAGCAACAAAATTAACCTTACATTGTGTTAATTTTGTTGTTTGGCATGTTAGCATTGCTTGTCATAATACAAACTAGATTATTATTTGTAATTTTCTAATGTTTAAGAAATCATATTTCTATATATAAAAAAAATATCTTAAAATTTTAATTATTTTTCTAAGGGCAGTATTAAGGAAAGTTCTACATTTTTGGGTCCTGTAACTCCGGAAGTTTAATTTTGTTTATTTATAAACATGCATGTACAAATAGAATACAATTTTGAAAAATAAAATGTGAATTTTCATTATATTGAAATCGTTTATAGTGAACCAAATTCCTGATTCCTTCAAGTTCACTGTAAGTGGATTCCACTATATTTAGTTTATCGTTGTAAAGTAATTTAAAAAGTATCAAGGTTGAAAATATGAAGACAAGCAGTGTTATACTTAAAGTATAGTTACTCTTTGTCAGAGGATAAAATTACAAAATTTAATAAACGATATCAAAGCTACAGTAATCTATAACATAAAAAAAAAATAAAAGATATTGTTTCATGGCAAGGGTAAAATTAATTCTAAACACAATAAAATAAAATACATATATGAATATGTACTTAGTATAAGAAAGTCGAGCGAAGGGCATTCAAGATTTTTTTCTAAGTAACCACAAGTAAAAAATTAGTTACCTGGGACGGGGATCGAACACGGCCACTTCAGATTTATTTCTTGTAAGGCAGAAAAATTTTAAGATGAATTTGATATAATTAAAAACTATTAATGTATATTATAATTTTCAAAAGTTACTATTAACCACTGAAGTCATAATTTGAAGAAGCCTTGGTAACAAAATATCTTAAATTATTTAGTAGAATTATCTAAAAATTAAAAAATAAATCTAACGGCAGTAACGAGGGCTCCAAATGTTGGTGTTCTATAACGCTGGACATATAAAGCCGATTGAATTTAAAATGCGACGGGAATTTCTTGAACATTGATATTATATGTGAACCAATTTCGTTAAAATATTCCCGGTACCTTCAGAGCAGATAAGTTGGCCCTCCGGGCGAGTAACCGAGCGAGCGACAAAATCCAAAAAACAAACACTAATTGTTGAGGTAAATTTTTGATCCGAGAATATTATTAAACACTGTCTGTATGAGTACGACGAGGTAAAAATATAAATATTAATTTCCCATACATACGAGTATTACAAGAATTCATACGCACAGAGCCCACTATTGGAAATCCATATTAAAACAGTTTGATTAATTATAATAATTAAACACAATATTCTTGGTATACTGACTGAAGTAACAAAATGCTTCGTGTTATATAATAGTTAAATAAATAGAATTACACCGGTAATGGTCCCTTTAGGCATTTACACCGCAATTTAAATAGTCAGGGTCATTGAAGCGTACTATTTTAATTCGCTAGCACGTTTACAAAGGCGCTTTTAATACAATATTATAATAATACCTACAGCTTTTCGCAGAATTCAGAGTTCAGGATAATTTTCCACTATTCTTGTATTTATTACTCATTCCTCTTCTAACTGAATTCTATACCAACTCTGATTTCCTGTATAATAAATAGTCGAACCGACACTAGCCGAGTATATTCGTTTTGTACATGTCGTTCGCGCATGCGTATAATTCAATCTAAGATTAGATTAGGTTCTATTTAAGAAAATATGTATATTATTTCTATTTTTATAAATAACGATTATTTTCTTATTTATGTTTAGGAATAAACCCGACTTGCTTTAGATTTCGTCCAAGATTGTAATTAGGTCTATACTTACAGAGTTAAAAATTCTTCTACCATTTTAATATAAATTTTCGTTATAGTAAACACGAATATAGTTTTATTTTGAAAGAAGGAATTTAGTCGACTACGTGAATTTGTGCGAAACTCGTAATCAGTTTACGTATCCCGGGGTTTCCGGCAGTGTGCCTCGCAGGTTAATTATGTTTTAATAATGAAATTTTACTTCTCGATGCTTTAATCTACCACGTGCGTGATGCCAACATAAAAAAGGAAAATCTCTAGGGTGTTGCAATTTTTTTACTAATGGAATATCTAACGGTACTGCGGTTCAGGTTAATTAGAATTTTCAAACGAATCTTCGTAATTGAAACACGCTCAAACAGTGTGTTTCAATTTTGGTTTGCTTCTGAAATAAGTTATACCTGTCTCGGCCAGATGTTTATAAATATATAGACAGTTCATAATTGAAATTGTATGATTTTCTGATACCAGAAATACATTTAATGATACGAGAAATTTATTCTATTTGCTATTACCAGAAGATGAATTTCTGTTAGCGGAAAATGAATTTTTGTTACTAGATAATGAATTTACGGTATCACAAAATGCAATTATGTTATCAGAAAATGATTTACCGGTACCACTAATTTAACAAATTTGTGATACCAGAATAGTAAGTTTGATGGAGTTGGAAGTTTGCATTTAATGACATTGATAAGTTTTTTTTCTGAATTAATACTTGATTGTATTTAATTGAAATGAAGTGTTTATCTGTTTGAGTACCGCTGAATTAGATAAATGAAAAGGTTGTGTTTTCCGGTATTGGTAGCTTACCGATTTTAATTGAAAATTTATCACCCACGAGGTCGCTCGTGATCAAACAATTTAATCAAGTGCTTTTGTGGTAATGAAAACAAAACAATAATGGTTTTAGAACACACCTTAATACCGATTGGTAGTATTAGTACCTAGATACTTTTCAGCCATTACAATTTACTTGTTTCCTTAAGTACGTACAAACAATTAATGTTTACGATTATTACTTATTTTAGCCTTAAGAATGGAGATTCATTTGCATACATAACTATTTCTTAGTGTTACATGCATACATGCATTTCGTTAAACAAATTCTGTACAAATAAAAAAATATGGCTTTTTAAAAATTGTCAATGAAACACTTCCTGTGTAAACTAAAATATATGCATACTATTAACTTAGGGACTTTTTTATGCTTTCAGTATTTATATTTAAAATATTGCATTATCGTGTTTTAACTTGATTCTGGAATTAACCTCAAACAATGTCAAAATTTACTATAACTAGGGAAATGTAAACGTGCAATTATTTAGTATTGTGATTTTTTTTTAATAAAAGTTGCTAAAAATTCAGATATTTTTAACTGTAAATAGAATTTTTCGTATAAGAAGGTAAAAAGAATTAGCTTCAAAATGAACGACATAAAGATTTGGATAATTTTTCTTTGAAAGGTTTTCCCAAAATGGGATTTTTATAAAAAACATATGCCAATTTAAATATTTTAAAATTCTAAATTAATATTTTAGTCTTTGAGCTCACAATTTTAAGAAAATTAAGTGAAAAAATATCCTATAATTTTTTGGTGTTTTTATTTCTTTTTTTAAGTATTAAGGAGTGTTCCAAATTTGGAAGCCCTATAATTCTGGAACTGTATAGAATAGACGATTAGATATATACGTCCAAGTTATTTATATATTTGTATTCAGGACGACGAGAAATAAAATGTACACTGAGACAAATGATATTTGAGATAATATATTTAAAATTAAAATATTTAAGCTAAATAAATATATATTTAAATGTAAATAGTTATAGCAGAAATAAAAATTATTAACTTTAAATAGTCGTTTTCAATTGTCGTCATATAAAAATATTAGAAGTATATATTTTATATTTATCAGCAATATATATTTTCCTAAATTCTCAGTGTAGTAATTTTAATTGTTTTTATAAATAAAAGTCACACCAGATATTTAATTTGAAGCAGAGAAAATTTTCCGTCTAGCATTTATTTAAAAACGGGAACTTCTCTAAATTTAAACTGTCTCGGCAAGATATTATCGCAACACTTTTACATTTAAATGATTATTCTGTTCTGCCGCAGTTCAGGCCGCATTGTATTTATTTTCGTATTGTTATACATTATACACGAAATATTTCATCATATTTTAAAATACAATATGCATCATGGCATAAATAAATGAATATGTTAACAATTTTTGTTAAAACGTATATATCATATTATATATATATATACTTGCGAGTAAAGAGGAATTTGCATAGATATTTATTGGTTACAATAAATCTACTTTTCGAATGGGCTATTATAAATTGAATTATTACAGTCGGGAACAATAATATTCAAAATTGACTATTGACAATATTATTAGTTGAATGATATACGACTATTGATGTTCCTGTTAACTAGAAACATTTTTCACATCGAGGATTGAATCATTTTGAAAATTTGAACAGTGAAAGGCCAAAATGCCCACGAATTGACTATTTTAACATTGTTGGCCGATGTCTAAAAGGAAATATTGTAACTATGAACATTTTCGATCTCAAAATACGAAAAGTAACAGGGTTAAAGTTTATTTCCGGTAAAGATATTGCTTTCAAAAATAAAAGGTGTGCACACCCGGACCATATACAAGTTTCATAATGGCCCTAGAACGTTTACACAGAGATATACACCCACATATATATATATATATATATATATATATATATATATATATATATATATATATATATATATATATATATATATATATATATATATTTCTTTTTTAACAGATTGTATATAATTGCGTTACGATTTTAACATGTCAGAGCGTTGAATTGTAGCCGGCGACGAAACCCTTAAAATGTTGTTTTAGGATCCTTTGAACCGGCAGTAAATTCTCTGTGAAACTTCGAAACTGTTCAAATATGCTTAGTAACTATTCCAAACTAAATCGTCCATAAATCTGAATTTCACTGTCAAACTTAGTATTAGTGCGAACTCCCAGAGGGTTCCATCAAAACTAATGATTGTTCAAAGTTGCTTAAATAAATTAGTGAAAGTAACATCGCATCCTGTGCAATACCTATACACGCATTATCAGGACATGATTAATTCATTATTAATTCCTTAGTGATTTCCTCAGCTGTGACGTCACAACCCTCCTCCGTTGTGAAAAGAATCCCTAGTGTACTCGATTCTGGCCTCTATAGAGTGTTGGAAAACGAACTCTATATACGACTAATGTGGCTCTCAGCAAGAATAAACTGGGTAATTCACTGCGTTTGTATAATGACGGATGACGGATACTCTATTGTCGCCTTTCATACCAACCCTTCGCGCGTAAAATACACTAACTAGACATATTCGTCATTTATTCTTTGGAATTTGACAGCTTTGGAACATATTTCACTGGATAGATTTTCATAATTTTGCACGGTTTATAAAATTGCAACAATAGGTATTGTTAGGATATAAATATGATCTATCAAATTTCTTTCTGCATTATAAACTACAACACTAATGGCAAGTAACGAACTAATGTTAATAAGTAAATGGTTAAAAAGCGTAATTTAATATAATATCTAGTTAATCCGTGGGCACCCTGCGCCCATATCATCATCAAACTTTCTATCCAGAATGTTATACAAATCTTAAGAACTTACGTACACAACACCTGAATACATAGTAAGCAAACATTTAATTTTTATTTTGCCGTACGAAGTACAAATGAGTTAAAAGCTTCGGTTGTGTGTTTTTATTAAATGTTAAATTATTTAATAAAAAGTGTGTGTCTCGCGCCTTGAATCCAAATATATACTCATATACTTGAATGTTAATCGTCGTTTTTTTGCATGATTACAATACTAATTACTGCTTATAAGAAAGTAAAAATAAAATGTTAGCGTCATTTATTAGCGAATTTTTTATCGTTTTTCAAAGTCAAACGAAATTCATTGTAATAGTTTATCAAATACAATAATCTAAAGATAAATATAGACGAAAATAACACAGTAATTATAGATCGAAGGTAATTGCAATTGAAATCTGAAGTATGTATTTTGGGTCGATCTTGAATATCGAGAATTTAGTCTCAGAGGTGATATATGGAGTGCACTGCCCGTGCAGCCACATGTACTTATGTTTACATGTCGAAGGCCATGTGTGCTGCACCATTTTCAAAATTAGTTTCCCTTTCATTTTATAAATAGAATTTTACACCCAATGTACACTGTTTAGCTCCCGTTTTTCATAAACAGATTTTTGAAATTTATATTTAAATAGAATTTATTTTATTCTACATACAAACGGAGAGATTTTCTTATATATGTATATGCATTTATAAAACTCAGTGTTTTATAGTATTTGAAATAGATAAGTATTTCACCAAGTATTTCAAGAAATTTATTTTATATATATATTGATTTGTAAAAAATTATCGAAAGAATTCTTTGTTTCAATTGGATGAAAATACCTATTTCGTTGAAATACTATTTTTAAATATTTCAAACACATTTTTTCATTGAAATATATTTATGCATTTAAAAAAATTAATTGAAATGAAGTCTTATAAAGAGTATATTTTTTTATTCACATAAAATAAACGTAATTTTTATTATTAAAATACATACATATTTGTATTTTAATTTAGATCAAATTCGAAAAAGACAAAATTGAAATAAATTTTCCACTATAAAATGAATATCAAATAGAATATGCATTTAAAATACAATTAATGTATTTTTGAATTTGTAATACTCAAATAGAATATGTATTTCAAATACTTTTTAGGTTTTTAAAATACTAAATGCATAAATTAAAGTATTGTAATAACAAAAAAAAATTAACCTCAAAATTAAATTGGAAATATCCGTTTTCAGGGTCACTAATTCCTTTTTTTATTATTTTCCCAATGCCGTGTATGTGTGTATATCTGTCTGGCTGGGTATTTGTGTGTAACATTAAAATATGATTATGAATTTAGAATTGCGCAAGCTGCGAAAGAAAATTTCCTGTTTATTAAAAGGATATTTCAACCAGAAATGCTTGATTACTCGCATTATTTGTAGAACACTTCGAAAAGGACACGAGTTAGAGAAAAAAGATAATAATTAAAAATATTAACATTTCTAGACACTTTTGTTGGAAAAGTATATTTGTAAAAAGTATAATTTACTAAAAAAATCGCGTTTGAAAATAGTCAAATTACATTTACGTTTCTCAACATTACAACATAATTGATATTGTTTCATGGCAATGGCAGAATCTTTTAAAACTCAATGAAGCTATATTACATATATAGTGAAAACTATAAAGGATTGTTCACAGCGAAACAATTAGTAATTAAACTTAGAAAATTAAAATAATAATCTAGTTTGTATTATGACAAGCAATGTTAACATTCCAAGCAACAAAACTAACACAATTTATGATATATTGCTGTGAAACTTAGCCTTGTATGTCATACAACAAACTGCAATTATTACTTATAATTTCTAAGCTTAATTACTTATTCTTTAGCTGTGAACAATCCTTAAGAGTAGAGTAAAAGGCGCTCCAGATTTTTCTTTTTTGTATTTTATACAGTACTGACAAAACAAACATTCACAATCAAAAATTATTGAGAATATAAATCGAGCAATCGTGTTTTTAAGTTGCCTATACTTTATAAAATGAGGAATATATTCGAGCCAAATAGGGAAAAGGCGAGAAAAAGTATGAAAGGAAAATATTTTCCAACCGGTTTCTTTACTATTATTACATTTAAATAAAAGTGCTCCACGGACAACTTGAATTTCATAAAGCAGAAGATTCGATTTGAAAACGTTCAAGCGACGAGAACAAATTCGCCTTTTGATAAAACAAATCAAATAAATCCATTTATCACTTCTGTACGAGTACGAATTCCGCGAACTGCTACATTTTTAGGACGGAATCAAAACATGCCAGTGAGACAAAGATTAATATGTTACCCCCATCAGATAAATGAGAAACGTTAATAAACGAAATTAGTGACTTCCCCCTTTGTAATAATGGTTTGATAACGTTGCTCCATCATAGTTCGGTGGCAATGACACGATGAACACATTTCCATTAGGTTATCATTTATCCAAAGTTTTATTTCGATAATAAACGACCAAAAGATTATTCGATACATTATTGTACTTTTTATGTATTAATAAGCAATACTAAGATTTTGAAGGAAAATGAGAAAAATGCAACGGTTGTTGCTGAGACTTGAACTAAAAATCAGTTGAAATATAAGACAACAAATCTTGCAGTGTCAATAATTATAATAATTACAATGCATAATCATGTAATGAATGAAATTTAATATACAAGTGACATCTACACATTGGCTAAGGTCATGTCAATACCTAATCGTACGTGACAAAAGGCCTTACTACGCAGTCAACAATTGCGTAGCATTATATCCTTTACTATGGAAGAAGTAAAAAAAGCAGCCAGAACTTTATTAGAATCGTGTGCGTGGGAGACCCATAAAATAAAGAACGCCACTGGAAGCAGTGGCGTACAGGCACTCAGAACGTGCTGTACGTGCACAGAGTGCTAGGGGAATGGGCAGAACCTAACCTAGCCCAACATGACGTGAAACACATAATAAATTCTAACGCTTGGGCACCCGCACCCGGCGAAAGATACAACGAACGTACTGTACTCGCTATAGTAATTTTATGATGTTTGTATGTTTGGCTATTACTACTTGTATTTATGTTACACCAAGGATTTTAATTAAAATTTTAATTTTTAATCGTGTAAAATATGCAAATATTAAAATCAAATAATATTCCTGAATTTGAAACAAAACCACAAATATGTTATTGTTGGCATTTTTGGACGTAGTAGTGGTTCCTTATCTTAAATAGCCTTGAATAAAACAAAAGGCTAAAATTAACCATTTTTAATATATATATATAGAAATAAATACAAATTATTTAAAATACGACTTGCTCATTACCCCTAAGAACAAAGGGAAGTATTATAATCAAGATTTTAATGAGAATATATACGTTTTGAAATTCTCTGATCAGTTTCAAACGTCTGTGTTTGCGTGTGAACGTTCTACAACAAAGGAAGATAAAAATATGGTTTTAAATTATTAATTATGGTTATAAGCTGGATAAATTGTTATTTTTAGCTCGTCATAAAATAGGTACAAGATATAGTGTTTAGTCAAGTGTCTGTAATATTCTCGAATTAAAAAAAAATCTGAACAAAAAGTGTTTATCTCGTCACCCTAATCACAATAATGTATATACTTGGATTATGTCGCTCGTCCGAGTGTATCTTCTCTGAAGGTACCGGGCCACTTTTAATGAAATTTCATATACATGCTCATCGACTGTACAGATCCGGAGTTATAGGGCCCCAAAATTTAAAGTCCTTTTTAATATAACCCTAAGACAATTTCTAAAAATGTCCATAAAGTTCCTTTAATTTGTGAGCACAGAGGCATATAAAAAGGTTTATTTATTTATATATATATATATATATATATATATATATATATATATATATATATATATTACTTTTATTCAGATTGTAAAGTCACGAAAAAATGTTAAATATAATCATTCTTAAATTTAAAATACTGTGGCAAACGCATTAAAAAACAGGCTATTATTGCAATCAATCAATGACAATGTTATTATTGTCTTTTTATAATTTATTTCGTCAAAATGCAATGGTTATAAATAGTTTTCTTCATTCACACATCAGTGGTTAATTATTTTTTTCTATATAAAAGAAAAAAACAGCCACTGAATAGATAATATGGCGAGTTTTGCATTGATGCCTGCACCTATGCTTGTTTTAAACCAAATTTATACCGGTAGTAATGGATTCATATATTTTTTAAATGTATGTATACAGTGAGATAGAGAGATTTGAAAAGGGAGAGAAAATAGAAAGACAGAGATCGATTTACTTAAAAACTGACGAAATTTCGTAATTGAGCATAAGATATGGTATTTGCAAAGAGCTGATTAAATTTAGATAATCGCACAGTATGAATTTGGGGGCCTTTACAGGCCGGTGACGATTTGGTCAAGGGTCAGATTGTAAATCATTCGGTCGTCAAAATCAGTCGACTATTTGGTCAATATTTGAAAGGGTAAAAGTCTCTAAATTTCGATTTTAGGAGACTGCCAAATATTCCATTTCCAAGTGGACATAGCATAACTTCTCATCGAAAGTAAAACTGAACTGTTGCTGCAATGGTTTAAATAGTAATTACATAACTGTATCTGAAGTAAATCCGATATGATTGAGTTTGTAAAATGTAGTTTTGTGTTTCCTAAATTAAGTTAGGCTACAGGGATTATCAGACTATTTCTGCTAATTCGGAAGTTTGACCAAAAGATCGAATAATTTTAATATCAGAAGTAATATAAATATATTCTTTCATTATACGTAGAAGAAAGTCGAATGTATGGCACTGCAGATTTTTGTTTATCAAACGAAGCGTAGGCCTATTAAGACCATGAATTATAAGTAAAATTACAAAAAGCAATGATTCATTCCTTATCAGAAAAGAAATTCGATAAGGTAATGTTCATATGACCTAGAAAGAAATATAAATTTGATAGCGCTACGTGATTTGCATTGCATTATTTGGAATAGATATTATTTGTGTAATGAATATAGAAACGTTACACTATCTGAATAACTATGCCCCTGCACACGAATCAGCGAAATTTGTTTAGATATGATTATATCTAGTAATATTATACTATCAAGTTGTGCACTAGACACGTAAACTCGGTTTACAGTACACGTCATCGTTACTAGTTAGCCATGAGAACAAAGAGTTGACCTAGGTCCAACAATAAAACGCAGTATAATAGTACTGCAAAAATAGTGAAATCATAACCATTTTATTATACATCATAAAATTTCAAGTACATTGGGTCAACTTTGCATGGTAATGCGACTACGTCTTAGCTTAGGCTCAGAGCATAAATCAATCTTATATTTTACGACGCCCAAAATATCCACCGCCAGGGTATCAGAATGTCCTACCAATTGTTATGTAAACCGAATGGACCAATCTTAAAATAAACGCATAAATTTCCGATGTACATGTCGCTTTCAATCTGTTTTGAACGATCCTTTACGCATATTCTCTACAGGTCAGTCTTCAACCGCATTGAGCCCCTAGGCTAATAACTAATGAATAAATAATGTACACTTACGAAAAATACATTATTTTCATACATTTTTCCACTTGCCCAAACCTAATGGAAATTTTAATAAAGATTTACATATTATTTGGTATCTCATTTGAATCTGCTCGCAAATTAAATCCAATCACCCGTATACTTCCCGAGTTATACTGTTTATAATTAAAACACTCAAAAATATTACAAGATATTCTAAATTATTTTATGTCTACAAGATTTTTTCATATTGGCCATAAAAAATTATAATATTGAATTTGAATATAGGAGGTCTGTTCAGAAAATAACAGAATTTAATTTTTTTAAACTTTATTATTCATTCTGCAGAATATTGGTCGGCAGCATTGCATTGCGCATAACATCCTCTGTAACCACATGTTCTTGAATTGTTGATATCTCGTTTAATTTTCGTGATATTGTTATTTGAGTGCAACGTGTTTTAAAATTAGTTCGGTTATTTTGTAACAGACATCGTATGCACTAAATTTTTGAATTTATTATCTCAAAATAATCTACAAAAAATGGTAAGACATTATATCTATAATTTCTTTTCAAATTGTTAACAAAATGACCATAAAGATTAAAAACAATTATGTTTTAATTTAAATAGCGCTGCTCGCATTGCAAATATTACTTATAAGGCGAGCTTAACGTACAGGTGCGTTGTACCTAAGCTTGTTTAATCTCTGACTATGCTGATTCTAAGGCGAACCAATTGGTAAATTAAATTAGAAATTGCAATTAATAAACCAGTTTGTTTTATGACAAACAATTCTAACGATCACAGCAACATATATTTATAGTGAATTTTGTTGCTTGAATTACCCACTACTTCCGATAGAAGTATTGATATCAAAAATAGGAGGTATTCCTCGGGGCCCTAAACCCTATACAGGTCTTAAGATTTATGATTTATAATTTTACCATCAACAGATTTTGTTGTAATAAACTTTTAATACAAATAAAAACATTTAAAAAAAAAATTAGGTGGTGAATCGAAAGCCGAAATTAACCGTATTTTTTCCGGAACGTAAACCGGAACCCAACTGATATATCTTATTTAATCGAACCAAAACGAAAAAAAATTCGGTACTAAACCCTGATTACAATACGACCTTAAATATATTTGTATAAGAAAATAATATGGTAGGTATATTTCCATTTGCACATTATAAATACAGCTTATCAGGTGGTTATTATGCATTGTTTCATGGTGACAAAATGTCGCAGTTAATTATTATGGGCATGTTTACTGATATATGCATTTTTCAAAATTATCCCGGCAATATACAGCGTAGTTGAATGTTTTAAGGCGCAATATATTTAATGTGTGGCTATCGATCGTGCCTAGACCTAGGTCAACCGAATTCTGCATGAACACGTACCGTGTACAGAATCGCTGGATTTCGAAACGTTAGAAATTCGATTTTACAGTAAACAGAGTATTATATTATAGCTCGGCATATTTATACGTGTATATTGCGAAGGTCACATCTCTGGTATATGATCCAAATCACGTACGCTACTTTATTTTTACTCTTATAAGAAATTTGCTAATTCTCAGAAATTATTGCGATATTATTTTTTACTTTCATATACGTAATGTATAAAAGTGAAAATTGGGATCACAAAAAAATCTACCTCGACATTTTATTGGTATATCCATTAAAATAGTCAAAATTTCCATTAAAATAACTAGGTTAGTTTCTTTTGTGATCACAATACTTTCTTTTATACATTACGCATCAGAAAGTAAAATATGATACGATGGCGTATGAATGTTCGCTATACAAATCAATAGGTTCGTTTGAACCTTTCACACTTTCAGTAATGTAAATAGTGCCCACAAATTAGAAATTACAATCACTGAAATTGAATTAAAAATGTAGTTTTCATTATTTAGTATCAGATAATAATTTAAGTATATTAGAAAACCCAGAAAAGATTGATTCAAAATGGAGATTAGAATATAGTAAATTGCTGTTAAGATTATATAAAGAAAGGAAAGAATAATTTATCACATCAAAACAATTAACAAAACTTTATGGCAAAATTTAAAACTTGTCGTATAATTTTCTCATCTTCTTCATCCGAAGAATCAGCAATTAAATTATTTATTACTGCCATTACAGCTAATTTTTGAATTTTGTTCATATTTATTTTGAAAAGTAATTAACCTTAAAATAAACGGAACGCCACAAATATATCCGAGCGATCTATCCGATCTGAGACGTCACAGGTTCAATCTGACGAACCTACCTGAGCTACTATAATATTTATTTTCAATAAACAATACTTGTGGTAATTGCTTTCAAATAACAAATATCAAATTATTTAATTTTACTATGTTTAAAAAAATATAACGTCCACACAATGGTACATACTATATAAAATTAGTAACTCCTTCTACTTTTATGATGTATCTTTTCTTATTCGCACTCATAGAATACGTATACGTATGTCAGTCTCTGTTTCACTCACAGGGCTTATGGGATAGATATTGCAACCCTGTTCCCCATAAGACCACTACCATTTGAAACTGAAACGCAGAATAGTGAAAGGACAAAAACTGTATAGAGTACCAGATAATCTGTGCGGAGAATGATCGAAAACAATTTGAATACAAATCAAATATAATATGTATGCCTTCTGTTCTCTATCACAGTTCTGTTCGATATAAATTTAATTGTAGGACAATTATTATAGCATAAATAGTAGACCATATATAGAAAAAGTAACGGTATATGCTATTAACGCAACTTTTTACAGTTACAGTGCCGCTTTTGTTAAACTGAACTCATGAACAGTGAACAGTGAACTTAATTGCTAATATAACTAAATAACAAGAAATAAATGAAATTATAATATTGCGTTTTGTATCCAACTTCCGTTTCACGAAACATTGACAATGAGAGCTGATATTCAAAAATATTCCATTCGTTCAACATTGAAAATTAATATCTACTTATGACATGATTTCTAGTTATGGAAAGTTCCAATACTTAGTCATAGATAAGTGGCTTAATAGTATGCTACAGACTACAGAGTTGCCCAAATATAACTTAGGTTCAACTAAGAAATATCACTGTTCTGCGCTTGGTAGCAACTTTCGTTTCAAAACATTATTCGAAAAATGTACCATTTAATAAAAACACTCTCGAAAAAAGCCGTGTTACATTTCCGTTAGTTACAATACATATAAATATTTTTCAAGCTATAAACGTATCGTTTAATTATTCTATGTTTAACACATTTTGTGTTAGAGCGTTGGCGGAGACCATCTTTAGCCAATTCAGGGATGCTTAAATCGTGTATTATCATAGTTGTACGCCTATGGTTCTTATTCTAAGTTGAACCAAGGTGTGCCCCATCTGCAACATTGTAGCTATAATACTGTCGAAGAAATGACAGCTAAAATAAAACGGCGTGTCGAGAATTAACACAAACAGGTATTATTTTATGGGTGGAGTAATGCAGAGACCAGAGAGAGAAAATGAAAGGTGGCTGGAAGGTGAAAGAAGCGATCATTCCCTGCGCTGAACTTAGTTGAACTGAAAATTGCATCTGCACGTGTGTGCAGTGTGCACTGTACACGTTAGGATCAACATCAGCTGACGGCGAGACACCGATCACCGAACGAAATGCGAAATCGCTTGTTGATTCTTGTATTTACCGGATCTCTGGCGCCGGCGCAATATGAACACATGTACGTACGTGTACGTGACAAAGATGTACACTGTCTTATAAATCGAAGAGCTGCCCACCGGCGATTGCTTTCGAAAGTTTTACGATTCAAAGAAAGCGATTATTGTTATTAGCGAAATAGGACAATATATATACGAGTTATTACTAAAATTAATTTAACCATTATTATTGCCTACATTTCAATCACTGCACCTATCAAATTCAAAAGGAGAGAAACAATCATCAAATGCATTTAATATTTAAACAAATTTGTAAAATTTATTTGCTTGTATGGTGTTATTTTTAGCTCGTTGTGCAGCATGTACAAAAATTTCTCCAAAAAAGTCGCATTCATTTAAGTCAAGCAAATTTCTTCAAATTTTGAGCCCGAAAGCTATAAGATTTTTAGCTCGCCTTACGAAGTACTGAAGAAGCTAAAGCATTCGGTCGTGTGTCTGTAGCATTCTCGGATCGAAAAATTTCATTATCAAAAAGTGTTTGTCTCGTCGCCCTGAATCCAAATATATATATATAACTTATATACTTGGATGTTAGTCGTCGCTCGCTCGTAAGACCAAATTTGTGCTCTCTACTCCTCTGAAGGTACCGGAACGATTCACACCAAATTTGGTACACATATTATTTGGCATCCCATTTGAATCCCCTCGCAGTTTAAATTTAATCGCCCGTATACTTCCCGAGTTATAGGGTCCCAAAATTTGGAACCCCCCTTAATACTGCCCTTATAAAAATAATTTAAACACTCAAATATTCTACTAAAAATTCTAAGACATTTTATGTCTACAAGATCTTTTCATATTGTTAACTCAAAGCCTGAAAAAAATTATTAAATATTATAATTTTGAACTTTAAAATATGCACTAAATTTAACTAATATTTGAAATACAAATTACTTTCCGATTTTTTTTAAATGATATAACTGGAAGTAACAGCTTCATTATTAATATCTCGTAAATCGCATCAGTTTAGAGATAAAGATACCCGTGGACACCATGTGCCCATATGGTATACAGAACATGGGTTAGTTTTGCCGGGTGGCGAATTTTCATGTAATTTAATAAAAATTACACGGTTTTCCTTCAGTTTGTATCATTTGACAAATAACTAACCGGCACAAATTGAAATATTAATAATTGGAAATATGTTTGCCAGATCACGAGTCTAAATATGTGTGGATTAACTCTTCAAGATTTTGTTTATTATATAATTAATAATAGGGTAACCCGTGGACACCGTGTGCCCATATTGTATACAGAATATGGTTTAGACATATTTTCCTCTAGCTTTTCAAATAAATCCTTTATTATATAATAAATGAATCTGAAAATGCCATGAATTGTAAAAGTAACAATTGTGTATTTATTGCACATAATCTTTTTGTTGTAAATGCCAGACGTGCTGAATAATCCATGCAAATGTATTCCATATCTATTGATATCTCGAGGCTAAATGCATCTCTTTACCATTTTATTGCACTTTAGCTATACACATTACAGAGAGAGAAACATTTGACTTGTAATTTTATTACGGAAGCTACCTGTCGCAACTGGTAAGGTAATGAACCCATTTCACAAACATGCACTATTCATTTCTAACGTATCTCATTTACTATAAATGTTGCCAATATTAAATGATCAATATATTTGATTAGTTTGTAATATAACACTGCTTGTAGCGCAGCGGAAGTGCAATAAAACAAGGATATCAGCTTAATTAGTGTTTCCTTTAAGAAATTTAAAATCAGGGTCGGACTAGGAGATAGACACACATGGTGAAAGAAATTTCCTGTTTATAATTCCTTTTAATAGGACGTGTGAGAAAAATTATTACTATATGATCGGATATAGTTAATCATTTAATTATAATTAATTTTCTGTTGAACAGGTTTACGTATTAGCAATTATGTGCAAATTACAGATATAGTGAAGGCCACTCCAGTTTTTTCTTTCATATTATGAATTCAAAATTGCAATAAGAAATTATTAAATATAATAACTTTGAAATATTATAGCGAGTACACATTCCAAGTTGACATGATGACGCTGATAGTAGTGTTGCAATCAATTCTATATTGTTAACCAATTAACTAATGAATAACAATTTCTTTCATTATTATTTTTATCATTTTGTTTTAAAAAATCAGTACTTGGTTACTTTCAGTGGTTTTACCTGTTTTTTACATAAATAAAATTTCACCAAATAGATAAATAGCCTGTTCCTATATTTGTTTCTTTAAGTGCAGGCATTTTAGAGATACTAAAATAAAACTACCAGACTAACGACCTCCTAACTGTGCGATTATGTCTAAAGTCTAATCAGTTCACGCAGATATACAGTAGTGTTCACTTATAATTATAACGAACCCGTTTATAGCGAACTCTCGGCAATAACGAACGTTTCGGGAAAACACAAATGATTATCTGTACAATCTTGTCTTGCGAACCTCGGATATAGCGAACCATGTTGAATACAAAATAGGCATTCGTTATATCCGGACTTTACTGTATTCAAATACGAAAATTCGCTGTTCTGCGCTTAGTAGTTTTTAAGTAATACACACACACAGCCATTTAGGAAATGATAACTATACGTTCTTTAGAAGAAAGTAAAAATACTATAATTGATTGTGCTCGCCTCTTGAGGGCACTTCAGATTATTGACTTTTACAAGTAGTATATACATTTATCATACAATTGATCTAAACATAAAAATAAAACATTAAATTAATTAATTCAGATAACGATCATTGTTATTGTTGCCTTCTGCTGTTGTAATCAATCAATTTATCATTGATAAAAAATATCAAAGAGAAAGATAAAAATATAACATCTTCGGGAGTTCATGTATTTATTTTCTATATCAATGTTTGCAAGTATTTGCAATATGTCTGTATTTGATTGATAAATATAAATGGATAAGCTGTTTTGATACCAAAAAAGATAACATTGCATTTTTACGATTGTACATTCAAAGTCATTCCTTGATATTTTTTTTGATATATTCAAAGAAAATTTTGTTGAATATTTTAAATTAAATTATTATTATTATCAATCATTTTTATCTGGCCTTTGAGTTCACAAGAAACTTAGACATAAAATAGCGCCAACTAACATCCAAGTATGTTATAAATGTTACACTCTAAACCCGATGTTAAGAGGAATCCGCATGGTTGCCCGTTTATACAGGTCGGTGTAAAGGGGGAAGCGCACGAATATCGTAGCGCCATAAGAGCCAATGCTATTTACTACTCAGTTGAAGCGTTCGTTTGACCCTTAAAATACTTGCTAATACATTTTTTTGAATAAAACTATTAGAATATTCCGGTAGAAAAATAGTGAATGTATCCTTGTCTAGTTTTGAATTTTTAAATTTGGCATCTCAATAAAAACTATGGACATTTGAAAATAGGGTAAATATAGAACCATATAAAAAAAAAATCTAAGCAAAAACTTGAAAATCGAAAACTAGAGAAGGCTACAGCGAACTATTGGCTATCTGAAAATACAAAATTTCATTCATTTTAATGTTGTAATAAAGGAGTTGTAAGGGTTTGACGAAACCTTGTTTAGCTGTGTCGACATATATCCGTATAAAACGAGCTTTAGGACACTCTATTGCACAGCATGCTGGTTAACAACAACGGTTATAAACTATAGTCTGTTAGAAGCAAAACACACTTCTATAATCTCTTCTTTGCATTTCTTTACAAGACAGACACAAAAAACCCCTCAATATAATCCAATACCTCCTAATACTACTCCACAATTGCTGACGGGAGATTAGCCGTAATAGCATTTAGCTATTGTGTTCTGCAAGCGATTTTACGCCTTATGAATCATGTTCGTTATAGATAAAATTGCTTGTGACAGTGTACCAATACCGGGTTGGACACAGACAGAGTTTGTAGGCACCTTGTGTGACGTTAAACATTGTTTTATACTTCGTCAAGTAAAGCTTCGAAGACAACATAATAGCATTCTTGTTATTTTTGTCATATAATTTATGTCAGAACATGCCAACCCTCTTCCCACTCAGCAAAACCGTGTCAAACTATAAAGATGGAATCAGCGTGTTGAGTTTTATGTACAAATATATATATATGTATGTAAATTTGATCAACCAATAAACAAATTCGGTCAAGGCGACCATAATAGTTTCAGTTATTTCATTTCATTTCATTTATAAATTTATATTGTTGTATGGCTTAATTATTACACAGTGGCGCGCACTACATTTTCAGAATAGTATTTTCCACACCGGATAGAAACCCTTTGTTAAACTAAGTATACAATTATTAATTATTATTTCTGGTGTCCTGTAGTTTAATTGTGTCATGTGACTACGGTGTACGTTAAGTTTATCAAAGGTATCCAAACGCATTGGTGCGAAAAGTGTTATATTGACCTATGATAATTAAATGTTACCTAACATTATTTGTAATGAATTAAAAATATATCTGGGGAGGCCTGCACTTGACTACCTCTATATATATATCTCAGGAACTTGAAAAACGGTAATATATCGGGTATTTATTTGTTTAGAAAATCATCCACGATGCACCTAACACCTTGGGAATTATAAATATCGAAAACGCAACTTTCCATGATTTCAGGCTATGTAAAAACTAGATTGAATATAGTATATTATAAAAACCCATTAATTTCTAATTCGGCTGAGGGATATTTGCTACCCGTTTTCAACGATCTGCTATTTGATTGATGTGAAATAAACCAGAGAAACCCCAGCGAAATTTGGATGAAAGCCAAACGATTTCAAGGGCAAATGCATCTGGTTCGCGTCGCGTGAGACCTTGATGGCTTAGAAATGGAATAAGAAATGATGTTCGACAACTTATGATGAAGAACACGCACAGCACAAACAGTACTTCTTGCTATTTCCGAATACGAAGATGAATATCGCGAAACAAATGCGGCTTCCAAATGATACAACCTTTTTTATTATATTTATAATTTTTTCATTCTCTATTTCTTTGTTCGCTGTGTTTGGTAATGCTCTGCTTTAATTTTTTATGTGCTGTGCTTTTTTTGCAGCTGTATATCATTTGTCATTTTCATGTAATTTAATCCGTAATAATTCATATTTAAAAAAATGTGTTTTTAGGCACATTTTTTATTTCTCACTATATATATTTAACATTGTTTATTTTTTAAATTTGCCTGATCGACTGGTGTGGGAATTCTCTGATTGGTTAAGAGGTGGAATAGACAATGAAAATATACAATTAAAATAGTTTTAATTCTAACGTTGGTGCAACTAAAACTTCAATTAACAAAACTATTAAAGTTTTAATTTAAATTGTTGAAACAACTTGGGTAGAAAATTTAAATGTAAATGCAAAAGTTTTGCGTAAACTAAATAAGGGACTTTGTATACTTATAAAGCTGTCTCTTGTGACTTACATTTTTAGTGAAATTATGGAATTCATCGCTAAATCGTTATGTCGGTTTGATACTGTTACATATATTTATTTGAATAGATAATTAAATTGCAGAATTGAGAAGAATATGTGATGCAATTTTAATTCGTCCCATTTCCAATGTAATAGAACAAAAATAAGCATAGGTGGTAAGCACCAATGTCTTTAGCTCACCGTATTATCTATTCAGGGAATGGATTTTTATCTATATAGAATTGTTGTTTAACCACTAAGATTATTGAAGTAGAAATCTACTTATAACTGAATTAATATTTTTACGAACAAATTGGCATAAATCAACCATATCTAAAAATTAATATAATCAGGTAAAGAACAGCCTTAAATCCTTGACAATTGAGGGATACCTATAGTTATTTGGTTTGCGAATAATATTGAATAAAAACAAATGGATAACTAGTTACATTAATTGCAAAAAGAAGATAATCAACGAAGCAAGCAACCTTGAACTTTATTCAAAAGTAATATAGACTCAGCTGGCGACATAGTGGCTGGCAAAGGAGCCCGAGCCCGAGCCCGACTCGTATAATAGATGATAGGTTTTTATTTTGTTTCGTAGCGCGACCAGGGATTTCTCTGGCCTCGACTAAAGTGCAACAGGCTGTAATGAGCCTAACTTTTTACTGAACAGAGTGTGTACACGAATAGCCACTTCTTAGAATCATGCATGATTTAGTTCAGTTGGTTCGCTGAAACTCAGGTGATGAAGTAATATTATGTGTTGCATTTATTAACTAGTATATTATTAAAACAAAAAAATATGTTCTTTATTTTTATAAAATAAACTAAAATTTGTCTAGCAACAGTATTAAAAAGAGCTCCAAATTTTGGGGCCCTATAACCCGGACCTGTACAGACGATTGAATTTAAATGTGATCATTAAAATTGGCCCGATATCTTCAGAGGAGTTAAGTCCCCAATTTGATCTTACAGGCGACATAATCCAAGTATATAAATTATATATATTTTGGTAATTTTCGAGACGAGACCAATATTATTATAAAGAAAAAAATAAAAATGTTCTGTATTGTCAAAATTATCGCCAACTCGAACCAATTGGTATTTATGCCGTATTAAAATTATTTGTTTTAGGTGTTTTAATAAATCCTGTTCTCATTCTGCTCAACGGCCTTAGGCCCAGGTCTCGCGTGCACTGTTCTGGTGTAGATAATTATAATTCGAAAGAACTTACAGTTTTTGGAACACTCAGTTTGTAATTAGAAATTGGTACTCACCTAAAACAAAAGAAAATCAATAAATTAGCATAATTTATTTTAAATCGTATTCAGTATATTTGTATAGATATTAAAATTAAATTGTGTAATTAAATATGCTTTGTATGCACAAGTTGTAAAAGATTTAGGTTTTCTAAAATTGTATGTCTTTGTCATAGTTCAATATTACAAATTGGGGCATAGGTCAATGACCTGTTGCATACGAATACCCCTTCCACTTCATATAACATACATTTATAATAATATATTCCAAGAACATGATTGTGATTCAAGAGAACTTAGCCCAAATATGGTACAATAAACCATAATATAGAAATACAAGTGTCGAAGACAAATAATAATATTTAAATATATGAAATAATGATTTATTTGTATATTGTTGAGGATTTGTATGGTACATTATCCTAATATATTTTTCACATGACAAATTGTATATATTTAACGTTATCACATTGGAATGCGTGTATAATTCAATGCTCTATACACTACAGTAGAAGAAATAGGGGAAGAAGAAAGTGAACAAGTTTATTAATAGAAATAATTGAAAATGTGATTAATTTTAGAATAGCAATAAAAGTAATATCGCTGTATGAAATATGTGTTTTCGCATTAGTCATTCAATATAAAAAAAGTTATTTGAAAAAAAATTACATTTTAATGACCCAATTCCTTATCGGGTGAATCATGCAAGATGATAAGAACAAGGACACGTTCAATATAATTAAAAAGTAATTACGAATCGATAAATAATCAACTGACCACCAACTGTGGATGGTAACAGAATCCGGTTATATATTAGGTTTAGTAAAAAGATTAAATAGCTAAATTTACTATCGCAATATTTATATTTACAATACTCAGAATATTTTTGACATATTTAATATTTTTATAAATGAAAAAACGATTGTTAGTATTTCATGACTACACTCGTTACGTAGTCCCCTGATTACGATTATATTCAATTATGTACGTGTGTACGTACTTGAAAACTATTTATTGAGGAACAGCGAAATTTCGAATTTGAGCGTAAGATATATTTGCGAAGAGCTGATTAGATTCTGCACATACACTGAGAAAAGGATTTACTTTAATCAATTTATGTTTACTTATTAAATAAATCCCATATCTGAATACAGCCAAATCAATGTAGGAGTTATATTAAATTAATGCTATATTTGCAACTCCAGATAAACTTTCTTGCATATAAATAGATCTTATTACTGTATAAGCTACATAAATGCACCATGTATTTATTGTTAATAAATCGCACTTGCGTAAAATATGCTATATTTTAATCGTAAATTTATTACTTTTAAATAAATTTACCTTATAGTAACCATACAAATCTAAAATAAACTAGTTTATTTAATTAATAAATCGAGTAATAAAGAAAATGTTCGTGAAATTAGATATGTTTTCAAAGTAATGCTCAAATAAAAATTATAACTATAAAGAAACATTTTTATTTCAGTGTAATCTAATAGTTAGAAAAGCCTTTACTCTTGTTGTTTTTTCAGTATCTTCAAAACGGTTGCACTTGTTGAGAATATAACAGATACACGATTAAATCAAATAGCTTTATTGAACACTCAATTGACCAGTGCAAATCAGAAATGGAAGTAATTTTATTTTTGCTTTGCTGGTTTTTGTATATACTCATTTCCTTTACCTGATGATAAAGAATGATTGTCAAAGGAAAATGTGACATTTTTATAGATGTAAAATATGTGTAATTTGTGTACTGTGACAGTTTAATCAAAAACAAAAATTTCTTACAAAGGCTTCAAAATAAAAAGATTATGGTTTTTTTCTTTTTTATATATATATAGAGCGCATTTATGTAGATGCCGCGCTAAGAATAAAGTTTAGATTAGATATTCGGTGGGGATATTTTGACGGAATGTTTTACGCGCACGATTTTTAAATTACCGTAAAATTATTCGTTTCTGCTATGTGCATTATTATAATCGATGTTAAATGTACTTTAACACATTATTCAGAATGAATACACCATTGTTTATTTTTTCTTTGGTCGTACTTTGTAATAATGTGTATTAAATTATAATTATACAGCCATGGAGACATATTCGTTGAAAACGTGAGGTAAGTGATTTTTAGAAAATAGATTAATTTAAATTATATAGTTTCGTGGAATTTTCTAACACACACGAGGAAAATGTTACTGGATAATATTCAATCTAGACACACATCGATGTATAACTAAATTTACAATGCAAAAAATACAAAATATACACAAATTTTCCCCATACAAAAAACATTGCTCAATATGTTTAATGTTACGCATTAGCAGGCAGAAGACAAAGTACTAGGTTAACGCATGCGCCCATATCATATACAGTCCATTCTTCGTAGATATAATATTAATAATGTAATGTTTAATACATTTGAATTCATATTGGTATTTATGTATTTATGCGTAACTAGTAAAGCTGTCAATAACCACCGAAAACATTACGGTTACCTGTAAAACCAGATAGCTGGTTACTATACGGTTAACCGGGTATTTGGTATAACCGTTTAATCAATTAACTTAACTATTTATTTATTATTGTAATTTTTCTGTTAGACAGTGTATAGAAATAAATAAATAAAACTTATTATCTTCTAGACAATTTTTTCTGGATAATCATTCCTAATGTATTTATGTATGATATCAGAAACATGATTTTGCAAAAATAGAACTAGAATGTGGTTTAGAACAAAGACTTTTTATCTAGTTTGTTCAACTGATTTTCAATTAATTATCATCGTGACTGGAAAATTATGTACCAATCTAAATATGGAAAAGGGAGGAATAAAATTATTGCAATACATACAATAAACATACCGATAAGTGCGTGCATTTTTTTTTGTTGCTTTTTACATCGATTATAGATGACATTTAACACTTGTGATCGTAAAATCCTTGTACTGTGAAAGTTACAGATGTATTACAATACAATGGGCCAGTTTCTACCCTTTCAAGATGCAGCAATATTTATTTGATACTTTCTTATACGTTAAGTATACAAAAAATCGTACTACATATTGATTTTGTTTCACGGCAATTTTTTTTATTTTTGATAAAATTTTAGCATTTTTTGGCTTATTAAACACGTATGATTTTAGCTCGTAAGTTATTCAAAAAGACATGCGTCTGACTTTGAGTTGACTTGTACGTTGTACGACGAGCTACTAGTCTTTCCCACTGATTGCTGTCAGCTTTGCAATATGCTGACATGACTACGTGTAAAGTAATATATTTGCCCTAATACACATACATCCACACATACATACATAAGTAAATATATTAAAATAAAAGTAAAACGCATCTAAACATATGTACATGATTTAAGTTCACTCTTGCACTTGCAACAGATGTGTTGTATAAATACACAAACATTTATAGTTTACAAGCTTCAAATTCTTTTCTTTTTTAAACATTTTTTCATTACCATTTTTAAATCGCTGAACTAATTAATTCATTTGCTGTATACAAGTATATATTTAGTAAAAAGTAATTGCACATTTATGTAAATTTCCACCTAAAATCGACATTATATTGTTAGTATTGCAAATTTTCAGCAGGCTGTAGGAAATGGGATAGGAAATGGGTAGGTGAGGGGACCGCGCCTTAGAACACGATAGAGTGGAGGTAGGGTAGTAAAAGTTACGTATATATAAGAGAGAGAGATAGAGAGAGGGAGACCGAGACAGAGCATCACATTCACGAGCGCGCCGCAAATTAAATCTGTTTGATGAATTATTTCCGGGACGCTACATTTCTCAGTACCCGCAGCGCGACGCCTAGCGCCTGCGTTTATAATATGAACGACTACACATTGTCAACGTCTGTCTTTCACACTATCAGGATTAAATCATAATAACTCCATAATAACCAGGCAAAACAGCCATATACACATGACGCCTAAAAGAAAAAATGACTGCCAATTATCTAAACTTCAACTAGATTTTGTACTATTTATGTTAGGTCGCAATTCGTAGTACAGATACAGTAGCGTACCCAGGGGGAGATGGGGGCGGCATTTATTTATATTTCTGACTAAATTATATAAAAATTGACTTAGAGTGATTAAGGCGTGTTCAGAGCGAACCAAATAGTAATTAAAATTAAAAAATTACAAATAATAATCTAGTTTGTGTTATGACAAGCAATGATAGCATTCACAGCAACAAAATTAACACAATGTATGATAAGTTTTGTTGCTGTGAACGTTAACTTTGTATGTCATAAAACAAACTGGAATTATTAGTTATAATTTCTAAGCTTAATTACAGATTGTTTTGCTGTGAACAATCCTTTAGAGGGGCAAAAGCTTTAGATACGTCACTGAGAAGAGGTAAAGCAGTCTGGCGTGTGTGTCTGTAACAATGTCTGACTAAAAAATGTCCTAAACAAAAAGCCTCGGCGCCCTGAATTCAAAAACCTATATAACTTATATACTTAGATGTTAGTTATCGCTCGCTCGTAAGTCCAAATTTGGATCCTCTACTCCTCTGAAGGTACCGGAGCGATTTATACCAAATTTGGTACACATATTCTGGGGCATACCATTTCATTTTGATTGAAGTATAAATCCAATCGTCCTTATACTGATCCAAAAAACAATGTTTAAACTATACGAAAATACAAAAAATATCTAAAATAATTAATATCCACGCAGTTTTTTTTCAAATTTTAAACCCAAAGGCCATAAAAAACCCTTCACACGACTTTCTATATTTATAATAATGCGTAATTTTGTATTAAATCACTTTATAATTGTTATGAAACAAAAACAATATGTATTCTAACGAAACGTAAATATATATTAACTATTTTCAAAGGAATATTTTCAATTAATGGATACGTTTTTCAACTTCAATAGAATTCACTTTTTAGAGAAAACCCGACTTTTATAATGATAAATAAAAATCAGTAAACGAAATCCGATTATTCAATAAATTACCTGTGAAGGCAAAATGCGGAGACCTTGTGGAATGCCGATGTTAACATACGGTTTGGAATGAAAGGAACAGTCCACTAATCGATCATGGGGGTGAGCGAGGTAGGGTGGCCAATTTGTTTTTTTCTCACAAAACACGTAAATTAAACGTCGAAAAGAACGAAGTTCACGATCGTGGGATATTGTTTTCTACGCTTACTCGATTTCGCTGGGAAATACTCTTCGCTTATACTCCTATAGTACATAAATTTTCCGAATAAAGAATTAGCTACTGTCTGGGGAAACTTTTTGTACAGTTTTATCGTTATGTCGATTCAATCGATTAATTTTGGTGGTGTTCTGGAGTGTCTGATTATGGATGTATATATTCAGCCTAATATCTTTAATTTGTAGCTCGTCGTAGTGTTTATCATGTGTCAGGGTCAAAAATATTTCTCGAAAAAAAAAAAAAATGCTTTTCGCCTCCGCACTGAATCCACACACGTAAATATATAATATCTATTTTCAAAGGTGATTTCTCAGTAAATATTTATACAGAGAGCTGAAGGCATTGGTGCCTACATCTATGGTTCTTCTATCTACTTAATGATTTAAAGACGACAAAGTTTATTAACCATATACATGCACACGGTTCGGAGGAATATAATTAAATTTTAAGGAGCGACCACCGGTGCCCAACTAATATCTCGGCATTTATCATTTTGTTTATGTTCAGAGGCGTCGCTGTACACAGGAGTGGTCTGCCGTACATAAACCCAACGAAACAAGGGGAACAAAGCAAATTAATATATGCAAAATATTTTGCAGTGCTTTTAATTTCGCGAATTAAAATCGTGATTACATCATGGTCCGGCTGAAGAAAAACTGCCGCATTATAAAATCAATGTTTCTTTCTTCATCTCCTTTTCGCTGATGACCCATCTCCATGCTATCCTTGTCTCACATACACCACTTACTTACTTACTTACTTGTCTGGCGAAGACGGATCATAAATTTCGCGAGAGCCCAGCAGCGTCCTTTCAATAACATGTTTTTGACGCCAGCACGATAAAATCTTCTCTTTCTTGCACACGTGAGAATACAAGACAATAAGAAAAAGACAACATGAAATTGTAGAACAAAAAAGGATGAAGAATATGGCCAGCTTCCTCTTACGATTCATTTTCCCCTGATGAAATTTGTCTATCTGTCAAGGGCTGTTATATATGCTCCCTGTTTTTAATGACTATCGCATGATTCAAATATAAAATATATATTCCTTAGATCACAATGGTGTTTTATTTTGTAATGTTTGATGATTGATGTGGGCGAGTGTTACCTCGGTCAGCTGTACAAATCTCAAAAGCAAAGCGTATTATGCCAACCATTATTCGATGACGTCACGCAGCCTACATATATATATATATATATATACACTAATAATATTGTAAGTGAGCGAACACAAGCCCAGCTGTCTGCTACAGCACGAAAATTCGCATCTCTCGTTTCTAATTTCGCTTCCAGGAAACGGAACACACGCACACACCTCTGAACTAACCTCCGAAGCGTGCTCATCGCTCGCTATAATGGACACCCCCCGCAACCCGCTCTAGTGTGTGTGTGTGTGTGTGCAAATTGATGAGATCTTTGTGTTTGTGTGCGTCGAATGAGCAACACTCAATTAACTATATTGATTAATATAGAAACGTTCTATTTCTATCAAGCACTCTTCCTCCTTCTACAATAACCCCGGTACCCCTGAATCCCTATATTAAGACTTGAATTGGATTTCATGAACGCAAATATGAAATGAATGCCATGAAACATGCAAAATAATGCTTTATAGCACGGGTGTCCAATTTTTTTTGTATTCTTGAAGGATAAAATAATGTTTTAAAACAAGATTTGGTACGGGTAAAACGCACCAACGCGTAGAGCTCGCCTATAGGTAAGATATGCGAGCAGTGGTTAACAATTTGAAAAAATACTATAGATATAATAAGTCTTACAATTTGTTGTAGATTGTATTGATAAAAAAATAATTCTAGTGCATATATTAAACTTCAAAATTATAATATTTAATCATTTTTTTCGGGCTTTGGGTTAACAATATAAGAAAATCTTATAGACATAAAATATCTTAGAATTTATAGTGGAATTTTGGAGTGTTTTAATTATTTTTATAAGGGCAGTATTAAGGGGAACTCTAAATTTTGGGGCCCAATAACTCGGGAAGTATACGGGCGATTGGATTAAAACTGCGAGCGGATTCAAATGGGATGCCAAATAATAGGTGTACCAAATTTGGTGTGAATCGCTTCGGTACCTTCAGAGGAGTAAAGGGCACAAATTTAGTCTTACGAGCGACGAGTGTATAAGTTATATATTTATTGTTGGGTTCAGGGCGACGAGACAAACACTTTTTGTTAGTGACATTTTTTGATCCGAGAATGCTACAGACACACGTCCGAATGCTTTAGCTTCTTCGGTACTTTGTACGGCGAGCAGTACCGTCCGTTTTAAAGGACTTTGGCTATAAAACTTTTCATTGGCAGGAAAATATGTACTGTTCTTTTAAAAGGACAGTGGCTTCATCTGGGTTAAAATATAGAGGGCGATTTTATTTTGGAATATGATACTTTCATTTATACCTTACTTATGAGAAAGTAAAAAGCTCATGTACCTTAGTAGACTGTAGTAAAGTAATTTTAATACACAAGCTGCGTATTATTCCTAAATGCCACATAGGGGTACTCGGGTACATTTTCTTTATTGGCATAATAATCCATATATAATTAATTAAATTCTCTAAGCATATTTGATGGAACATAAGTTTATAATAGAGACAACATTCCAATTTGCGAATAATTATAATCTTAATTACACTAGTAAATTGTATGTAATTAGGTATTCTGGGACATCAAAGTGAATAATTCAATTAATACGCGCTGACAATTTTGTCGAATTAGTCGTGTGAACTATATATCTGTAATACGACTGACACAATCAAATATTTGATGAATTTAGTTTGATATTCCAAATATCAGAGTATCACTGCACGAGAATATAACCATAGATACTGTTTAAATTATTCAAATAAGAAATGTGTATCCCAAATATTTAGAATGAATCAAACTTTTTGTCAAGAAAAACTTGGTAGAGGGGAAATGATGATTACGGTATAAGAGAAAGGAGAACAAGAAAATCGGTTTTCGTTCGGTATACATAAAGAGATGACAAAGGCTACGATAAAGAACAAAGGAAAACGAGAAAAGGTTTTTCACTCTAGAAAAACGTCTAACCAGCGTTTTATTTGATGTATTACCAAACCAATACTTATGCAGTTGTGTGTGTGTCTGTTAGACTACATTAGTGATAACCATGGTTGTCTGTGTGACACTGAATTATTCATATTTCTGACATGTTCACAATGAAAATAAATATGACTAGAATACATTATGCCGATTTGTGATAATGTATTATTATAAATGACGAAGAGGTACACTGTTCCTAATACGATTATAATGTGATATACGAATTTCTAAATTAGTAGAATATTTTAAAAGTTTTCCAATATCTAACTTTCTGGAATTTCTAAGAGCAAATACATATTCATGAAAAATTTCGTTTCGTACATGTATAGTTTCACCGAGATTTCAGTTATAAACATACAAATCAATATTATGTCATATTTTAATAATGAATATCTGAATATAAATTTTAATGAAAACCTAATTTTCTTTTGAAATTCTTTGTCACCGAATTTATTTTAATCCATTTTATACTGAGAGCTAAATGCGATTAGAGGCTATGACGTAAGCAAATTGATTTACCATCAAAATCAATAAGCCAATATTCGATGCTACGGATACAAACAATTTGCATTTCACTCCAAGCATATACATTTTTTAAATATTTTATAGGATTAAAAAATACTTTTATTTATGATAGATAAAAATCATCATAAATAAATTTAAAATAGATAAAAAACCGATTTGATTTTAAATTTATAACTTAATTACTACCTACGTCTGCAAATATCTATATTTATTTTATAAATTTACATAAATTAATTAAAATGAAATATCATGATCGTTTTATTATAAATAAACATATAATGTGTTTATATTGTTAAAATATTTGGTGAAAATATATATATATATATATATATATTTATATATATATATATATATATATATATATATATATATATATATATAATTTTTTTACATATTTTATATAATCGCGCTACGAATTAATCATGTTTGAGCCCTGATTTGTGGCCAGAGACGAGACCCTTAACAATCCGTTAAAAATAGTGAACGACTCGGTCAAGACAGAGTGTCTAGTTTGATTCTAGTTAAATTGCTATTTTTAACCATGCCATGACAGCCAGGTGCTTTGTTGGGTGAACTAATACATTATTTTTACACGTCTTATTTGTATTTTCAACTACCCACACACACACAGACAGAAAGGAAACATAATAATTTAAAAACTATCAACTGAAACCTAATAATATACAAAATACATTACTGATTCAAAACCATTTGCATTCAATGGAAATATAATTTCTGTCCAATTGTGTACTGTTCAAAAAGTAACAGTTATTACGTTGATTTAAAATAAAATATAGAGTACAATCTCGATAGACCGACACAAATGAAACCCAATATTGATTCAAACATTCTTAGATTTTCCAAAACTTTCCGTAGATTCATATAATCCGTATCTAGCGGCGATTATACAATTACAAGTCAATTAGTTGTTTAATTAATTAAAAAATAATTAAAATATACTACTATCCAGTATATCACTTTTGTATTTCCGTCTCGGATTTTACAAGAGAATCCAATTTCAATTACACCGTGTGCTAAAATGGTGATGTTGTAACACGGTACAGATCATTAACTGAGATAATAATTTTATTGTGTAAATCGGTCTTTTGTCAATTGTTTCAACACAAATTTGTGTTGTTAATTGCAGCTTCATAAACGATAATGACATACATAAAATAGAGAGAGAGAGAGATAGTTGCATAGCAACTACAAAAGAACAATGATCATTTTTTGTATTGCAAATTGTTGTTACAACAATAAAATTTACCATGAAGTAAAATATAAATGTAATCATAAAGTACAGTTGATGCTTGATGCGTAAGTACTAAAGCTGTATGCATGTATGAAAGTAAAATTGTGGGTCAGTATTGGTGTGAAATGATGAAAAATTGCTGAAAAGATTATAATGTCAGCACTGTAGTGTTCATAATCAAGAAATGCAGAAGTTCCTTTTTAATTTTACTTCTTTACGCCATAAATTCACGACTTTGGAAGTGTTAATCTCCGCAACGTAAAGAAAAAATAAAGGAACATTTTTCCTACCTGTTCTCAGTTGGCAAGGCTGAAGAAATAGATTTAGAGCCCCGGTCTTTTTTCCTTTTACGCAGTTCAGAGATTATCTGTGATCTGAGTGGCTGTGCGTGTGTGTGTGTGTGTGTAACTATTGGTTAGGTTGGCAGAAAATCTTGTGTTTTGCTTTTTGTCCTAGATGGCCCTGGCTGGGTGATCATCATTTATTTAAGACGCGTTTATAAAGACGACAGGAAGTAACAACATAGTCCATTATCTATTTGTTGTCGCTAATACATTGTATCTTGTAGGGTCGTAAAGTTAAGTGAACCGAATAGGCGCATTGCGCACGATTTTATTTACAAGATTCATTTATGTATTAGTATAGTAAATATAGCACTCACGCACAAGAGCGAATATCAAAAGAACGAATCGCAAAACAGAGAATACTCAACAGAAACAAAGAATTGTTTTGTAGATTTTTTGAATGTCTTAATTAAGTTTCTAAATTTTGGGACCTTTTGGGACCATAGCCGCTGCAAACATAACTAAACAAGGTTTCGTTGAACCCTTAAAACTCCTTTATTGCAACATTAAAATGAATGAAATATTGTATTTTCAGATAGCCAATACTTCTCTTTAGCCTTCTCTAGTTTTCGATTTTCAAGTTTTTGCTTAGATTTTTCTTTATATTGTTCTATATTTACCCTATTTTCAAATGTCCATAGCTTTTATTGAGATGACAAATTTAAAAATTCAAAACTAGACAAGGATACATTGACTATTTCTCTACCGGAATATTCTAAAAGTTTTATTCAAAAAAATGTATTAGCAAGTATTTTAAGGGTCAAACGAACGCTTCTACTGAGTAGTAAATAGCATTGGCTCTTATGGCGCTACGATATTCGTGCGCTTCCCCCTTTACACCGACCTGTAAGGACAGGCAACTATGGGGATTCCTCTTAAGTTGGGAATTATAGGGGCAATTCCAAATAATATGTGTAATAGCAAATTTGGTTCAAATCGAGTTTTATATATATATATATATATATATATATATATATATATATATATATATATATATATATTTGTTATATATATATATATATATATATATATTTGTTATATATATATATATATATATATATATATATATATATATATATATATATATATATATATATATATATATATATATATATATTTGGATTCAGGGCGACGGACGAGACAAACACTTTTTTGTAAAGGTAATTTTTTGATCCGAGAATGCTACAAATACACGATCGATTGCTTTAGCTCTTACAAATTGTGGATATTTTTTACTGTTGGAAATTCATTAACCCTAGAGCTCAAAGCGCCTAAATGAATATAGGAAATTCAGATGCAAAATTTTAAGACCGCTAATATTAGTTACGGTTACATCACACCCTTCATATTAGTTACGTATGAAACGAAACACTTTAGGCTGCATTTGACAGCGTTCGCAATTCGTCACCCCTCTGTTGCCAAAAGGGTCGGTCGCTCTGTGCATACTTCACATTCACATATAGAAATAGTTGGTTCAAGCTGCGTAATCAGCTGCCCAGTATTCAGCAATGTACGTGGACGTTTATGTCAAACCCTATCAGCTAAAGCGCTTTCACATGAATAATATGATTGATTTTGTGTATGATCGAAACGACAGATGTACATGATTGAACTATTCGCAAATACTTTTCATATATTGCGATGGGGATCTAACATCTACATGTAAGTACAATTCATGTCAATTCTTCAAGGAATTGCGACTGGGACATCGGAGAGTCTAATAATAAAAAGTAGGAGTGGCCTTACTTGATTTTAAATGCAATTCATGAAATTAATAATAACACCGGTAAAAAACTTATATTCACCAAAAATTAGAAGTAATATTACAATACTTTTTATTTGTAATTATATGTAACTTTTTATGAATATATTAATATTAAAATGTGTTTATAATTTTTTATTATGATGCATCTATTGGTGTCAAAATCATTAAAAATATATATAATTTGTAATGTAGTTTCTTTTTATCCTCATATGTATCTAATCTATACTTATTCTATTTATAAAATCCACTGCATGTGATTATATTATATGTATCTCTTAAAGTGGTTAATTGCATTTTTTTTTAATACTTTTGCTATCTGCAGTTTCAGGTCATTGAACCTATAATCATATAACTATATACTTTTATCTGTCGCATATACTGTTACATACATATTTATAAATTAATCAAACAAGTTCATTTATATAATTAATTATAATATAAGAGTAATTAAATATTTAGCCAGACTTTCTTATACAAATTCATGTTAATATTTGGATATGTCAAATGTAGAACTACAGAAAAATATCTGGAGTGGCCTGCACTCAACTTTCTTTTACACAGTTTTCACTAGATATAGATATATGTATATATATATACGAGGGCTGTCCGACAAGTACTTAGCCTCACCGGCCTATGGCGCCACTGTCGCAAGAGACATAACCTATTGTGTAGTACATTATCTTAGACGGCTACTGTTAAAATTTCAGCCGAATCGGACTCGTAGTTTTGTTATGACCGCGTGTGAAAGCGGGAGTATTCGCAGGTTTTAGAAAAATGGAAAAAGAGCAATATCGGTCGGTGATTCGATTCTTGTTTTTGGAAGGGAAACCTACACTTCCGGTTTGAATATTCTTTTCATAAATAGAAGGTGCACATCTAGATCATATGCAAGTCTTAAGTTTGAAGTTTCATAATTTTTCATTGGACAGTTTTGGCCCTAGAGCGTTCAAAGACACACACACAGACGTCATTCCGAAAATAGTCACATTCAATTCAGGGAAGGTCAAAACATGTATATCCGTTGAAATCTCGAGTTCGAAATTATTCATGATTACAAGACTTACTTACTACTTCGTAAAAGAAAGTAAAAATGATGCTTATAAAAGTTGTAGATATTTAAATATCTATCAACTTTTGTTTAAAAAGTTTTTTCGAAAATGTACCACAAACTGAAAAATTGCATTGTTACATTTACCATATATATTGATATTATTTCGCGACAATCTTTACGTAAATTTAAAACAAATCAAAGCAATATTATGTCAAATAGATATTGAACATATAAGAAAATCGAGTTTTGGAGATACTTCCAGCAGTGCGAATATGTCCAAAATGTGATCAGTTTTCTGAAAATATGTTTTAATTTCAACTACAAAGTTTGGTTTCAATATAGGTAGAAACACACGAAAAGCAGAGAAAAGAAAATTGTCACATCGATTCCGGGGAACAATGATGGTTCACCAGCCACACGTGCCACCCCAGCATGGGGTAGCTCGGGCCCGGGGTTGTTTACCAGTTGTGCGCTACTGCCGTTGACATATTGAATGACACACCACTGGCACTAGGGAGCCGACATTCGACCAAAGCGAACAGATACACGTCACTGATACACGTCAAATAAATCCTCCATCCACATGATTCGTTTTGTTATTTGCTGTTGTTATCTGTTGGTTTGGGGATTGGATTGTATGTGGATCAGTTTGAGTTTGCGAGTGGCGAAGGATTTTCAAAAATACATTTTCCCAGAGGAGATACACTTCTGGACAATCAAAATGTGTCCATGTATGGAACGCATACTCTATTCTTCCGGGATTATTCTTTGAACAACCTACGGTCAGGGCCGTCTTAGCATTAAGCTTTTTACTTTCTTTTACGAAGTAATAAGTAAATCTTGTAATCATGCAGATTCTTTAGGCATAGCTAGAATGTTTTGTTCGTTTTATCGAATGATAGATAAAAGATCGCGCGTGTACGATATTACGTTTATCTAATTTAACTCAAAATATACTATTTATACATTTTTATCTTTTGCTAATTTAGAAAGATATAAAAATCGTAATAAGCTTTCATTCAAATTCAGACATGTTCACATACAGTAATTTTGAGATAAACGCGAAGTGTTTACGCGTTGGGGCTAAATTTAAAATTATGTAACATATGTGTATGGTGATATAATTATTTAAAAAAATGTGCCTACGCTCGTCTATCTTATACTTAATTTTTACTCGATCCACAATAATACTCTAAAATTGTACCATTTAGCTTATTATTTTATTACGTTATCAAATACTGTTTCTTCAATATAAAATATAGATGTTGTATATCTTTAATAATTTCAAATATAATATTTAACATGTGTAATGTATTTCAATCAATCAATCAATAAACACGGTATCAGTCGATATATTTGTGATAACCGATGTTAAAATATTGTCAGGCTTAGTGCATACGATTTATTAAATATAATCCCCATACATACGTATCTATCGTAATATAAATAAGAAATTTAGGATTTTCCGTAGCAGTTTTCTGGGAACAAATACATTTTTTGTATCGTTCATTATGAACATAACTATTTTTGCTATAAGTGCTGATATTGCAGAAAAAAAAAATGCATAGAGTAAACATGCATTTCCGGTTTGTCGTAAGTTCGTAGTTTCACAATTTTACAATCGACAGTTTTGCCTCTAGAGCGGCCAAAGTCACGACGTCATTCCTAAAATAGTCACATTCGATTCAGGGAAGGGCAAAACGTGTATATCCGTTGATATTTCGATTTCGACATTTTTTATGATTACAAGACTGTGAATAAGAAAATAAAAATGATAAAAAAACAAAAGGATATGTCTGGTTTTGCGTGAACACAAATTATATCTCTGGTTCTGTTTGAATGTAATAATTAAATTAGTGATCTGCATTTTTCTTTATAACGGCTGCTACTACATTTGTTATTTTGAAAATAAAAAGAAACAAGATTTGGTACGCGTAAAACGCACCAACGCGTAGAACTCGCCTTATAAGTAATATAAGCGATGCGAGCTGCGGTTTATAATTATTATGGCCTTTTGGTTAACAATTTGAAGAAATGTTATAGATATAAAAAGTCTTACAAATTTCTTTTCTCAGATGAGCATTTCTTATTTTGAATAAACTTCTAATTTTTATTATTAATTAGTAAGGGATGTTTGTGGTTTTGAGTGATTCTGAGTTCAAGAATTGATAGAAACGGTCAAGAACATGAGGAAATTATAAAAAACACCAATATGTACGTAAGTGAAGGTCTGAGTTTGATTGAACGCTGTTAAATTATGCAGTGCTTTTAAGAACTGAAAAAAAAACCTTTTCAAATGTTATTTTTATCGTATGTACAGCTGAATAAACAATTCAGATTTAGTAAAAATTCCCAAACCGATCAATAGATATTCTGATAGAATATTACAAAAACAAAACGGTATAAAATAAATTTCTGGTTGAAATTGATAAAAGAATATATATATCTTGCACAAACTTTCCTTATGAATATATTCAAATTTGATGTGACAGTATCCCACATACACACGTAAACAAATCTAACTTTGCTCTAATCCAATTTTGCAACCAAATTTATTCACATGGTGCGGAAACTCGCAACCTAACTAGAATAGGGTTGGCTAGGTTAACACACATTACGTAATGGTGTGTGACGTCACACTGTGTGACCTGTTGACCCCGCCCTCTCTTTCGCTGAATTAGAAATGATTGACGTGTGGCCACGCCCCCCCATATCAGGCCTAGCTACTATGGGTAAATAACCTCAAATAACCTTAAAAAACTGGCTAACAATAGAGCACTAGTTATTTTTTCTCCTCTCGTTTTAGTTCTTTTTGTCGCACGTCACGTCACGTATTCTGTACAGTTGGCAGGACTGCTCAGTGCGCACTTACGAACGTGGCACTGTGTGTGTGTGTGTGCTATTGAGTTATATTTGAGCTAATTGTATGTCAAGAAAAGCAAATATAAATTGACAGTAGAAAAACGAAAGACATGGATTAAATAAACTATTCTTCAAAGCCAAGTTAAGTTTATTTTGTGACGCATAGAGTGTGCACTTTTGGAAAATGCTTATGCTGCGAATTTAGTGTTGTTAATTGTAATAATTATGTAATTATTTAAATGCATTCGTTTTATTTAAAAATGTACCTAAGAAATATAATAATAAAAAAAGATACAAAGCATCGAATTAGTACTTACCGGAAAGTAGTTGGAATCACGCTGTTTGCCGGACCGTAGGAATTTGGCGACAACTTGCACTTTGTAGGACAGATAAAGTTTCTTATCGCGTAGGAGAAGAAACCCTTTAGCCCACACCTGCTTGTTCGGATCTTGTATCCATACATGTGAAAAGACAGATGGACACTGGCCCTCCATTGCGACGAGGTTCTGAAACGAAAGAAACGAATTAGGAACCCTAATTCGAAGAAACGACACGAATACATATTATAAAGGATTTTTTCCTTCGATATTGTCAAGATCGGTTTAGATAATTCAATATGAGATGCCGTCATAGTTGGTTTATATATATATATATATATATATATATATATATATATATATATATATATATATATATATATATATATATATACATTGAAAGAAAAATGTCTTGTGCTCTCAACTAGATCGTATAATTGCAGTAAATCTAGTTGTATTAATAAGAAAATGGTTGACTTAGAGTGCATAGATAGGTTAGAATTATAGTGTGGTTGCCCCAACAATGTCAATCTTGTTGAGGCGATCTGGTTGCAGCAACCAAATCAGTAACTGTGATGAGGCAATGTGTCAATCTAGTTACCACAACAAAATATACGTGTGCCGCATCCAATCAACCTCAACCAGAACAATCTATTTGCACCAACCAGAAATATAGTTGAACAAAAATTCACTATAAAATCTAGTTACAGCTACCAGATTTCTGGTTGCTACAGTCCTTTCTTTCAATGGATAAATACAAATAGTGAAAGGACAATAAAGGCGAGAGCCGCTGTTCTGTCAAACATATTAATTATTGGTAAAATATTTGATCCTTAAGGCGTCTTTCTGGTTTCTTTGGGGTTAAAAAATTGATTTGTCAATTTTCATATAATATTAATCCCACATCTCTGTAGAATATACTGGTGAAGGTTTTTTTTTGTAGAATATTATTTCTAGCTCGAGATATTTATATATATATACACATATATGTATACTTATACTTATAGAAACACGAAAAACTTTTTCTCCGTTTTTCTCAAAATGAGATTCCTTTGAGCGGTGCCCAAGAGTTCAATAAAAGTATATGACTGATCAAGCTAAATATTTTTGTATTTATTTCCATATTGAATACCTACTTCGTCCTCTATAATCACTTCTTGAAACGGCATAGATATCCTTATATCCGATTTTTAATTTTGAGAAAAATAGCATTACTTTAAACACATTTTTCAAACAACTGTAGTTTTTTTAATTTTTGCTTTCAAAACTTTTCCGTAGAGGACGAAGAAGATATAAGTATATATTTTCAAATGCCGTTTATTTTTTTTTGTGTTAGGTGAACGAGGAGCAATCGTGGGCACCGCAGAGCGCTTTCTTTTTGGATCATATTTGAGCACGCGCTTAGGGGCTAATATCAGCAGAAATAATAGAGAATTTTCTTTTTTATATTCCTAAAAGTATATATTAATGTATAGAAAAAACTGCTATTTAATAAATGGTTTTGATTTAAACATAAAAAATAATTTAAATGTTCCTATTTTAACCCCAAAAAACCTTAGATACGTAAACAAGATGACTTGGTTATTAAATAATTGATATTTTGTGCATCATAATTTTGTCAGTGACTTTCCAGAAATAATTTGTGAATTTACTAATGCTACATTTTGCTTTAAATGTGGACGAGCGAAATAACCAGATTCTATCTCCGAAAAATTAATGATTTCTTTCAGTACGATATTATAAATAAAACAGTATAAGTATGAAATTGTAATAAAAGAAAAAGAAATTATACAGAGTAGACAAAAAAAGAGGTACTCTAACATAGCGATACCTGAGCTCACAGGAAGAAGGTAAAAAATTAACAAGGCTGACGTAACCGCAGAATAAATATATGATACTTGATGAGTCTATCATTACGTAGACTTAATTCATTGTAGTAGGTTTACCCCTATAAAGGTAAATTGAAAAGTAGTTTTGTTTTCAAACATAGGAGGCGCCCACCCGGGCTATATACCCTGCAGTCAAACTATATTCTATAACTTTTAATGAAGCAATTGCATGTTAAAACTATCACGAAATAAATTTGCGGTACAAAGTTCTAAATCTGTGTTTGAACTTAACACGTAAAGTAAAAACTTTCCAAATCCTAGTTAAACACGCCAAAAAAAAAAAGCACGGTTTCACTTTTGCCAAATCCCCCCACTTATCGGCTGTATCATGATGACCAAGGAGAAGTATTATAATATGCGGTAGAACGAATGGAGGGTAGTGAGGTGAAAAGGGGGGGAAGTTATGATACACGGCAATGTCAATGTCAAGGACAGTATGGCCCGCAGGAGTTTCCCCGCTATCGTCGCGTCTGCCTCACCCACCACATAACGTTTCGCTGTAGGGATATATGTTGAAACAGTAGATTGGTTGGTACATAAAACGGCTTGGTTGAGCACAGGTGTAACACTTGGGATCCCTACACAACGGGTATTCGGTTACAGACTACAAGTATATTGTAATATTAACCCAGCCATTATAAAGTTATTTTATTTTACCAGTACAATATTACTGTTGAACCTGCTCAGTAAATGTACTATTCATTTTTTAAAAGAACATCTTAATTTAAACAGGCTGTCGATTTACTAATATTTATTTCGGAAAATAATACATTGTGTAAAAGTCTGTTATTTTTGGTTTATTCAAAAATCAGTTGTAGTTTCTAAAAGTGGTTATGTATGACAGAATTTGTTATTGCTAGTGTACGTAATTACCGAAAATAATTGTTGAATTGAATAACGGTTTATATTTATATTATAAAAACTGCTAAAAGCTTCTTAGACGAAGTCAAAAATGAAATATTGTAATTAAGAGAATATTTTAACGGAAATACACATTTTCGCCATCCCTGACTGCCCTTATAAAAATAATTAAAACACCAAAAAATTCTACTACAAATTCTAAAACAATTTGTATCAACAAGATTTTTTCATATTGTTAACCCAAAGGCCATAAAAAATTAATAAATATTATAATTTTTACATTTTAACTATGCACTAAATTCTATTTTATATCAAAATAATTTATAAAAAATTGTAAAACCTTTTATATCTAAAACATTTTTTCAAATTGTTAACCAAAAGGCCATAATCATTAGATACCGCTGCTCGCATAAGCCGAGCTGGGTGCATAGGTGCATTGTACCTAAGCTTGTTTTATTGTATAAATATATTGGCCAGGAAAATTCCGCGCATATATGAGCTTATGATGCAAATGAGTTAATCAAGACAATTTTCGAACTCGAGATATTAACGGAAATTCACGTTTTGTCTATCTCTGAATCCAAACTGCCTATTTTCGGAATGACGTCTGTTTGCTTGTGTGTTTCTATTGTGTGTGTGTCCATTGTGTGTGTGTGTGTGTTTTTTTATGTGTGTTATTGTGCTTATATGTGTGTTTGTGTTTTATGGGTGTGTTTGTGTTTTATCTGTATGTTTGTGTTTTATCTGTATGTTTGTGTTTTAAGTGTGTGTTTGTGTTTTATGTGTGTGTTTGTGTATTATGTGCGTGTTTGTGTTTTGTGTGTGTTTGTGTTTTATGTGTGAATTCTCTAGCCGGAACTGTTAAAGCTAAAATTATGGAACCTAATACCTAAATATGGTATAAAGCGTCGATCGATGTGTACCTCCTATATTTGCAAACAATATTTTAACCAGAACTAATAGAACTAACCAGAACTAACAGTTTACTTAGTTGCCATAATTACTACTGTAACTTCGGTATTAACTTCAATATTTAATAGATACACATAAAAAATTAATTAGTAATTTTCATATTTGCACAAAGAATTAATTCTGTCACTGCCAATCATTTATTTTGCTCGTTTATTATAAAATGTTGACATCTAGTTATCTGTGATCAACACGTGTGCATGCAGAGACGCATGTATATAGAGCTATTGTCTCTAGAGTTGGTTAGGTGTGGGTGGAAATGTAAGGCATTATGCATGATGAAAGAGAACGACACACACACCTTGTCATTAAATAATTTACCTTGTTTTATAGTTCAGTCACTGCATTGAAATAGATAAATTATAATTATTAATATATATATATATATATATATATATATATATATATATATATATATATATATATATATATATATAAATAAATATATATATATATATATATATATATATATATATATATATATATATATATATATATATATATATATATATATATATATATATATATATATATATATATATATATATATATATATATATATATATATATATATATATATATATATATATATATATATATATATATATATATATATATATATATATATATATATATATATATATATATATATATATATATATATATATATATATATATATATATATATATATATATATATATATATATATATATATATATATATATATATATATATATATATATATATATATATATATATATATATATATATATATATATATATATATATATATATATATATATATATATATATATATATATATATATATATATATATATATATATATATATATATATATATATATATATATATATATATATATATACGTATATATACATACATATATAGTCAATAACAATTATTAATTTTATATGCTGTTCATTTGTGCATACGGTAATTATATAGTTAAATGTGATAAGATTGTTTAAGGAAATAAGAATTTTATTTTATTCTCCTTTATGATTTATGTCTGATTACGTAACATATTTGTTCTGTAAGTGTAAAAAACCTGAAGTAGCCTTCACTAGACCTTCTTATACAAAGTTTTCACTATATATGTAATATATAACTTTATTGTGTTTTAAATTAATTCTACCATTGCCATGAAACATTATCAATGTCTGTGGTAACTAGGGAAACATAAATATAATATGACTATTTTCAAAGGGAATTTCTCGGTAAATGGTACATATTTCGAAAAAACTTTTCTAACAAAAGTTGCTAGAAAATTCAATATATACAACTTTTATTATATTCACTTCTTCCTTAATTCAACCCTTTTCTAGATATTGAAAAAGAAGGAGTAAACCACTATTTCAGGTTAGATTGTTGTTTTCAAACCCTTTACAGGTCTTTTTAGACCATTTTAGAGTTATATAATTTAAATAACAGTACACAGTAAAAAAAAAACAGTTTTTGCTGTAGAGCGATCACAGACACACAGACAGAAACACGTCAGTTTGAAAATAGTCATAAATAGTTACAAACGCTTAATAAAGTTCATTTTTAATATAATTATTTTTCTGTAAGTGCAGTCATTTATAAAATCTAGCACAATCAATATTTTGTATATCCCCTATACTTGCAAAGAGTAAAGTATATTAAAATTAAGTTTAGCCCAATTCAACTTCAAATTAAAAATTAAAATTCTGCCTAACGATCTATTAAAAATGATGTAACAGAAAACAAAACAAACAAATTATTAGTTTAAATAATTCATGAATTACATATTGAGAGGTGGATCCCAGTAAGGCTTGCCAACTAAGAAGAAGATAACATAAAGTCCCCAGACCTGTTTATTAACCTGTTCCTATATCATAAAATTTCCGGTTGTCAATGCGTAATTTGATACTGCAGTCTTGATATATTTGAGGTTATTATATTTTATTGAGCTACTCTATAAAATCTTCGGTTATGCAATATGAACGACTTTTTACGAAAACGAATATAATTTTACTTTCTTATACAAACATATATAAAGAAGTAATGTAATCACGAAAAAAGACCTCTACTTTTTCAATATCAATTATATGAAAGTTAAAGATATTAAAATATCTAGCAACTTTTGTTTACAATTTCTTTTTTCCGGAAAATGTACCATTTTCTAAAAAACGCTTTTTAAAATAGACATTTACTTTACAATACATGACATTGCAGTAATCGTAGATTTTTTATAAGGGCAGTATTACGTAAATAAAAGACTTGTAATTGTCAAAAAGGTTTCAATTCGTTTTGAATTGAAATTTGAAATCTTTTAATTAGATGATTGGAGCTTGTGAATTATCGAAATAATTTGCATTGTGAATTCAATTCCACTAGTAATTAATTTTGCCCAGCTCTGCTCACATGTAGGTTTACCAAATTAACATTTTCTACGCGAACGTAAACAAACATTTTTTTGTTGGTCATCTATTTTACATATTAGTAATAAAGAGGTTAATATACTTAATTTCTCATTTAATTCATATAACAATTCATGTTTATAATTGTTAATATATTAAATAAAACATTAAATTCTATTTATAGGCTAATGTTTCATTGATCCATTTGTTATTAATTCCAGGAATAAAATTAATTGAATTATAAATTGAATACATTTCTATTAATAATGTATATTATATTTACATCAATATTTGGAAATGTATGAATTGAAATATTAATACAACATAAAACATTTGTAATTCAAGGTTGTAGATTTTTACAAACGCCCATCTTGTTATCAAAGAAATTAATTTTTCGTAAATTATATGTCTTAACATATTTGTTTCTTTTAATAATACCTATTTTAATTAAAAACAATTATCAACATTTTGATAATTGTTTCCAAAAATACTAGTTAACATATTATATCATGAGGTATTTTCCAAATAAAATATTGTAATTCATGGAAATTTATTTAAATCCGAATTGTTTGAATAATATAAATTTACATTAAGTTTCCAAGAAATCTACAATAGTTATTTATTCATTTCTGACTGTCAAATTAGTGCATAAACTATTTTCGGAATGCAATGCGCATGCGTTACATTATATTAGACGTTAGATCCACAGGTAAATCGTAAAGATAAATACTGCACTGAAAACCGGATATTAGGGTACATTTATAATAGAATTGCTCCACGGCTAGTTCTATAGCTATCTTTATCTAGCGCACACGAATGACAACCATCCTGCTTGCACACTAAAGTGGAAGTAGGACAGGTTGTCCATATTGGTGCATTAGATAAAGATAACCAATTTTTACTCGGAAACTTGACGTGAAACAGGGCAATTATAAACAGTCCTTTAGTACTTTACGCTTTTCCATTTATAATAATAACCTTGGAAAGTAAGAAAACGAAAAGTAATAATCTGGTTTGAATGTTCTGAACTATTTGAAAGATGTATATAGTCACAGCTGTTCGCTAAAAAACCATTCCGAGAAGCGAACTCTCCCACCGCGAATAAAGAACCCAAATTATATGTTTACAGACACAGTTGAGAAGCATTAACAGTTTGGTTTATTTTTTTCAATTGTATTTAGAGTATAGTGCATTGTTGCACAAAAAGAGATGACGAAATTGTTGAGTTATTTTATTTTTAGATGGTCACATTTTATAATTATGTTTTATTTGCAATATTAATAATATAATAAATAAATACCTGTAGGGCTGTAGGATTGTAGGCCCCTGAACCAAGGTAATCGTCACATTGTTCTATGTCGATCATATCAGCTGGGAAAAATTGCTGAAACAAAAAACAAATTAAATTTATATAAATAATTCAACTGTCAATGTGATATAATATAGTTGCTAGGTAAAAATCCATTAAATTCGAATGAATTTTTCCTAGAAATGGTACATTTTTTGAAAAAACTTTTCAGACAAAAATTGTTCAATTTTTAAAGGTGTATTCACAGCGATATAATTAGTAATCACGAATCGGAATTGCCAATATGTATTGCATATTTAAAAATACAACATTATAATATTTAATAATATTTTTCGGGCTTTGAGTTAACAATATGAAAAAATCTTGTAGACATAAAATATCTTAGAATTTTTAGTTTTAATTAGTTTTATAAGAGCAATATTAAGGAGGGCTCCAAATTTTGGGGGCCTATAACTCGGGAAGTATACAGGCGATTGGATTTAAACTGCGGGCGGATTCAAATGGGATGCCAAATAATATGTGTACCAAATTTGGTGTAAATTGCTCCGGTACCTTCAGAGGAGTAGAGGGCACAAATTTGGTCTTACGAGCGACGACTAACATCCAAGTATATAAGTTATATATATTTTTGGATTCAGGGCGACGAGACAAACACTTTTTGTTAATTAAATTTTTTGATCTGAGAATGCTACAGACACAAAACCGAATGCTTTAGCTTCATCGATACTGTGTACGGCGAGCTAAAAAAAGCCAGTGCATATATTAAAATTCGAAAATTAAAAGAACATTCTTAGATATTTCACATATAATCTCTCGTTTTCAAATTATTATTTTTACTCAAACAGACGTTATTAAGTTAATAGTTAAAATGGATTCAGGCATCCTCCAAACGTATATTTCCATTAAAATGTCAAGGTCGATTTTCTTTTAATCACATTACGTATTAGAAAGTATAAATCAAAACTTAATTCGTATTAAAATGTTTCTTTAAATATTAATAAATTGTAAAGTTGTGGCTTGAATATTTAGTAAATTTTAGAGTAACTCTTGCATTGTATATACTAAATCTAAGGGTCCATTTTGAAATAATATTTAATTGCTATTTCGGCCCATTCGTCATATTTGGCCTGTCTACTTGGCGGACAGTTGAAGGTGAACCAGAGAAGATGGACGCTCGATACAGCCCACACAGTCATGATCCCAAACCAACAATTATTATTTGAACAAGCAGTAGGTGCACATGTTCGCAAACACATTCGTAAAGAACGATTCTTAACGCTATATGTTGATCATTAATTGATTCTTTCTTACACACGTGTTCCTACATGACCTTTCGCCTACAATTAAACCGTCGCTATCTTGATACGTACATTATTCTAATTGTTATAATCAACATAAATGATGTTTTATATTTATATTGAATGCAATACTTTGCCTAGGTCTAAAATATAGTTCAGTTATGGACGCTACACCAATTTGCTTGCGCTCACTAACCGCGCTCGCGTCCTGATGCTTCGGCCACCCTCGAAGGCGTGTTGGGTTTCCAAGTTAAAATACACTTATGCTTGCATCTCTTTGAGAAACGTGAGAATTTACAAGCAAACAAATAGATACAAATGATTATAAAGTGTAAATATAAGATTAAATAATTTTATCGCATTGCAAATATGATGAAGGAAATATTATTATTGAAGTGCACCGTTATGTAAAAGATTCCATATAAATATTTATACTTGTTCATAATCATATATGTATGTTTATAGAATTATTTTTATCTAAAACAAATATTTAATTATACGTATTGTACACGTGTTAACTTTTTAGCTAGCCGTACGAAGTACGGCAGAGCTATAGCATTCGGCCGGTATCCAGCGTACTATCCACACTACACTACACTGTCCGTTGTAAAATAACGACTTCTCTCTCCACTACCAGCACATTTATTTATTATTTTTAATTATATTGGGTACACAATCCGAAAAAAGTAATAGATATATACATTTTTTGGAAGTTTAAACGGGTATATTTAATTTAAAAAAAATTTAATCTGTCTAAGAAATGTATCGAATAATTTGAGTTTTAAGATTATTAGCAGTTTATTTTTTTCACTTGTAAAAGATGCAATCTATAGTTTATGGAACGAATTAAAATATTTTTGGTAAATAGCGTAAGGCCAAACCTTGGTGAATTAAACTATAGACGATAATCCAGGCTATACAACAAATATGATATGACAAAACCATTTATTGAGCATGAAAAATATATATCAAAACGAATTAAATATGAAATAGATAATTGGTTTTCGAACCGTATATAAAATTTGACAGCTGACATCGGCAAACCGATTCAATATATATTATTCGTTTCAATAATGACGTAGTTAGGTTTACTGTTTACTACAATAAAATCAATTACAAAATGTTATTTTCTGTTATATAACTGATGAGTCTAAGCCTTGAAAATATTCGTGAAATGAACGAATCGAATCATACTTTTTTTTTGGGAATGACGACTGTGTGAACTGTTGAGGGCAAAATTGTAAAAAGGAAAAATTCGCCTCCTATTTTTGAAAACAATTGTTTAGAATATTATATAAATATTTGTGAGGTTAAATACGACACCGAAAATTGGCGTAAACAACCGAAGTGAGTGCAAGTGTTCAAACAAGTAGTAGGGTTAATAAAGGATTGTGTATTCTGCTTGGTAAAGTGAATTTCTTTGTTAAACAAAAGTGTGCAAACATAAATACCAAATTGTGTTTGAACAGCTGAATAAAAAATCGGTCCATTATGTTTGTGTAACCAGCACACATTCCTTGTTTTACTTTCAGGGGAGATATGTAGCTCGTTCTCTCCTTGTTCCATTTTCAAAGAGAATTGTACTCTATCTTTTTTATCTGATTGTTTTGGGGTTAATATTTTATATCGTGTGGACACAAATGCGTGTTCAGAAATAAATTGGTGTTCACGATTTAACAAATTGTGGGGTTCATTTAGGAAATATGCTAATGGCTACTAAAACGTTTCCGAAATTGTTCATTGATAAATTTGTCTCAATTTTTACTTTCTTATACGAAGAAGTATTGTATGAACTCGAGAATTAAAGAAATACATGTTTAAACAATCCCTGAATCGAATCTGATTATTTTCTGTGCGTTTGATGTATGTATGCATATTTCTAATTTTAACAAAATATATTTACAAATGTATCTACTGTTAAATTTGTTTTGCAATGTGCAAAAATAATAAAGTTATTTTCAAAGAATACGTTACCAAAAAAACAAAGTACATCCCTGGCAAGTCCAACCGTATAAGGATCACTGTAGTTAAGCTATATTCAACCGTATTTATACAGGTATACTATAGGTTTTTGGACGCATTTCTTATATGGCTAAATGTATACCCATTGTTACTTCGTTATTCGGTGATTAGTAGAAATGTGGAATGATCTTAACAACTACAACTGGTACGACAAAATCATTGCATATAAGAAGTACATATTGTGATGACGGCAACCAATCTTACTGTAGTGTATGTAGGGAAACTTAGATGTGGTAATTGACACCGTGTTTGAACGAAAAGAATTTAGTAGTATTAAAATATGTATTATTATTATCCAATATTTTACAGATTCTTCTTATTGATGTATGAACTTGTTCAGAATTACATAATTCTTGATGCAATTCTGAACAAGTTCATACATCAATAAGAAGAATCTGTAAAATAATGGATAATAAAACATATTTTAATTGAATTGCATACCATTTAAAGACTGAACCTATATGATAAATCGAACAAAATACATGATTTGTGAAATTAATTATAATTAAATTATGAATTCATTAAAGAACTATAGATCTTTCAAAATCTCACAGGTTCTCTTTATATAGTAATAGTTTCTCATATTACAAAAACAAGATTTGGTTAGCGTAAAACGCATCAATGCGTGGAGTTCGCCTTTAGCTAGGATATGCGTTGCGAGCAGTGGTTTTAGATTATTATGGCCTTTTGGTTAACAATTTGAATGTTATAGATATAAAAAGTCTAACGATTTTTTGTAGATTTTTTTGATAAAAAAAATATTCGAGCATATTTTAAATTTTTTAATATTTAATAATATTTTATGGCCTTTGGGTTAACAATATGCAAAAATCTTGTAGACCAAAAATATCTTAGGATTTTTAATAGAATTTTGGGTGTTTTAATTATTTTTATAAGGGCAGTATTAAGGGGGGCTTTAAATTTTGAGGCCCTATAACTCGGGAAGTATACGGGCGATTGGATTTAAACTGCGAGCGGATTCAAATGGGATACCAAATAATATGTGTAGCAAATTTGGTGTAAATCGCTCCGGTACCTTCAGAGGAGTGACGACTAACATCCAAGTAAAGTCATATATATTTTTGGAATTTGGAGCCCCCCTTAATAGTGCTCTTAGAAATATAATTAAAACATCCAAAAATTGAACAAGAAATTCTAAGATACTTTATATCTACAAGATTTCTTTATATTGATAACCCAAAGACCGTAAAAGAATATAATTTAAATTTTAAAAATGGCACTAATTTTACCTTTGAGTATATCAAAAAAATCTACTAAAAATTGTAAGAAATTTACATTTATAAATTTCTTTTGCAAATTATGAACCCATAGGCCGTAATAATTAAAAACAATTATTTTAAAATATTTGCCATAAGGCAAGCGTGGTGCAGGACGGGGAAATCCGTTGGTCGCATCACATATATTAATTATTAGGCAAGTTGAAGGTATAGGTGCCTTGTACCTAAGCTTGTTTAGTTGAGAACCGTATTCAGACACGGCATAAAACCAGTGACTTCTACCTAAGGTGCAATCGAGCCACTTTAAATTTTGGCAAAATTACTTTCATTGAATATTTAGACTATAACATAGTTATAGTTTCGAAAAATAATGACTTAAGTTAGCTGAAAATTTCCCAATTTGGTTAATGAACCACGCGAATAACTAAGCAAAGCTGTGAGTATAAAATTAATGAATGCCAAGGTGAATTTCACAATATCACGTAACTAGAATTGCGCAGGCGCATTTAATTCTAGCACTATCATCAATAAGGACGACGGCAACACGTACTGCATTGTACCAGGTCAGGCACACAGCAAAATCGACCCGCAGCTCGGTTCCACACACATACACACCCCCAACTCAATGCCAGGGCCGTGAACACCAAAAACGCACTTGGTACGCTATTGATTGGCCCAGCTGAAATTCCGGCATATGCACCAACTTGAAAAATATTGTGCAATCCACAGCTTTGGCTTTCAATTTCTTGCCAGTCAGCTGCTCTGCAAATACCTAAGTTATTTATCTGCTAGCGAAATTACGAGTTCGTTTACGGAGCCAACTTAAAAATAAACAACTAAAACTGTTTTCACAAAATTATCAATTTGTCAATACCAAAATGAAACTTTTAAGAAGTAATTTATTCGTATTTATGCGTTTGCTTCGGTTTTTTAATTTCACACTACTTTTTCCAACATTGTTCCTGTTCCATAATTTTGAATCCACTAGGAATTACTGTACAGTCTAGATTTTAAAAACACGTTTTGTCTTTTAAACCTAATTTGAATTAATGAGCACCGAGAGGGTGTATTCAACTTAAACATATTAAAAGCAGGGAGTAACGACCAGCAAAAGAACAATTAATTCGTAAATACAGGGTTGATTAATGAAAAAAACGTGACAATAGTATCGGAAAGGGTTGGTTGGCACCACCAGATCTATGTAAGATATACTTTTATAAAACGATGATATAATACATATTCGCGTGAACCACTAATAAAGGTCATCAGCAAGAGTTGAACAACATCGAAAAGCACTATAAGGTTTTAAAGTCATTTATATTAATTTTATCTGCTTGAAAAATATATATATATATATATATTTTCATTAAACTGTATTCTGCCCTAGCTAGCTGCATCCTATTCTGACAATACATCATTCTAAAGTCAGTTTTACACAATGAATTATGTATATATAATCAAAACCAGCTATCAAACTAACCAATACTCTACAGAAATATTCTGAAATGTCATTTATCTAATTGAGTCTATTTTGTTTTCCTGTCAAAATAGCAGATGATCCGATTTTATTACGCTACATGCGAATCCATGGCAACGTAAACAACATATTTATAATGTTTCGTTGCATTTTTCTCGCAACTGGTACATATTTTGATGAAATGTTTTAAACAAAAGTTGTGCGAAATATTAATATCATTCATTATGAACATAACTATATTTGCCGTAAGTGTAGCCGTTCTAGTGATATTGGAGATAGAACAAAAAATGCATAGAATTTTGAACACTTCCGGTTTGAATATTCTTTTCAAACATAAGAGGTACACATCTAGGGCATATACAAGTCTTAAGTTTGAAGTTTCATAATTTTACGTTCGACAATTTTGGCTCTAGAGCGTTCACAGACACACAGACAGACAGACGTTATTCCGAAAATAGTCACATTCGTTCAGGGAAGGTCAAAACATGTTAATCCGTTGAAATCTCGAGTTAGAAATTTTTCATAATTACAATACTTACTTATTACTCTGTAAAAGAAAGTAATAAACGATGAAATTATAAATAATGCAATATTAGTTATTACTTATTTTATTCAATTAATTCATTTTTGAAATTGGCGGTGGTTAATTTGTAATTTTGTAAAATATATAAAATATATCCGGTGTAATCGATAGAAAATTTAACGAGCTATTAACTAAATTTTCAACATTAATTTAATCAAAATAACCCATTCTAAAATTGCTAACGTGTTATACATAAATTTTCAATTTCACATTTCGGTAAGTTTTAACTAAATTTAATACATTTGCATATATGAAACCTTGTAATAAGTTTCTATTATGTAATTATTGTAAAATAAATATAAAATATGATAATCTTTCCAAGAATCCAAGGTAAATAGAAATATTATAATAATTGTTAAATACTGAACATTGACTATGAAAAAAAAAAAAGCTTGACTGATCGTCACTCGATTTTCTTGTACTTCCTATATTTAAAATAATGTTCTATTTTATATTAAATTTATCCTACGATTGCTATGAAACAATACCATTATGTAAGTAGAAAAACATAAATGTAATAATGGCTATTAAATGAAAGTAGCAGTAATTCCGGTTAAGATATTGTTTTCTATAATTATTATTAAATTTTACTTAAGTTTAAAGAATCATAATTTTACTTTCAAAAGTTTTGGCTCTACAATCTATAGAGCATACACAGGAAAACTCAAAACATGTATAACCGTTAAAATTTAAACTTGAAAAATGTCGTGATACAATAACATCTTTATTCCTTCAAATAAGTTAATGCCATTAACATAAAACCCAGTTTATAATCTTTTGAATTATGTAATTTAAAATAATGATGTAAATTCATAATTTTTATAGTTTGCCATATAATTTGGGTTTAAAACAGTTATTAAATATTAATAAAGAGACGTTTAACAAGAATATTTACAGAACAAAGAGGTTTAAAAGATAAATATAAGAGGTACAAATAATTGAAATTATAAACGATAGGAACTGTACATGTATGTATTTTAATATTGAAATCGAGGTAAAACGACGGCGAGACCAAGCGAGACTTGTGCTGCCATCTATTCAAAAGTAGCCACAACGTGTAGTGCAGTGTTCCACCGCAGTAGCGCTACTTACAACATGATAACTGAATCGATACAGATTTGGCATCAGTTTCAAATTATAAGTATTTGAAATACGTAAACGCACCAAATCTCATTTAATTTCGTAGTTCATTGAATTAGAATAAATCCTAGTATACAATGGTCGCTTCTATTTGTAAAATGAATGAGACTTAGAGTTTCAAATCCTTAGTTCCCTAGTGGCGAGTAGCAGAACTACTGTGTTAGTGTTTCTGAATTATCACACATACATGGTTCAAATACAAAAGTTGGCGGTAACTCCGCTAGGTGTACCTGAGTTAATCTTTCATTTATTTACAAATTTTTAATACCGCTCAGCAGAGATTAATTGAATGTATAAAATAAATAATGATTTAATGACTGAAAATGAGCACTTACCTGAGGATGGTGAAAGAATTCGTATTTCCGGAAGTCCTTCCGGAACACGAATCTACATTCTGCGTGCCTGGAATAATTTTCCATATCCCTATGTGCAGATAGGACATCCTCGTGGTCTTCCAGGAGACGTTCTGCAACCAAAGAGATTCATATATCATACACATGCCCTTTCTATTGTTAGAAATTATTTATTAGTGTCATAAATTTCAGCTTTGTCAAAAGAGCACTTATAAATTAAGTAAGGTAAATTGTAAGGAAGTTCTTTTGTGATTTATGTGACAAATAGACTATTCTCGTGACCATTGTTTTCAAAACATAATTATTTTCGACATATTTATTTCATTCTTTGGAACATTTACAATAGATAAAAATATTTATTTTTACAATACTTATTGTTTTAGATTGTAAATATTGTATAGCTAATAACATTGACGTGAGATATTTTAGTAAATTCCTTATAGTTTACGTGCTTAATGATCGTTTAAATAAAAACAAAATACAAAACATCTAAAATCACGTGATTGATTATCCTTAAATAGTTGACATGTAATCAGATGCTTCTGGCACTGACACATTTTGGACGTCGAAAATAAATATACCCGTGTCAAACTTAGTAAACATAGAAGATTATGTTTTTAATATAAATTGATTACCAGATGACGTGGCATGCCTGCTCTCCAAACTTCGCTCGTTATTTTCCGGTTAGTCTCCATTTTTTCCTCGTCAATATTATTAATGCAACATTCACCCGAATCTGACATCTATATATCTTGCCAGTGACATTCAATTAAATTAGATTCGCCAGAAAGAAAACTAGATGAATGGACAGTCAAAAATATTTCCAATTTATATATATGTAAATCGGAGAATATTTAAATATAAAATGGACAAATGGGATCGTTTACCGCCCGAATTCTATTAAATTGTACACATAATTCCTATAATAAAATTATAACTTTGATTATGTCTAAATATATTAAATCCGGTATGCGCGTGTATGTTTGTTTATATTGGATATCAATATATTGTTTATACAGTAATACCTCGCACTACCCGGATAATCGGTTCCACCAATATCACGGACTGTTTGAACCCGGACTCATCGAGGAACTAAATACATACACTGAAATATAATTCCGCGACTACATTCTCGCCGTGCCTAGGGCTGTCCGACAAGTACTTAGCCTCACCGGCCTATGGCGCCACTGTCGCAAGAGACATAACCTATTGTGTAGTACATTATTTTAGACGGCTACTGTTAAAATTTCAGCCGAATCGGACTCGCAGTTTTGTTTTGACCGCGTGGGAAAGCGGGTGTATCCGTAGATTTTAGAAAAATGGAAAAAAAGCCATATCGGTCGGTGATTCGATTCTTGTTTTTGGAAGGGAAATATATTATATATATATATATATATATATATATATATATATATATATATATTCGGGGAAATCCAGCAAAAATTGAAATATGTTTCGTACTGCATAACTATAAAATCGCATAAAAAGCGATCATTTATGTATATAAAAATTAATTTTTAGTAATAATTTCTTAGATTATTTTTGTCTTTTTACTCAGAAATTAAAATTTAGTTTGTTTTAAAAATTTCAAACCGAAGCCGGACTATGCGAGGCATTGCTGCACTTGTAAAATAACAATTAATCAAAAAAACGTATTATTCAACCGATAAAAATAATTATAAAAAAGTTAGAGTGGCCTTCACACAACTGTCTTGCCGTTGCATTATCTGTATTAATAATTATGCTCTTTTTTTCACCTTACGATTGCTATAACACAAAATAATACGTATTATAAATAGAAAAACGTAAAACAAAAATTTAAATTTTACAACGGCGATTAAAAAAAAATAAAAATGGTCGCTAGGATCTATATGCAATATGGTAATCTTCAAAATTTTCGATTTCGAGATTTAATGGACATGTTGTGGCTATATTAATAGTTTCGATTCCCGTAATATTGGCATATTCATATTTCAGTACAAACACTGCGAACGTAATATATTACAAAGTGAATAGATCACACGCCAAGTTGGTAGGCAACCATTTTAACATCTGTGTCATACGGGTTCGCATTGTATTGTTCAGTTGCGTGTTGATAACGCGCACATGTAAACGAAAATGTTCTACCTACTCGCCTACTGTGATGTGTTTTGTTTCATATAAAGTTTCAAACATTTCCTCCAACCCAATGTTGTCACATAAGTTCGCAAAGTGCCATTGTTTCAAGTTATTAATCATAATTACATATGTTATAAGGGATTTATGGTGTTTAGTCCATGATTACGTATTCCTTGTTCCTACAATATCGTATGTTTGGTTTTTGAAGTAATATGAGATATAACAAGCATTGGCATTATTTATTACTAAAAGATGAGCTACTAAATACTTTCGGACAACGTACAGAAGATAAAATAAAATCTTTACAATGTTCTTGCCTCGTCACTTTGAATGTAAAAATATGTGTAACTCATATACTTGAATTATAGTCGCTGGTCGATCGCTAATAAGACCAAATTTATAGCCTCTACGATTTGAATCTAAGCTACACAATTTCTATGGTATTCCATTTGAATCCGTGTAAATTGAATCGCCTATAAGGACTGTTTATAATTGCGTTGTTTCACGTCAAGTTTCCGAGTTAAAATTGGTTATCTTTCCTTTAGTGTGCAAGCAGGATGGTTCTCATTCGTGTGTGCTAGATAAAGATAGCTACTTGCCGTGGAGAAATTCTATTATAAATGCACCCTTTGATGAACATTTCCTAATATTATTTATTAAACCACAGAAGCAAATAGTTTATATATTGGAAAATATAATCAAAAAAATTACAAGTACTTGTTTACTAGGGTAATTTTTTAAGAATATTGAACAAGCACCTTGTACAATGCCTTCAGCTCACCTCATAAGTAATATATGCGATACTCCTTTGATATTGTGTTATAGCAATTTAAAACAAAATAAAACAATATAATATAATATTATACAGACTGTGAAAGTATAAAAAAGACGAGTGAACGGCACTTCAGCATTTTTTACTTTCTTGTAAAGATACTATATGTATTATGCTATAAGTACTTAATTTATGCATTTATATTAGCACAATCTTGTTTTTATGAAAATCCTACTGCAGTAATAATGACAAAGTTCTAAAATTACGACCGACACATTTACGAATTTTATTAATTCGCATAAAATATGAAAATTATGATCTAAGGTTTATACGCGAGTACGTGTACATTAGCCTCGTGCATAATAGATACAGTGCTAAGTTGCCGTTTTACTCAGTAAAATATACGGTTTAATTAAAACAGTTTGTTGACTGGCGCTATTCGCAGCGACCGTTTCGGCTACTAAATATAGTGGGTTTATGTGCCATAATCGCAGGTTTTATGATAGCAGGGACGCAGTGTAATCACCGTTAATGAGACACTTACCTAACATGATCGTTACACGCGTGATATTCTAACCATACACATTCTCATGATATAAGGTGACAGTGACTAACTACAGAGAATCAGGAAGGAAACTAAAGCAACTGTGCTTTTTAATTAATCAGTAAATTTTGAATATAAACTTTGTTTTAAAATCGCCCTTCCTGAAAATCTTGCACAATTATTGAGCAAAATAATACCAATAATAAAGCATTTTTGCAACATGAAAATACTCACATTTTTAACTACTACGCACAGCATATTTAAATCATGTTTTTCATAGATTTTGGTCTTACACATTTGCATTCATTCCACGTAGGCGTTTTCGTGAAATCAGACAAGCACGACTGCACACTCTTTATTCATCTTGAAAATTTGTATTTATATAAATAATTTATAAAAATCTAGAGTGCCCTGCACACGACATTCTTATACTTAGTGTTCTTTATATAATATGTAAAATAATGTATTATTATTTCTGACAACCATCGTAAGACGATATAACGCCCCTTGATTAGGCGAATAATGGAAATGACACGCTTTTAAATTATAAAACTTATTGAGTCAGCGAAGTATTTTACATTTAAAGTAATAACTGTTTTTCAAACCATGTTTCAAACAAGACAGAATTCATATCAGAATAATAATCTGTTCTGGTATTGGAAATATTTTTTGCAAACAACAATAATGAATCATTAATAAACTTAATTTATCAATTTATTATTATTATTATATTTCTTAAATGTTTGCACAAGTTTTATAACAGACGCGTGCCATTTTCATTGTTCGCCTAAGGGGCGTTGTATCGTTTAACGATATAAAAGAAAATCGAGTGCATGCCACCCCAGACATTTTATAATTTAGTTCTGGCCTTTGAGAGAAAAGCCATTATAGATATTAAATCTTTTAAATATTTTTTTGATTACACGTTAATGAATATTTTTAATTTCAAAATATTATTATATTTTATTATTATTTATTAAAAATAATATATCATAGAACTTTCTTTTATTTTAATATTATCTAAGAGCAGTATTAAGCGGGCTCTAAACTTCTAGGTCTTATAACTCCGGACCTGTACCGACGATTGGATTTAAAATGCGACGAAAACTTTTTGGTCACCCAAGAATGTATATCTAATTTCAATAAAATCGGCCCGGTACCTTCAAAGTAGTGTGGCTACAAACCCAAGATCTTACGACCGATCGAGCAAGCATCCAAGTATATTAATTATATATATATATATTTGGATGCAGGGCGACGAGAAAATAATTTTTAGTTCCGAGAATGTTACAGAGACACGACACTGCACAATCTGAACGACGCGTTAAAAATACAATAATAAAGCAACATTTTAAAAGCAAGAAGCTGCGTAAAATACTATGTACACAAAGTGTACAAACAGTAATAAATCCACTGTTGAATTTCTCCTGTTTATATCTTTCACGTGCCATTATTTGTTGTTGTAAAACACGTGGTGCACGTGCGTTCATGTCGCACGCGTGAACTTCACACGCAAACCACATCTACTTTGTTTTGTTTTGAATACGTCGTAGGGTTGAAAAGACCCATAAATATATGTTGCGGTATAATAAAAGGCACGCAAAATTGTAAACGTAAATCATAATGAAATGTGATGCTTTTACGATGAGACACGCTCGTAAAGTTTAAAATAGCATGGGAAAGAGTTTCATTACTATATTCCACCTACACCACACTTAAGTTGCAGATAAGTGTGTTTCCCATTTAAAGAAAGTGCACTAGTTACTATTTATTTTCACTAGATTTGAGGGTTGGTAATAAAGTCACCTTAGCGTAACAGAACGACAGAATAGGATTTATAATGAATGTTGCATCAGCCACATGGGCTATTCTCACAAATAAATGATTATACAAATTAATTATTATTATTACACAGTAAACAAGAAAGTCAGTGTAGAAATTAACACTTTGTACGAGCAGCAGATGCACGGTGAATTCGCGTCAATTTTTTGTTATCGCAGTATACTTCCGCATGTGTATTGTGTTGTTTGATTTTGCTGGGCTTAGTAGCACAGTATGGAAGAACGTTAGAATAATGTAAATGTTTACACGTTAGTTAGTTGTTAAAAGTGTACGTGCTTCACAGCACACCTGAATCTACAGCAACAGTCAGTGCCACCGCACACGAGGCCAATTCCCGCCTTATGAATGTATTAATGTGCGTTTTATGGATGCATTCACTCTGTGCCTGCTGCCTGCTGCCTGGTTCTGGCCAGTCGTGTCATGTTTTGTTGTTTATAGTGTACTGTACTATCCGGCGGAGCATCGTGTTTGCGCGCTTTGATGTATCTCGCCGTGGTTGGCTTTGCCTCTCAACGAATTACGATGTTTTTAGTGTTTATTACTTTATCTATATTTAATGTCTATAGGGTTGCTTTAGCTTTCCTTTTAGTATATACTTAATTTATACAAATATATGAACGTGACTGTAACATTTATTAAATGTTCTAATATTTTTATGGTCTACATACAAAATTTAAATATACATTTTCTTAACGATTACTTTAACTAAACACTAAAGGGATTTTACAGTAACAGCAATAAAGATAGCCTTATGCTATTCAAATATGATAATATTATTATTTTATTTTAAACTGTTTTTACTTTCTTGGACGAAGTCTAAAAGGAAGTATTGTAGTCATAACTCGAGATATTAACGGAAATACATCTTTTGACCATCCCTGAATTATTGTATATCTGTGTGTGTGTGTGTGTTTGTATGTATGTATGTGTGTGTGCGTGTGTCTACAGCAAAAAACTATTGCAGATAAAATTATATAAAACATTAAATTTGGTACGTAAACAATTTTTGAAAAAAAAAATTAAACCGGTACTTAATGTTAACTCCTGCTAAGTTTTTAACTATCTCTACAACGATATAAGAAAAATTATAGATATTAATTTTAAAGGCAAAATTACGTAGAATTTATCAATAATATTTGGGGTTCTTTTATTTCCTACACCACGCTTCACATAAGATTAAAATTTGTAAATAATTGTTTTTAATTATTACGCGGCCTATGGGTTCACAAAAAGAAAATTATAGATGCTAATTTCTTACAATTTTTAGTAGATTTTTTTGATATACTCAAATGTAAAATTAGTGCAAATTTTAAAATTTAAATTATATTTTTTTAATATTTCTTTATGGCCTTTGGGTTAACAATATGAAGAAATCTAGTGGATATAAAATATCTTAGAATTTTAAGTAGAATTTTTGAGTGTATTAGTTATTTTTATAAGGGCAGTATTAAGGGGTGCTCCAAATTTTGGGGCCCTATAACTCGGGAAGTATACGGGCGATTGGATTTAAACTGCGAGCGGATTCAAATGGAATGCCAAATAATATGTGTACCAAATTTGGTGTGAATCGCTCCGGTACCTTCAGAGGAGTAGAAAGCACAAATTTAGTCTTACGATTGACGACTAACATCCAGTTATATATATTTTTGGATTCAGGGCGACGAGACAAACACTTTTGTTAATGACATTTTTTGATCCGAGAATGCTACAGACACACGACCGAATGCTTTAGCTTATTCGGTACTTCGTACGGCGAGCTAATAATTAGATTGAAAATGAACGAGGCTTGTTTAAAAAGTTTGCCTTTGGTACGAAAAAGCCATTTGAAATTTCCATAGCAATCTTATAAGAATTGTATACGTCTTGTACTGGCTACAATAGACATTTCATGTATTTTTCTCCAACAGTGTATAAAAGACCATGATCAATATATTTGACAATGGAAATTCGTCTTTTACAAGTTGAGAAAAATGCAATAAATTGGTGAATATATTTGCGCATACAGGTAGGTCGCATTCGCGTCAACGGTTGCCGTGGGAACCTGCGTTGCCTACCAATCAAGGAGAGATGCATTGCACGCGCTGGATCGCGGGAATACCAGTATGAAGAGGCAAAGGGTGAACACACCCAGTGTATTGAGATCAAAGGAGGAGCCACTTCAAAGTCAAGGTCACGACATGTTACATCTTGTTTACCAAGAAGAGTTTAATGTACCCACTGTTGTTGAACACACACATGCTTACGTACACTGTTGTTGATAAACACACACACAACACGTTCATATCACTAACACGCGACTTGCGCCGTATTGTAAGTGTTTTTACGATAATAGTGTAAATAATGGTTTTAATTGTCCGAATACGATATTTAACAGGTTTACGTATGCATTTTTTATTATCATTATAAACAACACATGTACTGAGCAGAAGTTTTACTTTTTTATACTAAAGGAAGTATTATTTATTATATCAACCGTAATATATATATATTTGGATTCAGGGAGACTAGACAAATACATTTTGATTAGGAGAATGTTACCATGGTACGGCGAGCTACAATTGATTGTATAAAAAATCAGCAATAGATTTAAATAAATGATTATCTTTCTCGTAAAATGAATAGGCCAAGCATATTACTTCATCACCAGCAACGATAAATAGTACATAAATAAACATACAAATCTGTTTATATTTATGCAGTAAATGCTCTGATTCTGGTCGTTATTAATGTACTCGTACATATGAAAATAACATGTTTGTCGACGACTGATCTCTGTAAATAACTGCGTTACAGTACAGTATGATGTACAGCCTGCGTCATTATTCTTGTTTTACTTGAACAATATTAAATTTAGTCAGGTTTGCGTTATCAGTTTTCGTGTAGGCGCCAGTTTGAATCGATTCAAGTGGTCGCGAGAATGCTGCTGTTTTTGATGATATGGTTGTTGACTTGTTTGCATGTCGGCAAATTACTGTAAAGTGCGATGTTAATATAGAAATAGCAAACATGTCGATGTAAGTGTAGGTTGAACTACATCCAATTGAAACGCAAAGGAAAAAAACAACCATAGTCCAGAATTGACAAAATAGTAAACAATTTTACTATTTAGTTTGTCGTATGGTAGTACTAGTGCTGCAGAAAATATTCTAATAGTAAAGTTATCGAATATTCGAGCATTAGCTGACTCAATATTCGCATAGTTCGAATATTCGAATACTATGCGTAATGAATATTCGAATACCAGTTCTAGTCTTAAGGCGTGTTCACAGCGAAGTAAATAGTAATTAAGATTAGAAAATTACGAATAATAATCGAGTTTGTATTATGAAATGCAATGCTAACATTCCAAGCAACAAAATTAACACGATTTATCATAAATTTTGTTGCTGTGAACGTTAACCTTGTATGTCATACAACAAACTGGATATATTACTTATAATTTCTAAGCTTAATTATTAATTCTTTAGCTGTGAACAATCCTTTAAGTCAACTAAATTCGTGACGCTCGATACAAATGCATAAAAATTGTAAACCATGCACAATTATGCGTTATACAAATACAGAATATTTCACAATGTGACTATTTTATTTTTAACATGATACCGCATTTATTTAATAACAAGATTTGGTACGCGTCAAACGCACCAACGCGTAGAGCTCGCCTTTAGGTAACATATACATTGCGAGCCGTGGTTTTTAGTAATTATGGCCTTTTAGTTAACAATTTGAAAACATGTTATAGATATAATGTCTTACAATTTTTTGTAGATTATATTGATACAAAAAATTTTAGTGCATATTTTAAAATTCGAAATTATAATATTTAATAATTTTTTACGGGCATTGGGTTAACCATATGAAAAAATCTTGCAGATATAAAATATCTTAGAATTTATAGTAGAATTTTTGAGTGTTTTAATTATTTTTATAAGGGCATTATTAAGGGGGGCTCCCAATTTTGAGGCCCGAAAACTCGGGAAGTATATAGGCGATTGGATTTAAACTGCGAGCGGATTCAAATGGGATACCAAATTATATGTGTACTTGGTGTAAATCGCTCTGGTACCTTCATAGAAGTAGAGAGCACAAATTTTGTCTTACGAGCGACGACTAACATCCAAGTATATAAGTTACATATATTTTTGGATACAGGGCGACGAGACAAACACTTTTTGTCAATGAAATGATTTGATCCGAGAATGCTACAGATATACGACCGAAAGCTTTAGCTTCTTCAGTACTTCGTACGGCGAGCTAAAAAATTAAAAGTACGAAAACTCCTTTTCAAAACCTTTTTTTGTTTCCTCTATAATAACAAGGCAAATAAAATAAACGTTACGAATCATTTATATATGCGAAAAGAATAAATAATTGATTATTTTAAGTTTCAATATTCGAATATTCAAATAGAATAGTTCGAATAATATAATACCTCAATACGTCGCTGACTTTGAGATTGTTACAAATACCCAACTGAACACTACTACCGTACAACGAGTTAAGAATACGAAATAAATGTTTTTTTTTTTCATGTAAAGTGGAGGTGATGAAAGAGATTTCTATATTACAAGGCAAAACAGTGTATAATTTTTCATTCTTAGATTAAATTGAATTTTCTTTCAAATACTTTTTACTGATCGCAACTAAGAAAACAAGGTCGATTCTCCATAAACGAAGAAAGCGTGAATAAGAAATGTTAATTATCTCGAGTGCTTCACGGTACACAAAACTCAAATTCAACAAATCACGCGCACGTAAACAACACGGGGCCTTTACTTTGCCATGCTTACAGCACACCACTGGTTTGTTTACTTCGTCGATATGTAAACATAAACAACATTTCGCCATCTTACTTCAGCACTCACGCCGTCTCTTTCTTATATTGGTTACAACATCATTCCGTGTGATCTCCATAGCGCGATATATCAGTGTTTTGGCCTATAAATAAACAGCTGTCTTTAATTTCATTCAAATGAATTCAGATATTCCGAAAAACCGTGACACATAAACTAGACATAATATTTGCTTTGAGCATTGATTATACTTAAACAGGTGCATTTTGTATAATAATGCTATAAAAATAATCATCTATTTTTATACGTCGGATGAATCTATTTTTAATTTTAAATCAAGTCATTAAACATCCTATAAATTAGTTATTCAAGAATTATTATCAGTTCTGTCAAATCTACCTATTTTCCCGAAATTATAGAAGATTACAATTAATATAATAGACGAGGCATATTTATCAAGGAAAAATTATATAAACACGCAAACTGCGTATGACGTTGATTCAGTCGCATGACGTGTGGACACTTCAATATCCTTATTTCAACACGTGCTGTGCGTTGCCCATTAATTCGAAGAATATCGTAAAAAAAACCGGAGTGTCCTTCGCTCGACTTTCTATTCGTAGTTTTCATTATAAAAAATATATATGGTTCTCAAAAATCGAAGGTTTCCTTCGGGAACATATATAACTTAGAAACAACGAAACTATTAGGATGACTATGTTTTAGCGCAAAAATTAATTTATAAAAAAAAAAAAAACTCACCAAGCCCCAGATCGACCCAATGTTCAACAATGGTCCAATTCACATCCTTGGAAACTCTGTTTTTCAGCGCCAACAGTTGGCATAGATCACTCGCGCACAGATTCCGTTCAACGACCACCGTTTGATAACTGCCGTCATCGTTATAAAACAGCAGTTCTTCCTGTAACCGAAAGTAAGAAACATTTGCAGGATCTGTACAATTTTAATGAATATTAAATGATAAATTATTAAACAAAAATGAGCAAAATATATTTTTCCTGAAACATTGGAGTGTCAGAATTTTATGACAAATATAAGTTAGCTATGAGAAATAAGGTTGTTTGTTTTGATAAATGGATTGTGTGCCATAAAAAAGTCAATGCTTTAGTCACACTTACTTGTTTTTCGGTGGAGTTGTCTTTGTCCTCGGAGCCTACGAGTGCACTGAGCGCCAGCAGACCGCCCACATTGGGCAGCCGCTCGTAACTATTGGTATCCATACAAGCGCATTTCATTCTGGGAAAACGACACCAATCTATAACACAAAACAGAAATACTCCTTTAGAATCTTGCAAGTAAAGCAATAGATTAACAGATAATTATTAAAAACAGAGGCGTAACCAGAACAAAAGAATTATGAAACAGTTTCAGGAACAACGTAGAATTAAACTTAAAATGTAAAAACGTTAAATATTCTATTCTTAGAGCACACAGGTTATGTGTCGTAATTTTGTAGTTTTCTACAATGTATTTATTAATATCATTAATTTGGTTAAATATCTAATTCTATGTTCCATTAAAGGGGTATTAATATCATATTGGCAAAAATGGCAACTTTTTCTCCAAATCCTTATTGTTTATATAAAAATGGATTATACTATGTTTAAGTTAAATACTTAAACTTAAAAAATTAATTTATATATTTTTTGCCTCATGGTTCACGGCACCAAAAAAAAAAGATGTAAACGGTGCACGTGATTTCTCGTCACAGGATCGTTAGAATAAAAAAATATGTAAACGGAATTTTAAAGATACATTAATATACTGTCCACTAAATCTCTAAGGTGAATTTTTTATTAAAATGCCCATATTTGGTGCTCTATTAAAAAAAAGTGGGGAAAATCGTTAAAATTATCGATTTAAATCGCGTGCCAATAATCGAGGTTTTATTCAAAATACATTTTTAGAGGTTCAATGCGTAAAAGAAACAATTTCTAATAGAATGTTTAAAACTAGAAGCTAATTGGACTTATAGTTTTTTCTGAATCATTTGCACCAACTTTGAAAACGTTAATTTGAGAGAAACGCTTTTAAAGTTTTATTAACAGTTTTAATTTTAATAATTAGATTTTTTTACTATCTTTCATTGATAAATAATTTATTTGGTATCTTATCAGTTTTTAATATAAATATACGTCTTTATAATCAAAATAAACAGAATCGAAACATGAGATGGTACGCTTAAAAGTTATATAAACATTTTTTTTAAGTCGAATTTCGCAAAACCCTTTTAGGAATATATTCTAGACATATTAAACTATAAAAAAAAACGATACTTCTTCTTAAATCATTTTCTAGAATTATTTAATTTAAAATATGGATTACGTATTTTGATCAGTATAGCACAAATGTTAGATATTTATGATATATTAATATGAATTATTTGGTCCTTAGAGCACAAAGGTGACCTGTCCCACTGCGTAATATTGTATTGTTTTTAAATTACCCATGATATATCTTTTTCAGTATAAAGTATAATTTTAAACAATTAATATATTTATTATGTATTTAATCCATAGTGTGATGATAACTTGTCCTGTATAATATAAAATATTAGACCCCACAACGGTGATAGGTTTTATATAGTTCATAGTTTGACCACTAGGATTGTTGTTGTTTAAAAGCAAAACGTTTCTTAATGTAACTGTCCTATATCCGTTTTATTATGTAAGCAATAGAATTTGTTTGTATTGTTTCTGAATCATCAACCAATTAATTTCTAGCTAGATAATCATTCAACACAATAACAGACATCAGAGAATGAACAAGTCATCCATCATTCCATTGCCAGCACACATGGTAAATGCAACATCAAAACACTCATACAAATAATGATCTATGGTGGCGTTCGTTCTGTTCTGTTCGGTTCGGTTCTGTAACTATATAAGGAAATGACTTGCAATATGATGTTAACTTTCTGTTTTCATCACACCAAATAAGTTCTTGCCGGTCTTTAGTTATTACTACGAACATTCTATCGCAACAATAAGGGGCTTAACATAAAAATCTACTAGATACAGAAACAAGTATGTAAATTTGCAAACCGTGTATGTGTGATATTGCAACAAAATTCATGATTTATGTTGTTACATTATACGATATGTCTCATCCCATCAGGTGTGGTGCGAGATTAGGTACATATCAGATGACATAATATTGCGTCATCAACTTGCACGTCACAATTATGATTGATGGCTATTAGAATTATTTTACAACCTTACAACGGTTTACGGGTGGGATCCGCACTGTAAGCCTACACGACTATCCGGCTCATCGGTTCCACTCGCAAAAAAATTCCAGCAATTTACAATTCCGTCAAAAGACCTATTATATGAATTTCCCTCATGTAGGGATTCAAATTCTCCAACACAGAAATATCCTGATAGATATAAATTATTTTGTGCATCTGTGCAAATAGATTTTTAGATCGCCGTACGAAGTACAGAAGAATTAAATTATTTAAAATTTTAATACCAAGCGTGGAGTAGGTGGGAGAAGTTCGCTGCTTGCATTGCATATACAGTAAAACTTCCCTAACTCGAACTTCTATAACTCGAAGTATTCTCTAAGTCGAACTTTTTTCTTGAACACTAATGTTTCGTTCTTTTTTACATGTTATTTTATCTCCCTAATTCGAATTTCTATAACTCGAATATTTCTCTAATTCGAAGTGATATTTTCTCTCGTTGTATCTATCTCTAAGTATTCTCTAAGTCGAATTTTTTTCTTGAACACTAATGTTTCGTTCTATTTTGCATCTTATTTTATCTTTCTAATTCGAATTGCTATAACTCGAATATTTCTCTATTTCGAAGTGATATTTTCTCTCGTAGCTGGGGTAGTCCCTACGTACGAATAACCGCATAACACTGACAATCAAATTTGTACGTGTGAGGCGCAGGACATATATTTATTATTTCAGTGTGTGTTTCAGAATGTCATTGTATATAATTTAGTGATCGATTTAGTTTGAAGATTAGGTGTTACAGTGCTGTAATTACTAGTTAACAAAACTTTATTTTGAAGTGCATATGTATGTATCTCGAATATGAAGCGAAATTTAAAGTGCTTATCATTAGAAGAAAAACTTTCTTTAATTGCCGAGGTAGAAAAGGGCACAAAGAAGAAAAAGGATATTGCTATACAATTCGGTATTCCCCCTAACACCTTATCGGCCATTTTAAAAATCAAGGATAGACTTTTAGAACAAGTTAATAACTACAGTGGTACTAGTAAACGCAAAATAAACAACTAATTTTTTCACATATTTTTATTGTGTATTTTCTATAACTCGAAGTTTCCCTAACTCGAATCTTTTATCCTGTACCTCGAGATTCGAGTTAGGGAAGTTTTACTGTATTACTAATAAGGCGAGCTGAAGGCATAGGTGTACCTAATCTTGTTTATTGAATACTGATCCTGCTAAAAGCATTATGGATACGTATCTTATTGTAAACAAATAATACAAAAGAAAATATGTGTATATGCAGAAATAGAATTTGATGATAAAAATAACAATTGATCTGCATTTATTTTGATTACACACGAAAACATCTTGCTATTTATAAAACGCGAGATAAATCGCTATCTTTACAAAATTAAAAACAGTTCCAAGGACAATGTACGAATGCGACACCTAACTAAAATTACATCGTAAATTAACCAGGAATTCAAATGATGCACGGAATTAGAACAAATATTCCGAGGACGAATTTATGTAAATTTTAATGCCAGCAATAGACATAAATATGTATTAGGGTATTAATTATAAAACTATTTGCATTTTCAACAGGCTCGTCTTTAGTAGCTTTCATAAAATTGTCAATTTTACGAAAGATTCATTTAATTTTTTTTAAACTAATACGCGCATTCGATTTTGCATTAATTGTTGGGGACCAATTGTGCGGAGACGAATTCTTCGGAATACATTGAAAATTGAGCATTCAAAAATTATATATTTTCGGGATTTTAATTAAAAAATAAATTCTAATCTGATTGTCTGAGGAATAAAAGAAAAATACTCTAGTAAGCGTTTTGTTATTTAATAAAACTAGTGGTACATTCACAATTTACATTTATATATCAGTTAAGGTTCTTTCACAGCATTCCAATTAGTAATTAAGATTAGTAGTTACAGTTACAAGTATTTATCCAGTTTGTATTATGAGAAACAAAGCTCGCATTCACAGCAACATACTTTCATTGTAAATGTTGTTGCTGTGAACGCTAGCATTAATTATCATAAGCATACTAGATAATTAATTGTAATTTGGCTCGTTTGTGAATGAACCTTTAATGTTCAAGAAAAAGACAAAACCAATTTCTATTAATAAGATTGGGATTGATTAGATGTAACATTGTAATTATAAGTAGGTATTTCATTTGTGAACGCTCTTCTAATTGTAATTTCTAAATAATAAATGTAACTCTGATGTGTAAGTGTATTTTTGATGTGTGAATAGACATTGAATAATTCGCGACTCAATAACCAAAAACCTGGTAGAAAGTAATCTTCCGTTAGAGACGCATAATTGTTATGATTTATGTGTCTTTTTTGCTTGTCCAACAGTCTGTAATATGACCCAGGTCAGTTGGCGGCGGAATGTGCGGAATGCTGTCAGCGCTGAGTTATTTATTTAATAAATAGTCTTGTAAATCAAGCGCAAGCCGCGCGGCAATATAATATACCATTTGCATAAATTGCAGCACATATTGTCGACCTATTTTGTTGCGAAAAACAAAGATACCTATAATAATGAGCTTGTCTCACGTTTGAATACGTATATATTATACTAAACGTTGTCAAACATCATGTTTTAATTGAATTGTAAATGTTTAAGTTTTATCTGTACTGATTATCGATAGCGTAGCTTTTTCCGGCTATAGTTTATGTTATTTGTAGGAGTTACTTGATTATTATGCGCATAATAGAACACTTTGTCACTTGAGGTGATGCAAAAACGATCAAGTGGATATTTAATTAGTTTTTATCATATTTGATTGATTAATAGTTAAATGAAATGAATATGTAGATTCAGATTTATTGTATTATTACAATATTTCTGTTTCGACTTTGTTCAAGAAAGTAAAAGCGATAAAGAAGAATGTCTGGACATACAAGCAAACGATATACATATTATTTATTTCTGTGTTGAAAGGATGGCATGAAATTCTATTATTTATGAGTTTAAACCTTTCTCTGGTATTCTTTCTATATACAATTAATATTTTTATAATCATTCGCTGCCGTTCACTTGTCTTCCTGACATACTTCATCTCCTCTTCCGTATTCTATTACATTCACTAATGATGAAAGAAAGAATCGAATAAATCTTTTCAACATTTACCATTTGAAAAAAAAAACACATAATGGACGAAGCCCACCCCAGGAAAGGACAAAATTTGTGTAAAAATCTCGGATTGTAAATCTTTCATCATTAAAATACGTTCTTTAGACTTCGTAGAAGAAAGTAAAAATAGTTTTTTTTTTAAATGTATGCATGTGTGCAAATCTGTAACCCTGTTTTGCATCCATTTATCACACATGTCTGAACGTATTTGCGAGTGAAAAGTTGACAAATGGCGCGTGCACAGCGTGTGTGCATTAGGATACATACATACATAAATTTATACATGCGTGCGAACAAGTTACAAGGCCATTGCAACATTTATTTTGATTCAACACGAGGTAAATATTTACTTTGTGAATTACTCATTAAATGATATTATTTTTTCAAAAGTCCAGGGCCAGGTATTTTGGGCTCGTATTGGTATATGCATCAACTTCGCATTGCGTATGATTTATTTTGCAAGATTCATATCTAATTGTAAGTAGACTAAATATACATATTATGTTTTTGAAATAAACAAATACGTTTAAATTTTTATTAATTTATGTCGATGGCATTCTATTATAAAAGTAGATTAACATATAAATAAGCATGCCTTCAGTTCAGCGTATAATATGTACATATTATATGTATACCAAATTTGGTACAATTCCGTACGGTATCTTCAGAGCAGATGTGTCTAAAAAATTGGTCTTATGAGCGAGCGACATACATCCAATTTTGAATATGTATGTCAAGGTTACTTTTTGATCCGGAAATGATACAGACACACGACCAAACACTATGGATGCCTTGTATTATCGGCGAGCTGCCCAAGACCTCTTGCAAATACATCATATCGAATATCATATACAATATGTTTTATTCAGTGCTCGTAACCGCAATTAATTTCAATATATAAAAACAACAATTTTTTATTACGAAAAACGATTTAAATGCATACGTTTGCGTGCATAGACGACCTTCACGGCATCGTTCAAAAAAGAAACAACAACCAAATAAACGTTATGCATAAATAAAAGTGAAATGAAGTTTTGAAAAACAATTCCAGGAATTGAACATTGAGAACAAAGACACAAATAATGATGCGCTATTGTTTATAAATGGCTTCGATATGGTTTTGAGTGTGTCTGTGTGTAAACAGATATCCAAATTTTTTATTATCTTAAAAACGACACAAGTTACAATAAAGTGATAAATATAAATGTTAGCTATGCAAAAATACTAGGGAAACTCACATATTTCATAACCATTTTCAAATGCAATTTTTTAGGAAATAGAACGTTTATCAAAAAGACATTTCGAACAAAAGTTTCTCAAAATTTTAATATATTCAACTATTTTTCTCTTACTCAAGCCGTTTCCGAGAGATTACAAAAGTAGTAAGAGTTCGTAATATTTCGTGATTACAATACTTCCTTATATACATTCGCATGAGAGTAAAAACAGAAGGCATTAAAAATTGAAGCGGCTGGCCAAACAGTAGTTTTACTGAATAAAAACGCCGTTATGCAAAGATATAATGCGGTAACATTTTGTTCGGGTTTCTATTTGGCCAGCTGTATGTGCACGTACGACGAGAAGATGTTTCTTTGAATTTAATGCACGCTATTTGCTGCGTGAGTAATTTTACCGACCAAAATAACTATTGCCATATGTCAGTCATTATGAACAACATGTCATCAAATATATGCATGAAGAGATGTATTTGTATTTCAGCAGAAGCGGCTTCAGAAATATTTAGAAGTTCTTTCTTATTTACAAATATTAAATTTAAATTTATTGTGATTCTTTGATCAATAGTAATTTTATTTTTTTGGAAATTGTAAAGGAGAAATATTGAGAATACCGTTGGTATATTTCGACCGAGAGATTATTGGTTAAATATTTGATCCTTAGAGCATATAGATTATATGTCCCATTACGTTAAATTCTCTTAATGTATGATTTTTATAATTTGAAACATGAAATACATGTTTGTTCCCTAATAGTAGGATAGTATAATTTAAAATATGTTACCCTTAAAGCACAAAGGTGATATGTTCCACTGTAAAATTTTGTAGATAAAGTCAAACTTCCACACCGCGAACTCGCGGAATAGTAGGATGTCTACAGCAAATAAAACAGCGCTAGGAGATAAAACAAATTTATTCGATGAACTTATTAACAACAACAACAACAACAACAAAAAAACATCGGTCGAGGAACCACGTCTACGTCCCTCGTACCTCGCTTCCAACCCGTAAAATACAGCGACGCGCGCGTCTATATATTATTTATTTGCAGGGAAATGGGGATAGCTATTGCAAAATTTAAAGTAGCTTCTGCTATCTCTATCTGAATTTATAATAATGCTTTATTTTGCTTTAAATGCATCCTACGATAGCAATGAAACAATATCAATATGTATTGTAACTAGGGAAACACATATAAAATTACTATTTTCAATAACGATTTTCCAGTAAATTATACACAAAACCTTTACACAAAAGTTGCTAGAAATTTTAATATATTCAACTTTTATTAATAAAAAAAAACTTATTTTCTAATTTATGCCATTTCCGAGACATTAAAGGAGAAGCCTAGACTTATAGTGGAATTCTGAGTATATCTATAACGTTATAGAGAATTCCATAAAATATTGGCAAAGCTATAAGTGTTTCATTATTTACATAAATCATTTTATTATTGAATTTACTTAATAAGTAAAACAACATTATCCGATTTTTGTCATATTAATCTTCATAAATAAATTATGCAAAATTTATTCATATATAAATTTTCAGCTTTAAAATATAAACAATAACGCCATGGATTATTTGAACAAAATGCGCGCCCATGCGATTCATTGCAAGTAATTTTGGCCAGATTATGATTAGACGAACTTGATTGACAACAACAACGTTTAGCTTAATTTATTTCTTAATCCATCGCTGCTTTTATGGTAGTACCGTATAGAGTTAACTGTGAATTGATCATCAACCATATTAATTTGCGACGACCTTGAAACCACCGGTCATTATCATCAATTAAAAAAAGAAATGGAAAAACAGACGTTTCGGTGCATCTGCCAGGCGAGTGACTTATATTCCATTCCATTGCCAGTACATGTTACAGTACCAATAATTGGCAATTACTACACTGTATAGTGGCGTTTTTATTAACCATGATCAATGTGACCAATAAACAAGAATTATACTCCATTTGCAAATATTCTTTTTCTCTTCGAACGGTGTGAAATGTCACAAGACACCGCATGTATTTAAAATAAATGAATGCACATTATAACCTACATACGGTACATGTAGTGTCGGTATTTGCGTTTAGATCGTGACATCATAAAATATGAAAGATATTATTAAGGTGAGATCATTATTTGTAAATGATGAGTTATATTGCGTTCTGTTGTGCTAGAAATGACAAACAATTTGTTGACGACTATGGGAATGGTTTCAATGAATTGAATATTATACGATACATCGTACTACGAAGTTCAGAAGTGTATTAACATAGTACAGTATCATCAAAATGGCTGCATTTATTTTCCACAGCTACTAAATAATTCACGTAGATTTGTATCAATTTTTAGCTCGTCGTATGATAATACAAGACAGCCAAGTTATTATTTCTTTACCGAGTTTCCTTATATTGTCACTATCTATAATTATATTCTCTTCAAAATATAAATAGGGTTTCTTCATGAATATCAGTGGTTAAAAAATGTTTTGCGAGCTGACGGCATTGATGCCTGTATAAAATCGTGTGCTGGCCACAGTAGATTGATTTGTTCATCGTAGTTAGGATTGAATGAGGCAGTATTTATTTAAATTGGTTTGAACAAACAGTAAAGCGGCAATTGCATTCGCAGGTTAAGTTGTTCTTGGAAATAATCCAGGATTTGGCCGTGTTCGTGGTGGATTGCGTGCGTTTGCTTTGCACGTGGAACTGTAACGCATCACACGCTCATGCGCATCAAATACTACGACTTACAGAATCTACACACGTTCATGTTTATTCAATTGTGTAAACACATGTATTACTAGATAATTTCACTACATATGACATACATAGATACATGCAATTCTACGGAAAACAATAAACTGAAGAATAGTGTATTTGTGCTATTTATAGATTTTCTTGTAAGGTCATTATTAATTGATAAAATGACATATAGTTCGTTTTCTTCCATCTCTAAAACCATAGAGTATTTTCGCTTGTCTATTATAATTATATTTCCTTAAATAATAGATGACTAATGTTAATGAAACATTTCATGAGAAATTTAAACCTTCCAGATTGAAACTTATAAAACTTACATCACTATCCACACATATGGTGTAAAGTTTACACGTAAACAGACGATATATTCTGGGTACCTGTCTGGCATAGGCCGAATATGGGCCGTGGCCAATTGCAGGTCACACGGTGTAAACTAGGTCAATATAATCTACATTGTAGATAAAATAAAAATACTTTATCCACGATTCACAAAAATCAAAAAGTGTTCCGTTAATTTTATCGGACAGTTTATATTAAATTAGAATATTAATAAATAAAATAACACTTCGATATCACATTCTTTTAGTACGTTAAATATTTATACGCATTCTTTTAGGTGTTAGAAAATATAATATAGGCGATAAATTAATACAATAACGAACGATATAAATTCCTAACCTTTTAATTAAATTCTATTGCGCCAATGTTTAAGAAGGAAATGTCATATATTCCACTTGCAAAAGGTGACATCTACTTTTTCTATGAATTCTCAAGTATCATACCGTAGGCATTTACAGACAATATAGGAATATTAAGTTGTATAAGGAAATATCTAAGAATATGTTTACCAAGTTTGGTTCAATTCGTCGGTACCTTCAGAACACAAATTTTGTCTTACGAGCGAGCCAAGTATATGAGTCATATACATTTTTTGTTTCAAGGCAACGGAGACAATAATTTTTTGAGGGCATTTTTTGATCCAAGAATGCTACAGACACACGACCAAACGCTTTAACTCATCTGTAATTCGTACGGTGAATTATAAGACGATGTTACTGCACTGTCTAATTTTGAAGTAATGATTTTTCATTGCGCCCAGGTGGGACAATACGTAGGCACGCCCTGAATATATATAAGTGTTATTCAATATATGTCTGATGCCAACTAGAAATAATGTTCTAATAATAATTAAGTTGGCCATGCTATGTGTTAAGTGAACGACTGTACAGAAGTGCATTTATAAACCTTGAAGGATGATAAATATTGGAAGACACGTGCTTAGTGAGTGTGTCAGTTGTGACACTAATATTTAAATTAAAACCAGGTGATCGTCTTGTAAACGCAGTCCTAACATACATGTGATATTTTGACTACGTTCCAAACATACACCAAATTGCTACAGTTTGATTATTATGTTGTTTACAAAATGTTGGCAAAAGCTGTCGACGATGGCATTATAATTGTCCCTTGTGATTTATACATTTCAAAATACCTGCATGTCTATTTCAATTATAAAAGACAGACAAACATATTAGCGCACAGGATAATATCAGCATATATTTTGGCAAAACATATAAAAAGAAAAAAAAAATAATGGACTTTTAATTTTCTTTTAATTTAGAAAATATTTTCATTAAATGCTTAGGGTGAAAATAATAATAAAGTGTGTGCCAAAACAAGAAAGTCGAGTGAAAGCCTCCCCAGCTTTTTTATCTGGCCTTAGGTGCACAATCTGAAACACGACGACTTAAACAACAATCCTAGGTTCTTTGAATATCGATTTTATGTGGTAGTAAACAAAATATAATTAACATTTTAAACAAAATCCTTTTTTTTTGCGTCCTTATTGGTTCGGTGAAACAAAACACCGCCAGACGGTAACCCGTAAACAAAAATGTCAATTGAATGATCAGAAGAAGGGAACACAAATAGTATAAAAAAATAAATAAAGGCAACTTGTTTTTCGGCGAGGGTTTAAAAGAAGTGCATATTTTAAAATCTACCGCGGCCTTGTTTATGGTATGCTTGTTTGGTTTGGTTCGTTACCGCCGTGTCTCCTATACTGTGTATAGGGACGTGATAGAATGTATTATTATCTTTCTATCCAACCAACAAAACATTGGGCCAATCAACCCGTTGTTTAATTCGGCGAAAACGTGTGCTTGAAATATTAAAATATTATTTTTCCATAACCTGATCATAGTTCTGCGCCATATTCAAATTTAATTGCATCGTAAATGTAATATGCTAATTTTCAAACGAAATACTTCAATAAATGGTACATTATTCGAAAATTCAAAACATTTTTAACTAACTTGCTGGAAAATTCAATACCTTTAACTACTATTAGGGTCAATCTTATGCCATTTTTAGAAATTAAAAAAGCAGCAAGAGTAAAGGATTGTTCACACCGAAACAATCAGTAATTATGCTTAGAAATTATAAGTAATAATTCCAGTTTGTTGTATGACATACAAAGTTAATGTTCACAGCAACAAATTTTTTTATAGATTGTGTTAATTTTGTAGCTCGGAATGTTAGCATTGTTTGTCATAACACAAACTAGATTATTTTTTGTAATTTTCTAATTTTAATTAATATTTGGTTCACTCTGAACACGCCTTACAACTTTACTTCCAGTTAATACAGCCGGACCTCGTTAACACGAAACCGAGGAGAAGACAAAAATTTCGTGTTCGTGTTTCACATACACACACACACACACACACACACACACACACACACACACACACACACACACACACACACACAAACAAACAAACAAACAGAGACTGACCAACGTCATCGACAAAATTATCTGATTCGAAGCAGGAATGGTCAAAACGTGTATTTCCGTTAAAAATGTTCGCCATTATAATACTTTCTTTAGTCCTTGGTCCAAGAAAGTAAGACTCGTTATTTGTGATGCATTATTTGTTGAAAATAGTTGCAACAATATGTATAACGTAAACGGTAAAGTTCCATGAAATCGAGTGGCTAAACAGCAACCGAATAGAGTCGGTTGTTTTCAAGACCAAACACTTTTGACCTGGATACGTCAGTCTCAAGGACTTTTGCACGCAGCCAGTGACTGTCAGTCTACGTCTACAATACACACTACTAGGTATATACAGTACGCTACAGGCTTAGTTAGGTACACCGACACGGACAGATAGCGGACGGAGTGAAATTGTAAATTCAATTCACCGCCCGCAATCGCAATCATTATTCTTGAGTGGAACACTTTCGCAGTGAACGCCGCATAATAGCTAGTCACATTCACACACACAAGCAAACTGTGTTTTGCAGCACTTTCTTCTAACCCGGATGCTTCGATCAATTGGCGATATCAAGCGAAATTTCCGTGTCTTATATACGGATGAGATAGCTATCTCACGAAAATTAATATCACTTGATTTATTTTTAATAGAGAGCCTAAACATTTTCGCGTGTTGTATTTGTCAGTGGATGAGACACTTTTAATAGTTGCGTTTGGGTATCTAATTTTTATATCTGTAATTAACGACATTGCATGTCTTTCTTTATTATACTCGATTTTCCTGATTCGAATTGGACTATTTTCGGAACGACGTCTGTGTGTGTGTCTGTCTGTAAACGCTCTAGAGTCAAAGATGTTGAGAGTAAAATCATGAAACTTTTATATGCACCTTAACCGGAAGTACCGATTTATTATTGCTACTTTTTGAATATATCAAAAAGGCATGAATAAAGAAAAAGTATTTCTTATAAAAGTTGAATATATTAAAATTTCTACTAACTTTTGTTGTACGAATAATACGCCTTTTAATGAAAAATTACTTTTTGAAATAGCCATTTCATATTTACGATTTCTTATATTTACATATAGATATATATTCATAGCAGTCGTAGAATGGATTTGAATCAAAGCACAACAATATTATAAATAAACAGTGAAAGTACACGATAGGCGAGTGTAGGCCACTATAGCATTTTCAGTTATTTTCAAAAATTAGATCAAATGATTGTTATATAGGAATTAATATTTTTTAACATATATGGAATATTCTACAAATATTGTTGCTAAAAATATAGTATTTTTTTAAATACTGCGTCATTTTCTAGGAAATGTTATGAATGAAGTAAAAAGTAAATATATATATATCTAAATTTACTGGGTAATTTGCTCTAGCATGTGCGACACGATGGGAGACATACATCAAACAAAATGTATTTATAAATTATTTGTAGGCCGTGTTATAAAAACCAACACGAAAAAAAATCAATAATCCCGCACCTATAGCTTAATCTGCAAGTCATGATGTTATGTCGCAAATTTCGCGATTTCATTTACGAATTTCATCAGCCAAAACACACAACAAGCTCAGGCATACGCACACAAGCATAGTAAAAGTAAAATTACTAATACATCCCAGTTCTTTTTTCGCTTTATTTCACCAGAGAGTTGAAGTAAATAAAAACATATTTTTCAGCATTGTGTGTGCGACCCAATTCCCCGAACGGATAATGTTGCAGTCTGTCAGCCAATCACAATCTCGTAGAATCTGTTAGTGTTTAGAAATCGAGTGTTCTGATTGGTTAAAAGTCAACTTGCCGGGTCCCAGGTGAATTTATACTCAAACAAGAGCATGTAATAACATGGTGTTTCTGATGTAAAAAAATCAATTTCTAATCAAACTTTGTTTGCTTTTCGGAATTGTTTGCAATAGTAAAATATTTAATCTTAATCCCCAATATTTTTGGATATTTATTTATATATATATATATATAGCTCTATAGCTTTTTTGTACATCCTGTACAATTAGCTAAAAATAAAAATACCCAAAATCACAAAATAAGTTCGTTATTCTAAGATTGTTGACAAATGTTTACGAATTCGTTTTTTTTTTAAATATTAATAACTAGGTCAAATTACTTCTTTTTGTTCGGACACGACATCAATATTGGTTATCAATTTGGCAAAAATTCAATATTTACCTAAAATTGAAAATTTATGTATACAAGACAGCCTTACGGCTGTCGTTTATCTAAGTAATACCGCAATTCTGTAAGACTATTATCAATGAATTTTATATGGAATATTTGTAATCGCTTCCTGTAAGCAGATACATAAAATTAAACAAAATCGTTCCTGGAACCATTACTAATTTGAAAAGCACAGAGTGTGCCCCTGTCTGAGTAACTGTTATTTATAATAGCGGGTCAGATAATACTAGATTTGACCCTAAAAACATGTCTGACACTTTATTCTAAGCTAAGCGATACATTTATATAAACAACCTCAAAATTTCTTGGCAATCCCAATATGTGCCATGTCATAGACGTGCCAAATAAAATCGAGACCGACACAATACTAATCAAGCCAGGACTCTTGGGGTCTTGTAAAGGGACTTTTAGCTCGTCGTACAGAATGTACAAAATAGTCGCGTGTCTGTAAAATTGAAATTTAAAATATGCTTTAATTTTATTAAATTAAAAAAATATATATCAAATAATTATAAGATATTTTATATCTATCGTTGTATACCTAACGTTTTTTTTTCGGATTATAAACCCAAAGGCCGGAAAGAAATAATTAAAAATAATAATTTTCAAAGTTAATGTGTTGTTGTCATCAATCAATAACAGTCGTTATTGTCTTTTATCATTTAATCTCTTTGAAATACAGTAATTATAAATAAGTTTTCATCATTTAAACATCAAAAATGTTTTCAAAAAGAATTATCCAGACACGTCAATCCGAAAACAGTAGGAATTGATTCAGAGATGGTTAAAACATTAATTTCCGTTAAAATCTCGAGTTCGAAAATGATTTATGCCTACTTATCCGTTTCGATAGACTATGAAGTCGCCACGAGACAAGCTGGAGGCCTGCACTAGTGCATGTTATTTAAATATACTATTAATATAAACTAATTTAGTATTTTTCTCAAAACAACATCATGTAATAGTAATAATAGGGTTCCGTATCGCCAAGGCCATTAAAATTATTAACAAACAATACATAATGATGCTTGATTCAGCAGGATATAAAATGTTCTAACCATGAATGACTGAAAAGTGAAGTAAAAAAAAAAATGCCTTGCTGCATAATAACTTATAATAATGAATGCAGTAATATGCAAAGTTGAACCTTGCTTGCCAATCAATACCTAAAGTTATACCTATATGTAGGTACAGTAGTTATATATATTAACTTTTAATTTAGGAGGTAAATCAGGCGTCCCGCTGTTCTGGCTTGCACATACGATTACCATTACAGAAAGGTCATTGTGATAATTAATAACACGTGTGACGAGCTGCACACATGACAATACACACGTGAAGGTCTATTTTGCATGCGGGGGTTTACGAAACAACCGATACGGATCTGCTAATTATCGTTGCAATTTTGCGCATAGTCATTATTACGGTAAAACTCATGGACGTTTTTTTGCCAAACCATTTCCATTTGCATCAAGTACTCTTCGCACGATATTTCGTTGAACGTATTTCTCTTTCTATCTCTTATTGGTACACGTAAATTAATTTCGAATCTCATTTCCATACAAACAACCTTCGTCTATGCTTCGTCTTCCATACCCAACACTCACTCCATTCATTAACACTAACGCACTATTGAACATACATAGTACTTATTTAAGATGATTAAGGAAAAAAGGTTTTTAAAAAAATACACAGTGTTTAGTTTCACTAATTTAACAATTTAATAACGACTAGTTTCACCAACTATGTGGCATCTTCAGGTCTTAACTCTAAACTAAAGCTAAACATCGAGAACTAGGCTATTTATAATTTACTTAAAACTAACACTATGGGGGGTGGGTTATCCCCAGAAATCAATGAGCGGTGAACTGTAAAGGTCTAACTGTTCATTCAGACAAATGTTGGTTTTATTATTCTTACATTTAATTATTTCTAAAGATTCTAAAATTGTCAGTTTATGTCCTTTTTCTTGTAAATGGAGCACTGTAGGTTTATTGGTTTCCGTTAACTTATGTCCAGATGTGATAAGATGGTTTGCAAATGTTGAATCAGATTTGTTTAGTCTATAGGATCTTAGATGTTCTTTAAATCTGATATTGAAGTTACGTCCTGTTTGACCTATATATACACCTTCACAATCGTCGCACGTTAATTTATATATTCCAGATTTGTTCATGATATCTGTTTTTTCTTTGTTGTTGCACAGAGTTTTCTTTAAGTTGTTACAGGTTTTAAACGCTACTTTATTTTTATTATATGTTATGTGTTCACCAATGGTATAAGAGATTATGCCAAAATAGGGTAATGAAATATAATTGGTCGGTTCTTTGTTACAAATTTTGGGGTATAGGAGTGTTTTTATATTATACCCCAAAATTTGTAACAAAGAACCGACCAATTATATTTCATTACCCTATTTTGGCATAATCTCTTATACCATTGGTGAACACATAACATATAATAAAAATAAAGTAGCGTTTAAAACCTGTAACAACTTAAAGAAAACTCTGTGCAACAACAAAGAAAAAACAGATATCATGAACAAATCTGGAATATATAAATTAACGTGCGACGATTGTGAAGGTGTATATATAGGTCAAACAGGACGTAACTTCAATATCAGATTTAAAGAACATCTAAGATCCTATAGACTAAACAAATCTGATTCAACATTTGCAAACCATCTTATCACATCTGGACATAAGTTAACGGAAACCAATAAACCTACAGTGCTCCATTTACAAGAAAAAGGACATAAACTGACAATTTTAGAATCTTTAGAAATAATTAAATGTAAGAATAATAAAACCAACATTTGTCTGAATGAACAGTTAGACCTTTACAGTTCACCGCTCATTGATTTCTGGGGATAACCCACCCCCCATAGTGTTAGTTTTAAGTAAATTATAAATAGCCTAGTTCTCGATGTTTAGCTTTAGTTTAGAGTTAAGACCTGAAGATGCCACATAGTTGGTGAAACTAGTCGTTATTAAATTGTTAAATTAGTGAAACTAAACACTGTGTATTTTTTTAAAAACCTTTTTTCCTTAATTAACATGGAGTTTCACATAGTAAAAGCTTACAAAATTCAACAAGTATTTAAGATGAACCATTAGTCATTCCGCATTGTGTTATTTCTTATTTTTATACGTTTCGGAATATAATTATTCCTTAATCAGGACTAAAAATGGTTTCTAACTATAACAACTATTTTTTACATATTTACTTTCTTGGACGTATTGCGTTTGATTCATAGATATTTTAGCAAGAATTTCGTAATTGAAATACATGTAATTAAAATTCTTCTTTATAATATTTTTTACAGCATTATGCTTGTATATTTTAGTTATTTTTGTTAATTATTTTGAAGAATGTGTCAACAAGTATAACTGAAATCTTTATATTAACGCTGTCTTCTATGTCATCATGAACTATGTCCAGCACAATTTGAATTTCATCACTTTCCATTGTAAATTGCATGTAAATTAGAACAATAAACAAACTATAAATATTTAGCTGGCAAACTACGCGCTTTGTTAACAAAAATAATATTGCCAACCGCTCAAATGTTATGCTACTAAAATCAACCGCGTCGCCACAGCGTGTTTAATAGCGGCAATTTAAAATTTCGGGAAAAGTATTTTAATTATTAAATATATATTTCCTTTCATACGTCACCGTGTAGATTACTTACATTTAAGAGTGCAAATGAGGAGAGAATCCAGAATATTAAAACAGTGTTTATCTCATAATCGACGTAACGTACACAATCTAATTTATTCTGGAGCATACAAAATTAGTTGTATAACGTACGTCGGAGAGTTTATCGGTTGCACACAAGCATCGCCCCTTAATTACAAAATACATTTAACTATGAAATACAAATTACTTTTCGAAAAGTATTTAAATAAAATAATTGAAATACATAAAGTATTTCAATGTTTTATTTGAAATATTGCACAGCACTGGAGAAAAGAGATAAAATATAATTGGTATTTCCTTCTTCAGTTTCAGTTCACTTTTATCAAGCATGTGAACAAGAGAAACTGTAGATAATCGAAACCAAATAATCCGGTTAGTTTATTACCCATGATGCTGGAGTGTTATCGCTGTTAAAATACCATAAAAGCCAATTGTAAAATTTATGGGAAACTATTTATAACTGTAAAACATTGCATCGAATTCGAATTTCTTTAGGTACTGCAGGAAACATTAAACAAAATGTAATTAAAATTTCATTTTTGCGAAATTAACACAGAACTAAATGAAATAAATTAAAACTAATACATCAACGTATTTAATGAGAGTTTATTTATACAGATTTTTATATCTCTTGATACACACAGGCGTCTTTTAAGAAAATATTCAAAATGGGTTCTACAAAACGAATATTTCCATTAAAACTACAAGGTCGATTTTTTTTGGTGATCAAATACTTTCTTTTATACATTACGTATAAGTAAAAAGCAATACCACGCGAAGGAATTTTGAGGAGCACGTATCGTATCTACGGCACTGACACAGTAATAATGTATTTTTCACACTCATGTGATAACGATCTTCGTAGTAAATTTTACGCATCACCAGATAAGAATGATTATTCATATAAAACAATAATAAAACTGAGCACACTCGCAAAATGATAAAGACATTAAAATGTAAGGTTAAAATTTATCGACGCATTTTATCGTATATTTATTTATATATACTCGTATATATAAAATAAATAAAACAACTCGTAAAACCACTTGGAAAAAATAAGCAACAGTGTATAATTCAAATTTTTTGAAATTCTTGGCAGTATTGTAACTTGTTTGTAAGGTATTTATAGTGATATTGTATTGTTATTATTTGAAACGAAATTGCTGTAACTGGTATTTTTAATACTATCGACATTATTTTACTTTATAGTTATAGACAACTATAGTGTCTTGTCGTGAGTCCAAACACGTGTCTTGCACTTTCGTACGACGAGCTAAAATAGTGGTTTTTAATATACCGAACAAATAGTATATACAGCGAGCTGAAGACATTGGTGCATGCTTCTACGTTTGTTTGTTAACATATTCGTTTAGGCTTACTTTCGTAAAGTTGTAAATGACAATCGTAAAAGCTTACAGTTTTCTCTAATTGAACTAAAATTTATGATGCAGAAAAAACTCGTATAATTTATTCTGTAAATCCAAATAAGTACGTACTATTTTATGTAAATATACAAATTAAAATGCTCATTCCGGAAATTTGTAAGCTTTAAAAAACTTCTGTGAAACCAGAACATAATTTAGTAAACGTTATGCATAATGGGTTTATTTATGCTTGTTGTAACAACAAAATTGAGCCATTTAAAATAAAAACACCAATAATAAACATTATAATTTCCTTAATGTGAACATAAAACTTCCGACTTCCGCGGTGCTCATACACAAATCATAAAAGTCTGCGAACTTCTAAATTAGTTTTGGAAAGTAATCACAAGGGCTTGAAAGCTCGCATTTGCTAGAGAACATACTACATATTCAACAAACATGGGTCATTTAGGGGTCTGGGAGTTCACCGTGATGCGACGAAAATCGGAATTAAGTTGTTCGCAGATTTATAAATATGTATAAGACAGAATAACCGTTCCACTTATTTCACGTGTCGTGAAATCTATCACGTAAAACGTTGGTTTTATAATAAACAATTAATGCATCATTTAATGCACGAAGTTGTTTTTAAAAAAATTCAATTTGATGTAAACAAATTGATAATGTTGTGAAGATAATAATAATTTATTTAGGCGGCTCATTTATCATTTGGCGTAAGGGCTCATTGTGGCTAAAGACGGACCTGATCATATAATAGTAATTATTAAGTTTAAAAAGTCATGTAACAAAAACTTGATAGCAAAGGTAAAAGAAAATGATAATTTCTGTCCGTGTTACCAATCCATCATAGTCGCTTTGATGGTTTTTTGACTCTATACTCTGGTATAGTGTTGTATCGTGTATAGTTTAATATGTAAATTTTCTATAATTTATGCTTGTTGCATCACCCAGTCCAACTATTCCAACTTTATCGGTATTAATTTGATTTAATTACGGAAATTGAGCAGAAGCGCCTGATTATGGACCATTATGGTCATTGTATTAATTTTATCGTACTCATTTCACTATAATTTTCCACTATACCATAAACATTTATGCCCTGCTCAAATATTCGGTGAATTTCTTTATTACTTTTAGAGACACAATTTTCTGAAGACACGCGATTATGCTTCGAAACGTAAATTTCTGTTAAGATCTTAAGTTTTAAACAGTAATTACAGTAATTAATTAATACTGAAAATATCTTAACCATAAGTGTTACATATTTTTGAAGCAATATAAATTTCAACGACAATTTATTTAACACCAAAAATAGGAATGCAATATAAAAAAAATTACCAGATATTTATTTAGGCAATTATGCATCGACATATATATTTCTTTAATAAAAATAACTGATAAATTTTTATTTCGAACTTAATGTTTGACTGTTTCAAGTTTATATCTTACTACAAGAATAAATTCTGCAAATATGAATAATGTGTATGCGGCTATTAAACAATAAACGTAACTAATTAGTACTTAGATATATATTGTTGTAAATGTAACTGTATAGTGTTTTAATACGTTATTGCAGCGTTGCAGAAAGATTTATAGACATTCGCGTAGCTAGAATAGAATCTCATTACTTGGCAAACCACAGTATCACTTTGATTTATAGCGCCACAGGCAATACTGCCGGATAAAAATTGCTAGGTTTTCTCTTTAAGTGCAGCTTAACTTAAGCCTAATGACGCAGATACGCTGTCGTTATTACAATGCATTCTTGTACTTGTAAGTTATCTAACATTCTCCTTTGCAAATTTCTTTTGTTGCAGAATATATATATATATATATATATATATATATATATATATATATATATATATATATATATATATAAATATATATCTGTAAATTTACATTAGCTTTACTGTAAAATTAATTAATTAATGTAATTTTACAGAATTTAGGAAATTACCTTGTAATTCAAAGCAATTTTACTATAATTCTGTATAATTAAATGAATTTAGTTTGGAAATCTTGTAATTGTTTATCTATTTTTTACAATGTTCGAATAGGAAAGGAAAAATGGCAACAAATGTAAACAAATCATATTATTAATTTATTTGTTCGAAGCAAACATTTATTCGAATTATAATAAATATTATTACAAGTGTGTAAGTTCACAGCCATATATTACTTCGAATATTGCACATGGCTATATTTAGATGCAGTGAAGCCGTTTTAAAAATGGCAAGTACGACTCTGGCCGTGGCGGCACCTTTTGCAAAATGGCTGTGGGCGTTCCCTATAATCGGGTAATTTTCTTATTATTTCCCATAAGACCGAAATGAGTGTAAGTAATGTACACACACACACACATAGAAATATAAGAATCGTAATCACCATTTGCACACGTTAATAAATTGTCTAATTGCGACCTCTGTCATGTGTGGCTGTGTGCACATGTGCATGTAGGTCACGTGACTCCATTATGTAGATGTGTGTGTGTGTGTGTGTGTGTGAGTGCTAAAGTCATTATTTGCAGAAAATTAATGATGCCGCTATTTCATTTCTTAGTGCTTTTATGCCATGTTATTAATCACATAAAACCCCATGCAACATTGGAATGAATTGTTCTTACACAACTTTATGAATGATTCATTTAAATTTATTGTTTGTTTTCGTATTAACCCAAATATTATTATTTCATTTTAAATTAACACAACGTATCATTTTTAGAAAAAGCGATACTTGATTAAGCTAAACTTCTACTGTATAATTATAATAAAATAAATTAATTTGGGTGCTTCAGGTTTAAGATTGCTTATATTCTTGTGAGAAACCCGATGTTTCTTATTTAGTTTGTGAATATTTGTACATGTATATATTAAATTTAGTAATGTGTCTTTGGGGTAGAAACATCTGCGCCTCACCCGAGTTATCAGTTGTTTTTTTTTTTTGTGACTTCTTAGTATTTTGGCTCACCTCGTGGTCACACACTAGTCTCAACTTGTTCAGTGTGAATTCGAGATATTTCCACTCTAGGCGTGTGTACAAATTACTGTATTTGCATCAGAAAGAAGTTCGCGTATCGGGTCTACGACGCCTGGAGTTTTGCGATTAAAGTTAAAGCAGAATATGTTATATTTTATTCTTTAAACATTGAGTAATTTTTACACTTTGCGTTTTAACATACACAATTATTAATACTAAAATAATTTAGAATTAAATTTCAATTATTGTATTTAATACTTATTAATATTATTAAAGTACCATTTGAATAATACATATTTCGATGATTCATATTTGAATTGTTCTTATATAAGGATTAAGAATATTTATATTAATGAATTTCAATAAATGAATTTATTATCGGCGATAAATAATGTACAACGTGTGGATACGTTTTAATTGATGATAAAGTCAGTCTAAGTACAGTAATAAAACTGTTTTGCTTTTCCTAGGCAATAATCATCGCATAATATGGAGTATATGATCCCACACATTCATTAGATGCATACAAACATCGCATATGTATATGGATATAAAATTGTATTGGTATATTAATAGCTCATTCATAATTCTCCAACTTCATTCAAGCTACATTTAGTGCGTTTTATTATCATTTTACGGTGTTATTGCTAGCACAATTACATAAACATGAGTAAGTAAATATACTTTTAAAGAATTTACATTAAAATTCCTTATTATATTTCAACTCTAATCGCACATATAAAAATATTTGCGATTATTTGATATAATGAATGAAAAAATCATGTAGTCCTGAAATGAAAATATAAATAAATAATAAAATAAAACATGTACGTGACAAGCTATAATTAGTGTAATTGAATAAATACAATTTTTCATGTCTGTATGAAAACTATGCAACGTAATAGGTATAATTAGACCAGATTTCTAATTAACAATAAAAATTTCAATAATTTATTGTCACCTTGGACACTAAATATCCACCATTCAAACATACTATTAATTATACATTTTTTACTTAGATTTAATCAGAACTGATTTATAATTAAAAACAAGGAAATGCAATTGCAATTAAGCAAAAATTGCATACAATAACTAAAATTTGCATTTTATATCTATATTCGTCCCAAAGTACTACGTCTAATCATCATTTAGCAAATAATTAAATTTAATTTAATTAAACACTGTATTTTCTTACAAAATATGTACTTGTTACTTTAAACAAGCATAGGTAATAATTTTTTTCTGACCTTTAAGTTCATAATCTGAACAAATGTCATAGATATAAAAAGTCTTTGTTTTGATGTATATTTAAAAAAAAACACTCGATTATCTTATTCTTTTACCACTTGTATTTATTAAAATACTTTTCTTGTTTTAACCTACGACTGCCAAATAAAGCAAAAACAAAATTGGAAAAAAAAAAATTAGTTGCTAGATATATTTTTTTGTAACTATTAACATATATTGTAATTATTTTAAGGTTAAAACTGTATGTCTGTCATGCCGAAGATGTATCCAGAATTTACGATTGGGTGTCTAACTTCAATAATGGTAATGTTTATTTATAGTTAAGTAATAGATTTTTCATTTTGAAAAATATAATTAAGTACCAGCATATAAAACTTAATTAATCAATGGTAATATATGTTCTGTATTGAATCTAAAACTGTGGTGTCAATTACAAGAATAAATGTGCTGTCAATATACCATTTAAGGAATCTAACATAAATCTACATATTTTGCTGATAAAAACAATAATCAAGAAAATTATTTTTACACCGATAATGCCACATATATGTATTATAATTATTGTTGCCTTATAGAATTGGTATGCCCCTTACTTATCTGAATACATTTCTGCGGCCGCCCAAGCTTACAGTAGAATCGATGAAACAAACTAGACACGTCATGAAAGAAAGTAACTAAACTTCTGTGAAGAATTTTAAATAAGATTTTTGAACAGTAATGCAAATATCACATAATTGTTCCACGTATAATTGATGCACATTTTTGGTCCGCGTATGTTACAGACACACAACCAAACACTTGTGTGTTGTACTATCGTACGACTTAACACACCAATTTTAGTATTTCTATTTATGTAATTGAATTTAATGTGTATATAATTCTTTTCATTTTCAAGGTTATTCAATGAGCGATGACGTATCTTGCTTGTTACAGTGATACAAGTGTAGGTATTAGAACCAACATGAGTGTTAAGTTGATACAATATAGGCTATTCCACCGTGCACGCATTTCAAACTGCGTAATTTAGTTTGCGCTTAGAATCACAAACAGAACAACAGAACTGAACTGAACTGAACTGAAACAACACAATCGTAAAATCCCCATATCACGGGACGATGCGTAAACATTATACCGAGAATCGGATTTTCTGCTTGTTTTAGCAGCAATATTATAACATTAATTCGCCATATATGCATCGAATATTCTATACGGCATTATAGAATTCAAGCAACTCTCTCGGTTTACGAACATTCGTTATACCGTCATAATTCATGTTTCTTAAAGTTGCTTATAAAACAATATTTCAAACGATGTAGGAATCAAATAAATGAATTTAAAAAATCTGAAATAAGGTTCATCGACTTTCTTATATGCCCAAATCATATACAGAATTGCATTCCATTGCGGCCATTTTTCATGTAAAGTAAATGTGGGCCAAATCATTGATACACCTATACCATATAAATGAAGCATTTCCTGTAAAGATATTATGTCCCATTATACATATTTTGTAATAATATTGTGTTATTTTAATTATTAAAAATATAGAGTACATATTTGTATCGTAGAGCACAAAGGGGACTTATCACTTGTATTTTGCAAATTCGTGATATTTGAATATAAAATATTTAAAGTTTAGGAATGCGAGATACAAACATAACAAACACAAAGTATAACGAACGTCAAGTCAATGTCTATTAAAAATACGTCTATTCCGAAAATTGGGTGGAACATTTCTCGGAAAACACAGCTACGACCTGCGGGAGTCACGAACGATATTCGGTCAGAAGCCGTGACGATCGTGAGGCCCCGTGTGGGACCAAATTCATTTAAAACTAAAACAATCTATTCTATCAGCACATTACAGGTGATTAATTAAAATCTGTGCATTAACATTTTCCCGATCATTGCAAATAAACGCTTTTTTTATGTTTTATTTGGTTGACTATCTGTGCGGTCAAGTAAAACGGTACGTCCCCCAAATCGAGGGGTAAATGACCCACCTGTTGAGTACTATGCCCCCACCATCGCAGTTCCCCTCCCAAACAGGAAGAAGACAGACACAAAACAACAAAGACGAACCAAATGAAAACATACTGCGTCATAATATTCGCGAATAAGTACAACGACCGGTACTTGTCTATATATATATGCGATACAAAAATTTCGGTGGCCTCTCGTGGGGCCCGCACATATTTGGTTTATTGCCATTTACGAGTCAAAGCACTCTAGATTCATACCGATGAAATCAGAGATTAATCTTTAGTCATATATTTTCAATATTAGTGATTATGGTAACGTCTTAGCACTTAGAAGTTTTTTTGTGCAATTTTTTCCTTAGGATATGATTTAAAGAATTCTTTATATTATGTACAGTTATTTTAAATAGACACCTGTGGATTTTAAATTGGCAATATTATTGTAAATGGATTCATATTAAATTTGCAAATAGATATTTTAGTATATTCATATTCTGTACTTCAAGAAATCTGCAGTGCCCTACACTGGACTTTCTTGTCCTTATTGTCAATGAATATGAATGATATATGTTGTCTTATTATAAAAAAACGTGAGTGGCCTTTACTCGACTTTATACTTTCACTAACTGTATATATATATACAATTGCTTAATTTTGTTTTAAATTTATTCTCCGATTGCAATGTATAGTTTACTAGCAAAATGTAGTATAATTATTAAAAATGCGATTTTTTAGTAAATGGTACATTTTTTCGAAACAACTATTTAAATAAAAGTTGCTAGAAATTTTAATATCTTCAACTTTTATAAGATTAACTTTTTTTCAACTCATACCATTTCCGAGATATGGAAAAATTAGCAAAAGTACACAATTATTTCCGGTTAAAATATTGTATTCAAAATAGTAGGTGCTTAAGTCTTAAGTTTAATTTACCTACAGTAGTTTTGGCTCTAGAGCGTTCACATACACATATATACGCAAAAGAAAATAATCAGAATCGCATCTGGGAAGCTCGAAGTGTATTTCCGTTAACATTTTAGCTACGCAAATTTTTGTGGTAAAGTAAAAATATTATTATATTTGACAACCATCGCAAAACGATATAACGCCCCTTGGTTAAACGAATAATGAAAATGGCACGCGTCTAAGTTATACTTTTATTTATTGTCCATACTTTTCTTCTTTTTTATACAATTTGGTTTAGACTTTAAACCAAATTGTATAAAAAAGAAACTCTAAACTTTAGAGCACTTCATTTTTATGTATGTTAACAAGTACACAATTAATTCCAACTAATTTGATGCTATGTTTATTAATAGACCAAAATAAATATCACGAGTACTATAATTTGTCAGTGTCACTTGTTTTCCCACTGCAAAATATCCGTTGACATTTGCAAAAATATAATTCTCATCAGTTGAGAAAGTATACACCAGACCTCGCAAATCATTATAGGCGAGGTCATTTTTTGTCTAATTATATTCGGTGTTTTATTCACAAATTACTTGTAAAATTGCGTAGGATATAAAAAATCAAATTGAATTTTGTACTCAATAAATTCATGGTTATTGTCCCCATAAAAATATTTAAAACATTCTACAAATTATATTTTATAGGATTTCTTGGAATTTTTTCTAGAACACAATTCGAAATGATTCCAAGAGATCAATGACCATTTGAAATATATTGCTGTTCATATTGCAATGATGTCAATTTCGTATATATTTTATTTGCATTTATAAATGTCATATTAACGAAATAAAACGTTTGAATATTTAAAATGAACGCACTTGGCTGTCATCACGATAAATCTTTTGTATTTATGCAAGATTGTATGATAATTTCCAATGGACACATTTCACATGGCTGAATTTGAAAGATACATTTATATCTTTAAAAATATGCGTTATGTTGGAAAATTGTATTTCTCCTCATTTTTAAATTTATCTGGTAGCCGCTTTGAGCTCCTAAACCACTCATTAACATACACAGTTATCACAAAATTAATAAAGATGAAAACTTCGGCTTCTTAAGGTTTAATAACTGAATTATTGTAACTAATTAAAATATGTCTACTCTATTTTTATAAAAAATGTAACGCAAGAGAAATGGGTGCATTGCTTCCTAAAATAATAATGTAAATAAACGGCACTTTGTTGTTTACACAATGGAGCAAATATAAAAAAAATATTGCTAAATATAAACTAGTTACTTTCTAACTCGAAATTTGCTATAGCGATTTTTTCTTCTTGTCAATCGCATTGTCAGTTTTTTGTGCAATTTTTTTCTATTTTCTTCTATGTGAACTTGCAAAAGGTGAAACACGTGCTTCGATATCTGTGTTGTTATAATTTGTAAATTTGATTTAATCTTGTAACGGGACGTGTATAGACAAACATATACATATTTGATTTTTAAAGGTTACCTAGTACTTACACTATTCGAAATGTATGACACTTATACTATGTAGATATTTCTATCTGTTGATATGATCTAATTTCGAAACGGATTTGCAAATTGATTTTTTTCAAACATATCATTTCTAAGTAATATTGATATCATAGTTCAAGTGATATTTATTCAATAACAAATACCGTTACATTTATTATTTGTTAATGAATCAGGGTTTAATAAAATAGATTTATAAATTATTATCATAAACATTTCTATCATACATAATTTTCATTCTTCTGTTAAATAAATATTTCTCAATATCATAAATAAACTTGGAATTACTACAATATATATAAATAAAATCTATTAAGTATATATGTATAGAAGGGTGACTTTCTAACTTAGTATTCATTTATTTTTAATAGCGGAAATATCGTTTTTATAAATCAATAAATTTCGTTCATTATTAATAATGGCGTATGAGTTTATAACGGCGTAGTTTCCTTGTAGTATGACCTATAACCTAACTAAAAGTTATAATGGTAATATCGAGTCTATATATGCATAATAAATGAGTATGTACTTGTTATATATGTATATATATATATACTACTTATTGTTCGATATAACGCAGTTACCATCAGTATATTATTATAAAATATTCACAAAATAATTACGGATACCTTGTACTGAATATTCATTTTTCAAACGCAGTCCGTAAGAAATATGTTTACAGGAATAGAATACGCGATTCCTTGAAACTCTTCACATATATTTACATACCCTTTTATTTACCTTGTACTCACCGAGTAGGCCCATTGAGTATGGTTGAATTTGCAAGATTCAATTTTATGCATACTAAATACTATAAGTCATACATAACAAATACTTTTAAATTGCTATTAATTTATGTATTTGCTTTTCAAATTATACTATAAAACAAAAAATTCAAAAATGGGAGGATTTCTTCCGGGGCATATAAATCTTAAGTTTAAAAATTCATATATTTTCCATTAACAACAGGCATTAAAAATGGTTTAAAATAATTTAGGGATGTAAAGCTTTTAAGGCAATCCTTAATTTGATTTTGTTATTCTTTGAGATGTAAAAATTATGCCAGTTTGTATGTAAAAATGGAAAATTACGTAAATTTAACACATTAGGCGATATTTTTTGTTTTTAATTGCCCTTTTAGTTTCCTTTAGCTGTTGGTAATATGGTTTTATGAACGAAGATTTATTTTCCAGGGCAACTAAAAGCTTAAATGAATATAACGATACATTTGGCGGATTTAAAATTGTTACTAATACATTGGCATAAATTAGACATATCTAAAAATTAACTAAATCATATAAAGGACAGTTATGGCTGGATAAGCTGTGAAACATGGTGAAGCAAAGCAATAATTGTACGTATATAAATGATGTGATAAAATAATTAATATAATCTACATCAAGATTGAAATATGAGCGCGTTTTGAAACAGTTGAAACGAGATGTGTTATTAAATGAAACGTGGAAGAGAAGAAGTTAATGTCTTCAATTAACGAATGGCGTTTTAATTAAATATCGAAGATTTATGTGCCAATGCGCATATCTTTGGCTCAATTCACTCAATGTTCACGTCTATCTAAGTCTCTTAAATCCGCAATTACTGCGCGTGGCCTAGATATAAATACAGAAAATATATAAATCCGCCGACTCAATATCGTAAACAAACAACCCAGAAGAAACAAGTAAACGAAATACGAACTAGAACACAAAATAAAACGAATTGATTTTCGATTTGGTGGAGACAGACTGGAATTACTATTATCCTTTCGTATAACATACATACATAAAATATGCTAACATTTTCACTGATCTACCATATCAAATACATTATGTTATATATGATACGCAGTCTGGTGTCGACAAAAATAACTATTCATGAGCCAAGTAGTAGTAGTTTATCCGCGTAATTCCAGATATTTTGAAAATTGACATCACTTTTGGAGTGGCCTTCACTCGTCTAACTCATACCTAGTTTTCACTGTACATGTAATATTGCTTTATTGTGCTATAAATTCATGAAACAGTATCAATATACCTATTTTTAGCTCGCCGTACGAATTACCGAAGAATTAAAGCATTCGGTCGTGTGTCTGTAGCATTCTCGGATTTTTATGTGTGTTTACAATACTATATTTAAACTTTATTCAAGAATGTAAACATTACATAAAAATATCCTTTTAAAATTAGAAAATTTATATGTTGTATCTATAGATGCCATAATTATAAAATAAATAAACGAAAACTCTTCAGAGAAGGCCAAATATCACCCAATGATTTATATTTAGTGTTAGCTTAACCAAAGCGCCGGTTTTGTAAAGCTCTAGGTAGGTAATTAATAATGATAAATTGCCAGTAATTTAATTCCGTGTGAATCTGAGAATAATATAGTCGCCGATATCGAAATCCAGAGGAATATTGCATCTACCATATAATGGTTTTATTACTAATGTACGTCATCAATATATCCAATTTATTTTAATAAGCAGTTCACACACACACACATCCCAACCGCAAAATACCCGATAAATTACCGAGCGAGTTGCTGGTGCATTCGGTTTTCAGTTTTACCGCATCTCGAGAATGCAGCAGGGAAGCATTGGTTATTCCGGCCAGTCGGTGTGTTCTCGGTCTTCATCGTGTCGTCGTTAAGCGAATCGGTAAATCATCGCAGAAGCGGCAGATATTTTTCATGGAAACAATTGGTAATATGGAAGCCCTACGGGATGCTATTAGAGTGGTATATAGATGCCGGAACAATGTGGCCAGAAATTAGTAATTTTGTGTGTGAAAGACCACTGCTAATTTATTGGACGTGACTAGAATTATGAGCACCAGGACCGAAAGAAAGGAATATTAAATGCTGCTCTCCCATTGGATCCCGGGTATTCAATCACTTTCACCCTAACCAAATTGTCTACGTCCCATTGGAAATGAAAGAGAATTATATCCGATATGTGTAACAAAATAAATATGAGTACATATAACCTATCCGTAAACAAAATTAAATGTTCGTAAATGTAATCACTTTCTAGATACTAAAAATACGACAAGAGCAGAGGTGTGCTCTTACAGCTTAAAACGTGTAAATCCGTTAAAAATGCGGGTTCAAAATTGTTTATGATTATGCAATACTTATTTTTAGATACCGTCCAAAATATTAATGTGTTTCAATTTAAAAAGTATATAATACTCAAATCATAAAACTATAATTCTACATATTTGTCCCCCTATGTATTTAGTTGCGAAACAGCCCTTTGGGTTGCGTGTCGAAAATTATATAGGAAACGCATTAAAATTAAATTGATTTTTAATACCAAGGTCCAAAGAGACTAAATTTATAAATAATGATTTGAAAATTGTATAGTTCTGATATAGTGTAATAGTGATATTTGTAAATAAATGTTGTGACAGTAATTAGATATGACAATGAACATAAATATTTGAACTATTTGGTAGATAGCAATTTTTTGCACGCAAACTGATGTAATTTTATCGAAATATAATGAATTATTATGTTTCAAGGACTGCGAAAATAACAATATTTATCAACACACGTGGCCTCACTTAGTGCTTTTTATTTCGATGTAATACATAAATGGTAAATAAATAAATAGTGCAGCATTGCGAGATATCTCCGAATATGTTGGCGATTGGCGCCTCCACTACAGTAAAATATGTATGTAAACAGATTATATATATAATTATTTATGATTTTGTTTTTACCATACATAATTATTGTTGTTTTTCGTTTTAAAACGACATTGTTTTGCATTGTAAAAAATAATAAATAATAATTTTAAATAGATTAAAAACAGGAAGAATTCTGAATTCGTTCATTTTAATAATGGTGTTATTCTGTTTACACTCAATCGTTTGATCGAAAACAAATATGGTACTAAATTTACATATTACTAAATACAGCACAAACACAACTTCCTATCCCTCTTTGCCCAATTGATTCCCGGTGCAAAACAAATTCAATTTCCTTGTGATTCTCTAAAAACAGCCTCTACCACCATACGAGTAATTATTTATATTACTTTTTGTGATGTAATATGAAAAATATCACTAAAAACTCCAAGACATAATCATTCTACCTGATATAGAGAATTAATTATGCTAAAACTGAGTATTATTTCTTGTATAATATATAAAACGCTCCCTGTGGAAATAATAAAATGTCTAATGTTAACTTTAAATTTAAATTAAACAAGATTTGGTACGCGTAAAACGCACCAACGCGTAGAGCTCGCCTTTAGGTAAGATATGCGTTGCCAGAAGTTGTTTTTAATTATTATGGCCTTTTGGTTAACAATTTGAAAAAAAAATTACAATTTAGTGCGTATTTTAAAATTCAAAATTATAATATTTAATAATTTTTTTCGGGCTTTGGGTTAACAATATGAAAAAATCTTGTAGATATAAAATATCTTAGAATTTGTAGTAGAATTTTTGAGTGTTTTAATTATTTTTATAAGGGCAGTATTAAGCGGGGCTCCAAATTTTGGGGCCCTATAACTCGGGAAGTATACGGGCGATTGGATTCATTTTTATGTATGTACTAATATGTTTGCCGTATCCTATATTTATGTATAGATTAAATGGACAAATAAATAAATATATTATTTGACTTCAAATACTTCATGGCTATAAAAATAATTGCTGCGCCAAAATAATTTACAGTCAAACTTCGATTCATTAGAACTTGTACATAAAGTATAAAGTACTGTTGTAAATTTTAAATATGCAATCATCTAGGATCCAGGAACGGATTAATCCTTTTTGCATTAATTCCTTCGGAGAAACAGTTTCAGGTTACGAACATTTCAGATTACGGGCGACTTTCAAGATCGAATCAAATTCACAAAACTTACATACACTGTGCGTAAATTAACATCAATTCTAATGTAAAATTACACAGAAAAGCCATGTAATTTTTAAAATTATAGTAATATTACACTTTAAATTAAGTATTTTTCAAAAATCTACTAAAATAATAGTAATTTTACAGTGTACATTCGTATTAGAATTTAAAAAGGTATATTTTCCTCTAAATAGAGAATAAATAGAGTGATTTTTTATAGTTCAACGACTATAGGTGGTTAAATTAAAATTGAAAAAATTCTTAATTGAATCAACAGATCATTTTCAAATGTTTGTGCAGTTCATTTACCTATACAGAGTTTGTTTACCTGAAGAACATCTACTACTTATTTGTTGTTTACTATTTCTAACATAACATATAAGCGTTGGAAAATTCAAATCATTTTACACGTGCACTTAAAAATAAAATAGTTCTATTTGTGAAAACTAACAAAAGAAATCCTTCTAACCATAATATTATCCTGGATTATTCTAAGATCATTTACTTACAACTAAAATGACCTTATTGGACGCAAACAAATTATTCGGTCATATACGGTCGTATCATGGGGAACAATTTTCTATCTTAGTTTATTGGTCGAGATATCCATAATATACCCGATCGCAAGTGTAGGAAAATAAGTTATTTATTAGGTTTGTTGGTTTGTTCTGTCCTTTATCTTCATCATAAGTGAAGAGACAAATCATGAACTGAACAGTCAGTGCAGGACAAACGAACAAAGCTATTATCTAAATATTTATTTTCTGTATTCATATAATTTACGTCAATAAATAAATATAGCAGCGTCTTTCTAGTATTGCGAATAACAACCGTCGTAAGACGATTAGAACGCCCCTTGGTGAAGCAACAATGCAAGCGATAATAAGCGTAGTTGTAAAACAGTTCGGCTTGTAAGAACAGAGGAGTATTTTACACTGCCAAATAAAATATAGACTTATGTTTCAATTTGAAGAAATGAAATGTGTTTAATCAGATACAAAATTTAATTAAAGCATATTTTATATATATATTATAACTCTCATACAAATTTTGGGGTAGATAAAGGTCCACTAGGGCACTAGTGACGCCAAAATTCAGTGTATATTTAGGTCTTATTTATATAAGCGCACTTACGGTTGTGTCTGCTATGTCTAGAAAAGGCCCTCAGGTCCAGGCTCATATTATTTAAATCTACACTAATTTGATGAACTTCACAATTACAAGACATTCACAATTATTTATGACGATTAATATTCAAAATGTGCACCGCGAACAAAACCACTTGTATAGTTTTTCCAAACGAAGTTAAAAAGCAAAGTGCAATAAATTTGATAAAATCACTTGAATGTTATTTATAAAATTTGTTTACACCTGTAGATAATTAACTTGTTTTTGTATGGCAGCAAATACAAAATAACTTTAACATTTTTTACTTGACACATATTCCACTATAGATAACAAGCATTTGTTAATAATCACTGTTTGCGCTACACAATAATCGACAATAATGATATAGTAAATAAAGAGTTAATTGTGATTCAAAAAAATATTACTTCCACGAAAATAAAAATAACCAGTAAATATGTTTTAGTTCATATACACAACAAAAATCAACCTATTTTCTTTAAAATCACACATTTAATAACAATAAATAATACAACAATTATTGCAATAACGACTTTTCATATCGAAATATTTCGTCACAAATCGTCATGCAATGTTGTTGTTTATATTTTGCCAGTTGTAACGCGCACTGTTCTGATCCTCGCGATAGTCGACCGTAGAATGTAGAATGAAATACCGAATGATCGTTCAAAGCATTTGTAAATGAGCCGACTACGTACGAAGTAAGCGGCCGAAGGCGCAACCGAACGTTTCGAATTCGGTTCTAGACGAAAAAATAAAACAAAACATAAAAAAGAGCGTAGTCAAAATATATAACTCCCACTCTTCGTAGTATCATCCGTTGGTTTTCACACTCCCATAGTGATTTTGCTCGGCGCTCCTACGCGTTTGTAGTTGTATACTACGTTCATTCTGTGGCCCTGTCACGTGGTCTCTTCCGGTACTTCCGGTTAGAGTAGTGATGGCGCACGCGTACCGCGCAGTGCTTTTGGGCGGGAGTTGGTGTAAAGGATTAATGAGTGAGGAACGACTTGATGAAATTGAATTGGGAATTGGGGACAGAGGTTGATGCTATCTATTCGAGGAAGTTAGATTCTTTACGATTGTTCGACCTTTCTAGAATACGGAAGAAACAATTTTCCTTGTTATGTTTCCGACTTTCCACTCTATGATTTACTAATAATTCCATGTATTGTTTAGGCTGGACCATCGGTATTTTCCAGATTTCGAATTATTGTGTAAAACAGGGCTGCTTCAAAATTCATTCTATTCCTATTTCTTACGAAGCAGAAATGTTTTAGCCCTCAATTACACATATATATATATATATATATATATATATATATATATATATATATATATATATATATATATATATATATATATATATATGATCCACATTGAGCACAGAGGTGACATGTCCCACTGTATTTGATTCGTAGAGGACAAATATGGCATAAGTTTGAATCTATTTATTTTTTTAAATATGAAATTTTTCAATATTTGTTACTTAGAGCACACAGGTGATATGTCTCACTGTAAAATTAAGTAATTTTCCTGTATAAGTATGATTTTAATCATTTGAAATATGCATTATGAATTTGATCCGTAGAGTATAAATATGGTATATCCTGTTCAGAATAAAAATAGATTGTATAAATATGCATGCAATTCTTTTGAATCATTTTTTAACTCGTCGTACGAAGTACAAAAGGGTTAAGCATTCGGTCGTCTGTTTGTAGCATTCTTGGATCAAAAAATCTCCTTAAAAAATGCTCGTCTCGTCTTCTTAATACTGCCCTTATAAAAATAGATAATACACTCAAAAATTCTACGAAAAATTCTAAGATATATTATATCTACAAGATTTTTTCATATTGTTAACCCAAAGCCCGGAAAAAATATTAAATATAATATTTTTAAAATATGCACTAAAAATTCAAAAAACATATTCTGTAATTCGTTGTAAATCCAATCCTCAAAATTTGGAACTCCTATTAATACTTAGTCAAAAATTAAAATACCCAAAAATTATAAATACATATATATATATATATATATATATATATATATATATATATATATATATATATATATAAATATTTCTTCTAAAGCATGTTTATCTTATGTAAACAAAAGATCTTATTAATTTACCGAATATATATTATATATATATATATATATATATATTTTATAAGCTTTCTTTATTTTAGTGGTTCAGGTAAACGTTGTGATCGCTAGCTACAGCACTGTTAAATTCTTTGACAGTGCACGTTTTTCCTTCCTACAGATGCCAATATAAGAGCTTTCTCATGTTTAGGAGTCTTTATTTGATTTTGTATCGATCATGCTAATACGTGAATTCCGAAAACGGAGTTAGATGTTCATGATTGACGGTTAAAGATGTATAAAACAATTTTATGGTGTATATTTGAATATAGATAATATGGTAAAGTAATCAATAAAATTTGCATGAGTTAAATGAAACATTCCGAAGTTTTTTGATCGTTAAATAGCAATAAGTGGTTGTTTTCTGTACGGTACGTAGATTAGAGAATCGTCTTTCATTTGCATAGTTCAGTGCACGGACGGTGTTGGCGCTGATGGCGTTATGTGTGCGACGCGTCTACACTTCCGGTGGGAATCAGACAAACACTCCACTACTATAACTGGTGTACTCAATTTACATACGGCCAGACAGACACATTTATACGAATCATTGTTGTTGTTTATGTTCTGAACAGAAACATGTCTTTACAATATGCGCTTACTGTGCGTAATATTTAGAATCCCCTTGCGCGTCACTACAGCCTTTGTTTATTTTATTTCTTCTACAGGTTTCAAAACAATTTTGATGGAAAAATACAGAATGTTTTGTGTCAGTGAAACGGGACACACGAATATCAGTATACCAATATTATATAAATACATAACTAATGTAACCCTAACCCCCAGCTTGACTTTTAAAGTTCAATATTTTTTCGCCTGATAACAATATCACTAACATCTAGGCCATGACGGCACAGATACGCGCAATTGAAAAAAAGTATCTTGGACGAAGTCTAAAAGAATTGTCATTACTCGGGATTATTACGGAAATAACACTTTATATTATAAAGTTTCATATGTTTATCTTTGTTTTTGAGGTAGAATATTTCGAAAATAATCAATATCTAACGGTTCACATCACGTATTTTCGTTTCTAGACGAATTAAAAATGATTCAATTGCAATAAATGCTTTCTATTTTGAAGCAAGTAAAATCATAGATATTAAGGGGCGATTCTGGTGTGCAGCCAACTCTTCGACACACGGTATAAAAAATATTATGCATGCTCCAGAATAAAATAAACTATGTCGATTATGAGAAAATGTCTGTTTTAATATTCAAGATATATTTATATTTATACATATATAAGATTTAATAAAATATTGATAGTGTAAAACATTATTATATATTAGATATATCGAACATAATACATGATTTGTCAAAATCTTACGGATTATCCTTTTAGATCAATAGACTGGCTCAGAAACGCACCACAAAATTTGTATTAGTGATTAACGTTGACAACCGGAACTAGTACCGTTTAGTTATTTGCAAAGACGAAGACAATGAGCTGGAAATATATATATATATATATATATATATATATATATATATATATATATACCAACATGGTGCTAATTGATACAACTGCAATTGCTTGTGAACAAGCCTTTATGTGCGTATAGACACATTCCATACGCCTTTGCACCTTGTTAACTATGCAGTGAGTATGGGTAAATCTTTAGCATAACACACATCATTAAAAATTTAATTTAAATTGCACTAACTAGCATATTATTCCTTTAACAACATGTACCTACATACATACGTTAGTGACTTTTACGTATTTCCGTTTCCGTTAATTTACTACATATTAAAAACGATCGTTAAAACTAACCTTAATATTTCAATTATGAAACGTCTTCTGTTCTATAAAACCGTAGACTCACCTGTAACAAAACAGACATAAAATTAAATATAAATCAGTCAAAAAATTAGTCAACGAAAAATAAATTTGCATTTGTTATTAGTATAATCAAAGAATATATATTTCTATTTCCGGGTACAGTCGTTTCCGCTTAATCGGGACACATTTTAGGACTAAAACATTTGGTGCAATTAAGTGAAAACTGCGTAACAGGCCACTCCAGATTTTTTAAATAAGTAAACCAAAGTGGATAAAAAATAGGCATTTAATTTTGCGGGACAAAGTTTATTTCCATATTTGCTATTCTGAGAATAAGAGGATCCATTGTCCTTGATCTCTCAGTGTTAAATATGTAATTCCCAATTGTCAGTATACTGGAAATTGCGAATGGAATTGTTAACAGAGCTTAAAGTTTCATAGAATTGTTTTTCATTTAAAATTCTCGGAAGTGATGACAAATATTTGGTTAAAAACAACAACAATTGTGTAACGTTTCGCAATATCACCCTTTCTACAATTTCCACATAGTCACACGCTAAACCCACGCACAGGTGCACTATACGCATGCGCGATGAACTCTCTGATAGGAAGACGATGATGCGTGAGTCACACGATATATGCTCCCGTTCTTTCATTCATTTCAGAATTCTAGGAAAAACATACGCAAGAGTGACTACTTGAAAATACCCCTAAAATGAGTCCAATGATCGTTTCTCTTGTACACTCAGCAACATTAATCTTTTGAAACAAGCTTGTTGAAGACTACAACTGAATAACATCCGTTGCTACATTTACATAATTCCGGAATACAAGGATCGTAGATATTGAGAATGCGAGTTTCTTATGTAAATGTGCAAAAATGCCGTATTCTGATCGTTTTATTTTTAGAGAACTTGTGTTTTATTTTTTGTTTATGTTTTTTACAAAAAGCTACAGTATTCGGTAGTGTATCGCTCGCTCGTAAGCCTTAATGTATCATTGAATTACATTTTTTAAACTATTACTTTTAATTATTTTGTCTCCTTTAACTTCATAAAAATATGATATAATTTAAAATACATTGTTTAAGAGAAAACCTACTATTTTACAAAAGCATATTTTAACCAGAAGTGCTTGTTTACTCGCGACATTTTTCACATAACTGAAAACTATACCAGAAAAAATGATTCCATGAATGTTAAAAATATAAAAATATATAACTTTAAACTTAAGAACTGTTTAGAGCTCGGAAGAAAACCTATTTTTGAAAGCAATATTTTAACCGAAAGTAGTGGTTTACTCTAGCTATTTATTTTATTTCGCGGCAACAGCAACAGAAAAAACAAGATTTGGTACGCGTAAAACGCACCAACGCGTAGAGTTCGCCTTTATGTAAGATATGCGTTGCGAGCAGTGGTATTTTAAATAAGCTTTTATCTGGTGTCCAGGAACGGATTATTCTATTTTGCATTAATTTCTTTGGGGAAAAGAGTTTCGGTTAACGGACAACCTTCAGGAACAAATTAAGAAAGTCGAGTGAAGGACACTCCAATTTTTTTATTCATTTAGATTGCATTAAACTTATTCAATTATGATTGAATTATCAACTCGGGTGTGGTTTCAAGGAAAGGTTGATAGAGATAAACTTCTTTCTTTCACATCGTTCAAATTTCATTTCTTATTGAAATGCATTTTCCAATTTGCTGCCAAAGTCACATATTCTAATAAAATGTGGCGCTTGAAAAGTAAAACTATCAATATGTAATATATTATTGCACATTTTTCCTGGTATACTCAAGTGCCCCTTTTCTAATATGCAATTAATCTATTAGAGAATATCTTTAGATAACAAAATTCAACGAATTTTATCGCAAAACATTTCGTTTAATTCCATGAACTTGAATTCGTATACCTATATTTGTATTTTTGGCAAAACAAACATCCACGTAATGTTGATTTATCAAATTTTCCTTATATTTTGAATGGTTAAATGATAAATTCCTACTTACATTTTGTACTTTATCTTCGTTTTTTTTTTATAAGTTTTTAGATTTATGAATTGACAAAGATACATTTTTATTTATTTAGCGTTCCACTAAATTAGGTTGAGATTACATTCTGGCGCCTGCTTGTTATTTATTTGTATTTTTTATCTACTGAATTTTTTCAGGGTCATTTTTAAAGCCAATATTTTTATCCTAATAAAAATCTATTTGTCACTTGTGTAAATAACAATGTAATCAACTATTGCCTTTGTTTCAATATATTTTCAATTTTATACCAATTACACAGTAAATATAATTAATGCAAAATCGAATCGCTTAAGCCTCATTCCGAACCACGAAATTTCAATTCCAAATTTGTACGCTACGCCAAAGTCTATCGTGTTATAACATAATTCTCAATACGCAACGCTGATTTTGACAATTTCAATATTCCATACGAAATTTGAAATGTTTTAGCTGTTTAATTCTACATTGTGTTCAGTGTAGGCGCTTAATAGGCGAGGCATAGGTGCTTGTACCTATACTTGCTTACTTATGCGCAAGCGTTGATTTTCATTCAAATTCTAATTATACTGTTATAAATACTACCAATTTGTTAGTTAAAAGATAGAGTAGCCTGCACTTAACTTTCTTATACGTAGAAATATATATCCCAAACAAACTGTTTAACCAATCAATATTCCGCAGTAATACTCAGAAATTGTACCATTGTACAATTATATAATATAAATAATGTTCCTTCAATATAAAATATAGATTGTTTCTTTAATATTCACCTTATGAATATTCATATATCCAAATATAATTTTGAGTACGTAACTGTTATACAAAATGTATTTCAATATTTATCTTTAATAACCATTACGTTAAAACACGTTCTCAGTCGATCTATTTGTGTTTACCGGTGGAAAATGACAAATATAAATGATTTCAGTTTATTTTGCTTCCCTGTTCAGGCATAGTTCATACGATTTTTTTTGCTATATCCGGAGAATTTACTCGTAACTGGTAAATTTTTTGAAACAAAAATTGTACGAAATATTAATATCTTATATTACGAACTTGCACTAACATTTGTATTAGTTTTGTTTTCCGAATGATTCCCCGACTTATTTGTACTTATCAATTTTGTGGAATATTACGTGACGTGATTATATGAATTGAAATTCTATAAAGATTCCAGCATTCCTAGCTCAACAGAAAGCATTATTGAATAATCGATTGTCACGATTTCAATACCATTTAAATATATTAAAATCCAATCTATTTTACGCAAAGAATAAAAAAGAGAAAAACGAATGTTATTAACAAACGCCGGGAAATTTAGCCTCTTCTGTGCGCGCTCTCGCGCAATTTTCTCATAAAATCTAATTCCATATTCATGATCCACTAACATCGGATAACGACCAGACGCCCCTTTTTAATACCTCTGCTGTTGTTTCCCTATTTTCTCTTTTTATTATTATTAAGCCCTGTTTGAGGTTCGGGCATCACAGCCTCTAGGGCATATGATGTGTTTTCTCCGTAATAAATAAACAGTCGTCGTTTATCAAAGTTAAAAATGCCATTAAATGCTTCCGGAGAATGTGTAAAGTTATGCACAGATATATTTGATGCAGTGCTGTTTTCTTGTCATACTTTGATGCTTTTGTAACAGAGGTCCTTAATTATTTTGATAGTAACATATCTGAAGTTTATGACTATATTCATTTATAATTCCAGAAAGTAAAATTTGTCATTTTTATTTGCTAATAGCGCAATTTGGTTAATATATTAGGAGTTTGAGGCATTCATTTTCACCTGTATATATCTCGTTCTCTATTTAGCAATGGTAAATATCTATAAAATGTTGACAAAATTAACTAATACCGTTTCAGAGACTCTGAAAACGTAGCAAGAGTAAACTGTTACTTTCGGTGAAGATATTGTATTCTAAAATAGGAGGTGTAAATCTAAGACATATAGTTATAAGTTTCATAATTTTGCCTTCAACAGATTTGGCTCTAGAGCATTCATAGACACACACACACAGACATCTTCTAGAAAATAGTCAGATTCAATTCAGGGATGGTCAAAACTTGTACTTCCGGAACAATTTCGAGTTCCACTATCAGTATTTTAGTTAGAATATATAATTACTATACATTTCAGTTATTTGGTAAGAAATATGATAATGTTTATAATAATATGTTATCTATATTTCACACTTACCTATTTTGATAATTTTGTAAGTGTACCTAAAAAACGATGATAACATAAACTATACTTTGTTCATATATTGTATTTATCTACGTAGTATTCATATGGTATCGAAAGCAGGTTCAGTGATAACCGTTTTTCGAAAGGACGCCTGTCATTTTTTCGAACATAAACATGACTTTTATTACGCAAAATTCACTGTAAAATTGATAAATATAATATTAAGTACACTAAAAATGTTGCCGGAACGTATAATCGTATTTGGCAATAAGTAAATTGTCACAGTAAATTGCTGGACTCAGGCCCGTCTTCAGACGCTTTGCATCTCTAGTCCAATGATTAATGAGGCTAGATAACTAAATTTTTATTGAGATCTGAGAAATTAGAATCAGCCAACATATTCTTTAATCCTTTCACTATCTGTATTTATAATAATGCTTCATTTGGTTTTAAATTCATCCAACGATTACTATGAAACCAAACCAATATGTATTGTAGATAGAGTTGGGCAGGAATTCAAATCAAAAGGAATTAAAAAGTGTTTTAATTAATTTAGGAATTTAAATCAATTTAATGGAAGCCATATAGATAATGAGGATTTAAAGCTTTGGAATTGAATTAATTTGAAAAAATATGAATGGAATTTATAAATTAATTAGAGAATTCAAGCCTTCAAAATGGTTTCATGCCCTCAATAAGGCTTCAAGTCATCAAAATTCAGAATTGTTAAATATTAAATATTATAAAATATTTCTAATTGATAAATTTAAAATAGACTAATTCCTTTTGATTGTTGATTTATAATACAAAATCACATACATTGTAATTTTCAAAAAGATTTCAATTCCTTTTTGAATTACATATATAAGATTTGCAATTGATAAACAGGTCTCAAATTCGTTTGATTTATATTACAAAATCACATAATAGTCAAAAAGGCTTCAATTCCTTTTGAATTATAACCGATTCGTAATTGGTAAATAGGCTTTAATTCTATTTGATTCATTATCTATAACACAAATACACATAAAAGACTTGTAAATGTCAATATAACTTCAATTCGTTTTGAATTCTGTTTTGAAATCAATAAACTGTAAGTGATTTGAGCTTGTGAATTATCGAAATATTTTTTAAGTTGAATTGTAAATTATGAATTCAATTCCACTATAGTAAATGATTTTGCCCAGCTATAATTGTAACTAGGCTAAAGTAATTATAAAATAAGCATTTTCAAATGCGATTCATCAGTAAATTGTACATTAAAAAAAAAATTAAACACTATTCGAAAGAAAAGGATGACTTTTTCATGAACTCGTTATATGCAAAAAGTAGCAAGAGTATAACTTTTCTTCCGTTTAAGATATCGGTACAAACCTCAAGTTAATAGTTTCATAATTTTACCTTCAACAGTTTTGGTTCTATAGTATTCACACAGGCACACACACACAAACGAAACTCTGTATACAGTTAGATTAAATTCAAAGAGGGTGAAAACGTGTATTTTCGTTTAAATATTTTTTTTATATATATATATATATATATATATATATATATATATATATATATATATATATATGTATATATGTATTCAAAATATTTCCTCTGTAAACCAAATATATTTCGGCGAACGAACCAATATAAATATTTTAAATTGTTTTTTAAATTATTTCAAATATTTCCACGTCTTTCGCGTTATGTGGATAAGACACTACCACAAGAAAAGCATACGTTTTATTTCTAAAGTTATTTTCAATTGAAGTAAATATACAATTACCATAATACATATGTATGAACAAAACAAGTAAACATTGAATATCTATATTTAGTTCTCCTACTTAATAATACATTTAGTTATGTTGACAGAAACACGAAACAGAACCAGGAATCGAATATTACCTACTTTTTATTTTTACTTTTAGCGATCATACACGCCTACAACTACACCACAAAGACTTACCTGCTTGTTTACGATATTATTTAATCACGCAACACTATGACTATTGATTACATATTCGTAGAAATACTGTCGCGTGTAAGCAGACGGATAATTTATACTTATGTAGATATATACTATCTATTTACGTTTTCTTTAACTAGAATCTTCTTCTTTTATGTTATTCTATAGTGGTTTGTAGTGCTGTTTCAAGTAATAAGCAGGTAGCCATTTATTACGAAGTAATGAAGATATCTCCTTTTCCAAATGCGTAATTTGCGCGTATTTGGATAAGATAAGCAAGTTGATTGTGGTATTATTAAAATAATTAACCGTTTTAGGCAAAAGGAATAGTACATCGAAATCCACTATATGACACAAACAGTACAAAGATGACACAAAATCGACTGTATACAAAAATTATGCAACCGTTGAGTTTTGGGTAAAAAGTAAGTAATAAGTGTTGAATATAGTTGTTAGGCAAAGTAAGTGAGTAAAAAGCAAATAATCTAGCGTTTCGTTAGTTTATTTCTATATATACGTGACGGCTTATGCGATAAGAGTCAACGTACCGTAGCTAACGGGGAGAAAACGTAGAAATAGAAAAACAAAAAGTCCCAAGGGTCGTAAAAAACTTTACGACCGATACGTATCTTTCTTACTTGAAATTAGGAGAGAGCGCTACCAACTCACGAATACGAGCCGATTTTATGCTCTTTCCCTTCCTTCCTGCCTTCCTGCCTTCCTTCCTTCATTCCTCCTCAAAGCCAACCGTTTTGTGACTCCACATTGGTTTTAAGTGCTCGTACACACGGCTTTCCAAAATGTTTCCACAATTTAACACATTTAGAAAGATCTGCTGTGCCCACTACAAAACTATCTGGAATGTCCTTTGCTCGACATTGTTATACGTAGTTTTTATTATATACTAAATATAGGTAAAATTATATATACCTATACTTATATACTTAATATTGCTTTATTTCGTTTAAAAATTATGCAAAGTTTGCTGTGAAACAATATAAATATGTATAATAACCAGGGAAAGGATTCAAGAAGATTTAAATCAATTTAAATGCAGCTATTTCGAAAATGGATTTATTTTGGAAAATTAAATTGAATTTATGAGTTAATTAAAGGCTTCAATCTCTAAAAAAAAAAAATTAATTAAACAACAGGTTTCTAATTAATAAATATAAAATAGACTTCTATTCCTTTTGATAGTTGATTTATAATACAAAATCACATACAAGGCTTGTAATTGTCAAAACGGCAGGGAGTTGCCTAATGCGTACTGATAAACTAAAACGTATCTGTTAATTATTGCTTTAGTAACTTAATCTGAGCGGTAACTAGTGGCAAATAGATGAACATAATGATTAGTCAGTAATGTGAGAGATACAGATAGGACATAAAATCAAGTAAGCTTGATGTAAATTTTTAACGACTTCCTATGTATTTGTAACACTAGCAATATTGTATTATTTGTTAATATTTATTTGATGTAAATTTTGAACCTATTGTCGAGGTTATGTATTTTAACAAGTTTGTGCAGTTTCTTAAATCGTACCACTATAGAATCACACATAGAAAAATGATTTGAGTGCATGAAGCTTGTGGAGATGTGGTAGCAGAAGATAAAGTTTATTAATATCGTAAATGTACTAATTGAATTTAATTATTAACTCTAATTAATGTTCAAATAAATTAACATTTTTCAATGGAACATTTAATAAATAAATATTATTTCTGCACATAATTATTCACAAAGAAAACTTTACTATTAAAGGTAAAAGTATGATTTATGATACGGCTTGTCATAGTACCTTTTAATCAATTTCAATAAATAAGAAAATATTATTGATAAAAGTTATTATAAATAGATTTATTGTCCTAGAATGTAAGCATAAAATATGACACTATTGTTTGGTCTAAATACGTTTTTAAATAAGTCAACTAAATTTTCCCGAAAATTCCATATTCATAAGGAATACGATTTAAGCTACACGCTTCTATTAAAGAAAAACAATTATTATTTTTCTACGTTCTTTATTAGAATGTAAAAAGGTATTTGCATGAAGTCAAAGGGAACTTTCCTTAAAATCTGTAGCGGTGAAAAATCGGAGAATCATATTTAACATAATTTTGCAATAAAATATTCCGATATTCAGTATCAATAATGTTGACATTAGTCCTTAAATTACACATTTATTTTAAATTCGAATAAGCATTACTGCTGGTGCACGTATTTCGAATGAATGTTTTAGAACGTCTGTTTCGAAAGGTAAGCAATAGTAAAACATGAAAGTAGAACATCCTCGAATGTGTCAGAGCCACCTGCCTGTCGTATTAAAATAATTTTGTAGCCTCGGCGCGGTGTCCCCTTCCGCCGTATTATATGGGGTTCACGTCCTCGGGTGAGCATTTTATTGGGGCTGAGTGTCGGCATTAACTTCGAGATGTTTCAAAAACAGAACAGGTCGCTGTGGACGATAAACTTTCTGATTTCATCCCATCTTACACATAGGTAGCTACTTTTTGTGGTAACACCCCTCTTGCAGATGGCATTACGCTGAGGGGCGGGGGAGCAGGGGGGTGTTGATTGCATACAAGCATGCGCGGAATTTTTTACGAGCTTCCGGTGTTAATGAGACCCTCCGCACACTCAGTGCGCACCTGTTTTGCACACTGATTTCCCTACTAAAAATTCACCCAGCTTTCAGTGTTTTATTACACACAGGTTTTTAATATGGAAATTGGTTTTAAAGATTGGAAATTTACGGGTTTTTCGAGTTACATGTAAAGGGGATTAGGTCATTAAATACAGTGTTAAATTTTATTTTAACTTTCATAGACGCAGTCTTAAAGGAAGTATTGTAACCATGAATATTTTCGAACAGATGATAATTTTTTCCGTTCTTAATCAAGTTATTTCGATTTATAACCGATAATTAATGTTTACATCTCGGTGTGTATGTGTTTGTCTAATTCATTTGTTGTAGGAGATATTTATAAAATGCAGTAATGAAAGATATGGTATGCGGTAAAGAGTTAAGAAATATGTATGTAGAAAACAGATAATTTTGAAATATCATTGAAAAACTAATCATGATACAACATATATGTAAGTATGTGCAAATTATGTTGGAATTTCCTTCGCGGCATACCTATAGGTGACGGAAAGTATGTTATTTGTGTACATTTGAGAAATTATTAATTAACGATTTAAACTTGTATGTAACATCAACTTTTTAATTAACAGATATACTGCTGCAACCGTATAAATTCCATAAAAAGGACATATGCAGCATTTGCATACAGACCTAACATTATAATAATAAAATGATTACAATAAATTATACGTCAAGTCTACTTTTTACACTTGTTTATTATAATTAATTGACACGAACTCGCATTAAAAAATGTGTTAACTTGTTATATTTATCTACAATCATTAATATCAGAGTCGCGTGAAATATGCCAGACTTTTAAATATATTCTCATTTTACCCATAATTAAAAGCAAAATTAAAACAAATTTAGATACAGGACGAATGTACCCGTAAGAACGAACCCATAACAGCGAAACTCATAATAGTGACTTCCAAATCAACGACAGACTCATAAGAGCGACAAGCCAAAAAAGCGACTTCCCAAAACAACAACAGACTCATAAGAGCGACAAGCAAGAAGAGCGACAAGCAAGAAGAGCGACAAGCCAAAAAGGCGACTACCCAAAACAGCGACAGGCTATAAGAACGGCAGACAATATGGGCGACACTCAATAAGAGCGACAAGCCCAAAGGAGCGACAAGCAATATGAGCGACAAGCCCATAATAGCGGCACGCAATAAGAACGAAATTCCAAAAGAGCGACAATTCAAAAGAGCGACAAGATCATAAGAACGACATCCTAATATAGCGACAAGTAATAAGAGCGACAAGCCCATGATGATGAGACAAAACGTTTTGTCAAGGAAATTATTTGATCCGAAAATGTTGGACTTCTTACAGCGAGCTAATAGATTTATGAAAATGAGTTATGATATTCGCTCAAAAAATATATTTGGAGAATGTAATATATGTTGCCAACATATTTGAATTGGTAGATAAGCCAATTACCAGTTGATTTTATTTTTATCTGATACCCTTTTAGTACAACGTATTAGTTTCTTTTCGGAGAAGTAGTATTAGTTTCCTTCTAATCGGATTAACTTGTATCGAACACTATAATCCGGATCTAATAAAAATAAACTTTGTTTTTTCGTCAAACGAAAGTAACAGATTATTACGTGCGGAGACTTTTTATTTACTTATACACGATGTATAAAAGAAAGTATTGTGATTACAAAAACGAATTTTAAAAGAAGGTGCCTATGTCCACTATTTCCTGCTACGGCCCTGTAAATATGTATAAAAATGTATTTTGACTAGGCCAAAGCTGAAACATCAATAATAATAATAACTTCATAATAAAACACACCATTATGATGTGTCACTAATGATTTTACTCTCACAACAAGGTTTATGAATGGTTAATGTTCGCTTGGCACGCGATCTTTCCTATTTAGGTGCAACTGCGGTGTGCCCCAGTCACATGTTTTAGAACTTTGCCGGACATTTTATTTAATCGTTTATATTTCACTATAATAGCGCTTCCTTCTATTCACCGTCCTTCTTGCACCACGCACATTTCGTGTTGAATTAATCGTTTAAAATATCTTTCTGTTTTCTTTTTTGTAGCCGCTCATTTTTATTAGGGAAACACGCTATTACTTAAATGGTTATTATAATGCCTGCCACTATGATATGTCTGCTTTTAATAAGGTTAATATTAATGTGCGTCGCTGCAAGATTATACTTTTGTTTGTGTGTGGTTGTAATTAGCTCGAGGGTGAATAAGTTATTACATTCATTATTGTTGTAGGTGTTTCAATTTGCGCGCGGTGACGTTCCTTAAATTTCTGCCATAAATCACTATTTGTCCGGCTGGGCTGCGTAGGTGCGGGAAAGTGGGGCAAACCGGATATATTTTCCGTCTTCCATTTCCTGCGATTCTACGCGTGACATGCGTTATACAAACGATGTGACAATGCCTTTTTGGGTCATGTTGGCAAAAACGAGCAGAACAAAAAATAAAAGAAAATTGTGGAATCTTTAGGCAAAGAAAAAAACCATCAGTGGTAGGGTAAAGTTGAATAAAGGAGGTTTAAAATATTCGAAAATAAAATGGAAATTCTATAATTGTGTTGCCATGCGATTCAGCACTAGTCTGTAGATCTGTCAGGAGAATCCGTAAAATATATACATATGTTTCGAATTGCAAATTAAACAATAACTCAATCTATTAAATATATTAAATATATAATCCTCAGTACAATAAACACTATTTTCACAAAATATTCAATTCGACACAACAACAACAATTCATGTTAAAATTTGAGAATGCATAAATGATTAATCTTCGATATGTTTTTGCTCCAACTGCAAAATGGTTTATTAATCCAATTTTCAAAATTTAAACATATCGCCGTCAACTTAAATCGTTTGATATTTATAGCCATTTTCATACTACAGTTTCATTAATAATTAAGCATGAAAAAAATATTTCTATTTTGGAAAATTTTGCTCAATACATGTACCATCTTGTCTGCCTTTACACTTGAACAAATTTATAAATAAAAGAAACCTAAGGCTCAAATACCGTAAGAGAATTTATGAATCTACAAATAAAGTGGTTATTTGTCATTATTGACATCAAAAACAAAATACCAAAAAAATATCTATTTGATTCAGTACATATATCTTATTTCATTGTACTCTACCAATGATCATTGTCGGAAGACAGTGAGATGTGAAAGAATAAAGCAATTTATATAATCTGTCGTCACCAAATGCCGTCCCGATCATAAAAGAACAGTGGTGCTTTTGCTTATTTATGCGCTGCTGAATCGGAATTGCATTCGTATGAAAACTGAAGAAAATGCGGTCGCACAGACGTTCCGCAGCGAATGTAAAAAGAAAATTGGAAAATAAATCATTTAAGAAAGCATTCAAAGCACCACCGCTAATAGCTTTTGATAATTTACATGATTTTAATGTTCTTGCATTATTTTCCATTTTAAAAATAACAGGAAATTTAGAACGCTCTGTTACAGGTTATATAAAACTAAATAATTTAGATGTTAACAGAAAAAGAAAGAAGAAACATTAAATAAATGAATTCAAAATTCTTTTTGGACCAAATCTGTATAAACCACCCCATACCGAGTACTTGTTTACTTGTGGTCTTCAAGCACATAAAAATGTACTCGACCAGTGCAAAAATCTCATAAAACATAGACAAGAAAAACGAAATAAAATCATCCGACTAGAAATAAGAAATTCTGCTGCACTACATAGACAAAGAGAGTAAATAGTAAAACGCAAAAAAGTAAACAAACCCTGCCATGCACATGCGGGTTAGAAGTTGTGTACGCATGCGTGCAAGATACGATCTTTGCTGAAATGTGATTTGCGCAGCCGCCATGACCTCGCCGTTTGGCCGAGCTTATGGCGGGAGAGTGTAGTGCGCGTAGTAGTATCGGAAATCGATTTACGACGTCGTAACGGCGTCTAGAGCATTGCTTCCCCCCTTCCCTGCCACCCCCCCTTCCACTAGTAGACCACTGCTCGTTGACGATTATTAAACTTCTCCTCTTCCTCCGACCTACCGCTACCGTTGCACAACGCTACGCGTATATTGTACCCAAACACGGCCATGCCGTATTTGTTTTTGTCTGAATTTTCGTGGAAATCACGTGGAAGCGCCTGTGTTTTGATCAAGGCGGCATGGCATGCTTTTTACCAATACCGCGCTTAGTCGTTGGCTTCGAACAATAATTTAATGGAAATGATTAAAATACAGTATTTAAAAAAATTCATTAAATGTAAATATTTTTCACACGCAGTTATAATTTCAATGATTAAAATAATTTAATCTTTAAATGATCAACAGTTTCTCATATTTTAAGAAAAGTAAATTTATTTCTGTTAATAAACAAAATTTGAGCGTTGCAGATTTAAAACGTTTTTCATTTTATTGCTTTTACCCAAATTAATTTTATTATATCGAGTTAAAGGCATAGAAATATTATGTTTCTGTTTCTCTCCATCTGCGACAATTATTGTTGCATCTCAAAAGCTACTGACCCAATTTAAATCAAATATGGAATAAAACCTAACAAAATAGCGTACTATTATAAAAAAATAGCTGAACTTTCATGTGCTATCACTATCTATATTTATAATGCTTGATTTTGATTTAAATTCACCCTGTGATAAATATTGAACAAAATATAAAATTACGATTTTCCAGTAAGTGATACATTTTTTTAAAAAACTTTTCAATTAAAAGTTGCTTGAAATTTTAATATCTTTAACTTTTGTAAGAGTGACTTTTTCTGTAACTCTCAGGCTTAGCTCTAGAGCGCGCTTACAAGATTATAAAGTTAATGTAAAAAAAGAAATGTTTACCAACAACATGAAATTTGTTATTTTAATTTCATATAAACATAATAAACATCTTTTGGTTATTTCTTAGATAGTGACGTGTGAATACATGTATAATAATCAAAATTATAATACCAAAGTCAATAGTTTGAATAGTAAATAATCTCATTAATACGAAATTAATTGTTATGGTTTGTAATTTTACTATTTAAATTATATAAACGTTTATCAAAAGAGATTCGCTGTTTATATAGAATAATGAAGGGATTATTGTGTTACTGATGTAGTATTTTCGTTAGTTTGTACTATGTTTGCTTGAATATATGTACAAAAAGAGCAAGAAGCAAAATATAATTTCATTTTATTCAGAGCGCACACGTATAGTGCAGCGTTGTTGCTGTTGGTATGTTTTCGTCTAGTCGTCTGGGTCTGGCTGGTGATCGTTTGTTTATATCCCGGACCAGGGACCAGGCAGAGGCAGGGGACGTCGCACGTCGGACGCCCCAGTTCCATTCGGGTCAGCGACATTGCGCACCGCGACGCGTCGCTAGCACGACGGCGCGGCGTTCCTATCGCGTATGACTTTTGACCGGCGCGCTGCATACTTTGAATCTTAAATTCGTTCCTACTTCGTACATTCACATTACTACAATAGGCGTTTTCCTTTCAAGGCGAAAATCATTTACACTGAACTGATTTTACATAACAACGCATTGTTGCAATTAATTCAGTATTCTTTGTCTTTTTCTTTTAATTGTAATTCTGGTTATATGGATATAAAAGGATCCATTAACCACCAACAATTATTTTATTTAAAAGAAGAATTTTTCGTATGAAGTCTGTGTGTCTGTGATACCCCTACAGCAAAAACTATAGATAATAAAATAACAAAACTCTAAACTTAAGATCTGTATAGGGTCCAGAATTTAACCAGATGTAATGTTTCACACTTGTTTCTTTCTCTATATCTCGAAAACGGCAAGACTTAGAGAAAAAATGAATATGATAAAAGTTTAAGATAATAACATTTCCAACAACTTTTGTTTGAAAAGTTTTTTCGAAAAATGTGCTATATACTGGAAAATCGCTTTTTAAAATAGAATTGTTTTCCGAGCTATATTACATATTGACATTGTTTCAAAACAATAGTAGAACAAAATAAATCAATATTATAGATAGATAGTGTCGACGGAGTCTAGGGGCAAAAAAGAATACTTTTGTTGGATATGCATATATTTGCGTGTTCGAAAATTAATACACGTAACTGTACTGAATAATTTCGTCTAAATTTGGATGGAGACTAGTTTTATTTTCTTTTTTATTTAGATATTTTGATGTTTAGTCACTTGTTTTTCTTGCATTCTAAAAGCATATGATGCTGAAATAGTGCGATGCTCTCGATCATCTTGAAACAAAATTTAGTCCAACTGCGAAACATGTTATGAAACATTTTTTGTTTATAGCTATAAACAAACAGCTATAAATAAATAATAGTGTTGGTTAATTTAAATTGCATTCATAAAGTTAGTGATTTATATTATAAAAGTGTTGAATATTCAATATACAATGCAACCAAAAGTATAAATTTAAATCATTCAACCCTGCTATGAAAGTAGGTGGTAATTTCAATTATTAATATATCGCATTTCTAAATGGATAATATTATTTCTGCAGCTAATAAATTTGCAGTACGTTCGGTTCGATTCGGTTCGGATACAATTCGCCGATACGGTTTAGTTGTCAAGCGAAGAAATTGCACGTTGTGTAAATTATTGCACCAACGTAAACTTATAATGATACACATGTAATTTGAGGCGATTATTTTAAATTAAAACAACAATTAATAAACATTAATACCAGCTAATTAAAACGTACTACGTGCTGCGAATATTCCACATTTACCAATACTTAAACAAAATTATTATTTATAAAACGCATTTCAATTCGATTAACCACTTTCTCGTCCAATATATTGTCAGTAAATATCCGATTATAGACTGTTCTAATTACGCTAGTCCAACCCAGTGAACATTCGGATTCAAATGACATCTCTTTGATGTAGTATAAACGTTTCATGCGCATACTACATCGGTGCGACATCTCAGGAAAATCTCATGCAATTAAATGTTTGCTGGGACAATTTTTATATTGTATAAGTTTAAATTCTTCCTTTTAAAAGTATTGTATTAATTGTGAACAATTTAAAACTCTGGTTTTAATAAAAATACATATTTTGAGCTAATTATTATTATTATTCATTATTAGAGCGTAGAATAAATTAAAACGATATTTTTACCAGATTTATGTAATAATCTAGCAAATTTATATGAATATACCAAGTTGAATGGTGATGCCGTCTATTGAAATAACGCAAAGCGGAACTAGATGGATCTGATGGTATAACTTTTTTTTTTCTGTGAAGGATTCTTCGCAAAATAATAGCGGAAATGAGTAATATGAATGAATAATCCGACACATTCATCGTTAAAGCACACATATTCCGCAAAAAACAAATTATTTCTCGACATAATCACGAGTTTATAACAACAGAACAATAATAAATTGTAAACATTTAACAACAAAGACATGGTGCTGCTGCAATCAATGAATGCATATAGTTGGTTCCCACGCTACATACACACACACGCACGAGAGGAAAACCAATAACCCACATAGTGACATACATTCACACACGAAAGCAATACAAAGTTAATCAACCATCAGAAATACACACACCTATACGTACTTGATTCACACACATTACCCAAATACACACGAAGCATGGCCACGCGTAAATATATGATCATTGAATATCACTTCTATAGATTTATAACGTACACATTTACACCATTATTGGATACGAATCATTGGTCATATCATTTTCAGCTCGCCGCACGAAGTAGAACTAAAGTATTCGATCATGTGTCTGTAGCATTCTCGGATAAAAAATTGTCGGTAACAAAGTGTTTGTCTCGTCGCCCTGAATCCAAATATATATATATATATATATATATATATATATATATATATATATATATATATATATATATATATATATATATATATATATAACTGATTACTTGGAGTCGAGCTAAAGACGTAGATGCCTGTTTTGGTACACATGCATACGTATTTAAGTATAACTGTGTGGGTGTGTCTGTTATTATCTGTGTATTTTTGTTCAGGTAAAGAATGAATGAATCAAAGAAGGCCGTGAGCGTGTTGTATGGTATGATCACGTGACAGGAAACTACCGAGTGTTACTCACAATGCAGTCGCGCGATCTAAAAGATAACCTGGCGCAACTTACATCCAAACAAAAATCTAAAAGGCACACAATCACAGAATCTATCATTAATTACATTCATATGTTGACTTGATACAATTTATTTCATTCCTTATAGAACTGTTATTTAAAAAATATATTTATTTGTAAAATCTGCTTTTCTCGTATTATTTAATATTCATTCAAAAATACTGTAATAATGGCGTTTACAAGGAATAAATATGTGTTTTATTATAAAAAATGTCATCATTCTTAACTTGTGCATTTAAAAAAAATCTCTCTACTTTCATATACTTAGTTTTCATTATTAATAATACTCTTACATATACTTTAATTTTATGCATCTAAATATTTTAATTTCTGTAAGATTTATAAGATTTATTTTTTCACCAACTCGTGTCATTTTCGAGATATGCCACAAGTAGTAAAAGTAAACCATTACTTCCTGTGCTGTTTGTAAAAATAAGAGGTTATTCTCAGGGATAAATACAAATCTAAAGTTTATGGTTTCATAATCTTGCCTTCAACGGGCTAGCACACACACACACACACACACATAGGCAAACATAATCGCGCAAACATACAGACATCATTCTAAAAATTGACTGATTCAGGGGTAGTCAAAATGTGTATTTCCGCTAAAAGTACCTAGATATTTTAATATTTTCAACTTTTATAAGAATAATTTTACTCTAAATAATACCATCCCTGAGATATTAAAAAAATAGCAACAGTACTTCCGGTTATTATATTGTTTTAAAAAATATGAAGTGAATATCCGGGCCATATACAAGTTTAAATTTAAAATTTCATAATTATGCCTTCAACAGTTTTGCCTCTTAAGCGTATACATCTCGAAAATACTTAGATTTTATTCAGGTGTGGTCAAAATGTGTAGTTCTGTTCGACAATATTCATGATTACATTAGTTTCTTAAATACATCCGTATAAGCACGTAAAAATGCAAAAGAAATATATATAGGACGATTTTTTACCATAGCACGCATAATAATTAGTATAAATGCTTGTAATTAACAAGCATGTGACTAACATGTTAGCTTAATTACTTTTCCCAATTTGTATGCTAATTAATTTCCTTTTTTTTTAGCACCGTAAATTAATTCAATTTATGTTTTATATAAACAAGAATAAAATTGTTTTTTTATACTGAAAAGTGAAACATATTTCAATGTGAAATTGAATTTGAGTGTCATCGTGAAAAATACACACCATTTTGTTTTGTAATTTGCAGTATTTGTATGTGAAGTTGATTGCAACTGTGCGAAAACATTTTTTATTAATTAAATTCATAAATTATTCTTATTGCCTTGAAAAAAGAATAATGTTGTTTACGGTATTTATATAGTCTGAAAAAAGTATGCTATATGTTGCAAATTAGCAAATAAACTGAACAGAAATAAAAATAATAAAATTGTTTCCCTGAAGCATTTGACAACAGCGCACTGTAATAACATCGTAAAATTCCCACAATATTTGTGTATGTTACATTGCAAATTGTTGTGTACAAACTGTACGTGCACGCAATCAAATAATTAGACATCAAAGCGATGCCAGCGAATACACGCAACGTAAAATACTCAACACGCACAAACGCGCACGCACATCATCATCGTACAGGAAAGGGTTGAATTCTGCAACTGACACACACATATACATATTTAGAGATATGGGCAATGTTACCAAAGAAACCCATTTTGCTGGATCAAATTATACACATTTCAATGAATTGTATTTTGCTGCAAGCTAAAATAAACATATATGTAAATTGTTAAGGGTTGATGGACGTTTCTGCGATAACAAATTATGAAATTAAAGATAAATAATGTGAATCTTACAAATGTTACAACAGTTTTTGTGTAGAACGCTCACAAACACCGCCACAATTAATAATACATTCGGAATACGATAAATGAGTCATTAGAGTAATTTCGTGTTAAAAGGTAATAAATTCATTTGAAAAAAAGTTGTTGAGATTTTATATGTGAAATAAACATGCGTACATATATTTTAATAGCGTTGTTGGTTTACACGTGCGACCAAGTGTCACATAAACTTGCTAAACTGCAGCCAGAAATTCGAATTATAACACAAATTCTATTTTCAAATTCAATAACAATTTATTATTAACTTTGTTTCACTAAAACAATAACCAATATGAAAGAGCTATATGATCGGATAATAGTATTGAAAATCAGTTGTGGCCAGGCACAAGACTATTTTTTTGAGTCAGTTGTTGGCAGGCTTAGTTCATACGATTTATTAAATATAATCCGCATACATGCGTATTTATGGCAAATATGAGATTTAAGATTTTTCGTAGCAGTTTTCTCGAAACTGGTACATCTTTTTAAGAAACTTTTCAAATAAAAGTTTTACGAAATATTAACATCTTTCATTATGAACGTACTTATTTTTGCCATAAGTGCAGCCGTTCTAATGATATTGAAGAAAAGAGAAAAAATGCATAATGTAAATAAGAGATTTAAAATTTTCCGTAGCAGTTTTCTCGAAACTGGTACATCTTTTTAAGAAACTTTTCAAATAAAAGTTTTACGAAATATTAACATCTTTCATTATGAATGTACTTATTTTTGCCATAAGTGCAGCCGTTCTAATGATATTGAAGAAAAGAGCAAAAATGCATAGTGTAAAGGTGCACTTCTAGTTTGAATATTCTTTTTAAAAATAAGAGGTGCACATCTAGACCATATACAAGTCTTAAGGGATCTTTCTACCTTGAGAATGAAAAAATAATAATTAATTTGTAAACATTATTTTCTTACAGAAGGAATCAAGATATCGTTTTGAAAATTTTCAGGTATATTTATTCACACTTTAAGAGTACAAAAATATTCTTTTGGGTTTTTGCATTGGTTTTTTTGGTCATACGAATTTTTTCAAAAAAGCATGAGGGTTGACATGATTTCGGCCGTCTGCAACGTTCGATTGTTTTGGCTCTAGAGTGTTCATACACATACAGACAGACAAACAAACAGTCGTCATTCCAAAAATAGTTAATTCTATTCAGGGGGAATCAAAACAAACAATCTTGAGTACAATGCTTAAACGAGGTTGATGTTTCAAATTTCGTAAAGGTTACAGGTGAGGTATTATTCAGTGGTTTATTAGCCCTTTGACTACGCCACTGCATGAGGAATGCGTGACCATAAAAGTCGTTTATGTTGGTTATGTCGGAAACCAAGATTGTTAACATAAATTTATGCAACTTTATAGTTTTAATTAGTGAAGTTAATTACTTTCGTATCGGTATTTCGTGGATTTAATATCAATTCAAACCACACTATTCCACATTTCTTAGTAAAGTCGTAAATTTTCAGTGAAAGTTCGTTAATTTTTGAAATTTTATATTCCTTACGATGTTTTATGGCCACAATTATAGGTACGTTAACAATATGCTTATCTTGATTCTATTGTCAAAGGTATACAATTAATTGTCGAGTGAAACAATTAAAAATGTTTCAGGGCCTAAATTTACTACCTATTATCATTATAGCATAAACAATATTTTTACATTTAAACATTTTTTTCCTAAATATATTCCCATATATATCTTTGTTAGAAAATACGAAATGATTTATAATAAACACAAGAGCAAGCACCAATGCCTTTAGCTGACCGAAGGAGTTCTAATAAATATATAGAAACATTTTTAAATTACCGATTTATTAAAGAAATTTTTGTAAATTGTAGAGATAATCCAAGCATGGTGTAGAGGGCACAAATTTGGTCTTACGAGCGAGCGACGACTAACATCCAAGTATATAAGTTATATACACTTTTTGTTAATGAAATTTTTTGATCCAAGAATGCTACAGATACACGACCGAATACTTTAGCTTCTTCGGTACTTCGTACGGCGAGCTAAAAAGCTGTTATCATGGTATATGTACAAATATCACTTTCTAATACCGGAAAAATGTGTGGAGGACCTCGTAAAAATATGAGAGCTGGATACGTTTATTATCCTTACAATCCCACCTCTGATCTAGTTTTTATAAAAATGTCAAGAGGACAGTATCAAATAGTTGGAGCCGTATGTGAGTGCAGTAATCTGTACATTTTTCACAGGTTTATTGCACCAAAATCCAGGTCTGATACGTTCCGTTATCCTGCGGCCTTCCATGCAGTACTTCCGGTTTCCGGCTGAACTTATCCCTATGTGCGTGTGTGTTTGTGTATGAGATGCGCGCGCAGCTTCTCGTTTATTTCCTATCTCTGTCGTTTCATCTGTCTTAGTTATCCTTGTGCAGCCACGGCCCTTATTGCGTGTAAGGTGTCTCATCTAATAGCTTTCATTGCAAAATTCAGCAAATGATAACGACTTCTCACATTCTAGACACATCTAAATGGAATAACTTTTCTTGATTTATAGAAAATCACACGTATTAATCATTTTTCAAATCAAAATCTATCGGCATGAGTTAAGGAATAAATGATTCTTATTAAAGTTGAAGATAATAAAATTTCTCATAGCTTTAGTTTAAAAATATTTTTTAAACAACGTAAAATTAATCTTAAAATTCCCAAATTTCTCGTAGTATTTAAGAGTCAACATTTAAAACAAAAATAATATATAATAATGATAGATTTATAAGGAACTCTGTTTATTCGCATTTCATAATTAAAAAAAGAGGCGTGGCCTGCTCTTGACTTTTTCTTACGTAGTTTATAAAAAAATATACATCCCAAACAAACTTTCAAAAAATACCAATTCTGAAATACTTTTTCTTCAATATGAAATATACAAATACAATTTTTAATTCGTATTGTTTCCCAAAATGTATATTTCAATATTTATTTGCAATAACTATTACGCTGAATCACGTTCACAGTCAATCTATTTGTGTTAACCGGTGGAAAATGACATAAATTATTTCTGTTTTGTTTCTCTGTCATAATATTTTCAAGCATTGTTCATACGATTTAACAAATAAAATGGCAACATAAAGAAGAATTTTAAGAATTTCATTAGCGGTTTTCTCGTAACTGGTACATTTTTTTTTGAAGAAACTTTTGAACAAAAGTTGTGCGAAATAATATCTTTCTTCAACAAGCGTATTTTTGTCATAAGTGCGGCCAGATTAGTATTCTTTATTTTAAATAAGAATTGCTCATCTAGACCATATACAGGTCTTAAATTAGAATTGCCACAAATACGGCCGTATTAAAGTAATAATATAAATATACCACATAATATCAATAGTCTAGTCGCAAGATTTATACGATATTATTTGTTAATATCTGTTTTGTATTTAAAATAAATAAATAATTTCCAACGAAAACTATAAATTGAATTCTGTGTGTCGCGGCCGTATATAGGTTACTGATCGATGGAACTGCACTGGGTGCACTGAGTGCGGCCGAGAATCGATCGGTGATGCTGGTAAAATGGAAGAGCATCAGTAATGCGAAATTGAAACGAAAGTGGAGAAAAGGGCGGCGTGGGCTGACACCCACGAACTGTAGGGTGAAAATATATTACAACTTCCCACATCATGTACACGTCTATACGTGTTAGCCGGACAAGGGATTTAGTTTCAATATAATTGACAAAAACAGTCGGCTGGCCGTAATTTGGATCTATTCAGCTTCGTAATGATGTCGAAAAGTTTTGCTATTTTTCTGGAATTTTCCATTGAATTTACCTTAGGGGAAGATTAATTAAATGTTCGATTGACAAAGATTGTTTCCATATTAAATTGGTCTTCAGACTGAAATGTATCTGGTAAATTTAAATGCAATTAATTTGCCATGCAGATTCTTCGAAATTTAAGTTCTTATGAATTATGTCTTGTAAATTGACATTTTAGCAAAATCTGGTGCCTTACACAAATACAGTTATATACTTTCGTGTACGAAGAATCAAAAATATATTTACAGGCAATTCCGGTTAACTGGGCTATCGGTTAATCGGGGTAGCTCATTTGGGAATTAACGAATTATACCAATACCAATTTGTAATGGTTTTGAAGTACTAGCTAGCACAACTAACCAATACTCTACAGAAATATTCTGAAATGTCATTTATCTAATTCAGTCTATTTGGTTTTCTTGTCGAAATATTGACAGGCGCAGATGAACCGATTAATTAAGCTACATTCGAATCCATGACAACGTAAACAAGATACTTATGATTTTTAGTAGCAAGTTTGTCGTAATTGGTACATATATTGAAGAAACTTTTCAAACAAAAGTTGTGCGAAATATTAACATCTTTCATTTTGAATATAACTATTTTTGCCGTTAGTGCAGCCGTTCTAGTGATATTGGAGATAGAACAAAAAATGCATAGAGTAAACACTGCCGGTTTGAATATTCTTTTCAAAACTAGGCGGTGCACAACTAGACCATATACAAGTCTTAAGTTATCTATTATAAATGTATTACTGATTACTTAGTGTGTGCATATATTTTTCTGTAATTTATATCTTTATCAAAAATAAATTAAAATATGCAAGAAAAACACAAATTTTTTAATTTTGTGTGGAACTACAAGCTTAATTGGGCCAAAATGTTTTAATCCCAATGTGTCCCGATTAAGCGGAATGACTAGTATATTACTTTATTAGTGAATCAGTAAGCTACGACAGTAAATTTAGTATACTGTGTAAATCACGTATTGCATCAATCGTAACAGTAGAATTGCGTCTCGACGCAGTTACAGCCCCACGTGTTTGACCTTCTCGGTAACGGCGGCCAACCCTCCTGCCCCTGCCCCAATTCAGCCAGGCTGTAGCAGACGTCGCTGCCCCTCGTTGCACAGCAGACTCGATGCGATGACGTAGAAGCAAGCTACTGTCGCTCGTGGTTCGTAGACTCGTGGCACATCGCATCCTCTACTCTTCTCTTGATGTGAAACCGAACTGGCTGCGTTCTTTGTTCCTCAAAGGGATGATGCGGTTACTGTGATGAAAATGTTACTAGGATACTGTTAATTGTTCAAGAGTGCTTCTGACTTATTTGATGTGCCTGTGATTCTGTTTAGGTATCTCTGCGCTCGACAGGTGTAAATGGACGAAAGAATTCTTTTAGCATCGTGTGTCAATTTAAAACAGGGAATGACCAACATATATTTAATTAATCCTTGCATTTTGCTCCCCTATAGGAACACGCTTTTAATACAAAAATTATTGCTTTATTTTATTTTAAACTAATGCTAGATTGCCAAGAAACAATATGTGGTAACATTTTTCGAAATTTGTTAGAAATTTAATATCTTCATCTTTTATAAGAATCACTTTTCTCTAACTCATGTTTTAAGAGTATAAACTTAAAATGCCTCTGATACCATTGTGCCAACGTTTCAAATTTTGCAATATACGTATATTTAGCAAGCTTAAAAGATTTAGCATGGTGGGTAAGTGAGTTTGTCCAATCGTGTTTCTTAAATTTACTTGAACGCATACGATGCTGTACAGTGCGATGTGTTTGATATGCAAATCACATCAAAAGATATATAATTCTGTAGAAGGAAATCGTTAGGGAGTTGGTTGGTTGGTGGAAGAGCACACAACGTAATCCGTATTAATCCCGTAGGATGAAACGCAGACGACGACGGTCAAATAACAAGCGCCATCTTACCTTTTTCATTTTATAACTTTCCTCTCGTTTGAACATACATTTATTTCCAATAGAAACTTGTATTGGATTCAAGCATGCGGCAAATTCGTACGCAATCATCAAGCGGAAATAAAAATATCAACTAAAATTTGGCAATCATAAGAAAGGTTTTCACAAAATGGTCAAAACCTTATTCCAATTTTATAAACTAATAAGCTCATTAATCTTCTTGAATTGTGACCATAAATTCAACACTCTGGAGCGGCCTTCACTATGTCTGATATATAGGTATATATGTATGTGTTTATTTGTTTGCTTATATATGTAGAACGCTTTTTTTGTAAATATTCAATCTGACATAGGCAGGAATCGAACCGTAAAAGTCGAGTATCGTACCTCGACGCCACGAAGAGAATTGAAAATATAAGAGTTCATACATTTTCATGATTACAATACTGCCCTTTAGACTTACTAGTCTATTGTACTAAAGAAAATTAAATTCCTTTTAGCAATCCCGAAAATTATTTTATATTGATGTGAACTGGACTATAGTTTGGCTGAGCATTCGTCTGTGAATGTCCGACAACTGTGTTTATATATTTATAGCTCTTAATAATCGTTACAACTCCAAAATAAACATTGAATCTCGAATAGACTGCTGGCTAGACACGACTAATATGTTGCAACCAAAACTCTATTTTTTTATTGTTATTATTATTATTTTGATATGCTCTAATAATCGGTTTCGACCGTTTGACTCCCAATTTTCGTATTCAAGAACAAAATAAATGTGGTTATAGTTCGTTGGTTACTATATAATTTGTGGCTATAAACATATTTGATGCTAACAATGATATCTTACTCGGTACAAATGGATCTATTATATTGTTCCAGTGAACAATTGTATCTATTCTTGTCTCTAAAGAATATATTCACCTGCAAAAAAATATCGCAGAGGGGGTCAAAAAATCTTAATGCAACCATTGTATTAAAATGTACAAATCATTTCAGAAATATTTCATATTTGTAATCTCTATTTCTGAAAAGCATTTTAAAATTTTCATACCAAACTCTAGGATTACCTTATATATATAGCAGATTTATACACATAGTCTGCTTTGTAAATCAAGCTTAGGTAGAAGCACCTATGCCTTCAGCTTGCCTTATAAGAAATATAATGAGTTTTGAGAGATAAGAAAATATATATAATTTTTATTATTAATATTTTTTATAATTTTTAAGGCCTATATTTAGTAGATATAATATATATATATATATATATATATATATATATATATATATATATATATATATATATATATATTCTAATTTTTCTAAGGGCTGTAATTAGAGAGACTATACATTTTGGGGCCATATAATTCCGGAATATGCGGTTGTTCGTATTTTAACTACGAGTGGATTTAAAAGGGATATCAAAGAATAAAGGATTGTTCACAGCTAAAGAATTAGTAATTAAACTTAGAAATTATAAGTAATAATTCAAGTGTGTTGTATGACATACAAGGTTAGCGTTCACAGCAACAATATTTATCATAAATTGTGTTGCTTGGAATGTTAACATTGATTGTCATAATACAAACTAGATTATTATTTGTAATTTTCTAAGCTTAATTACTAATTGTTTCGCTGTGAACAATCCTTTAGTGTAGCAAGCTTCAGAGGTCTAGAGGACACAAATTTGGTCATACGAGCTAGCACCGACTAAATGGTACATATTTTAAATTATATTTCAAATAAAACTTGTAAGCAATTTTAATATTCTTAAAGCTTTCGAAATAGTAAAAAAAAGCACCGGTTTCATAATATTATCTTTAACAGTTTTTGTTGTAGCGCTGACACATATACACACACCTGAAGACGTCATCATAAAAATGGTCCATATGAAATCAGGTAAGCGCAACATGTGTATTTCGTTACAAGTCTCGAGTCTGGTATTTTTTACTTGGTCCAAGAAAGTAAAAATAAAACACATATTTGTTTTATATACGGCTCTGTCAGTATGAATTAATTTTTAAATATATTTATATAACGTCATTGACGCAAAGCCGCTAGATGGTTCTACGGCCATTGTACAGCGTAATGCATTGTTTGCCAAAAAAAAAGAAGAATTAAATTGTCAAATCCTTATATTGTGTGTGTGGCAGAGCAGCATTTGCAGTTAATGATCTCTTTATGTGAGTGTTCAGTTTAAAATTGTTGTTGGTTGAAGATGAGTTGAAGTGCACAGGCAGGCAGGCAGGCGTACAGAAGAGTATTCTGTCCCTGTCCTCGATGGCTTTCGTTAGCGCTAGCAACGCAACGAGAACGAGTGCATGTCGGTAATGAAGAGAGGAATGTCCGTTATCGGGCGAGCGGAGCTATAACCGGAAACCGTGCATTCTTCGCGTGCCACACTCTTGCACCATGCCCCCATACATTTGCCCGGCTCCCAGCTCCTCACTTCAACGTTCACAAACAACAACAACACTATTCAGAGCCACAAACGCACTCTGCTCATCAATATGCTTGCATATACTGCGGTTCACATCTTAATTCTTTCACAGGGGATCCTTTCTATTTTTAGAGCTCCCAAAAATCCCAAAAAAGGAAAAGAACCATAAAAAAATACTCAACAGAGAAATTGATCATCAGATTTTTTATGATATTCACAATGTAATAACTCCAAAAACCTGATGTACGAGTATTTTGTTTTTCCGGATTCGAACTTAACTTAAATCAGCGGAAATTAATAATAATATTCAATCCTTTACTCCAAACACCTGACTTTTTGTTTTACCAGACCCTAATCTAAATGAGCAGAAATTAATATTACGCCTTTATTTATTTGCTCTTACGAGTATTCTTTCTTTATGGCAATTTGCTCTTTCGAGCCTATTCTGTTTTTGTCATTCTCTGTTCCGGACGTTCTCTGTTTAGATCATTTGCTGTTTTGCTCAGTTTACTGTTTTTGTTATGAGAAGAAAGTCGAGTACAGGCCACTCCAGAATTTTACGACAAATTTGCGAAATAAAAGCGACAAATTATGATATCTACGTTTTTCTTCTAGTATCGAAATTAAGGGTGGCTGTACTTGAGTTAGCACAGTTAAGGTTTCCTTTTTAATTAGGTCACGTAAAAATTTGTTTTTCCACACAAAATTTACGACAAAAGAGCTACATATTATGACATAAATTTAATTTAAATCTGAGTAAGTAGCCGCGCTAATTTGACAGGCATCATAAAAAATTGTACCATTCAACACACTGAAGAGGAAACATTCTACATAGCGGCGTATATAACATAATATATACAAAGTTAATATTTATAAAACAATAAAATCTATGAAGTTATAAAATAAGTAATTAAAATAATAAGTTGTCACTAACCAATTACAAGCAGATTTATCGCAATGGAATATAAATGAATGTTGAACCTCACCTGCAACAAAAAGCAAACATAAAATTAAATCTAATTAATGAAATAATTTATACACACAAAACATATGTCCATTTGTTATCAATGAATATCAATCTAATTTCATTGGGATTGAATGGATATTGATATTTTATTGAATAAAGATTTACTCTTACCATTAATGATAAATGACAATAATTTTCTTTTTATGTGGGATAACCTGTATACATAGTGAATCAACTTAGCTATGTAAAATAAACTGGCAGGTGTTTTTAATGATTATGTTTACATCCTTGCCACTTTGTGATTGATATTATTGCAGATTTACAATTTACATTCCACAAGTAAATTCATTTTTTGCAAAATCATTAAGAAGTAATTATTCAAATGAGAGTAATGCGAAAACTATTACATCAAATCAAAAAATATGTAATTCCATATGTGAATTACATTATTTCGTATAAACTTTACACAGAAAAGTGATTCATTTTAATATTTAAACTTTTATAATATTCACTTTCTAACTCGTGTCGATTACAAGATATGCAACAAATGGCTTAGATAAACAAGAACTTCCGGCTGAAATATCAATTTCAAAAATAGAAGATTTTCTTTCCTGAGATACACAAATCTTAAATTCAAACCTCCTACTTTTATGTTCAATGGAGGCATCACACAGGCAGACACAGAAATACACATATTCAGACGTTATAGAGAAAATAGTCAAAACAAAAATGTCCAAAAAAATGTCTAGGTCAATTTTTTTGAGCACAATACTAACGTATAAGATAATAAAATTCAATAAAATGTTTTCAGGTAACGGTGGTGATTCCAATTCGAAGATAAGGGTAATTTAGTAACCTAGTAAAGAATAACACGAGTCTGATCAAATTTCTAAAATAGGGTAGGTGTGAGATCGCCAATAATATGAGAGATAAAAAGTGTCGAGACTTGGGTTTTTGGGGCAAAGCCTATTTAGTACAGGGTCGACGGTTGACCTACATCCCTCACCCCCTCACTCTAGTTATGTCTTCCGTGTCGATGGGTCGATTTTCCCTCGACAGCGTGGCTGCTAGCTTCTGTCTCTCTTTCTACCATTATTCTCGACTTTGGTAGACCTGAAATACGTTTGATTCTCATCCACCTATACAACACTGGGCCACCTGCTCTTCATACAAACTCCCCCGCAGTTGTCTTGTTAGAGAGGGGTGGTGGGGAGGCTCCTTCTCAAACAAAAGAAGACCTTCCATTGTTTATTTCTCATCTTCAACTTTTTCATATTACCGTCTTTTTAATTGTGAGATAATTGGTATCTGGTTGTGATTTTTGACAGATAGAAAATGAGAAAATTAGTTGATTTTATTTCGGTCTTTTGGTTTGAACCAGTTGTTCATTTGAGTTAAATTAATTAGTTTAGGAATAAGGACTAATGCCAGTTAATCTAGTCAAGCATAGGCACAGGCACCTATATCTTCAGCTCACAGATTAAATACGAATAGCGTAGACTAACATCCAAGTATATGAGTTATAAATAATAATAATACTAATTGAAAATGGCAATATTGATTTGTTATTATAAAAGTCAATTCTTAGTAATGCAATCATTGAATTACCATCGGGGGAAAACAGAACTTTCCAATATTCCGTGACCCGTAACCTTCGGCAAACAGACATACCTAAACCAATCAGCCCCTGAAAACCACAAATATACTGCCCACATAAAATGTGCGTCGCTGACTCACTTTTCTGCTCACCGGGTGTTCGGAAAAATACTTGCATAACTTTTTCTATCCGAACAGCAATTTCAACAACAAATGACGTATGTCGTAGATTATTTAGGATTGTGGCCTCGTGTGTCAATCATTCGCAAATGAATATACCATAAACAGAGGTCGCGAAAATAATTAATTAATCACAAAAAAAAAAAATCTGCGACAAGATTGATAGAATATATAAAGTTCAGGTTTAATAATGCTTTACATTCCAATTTGTTTTGCCGTGTATATAATGATCACATAAGTAACCGATGTGAGTCTTGTTTTGTTTACCCAGTAAATATTGACAATGCGGATATTTACTATTGCGAAAGTAGAGTTGATTTGATACGCTAATAAAAATATAGAGCAAATTTTCTCCCTTAATGAAATTGTTTTCTAAATAAGAACATTTGTAAACGAGTATTTATTTATCATAATTTAACAGGAATGTTGCCTATTAGTTCATAAATTATTATTGTTATTATTTTCGAAGATTTCGTAAACTAACAACAAAAATATTTTCAATATAAAATCTATACGGTTGTCAAAACTATCCGACTAACTAAATTTTTAATATATTTCAAAAAGGATACGAGTCAGAGAAAAATGAATCAGATGAAAGTTGAACATATTAAAATTTCTAGCAACTATTGTTTGAAAAGTTTTTTCGTAAAATGTACCATTTACTGAAAAATTTCCATAGAATTTGTTGCAATTGATATCGTTTTATGGCAGTGGTAGGATGCATTTAAAATACATTATATATATAAACTAAGTATAAGTAAGTCGAGTTAAGCCTCTCCAAATTGATTTTTTCAAATTGAAAATAAGAAATACCAAATAACTCCTATTTGATATTTATCAATGTAATAAAGCAATATTTGCACATTATTCTTTTACTTTTATTAAAGTTTATTGTTGAAAACAAAATATGCGCCCCCCCTAAATACGGCAGTGTTTCCTCATTTCATTGCCTCATTAGACCTATTAAAACCAAATTGGAAATGGATTAAATATTGAAAATTTAATTTATGGACGAGTATCGCAAATATATTAAAATATTCCCTATTAAATTTGAATGGAATTCAGAAGCACGTCGGAAAATTGGTAACCCAAATTCAATGCGGACACAGCTTATACCGAAAATATTTAATAATTTGTGTACTAATTCCATATTAAGTGCCTTAATTTGAAAACCCTTTTCATAATGGACTGATCCGATCGATTACAGCGCTATTTCTTATTGTACTAAAATTAAATGACGCTGCGTGCTTTTAAAATATTCAAGGAACGATTTTTCCAAACTTCAGGCAGATACAGTATCTTCAAACATTATTCACACTCACTTGCGAATTTTTATTATCTGTTATTCAAACGTATTCTACGATTAAGAAATTAGCAGTGCCCTTCACTCGACTTATACTTAGTTTGCACTATATATTTATACAGTTTTAGTTGTACTTTAAATTCATTTTACCTTTGCCATGAAACAATCAATCAAAATACAGTGTAGTAACCAGGGAAAAGTAAATATAATACTTTAAAGGCAATTTTTAAAAGATTCACTATTTAACTAACTCGTGTCAATTCAAGATATATACAAAAATGGCACGAGCAAACAAACACTCCTGGGGATTTTCTTTCCCGGTATATACAAATTTCTAATTCAAAACATCATATTATTATCTTCAACAGTATTGGTTGTAGAGCGTTCACAGAAAGAAACACAGACATCATTGAGATAACAGTTAAAATGGAACCCTCAAAACATATATATCCATTAAAATTTCAAGATCGATTTATTTATGTATAAGATAAAAAGAAACAGTAGAAGAAGCAGAAACAAAGTGAATTTACAATCATTCGATAATAATAATATATTAGTTACTTGAAAACTGCTACGGAAAATCTGAAATTTCTTATTTAAAAGTTTTGTATAGATACGCAAGTACGGTTATATTTTTATAAATCCCATGAAATACGCCTGACAAATGAACTGGTAGTACACTAATATTAATTTTGTTCGCAAATAAATTAAATTTCACCAATAAAATAAATAATTAAGTTGTAAATAATATTAGCAATTAATAGTTGTAATAAATTATCATAATTATTTTTCATGCAATAATTTCTAACGCATAAAGTAGAACATGACAATAAAATTACAGGTATTGATTAACTGCATAACAATAAAAATCGGTAAACAATAAAAATAAATATCAAACAGCACGCTATGATTATTGATGTTTAATCTTAATCAATTATGTCTATAAAACGTCAAGTTAGGTGAAATAACATATTCATTCAATTAGAATATTTTATTCAAAGGTGGATAAGAAACCTCCATTGGTCATACAACAAGTGAACAATAGAACATAAAAGTATTGCGTTAATTCGTAAATTTTGTAAGTATTTTCAGTTTCACGTATTATTACTAAATATTCGTATTTAAAAATATTAAATGCAAGTATAAATATATACGAATAATTGCCAGTAACTTTTATTTGAAAAATAACATTTACTGAAAAATCACCTTGGAAAAGTACGTATTTAATTTTCGTTTCCTTATTTATTGTGTCATGGAAATTGTATAGTATGAATTTTAAACACAAAAAATCAAAGCTACGGCCACTGCAGATTTTTAAATATATTATTATTCATACACTATAACTCAATTTTGCACCGTATATTTATTAACATAATTCGTAATTTGACTAGACAATATTTTTATGCGTGTACCCAGTTATGATATGTAGTGGCATTTATTTAGCATAAACTAAATCAAGAATTATGATTTGTTTTGTAATATGTTGGTATAGTCGAATGTAGTACACCGCCAGAAGTGAATATTCGCTGACAACATAAGCGAATATAAATTTGTCACGGGTAGAACAATTTTTCGCTCTCGTTTTCATAGATGCAAAAGTAGACCTCCTGTACGTACGTTTTGCAACACACCACAAATACATGTACACTTATACGTGCGGACGTCATGCGCCATATTTGAATAACTTGAGGGGATATGACATCACACAGCGAGTAATTTCTTCAAACATGATCCAAAGGAGCGGTGGTGTATTAAACAATTACTTGGTAAATATGCGGTTGTTATTATTATTATTATTGACTGTGTTGCGACTTGCGATGTTCTGTTGAGTGATAGCACGTTGTTTATGATATGACAATGTGACATACTACCGCAATAGTCAATTTATTCACTTTTACTACGCACTTGATTGACGAAAATAAACTTATTTATTTCTTTTAAAGCATATTTCTTTTTTACTTTGTTATACGCAGTAATCATAAAAAAATTATAACTCGAGATTTATTGAGTAAATGAGAGCATATTAGGGATATGTGATGTGTATTTAGTTCTTCCATATAATTAAATAATGATAGTTCACAGTACATTTATCAAAATATTGTGAGTGTAATCAATCAATAGGCGCCTTGAAGACCACACGTGTGGATGTGTGTGCTTGGCTAGCTGATGTTATAATTGGATATAAACAGGTACCTACAGGTTGGTAATGTTGGTAGTAGTAGTAGTAGAGTAGTACATGCATGTATTTTATAACACCTATTATTAAAGTCACATTTATGTGTGACCGATTTTTTATTTAAAATACTAAATAAACTAATACACTTGTACCTACACGGTACACGTGACAACTCACACGAAACAAGACATATTATTGCGCATAAAAATGTCAACAAACCACTTAATATGCTCAATTAATTAATCAAATGCAATTACTTTTATTGTTTCAAACAACGAAACGGGCGCAATGCAGTATATATGAATGCTCTATTATAGTGGCGGATACAAGGGGCGATCTGAAATTAATTTTTGAAAAATAGAAGGTTTTCATTCCTGGGGACATAAAAATCTTAAATTTAAAACATCCGGTCCGCTGCATAAATACAAAAATAGCATTTTGTAATCACAATAATTTCATTCAAGTGCGGATCCACAGGGATTATTGGACTAATTAGCCCACCTAAGATTTTTTTAAATAAAAACAAAAATATTTTTTTATTGACTATTGTATTAATTTTAAATATATCTTATATTTATATAAAATATATTTATTCCCTCCGCTCTAAATTTGACTGCTGGATCCGCCCTTTGTTTTTCTACATTACGTATTTTGCGAAATCTGACAATTTACCACCAAATTGGCTATAGCATTCGTAATTTACAACTAATTATTTTATAGATTAAATACTATGTCAGTTATGCATTTCTGGGGAGTCTTTTATCTTTATTGATTTTATGGAATCAATTTGGGTTTCGCGTCAGTAACAATTTGACACCAAATCGGCTGTAGTATACGTAATTGACAGCCAATATTTTTCTGACTCGAATTCGTCCCTTTGAAGAGCAACTTTTACTTTCTTAGACGAAGTCTAATAAAGTAATGAGATTTTAACGAAAATACACGTTTATTTTCGAAATGACATGTGTGTGTGCCTGTGTGAACGCTCTAGAACTTAGCTCTTATTTTTGAGTATATCTATATATATATATATATATATATATATATATATATATATATATATATATATATATATATATATATATATATATATATATATATATATATATATATATAACCGAAACAAAGGTCTACTCTTGCAACTTTTTGCACGTCTAAAAATAATAATAATAATGTAATAAAACTTTAGTTTGAAAAGTATTTTTGAATAATGTACCATTTACTGAATAATTACATATGAAAATCGTACGTTTCCGTAATTACAATACATATTGATTTCATAGCAATCGTAGGGTGAATTTAATATCGAATAAAACGTTATTTTAAATATAGATTTTAGATGTAAAAAAGTAAGTATTCGTTACTCGAGTACTTGTTACTCGAATACTCGTTACTCGAGTACTCGTTACTCGAATACTCGTTACTCGAATACTCGTTACTCGAGTATTTTTATTTTGTTTTAGATCACAATTAAAATTTGGCTATATAACTATTGCAAAATTTATTACGCAAACCAATACCAATTGGTTTAGAGTATTTGATGAAATACATAATGTTGGATATATGCAGTTCTGCGTACAGAACCTTTTGTCTCAATCTGAGCTTAAATAATTTATTTCATACTTTGACGAGTCGTAACATTGCGAAATCTAACATTTTGACACCAAATCGAATGTAGCTGTTGTGATTGACAGCCTATATTTATGAATAAACAATACGTATGTTATAAATCCATGTAAAGTATTGTTTTTCGGGAATAAATTTTAAAAAAATTGTATAATATGTTTCTGATTCAAATTCGTGCGTCAGTAGCAAACATAAAAATATTAAAATCGTTCGAATACTTATTTTCCATTGTACGGAAATTAGTAGCATTTACATGACACAACACAAATTAACATATATTGCGAAAACATTTCCTTACAAAGACGACAACATCCTTTTCCTTTTCAGCTAATTTCCATACAAAATTTAATCGAATTTATTTAACGGAATCGTGTATTTATTTTCAAACTCAATTAAAAACGACGCAAAATACTAAAGAGAATATTATGTTTGTTTTGATATTACAAAATTGTTTTGAATCGTTTCATAATGATTACAACATCAACTACCAGGTGACTAAAGTAAATAAACACAGTACAGTCATGCACTAACGTTATCATTTTTTTAATTAGACTTAATTATAATTTTTTCATTTCTTATACGTAATGTATAATATAAAGAATTGTGTTCACAAAAAAAAAAAAACATAAAAAGTTGTTTTGTATTTAAGATTTGTATATCCCGAAAAAGAAAAAGTAAACCTATATTTTAAAAGAATATTACAACCGGAAGTACTTGTTTACTCGTGTCATATTTTGTACATCTCGAAAAAGTGAATTTTATTAGTTAAAGTTATTCAAATTTCTAGAAACATTTCGAAAATGGCCAAATTACGTTTTCCTAGTTGCTATATATTTTGATTATTTCACGGCAAAGCATTATTACATATACAGTAAAAACTAAATATATGTCGAGTGTAGGCTACTTCAGATTTTGTTAAATTAAACTCTTACACTAGTGCCTGTAAAAAATTGTAACAACCAAATTGGTAATAGAAATTAGACGCTCGTATATAGTCTGAAATAAGACACCAAACTCAAAATAATATTTTGTGGAATAAACGATACGATGTTTAGGAAAATGATCAAGTCATGTTTAGAGTGTATCAATCGTAGCAGCTATTGTGAATGATAACATAAGGTAACCGTCGCCTATCAAATAACAATGTAATCAAGAAGTCATTTTGTTTTGTACCAACCTCAAAAACAATTCTTCTCAAGTTACAAACAGGCAGTCGTTCGGAACACACGAGTAAAATAATGTCAGTTCCTTTACAAGTCAACAAAAACACACACACAACACGAATGTACAATATTATCTAGTTGAACACAACAACAATTTAGAAGAAACAGGTAAATTCCACAAGCGTTTTATCTCGAACAATGTAAACAGTGGTGCATGGACGACAAACGTAAACACACAATCATGGAGTAGTAGTAGAACAGACAGAGAGAGCCAGTATTCGCGCACGCGTACCCGCAAACCGTTGCTTCGTTCTCAACAATGCAGAGGCAACTGAACTGGCGAGAAAACGCAAGCTGCTTGGCGGGAAGCGATGCGGCCGTTGCCGTCATAGTAGATGCACGGTGTCCCGGGTGACGCGCGGGCAATGGGGGTGCAATGTTTGCCATGCGCACCGACGCACCAGCACCAGCGACTACCACCAGGCGCCCTATTATTAATCTCCGCTTGCAAGAGCACGTTCACCGTGTGTTTACTGTTGTAAATCTTTCCCGCTCGCTCTTCATCCTTTCACAAACGCTGCTGTATTGTATGTGTGTACCTGGATGGATTGGATCCTCCACCCGAATTCTATGCCAACTATTATCACGAATTTATATACATATATAACTGATTATTGTGTATTTGCTACAAGACTTTACTACTTCATTACAAGTATTTTAATTATGAAACATAAAAACGGCATTCATTCTATTGTGAATTCTCGCTTTTGGTAATTAAGACGGTTGTATATTTGTTTATGGAGACAATACAAATTGTTTATTAAAAGGGGAGTTTGGATAATTCTACGAATGTTGCTAATTTAATTAGCGATCCAGATTACTTGAACTATTGAGTTATTTGGAATATTCTCTTTTGATTAAATAATCGAATAAAATCCTTGCTAGATTGATTTATAAAATTGAGGTTTATTTTTAATTGTATATTTAAAGAAAATTGCTTTATGGTAGGAAAAGAATTAAAGAATTAAAATATGAAAGAAATTTTATTATTATTTAGCTGTTTTTGTAGTTTCCTGGTTTACACAACATTTTAATAGTCAATAAAATATTACTTTTTTATGTTCAACGAATGAAATAGACATTATTTAAGGCATGACAAATTAAAAAATGCTGGGGTGGCTTTCACTCGACGTTCTTCTTTTATTATCAGTATTTATAATAATACTTTATTTAGTTTCAAATGCACCCTTTGACTGTTATGAAATAAAATTATATATATTATATTTATATACAAAACAATCATTTTCAAAATTAATTTTTCATTAAATAGCAGATTTTTACCAAAAAAGTTTTCAAACTAAAATAATAATTTTCCCTAACGCATGCCATTTTCGATATATTGAGAAATTAGCATGTGTAAACTGGTACTTCCGGTTAAGATAATGTTTTCTAAAATAATTGGCTATATACCAATCTACCATTATAAAAAAAGGAATATTAAATACAAAACACTCTAGTGAGGGTCTATTTTTCGAAGTAGAAGAACCCCTTAATAATAAGAAGATCATTATTCAAAGTCGAATGGTATCATTTATGTAGCGAAGCATGCGTTAACCTTCACTTTATTTGCGAAGTAAAAAATATGTTTAATTATTAAATTGTGTTGTTTTAGCATGATAGAATTCAAATAAATTATGTTAATTATTACCTATAACCTGAAAAGTTTCAACAAAATTACATACAGTTGGGAATAGTCTGAAAAAGAAGGCAGAAGTAGATATAATGATGATTCAACATAATTTCCAATTCCGGAGAGACCAACAATATAATAAAATGTAAGTGTTGGTGTCTACAACGCAGCCAGTGCCCCGTTTCCGGTTCATTTACCAGGCGGACATGACGTAGCAATTAAAAGCAGCAAAAGAACAACAAACCACTTAATTACCTGGATCGTCTACATGGCAACAACGTTATATAGGTAGATAGGTATATCCCAGTGCTAAAAACAACGTCGACGCCGCCATGTCGTTGTCCTGATGCAACTGCGTATTATATTATATTATTTTTAGAAACTCAGTGTTGGAAAATGTGTGTCTCGCCGGTAAAATATCACAAAATAAGCTATAAAAATAAATGTTCCATGGTCGACTTGAGGTTACTGTTTTCGCTAATGTATTTTATTATGTTTTGTGGGTGTGTTATCACATTTGTAATAAATATTATTTATGGCTGCAAATTTAATTGTTTCACATTTTACTGGAATTGCGGTTCTACTAATTGGATTTGGTAACTGTGTGCCGTGAATTATGATTGGTCCAAGATTTTTTATTATTTCAGGAACATGGATATGTCGCATACGAACGAACCCATTAAACCATATTTGCACTAACCTTCACTCGATTCCCTTATACTTAGTTATACATACATACATTCATAATAACCGGCCATTATTAATACTAACTAATTCCATTAACAAAAAGTGTTTGTCTCGTCTTTATTTAAAGCCACTGCTCGCATCGCATATCTTACCTAAAGGCGAGCTCTACGCATTGGTGCGTTTTACGCGTACCAAATTTTGCTTCAATATTAATTAAAGAGTAAAAGTTTCGTAGTTCATTGAAAACAATGCATGATAAGTAGTTATATAATAAATTAAAAACCCGATCTGCACTTTACTTTTTGTTCAAATTCGTTATTCTGGTTTCTGTAGGATTGAATGTTTACGCGCACGCACGCACGTACAACGATAATTATCTGAAACCCATTCTGCTATAGCTATATAAAAAGTATATTGGTGCAGTGTCTTCTGAGTAATAGTATATATAAATCAGGAATCAGAATGAATGTACCAAGGAATAAATAATAAATGAATTAAGATAACTGCGCCGACAAGTAAGCGGGAAGTTGTAAGAACGCACATTAGTGGTAACTACTTTGAATAATAAATTAAAGCTACGGGTGTAATGGAGGGAATGACGGCTTATATCACGTAATTACTTTTAACTTTAATCAAACTTTGAAAGTGTTGACGTATTATAGAGTACATAGGCGTCACGGCACTACGTGGGCGATACTACGTACTTTGGTGTTTCAATCAATTTTTCAACGTTAATATAACCTATTTTCAATGGCAATTTTACAGTAAAAATTACATTGTTCAATAAAATATTGCTAGAAATTTTAATATCTATTATAAGAATTACTTTTACATCACATGCCGTTTCCGAGTTATTAAAAAAGTAGCAGACAGTTGCATATCGAGTTGTATAAGTAATAAAATAGATTTTAATAAAGATTAAAAGGTATCATTTTAAAGACTTATGGAGAAAACAACGAAAATGCAAAAACGTGTCCAGAATAATGCTTTTTTATGATGCATCAATTTACAATAAATGTATATGAAAAGTTAGAGTTAGATAATGAACCGTTTTCAAACCAGTGTGTCGTCAAAAAACGGCTTTAATTTACACCAATATTTTACTGTTTAATAAAATTTTGGCCAATGCCTTCAAATTGAAGTCCGACCCTGGCTGACTAGACACACATCACTATACCATCTAATGGCTCCTATACAACAGCAGATAGAAGCACGCGTGCCTATATTGCATGTGTGTGTGTGGTGTAATATTATATATGTGTGCGTGTTTCTTGTAGCGAGAGAATGAACGAGAATCCAGAAACCTCGGGATGGTTCGATGACATGTTCCTTTTGTATCCTATACTTAAGGCGCATGCGTCAAGCAATGCTACACACATACGCTCCAACACCAGGTAATATTAAATATGTTTTAAAGTTTGTATCTAAATTTGTTAATTTAAGTAAACATTGAATTTTTGCCAATTAAATAACCAATTACATGGGTAGAATGGTATTATTATTAGTGTTACGATTCGTTCTGATTATATGTTTCTTATAATTATAACTATATCCGTTTATTAAATAGGATATTATATGAGTACGAGTTATTTCAGAACGTGTCTATCTTTCAGTGAAATAGGTCGTGTGTTGAGGGTGATTCAGTAAGTGATAAAAGTGATGTGTATTATTATTTGAGGTGAGGTTGATAGCTAATCTATAGAGCATTATGATATTTGAGTATCTATATGTATTGATGTTGATATATTTATCTGGATATGCAGTAAGAATAAGTATGTATCAACGTGTAAAGTGTCTGATATTGAAGTATAGTTGTTGAGGAAAGTAAGAAATATGAGCTAGATTTATTAAATTAATTCTTGTTCTTCCACGAGTGAGGTGTGTGTCGCCCACAGAAGACGTAACCTTAACGCTTACGTATGAAGTTTGACTATTTGACATGAATAAGATGTATTACGGGATAAATATATGAGGTATGACTCTATGTGTGTGAGAGATATATAGACTGGCTCTTTACTGAGTTTAAACACAAACCTGTATTCTAATTTCAAATTCAAAATAGATGAATAACTTGGATTCCGCGGGCCGTCATTTATAAATATTTATATATTTATACTTATGCAATTGTATGATAATATTATTGGTATTATTAAAATACAGCGCCATACAGGAAAGGTAACATTATTTAAATAACATCGATAAACTACAACAAATATGCAAGTAAATAAAACCATTTTTAACATTATTATAAATATATATCTTTATTCTTGGCTTTTGGTCTTTAAACGTACATTAATTTCCTAATAAAATATTTTGTACATTGCATACAGTGACGGTGATATCGATTATATCAATATTAATTGGTTTAATTATTGAAAACTCGTTTTAATATCCCTGTAAATACAAATTTTCGATTTAAATATTGACTATCAATTTGGCAAAAAACAATATTTACGGAAAATAATCAACAGCTTCAATAGACACCAACAATTATTTACCTAAGCATAGCTTGAGTGGCCTTCACTCGGCTTTCTTATACATAATTTTCACTATATATGTAAAACAGCTTTACTGTATTTTAAATTCATTCTACCATTGCCTTGAAACAATATTAATAAATGTGTAGCAACTAAATGTAATATGGCTATTTTCAAAGACGATTTTGCAGTAATTTATAAATTTTTCAAAGAAACTTTTCTAGCAAAAGTTGCTAGAAATTATAGGTTTTTTAAGAGTTTATATAAGTTTAAGTTGTGTCTTTTTCGGGTTATCCAAAACAAGACACGATTTAACAAGCGCTTCCGATTGGAATATCATTTTTAAAAATAGTATTTTTCATTTCCGGAATTTCCATTAAAATTTTGAGGTCTTTTATACATAACGAACAAGAAAGTTACAAACTAAGTTAACATAAGTTTTGGGTTGAGCAAACAATGGTTGTCTTTATTCAAATGCATATTTGTGTCTGTGATGTGGTTCTATCAAAATAATTCTCAGCGATAACTGAATTTAAACTCGAATATGTCTATAGATCACTGGCATATTCTACTTAAAAATTTAAGATATATGATTTCTTAGAATATAAATGGCATTCCCATCATGAGTATATTGAACGATTTGTTGGAAGAAAGTATATGACTTGCAGACTTTAACCGCATTTTGGCGCACTGCAGTTTGTGTAATGTGTATGTGCTGCTCGTAATTCGTAAAGTTTAAACAAAAACAAAAGATGCAATTATGTTAGTGATTGCATCAGGCGAATAATCAAGTGCTTGTTGGGTAATTAAATTCGGAAAATACGTCATATTGACAAGGATTATTGTTTATTGTCAATACAAAACAATACTATATTTCAATGTATCTAAATAAAATATACATAGGTACAAAGTGCAGGCACCAATGTATTCAGCTCGCTGTATACTTATTTTAAAATTTATTTACATGTGTGAAACGAGGAAAACCTATATTTTATTAATTGAAAAGATTAAATGATAAAAAATAATAACGAAAGCAATTCTTATTGAATTGATTGGCCAACTTGGAATACGAAATTGATTACAATAATAGCAAATTCGAACTGCGTACTTCACTCCATAAACCTTCAGAGGCATTAAAATTTGGTCTTACGAGCGATGAATAAAATCCAAATATATTTTTGGATTCAGGATGAAGAGTCATAAACTTTTTGGATGTTTTTTGATCCGAGAATGTTACAAACACACGACCGAATGTTTTAGCTCTTCTGTACTTCGCAAGCTAAATATTAGTACTAGATCAATGAGTTTTTTAAAAGGCATACTTCCATTAAGGTTATTTCGGTAAGTAACAACCTCAAGTTAATTTCTATTTTAGCAAAATTTATTCAGAATAACTAATATTCTAAGAATAGTAACAAAAATTACCTGACATTAAATATAATCACAGAATAATCACTTCGTCTTACTTTTGCGAAACTGTTGCTAAAAACCAAAAAAAAACTAAATAATAATGAAGTCGTTACATAAGAGTATATCGTAAGCAAACGAGCTGTTAACAAACATAAAACGGGGAAGAAAACTCTATGAAATACAAAATATATTCGTATTTGACTATAAAAGTCACTCTCTTTGGATTAAAAAGAGTATTGGTTAGTATCGGGTTCACGTCACTTGCAGTTTCGCGCTGTTAAAGTGTAAAATATAGTGTTTTAATGATTTAGACCAGGGCTTTTTAAACTATGGGTCACGTAGGCAACGGTAATATACGATCGCATAAAAGATTCAATCCATGAATGATTTGAAGTTTAAATAAACTATTTATATACTTTTAAAACTTAACAGATCAACAAACTTGGCTATTAAGATGCAAAGTTATATTAAACATTGAAAAATAAACAAAATATACGTATTTGAACCAGACTGCACAGAAATATTCGCTAAGCGGCCTCCGGTATATAAAATAGCATCCGACTAAGCCCGTAGTGGACCACAGGGGAGTATGTGACGAAAGAAGAGATGAATATCAGATCAACACACTGAATGCGCAACAGAGAAACGCGTCAAGTGACGTTCGTAGACCTCACCCGAACAACATCTATTTCACGAAAAGTTGTTTTGCAAAGGATCCCAGGCAGCAGGCGGTACCTTTGCTACTAAAATTTCACACACACACACAGACACACATATGCACAAAACAAGAAAAACGACGTACAAAAAGAAGGCTCTCGAAAACACAGTCATAATTTTATGTTCCTACCATTTTATTTTATTCGTTCTTTTTGCATGTTCTTTATTTTTCAAAGTTGGACCCATTATATTTCAGATGCGGTAGTTGCACTATAATGGAATAAGTTTAAACTTGTACGTTGTACGAAATAAAATTATACGCCTCCACGTTAAACATATCTAAGATGATTCTACATAAATAAATAAAAACGTATTAATTTAATTAAATTTTCCGCGGTGGCAGTAGTAGTACAAGTACGTTTAGGAAAACGAGAAGAATCGTGGATAGTTAAAACGTGTATTTTCGTTCGACATATTTTATATTTCCTTTTAACCCCAAGAAAGGAAAACAAAAACCTAAACTATGCAATTTCTTTTCCAACTGACTTACCTATTTACATAACTCTCCGTTATTGCATTCAAGGAATGCGTAGAAACAAATGTGCGGATACCGTGGCATCGAGAAACATAAGGGTAGGCGGTATTGTAAATAAAACGTCATCAAATATTACGCCGCATGTGTCAATGCACGAAGAAGAAGAAGTAGTAGGAAAATTCCGTGTCGTTTCAGAAATGGCGTAGTTGGTGTAGTTCGTGCGTGGTCTGGCGTGACGTCGACCCGAAAAGCAAAAGACAATCGATACTTATTTAGTACCGGCTGAACTGAATCATAAGACAGACAAACACTGCGTAGTTGAATAAATTCTGGTCACCGGGTCACCAGTATAATACGCGTGTCTATTTGTATACCTTACCTTATATCTATATGCAATACACCAGTTACCTTGGTTTCCATTTCATTAGTTTTTGCTTTCGCTATAATCAGCGAAATAATGTTGTTGTTTTCAAATAATAACTTGTAATTATGCTATTGTCTTTGTTTATTTGTTTGATTGCGTGACATGAAGGTTTTGAGCTAACTAAAAATATAGGTTATTTGACGTGACGTGTATATGGATTGGATACAAGTGTAAAATATGTTTAAGTATCATAAGTTATTTTCTATAATTATATAATACTAGCTTTTGCTTGCGGCTCCGCTCGCCCCTGTCCCATTGCATAAAAAGCGGTTTTCCAGTTTTAAGACTGTCTTTTATTTGGTTTTCTTAACTTTTAGATATGTCTGATTTATGCTAATTTGTTCGTGAAAATAAACAAGCTTAGGTACAAGGCACCTATGCCTTCAGCTCACCTTAGATTTTTTTGTATATTCAAAAACAAGATTTGATACGCGTACAACGCACCAATGCGGAGAGCTCGCCCTTATGTAAGATATGCGTAAGATATTTTTAGCTCGCCGTACGAAGTACCGAGGAAGCTAAAGCATTGGGTCGTGTGTCTGTAGCATTCTCGGATCGAAAAAATTAATTAACAAAAAGTGTTTGTCTCGTCGCCTTGAATCCAAACATATATATAACTGGATGTTAATCGTCGCTCGTAAGACCAAATGTGTGCCCTCTACCCCTCTGAAGGTACCGGAGCGATTCACACCAAATTTGGTACACATATTATTTGGCATCCCATTTGAATCCGCTTGCAGTTTAAATCCAATCGCCCATATACTTCCCAAGTTATAGGGCCTCAAAATTTGGAGCCCCCCTTAATACTGCCCTTATTAAAATAATTAAAACACTCAAAAATTCTACTACAAATTCTAAGATATTTTATGTCTACAAATTTTTTTAATATTGTTAACCCAAATCCCGAAAAAAATTATTAAATATTATAATTTAAAAATTTTAAATATGCACTAAATTTTTTTTTTTTCATCAATATATTCTACAAAAAATTGTAAGACTATCTATAACATTTTTACAAACTGTTAACCCAAAGGCCATAATTATTAAAAAGCACTGCTCACAACGCATATCTTACCTAAAGGCGAGCTCCACGCATTGGTGCGTTTTACGCGTATTAAATCTTGTTTTATCCGTGAATGCTACAGACACACGACGTGCGGCGAAAATAAATAATACTGGTATGCTTAATTTTTGAAGTGGATTCATTATATAATTTTAGAATAGCTCAACGTCCGAAACAGTTCGCGTTAGAAATATTTTTACTCAAGAATATCGAAAATTCTATCCCAAAATTTTATTGAACTTTTGGCAAATAATCGCGTTATATTCAGGAAAGACACAGTGCGTATTTGTCCAAATTTCGCCATTTATGTATCGTTTGATTCTAAAGTGGTTCGGCGTCGTAAAAGAAAAGTGAACAGGCCAGACAGCCAACGGGCTTTTATTGTACGTTTCTATAATAAATGAAAAGCGATCACAAAAGAAGATCGTCTTTCCATTGTGCGACGTTCATCTGTAGCATCAATTTTGATTGGCAGTTTTCGTCGTCGCGACTAGTCTTCGTTCGCTAAGCCAACTGTTGCGTCATGGCCTACGGCTTGATCGATAAATGAGATGCTTTTACCAAAGAACGGGGCTATTGCCATCACCCAAATGGGGATGTAAGTTATCTGACTACGTCTTTACTATGTTTCTGTAGGCTACAACGCATCAGAATTGCTGCACTTCAATAAGACCAGATACAGCGCTTCTAAAACAACTCTCAATCTACTAAAATAATTCATTACGTCTAAGCTTCTAGTATGATTAATAATTTATTACATACTTATTTTAAATCATCTATTTTTCAAAAAATAAGTAGCTAATCTTGTTAAATAATTATTCGTTTGTATTTTGAATCAATGTAAAAAGAAAAAGCATGCAGGTACCAATGCTTTCAGCTCACCGTAAAGGTGCCTGTACCTAATCTTATTTTAACCACTGATGTTTTCAATGAAAAAGACATATTTATAACCATTGATTTACAAAGAGATAAAATGATAAGCGACACTAAAGAAAGAAATTGTTAAAAATTGATTATCATACAATAAAATATTGATTGCAACAATGCATTCAAAATAATTTCTTATGGAGTTTGGGTTCATATTTGAAAAAAAAAAGTTATAGCTATGCATATTTTGGTGATATAGTAATCAAAAAATTATTTAATGAAGATATAAATTATTATTTTAATTTAAATTTTAGGCTTAACTGTGCAAAATACAGAAATAATGTTTTGTTGATTTTTTGATGTATACAAAAGTTTTCTAAGAGTCATTTTAAAGAGTTCAGATTTTATAGCCCTATAACTCCGGACGTACAAAGATTTCAACTGCGACGGGAACTTATTTGGCACTGAAAAAATAATAATCACAAAATGAAATAATTTTTTTCAATATAACAGAAGAATGAGGTTTTGCTTAATAATGTGTGAAATGCATATAAATTTATCACTGTCACGGTAAACAACATTGCCAGTTTAAGTATAAAACAGAATTAGAAATAAATGAAATGTTAATTTTCACACAATAATAATAGGGAAATAAATACAATCAACTCATTGTAAAAGTTATTGTGATTATGTAAATATGTTTTCCTTTTGAGTTGACTGTTGCGCACTACCTACAATTTATAAACACTAAAAGCTTACTGTAATTACGAATTGGAATAGAAGTTTTAATTATTGTAATGTTATAAAAAGTTTGAGGTTCGCTCTTTCATTACTATGAACTGTAAACACTGAAACGTAGTTTCAATGAATTTTAACCTAGCTGCGTAGAATTCTGAAATAACTAAATTTAAAGGGAATAGCTTCAGGTGCATCGCATTCATTAAATTCGTGGCGTAATATTGTGATCACGTCATTAACGGTTTCGCGTAGTAATTAAGATTAGAAATTACAAATAATAAATCCACTATTCTCATATATTCACGTCAATATTGATTTCTCACAAACAATACCTCCGTCTCGCTCGCACGATTGCTTTCTGGTTCACGCCCGAGCAATGTCTATTTTCATATTTCTTTCCTTCTACACATGACCACTATTTATTTATTTCTGTTTGCCGTGTCGGCGTAACGTATATTTTGAAAATCAGTACGTATTAAAAACAATCTTTGAAACAATCTATATTTTATATTCAAGAAACAGAATTTGATAACGTAATAAAATGAATTTTACGTAAAAGACAGTCGAGTGCATGTTTTGCTCTTAGTGAATATGAATATTCCACGTGACGGCGTCGAAAAGAACGCATATTGTGTAAGTTATCCATCATGCATCGGTTCCTCTGCTCAAGTAAACAATTACCACCACGTGGACTACTTAAAATTCGTGTTGTTATTGTATGCATTTGGCTTATGTAGGAAGTATAGGTATATTATGTGTGTTTGTGTGAGTGTTATGACGAAATTCGTCCTTGGACACGATGTAGGTGTTTTCTGATGTGTGCCAGCTGATTAGTCAAGAGGCGGTGCCCAAATAACGTCATCGAACATGCAATTTATTGTTTTGTTTCAACTCACAGTTCTTGTAATACTTTGCCCTATTTATTACTCATGCACTCTTAAATTTTACTATTTCTATTTATACAATACTTCAGAAGTATACTTATAAGTATACTATATAAATAGAAGTAATCTAGCAGTATTTATTCTAGATTATCTTTTTAAGTTAATGCAGTTTTGTGTTGTTATTTATGTATAATGAATATGTTTATGTATTTGTTTATATTCTATCCTTAGAGCACAAAGGTGATATGTTTCCTACCATGATTTTAATAATATCCATTTTAAGCTCGTCGTACAATACAGCTATAGCGTGATCAAAAAAATTACCCTACCAACAATTCTTGTCTCATCGCTCTGAATTTTTTTTTAACGACAAATAATTATTCAATGTTGTTCCAAATTTTGGCATTCGATAACACTGTAAATATTATGAAGCATTTATGTAAATATAGTAACCATAGTTACAACATATACATAATGCGTTATTATGAAATAATTTTGTAAATGTATATGAAGTGAAATGGATCATTTGATCAACTGATTATACTAGGTTCAATAACTATTGTACGCAGTATAATCAAATATTGTAAAGTAATAATAAATATATATATATATAGAAATATAGAAAATAACCGAACTATATTCGTTAAACTTTATTATTAATTTTACAGATTATTGGTGCATTGCGTAGCGCATAACCTCCTCTGTAGCCACATGTTCTTGGATTGTTAATATTTCGTTTATTATTCGTGATATTGTTATTTGAGTGCAACGTGTTTAAATGTGAGTGACGATTTTTGAAATGTGCGATTTTCTGGAACAACGAGGCTACTTAAATTATTTCGTGAAACGTTTCAACTTTTAAAACAAGCAAAACGTACGCAATAATACGAATCCTGAACCAATTAACTATTAAGACGAGTTTTTTTCTTTTCAGTGTAGTAACCAATATTACATGAGATCAAATGTGAAAAATGGCGGAGAAAAAGAGAAAGTATTAAAGTGCCAGTCATACAATTGGCTAGCTAAATTATTATAGGGGCACTTCTGCTTATTTAGCTTAATGGTAAGATCCGTCTCTGTATAAATTTGTAGGGCGTCTTTGAAAACGAAATTTCATGTGTGATAGTGTGGCGTGTGCGTGTAGCGGTGACTGACCGAAGTTTGGCAATTCATGGGGCGAACGTGATGATACAACGTGTCACACATCTTATGTCTCAGAGGACACCCCCTCACTGTGTGTGTGTGTGTGAGTGTGTGCGAATTCTACTTTAGCTTTCTTGATTCTTGCAGAATAGTAGTGTATCAAGTACGTATCCATCCAAAATTGGGGACACACACCCTGTGCCTCTGCGTCTGACGGCTGAGGGTAGAACACATCTGCCGCCTTGTGGACGCTTTGCTGCGGCTGCGAAACTTTCTACATGCTTCCAGTCACGTCGCCTTTTTGCAGGAACGGGTTTAGGATTTATAACCCCTTTTTAGCTCGTTCTACGATTGTGATAGTGTTTAGTCTATGTTTGTTACATTCTCAAATCAACCCTGAATCCAAAAATATGTATAACTCATATATACTTGGATGTATATACCTCTTTTACGCGGTCGTACGACCTGAGCTTGTGGCCCCACCTTCTCTGAAGGTACCGGGCCGATTTTTACGACATTGGTACACATATAACCGTCGTATTATTAATCAATCGCCTTTATACTTCCGGCGTTATAGGGCCCTAAAATTTGGAGCTCTCCTTTTAGAAAAACTTTTCAAACAAAAGTTATTAGATATTTTTGTTATCATTAACTTTTATAAGCAATTTCTTCCTTTAACTCAGTAGTTTTCAAACTTTTTCGGTTCCCGGTGCCTTTAATGTATCTGAATTTTTCCACGGCGCCCCTAGTCAAAATATTGGTCTAACTAACGCGGTTACAGTGCATATTTGAAATATTCATATGGATACATGCAGTAGCGTACCTAGAGGGGAAGGGTGGTGCAATAGGGGCAGTCCACACCGGGCGGCACATATTTTTAAATATTTTTGTCTAAATTATATAAAAATTGACTCAGATAGGGCGGCAAAAGCTTTAGGTACGCCACTGCATACATGATTACATAGGAAATTTAAAAGAGCTACTTATAAAAGCGATTTCTTAGTTTTTCGAAAAAAAAGTTAGTAGAAATTTCAATATATTCAACTATTATAGAAGTTATTCTTTTTTTATCGCATGTCGTTTTCGAAATATTCTAAAAAGTAACCAGAGTACTTCCGTTACTTCCAGTAAAGGATTGTTCACAGCTAAAAAATTAATAATTTAACTTAGAAATTATATGTAATAATTCCAGTTTGTTGTATGACATACAAGGTTAACGTTCACAGCAACAAAATTTATCATAAATTGTGTTGTTCGGAATGCTAACATTGTTTGTCATAATACAAACTAGATTATTATTTGTAATTTTCTAAGCTTAATTACTAATTGTTTCGCTGTGAACAATCCTTTATGTCCGGCTAAGTGAAATGTTGCTTAAGATGATGTCGCAAATTGTAATTGCTGAGATTGTTTAGTAATGCAAGGAAAGTTGAGCGTTCACACACACACACACACACATACAGACACACACACACACAAAGACGTCATACGGAAAATAGTCAGATACAATTTAAGGATGGTAAAACGGAGTTTTCTTATATATATATATATATATATAATTCATATAAGAAAGTAATAAACAAGAAAATCAAATTCCTGCTATGTTTTTAGTCCAATATAAGGTTGATTCAAATCATCTAAGAGCCGGTGAATGAATCCTTCAAATAAATAATAAGGTTGAATATTTCATATACATGCAATCTACAAAATCAAGCAGGTTGATTTTTTTCTCGGTGTATATTAGATTTTTGAACGCACGATAACATTATAAATGAATAAAGACGAATGTATTATTGGATATATTCATTGCGAATGCAAAGCTCTGATCTGTGAGTTCTCCCAAAAGCTAAATAGCTCACCCACTCACAGACTCACACCAAAGGACCATCCAAACCGTAATCAACACTCCGTGACTATAGGGTACTGAGTTGGATGGTGAGTTCGAACCCGGAACCCGGTTACCGAATAGGGTAACTTAATTATGTAGGTATATTCCTGGGCTTGCATACGGCGTACACAACAGGATTCAAACGTACTAAGTTACGTTACGTTGCCGGATAATTTAGCACGATGTGCACCGTGGCAGGACATTACAAATAACAATCTAACCTAAAAGAAAATTGAGTGTAGATCACTCTACATTTTTACTTTCTTTTACAGAGTAATAAGTAAGTATTGTAATTATGCAAAATTTCGAACTCGAGATTTCAGCGGATATACATGTTTTGACCTTCTCTGAATCGAATGTGACTATTTTCGGAATGACGTCTGTCTGTCTGAGTGTGTGTGTGTGTGTGTGTGTGTGTCTGTGAACGCTCTAGGGCCAAAACTGTCGAACGAAAAATTATGAAACTTCAAACTTAAGACTTGTATACACCCTAGATGTGCACCTCTTATTTTTGAAAAGAATATTCAAACCGGTAGTTCATGTTTACTCTATACATTTTTTGTTCTATCTCCAATATCACTAGAACGGCTACACTTACGGCAAAAATAGTTATGTTCATAATGAAAGATAATAATATTTCGCACAACTTTTGTTTGAAAAGTTTCTTCATAAATTGTACCAGTTATGAGAAAACTGCTACGAAAAAACTCAAATATCTTATTTACGTTGCCATGGTGATTCCTACAATTGTGACAAATTTTATTATTTTTAAAACGAATCAACCATGAGTTACATCATTTGTTTCTTGTTTATAGAAAACAAACAAGCATTACTTTGACAGTTATCTGTATGAATTAATATTTAAAATATTGATTTCTTATTAGAATAAATTGTATCAGGTAAATTATTATAGAATCAATTTATATTATATATTTGCTGACATAATTAATTAACAATTTCAGAGTTTTACTGTGAAATTTGACTGTTTAAGAGTGAATACGATAAGTACTTCAAATTCAGATCCATTATAAATTGGTATAATTATCCAGTTATTTTCATTATATTATATATATATATATATATATATATATATATATATATATATATATATATATATATATATATATATATATATATATATATATATATATGTATATATATATATATATATATATATATATATATATATATATATATATATATATATATATGTATGTATATTAATATCTATCTATTGAACACTACGTAAAAGAAAGTTGAGTGCAGGCCACTCCAGATATTTTTTTTATCGTTTTCATGAACATTTTATACGAGTTTCATTACACAACTTTGGTTTGAATAGTTCCTACGAAAAAATTACCAGTTAAGAGAAAACTGCTACAGAAAATCCTTATTTATGTTCCCTAAGTTACGCATGTATAAATGAATCGTATGAACTATGCCTGTCAAGATTTTGACAGGGAAACAAAATTTGCAATCGGTTATAAGAAATAGATTGACTGAGAACGTGTTTCGAGCGTATTGTTTATTGAATATAAATATTGAAATATATATATATTGAAATACAGTACAAATTGAATATATTGATATGGTGAATGCAAGCACCAGTGCTTCCAGGTTGTGGCACCGGCGAACAACATTCATATTAAATACAATAATGAAAACGATAACAATGGTTAGAGTATAAAATCTATTGTTGTAATCATTCAACAATCAATCAATCAACATTTTAAATTTCAATATTATATTATTATTAATATTTTGTTTCACAATCTGTAGAAATTTTATAAAAATGTTTCATAATTTTTGGAAGATTTCTTGGATAAAAGAAAAAAAAAATGAATATTTACTTATATTATTATTTTTTATAACCCCTGGGCTCAAAATTTGAAAAAAACTTTGTCATAAAATATTTAGTGAAAAAATCTAATTCATTTTTAATTTTGAATAATTTTAACCCAAATTTCGTCATTATAATCGAAAGATTAAAACAAAATACTATATAGTCGAGATACTGAGGCAACGGACTTGCGTCATAGACAGAAGTTACTAGATTAATGACGTCATGAGTACAGACGTGTTTACACTACTAAAATCAATTGGCTGACACAAAATTAGGCTAGAATAATTAGAAGGTATGTAAAATAAACTTAGTCTTGAACAGCACTGATATGAAAAAGGAATATGAAGGAATATAGCTAGCACAATAAACGAAAACATAAACTGCAAAAGAATAAACCAAAACAAAATAATATAAATATACAACAAAACATATAAACATTTATATTTACAAAAGAAATAAAATGTGCTTACCTGTAAAAACATCCCAACATTTCCGACTTCTAGACACATTTTTACATTTACCACATGTATCGACGGCACTCAAATCCGGTAGGCTACGAAATTCTTGCACTGTATCGTCTACAACACTAATTCGATTTAAATTTTCACGGGAGTTTGTCTCGATAATCAACCGGTCACTAGATCGATTCACTTCTGCGGTATCACTTAAATCGTGCAAATTACTACGCGAACTGTCATTATAAATATCAATTAGTTTGTCACTTGATCGATTAAGCGCTTCAGTACTATCACAAGTTAAAATAATCGCGGGAATCGTTAATGTATTCGCATTACTACAACTAGTGCCATCTGTGTGTGGCGGTATTAAACTAACATCTTTGGTTAATGTCATGCTAAAAGCACGCCGCAATTGTATAACTTCTCCTTCCTGTTTTGATTGTTCAGAAGATTCGCTTACTGAACGTTTGCGATCGGGAAGTTTGGAAGATATTTTGTTTACGTCCATTTTTGAAGGCTTTCGTTCGACTAATGATATATTTTCCTTCGGGCTGGATTCGGAGGAGTTTGAGTATATGTCTATGGACGAGGTTGATGGCATTGGTTCGAATTGTTTCTTCTTGTTTTTCTTCCGGATTTTCGTTGTTTTTTTTTGTGATTTTGATTCATGGTCTTCAATCATTTTGGTAGATAAATAAAAAATAGCTTTTTACAAAATTTGCTATTGTCAACTTAATATTATGAATTTCTTCTTCGCAAAGAATTGTCTGAAACAATAAAAATAAATGATACACTATTTTACACAATTACACAAAATTATATAAACAATAACAGTTCTAAATTAAGTTAAATGCCATGAAGTACATACGGCCATCTTTACAAAATGTTATCTACAATAAGTGTTACTTAATGTAGAGCGCGCACACACACTGCCGTCATTCCGAAAATAGTCGGATTCAATACAGTTATGTCTGAAACGTGTATTTACGTTAAAATCTCGAGTTTGCATTTTTAATAATTACACTGTAGTTCCACTAGGTCCAAGAAAGAAAAGAATACTTTCTTCTAAATGTAATAAATTTTGATATCTGTAATTCTATTATACTATAAGCCAATATTATTTCAAATTTTCCAGTTTAAGTTTATAGTACAGTTTACCGTAATGCAAATAGCAAATATTATCCCCTTTTAATGCTGCAAATTCAATCCAGCACAGCGCATATGTAAGTTTGGTTGCCCCACAACGATTTCAGTTTAAATAACAAAACCGAATGTTCAATAGGTGTATTTTTATATTTGACATAAATTCTTCATTCATATAGTTTAAATTTGGTTGATATTACAAGTAATATTAAATCTGTAATCTTAATCTTAATTCTGTTCATACACTAAAATAAAAATGTGTGTACATTTCCATAACTTATGTAAAATTACAAACAAAATTCATGCATTTTTACTGGATGTCTACTTTTTTTTTTAATCTACAACGTTTATTCAGATTGTGAAGCCAAAAGTCAATAATAAATTATGCAAAATAATAATTTTAAATTTAAATTATTGTAGCACATACGAGTACATATGAATTAAATTTAATATTTGCATGATTGCAACAATCAATTCTGTATCCCAAGTTTGTAAATCAATCTATAGTAATTGAATTAATTATTTTTCAAAATCAGTTGATATAAACAGAAGATAAACAAATTAAACACTATTTCGCTAATTCACAAATTTAAATCACCTACAATTAATTGATTTCAAATCACAATTCAAAACGAATTGAAGTCATTTTGACATTTGCAAGTCTATTATTTGAGTTCGTGTTATAAGTCATTAATCAAAAGGAATTAATGCCAATTTATCAATTACAATTCTGTTATAATTCAAAAGGAATTGAAGCCTTTTTGACAATTACAAGCCTTTTATGTGATTTTATATTATAAATCCATTACTAAATTTTTATAATTCAAAAGGAGTTTTGACAATTACAAACTTTATATGTTTAAAAATCAACAACAAAAAAGAATTAAAACCAATTTTATATTTTTCAATTAGAAATATTTCATATAACTTTCAACTTGATATGTGATTTAAAGCCATTCAGCCTTTTTAACGTTTATAAATTTTTGGAGGTTTGAAGCATTTTTGAGTGCATGAAACCATTTTGGCCATTGATTAATTCATAAATTCATAAATTAAATCCCTTTCTAATACCTTTTGATTTGAATTCCTGACCAGCTCTGATTATAAATAAGTTTTCTTATTTATATATAAGTGCTAAAATAATGTTTTTTATTCAATGGTTATAAATAGATTTTCTTCTTTAAAAACCTCAGTGGTTAATGAACTGTTTTTTTTTATAAAAAAAGAAATCATCCACAGAAGATTTTATTTGGTGAGCTGAAGGCATAATTAGAGTAAAACATAACTAAAATAATGAGTTCAATAAATAATGACACATCATTTTAAGATTACTATAATAAGCGATTCAGTAAATCGCAAATACGTCAATTTAATATTCTATTTATTTTTATTGAAAAGTTCAAACTTGCAGGTCATTGCGTAGTACAATTTTGTGATAGTATTTTTTTTATATAGTTAATTGAGTAATTTATCATAGAGACTTTAATATATACTGTGACAGTTGCAAAATCAGAATTGATTCACAGATTATTTATTACACTCTTATTTCAACGATAAACACAAATAAATATAAACTTCTCTAAACATATCCGAACTAGAATATCCAACTGATCAAAATGATGAATACAGTTTCAATATTATAAGGTATATAATATTTCTAATATTGGGAATGTAATTATCGTAAAACAATTTGTATAGTGAAATTAAACGAAGGTCACTTCAGATTTTTTCTGTGTGCATGTTTGTCGTGTATATATTATAGTTAGTTTCATTAGTAATTTGCTGAAAATTAAAAAAAAGTGTAATGGATATTGTGCGAAAGAAATCTATAGCGTGGCTATGCTATTTTACTTTTTAATCGTATGCAAATGTTCTGAATGATAACATGTACTATTTTATGTAGTATATAGGTCACTAGGGTAATGGTAGTTTGTCACGAAAAACGAAAAATGCATGTTGCATTCAAACAGAACACCCTCTAGTTACCAACTCGAAATTACTAGCTTCCTAGCCAAATATGTAATTTAGTTCATTTTCATATTGAGATCGACACACGAAGGGGCTGACGCCTGCTTGTGACATTGGCTCCCTTCAGGCTAGGAAAACTACTTTTTGAATATTAATTTCAGTGATTATGTGATTTTCTGTATAAAATAATATATTTTTACTTTCTTTTACGAAGGAATAAGTAAGTATAGGGATCATTAAAACAACCAACTCCCATATCGTCATTATATTCACTTTAAAATCCAATATTAGAAAACGTATTTTCTTTTTAGCTGATGATACTTCCAATATTCATGATATATACATAAGTATGTATTTGTTCCCCGTGAAAAGCCTCCATTGTGTTACAACACATCATATGTCTTATCGATGTTTATAATGCGCATGCGTACAATGCCATCAAAATCAAAAGTGAAATATTTTGCGACACTGATGTCTTGTATTTTCAAATTATCACAATATATGCAAATATTGTATGTAACATACATACATATATATGTATATGTGTAAAATTGAAATTGATGAGCCGTGAACGGCTGGACCGCAATTTGAATGCGAAAATTGACAATGGTTTACATACATACATACTTTAGCTTCCATGCTTCCATCCCTAAGGACAATTAGCACGACCCTAGGGATAGAGCTCGCCGCTCGGCCCATCTATCAAGTGCCTGTCAAAATGTCCGATCGATTCTCTGATATTCACTTTATTGAGTGGAACCATGACAAACTTGTCACGCCAATCAGACTATTTTAATGAAATGTATATAGGAAAAATTGGTAAATAACAGAATAGTCATTTGGTCTTAGTTTTACTAACTAGTTGAGAAAACTAGGAAAATCTAGCATAAGTGTAGACCAATGCCTGTAGGTCGTCGTATTTTTTATTCAGTGGATGGCTTTTTCATTAATTATATGGAAAATATGTTTTAAACCATATTGTTTAAAGAAGAAATATAATGTAAAAGATAATAATGACATTGTTATTGATTGATTGCAGCAATAGCAAGTCTTTTTGAGATTTTAATGGTAGTATTAGGGTGCTCCGAATTCTGGAGCCCCATTACACCGGACAAGAAAAGGCAATAGAATTAAAATGCGACGGGAACTTTGGCCCCCCAAATAATATGTGTACCAAATTTCATTAAAATCGATCCGGTACCTTCAGAGGACCGCAACAGTCACAAACTCTGGTCTTTCAACCGACCAAGCGAGCGAGATACAAAAATTGGCATATTTAATTTATTAAATAAGTGTTATGCTAAATGTATTTTAACGATGAAATTTAACTTAATCGACGCAGTTAATAATTATATATATATATATATATATATATATATATATATATATATATATATATATATATATATATATTGCTGCGCAAATATTAATTAATTTAATTTCTTGAATATTTGTAGCTTTATGACATTTTGAAACTTCTCATTTAAAGGACAAATATAACAATTTCATTATACATACAAATATATATATATATATATATATATATATATATATATATATATATATATATATATATGTATGTATAATGAAATTGTTTTATTTGTCCTTTAAATGAGAAGTTTCAAAATGTCATAAAGCTACAAATAATCAAGAAATTAAATTAATTAATATTTGCGCAACAATATTGTTTATAAATTACCGTACTAATTAAATTCCCATTCATAATAACTAAGGTAATAAAATATAATAACATTTGTCAATTATACAGTTTAATTTTATGTGTTCGCTATAAGCTAAAGAGCATTACCATTGAAACATTCCAGTATTTGTGTACACCAGTGGTCGCAAACTCATAAGTCTCTCGAGCCACATATAATATTATGTTTAATTTGAGAAATTACATTTACCTCGTGTTTTAATTCCCTAATTTGGTACCCTAATATACCACGGGAGCAGGATAGGGTACTAATATATATACATATATATATATATATATATATATATATATATATATATATATATATATATATATATATATAACACCGTTAAATGGAGAAAGGACAAAGAATGCATAGAGTAAACTGCATTTCCGGTTTGAATATTCATTTCAAATATAGGATGTGCACATCTAGACCATATACAAGTCTTAAGTTTGAAGTTTCACAATTTTACGTTAGACAGTTTTGGCTCTAGAGTGTTCACAAACAGACAGACAAACAGGCAGATGTAATTCTGAAAATAGTCACATTCGACTCAGTGAGGGTCAAAACGTGTATTTCCGTTGAATTCTTGAGTTCAAATTTACTTATAACGTATAAGACAGTAAAAAATAAAATATAGCGTTTCCAGTGGTATATTTGAAAATCAATTCAACTAATTCGCAACCATGTCGTACCGATTTCACATTTCAATTCAATGGATACCAATCTGTTGTATCTTGTGCGACATGTGGTGCGCCACTGTGTCCCCGTCCCCGATCGAACAAGAGGGAGTCACGATGAATGTTTTGCATTCGCGCCCCCAACTTCACTTCACATTAATATACAACCATCGCGATTTTAGCGAGTCGCTCACTCTTCGACTGTGTGTGTGTGTGTGTGTGTGTGCGCGCACTGGACCCGTGCAGGAAGCGTGTCTGTAATACTGACCTAGATATTCCTGCCACCATCGAGCGGGTATCGAGGCGGTTAAATCAACCCTAAACAACGCATTCACGATGCGACCTAAACCCAATCATGTATGCATCACTGGTGTATTCATTTTGAAAAACAATTCATTTTCTATCAATAGAACTCGCAGAATACATAATTGAAAATACCATAGACTTGAGTAAGACTACATTAATATAGACAGAAACTATCGGAATAGACACAATTTCGTAAAAAAAAATACACAATTGTATCAGTAATAACTATTTATTTAACGAGCGGCAAATCAAAAAACTATTTTCTAATTTTGTTTAGACCGATTTTACAACTTTCAATCGATGAAATTATTTTCAATTGTAAAATCAAGTAGGTACGCTTATTTGGCTTGCTAATTTAATGTTTGGTTAAGATCATCAGGTATGTTTAGTTCGAAGTAATGCCGCTTCACTCTGTGCTATTTCTGATGGTGGCGCTACCATCAACTTTGAATATTCATACAACCAGTATTAGAAATCAGCTATTTTTATACTACAATCAAAGATATTCCCTCGAATATTGACTATTTATTGAATAAAAAGCTATTTCAAACACATTGCTACAATTTTTGTCTTAGTAATTCCATAAAACTACTCAAACAAAGAAAAATTAAAGCTATTTATTTAAAAGAAAAAAAAAAATATATATATATATATATATATATATATATATATATATAATATTTTCTTTTATTCTATTTATATCATTATGTTATTTTACTTCCATTGTGCAACAAACAAATCATTATTTAATGCATCTATAATCAGTGTTACTAATCTCTATTTTTACGACCATAACACAATAATAACGGCCCAGAAGATGAGTTCATGTATTTCCAATCAGCTAGATAGAAAAACATTGACGTTTTATGTCAGGATGTTAGATCAAGACCATATCTAAACAAAATAGTGCTCCGTACCAATAGTATTGCGTTAAAATCACGCTATAAAAGTCAGATACAATATTTATTTATATTACTTCTAATAACTAAACTATTAAATCTGACATAAAAGCCAAGACAATTATTATTAATGGTTTTTTAATTAGATTTACTAATCGCCACTTTTAAGCATACATGTATTTCAAAATTAGATAAAAATAAAAATATGTCAATATTTGACGTTTCAAAGACGTATTAATCAGGATATCTGTACAAAATAACGCTTCGTAATCATATCTTAAAATATTTAGATGTGTCATAATTTTTCGAGGCTTTATATCTCCGGAAATATACGAGCGATTGGATTTAAACTGCTAACGGATTCAAAAGGGATGCCAAAGAATATTTGCAGCAAATTTGGCTCAAATCGCTCTGGTACCTTCAGAGGAGTAGAGGGCACACGTTACCAGTCCATTGTAGTATAGAGGTCACTGATGTAACAGTAAATACATCTTTAATTAAAGTCAGAATTTGCCGGAAAATCCAATTTTCTTAAAGGGTACGATTTCAGTAACTCTGTTTTATACGAATATTCAAAGTGAATGGTGGTTCCACCTACAGAAATAATTTATGGCGGAACTAAATGAAATATATTTCGTATAGGTAAATTCATGTGGGAACGTTAATTATTGTTAGAGTGCTTTTTGATTAGTTGGGGGATACTCCTTTACCAAATTTATAACCAATCAATACTTGATCCAATATACATATAGTGAATGACAATGGCCAAACTAATTGTATATTTACTTGCAATTTACTAGAGTGTACCACACATAGTGATTCAATTAATGTACATTATTTGTTGTTATTTGATTTTACTGAGGTTTCACTAAATTAAATGTTTAATTGGCACCATATATTCTGTATTTTACTGGCTAATTGGCATTTCAGCTAAACGATACCGTGATTAGATGTTTGCATATGCAAAACCCCGTATTTATTTTGCAGTTTATATCCTCATCTATATTATTTAATTATAGCTTCAGGAATTCAAAATGAAAATCACATTAGTTGTTTATATGTTTTATTTATTCTGACTCTTATACGCTATCTATAAAAACAAGATTTGGTACGCGTAAAACGCACCAACGCGTAGAACTCGCCTTTAGGTAACATATGCGTTGCGTGTAGTGGTATTTAATTATTATGGCCTGTTGGTAAACAATTTGAAAAAATCACTCATGTTTTTAAGGAAGAACACCTATTTATAACCTTTGATATTTGAAGAAATAAAATAATAATAAACAATAATGAAAATGAATAGATTCTTGTTGAATTGGCAAACTTGGTATCAGAATTGATTGTTGCAATCAAATGCCAATGAACGCAAAACATATGTATGAGATATGCGTTATAATTTAAATTCGAAAATAATTATTTTGATTATTATTTTCCGGCCATTCGGTTCACAATCTGAACATACATCAACAATATTTAAAAATATATTATTATGAATATATCAACTTTCAAAATTATTATATTTTTATAGTTTTTGGGTTCACAATTGGAAAGCATAAAATATTATAATATATGTTTTGTATATTTTTCTGTAATTAACAAAATTTTACCGTGGGCGTGCTTACAAATTCGGGGTCATATAACTCCGGATGTATTTAAACTTAAACTATTTGTATATACGAATATAATATATATTTATTATATATAGTAATTTGGAAAAAACATTTCTTTTTTAATATATGCAAATAGATGAATGAAAAATTAATGTTTCTTGGATCTGCGTTGCACTTGTCTAATGTTTATACAGTGTAAACAAGTCTTCGCAATAATAAATCATTCTAAATTTAACATGTACTCTGAGAATACTATCTAAATTCAAACGAATTACTTTTAGTTAAAACAATATGTACAGTCAAATTTCAAATACGTAGAAAAATTCAAGAAAAGACGATCGAGTTATATCAAAAATTTGATCTAAAGAATACATAAATTAAATGCACGAAGTTCGAATCGAATGTCAATTGGAAAAAAATTGATAAGATTTTAGAAATTCTTAGAAAATACGCACACGTTTGAATTACGCATATCTTTTTTTTGTGTGTGCTTTAGCAAATTCTAAAATAAAAATAAAATCATAAATCGATTTTCTTGATAGTTTTGTAATTATAAAATAATTCAACCGCAATATTTTTATTTCGAATAAGGTAGAATTTAATCATTGATAATAATTATTATAATACAAAGATTGGAGATAGCTCCAATGCCTCCGGCTCGCCTTAGAATTAGTATATAATAAATCTCGGCTAAAAATAAACTATTTTAATTTCTTATAAAGAAAGTATGGAGATCATAAATAAAATCGCTTCCTAGATTGTAATGTATATAGCCGTTTAGAGGTCTCCTTTGCATTTTGGACTATTTTCACAATGTCTGTGCGTGTGTGGGTTGCAAAACAAAACTACTATGTCCAAAACAGCGATATTACGTATTTGAACTTAAGATTTATTAGCGAAGAGCTATTAGTTTTGGACGTAATCGCAAGATTTGAAGTCGTTTCTTTTCAGTATCTTCAAGTCAAGGGCGAAGCAAGGCCCAGAATACTAGAGGGAGGGAGATTCTTCATAATTATTTAGATTTATAACATAAATGCATAAATCTGATTAATGGCTATAATTTTTTCAATGTTATCTAAAATCCTGCGTGGAGGGTGATCACCCCTCTCTCTCTCTTGTATCCGCCACACTCCAAGTGGGTTTTATTCGACTTGTCGACTTTTATATACATATATAATTAATTTATTTAAAATGGGAAACGTAAATGTAAGCAACTTATTTCAATAGGCGATTTTTGAGTAAAACAAAAGTTACTAGACATTTTTATAACTTTTATTTTATTAGTTGCATTTTTCTCGTATCGATTCCGAGATATTGAAGTAGTAGCAAGAGTAAGCTGTTAATTCCGGTTAAAATACTGTTTTCAAAAATAGGACGTGCAACATATACAAGTCTGCAGTTTAATATTTCATAATTTTGACCTCTACAGTTTTTGGCTAGAGCATTACCACACAAACACACACACCGATACAAACCCTCACAGGAATAATTCCGATAATATTCAAATTCAATGGTCAAAACGTGTATATCTGTTTAATATTCGCTATTATTCATGATTGCAATACTTCCTTATATATATTTGTATAAGAAAGTAACAATTATTCCAGAGATGGTCAGAACGTGTATGTCTGTTTAATCTTGAATTCGCACTTATTCATGATTGCAATACTTCCTTATATGTATTTGTATAAGAAAGTAAAAATGATTCCCGAAAATGAGTGTTAAATTCCGTACTCAAATGATGCAAAACAATAAATTAAAAATAAACAAACAAGTGAGGAAATTTGAATGTGGTAGCCTTGACAGGAACCAAAATATGTACACAAAAAATGATGCAACTTACCGTACAAATAAAAATAAAAACACAACAGACTAAAAACGAAATAAAATATCACGAAATCACATAGAACTACAAAAAACGTTTGACTACAAATGCACTACTAACAAAACACACATAAAACTGTACTTAAAACAAAATCGTACACTTAATTCATTTCGTGTTAGGACAGTTCCAAACATGATAATGCCACCAAGATAACGCGCGCAAGAAAGATAATCGAAATGTTTACTTTTTTCAGATGACGCTGTACGCGCGTCGTTTAAAAATCGACTTTTTCTTTGTATTTTTCTATATCGCGTCTTGTTACACCGTACTTAGAAATGTTTCGACTTATGTTCTTATGTATAACACGTGGTTTCACAATGTTGGCGCGCCGGCGAATGGCGCTTCGATCGCGGCTGCCGGACAAACTAAATCGTCACATGACCTCTCTACTCTATCTGTGCTCACATGGGGGAATTCATAAATAATTAAATTTTCATTAATAATAATAAATATTCATTGATAATTTTGCTAATCAGACATAAACTAAATATTTGTATCATTTTTTATTTATCTCATAGTATAGATTGTAATTCTACAGCCAGAGACATTTGATTTCAGAGAATCGACTTGCCATAAATAAAAAGGTTTGTAATTTTGTAGATTTTAAAACAAAGTCATGTTCTTCTTTGATGTATCCTCCAATCTCCAAAGTACATAAATTATCATTTACTTTCGCAATGTCTTCAGCTCGCCTCACAGCAAGCTTTTAGTTAATCACTTAGAAAAATAGAAAAAATTAAATCCGTTTTAAAATTTAACGACTTCATCTTGAATATATTAATTTAGGAAAAAGTACACGCCTTATTCTTTCTCAAATGTAAAGAACGACGGGTTTCGTTTCATTTCTAAATAATCTTCATGTATGCGTTGCACTGTAAAAAATTCAAGTAAATTTACATCACTTTTACTGTAAGACTACAACTAAAAAGTAATTTTATGTAACTTTTCTATAATTTTGTATAATTCCATCATTTCTAACTGCAATTGTACATTGTAAGTATTGTATATTTACAGTCACTTTTAACTGTGTGAATCAGTGGCCCCGGAGCACGCTGGCCCTTTAAAAATTCCATAAGAGGTTCAAAAATAAATAAATATTTGTAAATTATATAGAAATTCGTAAATTATATAGTTATAGGTATATTAAATACATACGTATATTACATAAATTCAAGCCCCACTGTTTCAAAATAGTTCTGAACCTCTGGTGTGAATGTGAAGAGAAAAAATATCTATTGTGATCAGTACAATAATTTCTTATAAAAAAACTGACTGTTTCTTAAATTTATTTTATATTTATGCAACGATTGTTATGAAACAATATAAAGATATATAGTAACCAGTGAAATGTAAATGTAAAATCGTTATTATCAAACGCTATTTTCCAGTGATTGGCATTTTTCATGAAATAAGTTGCTAGAAATTTCAAACCCTGTGATTTTTATAAGAATATTTATTTTCTCTAACTCATGCCATTTTCGAGATATACAAAAATTACTAAGAGCAAACCATTACTTCTGGTTAAAATATTGTTTTCTACTGGGATATATACGAGTTTTAAATTTAAAGATTCTTTTTTTTATATATATATATATATATATATATATATATATATATATATATATAATCACATCAGCCACACACATGCACAGACGACATACCGAAAATAGTAAGATTCAAGTCAGAAATGGTCAAAACGTGTATTTACGTTGAAATCTCAACTTCGAGAATTTGTATTACTATAAAATTTCTTATAACTGTATATGTGTTTATAAGAAAGTATTATAATAACAAAACAAGCCTAAGTCCAACGCACCTATGCGTCCAGCTCGCCTTATAAGTACTATATGCGATGCGAGCAGAAGTTTTTAATTATTATAGCCTTTTGGTTAACAATTTGAAAAAAAATTACAGATATAAAAAGTATTACAATTTTTTGTAGATTATTTTAGTAAAAATCAAGCTTAGGTCCAACGCACCTATGCGTCTAGCTCGCCTTATAAGTACTATATGCGATGCGAGCAGCGGTTTTTAATTATTATGGCCTTTGGATTATCAATATGAAAAAAATCTTAGAATTATTAGTAGAATTTTTAAGTGCTTATATTATTTTTATAGGAGCAGTATTAAGAGGGGCTTCAAATTTTGGAGCCCTATAACTCGGGAAGTATACGGGCGATTAGATTTAAACTGCGCGCGGATTCAAATAGGATACCAAATAATATGTGTACCAAATTTGGTGTGAATCGCTCCGGTACCTTCAGAGGAGTAGAAAGCACAAATTTGGTCTTACAAGCGACGACTAACATCCAAGTATATGAGTTATATATATTGATGGAATCTGGACGACGAGATAAACACGTTTTGTGAATACAATTTTTGATCCCAGAATGCTACAGATACACGACCGGATGCTTTAGCTTCTTCGGTACTTCGTACGGCGTGCTAAGGTTTGGCCGATATAAAACGAATGTCAGGATCCGGCGATACAGTCAAATAAACAAAACTATCTGGAGTGGCCTGTACTTGACTTTCTTTTACGTAATATACAATCCTATAAGAAAGTAAAAAGAAAATCCCAATATTTTATTGTAATTAATTTTATTTATCAGATTACAAATGGCAGGTAAAATTGTGATGAGCTCGCAATTTTAATTCATCTAATCAAATCTGCACAATGCTTCGTATATATATAAGACACAGTTCGACAAGTAAGTGTAGAATGGTGTACCCCCGTATAGGATACGTGCTAAATTTAAAGTGCTATTTCTGATGTTGTCCCAGTAAAATAAAAGCCACACCGATCGCATTCATTTCATGTTAAAAACAGTAATATCGGTGAACTCTACATGAATTCGTGTCTGTCGAAAGTCTAACACAAATTTCGACGAACATTCTACAAATCGGTTTCAACTTCCAATCATTTTTCCATGATTCAGTTTTAAATTGTGATTTTCTCGTCGAATTCTAATCAAAAATGGGCACCACAAATTTTAACGATCGCTTGTATACGACAATGTGTAGTGAGCGTACATTGCAATCAGATACAAACGGTTTCTTTTTACAATTTGCCGATAATGTTATCATTTTCGCTGGTTCTGATTGGTTGACAAATACTTTTGCAAGCATTACGACGAATCGGGGACGAATTGAAGCTTTGTTTAATGATAAACAGGTATTATTTTATTTATAAGGTACATTAATCCATTGTTGCATTTATACATATGAATTTTTATATTTAATAACGAACAAGTTGTAGCACGTGTTAACTGTCACACGCAGTAATAAAACTTGCAGTAACCATCTTGTCGCCAAATGCCAAATACATGCCAATAAAGCATAAAAATTAGATTGTCAATTTTTACTTTCTTTTACGAAGTAATAAGTAAGTATAGGGATCACCAAAAAAATCGAACTCGAGATTTCAACGGATATACACGTTTTGAGCTTCCCTGAATCGAATGTGACTATTTTCGGAGTGACGTCTGTGTGTGTGTGTGTGTGTGTGTGTGTGTGTGTGCGTGTGTGAGTGTGTGTGTATGTGAACGCTCTAGAGCCGAAACTGTCCAACGTAAAATTATGAGACTTCAAACTTAAGACTTGTATATGGTCTAGTTGTGCACCTCCTATTTTTGAAAAGAATATTCTAACCGGCAGTGCATGTTTACTCTATGCATTTTTTGTTCTATCTCCAATATCACTAGAACGGCTGCACTTATGGCAAAAATAGTTATGTTCATAATGAAAGATATTAATACAACTTTTGTTTGAAAAGTTTCTTCAAAAAATGTACCAGTTACGAGAAAACCGCTACCGAAAATTTTAAGAATCTTGTTTACGTTGTCATGGATTCGAATGTAGCTTAATAAATCGGATCATCTGCGCCTGTCAATATTTCGACAAGAAAACAAAATGGTCTGAATTAGATAAATGACATTACAGAATATTTCTGTAGAGAATTGTTTAGTTTTGATAGTTAGTACTTCGAAACCATTACAAATTGGTATTGGTATAATTTTCAACCCATTCATTTATATAAGGTAAGCTTGGTTTTTTATATTGTTTCTGTTGGATTATTATTTCTTTATATTATATTTTTATAATCAATAAATATTGATGAAAACTACGTAAAAGAAAGTCCCGCGTTAGCCACAACCCATTTTTTTTATAAATAATATGCAAAATTTGGTGCTCAAAAATACCAATAAATTCTACATGAAATTCTAGACCTAAGATCTACAAAGTTTCTTCAAATTGTGATTAAAACCAATCTGGATTGCGTTTCATTTGACTTTCTTGTACTTAGTTTTCACTATAAGTATATTATTATATTATTGTGTTATAATTCATTTCAACATTTCCATAAATGATATTTCCAATATCAATTTATGTAAACGAAAAAGTAACATTGTTATTTTCAAATGGGACATTTCAATAAATGGTACATTTTTCGATAATAAATCTCAAACAAAAGTTACTAGATATTTGAATATCTTTAACTTTTATAAGTATCACTTTTTCTCTGTCGCACACGCACTTCCGGTTGACGGTTCATATATCTTTATAAAAAATAGGAGGTTTTCTCTAAAGTACGAAACATATTTCTATGTTCCACAGTAGTAGAGCGTTCACATACGGACCGACAGACATACAGACACACAGACAGACGTATTGGCCATTAGACAAAATATATTCAGGGAGCCTCAAAGCAGCGATTTACATTACAATTTCGAGGTTGTTTACAGTACTATCTTTTATACATTACGTGTAAGAAAGTAGTAATTAATACGAAATAATAATTTAAAATTCACAATATTCATTACACACAAACAGACAGACGTATAGACGTTATTGGAAATTAGACAAAATATATTCAGGGAGCCTCAAACCAGAGATTTACATTACATATTCGAGGATGATCACACTACTATCTTTTATACATTAGGTTTAAGAAAGTAGTAATTAATAAGAAATAATAATTTAGAATTTACAATATTCATTACACACAAACAGACAGACGTATAGACGTCATTGGAAATTAGACAAAATATGTTCAGCCTCTAAGCAGAGATTTACATTACAATTTCGTGGTTGATCACAGTACTATCTTTTATACAATACGTGTAAGAAAGTAGTAATTAATAAGAAATAATAATTTAGAATTTACAAATTCATTAAAATATGTAGAGTTTATCAAAAATCTTATTCAGATTTTGAACCCAAAGGCCAAAATACAAATATTAACAATAATTAGTTTAAATTTTGAAACATTGTAGTGTATAAACATGTATTGTTACAATTAATTCTGTATTCGATGTTTGTAATTCAATTGCTTTCATTATTGTTCTTATCATTTTATTTCTTCATAAATCAGTGTTTATAAATACAGTATTTATAACCGATAATGAAGCAATTGTAATTACTTGAAAAAATGTTTGCTAGATACTGGATTTTTATCAACCTAATAGATTATACGGCGAGCTGACGGCATTGGTGCCAGTACCAATGCTTGTGGCTGATAATATAATTGATTTCAGATAAAAGAAATCGTGTGCGAGACACTTTCTCATGTCCAGTGCGTTTATCGTAAGAAGAATGCAAAAGTCGCTCGTACTAAACGGTTTGAGGCTGATGTGTTTCTTCAAAAAGGGAGCCCTAATAAAGCTCTTATTCTCTATTGTCAAAGTGTTTTGCGTTCTACACCAAAAGGTACTTACCTTTTTCAAATATTCCATTACATTATATCAATGACCATATTTTATGTTATTATCATAACACCCTGCAGATCCCGAAGTTTGTGTTCATGTATTTTCTAAAATAGGTGTAGATTTGTTGACGGATGCTGGCAGAACATTAGCATTAGCGTTATGGGGTCGTTCACGAGCGCTTATAGAGCTTGGCGAATTCACAGCCGCATTAGCCGACCTTCAACTTGCCCTCAAGGAAGGACTCCCGGATAAATACCGACCGGAACTTTACTTGCGCATGTCCGCCTGCTACCAAGGTCACGGTGAACACAATCGGGCAAAAGTCGCACTCTCCCTAGCCGAGAAGTTATTTGGGAAAAACCTAGAAACGATGCAAAACTTAAAAGACAACCTGAAAGTTGGCCAACCACCAAAAAAAAATGATCGAAAAGGTATTTAACACATAAATACAATCAGGTATTTCAAAGGTTCGACACCACGTGTGTCATCATCAGGAATGTGTTAGCAATGCAATATTATTCTTTTCAAAAACGTTTTATCCGAGAAAATTACAGACCCACTACCAAACACTATTGTAATAGAGGGTTGTAAATAAAATATACTTAAATTTCGTTATAAAAACAGCAATATTTCCAACAAATCTAAAACTTTTAAATTTTTAGTGTTACCTGAAGTATCAGAGACGCACCATAATGACTTTGAAACCGCTAGTTCATTGTTATCACTAAAAGAAGATGCAAATATGGGTAGATATTTCGTAGCACAAAAAGAAATCTCAACCGGTGATACCCTTGTAGTGGAGCCACCAAGTGCAGCATGTTTGTTGCCAGAATGTTTTGGATCGCATTGCCATCACTGTTTTCAACGGTAACCATTTTATTTCCTATATCCTGCACAAACTAAATATCTATATTTGTAGTCTGCTTGCTCCTGTTGGATGTCCAGAATGTGCAAGCCTGGCGTTCTGCTCGCTCGAATGTAAAGACAAAGCAGTCGATACTTACCATAAATTCGAGTGTAAAATCTTGGATATGCTAATCGGTTCTGGTATGAGTATATTGTGTCATGTGGCACTTCGAATGATCACCCAGGATGGTTTGGAGCGGTGCTTGGAGAAGCATAATGACAAATCTTCGGATGTGATTCAGTCGCTTTGTAGTCACGCCGATGAAAGGGAACCCAGGGACTTGTTGCAGCGAAGTTTGATGGCCGCTTTTATACTTCGGTGTTTACAAAAGTGTGGATTTTTCCCCGATAGAGAAGGCGAAGATGAGAGTAAGATAACTCAGATATTCGTTCATATGAAATACCATTTTATGTTTACTTTTAGTGCATTTGTGCGAAGAAGAACTCCAAATTGCAGATCTCCTGCTGTTGTATTTACAGATTTTACAATTTAACGCTCATGAAATATTAGAGACAAGAATTGCACCCACACATCGTTTTCAAACAGCTAAAAATGCTTACATTGGTGTAGGCATATATCCGACTATAGCACTATTCAACCACGATTGCTATCCAGGAGTTTTAAGGTGACATAAATAGCAACTTTAATTTGAAAATTATTTATATATATATTATTATAACGAATCCAATTTAATTATACTTTTTTCCTAAAATATCACAAAATTTAGGCTACGCTTATATATTCTTTTCCTTTTTACAGATATTTCGTGGATAAACAAATGGTTATTAAAGCTTCGAAGCCGCTGAAACCTGGCGAAATTGTGGCTGAAAATTATGGACCAATATTTTTGAAGAAGAATCTAGCCGAGCGACAAAGATCTCTACAGTCGAGATATTGGTTCAAATGCCAGTGCAAAGCATGCAAAGAGAATTGGTTAGGATTGGATAAACTACAAAATAGGCATGCCCGATTCAAGTAAGGGATTCTAATAGCTACTGGGTTAACCCGTGGGCACCGCGTGCCCATAGCATAGTTCATTCTTCATCGATATAACAATAATATAATAAGCGTTCTGCATTTATTTTTACATTCATTCAAACACATATATCTCAGTGTTTGTATATAATATAATAAATATGTGATTAAAATTATTATAATAACTGGAAATTATAAAATAGTTAATATATTTTATAGATGTCCCAATGAACGATGCGAAAATGTTTTTGCACAGCCGGTCAAAGAAGAAACATTTACTTGCCCTCGATGCAGGACGAAAGTATCGCTTTTACCAGCAGTGGAACAATATAAATTCTGCGAAGCTCAATATAAGATCGGTATTGATTTACTAGATGCAGAAGAACCACAAAAGGCAATTCCAATCTTGTGCCTTGCAATTGACACGTTTCACAGGTACACTGTGCAATTGAGATTAATCTATTATTTGTCGATTACAATGTTCCAATCTAGCTAACATTCACTATAAGCGTCTTTTTGCTCTTATTGCTAATTTAAAATAATAGCGAGATTACATTATATACTTTCACGAAGTTAGTTTTGTTTTGGTTACAAAGTTCATAAAAGTGCAATGGATTTTACGCGGGTTCAATTTATTTTATCATACATATTTAATATCTTGAAAAATGTATCATCGGGAGATGTCACATTTTCGCGCCGAGGTCCAACGGTTCGATAATTAAATAATATTTTTGTTGACACAAAAAGTACTAAAATGTGTAATCGCCTAGATTCTGCGCAACATCAATTTATTTAATCATACATCTTGAGAAAATTATCATTCACCAAGAATAAAATAATGTGCGATTGGTATTTTTATTCGACTTTCTTTTACTTAGTTTTGGCTTTATTGTATTTTAAATTCATTCTTCCATTGCCATGAAACCATATTAATATATATGGTAACTAGGGAAATGTAAATGTAACTTGGTTACAATATTTTTAGATTAATAATATCGTGTCTAAGGAACGAATTTTTAATTTGCTCATATTTTTAATATGCCTTTCCTTGGAGATTGAGACACGTACATATTATGTAATCCTTATCCACTTATATTTTGTTCTAGTATCGCAGTTGCTCCTCACAAGGATACTCATCTGGCGCAAATTGCATTAAGAGCATGCTTAGCCGATAGTGGTAACGTTTATGAATGTCTTGTAGCTAATACGTAAGTGAAAATAAATAAAAGATATTCAAATATTTGTTCATTCATTAATATCAACCAATTTGAACTAATGTTATTCTTGAATTCCAAAATATAACAAACTATAACCTGAGCTTCAAAATATGTTCTAGTGTTACCACTTTTTAAAGAAACTTTTCAAACCAAAGTTGTGTGAAATATTAATATCTTTCATTATGTAGATAACTATTTTTGCCATAAGTGCAGCCATTCTGGTGATATTGGAGATAGAACAAAAAATAGAGTAAACATGTACTTCCGGTTTGAATATTCTTTTTAAAAATAGGTGCACATCTAGCTCACATAGTCTTAAGTTTAAAATATCATAATTTTTGATAACAGACACACCACCGGTTGCTTTAGCTCTTTTTTACTTCGTACGGTACGGTGTATTGCCAGTTATGGGTAAAACAAAGAACAATATTCCAAGAACAGAAGTTTATTACTCTCGATTACACCAAAATTTACAATTATACAAATAAAACATAAAATAATTCATACAAACAAATTCATAAGCTGAGATAATCAATCAGGTAATTCTTCTAGTACAAAAAAAAAATAAGAACAATTTATCGATAAATAAACTTGTTTTAAAGCTCAATAGTACAAAAAGTTTAGTATAAAAACCCTAAAAAAATTCATAATTATATAAATCACCAATCATCAAACGAATTGTACACCATGTTCTTTATTATATATCATCGAAACTAATTTACGATAAGAATCAAATCATATATACAAATAAAACATTTGAAATTTATATAAGAGTAAAAAAAAAGAGGACAAGATTCATAGCCAATAGTAAAAAAAAATCACCATGAGGAGGAGAAAATGGAAAACACCAAACCGTGAGAGCATAAATCCATTCTTTTAAAAATTTTACGAATTTTTTTGGTTGCAAGTTTCAAATGATCAATCATTTCTTTTGCGCCCCTTATCGATTTTTAAAAGTTCAGGCATATAAATTAGGTGTTTTGAAATCCAAGTTTTTTTGGTTCAACGATCACGCAGAGTTGATAGTCGGGTGACCGCCGATTTTGCAGTATTTTTTTTCAGTTATCATTTAGTTACAAAGGAAGGTATTTTTATTATTCTGCAGCCAGACATAAGGTCTTAAAGACACTTCATCAACGATGCAAATAATTAACGGAAACTTCATCATTATCGATATAAAAAAGTTTGCTTGAATATTTCTACTTGTTAAAAAAAATCGACATGGATTATGATTGTGTTGGTTATATAAAAGAACTATCAGAAAAGACGTGAGTGGGCGAGATTTTTTAGGGCACGGTCCCCGATACTGGGAATATTTTAATATTTTACACATTTAAAACGACTTGAACTTCATACAAAAGGTCTATTTATTTAATAATATATAAAAGTACCAAAAATGCTTTCCCCATTGATAAGTGTCCCGACCAAATCTCACGCGCTACGTTATTCCGAATTACATCTTTATAAAAGGAAAATACAAACATTACTACGATTAATTAAACACACGACACAGATCACAATCCATGCGATGTCTGTATATATATACAGGTTTCTCTATTATGATTTTATTTAATTCGTTGAACGAGAAATATTCTTTGATGAAATGCCTTTTTGTCTGCTTAGATATTTTGTATTACAATACGACTCACGCACTAAAAAGATGGCTTTCTTTGTTAAAAATAAGTTGTTTTGGTTATTATTTATTATTGATTAAGTGTGTTGATGTGGATGTTAAGCGTGAAGCCTCCCTAGGCCGTGCTCTCTGTGGTGGTATTCTGCACGGGCTGGTTGTCCTAAAAATACAGGAAAAAAAAACGTTAAAGTTTAACAAATATTTTATTCCACAAAATACGCATATGAAAAGCCTTTTTAATTTTATATGACGAATGTTGTTATTATATTAAGCTATTCGTAATTTTCTTATATTTGAAAAGATATGATTTTTTAACGGTCATTTAATAATATAACAAATTATGCAGTTTTAAATTCGGCAACTATGTTAGGGTATATTCACAGCGATCCAATTAGTAATCACGAATCAAAATTGCAAATAGTAACCAATTGGGCCGTTTTAAAACAAGCGTTTCAAATCAAAATTTGTCATAATACAAATTGGATTATTATGTGCAATTTTCATTCGTGGCTAGCTGTGAATACACCTTTAGCAGTCACAATAGATTTTACAGGACATCACAAAACAACTTTTATGAATTTTTTGGAAAGTTTATGAATAAGAATAGCAAAACAACTAAATTTAATTAACAAACCTGATAAGTATATAAATCTTGGACAGATAACATCGGCCGTCAAAATAAGTATAATCTCACTATTTCAAAATTGAAATTCACTTTCATGGCAACGATGATATAATAAAATGGAGGGGATACAAAAATCTAATTTTAAAATTTGAAATTTCAATATTATATATTAGCGTTTTAAAAGTAAATTGATACGGTTTTAGTAATTATACGGCTACAACATTTTTTTATAGCAAATGCTTGCCACATGACTATTAAAATATTTTATTTTAATAGAAAATTTCTTAAACTATTTAATAAAATATGCAAGCAATAAATAATGCAGTTTTACGTGCACTAACATGCAGATTGCAGTACAGTGAAACTTACACTAACTTCAGGCTTTGATGGCTCATTTGACTCCACAGGCTAAAAAAATAAACAAAAAGAATTCTATCAACACTAATTCTAATAGAGAAAAAAAAACGATGCAATTGTAGAAGAATAAAAAGCGTTGCGCATAGGAAATTTACAGGGAACATAAATGCAAATACTGTGAAGCCGCGGAATAGTGGGCAAAAATTTACATTTAGTCGCGAAAATAATAAAAAATTTTGTCGCAATGAAAAGTTCCAGTTTTCATCTAAAAATATGAGTTGTATTGACATTGTGCAACTTAAAAATAAACTTTAATTTTCATAATATGTCATTATACTACCTAATTTCGAAAAAAAAAAAAAAACACACTAGTTCACGAAATTGCGATTCCACCATGTTTATTTTAAATTATATATTTACTAGATATGTAATATTTTATGTAAAATAATCAATAGTAAATATTCAAGCGTATATAGATCGAGTGCGCAAGCGCATACTTAGAATTAATAAATAACTAGACGTTCGCCAAATAACACTGGCACAAAAAGCTGCAAAATAATACATAGAATAAAAAAAGTTGACAAAGGAAGTAATTTAATAAGTAGGTGGTTTACCAATACATACATATAACAAAAATGTATATTGAAAAACATATAATGCAACAACTATGGCTCATTGAATTATAAAACACCAAATATCCAACTAGTGTAAATTGCAATACAATCAAACAGATGGAAGAATCAACTGACCTTGGAGTCATTCTGGTCGGACTGTGAAGTGCGACTTTGCCTGGGCTGACGCGGCATACGTCTGCGGAATCGCATCCTGGGTGGACCACGTGGTCCGGACTCCTCGCCGCCACTGGTCTCAGCCCCGCCGCCGCCACCCTGTCCATCCTGTGAGCGTGGTCTGCGCTGGCCGCCGCGTCCACCGCGGAAATTGCGACGGAAGAACCGACGGCCGGAACCACGTCCGCGCTGCGGAGGTCCACCCGCACCGTCGCTGCCTTCGTGCACTTGATCACCGTCGCCACCCATCGGTGGTCCGGTGCGTGGCCCGCCGCGCGAGTAGTACCCACCGCCGCCACCACCACTGTAGCCTCCGCGGCCACGGCGTGCTCGGTAACGACGCAGCGGGGGCTGACCACCCTCGCCTACCTCGCCCGAACCATCACCTTTTCCTTCTCCTGACTCATAACCTTCAATCAAGAACAAAACTCATTTAGATATTATTCACGATATGGAAGTCATTTCTTTAAGTATTTATTTAATATGTAGAGATATATATAATTAGAAATTTGACGAATTGGTATTATATTATTAATTTAATTAGAAATGGAAGATAGTATTGTTAAAATGAAATATGTTTCACACTAGGAAACTGCAATGTCCATCGATTGGATGCACGCAGGGCAAATAGTGACATTTTTATAGGAGCCATATCTGTATTCACCACAAAATTAAAAATATGGTAAATGTAAGTTTAAGCTCCACTAATTATTAAAACTAACGGTGCGATTCTGAGCCAGTCTATAGGTCTATAAGGAGAATCAGTAAGATTTTGAAATGGCTGTAGTTCTTTAATGGAGATATATTTTAGTATTATTAATTACACATATCATGTATTATGTTCGATATCTCTTAAAGAATCGCAAATGATTTGCAATTCAATTAAAATATGTATTACATTATCAATATTTTACGGATTGTACTTATAGATGCATACATTTGCTCAGAATTGCACCATAAATATGCGCAGTATATATATATATATATATATATATATATATATATATATATATATATATATATATTTAAGTAACACTTAAAATTAGTATATTATATATAAATATACAGATGTTTTATATCCGGAACGCTTTATTTATATTTACAAAATTGTTTCATGATAGTCGCGGTTGCAGTGTCCATCAGATTTCAAAATTTAACATAAAACTATACAATTATTTAATGTTTGCTAACAATGCATATAATTATTTCATGTTTTGTGTATGTTAGTTCATAAAATTTGTATAGCGTTCCGGATAGAAAGCTAGATTCATAAACATATAGATCTGGGTGTATGTATATATATATATATATATATATATATATATATATATATATATATATATATATATATATATATATATATATATACATACACCCAGATCTATATGTTTATGAATCTAGCTTTCTATCCGGAACGCTATACAAATTTTATGAACTAACATACACAAAACATGTAATATATATATATATATATATATATATATATATATATATATATATATATATATATATATATTTAATATGATGAGTGCTATGGGCACATGGTGGCCGCGGATGTGCCTAATATATAAAAATAGTAATGTGACATACCGTCCTGGCCATCCCTGGGCCTGCGCGCGCCTCTACCGGTGCCGCCGCGTCCCCCGCGTGGAAAGAACCACTGGCGGTAGCCGCGTCGTCGGTCGGCAGCGTACGGTGATCCCCGCACGGGGACACCCTCGGGCCCGGTCACATTGGCCGCCTCGTTGCCCTTCTCCCCAACCACCACACTGAACTCAACCACCTCGCCGTCGCCTACTGAGCGAACCGCTTTCTTGGGGTTGTTCTTAATGATGGCTGACTATTATATTTTCAAATTATATTAGAATAACCGGTCACCTAACAGTTCATTCAGTATTATATAATACATATGCTTAAAAAATAACTTGTTCCCCATCTGCTCGCTACCAAAACCAGAACGATGAGGGTTGATTCTCACTGGTTTTAGAAGATACAGTGAACAGTTGGAGGTATTGTGCTCTTGCACGCTTATGACTCAGTCGCCCCCTATAATAAATCAGGGGCGGATCTAAGGAGCGTGCTTAAAGAATACTGGGTGGAATGTCGCGTTTACAAATTGTTAATATAAATCAATTTGAAGGTAAACCTCCGTTTAATTAAACTAGTAGTACGAAGTTTTGTACAATTAAATTTCAGTATTTTTAAATTAAGACAAATTATCAGGTCCATCTAGTTCGAAGTAATGCCGCTCCGCTCTCGGCTATTTTAGATGGTGGCGCTACCATCGACTTTAAATGTTCAAGCAATCATGCACGCACAGTATTAGAAATTAGCTAGTTTTACGCTATAATCAAAGATATTCCATCGAATAATGACTGTTTATTGAATTACGGACACATTGTTACACTATTGGTCAAAGTTATATTTCTAATTACATAAAACTATACTCAAAACCTATCATGATTAAACAAACCTCGATTACGCAAAAACCTACCAACTAATCTTTATAAAAAAAAAAAAACAGTGAATTCGTAATTGCATAAATAATGTCTGGTAAAGATGTTAATTTTTTTGTATTTACAGTTTCGAAGATAAAAAATGATCTATTTTGGAGGTTTTTATTTTTTATCTCTGAAACTGTAAATACAAAGAAAATATCATTTTTACCAGACATTATTTATGCAATTACGAGTTCACTGATTTTTTTTTTTAATAAAGATTAGTCGGTAGGTTTTTTTTTTCGAGCTTGATTGACCTTAATAAGACCCAGTTTGAAAATATATATAACAGTTATAAGATCTTTATAAATAATAACCAATATTTATTATATTTGAATCAAATAAAGTAGAACTTGATAAAGATATTAAAAATGCAATAAAAGAATGTTAAACAGTATGAAATTAGTTCATGAAATTTGAATAACACAATCGGTAGTACGCAACTAATATAAAATTCAAATTTTATTACTTAAATAAGCAACAATAATAATTATCCTCAAGGTTGTGCTAATAATAAATAAAAATATATACAAAATTCAAATTCCTAGTACCATTAATTAAAAATATGTTCCAAAATTTATAAATACAATGAAAATTAATTAAAATATTCAGCAAATACAAATACCTAGACTGTGAACTATCTATATTTAAATTATAAATTTAAAACATTAATATGCAACATTAATAACTGTGCTAACATTAATAATATAAAATTCTTTGATGATTAAATTTATAAAAAAATAAAAAACTACTTACTTGATGTACAAATACGTCCTCCTTGGTGTCATTTCTGAAATAGACATAAATTACAAGAAATTACTAAAGTTCATTAATTTGGAAACCGTTGTAGTAAAAAATAGCCTTGAATAAGTACAACCAAGTGCTTTTTTAATGCTATTATTACATATTTTTATACAATTTTTTTACATTAGCAATGAATTAAAAGTGAAGCCAAGCAGAGCCTAGTATAGACCAACGCTAACAGACCGGGAGGTCATTGATCTAATCATGTATATATACATATAGCGCTTGCCAAGCGTCTATTCATCACATAAGCTAGGCGGCAGCCAACCAGGAAATGTATTGCGAAATTTTGTAGATTTCATTTAAAATAAACGAAACTTAAAAATAAACTAACAGAAAATTACAACAACACAAAGATTATTGACCAATTATACCCTAAATTTAAAAATAAACACAGTTTATCGGCAGAGGCACATTGCCTAATCGTATATATCATATAACACGTTAAAGATTGTATATTTATTTCTAAATGGATGCTTAATTAATTTAAATAGCGATTTAACACGATTAAAACATAAATACGTGATTATTTGAAATAAAAATGAATCCCACTTGCGCGACGGCATGCGAATGCGCAGAAACCTGTTAGTTCGCTTTGCGCATTAGCATGCCGTCGTCATTTTATTTAGTCTGGCGCGAACGAACACGGCAGTTGAACGACTAGAAACTATATTTATGAACGCCACTGCCCGGTCAATAATCAACCTTGGGAATATTTTATATTCGAAAGTTTAATAATTCTTTAGCGCTTCAATGGAAGCAAAATCGTGGTTAAATAATTTCGCCGGTTAAATATATGCTTGAGAATATAGTAAAAATGCGAATTATACCTGTTAATAAACCCGTAGCCACTCTTGACGTTGAACCATTTTACGGTACCGGATACCTTTCTAGCTGAAATTAAATAAAAACAAATAAAGTAAATAGTTTGAAAATTTTCAAGTATATTCGTTATCAACAAAAATAAATTACTATTAGATTATGTCGCAAAGTTTAAAGATAATACAAACACACGAAATGTGTGTAAACATTTTAAATGTTCAAAAGCGGAACAATTAGACCATGGCAACAAATTTCTAAAAATACTTTTGCTAGAAAATATATATATATTCTTTTGAAAATGATTCTCATTATGAGAATAAAAATGGTGTACTGTTTGATGCTGTTTTTTTCGTGTATCAACAGGAACACGCATGAATTTAACGGTTAAAAACGCCGATAAATATTCCTATATTTCATTTATTTTAAAACTGCATATACAAATATGTCGTAGAAAATGCAACTTGAAATATATGGATTTTACGATTTGTGTATACAAATGAAATAAATATTGACAACATAAGGCAAACAAAGTACGTGAACCATATGCATTTCCTTGCGGCTTGTGCAATTTAAAACTGAAATGTAGGCGAAAAACGCGTGCTTTGGAAATAACGTGCACCCGTACACAACATAATCAAATGTCAAAATAGTATCAGTTTCGTATTAAGACACGCATAAATGCATGAGTGCAATCTGAAATCGTCGAATAAGGCATCGGACATAGAGACGCCAGCCATGTGCTTGAACGCCAAAGATGGACGCCGGCCTGTGCACGTTTCCCTCACTTTGTCCATACAAAATATATATCATTCGTAAAATTCAAAACGCTTACCGATGACTTGCTTTTGCACGGTCGCCTTGGCTGTGTCTGGCGCCTGTTCCGGTTCAGCCATGGTGTTAAAGGGCTGGTGGGAAGATGTTATTCACTCCTCTACCTCTCCGAGATGTTAACTTCCTTCCTGCTTATACAGTTGTTGAAGACTCGCCGCTCTTCAATTCTTTGCCTACTGAAAATATTTTTTCCTAAACAATCCACGACATACGCGCTAGTGTCTTCACCTACTATCACATAGGTAAACAGGATAACGTACGTTTGGATATACACCAAACGATTTCGTGTCCATAGCGCATGCGCAATAACAAAGTGTATTATTACGCTTGTGATTGGTTGAAACGTAGTGTCTACTATATTAGTTTGCACAATTCTAATCGAATGGCTATCAGTGCATCTCTTTCTAATACATGAGGTTTTTCAATCTTAATGCATAACAAAAACTGAACATACGTTGTGTACAATGGGGAAATAAAACAATGATTTGATGAAATCAAATTTTATTATCAATAAGATTATAATCCCAGTTATTTTCTTTTATTATGTATCTGCAAGCATGATCATATAAATATAATTTGAAGTAATATCACAAACATTTATAAAATGTAAATATTTTGTTCATTGTTAATTGAAAAATTAACAATGATTTATACGGAATAATATATATATATATAAAAAAAAAATATATGTCATGCTAACGTCGCATAACATATCAATCTTTAACATTAAAGATTCTCGCACACAGCATTAAATTAAAATATAACTGAAATTTAATTCAAAACTATACATTGTCTTAAAAAGAAACATTACATAAGGAAAATGTATACTACAGTATACATCTAAATGTTATCCAAACAATATACTTAACGAATGTCAAAGAATGAATTATAAAACTCGATAGATAGGAGTGAAAATGATTACAATAGCTAATTTCGACGTCGCGCCTTTATCATAGGCCGTTGTTTAGGCGCTGTTGACCCTGAACCGATACTAAACATGCCCGACGATGGCTGTGGTGCACTATATGGACCAGGACCTTGTGACCCAAACGCTGGCGGTGACGAAGCTCCAAAACCTGTTGTTCCACCACCAAAATTGATATTCGGCGCGTTCGCATTTCCTGAGAAATTAAAACCGCTTGGCTTCGCCGCCGTAGTCGCCCCGCCGAATTGGAAAGCGTTAGAAGAACCAGCAGCAGGAGCTGCCGCTTGAGTTGGACCCCCAAATGCAAACACAGCTCCCTGTGGAGCCGCACTAGCTTGCGGAACTGCCGCGCCAAACGCACTAAATCCTGGCGATTGCGTGCTAGATCCACTGAAACCACCACCTCCAAACGAAGCACTAGGTGTTCCGCCAAATGTGCTTGCCGTCGTCGTTCCGAATGCATGCGTTTGATTGCCACCAAACACATTCCCCTGAGTCGTTGCTCCCGTTCCAAATGTATTGGTCGACTGTTGCTGTCCGGTTGCACCAAACGAACTTGGTGTTGCAGCTGCTCCAAAAGTACCTGTGTTGTTGGTGTTATTGTTCGTTGCACCGAAACTTCCAAAGCCAGATGAAGCCGTTCCAAAAACGCCACTTGCCGTTGCTTGACCGAAAGAACTTGACGTTGTTGTCGCTGGCGTTCCAAAAGTGCTTGCAGCTGCAGTAGCAGCGCCAAATGCAGGCGGCGGAGCCCCACCAAAGACACCAGCTGCATTCGCAGCAGGAGTTGCAGTACCAAACATCGTCGTCGCCGTTGTTGTAGTGGTCGCCGCCCCCCCAAATGCAAATGGTTTCGATACAGTATTTGTGCCAAACGCAAAGCTACTCGTTGTTGTAGCTGGTGCTCCTCCAAACTGCGTACTCGCAGCTCCTCCAAAACCACTAAACGTACTAGATGCATTTTGGGTTGTTGTTGGCGCTATAAAATTAGCGAAACCTGCACTTGGTGCAACAGTATTTGGGGCAGCGCTAAATGCTCCAAAACTAGGTGCAGTTTCCCCTGGTTTTTGAGCTCCAAATGTCGGAGGAGCTGTCGTAGGTGCCCCAAATGCTGATGTAACTACTGTAGATGTAGCCCCAAATGCTGGTGGAGCTGTTGTAACACCAAATGCAGATGTTGCTGTCTTTGCCGCCCCAAATGTAGATTGAGCTGTAGTAGTAGTAGCCCCAAACGCTGGTGGTGCTGTTGTTGTTCCAAACATACCTGTATTTGGGGCAGTACCCCCAAATATAGCAGTATTTGCAGCTGATGCTGGGGGCGCACTAAATCCACCTACTGAAGTAGTAGTTGCTGTCGCTGGTGTGCCAAAGACTCCAGCATTTGTAACACGAAACGCAGCGGCATTAGCTGTCGTATTTGGGGCACCAAATGCTGACGTGCTTGTCCCAAACACATTGGTAGTTTTATTCGGTACACCAAATCCACTAGGTGTAGAGGCTGTTGCGTTTGGTGTGCCAAATTCACCAGCACTCTTACTCGTGATTGTTGTACCAAATGCAAGTGGGGCTGACGCCGTGGTAGCCACAGGATTCGATTGCCCAAACGAAAATGCGCCAGATTTTGTCAAATCCCCGCCAAATGCAGATGCTTTTGGCATCTCGACAGCAGTCATTGGTGGTTTGACAAGGTCAAACTTGAAGCCACCTGGTGCTCTTGGTTGACTTGTGGTGGTTGTACCAGGAAATGAAAATGTAGGTGTTGCAGAAGTCGCTGCTGGTTTTGGTATTGGTTTAGTCACCGAATCGAAATTAAACATAGGCGCGGATACATTTGTGGTCGGATTTGTTGGTCCAAAACTTGGAGTAGCTGTGCTGAACGGTGGCGGTGCTTTTGGATTGCCAAAAGAAATGGCCGGTTGCATTGTCGTTGGCACAGCGAAACTTACTGCAGGTGTTACTATTGCGTTGAACATGGGCGCAGCTGTCGTGACCGATGGATTCGGCATTGGAATTGCAGTGGAAACTGGATGACTAGTAGCAAATTGAAAAGCAGGAGGAGCAGAAGTTGTTTTTATAGTAGGTTGTGTAGCTGCAATTGTAGAAGGAACCAGCCCTCCAAATGCAGGTTTCAACGAATTCGGAGATCCAAACGTTGGAGTTCCAAAACTTATTCCATTTTGTTGTGCAGTGCCGAAACTAGGAAGTTTCGCCGAATCTTTAACTACAGGAGTGGAAATAGTATTATTCGCTGTAACAGTCGTAGTTGTGATTGCTCCTAAGCTAGATGAAGTAATAGTTGGTGCTTCGCTTGCAACTGTTGTTGAGCCGAAATTAAAGGAAATGGTAGTAGCAGGAGTAGTTGAAAACTGGATGGGATTTGGAGAGGATATTGGAGCTAAGATGTTCGGGGAAGCATTTGGAATTGAAAATGGCAGAATTGAACCATCAGTTTCAGTGCTCGGTTCTTTGGCCACTTCACTAAGAGTTGGCATCATAAAAGAGACATGTTTATCATGTTTCGATTTATTTTTCGGTGACAAAATAGACACAACGTCTTTCCCATCCGCTTCATTTTTCATCTCGGTCAATGATTTATCCGGTAGCATCATAATTTGGGGCTCTTGTCCACTTAATGCTGATAATACACACTCTAATCGGTTTGACTTCATAATTTTCAGTGGTGACTCGCTAAAAACAGCGGGCGAAGAATTCGGTTCCTTGTGCTTGAAACCCAGTGTGGAGTTGTTAGCGTCAATTAGGGTTGTGTCTGATGCGGATTCATTTTGCTTCATGGTTCGTGCGTTTGTAATCATTGTCTGGATATTTTTGTATTCATCGGTGTTCTCTTCGGTTTGCGCAGCGGTTGATTTTTTCATCAGAGAAATATCGGTAGTGTTGGTTGAGACGGATGTTGACCTATCGGATAGATCGTTGGTTACATGGGTTTGAGTCTCAACGGAGACTAATTCTCCGTTGGTGATTCTTCTTTTTGTGTTGATATCGTCCGAGGTGCTCACTGGAAATAATATAATACATAGGTTTAGTGTTCCATGTTCATAAAATAAAACGGAATAATTGTAACTTACGTGAAGATTTCCGTTTCTGTCCCTTATATGATTGCATACATTTACTGGAACTAAGAGAACTCTCGATTTCATTTACGACACATATCCGTTTTGGCGCGCTGTTGATAGAACTAGAAGGTGTAGAGTCCTTTGGCTTTGGTGGTGTATATTCACGCATCCGTTTGCCATCTTTGTTCACTAGCTCCGTACTCGACGGTGAGTTCAATGAACTTTTACGCTGACGTTTTGAAATTTCATCTTCATCATCCTAATAATTTAAAATACCAACGTCAAAACATGGGGGGCAGTAAAACTTTACGAAAACAAGTATATATACACCAACGCCTTCAGCTCGCCGTTTAACCAACTTCAGGGCAATTTTGTATACCAAAAAGTGAAATAGTGTAGTTTTTAAAGGATAAAAGTGAAATAAGTGAATAAAATATTCATTTTGTAGACGCCATTTTGTTATTAGACCGATTTTGAGGCCGGATTCGTATTCTGCGACCCCAAAAACCTTGTGTTATCAAATTTCAAGCGAATAAATAAATAAAAGAGTTATACATATATATTAATTAAGAGTGTATTAAAAAAAGCTAGAGTGGCCTGCACTCGACTTTCTTTTACGTACTACTACTAGAAAAAAATCAAAATATTGACAGGCACAAATCATAATATGATTGATTAAACTATATGCAAATACATGGGAACATAAATAAGATGTTTAAGATGTTCCGTAGCAGTTTTCTCGAAACTGGTACATTTTTTGAAGAAAGATTTATAACAAAAATTGTGTGAAAACTAATTTTGCCATAAGTGCAGCCGTTCTAGTGATATTGGAAATAGAACAAAAAATGCATAGAGTAAACACATGCACTTTCGGTTTCTTAAGTTTGAAGTATCACAATTAAACGTGTTTGACAGTATTTGCTCTAGAGCGTTCACAGACACACAGACGTCATTCCAAAAATGGTCACATTCGATTCAGGGAAGCTCAAAACGTGTATATCTGTTAAAACCTCCAGTTCAATTAATTTCATGATTACACGACTTACTTATTACTTTGTAAAAGAAAGTAGAAACACATATTGGCTAATTGACAATTGAAGAAATAAAAAGCACACCTTCTTACCTATGGGGAACTTTTCTATAAACTTTTGCCGAAATAAAAATAAACAGTTAAAAATCGGTTTAGAATCAACGAATTTAGAACATTGACGAATTTTTAGCGTCTTTAATACTTTTCACACATTTATCACATGAATATAGTGAATAAAATTTGAAAATAGTGACCGATTTCGGAAAGTGGAAATAGTAAATGCGTAAAATAAATTTTTATGGCTTTTGGGTTGAAAATTTGAAGAAATTTCAAAGACATAAAAAGTCTATTATCCGATGTCTCATAGATATAACATAATAAACTTACACTAGTGTGTATCCTTTTCCGTGAAATTTCCTTTAACGCTTCCAGAACACTTCTGGTGCTAATTTCAGTGTCCGTTTGTCCAGGATTCGTTAAATCAGCATTTCTTTGATGAAAACTATTTCGCAAAATGGTGTTTGCATGGTCGGAATAAAACGGTATTGGATCTAAAAAAAAAAAACAATCAGAAACCAGTGGTAAATTAAAATAGGAAGTATTACCCGGTGGCGCAATTCGAACAGTACATCTTCGCGAAGTTCGTGACAAAACCGGAAGTTCTCGTTTGTACAGCTGTACAATTGGAAACAGTCCTGGACTTCCATACTTTGTTTGATGTGTAGAAGATTGACTGCCAGATAATTCATTGTGATATTGCACAACCCTGCTTGCCAAACCGGGGCTTTTCGTATCCGTATATATTCTACGAGAAAAAAAAAAGGATTTCATTTAAAAATGTGCAATTTGTTGGAGTTTATGGAATATTTACCCTAGATTCACATTGAATCGAGTCGATGCCAATAATGGGCCAGTTACAGTTTGAATTGTAGGTCTCAATGAGGAATCGTTTGGGGATGATTTTGGAGTGCTATGAGGTGTTGACAACGAATATCTATTTAAAACAATTGTTAGTAAAGTTAATCGAAGAAGTAATGGTTTGAAAGTACCTTGGACTTCGATGAACTCCCTGATACATCGGTGTTCGTAAATTATTCGCACTGTTTTTCTGCCAAGGCGAAGTCCTTGTTAGCGGTGTAGACGTTTGGCGTGATTGTATCAACCGTTTCGTCGTTAAACTGCTGGTACTGTTGGATATCGGTGACAAAGCATTACCAGATTTACTAAATCTTGATAGATCGAAACTGGACGATTGCTTATTAATGCTATTCATTTCTGGCGTGTATGGATACTTTATAGATTCACTTTGAATGATTGTGTAAAGATTTCTAACCTTTAAATATGACTGTTTCACTTTGGTGATGGCGTGACGTTCTAATGCAGTTGTAAAATCAAAATCGTAGAATATCACACCAAGTACGATAAATATAGCACACGTATATAACCAAGAACCGGATAAATTCGTTATAAATATAGAAATCAAACACAACACCAAAAATTTAGAGATTTCCAACATTTCTACGTAGCCCCAACCATGTTTGATATAAATCAGCCATGTTCTTTTTAGCAGCTTAGCGGCACGCAGTGGGGTATTAGCGCAAATGGTAGTTCTATAAATGCACCATAGATGGCGTGAGATACACGTGATTTTAATACCCACTATTAATGATGATGTAGGTGGCCTTGGTTGGTAATATCCAAACAAAAATTTTACCCGTATGAAATACATAGGCAGCATATGATTTTTGTGTTTTGTAGGAGAATATACTTATTCTGAGGAAGTGTGAGTATTAAAACATATTCTAGTAATACTGTAGAAGTTAAGATACATAATCCATTACAATTTGGTCAAATAGCATCGTTGAGCACTGAATTATTAAAGCGCAAATTGATATTTATTCATTATTTATAATTACCTGGCTTAAATACTGCGATCTAGAATATAAATCTTCCCACTTAAAAATACACATGTATAAAGTTTGTTAAGATATTTTTGAAAGGATTATTCAAACTGGAAGTGCATGTTTACTCTAAGCATTTTTTGTTCTATCTCCTATAACCAATATCACTAGAACGGCTGCATTTATTGCAGATATAGTGATGTTCAAAATGAATAATACGAACTTTTGTTTGAAATTTTTTCAAATAATGAACCAATTACGATAAAACGGCTACGGAAAATCTTAAATATCTTATTTATGTTGCTAATAGCATCTCCTATAAGCCATATCACTAGAACGGCTGCATTTATGGCAAAAAAAAAATACGCATAAATTTTGTTTGAAGTTTTTTCAAATAATGAACCAGTTACGAGAAAACAGCTACGGAAAATCTTAAATATCTTATTTATGTTGCTAATAGCATCGTTGTTATAGCTGACTTATTAAAGCGCAAATTAGTTACGTGATATTTATTCATTATTTATAATTACCTGGCTTAAATACTGCAATCTAGAAAATAAACTAGTATTGCAATCTTCCCATATAGAAATACACATGTATAAAGTTTGTTAAGATATTTTTGAATGGAATATTCAAACTGGAAGTGCATGTTTACTCTAAGCATTTTTTGTTCTATCTCCTATAATCAATATCACTAGATAGGCTGCACTTATTGCAAAAATAGTGATGTTCATAATGAATGATACGCACAATTTTTGTTTGAAGTTTTTCAAATAATGAACCAATTACGAGAAAACGGCTACGGAAAATCTTAAATATCTTATTTATGTTGCTAATAGCATCGTTGTTATAGCTGAATTATTAAAGCGCAAACTAGCTACGTGATATTTATTCATTACCTGGCGATATAGAAAATAAATCTTCCCATATAGAAATACACATGTATAAAGTTTGTTAAAATATTCTTGAAAGGAATATTCAAACTGGAAGTGCATGTTTACTCTAAGCATTTTTTGTTATATCTCCAATAACCAATATCACTAGAAAGGCTGCACTTAGGCAAAAATGGTGATGTTCATAATGAATCGCACAACTTTTGTTTGAAGTTCAAATAATAAACCAGTTACGAGAAAACTACGGAAAATCTTAAATATCTAATTTATGTATTGTCTATAGATACGAATATATGTTTAACTAATCGTATGAACTATTCCTGAAAATATTTTGCAATAGAAATAATTTATAAGTTAATTTCAACCAGTTAACACAAATAAATCGACTGGGAACGCGTATTAGCGTAATAATTATTGCAGATAAATATTGAAGTATAAATAAAACAAACTATATTTTATATTGAAATAATAAGCTAAATTGTACAATTATAGGGTTTGACTGTGGAGTATTGGTATTTTTGAGTTTATTTGAACTATATATTTCTAATGAAAACTACGTAAAAGATAGCCTAATTGCAATACATAATGATTTTGTTTCATAGTAATCGTAGGGTGATGAAAAACAAAATAAAGCATTTTCAATACAGATAGTGATAAGACAAGAAAGTGGAGTGCAGGCTACTCTAGCGTTTTTTCAATATCATACATTAGTTTGGGAACAATATATTTTTTGCGCTGAGATTGCTACAGAGACGCGACCGAATGCTTTAGTTATTTTATTTAGTTTATTCATAAAGCTAGGAAATGTAAAAATGTCATCGTTTCCAGTTTCTGATAGTAGTGAATATAACAAATAAATAACTGTATTATGTAATAGCACCAAAATTATTTAAAATACCCATTACGTGGGACCGGTTTTGGATTTGAAAGATTACACAATATATTTGTGTTCATTTTAATATTTATTTCACGAACTATTCATTTTAACATATATGTATATATGGAAGAATAAAAATAATATAACAGTTACATACCATGTTGTTCCCATGATTTACCTAACAAAGACAAAGTAAAAAGTCTAGAAAAATTTCACAATGAAACGGAATATGGAAGGCACATGCGGCAGTGAAATCATATTTTAGGAGAAAAGATTACAACTACATTTCGAATAGAAAAGCAATGTAATAAAATTAGTAAAGTAGGTTAATTTTTTGTTTATAAATGTGCATAAGTCCTAAGATATTACATCGACAATAAATTGATGACACATGCCTTTAACTTATAAAATGTACAGTGAAGGCCATGAACACAAAGGATATCATTTATTTTTCATATATAATTCTATATATCTCCTAAAATACACTATATACAAATAAACAGAATCACTTTTACTGTGTACAAACAGCTTTAAATACAAGTATAATTCATTTAATTCATTAATAAACGACAAGTTTAAAAGAAATATAGGTAGTAATTTAAACTACACAAAATCCTGAGTAATAAAAGTTGGTGAATAATAACAATGAGTAACAGTGGTGTTCTGCTCTAGACATTTTATAATTATGCATGCATTTTTTTTTTAAATTATTATTATTTCACACAAATTTATCAATGGCAGTGTATAAACTATAGAAATGATGAAAAAGCACATTCACGCAACCGCACTAATTGTATTTAGATTCATTTGTACAACAATTAACAACGATTTTCTCACAGAGTTACACGATTTTTTTTACCTTGTTCTTTCACCGATTCACCCTCGATTTTCTTGCCCTTTGCTTGCGCAAGCAATGTCACCAATTTCTTCGGTGATTCGCCCACAATCCAACCATGCTGCATTGGTCGATCATCATCCGTATCTTCTCGAATCGGTTTCACTTCGATCAGATCTTGAAATTCATCGTCACTCGAACTCGACCAATAGTAGAGCATATCGCTGGCGTTTCGTTTCTTACGAGTCACCGCTAAACTGTCAGTCATCTTCGATTCGGATATTCCATGTGCGAGCATTCGCCTTCGCCGATGTTCCGCTCTCTTTTTACTCTTTTCGTTATCATATTCGATTTCGTTAAGAGCCAAATGAGTTTTGCTATGTTTTCGACTACGAGCCATCTTTGATTTAGCGCTTCGTTTCGGAATTTTTATCTTATTTACACTAATAAATTCGTGTATATCTATCGCTTTAGGTGGATCGACTGACTTTGTTTCTATATCAGAATCGAAATCGTAAACATCGAAATTTAAATTCTTTTCTTCGGATACAACAGGTTTTTGATTTTCTAAACTGATGGAATTACAATTACTAAGCGTGTCTATTTGTCCTGTATTTGAATCTTCCTCATGTTGTGGAATATTTACAGTTTCTACTACAACTGGTGGAATTTCATCTTCGAAAGATGATTCATCTGAGCTCCAAGATTCAATTAAAACATTTTGTTTGCCGCTTGTGCATTTTCGTTGGCTTTTTCGTCCAGCTACGCCAATACATTCTTTCATTTCTTGTTCCAAGTTGAAGCCACTTTCTTTTTTGGGTTTCGATGGTTTTCTTGTTGTTTTGTGGTGTTTCTTCGACGACTTTGAATGTCGCCCGTGAAGTATGTATTCGTCTGAAGATCTCGATTCATCTGAATTATGTCGATGCCGTTTCTTGTTTTTCGAAGATTTTACTTTTATGTCCTTATACTTCTTAAATTTTTCTAAATGATTTTCATCTATCGTTTGTCCTAAGGCGGGTTCCTCAACAGATGCTTTATTTACATTAGCTGCCAACTTAGCTTCTGAAATTTTCTTTTCGCTTTCGAGTAACTTGTCAAATAGCAGATCCATATCCATTTTACTCATTTTATTCGCATTATTCGTAACAGTCACATTATTCGGTGGCGGTGGTATTTGTGTATTGGTATCGATACTACTACAACTGTCGAGATAAGGTTCAACCAGTTTCGAATTTTCTTCCGATGAAAAGTCACGAATCTCCGGGATTTTATCCTCGAGTTTTGGCTTCGATGCGTTTTTAAAAATGCGTCCCATTATCATACATTTTTTCTGGTTTTCCTTCGATTTTTCTGTATTAATTTTTACCACTGACTTAATTTTATTGTTGCATTCATGCACTGTATCACTTGACACTGAAATTTCTTCAAAACTCAACGAATCATAGTATCTATCTGTGTCACTATCACTTTCAACGTGCCATTTTGAGGATTCTATAATATTATCGATGTCTAAAGGTGATTTTGTCCCGTTCTTCATATTATTTGTACACTTTGGGTCTCCAAAAATACCCTCTGGTTTCTCAGAAGTATTGTCCCGAGAATTTCTGAATAATGGGAACGCTCCATTATTGTATGTGAAATTGTCGCACGAATCCTCAAAGTCATAGACATCATGTGATTTTTCAATAGCAGAATGTTGTTTTGCTTTTGATGATGACCGATGTTTACTTTGTTTCTTCTTTGTTGCACGAAGACCAAGTTTGTTACCGAACCGACCAAATAACTTTTTGAGTTTCCCATTTTTATGATTTTGAGACTTTTCTTTGACTGTTTCTTCCCCATAAGTTTCTGTAGATTTCGAGTCAAATTCGTTTACTTCTAATTTCTTTGCAACGTTTAAGACTTCCTGCAAGTTAAGATCTTGTGTTGGAATTGATACTTTGAGACCTTCGAACACTTTCATGGCCCCCTTGGTGATGATTTTCTTAGGGCCATCACTTGAATCACTATCGACTGGATCCAATTTATTCTTCTTTAATGGGACCGTGTAGCCTATGATTGATGATTGCTGGGTAACTGACTCCCGCTTGGATCTATGCAACAAAGGAATAGTAAAATACATTAGTAATCAGACTAAATTTTCAGGAACTTTTGAAATTGCACATAAAAACAATTTCAAAAGGACTTATACATACCGTGATCTTTTGCTTCTTTTCACAACTGCATGAAGTCGATTTCCCATTGCCTTCGCCATAAGTCCTCCAAAAGCTGTGATTACTTTTTTCTTTAAATCTATATCTACTTTTTCTTCAACTTGAAGTTCTTTTTCTACTTGGTCATCTTCTTTGTCTGTAGTAAACTCATTTGCATCGTCTTTAAATGAAGTATTTTCACTATCTTCATCCAAAACAATTTCCAATTGTGGCTCATCTTCGTCGTCTGTTTTAATGTCATTGAAATCATCATTTTGCTTATCTTTGTTAGAATCGAAGAAATCAACATTGTGGAAATCTAATGGAATATTTTCTGTGTTTGAGGTATCAGCCGCCATTAGTGTTTTGCTAGCTTCCATTGAACTATCAACGGATATATCTTCGAATTGGATATCAGAATATTTCATTTCCCCCGAGTTATTATTGGTTTTCTTTAAGAAGGTGTTATTTTCTGTTGGTCTATCAGGGGACTGAGCTTTCTGCGCCATCCACTCTGAAGAAACAGCTGAATTTGAATTGGACCAATCGTTGTTCACGAATGGTTCTCCAATTGGTGTATCAACTCTTGACGATTGTGCCAACCAACTATATGAATCTCGTTGGATATAACGATTTGATACCGCTTGCTTCTGCATCCAATTCGTGTCGTTTGATTGACTGAAATTATTTAGGGGTATGTGTTTCTTCTTTGACATCCCTGTAATTTCACTGCTACTTTTCAATAAACTGCAACACTCCAAAAACAATTCTTCGTCTCTATTTAATATCTTTCGTGTTGAATTCTCTTTGCTACTTTTATTCATTTGTAGATGTTGTTCTTCACGATAAGGCTGGACTTCTTCGTGTTGGCGATTACCTGATTTTTTTATTGATTCAGAGATATTTTGAAAATTTGTGAAATTTGGTTTGATAAAACTGTTTAAGACATCTGAATTATGTGAGAATTTTATGGTTGGATCTTTTAATTTTGCTGTATATTCGGCAGATCGGAAGATATCTTTTTCAGGCATTGTTTGTTCAACTAGAGGTTCATCGAATTCTCGTGAAGATATTGATATGCTATCATCGATATAATTTATCTTATTGGTTTCTTCCATTATATTTTCAAGGATTGATAGTTGCTTACTTAAAATACCGTTGTTGACAACCAAATTTATTGGATTATAGCTATCAAGTACAGGTATTTCTTCCTCAGGTTTATGTGGCAATGAAACATTATCGGAATCGAAGCTTTTTCGTTCACCCAAACTTTTATATCGTTTCGGTTCAACTGTATCAATTGTATCATTTTTATTTGGTGATCTATTATGATGGTATTCAATTTTTCTAATGCTTAGATCCATTACGGGTTTGTCAAGAACTTCATTTATAATGTCTACTAACTTCAAATTACGATTGGTGCTGTTCACTATAATTCCAGGAACTAAATTTGGTACCGAATTCATTACAATTTCTTCAATATCGTCTTCTTCTTCGTCGATAATTAAATTTTCACTTTCTAAATGATGATCAGAATCTCTTGAACTCTCATCATCAATAATGAGGCTAGCTATTTCAATTGGCTGTTGTTTTTCTTCTTCCATAAACAAATCTTCATTTTCATTTGATATTTCTGCACATACTTGAATTTTCGTTACTTCTTTCGTAGTTTCTAAGTAATGGATTTCGGGATCTTCTATAAAAATTTCTGAATTATTATGAATGTCCGTTTCTACATTTGATTCTTCTGGTTTTTGCACTTCTATGTCTTCTGATTTATCGTGAATTTCTAATTCTTCTTGTAATAGTTCTGAATTATGAATCACCAGTTCTTCTATTGAAGCTTTTTCAAGTTCTATGTCGTCTTCCGGTGTTTCAACGTTTGTCTTCAAATTTGTTTCTATTAAAGGTTCAACGTCGCTAATATTAGTATCAGATGAAGGTTCTTGTACTTCTGGATGTTCCATCACTTGCTCTTCAGCTTCAGCTGATCTTTTAGCTGAACTCTCCAATGCTTCGATTTCAGATAACTTGGCAATGTGTGTTAACGTTCTTTTATGGCTTGTCAGATTTTCTTTGCGTTTGAATGTTTTATTACAAATGTCACATATATGAACCGGACTTGGCTCTTCTTCTTTACGCCGCATGTTATTTTTATTTAAAGATCTTGGAATTACACGTCTGCGGGATTTCTTCGATTTGCGATACTTGACTTTAAGAGTTTTCTCAATTTTCAATACAAGTGATGTATCCGCTAAATCAGGAGTTGTTATAAAATATGAATTGTTTTTTATAACTGGTTTATCAATCGGTGTTATTAAGAAATCAAATGGATCTTCATTTGTTTTTTGTACTGGATCTGGTGTCTTCATTAAATTTTCTTGATATGGTGTATCTTCCGTATACGTTTCTTCTTGTGCTTCTGAATTAATTTCTATGCCTGATTTTGAAAACTGATCATCATTTAGTTCAGTTGGAATTTCAAGATCTTCATTCAATTCGGTTGGTTCTTCCAGATTTGATATTGCTTTTGTTTCTTCTAATGTTTTGATGTTACTTAAATTATCCGCTGGTTTCTCAATAATATTTGAATTATTTTCTTTTAAATAATTTAAGTTAGATATATCAATTCGGGTTAGTATCTCTTCGACATTTAGCGATAAATTTTCTTCACTTAAGCTCTTAGTCATTAAATTGTTGTCTTGAGCAATATCATCGAAATCATTTAATTCAGTATCCAATAGATCAACTAGTTTATCATAATTAGGTATTGCTACGTCAATTGATTCTATATTTTTGTAATTATCGGTTTGTGAAATGATTCCCTCACTAATAACATGCACATTGTCTGTATTTTCTATCTCGTTACAAACTTCAATATCAGTATTTTGAATCCGCTGTTTTATTAACAATGCAAGAGGTAGTTCATCTTCGGAATCCGATGATACAATACTTTGTTCAAGGGATTTAATTTCTGAATTTTCATGAGATTCGTTAGATGAGTCATGTATTTCTTTGTTTTCCATAACTGTAGATTCAGGTTCGGCTGCCGTTAGTAGATGGCATTTGAAATTATTAACAGGTTCATCGTTGATAATTTCAGAAGACATTTTGCAAGATTCATCAAAATGTTCTGCTTTTGAATTGGATGGTTGTACATTTTCAGTTTGTGAAATACCTATCTTTGCACTGCGTGATTTACGTTTATTTTTATGTTTCTTGGAAGTTTTTCGTTGCTTTTTAATTCTCTGATACAAAGACTTTTCTTCAGAATTCTCTTTGCCACTATCAACATGGGCCGTTTTGTTTAAAATTTCGGAATTTTCTACTGTTTTACATGCGATTGTAGGCTCTATGTTAGCTTCCGTTAGAGTTTTGTTTAAAAGGTGTATGTCACATGGTTCGTCTTCTATGATCATGATATGATGTGATAAAGGAGTGAATACTTCAATTATATCTTTCATTAAATTTTCAGTTTCACTTGTAGATTCTTGAATTTCTTCCTTGTCGACCTCTTTATGTTCTTCAAAAACATGAGGTAAAACCGATGAAGTTACTTTTTCTACAGGAATTGTTGGTTCAACTGCAATTACTTCTTCAACCTCTTTGTTCAGATCTTCGTCTAGCTTTTCAATTTCGCTATAGTTGACTTCTTTGGCGGTTGTTTCTTCCAAAATTTTATTATTTGATAATGGAATTTCATCAGTTGTATTAAACATGTTTACTACTTCGTCTATTACAGCACTGATATTATCAATTTGTTTCTCGGATATTTTTTCTTTTTTATTATATTTAGTTAGCTTTTTAGATTTTCTTTTTGATTTAGTTACAGCGGGGATAAGTGAAGTTACTGTTATATCTTCAGATATTATTGTATTTAATAGAGGCTTATCTTCACATACATGAGCACTTTCTTCCATATCTGATCTACAAGATGCGATTCTTATACATATCTCTTCAATTTTATTGCTTTCAATAGCTGCTACAACATTACCCTCTTCTTCTGAAATATTATTATTTGGTATATCACATACGGTATTATCTGTTTTACTAGTTTTTATTTTTTCTAGGTTCTCTTCGATTGTCTTGTCTTCACATTCAGTATTATCTGTTTTGCTAGTTTCTATGTCCTCTTCGATTTTCTTGTCTTCACATACAGTATTATCTGTATTACTAGTGTCTATTTTTTCTAGTTTCTCTTCAATTATTTTATTTTCATATACAGTATTATCTGCTTTACTTGTTTCTATTTCTTCTAGATTCTCATTTACTTTCTTGTCTTCCGAAGCTGTTACTTCAGTATTTGTTTGTTCTTTTGAAAGTTTATTATTTGATAGTAGTTCGTTTTCACACATAGAGACGTTATTTTCTGGTTTAGTTTCTATTTCATCTGAAGCCTCGTCGATTGATTTGTTTTTCAAAGTTGCAACTATTTCTTGAATCTGTTCGATTTTATTATTCATGGAATTATCTAGTATGTCTAAATTTTCCTGAAGGCTAATTTGTGGAACACATGTCTCTTGATTATTAAGGATGAGCGGCGTAAATGCAATCTTTTTCTTCGGATTTCGTTTCTTCTTGGCTACAGGGAGTTTTACATTTAATTTGGTACTAGGAGGAAGGGTAATAGGACCAATTAACTTACTCAATGGAACGTCTTCATCTGAAGATTCTTCCATAATTTGTTTTGTAATTGGTATATCTGGTTTTTTAAGTTCTATTGGCGTTTCCATAAACGCAATATTTAACAAAACTGGAACATTCGGTATATGTTTTTCAGTTATAACATGTTTTTCACTTGTTGTTATATTATTAAAGTTTAAAATATGTTTTTCAGTGTCAATTTTGTTCGCAATCAAATTTTCGGTTGAATTAATTTTTTTCTTTGTTCGTTTCCGAATACTACCAATTTTCCGATCTTTATTAACCCGATTCAATGTTTCTAATGTAACATTTTGAGTTTCTATTTTTAACTCTTCGCACTTATTTTTTACACACTCCATTAAACAATTTTTTAATGTTGCATTTAACATATAACTTAATTGTATATTCGGAGTTAAGTAGTCATTATTTGCTGTAACTGAAATACTATTTGATTCTTGCGTTTTCTGTGTTGCCACATTATTTATAATACTGTTTCTATATTTTACTGTAGGTATTTCTAGAACATTCATGTTTATAAGGCTAGGTGTTTCAACCTTTGAAACTTCCGGGCATTTTTCGATTTCATTATTCATTGTAGTAGAATCGATATTTTTAATTTTTTCCTTTGCATTATCGGCATTTGTTGTGTCACATAATTTATTCATTTCTTTTACGGTTACGGACATTTCAGTTGTAATTTCAACGGAATTAGAAAGGACACTTTCGTTTTCCTCCGCTTCTACTGGTTGACTATGTTTGATTACTTCCGATGAATTTAAAATAAACAAACTGGATTTGTCAACTAAAGATGGTTCGCCGGTTTGACACTTTTGTTCTAATTTACATCTTAACATTGCAATGCAATCATTCAAACCGCGACCAGATCGTTTTATTTTACTTTTAAATTTATTCAATGTACCGTTTGGTAATTTATTTTTATCGGTATCGTTTAAGTTAACATCTTCTGCATTGTTTAGTTCGGGGTCAGTCATTACGTCAGTTTGTTTCTCAATTTCTTCAAGTTTTATGTTAGATTCGATCTCGGGAATAGGGGAAAGATCTGGAATTATGTCTGCTGGGATATTCGATGTTGAATCATATTTTTCTAGAACTGGCATTGTTTGCGCATCAATGATTTCATTAAATTGGAGAACACAGTTTGTTTCAATGGGTTTATTTTCAGTTAGTTCAACATCTGTCGCAATATTTTGTATTACACTTGAAATTATATTGTCAATTTTATTTAAACTTTCTATTTTAGTAGCGTCATCAATTGCAGGTGATTCTTCTTTTGATTCATTAATTTTTACTGTCTTTTTACGCTTTGAACCTCTCATGCTAAATGTTCGGAATAACTTAGATGCAATACTATTATCTTTATTTTCATTTTCAATTGGTTTTGGTTTATTTCTTCTACTTAAGGATTTTAAATTTTGTACTAATTGATTTGTTTTTCTACCGATCATTTTACTAACATTATTAGATTTTTTATTATTTTTAACAAAGTCCTCAACCATTTTAGTTGGTTCAGTATTTTCTTGAGTTTCGTCAATTTTTATACGATCTAAACTTCGTGTTTTTCTAATAATTCTTTTGTTATTTGTTGCCATATCTGGAATATCCGACGTTTTCGTATTTTTTATCTCGGAAGTAGTTTCAACAACACTACCACCCATTTTTACTACTTCATCTATAGTAGTATTTATAGTATCAATTTTCTTTTCTGTGAAAATTTCCTCAGCAATATTCTTAGATTTTTTATTCGATTTCGTTAGAACGGACAAGAATCGTTTACTGCTGGACCGTTTTATCGTTTTATTTTCAGGGTCACTTGTTTTTATACCGACTGTCTCGGATTTTATTATTTTATCGCTTTCCTCATCGTTTTGTTTTCTGAGACTATTCCTACCTTTCTTGATGTTATCCGGTGGTGCGTTTTGGTTCTTGACTATTGCTAATTTCTCAGAGTCTGTCTGTTCATTGGTTTTCTGGTCAGATGAAAGCTGAGCATTTGTTTCAATGGTTTTAGATCTTAATCGTGTTTTACGTATAAGATTGTTTTGTGTGATCGCTTGAACTAGCCGTCGCCTAGTAACTATCGCTGAATTTGTATCAAATATTTTACTCCCTAATATTCTACTTATCATGCGACTTTGTCGTATTTTGCTTTTGCCAATTAATTGCTCCGTTTCCTTTTTATTTACATTATTTTCAATTTCGGGTTTTTTGTTTATTCTGCTCCGCAGTTTTAATGGTGTTTCTAAATGTTCTGTTTGATTTGTATTTGGTTTCGTTAGTACAGATATTTTTTGTTTTAACGCATTTCGCAACGTTTGCTTTGTCGTGATATGCGGTGCATTTGTTTTGAAGTGAACTTTTTTGGGTGACGCGCTTGGCGCAGGGTCAGTTTTTGGATTGTTAGGGATGGCTTGACTTACTAATCTTTGTTTGTACGGTTTTCTTGGTTTTTGTATGCCATCACGCATTGAAATCGCTTTTCGGTTACGTTTTGGCGGAAGATTGGCAAGCATGCGTTCAATTGTTTCCGCTATGAATAGAAAAAATCGTACGATATAGAATAATTAGGATTGTGTATGCGGATGTCTAACTATTTTAAGCAATAAATTATTAAATTTACCATCGCTGGGTTTTGTCGGTTTCGGACGCGGTCCAATGAAGTTGTTTTTAGTTTTGTATTTGCGAGGTTCTCGGGGGATTTCGGGATTACAACTTCTTTTGTAACCTGCATTATAATAAAAATTGTTTCACTGTCCTTTTCAAAGTGACATTAAGGGCATTGTAAACTCAAATTATTTTCAGATCTTGGGTATCACTTTTTCGATCATGTGAGACCAAATACTCCAATATAAATTTCGCGCTATGCTGAGATTCGAACTCGCAGTCTTATGATGACTAACTAATCTAGTTGGTCGAGCTTATTCTCTCTTAATTATTTATAACTATATTTCGTTTTTTGTGTAGACACATTGTTCTTGGATTAGTAAAAATCGCGGGAAAATACATTTACAATTACAGAATATTTGAAAAATAAAGTATCAAAAATAGTTAACTCCAGAGGTATATTTTTCGAGGCTTCGAACCGAAAGTGAACCACAAATCGGAAAAACCCGTTAATTTTGTCGGAACGAAAACCGGAACTGAACCGAAAAATAAAATCTGTTGATTTATTTTCGCTAAAAGTTGTGCTGACAACGCTGTACTTTATTACGCAAGATCTATTTGTTCGGAGGATATGTAAAAAGAAATCGAATGTTATTTATGATTAATTATATATCGATATGTTAGGACAGAATTTATTTTGGCCTAGTTATGTACGTTTTTTATTTTATTTTCATTACAGTTCAGACCAATTTTTAAATTAAATATATATTATCGAGATTATTGATTATTATAAAAAGTAGTATATAAGTTAGTTTAATACTAAAATCACTGGACCATTAGAAACGATTGAAAGAAATGATTTATAAAATATGCATCATAAAATTTCAAATGCATTTTATTCAACAGTTACGTTTTTATTTTTGAGTAGTTTTTTTTTGCTAGTAATTTACAAGAGTGCTTTGTATTTATATCGTATATAAAAGCATATGACCATTTGCAGCGCTGTCTCTTTATTTTTAAGATTGTCTAGAAAGCAACATTTCTAATGGGAAGGCAGTAAGGGGTTACTATAATTATAAAATGGACACTATCCTTTTGTTACATCTGATTATTTGACTATATTTGAGCACGTTACATGCCCTTTAATTCAATAAATACCTTTATATGTTATATGAAAAAACTTATAGTTATTCCTCGCATACAACTATTATTATTTGATAGAGAAATATTCCAGAGACGAGAATGGTAAACGGCGGAAAATAAAAAGCACGCTTACCTCTTTGACGTCTTCGTCTGGATCGCGCTCCATAAGGGCGATATTTACACTTTTTCCGGGCAAGCATCCATGTCCAGTCGCCACCGCATTCCAGCATATGCCTATGAAGATCTCCTAAACTATGACATTGCTTCGTACACTTAGTGCACACCCGAGCATCGCTTCGCTGCCAATATTTATTCATCGGGGAACATTCAACCAATCCCACTTTACCCAATCCAGGAATACCCAAGTGCCGATAGAGTTTCGCCTGGTTTCCAACGAATTCGTAATGTGTACCCCAGATATGCGGATGATCGAAATTTTTATGATCATCTAACGCTTTTAAGTTGGGCAATTTCAAACCACAAGTTGCGCAAATATATAATCGAGGTCTAGTCCATTCGCCGCTCAGCTCTAAAGCTCTGTTTACAGGGACTGAATTATCGTCTAATGAAGAGCATATTAATGCTATTTTATCCGTTTCATCAATTGGTATAAAATCAGGTTTTGAATAACTCCTTTGTAGTTGCAAATAATCGGGTATTTCCATGCTTTGGTTAAATTCTTCTTTTGGCTTTGATTCAACTCTTCGAAGCATTAAATTATCCAAGAAACTTTCACTGTCTGGATCAGTCCCCATTTTAGCAGTTTCTTTACATTTGCGCTCTACATTAGATAATAATTCTTCTAAGACGAAATACACTTCTTTTGAAGATTCATCCGAAGAATTGTCAGTCTCTTTAGATTTTTTTCGTAACTCAAAGCGCTGAGCTGCATCTGCTTCCATCCGAAGATCCTCAAACGGTCCTCGTTTATCCATTATTCTATTCAACTCATCTACTTGATCTTTCGCAATAGGGTTCAGTGAATATATGGGTAGAATAGAATGCTGATCAAAGGGTTCACAATCATGGCATTTATGCTGGCTATTCTTAACAGTAAACTGAGTCCACATGTCCAAATATGTAAGGTCAGTATGACAGTCTTTTTCGCGAAATAACGAATTGTATTTTTTGTTGGTGAATTTATACTTGACAACAGCGACCTTTTTCGCCTTTTTCTGTGAGGCCTTCGCACCATATTCGATTTGCGAATCGAAATCTTCGCCGTACTGCGACGAGGCAAGTAAAGTTGCGACCGGCGTGACTGCGTTCAAAGATAAATCGCACCCGAAGTTATCTAATGTATCATTTACAGTTCTGACATCCGTATCCGGTACACAGGTAGGATTGTGTTCAAAGTTAGAAATTCTGCACTCTGATTCCACGTTGCTATGCAGTTTGCCGTCTAAGTGATGGAGTAAATTATCGCGAATATTACACACAGTTCTCGTGTAGAACTCTTTATCGAAGACTGCGTTAAATGCAACCGAATTCGAGTCCTTGAGACTATCACTGGAGTGATCGTGGATTTTCTCGTGTTTGTAAGTGTACGCGTTCACCAATGAAAATACACTAGTTGGATTTGACACCGGTTTTTTAGTTGCAACAATTTCAGCACCACCACTATCACTTTGTATTAATTTGTTTTTATTGTTGCGATTTTTCGTAAACGTGTTCATTTGTTTAACAGTTGCCCTAGTTGTTCTTAGATTACTTCTCACTCCATTTTTTGTACTTTTTACACTTATTTTCTTGGTAATCACGGTTGCTTTTTTGCTGCTCGATTTCTTGTTCGAATTTGTAACGGCAACGCTAGTTTTTGCACGTCTAGTAGATAAATTCAAATTTTCAAGATCGGTTTCTTCTTGAATTGTTTTCTCAATACTCTTGGGTGATATAACATTGGCAAGGATATTATCCTCAAAATCAATATCTTCAGATGTGTCATTTTTGCTAGTTTCAGGTGGTGTATTATTTTTTGTAGTTGTAGTATTACGGCGGAGTTTTGTTAAAACGTTTGGACTAGAATTAGCATGGATAGACTGTGTTGAATCATATTTAGCGATTAAATCGCTAACAACAGTTCTATTTAATTCGGCCTGTGTGCATGGTAGTACATTTTCGCTATCACGTGTTACAGTGTAGTTGGTACCGATAGTTGGTGATAGTTTATTATCCGGTTCATGTATTATACCATGCACTAATCTATTGTGATCCCGAAGCGAATTGAGATTGGCGAATCTCTCCTGACAGCTGAGACACGCAAAGTATCGGTTGGAATGTTCGTTGATCAAATGCTCTAAAAGTTGTTTCAACGTATGATCTGTATTGTTGAGTTTGCTACAGAAACAACAAGCCGTCGCTGATTGATTTTGGTTCGGTATGCGAGAACTAGAACGCCTCGACTGACCGACCGAATGACACCGGTCGACATGTTTTTGTCGCAAATTGTTACTCGTAAACGTTCGTTCACAAAACAGGCACAGCAGTCTCTTCATTGCGGGTTTTTGAGATGAGGATTCAGTAGGTAATTCAACTATTTCGGCAGTATTTGTAGTAATTTCGGGGGATTTAATAGATTCACTAGGTTTTATATTTTGCATTAGATAATTCTCTAATATGTAAAAATTCGTCTTGTCTGAGTTTCGTTTGCATAGTTCTAATACATTTTTGACTTTATCTAATGGCACACTACATTGGAGACTAGTTTTCGTTTCATCATCATCACAACTTTGAGCGTTGTGTTCGGTGAGTGGGGGATCCATGATGCTTTTGTTTTCAGCGACGAGTTGTAAGTCAAGATATGATGTGATCGTTTCTTTCAGTCCGTCATCTCTCTCCGGCATTGGTAAATCCTGGTGGTGTGTTTCTTTTTCTGTGTCCAGGGTGGAAGATGTGGAAGTGTCATGGCTGCTGCATCTAGTTTCACCGTCGGGAACGACAGCGGTGAAGTTTGCTTCAGTCGCGCATGCTCCTACCAGATGGTGAGGACTGGCAGCAGTACGGGGTACCGTTACCGTTGCGTCTTCTTCGAGCTTTGTGAACTCGGCTTTCGCTAGTTCCCCCTCCGAGCCGTGTTCATCGAACGATCCGCTGTTTACCATCGTGCCAGCAGGACACCCAGCAGAAGATCAATGTGCTGCAATCAGAAATAAGGGATACATGTTTAGTTCATGATATTTATTTAGCTAAGGGAAAATAGGACCATGTTTATTAGAGATTTTATATTATTGTTACATATTTAATATAGAATAAAACACGCATAAACTCACAATGAATATCAGAGCTCTATAGCGTACACACACACATTAGTCAGATTCGATTCAGGGATAGTCAAAATATGTATTTCCGTTAAAGTTCAAAAATGTTCAAGATGACAAGAAAGTAAAAATCATTAATATAATAACCCAGAAATGTTTGTATGTGAGTGTGTATGTGTAGAACGCTTTTTTTTTGTAAAAATGCAGATTGGCATAGACGGGGATCGAACTCACGACCTCCAGGGTGAAAGACATGACACTTAGCCACTGCACCATGGCGACTGTTAATAATGTTATAAAAAATAATCAAATAGTTTATACTGAAATAAAACAATCACTACGATTCTGAAGTTCAGTCTGCTTTGAAATAGACAAAAACGAATCAAACGTCAGAATGAAATGTCAAAAAAGTTTTTGTGATAAATCTTCAATTCAAAGTTTAATCTTAAGATTAAGGGGAGTAGCATGCTATAATTTCAATTTTTAAGTATATAATATGAAATAAGTGCATATTATTGCCTAATTAGCATATATTTTTAGCAAATACGTGTTTTCTGTACATTTATTTTAATTCATAGTTAATATTTTTCACTTCAAAATGGCCAAGAAGCAGTGATTTTTGAAAATATGAGTTGCGGTAAGATTTTATAGTTCGTCAAATTATAATAACTGCAAGTAAGTAAATTTATAATTCTGATTATTAGAGAAATAAAATGTTGAAGAGATAATTCAAACATATTTAGAAACATGTTTGGTTGGCAATTTTATTCATTTATTTTTGATGGCACAATCCATTGTATTTTAGCATATAACTAATTATCATCACTTTTAAAACTGCCGTTGTGACACTGCATCAGTTTAATACTGCAAAATTCAGAATCTAGCCTGATTATTTAATTCAAAAACAATAATGAATCAAATGTCAAATCATTAAAAATGTTGTGTAAAAAGGATTTGTAATACATATTATTAGAATAATCGATTCAAATAATAAACAGCAATCGTAAGTAAATTTATAATTTTGTTTTTTATATACAATCATAGAAACTGTCTAAATGATACAACACATATGCACCATACAAGGTTAAAATCAAAGTTAAACAAAATTTTGTTTAAATTTATCGGATGTTACACAGTGCATGATAAGCGATCGATTAGTTAATCTCAGCATAGTGATCTAAGAACAAAATAGCGTTCAAATAAAGAACTCGATTTTTTCTTTATTATTATTTGCGATGTGGAAATTTGTATTACTATTATAGTCAAACGATACAAAATGAAGAAAAACCGTGTTATTATTATTAAATTACATGAAAATTCGCCATCAGTCAAAACTGACCTATGTTCTGTATACCATATGGGCACATGGTGCCCACGGGTGACCCTAGTTATTATAGATGTGGCTAAACTACGAACACAAATGTGTTATGTCCACATCCTAAAAAAATAACGTATTATATAAACATGTATATATGACCCCTTTGTGCCCTTATGCACTTTGGCGTCGCACATGAATGTCTGAAAAGGCCTCTCTTTTGCATAGGGGCGATACTTAAATCCTTGAGTATTACAATTTGAAGTTAAAAAAATTGTTTCTGAATAATAATAGACATAACAGACGTTTCTTTAACATAAATAGTAGCCCACATTAGCTATAAATATAAAGGTGCCTAGTCATAATCGATGTAAATGAATGAATAAGTTTAGACGTAAAGCATTTGTTTTGCGTACAAATTAGAAAATATGTTTAATATACCTGGCTAATGTACGTATAAATCCTAATATACATTTTCGCCAAAGCTCCAAATAATCGCGCAGCGTAGCTATTTGCAACTGTTGGATATAGCGCGTTCAACACTATGAATTAATAAATAGACCGAGTGCGACAGAATTGAATGGTTTGTTGGACGAATGTGCTAATAGCACGCGTACCTCACGGCTAGGCTGGTTTTACAGTACACAGTACACACTACAGCCGATGCGCGAGCCGCGAGACCCTCGAGAGGTCGACGAGAAGCGAGAAACACATCCGAAATACTACATGCACTCACATACGGACGCGCGCTAACCATAGAAAGTGGTTTTGAGCATTTCTCGCCGGTACTCGTGTCAAAACATCAAATGGAATTGAAACCTACACCACTTGGTTTTCGATATACATATATTTTGTATTGTAAATATATGGATTGGTATATTTTAAATGTAGCCAATCTAAAAAATATTCTATTTATTTTACGCAATGCATAACGTATACCTACATTTATGACTAGCGAATATTTTTACAAAATTCTATTGCTATATGAATGCTTATTAACAAGTATAATATTAAATTAAATTGAAGAATGAACATATTTGTAAAGTTAACATTCGTACATAAAAACAAGAATAGGTACAGGCATAAATGCCTTCAGCTCACCGTATAATCTATTTAATAGATTTTTAAAAATAACAATCCGAGAAAAAAGCTCGACTTTCTTGTTCTTTCACTATCTGTATTAATTATGTCTATGCAAAATGTATTGTATCTTCAACTTCTATGTTAATTTTTTCTCTAACTCCTGCCGTTCCCGATATATTGAAATAGTAGTATGAAAATATCTGGAATGGCCTGTACTCGACTTTCTTATACGCAGTTTTCACTAGACATATATATATAACCAAAACCAGCTATCAAACTAACCAATACTCTACACAAAAATCCTGAAATGTCATTTATCTAATTGAGTCTATTTTGTTTTCCTGTCAAAATAGCAGATGATCCGATTTTATAAGCTACATGCGAATCCATAGCAACGTAAACAACATATTTATAATGTTTCGTAGCGTTTTTCTCGCAACTGGTACATTTTTTGAAGCAATGTTTCAAACAAAAGTTGTGTGAAATATTAATCTCTTCAATTATGAACATAACTATATTTGCCGTAAGTGTAGCCGTTCTAGTGATATTAGAGATAGAACAAAAATGTATAGTGTGAACATGCACTTCCGGTTTGAATATTCTTTTCAAAAATAGGAGGTGCACATCTAGGGCATATACAAGTCTTAAGTTTGAAGATTCATAATTTTACGTTCGACAGTTTTGGCCCTAGAGCGTTCACAGACACACACACAGACGTCACTCTGAAAATAGTCACATTCGATTCAAGGGATGCTGAAAACGTGTATATCCGTTGAAATCTCGAGTTCGATTTACATAACAATTATAAATCTGTCAAAAAGGTGAGAAAGTGATTCGATATAAAATGTGAATTGCTAGAAATGTTTAATGTTAATGCAGAAGTATTGTATTTAGGTAAATATAAATAAATAGAAATTCTTGCATGATTAAACTAATTGAGTATAAATGGGCTTTATAATGTAAACTCCCTAGGGGAATAATGTGCACATTATTTCCCTAGAGGGGAAATATACTATTTCTGCCATGATTTGTTTGTCATAGAAACGAGTTTCTACTCCCGCGTGTGTAAAAAAGATGTTAATGCGTTTTAAATTTGCATTCATAATTAAGTTATGAAATAGTTAATTTCGAAAAATTATTTTAATATAATCATTAATTTTAAATAAGCACAAGGCACCTGTGGATGTTTTAATTATTTTTCTAAGGGCAGTATTAAGGGGGATTAGTTTGGGCCCTATAACTCTGAAAGTATACGGGCGATTGGATATAAACTGCGAATATACCTTAGGCCAAATACGAAATGTCGTTGTTAGTATTTAAGTACGAACATGTCATGTTTGTGTTCCAAGGAAACGATGCTTATATTTAAGTGTGTACTAACGTATCTAATAAAATATTATGAGTGACATACTCTTGACTTTCTTGTTCCATAAAATTAACTAACCATTTCATAGATTACACAACACATGTTAAATCTTTGTTTATAACAGTAAATTTACTTATATAACGCAATGACCTTGGATAGAAAATATAGTGAACCAAAGAGAATACACAGCACGTTTTCAATTTGTTAGAATAATAATAGTTATTCAGATAACTTTTTTTTTTCGTGCGAAATTATATTCCACTTTGATTACTAACCCAGTTTATATATTGCCAATAACAGAATTCAAATAACATGGGTTTGAATCCAGTTAGAAAACATTGAAAATGTTTCATACCACGAAATGTGTGTTAGCTGTTGGTTCAGCAGTGGATCGATACCCCTGGATGCATTGCACGGTCACACCCCAACAGCAAAAAGTTTTACAGTTGATCTCATACAGTTGATGTGCTTCAGAAAATTAGGTTAAAAAGTTATTTTTTTACCATTTCAAGCATATTTCATGCCACTGCCACACACAAAATTATTATCATAATACAGTGATGGGTTTTGAATGAGTATTTTCGAGTTTCGATTCAAGATTTACCATAACTACGTTCTTTTAGACTTCGTCAAAGTAAAATAAAAACTGGTGTGCCCTTTACTCGACTTTCTCAAGTAGAAAATACATTTCTATGAAATTGATAGTAAAATAAACCCAATAAAAGCTTTGGTCTGCCAATTGGTCATTGGTACATTTCTGTAATTAACCTCTCATATTATTTATCATTCAATGATTCAATTTATTCATTTGTATTACATAAATAATGACGATATAAATAGTACTATACTCGTTATATAAAAAGCTATTACATCTCAATTACGATAGTATATAGCTTAGCGTTATTGTAAGTGTCAGCACTCAGTTTAGTATATAGTCATAATACATTCTAGAAAACAATTCATATTTACATGGTGTCATGTATTCGGTTTAAAATCATTATCTAGAATTTCATTACATACCTAAAAATAAGTTTCTATTTACAATATATTCAGAATCGACATGACAAATAGCAATAAGTCCGAAACAGTTTGCATTACTGATATTTATTACTCTTGAAAATAGACTTGCAAAAATATTGAACAAAATTATAGGCAATATAAATAATGTTTGCCTACTTCATTTTTAATAAGTGCCAAAAAGTTCAAGTTAGCGATATTCTTCTCTCTTGAAAACCTGCTATCAAATTAACCAATACTCTACAGAAATATTCTGAAATTTATCTAATTGAGTTTATTTTGTTTTCCTGTCAAAATAGCAGATGATCCGATTTTATTACGCTACATGCGAATCCATGGCAACGTAAACAACATATTTATAATGTTTTGTAGCAGTTTTCTCGCAGCTGGTAAATTTTTTGAAGAAATGTTTCAAACAATAGTTGTGCGAAATATTAATATCTTTCATTATGAACATAACTATATTTGCCGTTAGTGTAGCCGTTCTAGTGATATTGCAGATAGAACAAAAAATGCATAGAGGCAACATGCACTTCCTGTTTAAATATTCTTTTCAAAAATAGGAGGTGCACATTTAAGGCATATACAAGTCTTAAGTTTGAAGTTTCATAATTTTTCGTTAGACAGTTTTGGCCCTAGAGCGTTCACACACACACACACACACAGACAGACGTCATTCCGAAAATAATCACATTCGATTCAGGGAAGGTCAAAACATGTATATCCGTTGAAATTTCGAGTTCGAAATTTTTCATGATTACAATACTTACTTATTACTCTGTAAAAGAAAGTAAAAAGAATTTTTAGATAAATAATTGTTCAATTATCAATCCAGAAGGAGACATTTTGATCTTAATTTGTTTTAGAGGCAATAATTTTACAAGTATACTGATTTTTATTTGAGTATATGTTGTAAAATAATAATTTTCCTGTCAATGAGCAGAACTAATTTCATTTAAATGAACTGCCCAAATATACTAATTCCTATACAATTCAGAGAAAATAACACAAAGATTATTTAGCATAGTACGTTTGGTTCTGAGAAAAAGGGGAACTAAGAATTTAGTACACAATTCACAGATTTAATTTTCTACTAATTACCGAATAACGAGGGTTATAAAAGTACTAATAGTTATATAGGGATACTTTCAAAGGAAAAGTGCCCAAAAACATATGCTATACCTATATAAATACGGTTGAATATTGTTTCCTCTATCCAAGATGCGGTTTTGTCTAGGCTCTAGGGCGGTTGCGCTTGGAATATACCGCCTAGTCTATAACAAAACCGCACATGGAAACAATATTCAACCGTATTTATATAGGTATAGCATAGGTTTTTGGACGCTTTTCCAGTAAAAGTATTCCTATATAGCCATTGTTATGCTTATACGTGATCAGCTAGAAATGTTGAATGAAATCTACGAATACTATACTAAAGTCTCGCTTCCCCTCTTTCAACCAAACGTACTATGCTAATCTTAGTGTTATTCTGGAGTTGAAAGGAAAACGCCTATAGTAAACAATTAATGAAAAATCGTGTGTGCGAATTAGTTTTTTGCCAAATTGAAAATGTTGTGAAAATAGGGTATTTTCTACAGAGGGCATCTAGAATCATCAACATTTGATTTTTAATCAAACATTGTTTACCCGCTTATCTTGTTCTAGAACCAATATAGATAAAACGAACTAATCAAGTGTAAATCATGCAACCGAGACAACAAGTAGATAACAATTTGTAAAAATGGTGCTCGATGTGTGTGTGTGCACTGTTTCACGTCTACATAAAGCAGCCAGCCCGGTGACGCATCGATCCAACAAGCAAGCCAACTGCAAGTTGAACAAGGAGATAGAACCAGTTGTTTTACAATGGCGCCGTTTCGTTCAACTCCAAACCCCAATCCGCCAAGTCCTGCGTTTCGTTGCAGCCAATAGCGAACGAGAATCCTGTTGGCACCGGGGTTTCGGTTGCCATTGCACAGAACCGTTGATATTATCATATTGAGCCGAGACTTGTCTTCAACAGTGAACTTGAATGTGAAACCAGAAATATTGAATTGAAACTGTCAAATAAGTGATATATATTCAAGTGTTTAATTAAATTTGTTGTTTGATGTACCACTTCTAATATAACCGGTGTTATTTGTGTAATATTCTCATTTGTTTTCGGCTCTGGAAGATTGAATTTATTAGCAATCGTGGCTAAATCTAATTTAAAGATGAGCAGCAATATGTGGAATAGAGAAAATACGACGATTTTAATCTCGGCCTATAAGAGAAATGAATGTATGTGGAAAACAACTTCACCATTTTATCGAAATAAGGAGAAAAGAAAAGGTTGGTTTTTCTTCATTTTCGTTATTAAATAACAATCTAATTATTGGTAAAGTTAGTTCGGTGTATATATTCAAACGAACGAAAATTGTGAAAGTGCTTTCTATTTCGGGCCGGCTCCCATTTTGCTACTATCAAAACTTGTATGCACTAAGTGCACTGAACTACCTATGGCAGTAGAGCAGTTCTTCTAATTTCCCCTTAGAAAATACTGCACTGTTCAAATTGGTGTAAATAGTGTAACAACGAACAATGCACAATTTTATAATTACGTTAACATGTAAATTAGAATTTGTTTTGTAGATGCTCTTGAAAATATAGCCCGGACACTGGAAGACTACAGACCAGAAACGAAAATTGAAGATGTAAAAAATAAAATAAATGGAATTCGTACACAGTATGTTGCGGAAATTAATAAATTGATGAATCTTAAGTTCGGCAGTGAACCGTATGAACCGAGTCTGTGGTGTTTCGAACAGCTGCAATTTCTGCAGCCTTATACTCAGTCTAAACAGAAAATAAATATGTCGCTGGATTCCTGGAGATCACAACAGGTATAATTTAAAGTACAACGTAAATAGTATGAACTTTGTATATTTCTTTAGTAATGCTTTTTGAAAATTGTAAATAATTCAAAGATGAAAATATAATATTATTACAGAATAGCAAGAGCAACGCTTCTAAAACTTCAACCAAGAAACCAGCGAACCAAAGAGAAAACGATATTTCATCGTCCATCACATCAAACTATCAAAGTGCAGAACCATCAGAAACCATAGCGAATATAGAAATCAAAGAAGAAAGAGACATTGATATAGAGATAATCGAAGAATCTGAGAGTGAAGACGAAAACAAAAGTCTTCCACCACCAGCATATCCAATCGATGATCCATACATTCAACCAATCAACGATATAACAAATGAAACAGAACAATCGCGAGTCCAAAATCTGATATCAACCGGTTATAGTTCAGAGCTTACATTAGTACCTGCAAGAGATTTGCTCAAAAGAAAGAATGTTGATATGGTTATGCTAACGGAAGAATCTTATGATAAATATATTACTGAAGAAAAGAAACCAAAACTCGATGATTTATCCCATGAAGTCGAGAAAACAATCGATTTGAGTGAAGATAAAATTAGTATATTTGGGAAATTTATTATGTCACAAATGCGAACTATAACCGACAAAGTTTTGTATATTAAATTGGAACACACGATACAGAATGCGATCATTGAAGCCCAAATAAAACAGATCGAAATGGATGAATCGAAAAATAAATAGTTTATTTTACAATGTTTAGTTTTAAGTGAGTCACTGAGGCTGAATTTTAATATAGATGCAAAAAATAAAATTGACAAATGAATTGTAGAACATTTAATTCTAAGTTTAATAATATTTTACTTGAAAATAAAGAACATTTTAATTTATAATATTATTACAATGTGTGTAATTGCTATATGTATGTAGATGAATACATAAAATATATATTACACCATGTGCCCATATCATATACAGAATACAGTTCATCGAAGTTTCCAACGTACAGAACGTTGATATTATATAGAGCCGAGATTTGTCTTCAATAGTGTACTTGAATGTGAAAACAAAAAACATTGAATTGAAACTGTCAAATAAGTGTTATGCAAGTGTTTTTAAGTTTGTTGAGATTAGTGACTGTTTGATGGTTACCTAATATAACCGGTGTTATTTGTGTAAAATCCTTATTTATTTTTGGAGCTGGTAGATTATGCCCAATTCCAAGAAGGTTCGTCAAATGTTGACAGACCGTCAAATTTCTGACGTGGCGTTACCTATGTTACGTGCTATAGGGTAACAAAATATATTTACAATTTTGGCTAAAATTAATTTAAAAATGAGCACCAATATGTGGAATAAAGAAAATACGACGATTTTAATCTCGGCCTATAAGAGAAATGAATGTATGTGGAAAACAATTTCACCATTTTATCGGGATAAGGGGAAAGGAAAAGGTTAGTTTTTCTTGACACAAAATCTCGTAATTAAATAATAATCTAATTATTGGTAAAGTTAGTTCAGTGTATATATTCAAACGAACGAAAATTGTGAAAGTGCTTTCTAATTCGGGTTCGGTTCTCAATTTGCTACTGTCAAAACTTCATTTCGAACGTATGCACTAAGTGCACTGAATGAATTACCTATGCCAGTAGAGTAGTTCTTCTAATTTCCGCTTAGAAAATATTGCATTGTTCAAAGTGGTGCAAATTGTGTAACAACAAACAAACAATGCTTACACAAAGTAGCTCTGACCACTCTGTACAATCTTATAATTACTTTATCACGTAAATTAGATATTTTTGTAGATGCACTTGAAAATATAGCCCGGATACTGCAAGACTACAAGCCAAAAATGAAAATTGAAGATGTAAAAAATAAAATAAATGGAATTCGTACACAGTTTGTTACGGAAATTAATAAATTCATTAATCATAAGTTAGACAGTGAAACGTATGAACCGAGTCTGTGGTGTTTCGAACAGCTGCAATTGCTTCAGCCTTATACTCAGCCTAAACAGAAAATGAATAAGGTGCTGGATTCCTGGAAGTCACAGGAGGTATAATATAAGTACAATATTCGTATATGCCCTCGTCATTAGTGGGAATTTGGCACATAGCAAAGTTATTTCAATATTTGTAGTTTATATTTTCAACGCAAAATAAGAGAAGATAGCGAGTTATGTTTCTTTTAATTATTACAGATTACCATGAACCACACTTCTAGAACTTCTATCACAAAATCAGCAAGCAGTATTTCATCGCCCTCATCGTCATCATCAGCCTCATCAGACTCATCGCGCTCACCTTCATCATCGCCCTCACCGTCCTCATCATCCTCCGCGTCCGCATCGCCCTCACAGTCCTCTTCGTCCTCAGATTCCTAATCGTCCTCAACGTTCTCATCGTCGTTATCAAACTATCAAAGTGCACAACCATCAGAAACAATAGCGAATATACAAATCAAAGCAGAAAGAGAGAATGACGAGATAACCAAAGAATCTGAGAGTTAAGCAAAGAAAATGAAGTAATATGTTTCTTTTAATAATCACAGATTAACATGAACACTTCTAAAACAACTTCATCCAAGAATTCAGCATACCAAAGAGAAAACTATATTTCATCGCCCACATCAAACTATCAAAGTGCAGAACCATTAGAAACAACGAATATACATATCATAACAGAAAGAGAGAATGATATAGAGATAATCAAAGAATCTGAAAGTGAAGACGAAAACAAAAGTCTACCACTCACAATCGATTATCCATACATTCAATTAATCAACGTTATAACAAATGAAAAAGAACAATCGCGAGTCCAATATATGATATCAATTAGATATAGTTCAGAACTTACATTAGTACCTGCAAGAGATTTGAACAAAAGAAAGAATGTGGATATGGTTATGCTTTCGGAAGAATCTTATGATAAATATATTACTGAAGCAAAGAAACCAAAATTCGATAATTTATCCCATGAAGTCGAGAAAACAATCGATTAAATAAAGCAGATCAAAATTGATGAATCGAAAAATTAATAGTTTATTTTAAAATGTTTAGTTTTAAGTGAGTCACTGAGGCTGAATTTTATATAGATGCAAAAAAATAAAATTGACAAACGAATTGTAGAATATTTAATTGTAAGTTCAATAATATTTTAGTTGAAAATAAAGAACATTTTAATTTATTATATTGAAAATTATAATATTATTACAATGTGTTTGTGTGAAAGCCATTAAAAATAATTATTTTAAAGTATAAAATTAGTGATGAAACAATTACTATTATGATAATTCGTAATCGCAGATTATTTAACTATTTCCGATTAATCGTAATCGCCGATTATCTGCACGATTACTTACGATTAATAACAGTTTAAGGGCTGTGCATTTCAATGTCTACGCGCACGGAATACGGGGAATACCCGAAATGAGAACTAAACTATCGTGGCGTAGTATATTCGCCTGGTTTATCTTGTTCAATTATTGCATTAATGTGATTTTTATTAATTTGTATGTCCTTAAAGTAAAACGTAAAGATACTAGTGATGAACAGCGTATTTTTAATATTTACTTTCATTTACGAAGTAATAAGTAAGTATAGGGATCACCCAAAAATCGCACTCCAGATTTAAAAAGTTAAAATATATTTAGATTAGTGACTGTTTGATGTTCACCAAATATAAACAGTGTTATTTGTGTAAAATCCTTATTTATTTTTGGATCTGGTAGATTATGCCCAGTTGCAGGAAAATTCGTCAAATGTTGACAGAACGTCAAATTTCTGACGTGGCGTTACCTATGTTACGTGCTATAGGGTAACAAAATATATTTACAATTTTGGCTAAAATCTAATTTAAAAATGAGCACCAATATGTGGAATAGAGAAAATACGACGATTTTAATCTCGGCCTATAAGAGAAATGAATGTATGTGGAAAACAATTTCACCATTTTATCGGGGTAAGGGGAAAGGAAAAGGTTAGTTTTTCTTGACACAAAATCTCGTAATTAAATAATAAATCTAATTATTGGTAAAGTTAGTTCAGTGTATATATTCAAACGAACGAAAATTGTGAAAGTGCTTTCTAATTCGGGTTCGGTTCTCAATTTGCTACTGTCAAAACTTCATTTCGAACGTATGCACTAAGTGCACTGAATGAATTACCTATGCCAGTAGAGTAGTACTTCTAATTTCCGGTTAGAAAATATTGCACTGTTCAAACTGGTGCAAATAGTGTAACAACAAGCGAACAATACTTACAAAAATTAGCTCTGACCACTCTGCACAATTTTATAATTACTTTATCATGTAAATTAGAAATTTTTGTAGATGCAATTGAAAATGTAGCCCGGATACTGCAAGACTACAAGCCAAAAATGAAAATTGAAGATGTAAAAAATAAAATAAATGGAATTCGTAGACAGTTCGTTACGGAAATTAATAAATTCATTAATCATAAGTTAGACAGTGAAACGTATGAACCGAGTCTGTGGTGTTTCGAACAGCTGCAATTTCTTCAGCCAAAACAGAAAATGAATAAGGTGCTGGATTCCTGGAAGTCACAGGAGGTATAATATAAGTACAACATACAATATATTCATATATACCAGGGATGGCCAATAAGTCGATCGCGATCGATATATATATATATATATATATATATATATATATATATATATATCCACTGAATACATAATACGGCGAGCTAAAGGCATTGATACCTGCCACCTATGCTTGTTTAGAACACTTATTCCTTCTTCCCGTTGAACATTATCGTTGGGAAAATAATGCCCTCCTCATTAGTGGGAATTTGGTACATAGTTAATTCAATATTTGTAGTTTATAGTTTCAACGCAAAAAAAGAAGATTTAATATGTTTCTTTTAATAATTACAGATTAATATGAACCACACTTCTAGAACATCTATCAAGAAATCAGCAAGCAATATTTCATCGCCCTCATCATCATCAGCCTCATCAGCGTGCCCATCAGAGTCACCGACCTCAGCGTGCTCATCAGACTCATCGCACGCACCGTCCTCATCGCCCTCACCGTCCTCATCGTCCGCATCGCCCTCATCGTCCTCTTCGTCCTCATGTTCCTAAAACGTCCTCAACGTTCTCATCGTCGTCATCAAACTATCAAAGTGCACAACGATCAGAAAGAAAGCGAATATACAAATCAGAGCAGAAAGAGAGAATGACGAGATAACCGAAGAATCTGAGAGTTAAGCAAAGAAAATGAAGTAATATGTTTCTTTTAATAGTTACAGATTAACATGAACACTTCTAAAACAACTTCATCCAAGAATTCAGCAAACCAAAGAGAAAACTATATTTCATCGCCCTCATCAAATTATCAAAGTGCAGAACCATTAGAAACAACGAATATACATATCAAAACAGAAAGAGAGAATGATATAGAGATAATCAGAGAATCTGAGAGTGAAGACGAAAACAAAAGTCTACCACCAACAACATAACCAATCGATGATCCATACATTCAACCAATCAACGTTATAACAAATGAAGAAGAACAATCGCGAGTCCAAAATCTGATATCAACCGGTTATAGTTCAGAACTTACATTAGTACCTGCAAGAGATTTGCTAAAAAGAAAGAATGTGGATATGGTTATGCTTTCGGAAGATTCTTATGATAAATATATTACTGAAGAAAAGAAACCAAAACTCGATGATTTATCCCATGAAGTCGAGAAAACAATCGATTTGAGTGAAGATAAAATTAGCATATTTGGGAAATTTATTATGTCACAAATGCGAACTATAACCGACAAAGTTTTGTATATTAAATTGGAACACACGATACAGAATGCGATCATTGCAGCCCAAATAAAACGGATCGAAATGGGTGAATCGAAAAATAAATAGTTTCTATTAAAATGTTTAGTTCTAAGTGAGTCGCTGAGGAGAATTTTATACAGATGCAAAAAATTAAATTGAGAAATGAATTGTGGTATTTTTAATTGTAAGTTTAATAATAGTAGACAACGATTCTGGGATGGCCAAAACGTGTATTTCCGTTAAAATCACAAGTTCGACATTTTTCATGATTATAATGCTTCCTATACATCCGTATAAGAAAATAAAAACTAAATACAAATTTAAAGCTACGCTTGATTTAGTTGACTCACCTTGACCTTGTCAACGAAGCAGCGAAATGTCCTCAAATACACTTGGTTCCACCGCTGTACCCGAGGTGCACGATGTGAACCTGCAACAAATCAGAAAATATGGCTATTATAGAATGAAAAATCTACAAAATAAGCTGGAGTGACCTTCACTCTACCTTTTGATACTGTCACTATCTATATTTGTATTAATGTTTCATTTTGTTTTAAAATTAAGTGTTACTAGGAAAAACTACATATAAAATAACCATTTTCAAATGCGACTTATCAGTAAATAATAAATTTTTCAAAAAAACTTTTCAATCAAAAGTTAGCTGGTATTTTGTACTTTTATAAGATTTATTTTTTCTCTAACTTGTGTGGTTTCTGAGATACGCAAAAGAGTAAACTATTACTTCCAGTTATTGATATTGTTTTCAAAAATAGGTTTTCTTCTGAGTCTTATACACTAAGAATTTTTTTTACTTTAATCAATCAAGCATGATATATTGTTGGGTTTATTAAGTTTTTCTTCGAAAATAAAATGAGTTTTATCCCAAAGATGGTTACTATCTGAAATATTTATGAAACTAGACATGTATGTTTTTACGTGCCAGCTCCATATTCGTATAAAAAAAATGAAAAAGATTTTAATACTGGAAACAGGTTATTTTGAGTGATACACTTATTTATTACCATTATTTTTTAGATCCATTTAAAATTCATTAATATAAGAATAACTTGATTTAATAACATAAAATTAATATATGTATATTATTTTATTATTAATAACGATATAATAAACACTCGGGCCACTGATTAAGAATGCCTTCAATAAAACATACGCTTTTCTGTTTGTCAAAACCAAATTGAACATTTTAAAAACTAATCCGCACATTCGATTTTGCATTACTTGTTTACTATGTAAGTAAAACATTCTTAATATCAATAAAAAGAAAAAAACTAGAGTGTCCTTCATTTATAAATTTTAAATTCAACTTATATGAGAATCACTTTTCGAGATAATTTTAATTTTTCCTCCAACAGTTTTGAATACTAGAGCACACAGATTCGGTTCTTTTTATGATACAATCTTTCCTTAAATACATGCGTATAAGACGGTTAAAATGTGTGCGAAGGTTGCACAAAATAGCTAAACTGCGATATTTAAAATAAGATGCATCCACGGTCAGAAGGTCGTTTCAAACGGAGAAAAATAAACCTTGAATAATCGAAACCAATAAAAAATGGGACAAAAAATTAAATGCATTATACAAAGAAATTGTAATTGTTAAGCAAAAAAAATGCAGACCTCTTGCTGTTGTTATTTATATTAGAAGTAAGCTTATATTTAGCACTTTGCTAGGAATTGTCTTTGTCTGGCATTAGAATATGTAAATTGCACATACATAATTATATACTGTGTTAAAATATCGTAATTTGTAATTACAGTATTACAATTTTGAAACAATGAATCGACTTTAAAAGATGCACTAATATTTGTTTTAATCAAAATAATCTACATAGAATTGTCAGACATTTTATATCAATAACATATTTTCAAATTGTTAACCAAAAGGTCAAAATAATTAAAAACCGGTGCTCGCATCGCATATATTATACTTATAAGGCGAGCTGGACGCATGGGTGCGTTGGAAATTTCGAGCGGTTATTAAATCCCGTTTCAATGCTTAATATTATTTATCAAGATATCTTTTTTATTAAATAATTTGTAACAGTATTGATCTTAACCCAGTGTATTAAGTTAAATCTCCAGAGGCCATTTAATACTATTAATATAGATAGGGAAGTCGTTTTATCAGTTTTCCTATAATTGGATTTGAATCTCTTATCTCGACGAATTTAAACCGAAAATTTCATAAACAATCAACAGAATATATCCCTATGTCTGAAACTTCCAAGCTGATTGACAGGTATTTAATAATGTACATGATAGAATCCGAACGCTGAAATACGATATAATAATTAGTTTTAGCAACCGTCTTGCACAGACGTTCGCTGTTTAGTAGGACGAAATTTCTCGTATAACATGTGTTGCTATTATCATGTGGTGTAAGTTCGTTGAAGATGTACATACACCGGATATGATACTTCAGTATAATAAATGTCTTTTGTAGGTTTGTATGGGTGACCGTTAAACCGCCGGTATCAAAGAAATTTTATAAATTATTAGTTTCCAATTAAGAAAATGGTTACTGTTAACGCAAAAATAAAATATTGCAAATATATATATTACATTTATCATGGCGAACAGCTGATTGTTCAAGTTCGTAGTTTTATTTATTACTTTCTTGGATGAATTCTAAATGAAAGTATTGTCGAACTCGAGATTATAACACATTTTGACCATCCTTGAATCGAACCTGACAATTTTTGAGCAGACAATTGTGTGTGTATGTGCATCTGTAGGCTCTAGAGTCAAAACTGTTGGAGGAAAACTTAAAATGATCCCGAAAATTAGACGAGTTAAAGATAAAATGATAAGTTGAAGGTTTATAACAAGTTTTGTTTCGAAATATTTTTTGAAAAATTTATCATTTATTGACAAATTGTCTTTGAAAATGATTATTACTTTCTTTTACAGAGTAATAAGTAAGTATTGTAATCATGAAAAGTTTCGAACTCGAGATTTCAACGGATATACACGTTTTGACCTCTGAATCGAATGTGACTATTTAAGGAATGACGTCTGTCTGTGTGTGTGTATATGCCCTAGATGTGCATCTGCTATTTTTGAAAAGAATATTCAAACCGGTAGTGCATGTTTAATCTATACAATTTTTGTTCTATGTCTAATATCACTAGAACGGCTACACTTACGGCAAAAATAGTTATGTTCATAATGAAAGATATTAATATTTCGCACAACTTTTGTTTGAAACATTTCTTCAAAAAATGTACTAGTTGCGAGAAAAATGCAACGAAACATTATAAATATGTTGTTTACGTTGCCATGGATTCGCATGTAGCTTATAAAATCGGATCATCTGTTATTTTGACAGCAAAACAAATTAGACTCAATTAGATAAATGGCATTCCAGAATATTTCTGTAGAGTATTGGTTAGTTTGATAGCTGGTTTTGGTTATATATATACATATATATCTAGTGAAAACTGCGTAAAAGAAAGTCGAGTGCAGGCCACTCCAGATATTTTTATATTTATGTTTCCCTAATTATAATACAAATTGATTTGATTTCATAGTAATCGTGGAATTTGAACAAAATATAGCATTATTATTTATTTTATTAATTACAGATAGTGGAAGAATATTATTATATAAATATATTTACTTCCTTTGGCGAAGTCTAAAATGAAATATTGTAAGCATGACTATTTTCGAGGTAACGTATGTGTGTGTGTGTGTGTGTGAACGCCCTAGAGCTAAAACTGTTGAAGTCAAAATTATGAAACTTTTGAAAACAATATCTTAAACGGAAGTAAAGGTTTGATCTTGCTACTTTTTGCACATATTTAGAAAGACAAAAAGTGATTCTCATTTGTAGCAACTTTTGTTAAATGTACCATTTACAGAAAAATCGCAATCAAGGACGAATATAAAAATTATAAATACAGATAGTGAAAGGATAAGAAAGTCGACTGAAAGCCACTTCAGCTTTTCTTACTTTCTTATACGAATGTAAATAAGCCGGTTGTGCTTTCAAAAAAAAAAAAATTAAAACCAATATACGAAATCGTCATCAATGTCGTCATAAAATGTAATATGTTAAACTTATCATTTAGATTTTGAAGTCCCGCTTATTGTCATGGCAGGTGACAGACACTGTAATTTGCATGAATATTATTAATCCGTAATGGCTATTTATCGTAGTAGTAATGGCTGTAAGTATAGGGAACTAAAGTAAATTTTTATATCCGGTCGCGAAATATAAAACTTTGAATAATTGTTTAGGGAATTTGGCTCTCTTATGTAATCCTGATGAAGTTATGCAGTCTTATAGAAATAATCTTGAATCTTATTTTTGTCCCACTACTTAACTACAACATAGTTAATTTGAACATGCCTGAACAGGTGAATTAAAGTCGATATATTAATTTTGCAAAACCTGGGTTCAAATCGAGAAATTCGTTTTTGTATTATTAATGAAAATTCAATAAAACTAAACTCATATATGTCAAACAATATTACTTAAAATTGTTGTAATAAGTATTCGAAACAGTTTTCCTTTCGTTCGAACACGGCATCAATATTATCTAATACGTAGTTGTAATTAAGTACAGGATCACCAAAAATAAATTACACAGAAATCTCCCAATATCCGGTTCAGATTCGCGTCTACAAGGATCAAATTCGGTCCAAATTCTGATTCACCAAGTCCCTCTTTCATTAGGCAATACACGGATATCGCACGTCCCCCGACACAGACGAACCAATCACGTAGAAACAAAATAAGGGTTGTGATCGACAATTACGACAAACATCGATATATGCTGGTATACGAAGTAAATAGATAACGTTCGTCGTCCTAGCTATGCCAAGGGGCAACGGGGAGCGGGGGGTGCAGTATGCACATAGACCGGGGCAAGAGCAGGTTCAACGACCCACTAACCAAGGCCTATTTTGATCCCAATTGAAGGAAGATATATAGGAGCACATGATTAGATATGCTGCATTCAAAATTTCGATATATTTTTACTTTCTTGGATGAAATCTAAACGGAAGAGTGTATGAGAAATTCCGAACGCGTTAGTGTAACTCTTTCGATGCTGTATGCTCCAAATTTTGGGGCCCTATAACTCGGGAAGTATACAAACGATTGAATTTAAACTGCGAGCGGATTCAAATGGGATACCAAATAATATGTGTACTAAATTTGGTGTGAATCGCTCCGGTACCTTCAGAGGAGTAGAAGGCACAAATTTGGTCTTACGAGCGACGACTAACATCCAAGTTATATATATTTTTGGATTCAGGACGACGAGACAAACACTTTTTGTTAATGACATATTTTGATCCGAGAATGCTAGAGACACGTACGAGTCATTAAATTAATACATTCATGAATATATAAGGAGGTTAGTTGTAAGCATTTTGATGTATGTATATCGTCGACTTACTATCTATCTGTAGATCAAATGGATAAATAAATAAATATATTATTATTATTCATATTTATTATCGTCGTCAATTAGTACTACGATGCACTAACGATATCATTAGAATACAGTAAATGCATATATACCTGCAGGTATATTACACCTTTAGCCTTGAGTAATCTCGCTTACCTGGACTAAGTATTAAGTGGTACTTTGTACTATAGTATTATATAATCCTGTTTGTTTGTAAAATAATTACCAGAAACGTGTGTCTATTCAGGAGGTCTGTCTTTAGATTGTAGTCACTACAAATGGCAGTAAATCTATTTCTAGGAAAGATGTATTTGTGTCTCTAAACTTTTAACGAATACAAATTACCAACACTGTCAGAAATAGGTATAATTTTACTTTCCTTCTGTAGGGAAATACATAAATCATGTAATTTTACAGGAAGAAGTATTGTAATCACAAAAAATTACGGGGTTGAAAGTTTAAAAAGATATAAATTTTGAGGTTCCTTGAATCGATATTCCACAAATTTCTCTAGATAACGTATGTCTGTTTATCTGTGTATGTATGTTATTATGTGTGTTTGTGACCTGTTAAAGGGAAAGACTTACATATAGCCTTGTGCAGCTCCTATTTTTAAAAACAATGTCTTAACCGGAAATAATAGTTTACTTTAGCTATTTTTTTTTTTAATATCTCGGAAACTTCAAGAGTTAGAGACAAAATGGTTCTTATAAAAGTTAAATATATTTGAATTTCTAGCAACTTTTGTTTAAAAAGTTTTTTAGAAAAACGTACAATTTACTGAAAAATCGCCTTTGAATATGGTTACTTTATATTTACTATTTTATTTATGTTTACTCTCACAACTTTTTCTATATCTCGGAAACCACATGAGTTAGAGAAAAATGGTTCTTATAAAAGTTAATGATATTTAAATTTCTAGCACCTTTTGTTTAAGAACTTTTTTCGAAAAACGTACAATTTACTCTAAAAATCTCCTTTGAAAATGGTTACTTTATATTTACTATTTTATTTATGTTTACTCTCACAACTTTTTCTATATCTCGGAAACGACATGAGTTAGAGAAAAATGGCTCTTATAAAAGTTAAAGATATTTAAATTTCTAGCAACTTTTGTATAAAAACTTTTTACGAAAAACGTACAATTTACTGAAAAATCGCCTTTGAAAAGGGTTACTTTATATTTACATTATTGAAACGTATGAAAATACAAACAATTTTTATTAAGAGATACATACATTCACTAAGGAAAAATCATTTGATGCCGCCGGGATTTGAACCCTATTTACGTTTCCCTAGTTACAATATAAATTGATATTGTTTCATAGCAATCGTAAGATGAATTTAAAACAAAATAAATATAGATAGTGAAAGGGCACTCCTGCGTAATTGATGTCATTTTGCTTTAAAAGTGTGTATAATTTATGTAAAAATACACCAATTATTAACAGTGGCTACACCGTATAATTTCATATTATTTACAAACGTTAAATTCAGGTGCTAGTCACTATAATAACTATTTTAAGTTAGTCACTCTAAATTCTAAATATATAAACAAAATATAGCATATATAGTTAATAATAATTAAATGTTCGTCATATATTACAAACACGGTTTATTTCATGCACTAATAATTTTGTTTCACTATATATAGGATATTAATATACGTATATATACATATATATATTTTATGAAAATGGAGAACTTACACACATTCTCATTAAAATCTGTTCATTTATCACATAACAATTTCAACTAAACTTCAACTAAACACAGAGAAACATAGTATATAGTATCTGCATATTGTGGAAATATTTCAGTTTACAACTAAAATGGAATGGTTCAACTATTCTGCTATATTCAGCTAAACTGACTTTCACAGATCAAAATTATATGAAATTGTTCAACTAATTTTTATAGATACAATGTTAAATATGCGAATTCAATCGAATAAAATTATGCTACATTTCCTTAATTTTCCAGGTTTCTAGTTTACCTATTTTCCAAGAAATAATGAAGATAAAGATTCATAATTATTATTGTTAATAATCATTTTAATAAAAATAAGTCAATTCCCGGCAATTTACAACATATTCTAATTCTTTGCAATTTCCCAGTTTTAATTACGATTACGAGTGAAAACCCTCTTTAAAGCGAATGAAAATATTGTTTCATTTGTTTCTTGTATAAGAATATATACTTAATTTTTCCGTACTAAAACAATTCTTTTTTCCAAAGAATTTCTAGAAAATACTTCTAGTTACAAACACTGTAGGTAGTTAAAAATTGGTTGCGTGTGAAGCTGGCTTGAGTGTACGTGAACATTGTCTAGTTAACGATCGCGTTTTTGTGCAACTCAACATTTTTATAAATACTTAAAAATTGTGTTTGCTGCTGTTCTACAGCCCTACAAATATCTACTTAGTATTTATGTGCTACAAGAAAATAAAATGCAATGTCATTTGTGACAATGTCAACATATTCCGTTATTTCCATTGTTTTAATTTTAAAATCGAGTGCCGACCGTGTGTCTGTTGCAAATTCGAGTCTAGGGTATCATTTTACACGGAAATAATTGCCAAATTGCGAAAAATAACAACTTGTTTTAACCGTTTTTGATTTCATTAAATATGTTCTAATACAATTTTCAATTTATTAATTTTACAAAAGCGCCTAACTTTCCAAAATGGCCAACTATCACAAGATTTTGTAGCCATGCGTAAATAATTCGTATTTTTTCGTTCAACAAAACTCATGTAACGTTTGTCGACGTAACGTATTTTGATTGGTTGTTCTGTGAATGAATGACCTTGGAAACTATACAGACAATTCAAGCTAGTTTCGTCGGTAATGGCTAACTTGTTTTCCGGTGACAACATGCCATGTGTAATTAGCTTTAGGTTCACAAAAAATATAGTTCGAGATAGCACAACAGTCAACTAAATTGATTGATATTGATATATCTGCATGCGCATTGTAACTAGGTCATACTATAATACACATAGCAAAAAAAAAAACAACACATAATACAGTCAAACTTCCGTCAAACCCCAAGTGTATCCAAAAAATTTCGAATTATAGAGAAATAATTTTACATATAAATCATAATATATAATGATATACAAAATACAAATGTCAATCGTAAAAACTCGACATAAATAAAAATTCAACGTACGGAAATTGTCAATGTTCAACGAAACCGACTAGAAAATGTGTACTTCGAGTTTTAAAAAAATCAATAAATGGATGTTCGAGATATAGAAGCAATTTAAATATAATGATTACACAAATAACACCCGTAAAAATTCGACTTCTGGAAGTTCGAGATGTGAAAGTTTGACTGTATTTATATTTTACTTTTGATATTTATTTTAAAATATCTATAAAACTAAAACTCGCATAGGCTGCTATGCGATACTTATTCATATTACATATTACATCACATTCTATTTTCTATGAGATACGAACACGATATATTTAAAATGATTTGCATTTTCCTGACCGGATAAAAGCTACTCCCGCAAATAAATAGATAATTTAAAAAAAGTAAAGATATATGTATAATCATAGAAACCTAAAGCGATTTTTAGACGTATTCAAAAATCTTTAGGAACCTCTAGAATCCTTTAGATTTGTGTATAAACTTTTAGGAATTTCTAAAAATGTGTATCAATCCATAGAAACCCCCTTAGATAATTCCCAAATTCTTTAGGAATCCTTAAAAATCATTAGAATCCTTTATAAATTTGTGTAAACCTCTAGAAACCATTAGAAATCTCTAGAAATGTTTTAATGTACACAAATTTATAATTTTGAAATTTGAGAAACGTAGAACGATTTTAGGTGTAAATGTTACAGATACACAACCGAATATCAATAACTATAAGAATTCGGAGCGAATTATGTAGATATTAAATGAGTAATAATTAAAATGAAAGAAACAGGTCGGAAAACTCGTTAATTTTATAGCTAATTAAAATAAGTTTTAATTATTTAGTGAAGTAGTAAGTTAATGCGCAGCACTACTTACACTTTTCAACTAGTTTCATAAATGAAATAAATGCTTATCTTAGACATTTTTCTGATGATAAAGCCAAGTTTCTTTTATACCAATACTGCTTCATACGGATATTTCACATTACACGAATTTCAATTATTCAATAACACATACATAAAATGCATTGCAACTCATAAAATAAACACATAAATAACGATAACTCGATTTGTAAAATAATTAACAATCTTTTTTCGTAATCGAAGTATAAAAACCGATGACTTCAGACAAATTAGACTTTTTAGGAAAAATAATTTATAGTTTTGATTTTTTAACAATGAAGTTAAAAATAATTATTATAATTAATAATTGTTTTCGGGCTTTGGGTTAACAATATGAAAATATCTTGTAGATATAAAATATCTTAGAATATTTAGTAGAATATTTGAGTGTTTTAATTATTTTTATAAGAGCAGTATTAAGGGGGGCTCCAAATTTTGGGGGCCTATAACTTTGGAAGTATACAGGCGATTGGTTTTAAACTGCGAGCGGATTAAAATAGGATGCCAAATAATACGTGTACCAAATTTGGTGTTAATCGCTCCGGTACCTTCAGAGGAGTAGAAACACAATTTTGTCGAGCGAGCGACGACTAACATCCAAGTTATATATATTTTTGGATTCAGGGCGACGAGACAAACCCTTTTTGGTAATGAAATTTTATGATCCGAGAATGCTACAGACACACGACCGAATGCTTTAGCTTCTTCGGTACTTCGTACGGCGAGATAAAAATCTAATAAAATTCTCGCAATGAAAGTTCCAGATTTTTCAACCGAATACCAATTACGATTGGAGTAGGAATATTTAGTCCCTTATTTCTCATTTGAGAGTCAAAAGATCTTCAATTTTTTTTATTTGCTTAGACTTTGAACCCTTATTGTGAAAATACTATGAGAATTAACATGTTTTATACGAAATGTTGTTAATTCTACGATTAAGAATACAAAAAAAAAGTTAACTCCAGAAGTAGCTTTACGTCTAGTTCCTTATTTCTAACCCATTTGGGTTCATTGCCAAAATAATTAAATTATATAAAATTGCATGGATTAATTACACAGAATTTTGATAGCCATGGTAATCGGAAATTGTTTATGACACGATTTACAACAGGAGTAGAATATACTTAAAAGTAAACATAAACATCTATACAAAATATGATCTTTGTTGAAAACAAATATTTAAACACCAAGTAATTATAACACATAGTAAAAACTTTTCGTATAATTACAACAGTTCGAAAACTGTTAAAAAGGTCAAATTTTAAGTACGATGTTTTTCGGAACAAAAGACAGCAGATACCACGGGCATATGCACACTGCACTGTTCTATCTCACTTTAAACTAACTGAATTGAAAATTAAAGAATAGCGTAATTTGTTTACCTGTTCGTTATGAACTCAGAAACAAAACAAAAAAAAACTATATAAGTATTATACGTTTTTTAATACTGTTAAGAAGCGAATGCACTGGGTTTTGTTGTTGAAATGCAGTCTCTATATAAGCAAGATGGACGCCTTGCTTAGAGAATTTCGTTTTAAAGCTGAGGAACATAAACCCCGTACATTTACTCAACTTAATACAATAATTTGCCTAGCTAAATAAATATCGATGTAGTAGTAGTAAATAATATAGTTTAGATTTAATTTTTGTAGATTTTCATTGCATTCAAAACCGGTTTTACGCTGTAAAATATATAAGACGGTAACTTGATACCGACGGGAAAATGTATCGATCTTTTTATCAAATTCAAAAAAAATGTTATTATTTGGTCTAAAATGTGTTGGGGGAGATAATAAACTAGTTGATACCTGTTTAGGGTACGTGTCATATAGTTTAGAACGAATTTAGATCGAGCACGTTTTCGTATTAAAATATTTAATTTAAACTCAATTGAATCATTACTATTGATAATAAACTACTTGAAATGTAAATTAAACTATCTATACATATTTTATATTATTCAAACTAATACACAATTTTGTTTAAAAACATTTTAAACCACACCATAAATAAGAATATTTAAACTAAGTTGTATATATTTCAATTTAAACCCCGATTTCTTAACAAAAACATATCCATGTTTTGTTTACTTAAAAACAAAAGACACAAAACTACTGTTTTAATACAGAAATATACGTCCGTAAATATAATAAACTTGACTAAAAATAACAAAAACAGTTGAACTACCATTACGTTAAAAGGCCTCACCCTCACCTTGTATTTGGGTCGTGTTGACTCGAGAATATCCTGGCCACAGAAAGAGCACTTTTCACAAAAAAATCACACATCAGTTCATTGCGAAACCATTCATATTTACAAATACAATAAATAATACACCAAACCCGATGATTTTGGCGAGAATAACAAAGCTATATTTGTGCCAGTACTCGCCACAATCCGACGGATCTCACGTAGGCATCTACCACCGCAGCTGACTACAGCCGTGTATCATGAAGTTGGCTGCCATCTTGTAAACCAGTCACGCTGAACCAGTGGCTTTGTCACCAAAATCACGAATTTAACACATATATTTCACTTGATTCATTATTCCAAAAGGGCTATTACAGATATTAAACTACTTTACACTTTTATTAATTGCAATAGTAGTTTAATTAGGCCGGGATATTAAGTTATAATTGTATACGCTTGACAAGTAGTTTTGGGATAACTGGTAATTTTCGTTGCATGTGTCCTACTTCACAGCCAAAAAGGAAAATAAAGAATATCTTACAGGATAACAAGGGCATGAGGATTAGGAGTAATAAATAATAAATCTGATAAATTGTAATGTTAAACATGTGTTATGAATGGAATTAATACAATTTATAGAATTTAAACATTTATTTTTTGTTTTTTTTTACAATTATTTTTTGTTTAACAAAGGTTTTGAGCAACAACATTCGCAATAAATAGTTCACTAATAATAAAACAAACATAATATTAAATAATTAGCAATTGAAGTATTTCAATAAATCATCTTTGAAATTAGTAAATTTATATGTTGTATGCAGATAAATAAATTACTTAATTGTTTTATAATAATCGAAATATTATTTATATGAGATTTTTCGGTCCATTTTTGTTATAGTGTATGGGCACTATTTTTAATTTCCAGGAGATTTATAAAACAGTAATGCCTCACTTTACGTTAACTCGCTATAAAGTTACTGCCAAAAACATTTTTTTGTGCCATCCACCAATGTAATTCCCCTATTTTTGTGTATAGTGTACTACAAGTGCGCGCGCACGTCTAGGGACTTTCCAGATTTGCGCAGTACTTTTAAGCGAGGTATTACTGTACTTCAATAACAAAGTATTCGACAACACAATAATTAAAACAAATCACATGAATAAATAACATTAATACATATTTTAAAAATCCTACATCAAATATATTTTGAGTGTTTTAATGGCAAAACATTGACTTTCTTAACGAACATATAATATTGGAGCTGTTATTTGTAAATTGTTTAAAAAATACACTTTATTTAAATTAAATTTCCACACATTTGAATTATACTGTAATGAAAATAACACGCTGGCAAATGGAATAAACTTATTTGTCGTTTGTACATATTTTCTTTGGACGTCTTCAAAATGCATAACAATTGAGTTACAGAAACACTTTTATTTAAAAATGTACTATACGTAATAAGTGAGCTTGATATTATAAAATTTTGAGACTAAATTTCAAAATTGCTTGTATTTCAATTAAATATTTCTATATGTATTAATTTTTTGATTTTTTATCAAACGACGTTTTCTAGTTACAGGTCAATAGCAAAATTGACTAATCCTTTATAAATATTAGTTAAATATTTTTGTTTTTTTTTTCAACATATGGACAACAGTGATATATATTTTTATATTATAATAATTGGCACATATTATATAATATTCTATATAAAAACTCTACGTTTTATTTATGAACTAAAGAATTTTCTGCACTAATAAAAACTTAAATAAAATATACAATCTAAAACTAATATGGTAAGATTCGAATTTAATTTAAATGCATCATTATTATACTATTTAATTTAATCAGAAGCATCGCGACCAACTTACAGGCCCCCTACATATTCCTTGACGGGGGTCTTACAAGTATACAAGCTATAAAAAAACGGACCTATGTACTCCTATGCTACTGAATGTAAAAAAAATGTCAGATAATCCCGTTAAAATTCCCTGAATTGAATTCTCCGTCATATATATGGAATTATTTTTAAAATATCACATTTTGTCTAATAAATTAATATTTGGAAAAAGGAAAACTTTCAGAAAATTCTTTAGCTTTTTATCTTTGGCACAGCACAGCAATAACAGTCATGATATACAAAAAGCTATTATTTATTTATTTATTTTGTCAATTTTGAAAACAATTCTACAACATCTAGAAATGTCAGGCTGAATTTTGCCGAAAACGACATCTATGTTTTTTAATGTATATACCATATTAAAATACAAACTCTAATAATTGTTAAAATAATTACTACTGCCTACTAGTGCTGCAGATAGTCGAAAGATCCTATATTCGCATACAAAAATTAATTTGTAATAAATAATATCATAAGTTATTTATTATTTAACTCCATATTTAATTATATATAACTCTAATAAGCTTCGTGCAAGTGACGTCACAGCATGTGGGGACAGCTTAGCTTAAAAACTACTTAAGACATCTATCAGCTATCGCATATATTTCTTTATTCAATTTAAACACTGCAAATTATCTTCTAACTGCGCTAAATTGCTGAACTGCGTGGATTAAAAACACAATTCTTGTACACAAATTGGTATAGACAGTGAAAGGCAAGATTCTTAACCTCTGCGCCATGGCGACTGTTAATAATGAAATAGCGTTCAAAAAAAGGAGTCGAGTTTTCTTTATTATTATTTGCGATGTGGAAACTGAAGGAAAACCGTGTAATTACTATAAAATTACATGAAAATGCGCCATCAGTCAAAACTGACCTATGTTCTGTATACCATATGGGCACATGGTGCCCACGGGTGACCCTAGTTTATATATATTCATACACAAATTTAAAAAAAAAAATTGTTTTCAAGACTATTAATTTCCTTGTGTAGTTATTTTTCACGCTGTTTTAATTGTGGAACCTTCCTTGATTGTGATTTCATTCATTTTGTATTTAAAAAAGAAATATATAATGACAAATCACTAATTTCAACTGCTACAATAGTTATTACCCATTTAAATGGCTAAAGGATTGTTCACAGCGAACCAACAGGAATTAAGCTTAGAAATTATAAGTAATAATTCTAGTTTGTTGTATGACATACAAAGTAAACGTTCACAGTAACAAAATGTATCATACATTGTGTTCATTTTGTTGCTTGGAATGCTAGCTTTGCTTGTCATAATACAAACTAGATTGTTATTTGTAATTTTCTAAGCTTAATTACTAATTGTTTCGCTGTGAACCGGGTGAGAAGTTTCTCACCAAAATAGTCAAATTGAAGCTATCGAAAAAATCCACTAGGACGCAGTCACTTATCACCTCCCACAGGTGAGAACGAGGGGATTAGTTGGGTCAGAATCAACCTCCAAGAATGTTCAAGAGAAAACAACTAAACTGTCCCCACGAACAACCACGAAAATATAAGAAGCCGTTTAAACTAAAAAATTGTGTCGCCATGTTGTGAGAAGAGTTGCACGAGGCTTATTTTAAATTTCTAATCTTTGGTTTTTATAATTTTATACTATTTAATTATCAATTACTAAAATCTGCAGCACTACTATCTACTAAATAAATAAAATTACTTTGAGATTATACCCTTTTCAAATAAATAAAATTGTTGATCATAAGTCACTTAATCCAATATACATATCTGTGATACATAACTATGTAGCAGAGACATAACATAGACAAGTTTGTTTAGACATACCAAATAATTCAATACCAAACTTTAGCCACCATTTTACTGAGCCGTGTTCAGTTTCTACGACCAATAATTAAAATGGAACTGATGCCCTTAAAACTTTGGTAAACATAAAATTTGACAATTATTTTTGTGTTTGACTATCGCTCAAATAATAGTTTGCCACATTAAAAATAGGATAAACCACAAAACTTACTAAATGAGCTGTGCTCTGTGACAATAATTACCAGTTGACCGTTAGGCAAGTTGTGTTGACGCCGTGGAATAATCTTGGTCAAGAATATTTACCTCTTCCACTTCCTTAAAGTGAGATTTGAACAACAACACAATGCCTAGTAGAACAATTGGCAAGCCTAATAACGAACAAATTAGTTCTCCAGTGATAGATGGGTTCCAAATTAATAAACCTAAAATAAAAGGTATTACAAATATATTCTTTGTTAATTTGAAGCTGCTACAGTGCTCGTATCGTACCTCAGTCGTATCATAGTGCATACACCAAATTAGGTTTCTGCGCATATGTACACAATGCGCAGAAACCTCATTTGGTTTATGCACTACGGCGCGATTTTGAGAAATATCTGTGAAATATTGAAAGAATCAAATTATTGTTTAATACAATATACTGTAGGATTTTCAACATTTTACAAATTCTCTTTCCGGAATGAGTATGGCACAGTTACGTTTCGGTACGAAAACTTTGTAGTAGATATTTAAGTGTTACCATTTTGTGGTGAGGTCATATTGAAAATAGACCACCAAATACCAGTTAATGGTAGAGCTGTAGTAGTCATAGCAACAGTGAAAACTGCCGATTGACTCAAAATTAGGAACCTTATTGAGGACACAGTGTAAATCACGTAAGCCAATAGGAACAACCAGGCGTACAAGAACACATTACCACAATCATTGAGGGAATGCGAATGTTTTAACGATAGATCTGGTAAAGTGAAATGGCAAGCCAAACCTTGGCTAGTGTAGTTTAAGAATTCAGTCATATTTGATGCCTATAAAGCAAAATAAATCATCTGATGCTCCAAAGGTAAAGTGATACGCCGCCCTGGTGTCGAAATGACAAAGCTCTCAAGTTTGCTCACGCCATCTTTGACGATTTAATAAATTATAGTAGAGTCCTCTAACTTAAGCGACACTAGTGCAGCGTATTCGCTTTGCTGTTTCTCGTATAGCCTACTTTTCCAATGCTTGGAATAAGATCAGTCCAAATTAGGAAGACGGACAAAATCCAACATATTATATGCAACCATAACGACAGATGTAGGGAGGAATATTTTTTTATCGGCGTTTGCGTGGTGATTAAAGGGTGCGATGCTGTGGAGATAGCTTGACCAGATAAACCAACGGTTGTATCACGATTTGATACCAATTTTGATATTGTTGATAGTAACGATGAGGAAATACTCGTATATAGTAATCCCTGTGATAAATTTCATTAGATATTAGTAAACAGTATTCGTGATCGAAATTAGTATTAGTGCGGTAGTGTATCATTATCCTTGCCGGTCTATGAAAAATATGTGAATTTACTAATTCTAACGCCATATGGTAGAATACTTTTAAATGCCGCGAATTTAATTTTGTGTAAATACAAGTGGACCATGGTATAAAATTAGGACGAAAATTATAAATGCGCATGCGAAAATCTGTGTACCCGGTATAATGTGACATACCGATTGTGTCGGTATTAGATATCGTTCCAGTAAGGTGTAATGAGCTGAAAATATCGATAATCCACAGATATAAACAGCAGCCCAAGTGGCATGAACTTGCCACGACCAGACACCAGCATCATCTGACTTTCTCTCTCTTTCAGACCCTCTGCAACGGAACTCATCGCAAAGGCCATAGTCAACAGATATAAACAAGCCAACAATAATTGTTGTACTTGAAAATATTCGTTGTAAACCCATCACTAGAATCGAACAAAATAAACACTTGCAATTTTTCTAACGAGTGAAATGCACATCTTAGGGGTCGTGAATTAATAATAATTAATAATACCAGAACTTTACGAGATTTTACTATAATTTTTCAACCAGGATGAATAAAAATTAATGTTATCTGATAAATGAAAAATTGTATTGGCATTACTGCAAACTAGAGGTATCTGATGGTTTGCTTTAACTATCCGATAAGAATCTGCACCATACATAACTACCTTTAAAAATTACAATAACTGAATTCTGAATAGGCCCATAACATTGATAGAGAATACCATAACCATGGATAGACCTTAGGAGTTACAGAATATACCAAGTGAAAATGAAAGAAATTCATTTTCACAACTCCAATAGAAGAAACCCACGAATTGTTTATGAAGTAATTTTATATTAGTTATAATATTATCACCATTTTATCAACCCGTAAATTTACATTCTGAATAAAGTTAAAACAATGACTATGTCAGGGCTTCCACAGCAATTTTGTATACAAAAAAGTGAAATTGTGTAGTTTTTAAAGGATAAAAGTGAAAAAAGTGTCTGAAAAGTGAATAAAATATTCATTTTGTTTATAGACCGATTTTGAGGTCAGTTTCGAAATCTGCGACCCCAAAAACCATGTGTTATCCAATTTCAGGCAATTGATTAAATAAATAAAAGAGTTATACACATTTTAATTAAGTGTGTATTAAAGAAACTGGAGTGGCCTGCACTAGACTTTCTTTTACGTAGTTTTTACTAGAATAAATCAAAATATTAACCGGCACAAATCGTAATATGATTGATTTAACTATATGCAAATACATGGCAACATAAATAAGATATTTAAGGTTTTCCGTGGCAGTTTTCTCGTAACTGGTACATTTATTGAAGAAACTTTTAAAACAAAAATTGTGTGAAATATTCATATCTATCATTATGAATATAACTATTTTTACCATAAGTGCAGCCGTTCTAGTGATATTAGAAATAAAACAAAAAATGCATAGAGTAAACATGCACTTCCGGTTTCACAATTTTACGTTAGACAGTATTTGCTCAAGAGCGTTCACAGACGGACGTTATTCCGAAAATAGTCACATTCGTTTCAGGGAAGGTCAAAACGTGTGTATATCCGTTGAAATCTCGAGTTCGAAATTTTTCATGATTACAAGACTTACTAGACTGATTACAAGACTTACTTATTACTTGATTTTGTGAAGTTGATTATATAGAGTAACAATTTCGACCCCTAAAGTGTGCATACCTGCCGAAATATACATACTTTTCCTGCAGAAAAAGAAGTAATACACCAACGAGAATACAAGCACGATGCCTTTGATAGGATCTTGCAAATGGCACATAACGCGTTTTCGGTCAATCGCATAAACTACCATAAACCCACTCAAACCATACATAAACCCAATTTTAACCATTTTCCGCCACTCAATCGGCGGTTGTGAGATTTTGATACTGTTACTTTTCGAACATAGTTTTTTGGTCAAAAATGTTAAAACCAATAAAATCACTAGGGTAGTAAGCGAAGTGAAATGCATCATTGTATATGCATCCCCCTTTACATTTACTGTCTCTAAGTACATTGGTAGTAAAATCACAAGAAATGATGACGATATTATTAATAGGAAACCAATGAAAATGAAATGAATTTTGCTTTGGATTGAATATGTTTGGGTGACTGCCGGTAAAAATCCTTGTTTATCGGAAGGCAAACATGGTTCTTCATTTTCAGTCATGGAGTCGTCATCGGAACACCGTAGCAAATCGTCATGATCGTCGTCCTCCATTTTTAACAAGTGAAGAGTAGATTCTGAAAATTAATGCGAATATCTTAGTTTCAGAGATTTAAATTTACACCCTGTACTAAAATAATATCTATTTATTAAAAACTAGCGGAAACTCATTATTAATATAATTACCCAGAAATGTATGTATGTATGTTGTATGTGTATGTGTAGAACGTTTTTTTTTGTAAAATGCAAATTGGCATAGACTGGGATGGAACTCACTCCAGGGTGAAAGGCAAGACTCTAAACCACTGCGCCATGGCGACTGCTAATAATGTTATAAACAATAATCAAATAGTTTATACTGAAATAAAACAATCACTACTCTTATGAAGTTCAGTCTGCTTTGAAATAGACAAAAACGAATCAAACGTCAGAATAAAATGACAAGAAAGTTTTTGAGTGATAAATCTTCAATTAATTTGATGATTTGAAGTGTATTTAGTTTGTTGTGTACTTTACACAGAGTGGCATCTGCTATATTATATTGATATTGTATGTCAATGAGAAATATAAATAATTTAGTTAGTTAATAAAATTAAGTTTTATTTATTCTAATTTGAAGTTTGTGAATGTCGCTATTTTAAGCATTTATGTTCAAATGACCGACCAAAGAACAAATATAAACAAGAGTGCTACCACGTGAGCGTCAAAAAGAGTATTTCAATGCGCATTAGTGACGTACGAGTTACGGAAACATTGTTAAATTTTAAGTTTAAGGGGAATAACATGTTATTTTTCAATTTTTAAGTATCTAATATGAAATAAGTGCCTAATTTGCATATATTTTTAGCAAATTAGTTAATATTGTCACGGCAAAAAGCAGTGATTTACTGTGTTGTGTATGCCATATGGGCACATGGTGCCCACGGGTGACCCTAGTTTATAATAATTATTTTATTAGTTAATTACAGGTCGATGACGCATATAATGTTTACTTAATTTTTAAATTTATAAAAAATTGTTAGCGTTCGGTTTTCACATAAAAGTAAACATCAAATATATTTTTAGTTCATACTGCGACTTAGAACGTTTACGCGCACATACAACGGTTATTATATTATTTTAAATCATTTACCAAAAACAATTGAATTTACGCAAAAGATTAACATTAAAATGCAATACTTATATTGAATGCAAATCACTATGGTGATTAATATGCATCTTTCACATGCTTTTAACACTTTCATGTGCTTTTAACACTTTCGCACCCCAATCCATGACAAAGCAAGAAAATAACAAAATCAAATCATAATTTAATAAATGTACATAAGCAAACAGTTCCACAATAAGTTGTCAATACATGAAATATCAATATACCAAACAAATAATTTAGATTTTAATTCATCATTATGTTATAAACTGGATAATTACAAAAATAGAAGTAAACAAATCAATAACTAAATGTCAAAGCGTGGTACATTTGACAAACCACGCCTTCTTACCTAAAAAACAATGCACAACACCACTAATAACGATTTTATTACACCCAACACATAACCAATACTATAACGCTTTATAAAACACTTGAAATATCAATATTTATATAGAATAACATACGTACTTACAGATAAAGTAGAACACAAACAAAACGCTAGAAAACACAAGGGGCCATTTAAATCTATCACCTGTAAAAACCAGGCTTGCTCATGCACAACCCAAACACTCTCAGTGACGTACCACATTACAGCGCAAACTCGTACACTCATAGGGTACTAAGGATAAAACGTCATAGTTCTAACTGTGTAGCCCTGCCTGTTATACTAGTGTAACATTTACGAGCATGAGGCAATCTTTGAATGTGTAATGGTTTTATACCTACTAGCGCATTCTGTTGGGGTGATCCTGAACAAACACAGTTCCAGAACTAGCCAATATTTATAAATTCAAAATTGGTAATGTTTGGCGCTAGAATAAAGTCATGTATCACCCAAATTTAATTTTAATTAGAAATTCTAGGGGAAAAATGCCTATGTAGTAGTTTGACTGGAATTTTGCCTAGTTTAATAAATCAATGTAACCGGTTAACACATCTACGATGCGGGTAGCGTATGATTCAGGGGTAATTCGAATTCTTGCCGCATAATCTAAGCAGCGCGTTTCGCATAAAATGTTCACTACGTCTATTAATAGCGTTTGAAAACCTTTTAGGCAGGTGACATTTTACATTATACATTTTCTGTAAGGTTAATGGACCTTGATTAAAAATCACTAATTTATACAAAATATATTGAACTTTTAATTTAATTTTGCTTTACAAGATAGACATTGTTTTTAAATCTATAACGGAATATTTAATGAGATCTATCAATAACTGAATTATGAATAACTTATAGAATACATTTTTTATTAATTGTCTTCGACATTATGCACAGTTATATACAATATTTAAATAAATATTATGTAATGAGATTCGAACTTAACATTACCAAAATTAATTTCGGTTTTATTTCCTTATATTTTATTTCAATTAATCTTTGCTAGAATATCTGCAATTCGGTATTCTTTCTATTCTATTCACTTTATATACAGCTTTATTGTGCTTTAAATTCATTCTACCATTGCTATGGACACAATATATGTGATTTAAAAAAAAATCAAACAAAAGTTGCTAGAAATGTTCAATTTTCGAGTTGTGTAGAAATTACACAAGTTAAGTTAAATTCATAAACGAAATGCGGCGAAATTTGTCGAAGTTTAACATACGGGAATATGTGTATCCGTTCACAGTGTACAAATTTGGCACTGTGAACGGATACACATACTCCCGTATGTCAAACTTCGTCAAATTTCACCGAATTTCGTTTTTAAATGAACTTTACTCGTGTCTTTCTTACACTTTGTTAGAAAAAAGCAACTTTTATTTGAATTATTATTAACCAGAGCACTATTAGTAAAATGTTTTAATTTCCTAAATTTATAAGTAAAATCAAAGCTTTAAGGAAAATGATTTATCAAAACATTCTTATATATTTATATATATTATAAATTTGCGTATTCCTTATTGTTATGCATAAAATTCCATAAAATATCGTTAATACATATTTAAATATTACATTCAGAAACAAATAAATTATTCCTCCCCATTGACTCTTAATATGAACATTTTCATTGATAAAATTTGCTTTGAACAACGCGTAACATTAACTGTCGTGGACCCGATACGCTATTCAACTATTTTCTGATCCACATTAGTGTATCAAATCACTCTCAAGGTGGAAATACCCGTTCGTCTGCAAAACGTCACATCAATGTTTTTAGCTCGCTGTACGAAGTACCGAAGAAGCTAAAGCATTCGGTAATGTGTCTGTAGCATTCTCAGATTATAAAAATTCATTAACAAAAAGTAGTTGTTTCATCGCCCTGAATCCGAATATATATATATATATATATATATATATATATATATATATATATATATATATATATATATATATATATATATATATATATATATATAACTGGATGTTAGTCATCCGCTCGACCAAATTTGTGCTTTCTACTCCTCTGAAGGTACCGGAGCGATTCACTCCAAATTTGGTACACATATTATTTGGCATCCTATTTGAATCCGCTCGCATTTTAAATCCAATCGCCCGTATACTTCCCGAGTTATAGGGCCCCAAAATTTGGAGCCCCCCTTAATACTGCCCTTATAAAAATAATTAAAACACTCAAAAATTTTACTAAAATATCTAAGACATTTTATGTCTACAAGATTTTTTTATATTGTTAACACAAAGCCCGAAAAAAATTAAATATTATAATTTTGAATTTTAAAATATGCACTAAATTTTTTTTATCAGTTAATCTACAAAAAATTGTAAGACATTCTTTCAAATTGTTAACCAAAAGGCCATAATAATTAAAAACCACTGCTCGCAACGCTCTACGCGTTGGTGGGTTTTACGCGTACCAAATCTTGTTTTTTTTTACAAAATAAACAGCAAAACTTTAATTTTTTATAAATTTTTCTCATTAGAGGGTGAAATTTTATTAAACTCATCAGTTGCAAGTAAAACAAATTTTACTTGAAACTTCAGCTTCAGCTTCCGTGTACCCAATACGCGAACTCTTTTTCTAATCAATAAATAGTGGTTTATTTATATAGTCAAATCACCCCCGAGGTGAAAATACTTTCGGTTCATTCTTGATGCTCTAGTACTACTACGTTGAATTGAAAATACATTACTGAATTGAAAATCTTTAAAAGAATAAATAGCAAAACTTTAGTTTCTAATCATTTCTTATTTCTCAAAAAATCTGCCCAGTCATTCGATGTAAATCAAATTTGATTGTGAGAAGTAGTACAGAAAAGTGAACCCTTTTCGTGTTTTGATAAAGTGGGTTGATGTGAAATTGACAAGTATATAAACACAGTGTTAGATTCGCGCAAATTCACGAATAAGTAAGAGTGCAAGGTAGTAGAAACTCCTAGAGAGTAAAAGAGAGCAACTGCGAGACTCGGCGAGAGAGAATTTGTTGCCACCACCTGTGGAAGCTGGAATCGGCGGCTTCTCGGTGGAAACCGCGCAACTTCGACAGTCTGTTCGCGACCGCGATATCAAATACACATTCTGCGCTAATATCTACCGATTGCGATACGATAAAATTGCCGATCGCCGATCGACGATTTTTACTTTATGAATGTCAATGTTACAGGACTCTTAATCAACTTTAGATAATTTTATTAACATTGTGATTGGTTCCCACTCCAGCCTGACAGTGACATTGTTATCAGTGTTGTTATTCATTTTTAGTTTGTTTTCCGTGTTTTTTACTTTCGGGATTGAGACTTGTTTGGGTTTTTGTTTGAGTTTGAGATGAACATGAGTGTTCTGTTGTTATGATTTTAGCATTGTTTCATGATGACAATGTGAAATGACATGAAATATTCAGGTATGTCACTGCTTCAGTCTCAGTGTTTTTGAAAAATAATTAAAGTCAGGCAATTCAAAAATTGAGTGGAAAGTTTACAATTTTCGAATTTATATGTGCCCACAATGTGTAATTAACAATTATTATTTAAAAATATATGTGTTGTATCCAACACAAATTGATACAAATTCACGTGAAATATTTGATTATTTGTCAAATTTGAAAATGAATACAGTCAAACTCTTAAAGTGCAGTCAAAATTTTTTGAGATATAGAATCTACGAATTACAAAGAAACAATTTTATTTATACATAATGATTTACAGAATACACAAATCAAAATTCGATATGAGTTCGAAATGAGGAAGTTTGACTGTAGTCATGTAAAATGTGACAAGCAATTCCTTAATATGATTGTAATTATTAATTAATATCTTCATTGTTCTTGAAAACCGATTAGAATAGTTTAAGCGTTAAACACGTATATAAGAATAATTCTGGCCGAAAACTTTGACTTGCTGAATCTTTTGTATATACAGTTGACCAAATTTGTACTTCGTAATACAGAAACCAATGCTTCCAGATCGCCGTACCGGCGAACACAATCAAAATAAATTCAATACAAGCGATAGCAATTGTTTATTGTTGCAATCATTTTAAATTTCAATATTATTATTATTATTAATATGTTTTATTTAACCTTCAGTTTCACAATCTGTAAAAACATTATAAATATAAATTTACTTATAATTTTTAGCCGTACAAAGTACTGAAGAAGCTAAAGCATTCGGTCGTGTGTCTGTAGTATTCTCGGATCAAAAAATATCATTAACAAAAACTGTTTGTTTCGTCGCCCTGAATCCAAAAATATATATAACTTATATACTTGGATTTTAGTCGTCGCTCGCTCGTAAGACGAAATTTGTGCTTTCTACTCCTCTGAAGGTACCGGAGCGATTCACACCAAATTTGGTACACATATTATTTGGTATCCCATTTGAATCCGCTCGCAGTTTAAACCCAATCGTCCGTATACTTCCCGAGTTATAGGGCCCCAAAATTTGTAGCCCCCCTTAATACTGCCCTTACAAAAATAATTAAAATACCTAAAATTTTTACTAATAATTCTAAGATATTTTATAATTACAAGTGTTTTTCATTTTGTTAACCCAAAGGCTATAAGAAATTATTAAATATTATAATTTTGAATTTTAAAATATGTACTAAAATTATTTTATCAAAATATACTATAAATAATTGTAGGACTTTTTACATCTATCTAAAAAGTAGTAAATTTCGACCAATATATGACATTTATCAACCATCATCTCAAATACTGCGAAGAAGACCGAAAATACTAACGACTTTTTCTTACATTTTCCTCATAAACCCAAAAATGTACATTAATGATAAAAATAATCACATTAATTAATTATTTTATACATTACGTATAAGAAAGTAAGAAGTGTTTGAGGAAAAACTATATTTCTTTTATTCTGAGAATGGTACAGACGCACGTTAGAATACTATTACTCTTTCGCACAGTATTGTCTGCGTCAAGCTAAATAATTTGTGTATTTACTTCCATTGTTAAAAGCTAGTTAAAAATTCTCAAATATTCGTTTTCGTAGAATTTGAAAAAACAATAACAGCTGAGACATTGCAATATGACAATAGTGATATAAAGAAAAACTAACCACCTTTTTTTTTTGGTACATAAACATAAAAACTAAGTAATAATAGCATATAAATGAGTTACCGAAACATATACTCAAGGTTTCAAAGCTAATTTTTACTTTTATGTAATCAGTGTGAATGTTTTATAATTGAAAAACACTTTTTGCGAAATCAGAAATTCAATTCCATTAGGTAGGAACAAACTTAAATTAATATTACTTTTAAAATTTAATTTCCTCTTTGTACCTTTCGGTTCCCGTTTCTATTTCCATCTTCTAATTATTATAATTATATTGAGCAGAAGGTAGGTGAAACAAAATATGAGAAAATGCTGTTGTTTATGTGGCTGAAATTAATGATGATGAAAGAAAATATAGGAAAACGATACGTTTAAAAGTTACTGATATTGTGTGTACATTGTGAGAGACAGTTTATTCATAATCCCTGTCCGCGTTCACACCACAGATAACTTTACATTTAATATTTGATTTTTAAATAAACGTCAAAATACCGACAGCTTGTTGCGTATCGAGCTGTGTAAATAATAAAGTAGATTATAATAAAGATGAAAAGGTATCTATTTATAGATTTACGGAGGAAACAACGAAAAACCCGTGTAAGGCAAATGCTTTATTTATATGATGTATGAATGATTAGGTCTACATTTACAAAAACATTAATTCAAAATCATCACCCATCAAATTAATCAAATAGATAGATGGCTCAGTGAGAAGTGGACTGTATTCTGTTTATGATATGGGCACATGGTGCCTACGGGTTAACCTAGTTTTAAATAATATACGTATATTTAATTTACAATAAAATTAAGGTTTTGGAGAGGTTATATTTATATTCAAATTTATTTTACTTAAGTAAAGATTGATAGAAAAAGTTCGACGATATTGTTTTCTTAACATAATACATTTTATTTATAAATACCTTTGCATTGTACAAATTATGGAATATTACCTTGAAATATTGATTTTCATGTGTATAAATACTATTAATCAAAACCACTGATATGACAGATTTCCTACTGCACAAATAAACTAGTACAAACAACAGAAACATAATAATATCAACCGTTTCTTGTTTTTAGCAGAAATATTTTTGTGCATTATTAATTAATCATGGCTAATATAATCAGAACCTAACCACTGATCGAAAATTTAATCCTAAGAGTGTAGAAAGTAAATTGCAAATTGATTTAAAAATCTGATGATAAAAATATAAATAAGAAGATATATAAATATATATATATATATATATATATATATATATATATATATATATATATATATATATATATATATATATATATATATATATATATATATAACGCCACTGCAGAGGAAGTTTTAATTTCTTTTATTAAAATCTAAAAGATTATTTGCTGAATTTTGAAGAGATAAATGTAAATGATAATAATGACAATGTTATTGTTTGATTGCAACAAAAGCCTGTATTTTAATACGATCGGTACAATGTTTTAAATTTCAAAATTAATATTTAAAATAAAAATTATAGCCATTGGGTTTCTTAATTTAAAAGAATTTTTTTTATATAAAATTAAAAGAAAAGAATACGAATATTTTTAATATAAAAATTATAATAATTCATAATTAAAAATTACAACTAATAGTTCTGCATTATTATTTGTAATTTCTAATCTAACTTAAGGTTTCATAATTTAACCTTCAACTGTTTTGGCTCTAAAGTCGAGAGCAGGGATTCCCAACCTTTTTTACTTCGACCCTTTACTTATCAATAGACCTCCTAATTTAATTTTTATTATAATTCATAAATAATTAAATAGCGCCATGTATGAAGTTTTAGTTGTAAGGATAATCCAGTATCCAACATAATAAATATAAATACTATCGACCCCTTTTAAAACCTCAATAGACCCCCAAGGGGTCCACCTGGACCCCGTTGGGAATCCTTAGTCTAGACTAGAGCTTTCACACGTACACGCAGACGTCATTGTAGCAATATATTCAATTCAAAGATGTTTTTCGTTAAGATCATGTTGGAAAATATTCACGTTTACACTACTTTCTTATATGAATTCTTATAAGAGAGTAAAAAGTACTGTATGAGCTGGTTATGTAAATGGCAATAAATCTACCTACATGCGTAGCTACATCAATTTTTTATTTATGAATGACGGTAGTATCATATAAATAGCACTCTGATATGTTATTTATCACGGACAAAAATTGATGAGTGACATCTTCCGGCAAATGATAAAACTTTTATCTATTTGTTTTTAAAACGGGATTTTATGCATGTATATACCACTGATAAAGACGTATAATTGAGGATATAAATAAATCAATACCTACAATATATCATCTCGTTGACCCTGATCCTGATAATATTCGTCAATTTGTTAACCACAAACTATAATATGTTATTTTGTAATTTAATATAGTGGAGTAAAATATACTGGCAAGACCTTCGGATTTCTATTAGACCTTGATTATTCGATTTTACATCGAAAATAAAGAAATTACTCATTCACTGACCGGGAGCCAATTAACATTTCTATGAATGATTTAATATAGTAAATATAAAATTGTAATGTATTGTGTTACTTTGACGGTGATAAATAATAAAGTGCAGGTTTGGCAGCCGACAGGGAATACGTTTAGGCCTTGGTCACACTACAAACAGCACGCTTGTGTACGAGCGTGCAACACCAAGTATAATCAAGCAAAACGATATACGCTGGTTACACTGTATGAAGTTCTATCAAGACGTATTAACCAGGATTCAAAATTAAATGCGCTTTTAACCGACTTCGTTATCAGAAATAATTGTTTTAATTATATAAGTTGTCCCAGACATTCGATATAAGTAATTATTTTCTTACGGCTTATGGGTAATGGGTGCAATATTAAAATATATTATAGAACACAACAATATCTTAGAACTTTTCGTAATTTTTTTCGATCTATTTTAAAAAATCTAAGGGAAGTATTAGGGGGGGTTCATATTCCGGAAGTATAAGGATTATTGAATTTAAAATGTACCGGGAACTTCTTGGCTACGTATATTCAACAAGGTGTGTTGCGGAAACCGGGACAGAACAGGGTATTGGGACGGAATGAGATAGGATTTTTATAGATCGCGGAGGCCCAGGGGAACCCAACAAATCGTATTTTTACGTTCAGTCAGGGGTACGTTCCGAATCAATGCCCGGACAACAATTTTTTACTACAAATGGTTCTGAATCGCGTTACGATTAAACTGGATAATTTTTAATTTTAATAGCTTTCAAAATCAACCGCCGAGGAATGCACAAAAAATATTTACCCACCCCACAGTTAAATGGTTACGAAATTTTTGTAATAATAAACCTAGAATATATTCCACACCTTACTCATTACTAAATTAAAATTATAGCAAAATAATTATCAATGAATTAAAATAAGTTGCTTACCTCATTGTTTGTCTGATAAAGAATACGGTTTTATTAGTTGTTTATTACTAAATTTGAATTAAAATATAAGCATAACTATCGAGTATCACAAAGTTGTAAAATATTTCTTAATAAATGTAATGTTTGCATCATTTTACTGCCTTCGTCATCATATTCCATGTAATAAATAATGTGATTTAAAAAACAGTAAAAACTATTAATTATTGCCATAGAAGTTATGTTCATAAAATTATTTTGTCGAAAATAAAAACTGTATTCTCTTGTTATTAAGTCAAGATAATACAAATGTTACTTTTTCTTCTTTCGATTCCTTATCGTTCAAAATCACAGAAGCAATCTGTAAATGACGTCATTCTGCAGATACATTTTATCCAGATAAACTGGCAAGGAATTGGAACGTACCCTAGTGGCAACGCTTCGATATGTTCGCCCGTTATTTGTTTGGCTCTGCGTCTTCTCCACTCCTCGTGTATCATGGAATTTTCGGGATATTTATAATATTTATGGATACTGATTTGACTCGCTTTTTATATAGTTTAAACTTGACCCCTGGCGAAATTTTACAATTTTAGAGGATTACTGTTCGTTTTCTTTACCAAAATAAGTTCCAAAGCACCTCCGTGTCTAAAGCCCTGTCCCCCATAAACTTGGTGCAGCCAACTTTGCTTGTTGTTTCTTTGTAGTCTTATAAATATTGTAGTGAGTATAAATAATGCAGGGTATGGGTATTGTTGTAGTACTGCTGATATGCGACAGGTATTATGCAAACAAATGAGCCAATTAACAGTTAATTGTGTGTACATGTGCAATAAACATAATGGCCGACATTGAATCTTTATGTATTTTTACTGTTGACAGAAAAACTTATAGACAACTATAATGTGTACTCACTATATTTATAGTGTTTGAATGTGTTTATTTTTTATTTTATCTCTATTTGCCATTAGGTATGTTCGTAAATAAAAGGACATTAAATTAATAGGTGTATTAGGTCGCTACTAGTACAACTGTCATATTTATTATTATAATTTATAATTATTCGATGAGCTAACATTCTAGACTCACAAACAAACAATATTTGTATTTTTAATTATTATGTTAAATGAACAGTTGTAAATTCGTATCATTTTTAGCTCGATGTTTGAAATACCGAAGAAGCTAAAGCACTCGGTCGTGTGTCTGTAGCATTCTCGGTATAATTTTTTTTATTAATATTACTGATGTATTTGCGCATACTTGATACATATACAAAATGACCATTCCTAACATTGTGGTACGAAGTAATGAAATAAACATGGTCGTATATTGGAAACAAAACAATATAAATTAAAGTTTCATTCAGGAATATTTGCAACGGTAAGCTGCCTACAATGTTTGACAGATGATTACAAATATACACGCTTAGCTGGCGTTGATGCAAAATTAATTTCCAATTAGGTACCTATGCATCTAAATGAATGAATGAGCCCGACAGCGTAAATCTAATGTCATGTCTTGTTTTGATATGCTCTGTTTCAATATTTATGCAATTTTGATACTGTTATAAATTATAGTGTAGCAAAGCTTATAAACTGAATACTGATGGTTGCAATTTGCTCTTATATTTGCGTCAATTAATTTATTACAATATCCCATACAATATAGCAGACCTTAGCACTAAATATGTAAATATAAACATACTTCATGTATTTAGAAGGGTTTATAACCCATTCTTTGCATGGGTATGTACTTATAAGGAACATCAATAAGACGTGTTACCAAGGTGATAGTCAGTCTCCTCACGCATCCTCCTACTTTTTGCCTCGACCCTATGCCACCGGAGGACGATAAGTCGCGACTAGGCCGCGGCTAGTGAGCGCAAGCAAAATCGGTGTGCAATCGATAGAATATTTGCAGACTATTACAGCTTTTGTGATTACTTCTCTTACAAAATATATAAATAAGCTGGAGGGGCCTTCACTCGATTCTTTCTACTTTCAATATAATAATAATAATGCTTTATTGTGTTTCAAATCCATCCTATGATTCTTATGAAATAATACCAATATATATTGTAAGGAAACATAAATGTAACATGGATATTTTCAAAAGCGATTTCTCTGTAAGGCATACATTTTTCGAAAATACTTTTTAAACAAAAGTTGAAAGAAATTTTATTATCTTCAACATTTATAAGAATCACTTCATCTCTAACTCATGTCGTTTTCGAGATATTGAGAAAGTAGCAAGATTATACACATCTGGTTAAGATGTTGTATTTAAATATATTAGGGTCCAGTTTTTCCATTATGGTAACCATGATTAACTTACTTTAAGATCTGTATATCATAACCACGGTTACAATTAATCAACACCTAACCAGTCATTGAAAACCCGGGTCTAATAGGTGCACATCTGGGCCATATACAACAACATATCTCAAAATCATTTCTACTCCACCTTTTCTAAGCCAAATGCCTTATTTTATCCCCAACTAACTGAACTATTAGGGAACCTCAAAACTTAGAAATATCATTTAGGCTTTCGTCCAAGCTAATAAAATACTGCATTAGAAATGGAAATCAAATTCCTCAAGATAATCAAAAGAAAACCTACAGGACGAATAGAATCAGAAACAAAACCAATAAATCGAGCTTAAAAACAAAACTAGTAATAGTTTTATTTACGATGGTTTCGGTTGGGTCACGTGTAGATGCAATCAGAAGAAAAAATTGTAAAACGTGCTATGGCTGCTATAAGGATGAAACCAAGGAGGAGACGTAATGGATGGAGAGAGTAAAAAAATAAGCCAGAAATAAACAAAGATACACGATAAGAACTAATGGAAAATCATATGGAAAACACCACCAACACACAAACAATAAACACCCCGAAATTGTTACAACTAAATGAGGACATCGATTTTAAATGAAATAGCGGTATCCGGTCTAATCCTCAAACTAACTTATCGAATATTTGAAATGCTCAATTTATTGAATAATTACATCTACCTAACTTGTATTTACGATAACAAATTAAACCATTCACCGGATGAAAAATGAATCTTACAGCCCCCAAATACAATAGAACCTGGTTTGTCAACCCTCCATTTCATTAATATATAGAGGCAAATAAATATTCGTTTGCCGCACTATACACAATTGATAATGTACTATATTCGTTATTATTTAATCTTCGCTACTTACCTTGAGATGCGATACAAGATATACGTACTATATATATATATATTATGGTATATTTCTCAACATATACCAATCAATCGTGTGTCGTTGACAACCGTGAGTGTCTTGTTGTATAATTGGTTTATACGCTGGTAACAACATGTTTTCAATAACACAAAAAGTACCTAAATGAAAGTTGTGAAATTTCACTTGCCTGTCCTCACATGAACCATATCCATATTGTATATTAATTGGTTGCCATGTTATCCGATTAACTGAAAATTAACAGCACGACCGTGTTCGAAATAAATAAAAACAGGTTGCCCGTACAATTTATAAAACAGAAATACAAGGTTCGCCCACATCTTAACACTTTTTAAAAATGCCCGTCAAAGAAGTATGTATATATTTTATATTACAATGTTCCAATGCTTATAAACACATAATATATTTGGTCCACGTATATGAATTATATACATATTCGGGATCAGAACTTTTTGCTAACGACATTTTTTGATCCAAGAATGTTCCAGTTGCACAACCGAATCCAATAACTCTTTTGTAATAAGGTACAAGCTAAAAACGTTATTAAATAGATATATTTAAATATTGCTTGCTTCAAAATATTAATGAATTTTAGTGGAATTACAATTTAAAAAAAAAATTCTCCGCTTCTACTTGAACAGATTATTATTTCATTATTGGAATGTAACTCAATAATATGCGCGAAAGTGTAAGGTTTCAATTTGTGGGAGTTAAAATATAAATGATTGAATGGACATTCTAGGTTATAATTTTGAAAAGTAAAATATGTCAGCGAATTTACAACTGTGTATACAATTTTAAACATGGCATCAGCTACAAATAGATCCATTACTGAGAAGTTCAAAATTTATATACAAATGTTAATGGTGTTTATATACAAATGTTCAAAACATGGCTGCCTTTGATTTCTAACCGTAATATGTTTGGTGATTTGACACTTATGAGTTTTCTTTTCATTTGAAAATGATTTATTTTGCCAAAAAAAATATGTTCAGCGCTACATTCCTTTCTTTAAAAACAGCTTCATTCCAGTTTTTAAATAATTTAAAATGCATATTCTCATATTTACTTTCTTATACGTATATAAGGGAGGTATAACATATATATATATATATATATATATATATATATATATATATATATATATATATATATATATATATATATATATATATATATATATATATATTTATATATATATATATATATATATATATATATATATATATATATATATATATATATATATATTTATATATATATATATATATATATATATATATATATATATATATATATGTCCCGGAAGAAAAGCACCTATGTTTGAAAATAATATCCAAACCGGAAGTACTTTTGCTTATCTCGAAATCGACACAACTTTAAAACGTCTTTTTGGAAAAATGTGCAATTTACGGAAGCATCGCATTTGAAAATAGTTATTCTTTACCACACGACGAGCTAAAAAGCGGTTTTATAGGATAAACTCAAATAAACAGTAAACTAATTATTGTTTATTCTGTGTTTTATTATTTGAATTTGTTGATGTAAAAAGAATTATAAATTATTACTAGTGTGTTGTAAGCCCCTGAATGCCTCAGTTAATTCCTAGTATATTTGAAGTTAATTCTGTATAATTTCGTTACAATCTTTATGAAAGAATTAAACATTTTTTATTGTTGTTGTAAGCCTCTAAACTAAACAACTTTGATAATTAATCTCACTTGGCGAAGCTACGGCCGCACGCTTCTGACTGGCTGGAGGCTACATTTAATGTCAGTCAGCACAATTTATTGTTTTTGTCATTTTTAGCCATGTTGCTTGTTTGTGCTTTCAAACACTTGTACCAGAATAATCTGGATGATACGGATTTTATAAGTCCCAAAATGTTCACGTTAGCGATATTTTTTTACTCTTGAAAATCCTATTATAAATTTAATCGCTATTGTATTGAGCAAAATATATATATAAAAATAATTCTGCATTTTCCCAATTTTTAATATAGACTTAATTTTCAGAAATCCTTTTTACTAGTATTGAACAAAATAAATATTTTTTGTATTCTCAATTGTTATTATTATTTATCTCCAAGTTCAAATACAGTCGATTGCGGTAAACTGTCCAGTTTACTGAACCAGTCGCTATATAATAAGAAACCAATTCAAGGAAATAACAGCAATTTGCATCCCTTATTTGGGACTCCATTCCGTTAAATCAGGACAAATTCCTAAACAACCAGAGAAATTAGTGCAAAAATTAAGTGATACAGTTTGTCGCTCTCTACTCCTCTGAAGGTACTGGAGCGATTCACACCAAATTTGGTTCACATATTATTTGGCATTCCATTTGAATCCGTTCGCAGTTTAAACACAATCGCTCGTATACGTCCCGAGTTCTAGGGCGACAAAATGTAGAGCCCCCCTTAATACTGCCCTTATAAAAATAATTAAAACACTCAAAAATTTTACTAGAAATTCTAAGATATTTTATTTCTACACGATTTATTCATATTGTTAACCCAAAGCCCGAAAAAATGATTAAATATTATAATTTTGAATTTTCAAATATGCAAAATTTTAAATTTAATATATATATGTATTAAAGTGTATTGTTAATATATTTTTAAATTTCGTATTACAAAAGTGTAAATCCTCGTTTTATTAAAAATTTTACGTTTTATTTAAATTTTTCTATCAAATAATGGAACGGTAACCCAGATTCGAAACAATAAAATATAAATACGCTTTGAGGTAATATTACGGAATTTTAAATTGCATCAAATGAATTTGTAAAATTTGGATTCATTTTATTCTACGTGGTCGTGTCTGTATATTTGGTAATTCAATTGAACAGGCGCATATACAAACATAGACAGACGTCATTGGGAAAGAACTTAACGTACTTAGTGGACTTCGAAATGACTATGACTATTCAAATTTAGCCATCTATAATTTTCATGATCACTATACTTTCTTTAATAGAACGTAAAATCATAGTTTATTTCAATTATACATGGTTTTCCTTCACCGATAAATCACTCGTGTTACACATCAATGAAAATAATACTAAATTGGACTTGTAATTGTACTTAACAATATAAAAATGTAAAAACATGAAACATGTAAAATAAATTAAAAAAATTACATCTGAGTAATGCCAAATTTGAATGTTTGTGCACTGGGAGTGGAAAGGTGAACATTTTCAGGATACCTTTGGTTCACGTTATTTCAGACTGCAACTGAAAATATTCTGTATACTACTGTGATTTCGTAACAAGCAAATATTTGCTAAGCCAGACACACAGAAAATGTTACTACCAAAAAAATTGATAATTTGCTTTCTGCGCATTAAGTTCTTTTTTTTTTCTCTCTACAACTGAATCAAACTGTTGTCAACAAAATATACAAAGCGGTTACACGGAGATCATAAAAAATTGTGTTGTTGAAAAATAGCATTTTGCGTTCTAGGTTATTAACTTTTTATTTATTTATTGTTTAGTTCGCGATTTTGTAGTTTTTTCTGTGGAATGAAATGAGAAATTGAACCAATAACGCTTGTTGGAATATGTTAGTGTGCATTATTTGATATTGGATTTTATTTATGATGTTCGTATTGTAGAGTTCTTTAATTTTGATTTCTGACATTATATGGTATATTGCTATAGGGGAAGCTCCATTGGTGCAGGCATCAATGCATTCAGCTTACAACTGAATACATTTAATACTATTTATTACTTTTATGTTGAAATAACTATTTATGTAATTAGTTTAGTAACAAGTGGGATGTTTAGGGGACGAGCGAAGCGAGATTTCGCAAAACTACTTGTGTTACACAAAATCGCATTTCCTAACGGGTTCAATTAAGAATTTTTCTAATTTTGTTAAAATAAAAGTTTTTATAGCTTTAAAACGATATTATTAATTTCTTTAATTGTATCATTAATCAAATAATCATCAGGAATTGTAAGAATTGTGATGCACATTTTGTTTAAAAAATTTACTATTTCTTGAAATTGCCCTTGAAAGTAGTAATGTTACATTTACGTCTCCCTAGTTACAACACATACTGTAATTGTTTCATGGAAAAATGGCATTAATTTAACACAATAAAGTTATTTAATTGATAGTAAAAGTTTAAGACAGTGGAGTGAAGACCACTCCACCTTTTTTATGATTGTGCTCAGTCACTATAAATCACACAGAGTGTCTGCAAATGTAATTGTTTGCGAAAATCATATTATTCGCCACAGTTTTATATATGTACATTTTTTATCATTTTTATTGATTTAAAGTGGGTTTACATATTTATGAATTACGGATGATTGTTTGATATCCGTACTTCTAAAAATATCCATGCATATATTTTATATTATGAATGGATTGACTAGAGAAACTTTAAAATAAAAAATAATAATGTGAAATATATTTTTAGAGGTATCAAAATACAAACCAAAAAGATACATTTTTGCCGGGCTTATAACAAATTGCTGGTTTCATTTGAAATTTTATACTTTGAAGTTATAAAAAGTATAATCAAATTAATGTCAGATATTAAATTTCACTATACAGTCACTATGTTGATTTTCTAAGTAATTTTAATTAAACAAATTTTTGCTTTCCGAGAAGATTATTTCATCCCGCGTGTTTTACCAAAATTAATGTTTGATTCTATTTAAATATTAGATGAAAATATTTTGTGGCAGCTTACTATAAATACACTTAACAAGAATAGATAACTGGGTGACGTTAATTTTAAAATGTTTGTTTTTAGTTTCGCACCTGATGACCACACTACATAACTTGTAGCAAGGATTCTTGTGAAAATAACATATAACACGGTGTATTTAAGTTACGTATTTTCACTTCATTAATAAATCAGTAGCGGAGACATTTATTTTTACCATTTTCACTTTGACCTTTTTACTTTTTTATACGAATGTATATATTGGAGTAATGGAATTTCTGAATAGAATCTGACTATTTTCGGAATGACGTCTATGCGTGTGTGTCTGTGCTCTAGAGCCAAAACTGTTGAAAGTAAAATTATGAAACTATATATATATATATATATATATATATATATATATATATATATATATATATATATATATATATATATATATATATATATACACATATATATATATATATATATATATATATATATATATATATATATATATATATTAATAATGTAAGAAATTTACGTGAGAAGGTCACTTCAGCTTTTTTGCTAATATTATTATTATTTATTTCACATTTTTATGAATGAATTCATATTTTATTTTAATTAACTATATTTCAAACGAATTAGAATGTGAGCACAATCGCAAAAAGCCAATTTAATTAATAATATAGTATTAAAATTTGCGTTTCAATTAATTGAATATATACCCCAATCAGTAAATACCGAAAATATACGTAAATATACGTAATTTATATTTGATTATATTTCATCTAAAAATTTAAAATGGCAACATTGCGTATTGATTTTTCAAACTGAAATACAAGCAGATTTATAATTTTTCAATAAAAACGATTTAAAATTGGAGCCGAGTTTTACGTATGTTTGAATTGCCAATGTTCAATTTGAATAAAAAAAATTACGACGGAGTTATATGTGGTTCAATTTCCATTTAAAACTGCATCTACAGTTGTGACTTTATGTCTGCATAGGTATAAAGTTTGTTGATAGAAAAATCATAACCAGTCGTGGATAACCAGAAGAATAGTATATTTCAAGGATATACATACCAGGACAAACATTTCAAGAAAATGAGTTAACTATTTTCTTTCGCAACATGTAAAAGCGAAGCGTATCTTATCTTTAAAAAGTTAAATGAAATTCAAATTGAACAAAATCGGCAATTTTGTTAAATTCAAAGAAATCTTACTGTTAATACTGTCTGAATTTATGATTGAAATATTGAATAGGGTGATCTGCCACCCCAATCTTGGGAAAAACGTCACGTTATGTATGTATGTATTTTCAACGAAAATCAAGTCATTGATGCAGCACAATACATTGTTGTAAAAACATAATAAAGTAATAACCTTCACCAATCATCTGGGAGTCACAAATAAATGTATATTGATGTAATACGAGCATTTCATTAGTTTAAAAACGAAATTTGTAACATATCACGCAAGTGATATTTGCACGCGTTTCCAACGGTGAATATTTGCGTGAAATACACGCAATTATATCAAGGCCTATATGTTTTACAGAGCTACGTTTGCGTGAGATATATTCTGATAATATTTCAGTGATGGAATACCGCAATAAGGGGTTACCACCTCTTCTTTCCCCCATTTCAGCGTGGATTTCCATTACGTGGATATAATTTGCACTTGTATCATGTTTTATTTGATGGAAATGGATCAATTTGTGGTTTTCGCGTGTGTTGACATAAATAGATAAGTGCCGATATATTTGAATTGGTCCAATTACAAATTGTTCAACGGAATGCTTTGATAAATCCGTTTGCGTGATCATTAAATCATATTTGTTTAGTTTTATTGGGCCAATTTGTTTGGAATGCTTGGGTGAATAATGACATTGAAAAACATTATGTCGATCGTGGGTGCTCGGCATAGAGGAGATCGCTTGAGCAGGGAAATATTTCACCGTCCCATTCATACCTATATGCTTATTTTCTTCTCGACATTCTCATTTCAAAGCCTTTTAACTTTAGCTACATTTGATCTTACTCATTAAGTTTCCCGTTTCCAGCCACAAGTATATAAATTGTTATTAAAATATAATTTTTTTTGTAATACGTCAAATAGAAGATAAATAGAGGGAAGTTCAAATGCGAATTGCTTATATACATAAATTGTCTTTCTTATAGGAACGTATATAAAGAAGTATTGTAATAACGAGACCTTTTAATCAGCCTAGAATTGTTTCTGATTATTTTTGAAATGATGTCTGAGTGTGGGTATGTCGGTGTGTGTGGAACGCTCTATAAAATGTCATTGTCTTTTATCATTTTATCTCTTCAAAAAACAGCGGATATAAATAGGTTCTTTTAAACATCTGTAGCTTAAGAAATATGATCTATATAAATTAATAAAGAAATCCACGAAATAGTTTATTCGTCGAGCTGATGGCATTATTACCTGTAGATTTGCTTGTTTGCTAAAACATCGGTATTAAACAGCAGTTAAGTACTGAAAGTCTGGTTAGGTTTATTAGTGGTTCTTCCTATTGGTGCAAATTGATTTTGAAATGCAGTAAAAGTTAATAATTATAATTTTATTATTTCTACATACACCTATGTGCAATCGTTTGTATGAATATTATAAATCAGGTGGTACCAGCATGCAAATTATAAATACGTCATTGTGCTACATTCTCAAATTGTAAACATCTTATAAAGATATACAGTGAATGTGACACATTTCCCTGCAAACTCTGTTGGGCGAATATTTGGTTATATTATCGTAATATAGTCCACTAATAGTAGTATTAAGAAAGGCTCCAAATTTCGAGGCTGTATAACTCCGGACTTGTAGAAACAATTTTGCTTAAAATGTGACGGGTACTTTTCGGACATAGAAATGATATGTATACCAAATTTCATTAAAATCAGCCCGGTACCTTCAGAGGAGATATGTCCACAAACTTAGTCTTACGGACGAGCGAGAGACATAATTTAAGTAAATAGGTTATACACATTTTTATAATCAGAATGACGAGACATTGTTAAGAACATTATTTGATCCGAGAACACTTTAGTTGTCTTGTACTCTCGTACAACAAGCTAAAAAGTGGGTAAATATTTATGAACGGCAGTGTATAGTTCTCACGGATATGGTTAATTTAATGTTTGCTTGTTTCTGATTCAGTTTATTAACATTAGTTATAATTATAACAGTGACCTAATAAGAAGGTGTTTTAATTATAACATGTTTCGTGGAAGCGATAGCGGCATTATTGTTCTAATGCTAGTCATTTTGTATTTATGTTATAGTTGCCATCATTATAAATGGAACGTGAGCATTAATGGTCTATTAAATTTGACTTTTATTTATGCTGTAATTTATTTTTCAACATAATTACATGTCCATAAAGGATCATTTATGTAAGTTTATATTATAAAAATAAAAAATCTAATTACAAACTCTGTAAAATAACCAAATACCTACAAACTGATTAGTTACATAGTTTGAAACTATGTTGAACCTCTGGAATGACTTTTGTTTGTCATGAATGACGAAGTGATTCGCAAGTCTGTATAGTATGTTCAGAGCGGAGTGAAATTATCTACTAATTACCTCCAATAACCATAAAAAACATCAGTATAAAGTCATTGATAATCCTAAGGTAATTTAACAATTTTAGAAACCGAGGAATTCTTATTATAAGTTCTTCTATTTCAGGTTCAATAATATATGTATATTTTTAAACTGGAGTGGTCTTCACTCGACTTTATTATCTCCTATATATATTTAATATAGTATTACTTTATTTTGATTTAAATTCTTGCTAGTTTGCGGTGAAGCAGTATCAGTATTTGTGGTATTTAGGGAAACGTAAATCTTATGTTTTATGTTTCATAATATATATATATATATATATATATATATATATATATATATATATATATATATATATATATATTATATTCAGTTCTGAACATACTATACTAGTAGATATAGTTGTTAAATAACTGTGTGATCGATACAGACGCACCATTTAAAGAAAGTTCAAGGACCATCATAATTACAAAACTGAAATAACCCCGTCATATAGCATCGAAAATCTGTATAGGTAATATTAAAAAAGATCGCAGCCATCGATAACGTTACAGCCTACCTTTCTGATGTTGACGAATTATTGTTTAACAATGGTTGGTCTCATTTCTTCTCTCACGTATTCAAATCTTCTGCAAATCTATTTTTATTCTTTTGCAAGATTAATTATGAGAAGTGCAGTCATGTCATGTCACTATTATTGAGTCAGACGATATGGTAAATTCCCCAAAGCACCGCGTGTAATAATACGCGTACGCTGCTTTTCATCTGACAAATATTAAATTCTAATTTGTTAGTGACGCTGACACGAATATACAGGACGTGACACGAGCTTAACTTACACCAGCGTTGCTCAAACATATACTATATTGGTTTATTTTTTCGTTGAACAATGTTTATTTATATATGTACATATATTTAAAACTACTACACTGGGTTGGAAAAGCTTACCCAATTAATAAATTTTAAAATATCTGTGTATTACAGATAGGAAGAAAATTCAATTTGTGGTATATTTAGATGTCGACGATACGTGTATCGAATTTAATTTAAACGACTAGTGAGAACCATGTATGAAACGTACTTGAGGTAGAGTTGATTTTGGATTCGCATCGCGTTTTTCCAGCACCACATAGCAATTTCTGCTAAATTAATGGTTTGTTCACGATTTTCTCTGTATAACAACGTTCGCCACACAAGAGGATCAAATTTATTTTTATACAAAAACGTGGTTTGTGTTTTATTGCTGAACCATATATTTCGTGCGAATTTTACTTTTGTTATATTTTTATTTCATAACAAATTCATTTAATGCCAAAACAAATTTCAATATAAATTTCTTTAGAGAAAAAATATAATACTTTAATCACGCAACCTCAAAGTTTAAGTAGGTATTTGTAAATTATTACCGTTGTTTTAATTATCATACAAGCATTTTGCATTAAAGATTATCACTTCAGTGCTTCCGTAAACATATTGAATCACGTTTTTTATTTCAAAGTAACATATTCCGTGATATTTCGAAATTTATATTTGGTTCCTATGTCATTACACAGAAAGATGATATACTACTATTGTGGCTAGCACCAGACTTCTTCTAAGTTACTGAAATCGTACCCCTTAAGAAAATATATACATATAGTAAAAACTAGGGATAAGAAACTTCTGCTTTTATATCAAAAAAATCAAAGATATTCGTAGAGGGCCTAAGACGATTGTTTATTCTAAAAGTGTTCATAAAAATTTAAAACAATTATGTAACAATGAAAATTAGATTGCGCAAAAGGACTGATTATTATTAATGAGAAACCTCGTTAAACAAAAGAAATCTTAATTAATTTTCCGGCATTTTATTGGATTCTCTCCTAAATACATTTACGTATATAGAGGAAGGGTTACCATTTACGTACAGCCGTCTCCATATTTTATTACATTAATAATTGGTTTTAAATTAATTAACTTTGTTAAATTTGCGTTCCATTGATCCACTAATTGAGTCGCTATCAAATTCTTTCCAATTCCCTTTCAATATTTAAGATATTGGGAAGGTATTTATAATTCTTGAGTTCAGTATTAATATCTATAGGGTGACATTATAAATCAATTGCTAGCGTATTGTATTTTCTGATGTATGTGTGCTTTTATGTTTGTGAATTTATATGTGAGTTTAAATGTGTAGAATGCCATATAATAATTGATTGTCTACACAATATTTTTGTGAAAAATCTATTAAAATATTAATTTCAAGATTTGATGTGTATTTAGTGTGTTGTGTGGTTTGCAGATAATGGCACCTGATATATTATATCGATATTGTATGCTAATGACAAGTATAATAGCAAATCTTTAATGTGCATACTTTGTATAATACAAACAACTTACGGAGAAAATAACGAAAATACAAAACCGTGCTCACAAGGAAAAACCGTGTAAGCTAAGGAAACGTAAATGTACCAAGTCGTTTTAAAAAGCAATTTTCTAGTATATGGCAGATTTTTCGAAAAAACTATTCAAACAATAGTTATTAGAAATTTTAATATCTTCAACATATATATTATTTTTATCTCTAACTCATTCCGTTTTCGAGATATTGAAAAAATATTAAAAATGAATCAGTACTTCTGGTTAAGTTATTGTTCTCTTCCGGACCCTATAAAAGTATTATATTTAATTTTATCATCAACAATTTTTGCTGTAAAGTAATCACAGAAACAGACATCTGTTTAAAAATAGTCAGAAACACTTCAGGGAACACAATACGTGTATTTCCATTCTAGTCCTTAATTTTTGTGATTTAAATACTTATTATACGAATGTATAAGAAAGTAATATCGTATATTATACGTCTTATTCGTAATAAATTGTTAAATTAAGCGTAAAATTTGCCCTAGAAAACAGATCATGCATTCCCTCTTGACAGATGTAATAACTTTTGATTGCAAAGAGAATGCAAAAAAGTATTTCTAATTATTTGTTAATCCAATCTTTCAGTAATCCTAAGCCTGACTTGATGATATCCAGGGCTTACAGGTGCATTCGACTAGCTTTGAAAACACGTCAATAGCAAGCACAAAGTTGTGCTTTGTTCCATAGCCACTGAACTTGATGCTGCGCGAATAGTTATAAATAGAAAACCGTAACATTCTGTGCTTCTCAAAGTTCATTTCTTGCGTATACAAAATTAATGATATAATAATTTACATAATATCTCTCCTGTGTTTTCTTTTAATAAGGAAAATTGAAAATATGTTTAACTCGCCGTACGAAGTACAGAAGAGCTAAAGTATTCGGTCGTGTGTCTGTAGCATTCTCGGATCAAAAATATCAATAACAAATAGTGTTTGTCTCGTCGCTTTGAATCCAGAAATATATATAAATTGGATGTTAGTCGTCGCTCACGCACTCTGCCACTTTTGAAACCAAACTTGAAGCTTCTCCCTTGTATTCCTATGAAGGTATCGGAGCGATTTGAACCGAATTTGCTACACATATTCTATGGTAATACATTTGAGTTCGTAGTGCACATTCAATTTCTCTAATACTTCCGGTGTTATAGGACCTCAAAATTTAGAGCCCGCCTTAATACTGCCTTTAGATTTTTATTTGTTATAATAAAATATATATATATATATATATATATATATATATATATATATAAATATATAAAAATAATGTAGTTACGAGAGAACTGCTACGAAAATTTTTAAATTTCTTATTTATGTTGCCATATATCCGCACGTATGGGGATTGTATTTGATAAATTTTATGAACTATGATTGACAACATTTTGAGAGGGAAACGAAGTCGACTCAAATAATTTGATATTTGTCGTTTGCCATTGTTTAACACAAATAAATCGATTGAGAACGTGTTTCGAACGTATCGGCGAGCTGAAGGTATTGGTGCCTGCACCTATGCTTGTCTAGTTAAGGTTATGATTATAATCTATTGTTGGTTTAATACATGAAATTATTTACACAAAATATTTTGCAGAAATTCTAAAACAATGCTAAATTTAAATGACTAAGTTGCACAATATTTTAATTTCTGCAACGTCATGTACATACCTATTCTATAGGCTAGTTACATGTTACAACCTTCATATTATGTGTACAAGTAATTTACTTGGCAATTCAGGTTTAAAATAATATGCAAATATCTTGAATATTGGTGATATAAATTTGGCCTTTGAACTGAAAGGCTGTCATCATCAACAGGCATGACTCGGTAATTAATTTTCCTGTATATTTATTTTCAAGCGACAGGTAATTTCGCTACAACATAATAGAAGCAATTTTTTTATTTATTAAAGAAAAGGCTTATCTTCTTTATCCCTCAACTATCCATCAATCAGAATTCCTTTACAAAGAGAGAAAGAATTTAGGTTAGGGTCAAGGTTGATAAAAGTTTGGTAAGGTTTAATATGAGTAGATTAGAATAAAGATTAGTAAGAATGATTACCCCTGAAATAGATGGATGGCTTAGTAAAAAATTGTTCTCAATTTTTATTCATTTCAAATGGTACTGATACAATACCAACGTGTTATTACGCACTTGATCTCTTAATACATTGAGTGGCTATTGCAACAGAAATCGATATTGGTTGATTACAATTTTTTATATATTACCCACATCCGTTCCCTACATGTGTAATATGAAGATTCGGTATGCAGATCACGTTAATATCCAATTTTGATTTACATAGTTTATATGAGCATATAAATTAATTTTATTTAGCATTCGATCGTGTGTCTGTAGCATTCTCGGATCGAAACATTTCATTAACAAAAAGTATTTGTTTCGTCGCCCTGAATCCAAAAATATATATAACTTATATACTTGGATGTTAGTCGTCGCTCGCTCGTAAGACCAAATTTGTGCCCTCCACTCCTCTGAAGGTACCGGAGCGATTTACACCAAATTTGGTACACATATTATTTGGCATCCCATTTGAATCCGTTCACAGTTTAAATCCAATCGCCCGTATATTTCTTGAGTTATAAGGCTCCAAAATTTGGAGCCCCCCTTAATACTGCCCTTATAAAAATAATTAAAACACTCGAAAATTCTACTAAAAATTCTAAGATATTTTATATCTACAACATTTTTTCATATTGTTAACCCAAAGCCCGAAAAAAATTATTAAATATTATAATTTTGAATTGTAAAATTTGCACTAAAATTTTATTAAATACTAAGATTAACTTCACATTTCTTACTGTTGCCAAGTTCAAGTGAAGATTTTTATTCCGAATTTAATTCATTGACTCAACCAAGGTAAATATATTTAAAATAGAATTATTTATTTAAACTTTCCAAGATCAATAAAATGTTTCAACACATGTATTTTTTATACTCGTACAGTGTAAATTTCAATATTATATGCTTACTGTACCAGAAAATTCGTTCATTATTAACATTATTATTATTACAGTTCAGTAGATATGTTATGCAACTATTTTTAATCTAATCAGATATTTAATATTATATATTATATTTAATAGTAATTCCAATAATACCAACTAATTAGTACATATAGTTTATTTATTTTAACAAAGTTTATACGTTTGCTAAGGTACATACACTATTTTTGTATTATTAATGAAACAGTTGCAACAAATAAACATAAACACGTGTATTTTACACCAAAAATATATTTCTTTAACACTCGCTCCCAAATGCACGGTATATTGGTGCAATTATTAAACATGAATTCGGCATTCGGTTCTGACACATACGCGATTATTAAAAAAATAAAATATGCATTCGTTTTCAACAGTTTCATGTTTCAGTTCAGCTAAACGGTGAACATCCAATACTAAAACATGTATCTGCTTAAAACAATACATGCAAATATAATCGATCAATTGCATATCGTATTGCAATGGTCAAATAATGCATTATTATTGTTGGTTTGGCCGATTGTACTAGTGTATACACAATGACAGATGATTTAGAAAAAAAAGAAATTTGAATATACGGTATTTTTAATTAATAGGTGTTTTCTCCCTCAAGCAACGAGCCATGTTAACCAGGCATGTTTTTTTATAATATTTTTTTTTGTCTAACAGACCATTATACATATGCACCACTGAGTTGCCGCAGGAGCACTATTAATTTTGGTTAAATTAGATTAAAAGCATAAAATAAGCGCTGTAAGATACTTATGTTCCACGCAGTACCTTTATCCGTCACATACAGTGGCGAGCCAAAGCCCTTTTTATAGGGTATGTAAATGTAACATGGCTATTTTTCGTTGCTAGAAATTTGAATATCTACTACTTTAATAAGAATCACTATTTCACTACCGTTATAGAGATATTAAGGGGTTATACCAGTGTGACTATTTAAAAATAAAGATATTTTTTTAGAATTTTTTTAAAGAAAACTACTGCATTAAATATTTCAAAATTATGGGCACATATTCATTATGTTTTTATAAATACACACTAATTTTTTTCAACCAAAATATTAAAATTTACGGGATTTATGGCCTAGTAACGGGGCAGGTGAAAAAAAAGTAGTTTCACTACTGTCGTGATTGGCGCTTCCACATGGCTTGGAAAAAAAGGATCATTAAAATAAATATAATATTCCGTACCATGAACTATGGGTTTTATATAATATTGAAAATTATGAGAATGGCGGCGTTAAAGTTAAAATATTTCGCCAAAAAGTATTCGTTTTTTTTGCATGCCAAATTGACAATTTTGGTCCAATCAAAAAATGGTTCATGGTACGATAAAACATGTCCTTAACTGGCAAAAAGGAAATTAAATTGATACCTTGAATTATTTTGGAGTTACAATGGCAGTAAATTTAAAGATGCAGTTCTGAAACAATTGCGTGTAAAAAATGTAACTAGTGATTCTTTAGTAATAAAAATAAATGTTTCATATTTACTGTATTTAAAAAAATAATCATAGGTTGACTTTGATACTTTGTTTTATTATTCTATACATATAAACTATATGTAGAAAAGATAGACAGTATTCCAGTAACAAAATTCTAACAATTTAACACCTTTTGCAGGTAATTGAATGACATGTTATATTGGAAAACGAGGAGTGTGGATTGAACAGAAACAATTCGTTTCTCTGAACAAGGATAACCTTTTAGTCCCAACTCAAATTCACTAATAACATCTAGCACCGCTAAGCAACCAGTGTTGCAGTAATGTTCAATGCGCTATTTCACATGCATGCGCAGAAGAGAATTCTTCCGAGTTCCGACAGTTTATAAATAATTATACAGTTTATAATATAATATATAAAGGAAATTTTAAATTTGACATACATTTTTTAAGTATTGGCTCTACAATATGGTATATTTTTAATTATTTGTAAATTCTAACAAATATTCAAGGCGTTTGGGATACCTAAATCAAAGTACATACGGCTAACTTAGTAAATAATAATTTCATTCAATAACAATCTCAATTTAGATTAGATTCTTATTTGATAGATGTACGGGGAAACTACGGGATCCTACCGTGTTGAATTTGAAACCAAAGTTCTATTTTTAGATGTAGCTTGTATGCAACCTAGCCACAGTACACCGTTTGTGAAAATATCACGCAATCTCTTACGGCCGAACGAGAATCTCTTTGTGCGCCTTGCGGTAAACTAAATAACTACCGGTTTGTCGAAAAAATGAGGCTATTTTTTCGTTTATCTAAAATTTAATGCAGTCATTCAACATACACAATACTGCCACATTTTCCATTATATTTTATATATATTATATATGATGCATTATAATAGCGAAAATTACGTAACACTATTTTTATTCCACCTATAAACGAACACGTTTCTTTTAATGGCATCGCAGTTTAATGGGATTTTTGTGTTTGTGATTAAAATGATTTTAGTACAGGATTTTCGAATTCTTCTTGAAATTAACTTTTCGATACTAGAAAATTGATTTAGCATGGATTATAATTCACACACAAACATCCACATCTCGAACTTACATTAAAAATAACAATGAATTAGAATTTGATATTTATAGGAAAAATGTTGCAAAAAAAAATATTTTCATTGTCCCTATACATACGTATTTCTTTGTTAAATACAACAATAGAATCAGAAAAAGAAACTTATTCAATATGCACAATGCACAAGTTATCATATGACAAATATAATGGTGACAGGTGGGAATTCTAAGAATATATATTAGGGATGATAAGGCTTTTTCGTATTCATCGTTTCGGAATACACATATAATAGCTATTTATGTAACCCGTTATGAAGTGTAACGAGTGCGATCAGACGGGAATCCCATTTCCTAACGTGTTTCTAATTTTGATAAAACTTTATATCATTGAAATAAGTAGGAAAATAGATATGTTACGTTTACGTTTCCCTAGTTAGCACGCATATTGAAGTTTACTAAGTATAAGAAAGTCCAGTAAAGGGTTATTTTTAATTACTATTGGTGAAATGTCTTTTCCAGCATCAGTTGCGAAATTTATACACTGTAGTATCATATTATTTAGAAGAGTATTTACGGGAACGACGTATTTTTTTTAGGGAATATCAGTAGTCAGGAAATGAAAACCCTTCTTGTTTTTATTGTTTTGGTCGACGTGTCACAAATGTATTCTTCTTCATTTCCGACTGATTTACACGAGATAGTGACATATTTCACGACAACACTGAAGTCTAAATATAGATACAAATTATAAAGACGTCACCCTTTCTTACCGCACAAAACTCAAAGGGTAAACTAAGAAAACATCATACACAACAAAACTTAAGTTGAACGACAAGAAATGGCCCGAAACTAAATAAGAAAATAGGGTGAATAGCAAAACATAAATATGTTTCACGAGCCACCATCGATATAGTTCGACGCCACAGAACTTTGTTATATTTGACGTAAAGCGAAACAGTGTTGACAATTCGGTAAGAGGCTTATCTCTGCCTGTAATTACGTAAGCGCGTCACACATAAACACAACGCGCGCAGCCGTTGTTATTCTGCTGATATTTTGACAGGACAAGGATACGGAATCATTAATGTTGTTATCTAAAATCTAATACACTAATACTTAGCTATAGTTTTGCTTAATTTTCGTAAGTGCCTATGATATTTAAAATCTTCGGTAATTTAATAAAATATCGTCAGATTACTGCCAAAAATTGAATTTATTATGAAAATAAAAATCTGCAACACTGGATTTTCTTCAACAAATAACCAAAGTATATTTTGTGGCATATTTATATTATTGCGCATTTTATTATCAATGAAATATGAAGTTGTTCGTAAATATATTATTCCTGTTTTATGGGCCTACGTGACATATGTATGCAATGGGGACCTTGTATAGGGCACACGGCACGCAGTACTGTCGTATATTTTGACTTTTGATCGAATGCTTTTACGGTGATGGATTTGAAAGGTAAGAAAACACACAACAGACATATAAAAAAGAAAAACGATAAAGCAGCAGTGCTTTTAACGTAAAAGTGGCGTTATAACGTCTACACAATACGTAGACGTACTTTATGATATTATTTACAGACGCTACGTGTAAAGAAACACATGTTGAGAATCTGTAAAAATACAAGTACAACTTTTAAAACATATTTTACAAGTAATCCATTACTTCAAATTAATATGGCATGCTTTAATATCATTTACAATAAATACTGAAATTTTTATTTGGATTTTTTATTTACGTCAATATTTTTTTTATTCTTCGAAACTTAAGCTGTTTTACAGCAAACCAAATAATAATTAAGATTAGAAAATTACAAATAAAACTCTAGTATGTATTAAAACAAGCAATGCTAGCATTCCCAGTAAATTAAAACCATTGATTATAAATTTTGTTACTGTGAACGTTAGCATTCTATACCATAAAACAAATTGGAATTATTAAAAATTTATATGTAAAATATATAAAAAATTGGAGATTTGACATAGTAAAAATACGACTGCTCTGTGAAAGTGCGAGCAACATATTTCAGTTACACTTTGTTTGTAGACAGTTCACATCATGGTACGTATTTAATAACCAACAAGTCACAACATGTGCTATCTGTCAAAATAAGACTGTCTCAAATATGTTGACCAAACGTTTACTTTCACGAATTATACAGACATGTGTAAATATAATATTAATCCGAAATTATTGTATAATAACAATATTATAAATATAGGAAACTATTAAACTTGATTATTTATATTTCCAAGTTACGTTTACAAAATCACCACTCATATTTGATGTTTGATTATTATTAATTGTTAAGATTGTTCATGGAGTTTAAGTGTTTGGTTGTGTTTCTTGTCTCGTCGCCCTGAATTCAAAAATATATACATTACTCATATACTTGGATGTATGTATCTCGCTCGCTCGCGCGGTCGTAAGATCTGACTTTGTGGCCGCATTTTTTCTAAAGTTACCGATTTGGTATACATATAATTAGTAAATACCAAAAATAAAATACAAAAAAGATATTTTTCATTTATTTCTTTTTGAAATTGTAAGCCCAAGGCTTATTAAAAATAAAATTGAAAACATTTTGATATTGAAAATATTCTTTTTTAATATATATAAAAAAAAAAATATCTCTGAATTGAATCTGAATTGAATTGACGTCTCAGTGTGTATATGTGTGTGTGTGTTTGTGTATCTGTCTGTGTGAATGCTCTAGGGCCAAATTAAGAAACTATATACTTAAGATTGATATAAGGCCTCAAGTTTGCACCTCTAATTTATGAAATACCTTAAGTAACGGTTTATTCATGCGAATATATAAATATCTCGGAAACGAAATAAGTTAGAGAAAAATTGATATGCATAAAAGTAGAAGTCATTAAAATTTCTAGAAACTTTTATGCGTGCTATCTTTTAGAATTACGTACCATTTACTGAAAAATCAACTTTAAATATGTTTATGATAAATATATTATGGTTATTTGTAGAGTGTATTTAAAACAAAATAAAATATATATATTAATACAGATAGTAAAAGAATTAGAATGTCGAGTGAAAGCCATTTAATTATTTTTTCAGATAGTAAAAAAATTATTAAAAACAATGAATTTCATGTAAATAGTTTTGTTGCAATCTATTAATAATAATTTCATTATCTTTACTTTAAAATTTAGTGGTTGTAAATTGATTTTCTACATTTAAACATTAGTGTTTTCTAAAAAAGAATTAAAAACTCACTAAATAATATTTATACGACGAGCTGAAGGTATTGGGGTTTGTACCTATGCTTCTTTATTTATACAAACTGTAAGTACTTAAACAAATTATAGTTTCTATGAAATGGAATATATTATATACCTAAAGTGTTCTTGTTCAAAGTTCGTCGAAATTGAATTCACAAGTATCTAATTTCAGAAATTGGATGTGCGCATATGCTATGCTAAAGTTTACTTTACATGGTTCTTGTTCCTGTATGCAAACATATGGAAAACATTTTTTAAGTATGATGCGGTTTTTGATTCCTGCATCATTTATCATTTATTTAAGTAATCCGTTGTTAAAATTCATGAGTATGTATCTTTTGGGATTCAAACATAAAAATCCAATATAAATAAAACGTGATCTTTAAATCTGACATGCTTATATGATTTCCGCTTTATATGGAGCACGAATAACATGATTTGCAATGCAGATTGCATAGTATGCATTTCGATACACAAATTTATACAACTTTTTAAATCGTATGTGCTTGTAACATATTTCCGATTCTTCCGATTCTTTATAATACCTGACATCTACATATTTTGTTTTACGAACGAAAAATAAAAATTGAAAAAATATCAGTCAATACGTTTGTTTGTCTACCTGTATGTGTCTGTGTACAGCAAAAAAATTGTAGATGTTAAAACTATAAAATTTTAAACTTAAGACCTGTACAAGTCTCTTATTTTTGAAAGCGAAAATTTCTATTTCAATATCTCGAAAAAAGCATAGAGAATAAATGTATATTATAAAAGTTGAAGATTTCTAGCAACTTTTGTTTGCATTTCTGATCGTATCAGACCTTAAATTCCATTTGCTTCTAATATTGAAAAAAGTGTCAATTGCTTTTGTGAAATTGTTATGTATCAAAGTTGTCTACAAACGAAATGTTTCAAAGAAAATTCTGCTGAATCAATTTATTATTTTCATTTGAAGAGCACTGGGGAAAAACGATCATTGTCCAGAGAAGTACTTTTTACAGACTAAACAATAAAAGGTTTGTAGACTTTCTCTGACTAAAAAGGAAATCAATTTTCAATTTAACATGAACTGCTATCAATGTTGATATAAGATACGATGCATTTCATTAGTTTTCCACAAATATATCCCTGTCCTTATTTAACATTGTAATGTACATCATATAACATTACTTCGTCATTTGGCAACACTGCAAACATGAAAGATTAATTGGTATTAACAATTATACTATGTTTACATGCAGTATTTAAGCCGGCTGTATTTAAATAGTTTATTCAATGCAGATTAATAATCTTATTCTTATCCAGTTTTCTGTAAATTTTAAAATTTCATAGCCGCTTAGACCATTTTCACAATGCCTCGAGACACTGTAAAAATGTCTGGCCCCGCCACAGGTAGTAACCATAGAAACATATAACAAAGCGTTTTACAAATAAATTCATTTGCACATTCCTTCACACATAGAAACAAATGTATCCTCAATTAATTCTAATTTTGCTTGATTTAAATGTATTTGGAAACAAAAGCATTAGGTTATTATTTTAAGTAGCTACAGGTAACTACAGAAAAAGCACGAGATGGTCTGGTATCAAATGAACGTTTACCGGGCATACGATCGGTATTTAAACATCGAGAGAGGCAAACTGTTCGACCAGAATCGAATAGTCGTTGTTGGCCAACCGGAACAGATGCGGTCAACCGGAAATAATTCGGTCTGGGGATATGCGAGAAAAACATATATGCTTTCGCCCCCACTTTAAAATTGAACTATTCACTTCAGAAGTTTTACAAGTATATTTCACTTTACCTGTTTTTACTTGTTGATTTTACTGATTAAAAATCTATTTTGTAAAATACATATTGAAGTTTCGTAAAGTTATAAGTGATAATGTTGTTATCTTCGATGAATATATTTTAAACACATTTTTCAAAACATGTATACTTCAAACAAATGGACAGAAACAATTAACAATGTTGTTGAGGCATATGTGTAGTTTCGGTTATTGAAAGTTTCTCTACAAATAAACTAAACTGTTGAAGTCTTATAATTTTACCGATATAACTTGTGCGAGTATATCTGGAGTGTGAACAAAGTTTACACGAAAAACCGATTTCCCAATATACTGTTATTCACTTCTACATCTTCATTCAATTCCACACTGAGAATCATAATTTGCTAATTCAACAATAAAATTGTTTGAATAGTGACAATAACATTTTTTCTCAATATACATATAATATTGCTTTAGTGATTGATATTCATACTATCATTGCCATGAAACTATATCAATATATATGACAGCTATAGGGAAACGTAAATGTAACATGGCTATTTTTTAGAAAATAATTCTGTTCCATAAAAGGAATCTAACCAATTCGTTTTGATTAATTCATTTCTAAAAGGTTTTTAATTATAATGTTTTGACTATAAACGTTAGTAAATACGCCATGAAAAATAACACACAACAAAATAAATATAAAAACATTGGAAAATGAAGTAATGATCTAGTTAAATTCTAATTATATCCACTTTACTAGTGTTCTAGAAACATAGTCTAACCTTTGAAAGAAGGGATTCGATCGCTACACACAAAAAATAAGCAATACAAACTTTAACAAGGTACTCACCAGATTTCGAAGTTGGCGCTTGTATTTTATGTATAATGGGAAATAAACCAAAAAGAAACACTCACATATTCACACACACACAGACGCACAGACACTCAACGCATACACACATATTGCCTTTGGTGTCTGCAAGTTTTCTCCTTGCTCGTCAATTGTCTTTTGTATTTTCTTTTGCTTTATTTTTTTATGCATTTTTTGTGTTTTTATTTCCCAGCCGTTGACCGGCAAACACGAACTCTGTAAGCCTTCATGCAAATATATTTTTACATTTTAACTATATATTCTAGGCTTCTAGACAAATTCTACACAGATATTGGGAAAGTGAATATCAAAAGCTGACAAGCAAACAAATATATAAATATATCCTTTAATTTACTATTCCAATGTACAATTATTTTGCTTGTATATTTTTATCTTACAGTACCCCTTTGTTTTTCCAGTTTGCCTGTAGAAATCGATGAATAATTCATGAAAATATGAATTGCTGAATGCTTGTCATTCAAAATAGATTTGGTTTCGAACGCAGCTCTATAACCACAGCTTTCAAAATGTTGATGTTAGTTCAATGAATGGCTGCTATAGTTGATGTTAAATTATCGATTAAATTGGAGTATGTTAAAATGTATACACCATAGGAATTCATCCACCAATGTATCCACTTAATTATCTCTGTGCAGAATCAATTCTACTTAAATTATAATATATTCAGATTTGTACATATAGGGAAATTAAACTATCCAATCAAAAGAGTTAATTATCACTATATGAATAATGATTGCAATTTGAATATATGCACGATTCCAACATCTTCCATGGGGGAGTTATGTGAACACAATTCACCTGGAAAATAATAATGGTCTGAAGAAATCCAGCCCGTGTTCATGTTGGGAAAATCTCGTGGAATCCACTTGCTGCAAATTCCGAATATATGTGGAAAAGGACTATAGTGCATTACAATTTTTGCTCTGGCATTTCAAGCATTTATATATTGTGTATAAGAAAATAAGAATACAATGTTGCAAATATCAGACTTGAGACTATATATGTTCTACGTAATAGGTTAGCAAAAATATAAACTGCTCTTAGAAACATATTCAATTGTGCATTCAGATGAAAGTATTCAGCAGCAATAATATTAGATACATGACGACAAGACAAGAACGTTTTGTTAAGATTTTTTAATTCAAGCATGTTACAGCTACACTTTAGTTGTATTGTACTATCGTACGACGAGCTAATAATACTGCTAGAGAGTTTTAACTTCGGTGTGGATAAATATAAAAACATTGACTAGACCCAATTAAATGGTTTAGTTAGGGTTGTTCCAAGAACTGCTAAACTACTGTTTAAGTCTTCTGTAATACGTTTAGTTATATCGTTTTGTGTCAATCTTTTGTTAGGAATTAATGAATATTTAACAATAGATCAGATTTTAATCTAACCTATAACTAAAGCATGGCATATACGACCACACGTGTTTCTGTGCAGACTACCGGTAATTACTAATCACGCGCTATGGTGCGCGTAGAATTTCCGCTTGTGTCGCCTCTGTTAACCGGTAATAGCAGGTGACGTACAGGTAATTATATTTCATATCTGTTTCTCCCACTCTTAGCACAGACACAAATCGTAAATGTATCTCTCTCCAGCTCGTTGCACCAAAATGAAGCACGTGCGATATGTACAAATATATCCTACACACACATATTAAATACACACAATTGACCATAAATAATAAAAAAGTTAATATCTTGCTTTACTAAGAATCAGATTTCATTTCGGATAAACTTCCAACATGAAAAGCTTCACATAAATAAAATTATTCGCTAATTGCGTGTATGGTTTATTAATACAATTCTAGTTAGTTTACTACATTTGGAATAGTAAGTGAAGAAAATAAAAATAAGTTGTGTTGACCTCTTTCAATTTAAACTTTTATTTAAAGAAAGTACTATAATACTATAAGCTTGTTATCTTGAATAGTTTTGCTGATTGCGTACAGTTTATAACGCCCCTTTTCACAGTTACTAAAACCCGTTGAAACTTTGTAAACTTGATAATTTTCTGTCTCTGTTCGAAATCACCAGTTTCTGAAGCATTGAAACTGCATTTAGAATTATTGGAAAAATAAAAGTACTTCTGTTTCCAATAAAATAAAATTTTCAACAAGAATATTAATCGAAGTGAATCAATCATCTACCCATTAATGTTCAAGAATTTAAAAATAATTATTAATTATCATATTTTGGTCTTATTCAGCGTTAATTTTAGCACTAAATAAATTAAAACAATAAATATTACATGGTAAAAACATAATAAATAAATAATGATGTGTTGGCACACGCTTGAGCTTTAGCTTAAGGGTTAACGTCTTTTGCTCTCCGTATAATCTATTTAGTTTTGTTTTTAATTTATTTAAGCATAGATAATTTTTTAACCACAAACATTTTTAATGAAGAAAACATATTTATAATCATTCTATTTTGGAAGAGATAAAGTGATATAATGTAACAGATACAAGACTGAATGCTACACATTCGTAAGGTGAGTTAATTAGACAGAATAATTGTCCCATGAAATTAGAATAATTCTTGAAAATCATTATATTTAAAAAAACATATTAATATATATTTTTTTTACTTCTCGGTATGTAATAGATTGTTGATGATTACAATTTACAATTTACAGTACAAAATAAGCTTAATTGTAATGTTGCGTGGGCGCACGCTTAGAAGTTATATCTTTTCGCCTAGTCAGTAAGAGTTTTGTTAATTAAAAGCTACAGAAGCCTGATGCGAACATTCTGAGAAATGCCCGTTGTGCTTTTAAGATTCTTGTTGACACGATTATCAGTGACATTGGCCAGTGAAGTGTTTGTTACAGCCAGCCAACTTTCAAGCACTTAACTTGAACAAATTAAAAGGATATGACACCTTTCTGCGTCTCGGCGCATTTTATGCGACGCGTAAATTCAATAAAAACGTAAACGTGAAAGATCATATCTTTTGTTGCTCCGAAACCATGTTTTCCGGGTAATATACAAGCACTCTCTCTGTGCCGGAGTTTTTATTTTGACGGAACTTGAAACTTTTATAATTAAATTTATGTTGTCACTCCTCATTTTCGCAATTTAGATTCGTGCCTACGTTCATTTTCATTCTGTTTGGACTTCCAGAATTAACGTTCGTTTCAATTACATTTTCGAATATTTTGCGAAAAATTGTATAATTATTCGTTTGGAAAGATTTTTAGGGTTTCAATTTTAATCATCTTCGTTAGGGCTTTTTATTGCTTTGACATTATAATAGAATTATATTCTTTGGTTTGAAAGATGGAAAGGATAGTAATTACGAATAATTCCTACTATTAAATTTAGTTTAAGTTAAATGATGTTCCGGTATTCCATTTTTATGGGCAATTAAAAAGAACGGCAGGTTTATTTTATTTTCATCAGATATTTGATAATAATTTAAATAAAGTTCATTCTACTTCTCTTACACAATTAGAACGACATGTAATAATACATATTTTCTGTAAAAATTCAAATTACATTTACAAATAAACTAGAACATATTTCAGGAAGAAACAATAAACATATTTTACATACCAAGCAGAATGAGTTCTTCATTGAACATTTATACAGCAAAAATATTAAGCTAAACGATTTGCCTAAGTTATAAAATTATAAAAACTAAGTTTGTAATAATTCACGACTTACAGCTTGAGGACTCTTAATTCTTACGAAAGCGACTAATAGAAAACTTTAATAAAGAAACATCAAGAGAATGAGTCGTACACAAGCACGGGCCAGGAAAATTTCAACAAAACTCTAACCACACACAAACAAAGTGTAGGAAAGTAAATACATAGCCTGAAAATCGATACAATTTTGTTGCACAATGTTAAATGGTATTCTGGGAATGCTTTTTAATTAATTTTCGCGTATCAAAATGTACCATTTTGTTCAAGAAAACTTTCCAGTTATTCTGAAATCTGTTTTTGAATTATGAAGCAATGCAAATACTTTTGGCATTGTAATTAAACAAACAATATACCTCCTATATAGAATTTATGATTTTACATTATTATAATTAAATCGACAATAATAAAAAATAATCAAATTCAGTTCAAGGATTGCCAAAACATGTATTTCCGTTAAAATCTCGAGTTAGACATTTTTCACGGTTCCAATACTATCTTTTAGATTTTGTTGTAAGTAAGAATGTTATCAAAAAGATATATTTATTAAAATTAAAGTACTGAGAATTACATTGTATTACGGTGCGTTCTAATTATATGTGTCTTATATCCGTTTATTAAATAGGATATTATGTGAATCCAAATCTTCTATAATCCTTCATTTCAGAACGTGTAACTATTTATAGTCTATCTTTCAGAGAATTAGGTTGTGTATTGAGAGTGATTTAGTAGATAACCATGATGTGTATTATGATTTGAGGTGAGGTTGGTAGCTAATCTATAGCGTATTATGATATTTGAGTATGCAATTATATGCATTGATGTTGATGTATTTGTCTGGATATGTAGTATGCATAGATATGATTCAATGTGTGAAGTTAAACTAATCTGTTGAATTGTTATTAATTATGGACAATGGGACGAATTGTCTGAATTGGTATTGGGGTAGAATTTTGGTGTAAAGTGAATATGAGCTAGACCTATTAAGATAAAATATGATTTGTGATGAATATGTGAGGACGATAACTATTGACAGTGGAACATCTTTTCGGTCAGAAGAAAACCAGTGCTCAAGTACTCGTACTGTCGATAACATGTTTCACATTTATGACGGTAGTCTAAATATTTTACAAGGAAATATTTATATTTCCTTATCCATATTATCCGATTACAAATTTGCAATACAATCTCAAACATCTAAATATAAATTAGCTGTAATAATACGACCGGTTGAAACAAAATCCTAATACTCCGATGATATGTTGCAGTTAATTCTCAGTTTACCTTTGATTGTAGATTGTCTAATGTACGTAGATCATATTGCATTACCGCAACGCTCCTCATTAGCAGTAGTATATTATTTGATAGACGAGTCATATTGTACCTTTAACAACCTTCCTCTCCGCATCCGCCGCACATTATTACTGATTAATTATCACAATTAAAAGTTCAGTCAGCTATAATAATCTTTACCCAGCAATTAGTAACTACATCAGTAAAACCAGAATAGGTTCTCCGTAATTTTCATTCGAATTAAATACCAGGTCAGAGCTGAAATACTCTACTGTGGTAGTGTGTAGTGGCAGTTTTTGCATCCCAATGTAATGAAAAATCGATTCTGTTTAACATTCTGTGCTGCATTATAAACCTAAAACGCAGTATATAGTTACACTTGAGCAATATATAATATTTAACATCCATATTCATAGAATTAAAACCGTTATTAAATCAAAGCTTCTATTTCCATGGAAAAGAGTTGATCTATTTTCAAATTGCAAAATGGTATACATTTATCTTTCTCAAATACTTTAACTAATCCTACGCTTAGCTCATTTAAGGAAAGCAAAATAAGCCCATTTGATCTAATAGTATAGCATGTAGTTGTTTTAACTAAATTAATTAGAAGGCTGAAAATCAACTAATACTTTATTTGATTACTCTAATCTCTTTTGTCTGTGAATGAGTAAAACAGAGAGAGACCAAAACAGCGAATGTTTTTATCATTCTCTTTTGAGCATTCTTTGTTTTGCTTTTCGTTGTTTTAGATTCTCTGTTTTACGGTTAACTTTTATGCAGGAGAATGAGAACCTCCGGTACACTATGGATTTAACTACCGAGATTTTCGAGATCTCGACTATCTGCACTGAAATTTTACTCCTAAATCACCCACTATTTCTAACACGACGGAAGAGCAATTATATTGATATAAATATTAATAATTTGTGATGCAGTTCTTATGGCAACAACTGCATTCAACTCTATAAGATAATAATATATATTTTTTTGTCCTTTAAGTCCATTATATATATATATATATATATATATATATATATATATATATATATATATATATATATATTTATATATATATATATATATATATATATATATATATATATATATATATATATATATATATATATATATATATATATATATATATATATATATAGGATAAGGTACAATATTCGGAATATAATTCAAGAGGAAGAATTCAATTTCCGTCGGAGTAATACACTGGAAATCTCCCGTTTTTATCCGATTACGAAACGTTGTTTTTCGTATTTCATCTCTTGAATTTTTGATATGGATCAAAGACCTTAATCTTGTTGATTTATGATGTGAAGGTGTCACTTCACCTTGGCCCTTGTACCACTTTGGCCGTTTTGGTAGGTGTTCGCCAAAATCTGGTGTGTTCTGGACCTTTATAACTTCAACATGGAATGGGTTTTTATACGTCAACAATTCAAGTATTGAATATTTACTTCAATATCAAAAATGGTCTTTAAATACAGATTGACCAATTATTGATTGTAATGATTGTGGAAGAGTTGAAGATCGTAGAAGTAAGAAATTGATTTAGGATTTTACAGACACAGATATACACAGTAACACAAACATATAGACACACAGATACGGAGACTTAGACACATAAACAAGCAAACACACAGACACGTAGACACACAGACAGACACATACTCAGTCATCATTACGAAAATAGTAAGTACGATTCAAGGATGGTCAAAACGTGTATTTCCGTTAAAATTTCAAGTTCGAAATATGATCAAAATAGTTGCTTATATATTGTTGTATAAGAATAATTAACCGTACCGTTATATTTTAACGGGAATCTTTCTGAATACACGTATAGGAGCGTTAAAAGCAAAATATTATATTCGTACTAAACTACTTTATTAGAATTTAGCTCTAAAACTATGTCGAATATCATAACATCGCATCGAGTCCACAAACGCTTCTGACAGTTAAACGCGACTAATCGCATCATCCAAAATATGCTATTAATTACATGCGACGCACTCTAAAATCTCGAATTAATAATCATGTAAGCTGACTGACCATATTCCAAGCTTTATGGAAGATTAAATTAAATTTTCAAGCAGTACTTACTGCTCTAGCAAATCGTAATACTATTAAAGAGTTGTGGAACGAATTCATCTAAATTTTTCACCCGTTTTATTTTACGAATTTAGCAATTAAATTAGAGAAACTCACCAATTGTGCTTCGCGGATAGAAACATAACCATATTTGTTTTGTTCCACAGCAAATCATATTGTTGAATAAGTAAGATGAAATAGTCTTCATCTTCAATAATATCAAGAATCTTAAATAGTTAGTACAATATTAAACAAATCACCCAACATCGGCTATTGTTTGTATACTGACAATCTGTCATGTAAACTTATCCGCACTTTCGCAATTTCGATTCGTGATTACTAATAATGCTATTTTTATTTATTTTGTTTCCAGATTTATCGAAAATGGAAATGGAAGAAAAATTAGCACTAATTCAGGATCTTCACGGCCCTGGTTAAACGACAATTTACAACTATAAAAACTAAAATTTCTAATTTAAACATTATAAATAAAGAAATGATAACTAATATGCAAACGCCAATGTTGAGATCGCTCAGTGCAGAATCTCAGCGGACGGATTGGAAGCAACGGCTGAGTCTCAGAGGAAGCAGAAGACGTGATACGGTATGTACATCATCTCTACCACTAAAACTTTAATTATCTATGCCAGGTGAAATAATTCGGATTTGAAACTATCGAATAATGAATATTTTCAAATCCGGATATCCTGATTTCGTGGACGGTTATTAATGCCACGTTATGATGTGAAGTGAGGCAACGTTAAGAACCAAGTCTCGTGAGATACTCGGTGAATTTTTATTTTTTCACTTGTTCGCGTTGCTAAGTGATTTATTCTGTGCGAAGTAGGTTGCTTGTCCCAGCCAGCTACGATGAGTCTGACGCCGGAAGTCAGTAGAATTTATAGCGGAAGCTGAAGAGCTTGTTATTTATCTGAACGTTTACCACCGAGGTTTAGTGTTTAAATAATTAATATCGTTTATATTTAATGCAATACTTTTGTTATACAAACTCATATAAAACTGTGTATCTATATGCTTTGATTTTGTATTTTTGTAAAACCAAATTCCAGTTTATATATATATATATATATATATATATATATATATATATATATATATATATATATATATATATATATATATATATATATCTACCAGGCCTTGATTGTAATTTATTTCAACATAAACTTCAACTAGATGCGTCTTCAAATAGGATAAAAAGACACCTACCGTTTTATTACGAATGTGCACTTAAACGTCATAAATATATTTATTATATTAAGAGGATCTGTTTATACCTCGTTCTCTGCCCAGCAACGGTAAATATATATATATATATATATATATATATATATATATATATATATATATATATATAAATATATAATATCATGTGCCCATATCCATATATAGTCCATTCTTCATCGATAAAATAATAATAACGTAAAAAGAAACTAAACAGTACAAACTTTTTTTGTAAAGAAAATGTGTTGATTCAAAAATGTTGCAACCCACTTTACTTCACCAAATACTATTGTCTTGTATTGTATTATCGTACGAAGAGCTAAAAATGGTCTTGAAATACAAACTTTATATTAAAGTTTGTCTAGTTTCAAACTAACTAATATTTTCAGAAGCTATACATTTCAACTGGTGTTTTAATAGTTAAATAAACTTGTTGCTACACTAGGATTATTATTTTGTATGCATTGCGATTTATTTGGGAAGATAAATGTAAATATTTACTTTTTATATTGCTAAATTGGGATACACCTCCATATATTCCATTATTATATGTTTTTGTTCACGCATTACTTTCAATATATATTTTCCCCGCTCACTATTTGTGACGTGATCCATAATTTCTTGAATGAGAAAATACTTTACTCAAAGTACATATGAAATTGCCCTAGTGTTACTAAATGTTGAAAACTTCAAAATTGGTACTATTTTATATTCCAATGTCGCAAACATTTCAACAGTTCAGTGAAGTTATATATTGAAATAAATTATAGCCAATGCTTAGATTTACATTCCGAGACCTAAAATATAAAACCCTCAATGCTTTTAAGGCAGACTTATCAATATCGATAAAAAAATAACGTTTTAATAATACTTAATAATAATAATTAGTTTTCAGTATAATACGTGATGATTTTTGAATAGATGAAACCTATTATTGAAATTCAACAATGAAACGAATTGTTTTATGAAAAAATTAATTTATTAGGTTTATAGCTATAACCGTAATAAATTTATTTAAATTTATTACGGTTATAGCTATAAACCTAATAATTAAAATTTTCCATAAAATAATTCGTTTCATTGCTGAATTTCAATAATAGGTTTTATCTGTTCAAAAATCATGATGTATTATACTGAAAACTAATTATCATTATTAAGTATTATTAAAACGTTATTTATTTATCGATTTTGATAAGTCTACGTTGGCGTGCTGAAAGCGTTGATGCTTTTTATTATAGGTCTCGGAATGTAAGAAAAAACGATTAAGTAACAAGTCTGTTTTTAAATACTATTTTTCGGAAAATGTTACAGTTCTCCAAATTACTTTATTAATAAAAGTTGTAAAAATAGTATTATAAGATTTTTTTATTCTCAGTTCATGCCGTTTTCGAGTTATTAATAATGTAGCAAGTGGAAACCATTACTTTCGGTTAAGATATAGTTTTCAAGAATTGTATGTTTTCCTTTGGGCCCTATACAGATCTTAAGTTTTATAATTTTATCAACAACAGTTATTGCTGTTGAGCGATGACAGATACACAGACAGGCACACAGGTAGACAAACATACAGACAGAAAATTCTAGGTTGGTCAAAACGTGTATTAAAAATGCCGTGTTCGATATATTTCGTTATTATAATATTTCCTTTCATATGTTCGTATAAAATAGTAAAAAAAAATATATATACATTCTAAATTATAATTTGGTTTGATTTATGGATGTTTCACTGAATTAAATTAATTAAATTATATGATATAGCCATCCTATATGATAAAAAAAAAATTGAAGCTCTTGACAGTTGAATGAAAAGCAGCCATTGCGGATACAAAACTGCCGCATATCTATACTCGGTCGATTTCACGGTAACTGACAACGTACATACATAATATACTCCCGATTGACGACCCGACCCGGCAACGACAAAAGAACAGTATTCAACCGTCATGCTGTCATACGGGCAGGTTTTATTTTTAGCCTATACAGTTCACCATGCGTTTCTCACTTTGATCTTTTCGAACGCAGAATCTTACCGAATATTAAACATGATACATGCATCTGTACGACTTCCCGCGCTATACAAAATGTGTAGGCTCTATAGCTTACGCCAGATACTACAACTATATGGTGTTGATTAGTATCGCGGTGCATATTTGAAAGTGTACATTTTCGTATTAATTTTTAATATTTTAATAATATTCATATTATTTTACGGGGTTATTCATTGTTTAGAAAATAATATTCAATCTTTACATAATTATTTGGTACAGTTTTGTTTGATTAATTTTTTCAAATATTTAGTTTTACGTAAAAAGTTGTTTTTAACACAAACAATTTTTCCCCAGGGCTGTTTTTAAAAATTACAAATTGAAAACACATTGTAATCATACGTTACTGAATAATAATTATATAAACAATGGCTTGTGCTAATAATAAACAACCTAATATATGATACTGTTTATATGTAAATAAATTACATAATAATTGTAAATATATAAATAGCTATAGTGTTTGTTTAATGTGAAAAACATTTAAATCAGATACTACGGCACTTTTTTTATTAATTATAGTTCTTTTAATATCCTGGACGAAGTCTAAATGGAAGTATTGTGTTCATGAAAATTTCGAACTCGATTATATAAACACCCAGATATATATATACATATATATATATATATATAAATATATATATATATATATATATATATATATATATATATATATATATATATATATATATATATATATATATATACCATTGCTAGGCAGAGAACGAGATATAAACAGATCCTCTCCAACAAAGTCCAGTGTAGGGCACTTTAGATTTCTTCAATTATTTATTGTTGACAATATGGACGTTATCGTTGATTGTAACGTTGCACAAATATATGGCAAATCAAACGATTGAATTTTGCAATTGGTGTGTGCTTGTATTAATAAATAATAATTTTAAATGTGTTTGAAAGTCATTTCCCGTAGTAGACATTCATATTTACATTGGTATATTTTCAACAGTGTGAGTGAGTTTGTTTTTGTGACCGCTAGTAATGAATGCTACTAATTTTAGAACTGTAATAATATCGAATATTGAAAATAATTATTGTATATAACAAAAACATACACAACGAACAAATTTATAATTGAATTTACAAAAATGGTTTGTGAATATTTACAACTATTTTCGGTAAATTAAAATTTAAAATGCCAGACAGACGGCACAAAGCGAGTGGAATTAAATTGAAGTTCTATGTTTAACTCATCGCATGTAATAAACGAAGAGCTTAAGTGATCAATCGTATGGATATCGAATTGCAATTTTACTTAAACTTAACCCTATCTAAGTCACAACACATAATATTCGAGAACAACTCTTACATTTTCCATTGTACATCTCAAACATTTATGATACGATCTACATCGAGAGGACAAGGTAGGAAAATAATGAAAAACTAAATAAGAAAACTTTGAAAGTCTGAGCAAAAAGTTTTACCGTATACCAATTCATAACCACAAGCATCTGTGATCTATAAAAATAGTAGAATTGAAACTGTGTGTAAACACAAAACCCTGATGGGCTCGGTCTGTACTTCGGAATATAGGAATGATGATATATGAACTTTTCTATTGACTCACGGAGCGCAAACGGACTGAATGTCGAAAATTAATTCCGAGAATATTTTCGGTCCGTGAATTACCGAAAAGGAAAGTAATTCACGAATCGGTATATATGGAAGCGTGGACGAGGAAATGAAATAAACAGTTGGAAAGAGAAAGAGATAGGGTCCAAAATGTTTTCTGTTTATCAAAAAGTTAACTGTTTCATATTATAGGTCGATAGCAGCATTGCAGATATTGCGGTATCTTATTTAGGCCATACATAAAAATGCAATTAACTCGTTATTGCATTTTGTTCCAATATAGAAACACAATTTTGAAAACTCGAAAACATATTAATTAATCGTTAAATATATGCTACATTTCTACATATATGATTTCAATTATTTAAAATATGGCTTAGGCTCGTAAAGAATACAAGTGACTTATACAAGTGCACGTATCTCCTCTGAAGGTACCGAACAGATTTTACTGAAATTTAATATACATATAATTTCCCGTCGAATTTTATATCTAATCGTCTGTACAGATCCAGAACAATATTGTAATACCTACTAATACATAGACCTGTATCAAATCAACGCATTCCATTTGGTTTAGCGCATGTAGATGTAGACGAAACAATGGGTTGTCTTGGTAGTTGTGTTGTCGTCACGTAGCCAACATTTGATGTTGATACATTTCTACGTCTCATTATTGACAGACTGGGATCTCCTACATTCTGATTGACGTTAGGGACTAACTTAATTGAATTTCTCAGTTACGTGACCCAAGTGTCAGCCTTCACAAATATCCTGCTCGACAATTATGGTGACAAAATTATGTCTACCCAATATAATAGAAACCCAGTATGATATCTGAAGACTGTGGCGTAGCAAGCGCAAGCAAATTAGTTGCAATATGGCTAGGACGAAAATTATTACTTTCTTGGACGAAGTTACAATACATATTTTGTTTCTTTTTGGGGTGAATATTAAACAAAATTTAGCAATATTATAATTACAGAATACAGATATTGAATGGAAAAACAATCGAGTGAAGGCCACTCCAGCTTTTTCTATTGTATACGTAAGACTGAAGTATAACTGAATTCTTCTTGTTCTTATATAATGCTATCAGTAACATATTGAATATTGAAGTATTCCAAGATTTACTATATTTGAATTTGATTATTCAATATTTTATATATATATATATATATATATATATATATATATATATATATATATATATATATATATATATATATATATATATATATATATACAATAAGACGTACATTTATGAATTCTATCTCTGAGATTTTAAATTAAATCTTTGAATAAAGAAAATGAAACCAGAAACATGAATATGATTACTTTTTTTTTAAGATAACTTATAATTTACCCTATGGAATATTACTATATGTAATCTGAGCTTTTAAATCAAATTTAAAAATGGAATCTCTGAAATAATCAAATGAAACCACAAACATGAATCTCGCAATCAGAATTCGAAATACGAATAAGCTGCGAACTGCGACGCGACGCGTCTGTTGGTAATACATTGCACAAAGGACTCTTCACGCACTATAAACTCCCTGAGGTACACGGTCTCAGCCTATAAATTAATTTGCATCAATCTCCTGTCCGGGAATTGAACGCTTCAAGCGGGCCTTGCTCTTGTCTGGAACCGTGTTTGTTTTGGTTAATCTTACCTATGTACGAAAATCAGTCTTTGGTTTGCTTTGCTTTGCCTTACATCCAAAACAATAATATCTTCATCCTAAAATCAGGGTTTCCACCATCATAAGCGATATTTCACATATTAATGGTTTCAATAAATATAAGCTCACGCCAGAATTATGGCCATAAATTTATATCGCGAAGTTTCACACTTGCTGATTTAATAGTTAACTTAAAATATAAAGCATTATATTAGGCACGTTTCTTCGCGTCATAATTATTATTTGCTGAATCATGATTCTCTGAATCATGTTTAGTTTGAATAACGATTAAAATTTGGAATCCCCATTAAGACAGCCCTTAGAAAAATAAATAAAACATGCAAAAATTCTAAGATTATTTATGTTCATAAAATTTCTTCATATTAATAACCCAAAGTATCTAAGCTTGTTTTATTTATATTTACAGTTCCATAAATGTTAGATTAAACAAGAATCAGCAGTTAAACCACGAATATTTACAGTGTAAGTTATCCTCGATAAACATAATTTTAAACTTCGTTTAACAATCCGTGCATTAAAGTTCAAAAACTAAACTACAGTTAAGCGTGAAGCCTGAAAAAAGTGATGAAATTTATTAATGTTTGTTGAAGATTATTAGCAATATTTTGCAAAAGAAAAAAAGTAATTTCCTATTGTCCAAGATTTTTGCAGTAAATTTTTAAGGACTAAAGATTAAAAAAGAGTTAAGGAACGTATTTCATATTAGCCGCATATCCATTATATTTTACGATACAAAAAGTTCTTTAGAAATAATCATACAACACAAAGAGTATATTTGATAAAGGATAAAGATGAAGAAAGTTTTTTAATAACATTTTGTCCGAAGACGACCGAACCGATACATGTCGACTTATTTTTAATTAAACAGAGATCAAGGCAACGTATAGTAAGGAGATATAATACTACATATTGAACCTGTGATCTTAAACAAAGGTACCATTGAACCAGAAACGGAGATTAATTTCAGCCAAGTGTTTATTTTCGGTTCAAAGGGTCGGGGGAAGAGGGACGAAAGCGAACAGTAGATGAAGCGTGTACTGAAGACCAGAATGTACACCACTACGTAAGATAAAAGAACGCAATTAATCGAAATCTATGGTTGGCCACGTTTTCACTACAAACATTCAGCAGCCGTCATGCGCTGCAATCTTTTATCAAAAGAAAAAGACGAAATGCCTAGGCGTGCTAATGAAAAGATTACGCACGCAGTAAGCGCGATATTTTAATTAATGTGCTGTTGAAAAAAGAATGCGAAAATAATTTTGCAGTTTTTCTTTAACCCGTTCCAAACAATTTTTCTTTCGTTCTATTTCGAATGTATATAAAAAATGTACGTAAAAGAAAGTCGAGTGCAGGCCACTCCTCGTTTTTTAATATAACTTGTAGTAGTCATCTGGTGGCTCACAAGCGACACCAACGTTTATTTCGTTTGCGAATGTGCAGCAGACGTTTTTAGTGGATGTTTACAGTGAACACACACAATACGTGGTTTGATTGTGTATGACGATGTTTTAGCTGCGAAACGTTACACATCGTTGCACCTGAAAGCTGCCAGTTTTCACGGTTTTCAAACGTTACGTTCGCCTCCACGTAACTATGTATATGAAGTTTGCAACAAAGGCTGCACCAGCCATACATGCATCGTTCGCAAATATATTTGGTCGATTAATTTGCATTATTCTCACGGCATGATATAGACGAAGAAAATATTAAAAGTGAAAAAAAAAACAAGAAAATCGCTCATTTATACCAAGTTTCTATTGTCAATTGATCATTGGAATAAATTAAGAATGTTCGCTTCCTTTATTTATGTGATTAATACATTTCTTATTAATACTGAATAGTATTTTTTTTAAATGTTTAATCTAATTTACTATAATCCATATAAACAATTCGTTAACTCGAACAGGCAGTTCTCATTATTGAACATTAGAATAAATTAAGAATGTTCGCTTCCTTTATTTATGTGATTAATACATTTCTTATTAATACTGAAATAGTATATTATTATATATTTAATCATATATACTATAATCCGAACAATTCGTTAACTCGAACAGTCTCTACTGTATATAACATATATAATAATGTCATTTTAATTAAAATACATGAAATATGGATATCGTAACTACATTTTGATACCAAGATACATTTCGTACACCCATTTTCCTGTTAGAATAAAACTCTAATTGTTTATAAATCGACAATCCATTTAATAAGTTGCTTCATTTGGTTTTAAATTCATGCTGGATTACCGTGACATAATATCATTATGTTTGGTAACTAGAGAAACGTAAATGTAACTTGCCTATTTTCAAAGGCGATTTTTGAGTAATTGAATCTTTTTATCTTTAACTCATACCATTTCTGTAAAATTGAAAATGTGCCAAGAGTAAACTTCCGGTTAAGATATTGTTTTCAAAACCCGGGCCATATGCAATTCTTAGGTTTGAAGTTTCATAATTTTACCCTCAGCAATTTAGGGTCTAGAGCGTTCACCCTCACACACACACAGACACACGCACAGAGAAGTCAGTTCGATTCAGGAAGGTTAACCGTGTATTACCGTAAAAATCCCCATATCGAAGTTTTTCATGATTACAATACTACTTTTGTATACACATTCGTATGAGATAGAAAAAATGGCGGAATGATTTAATGTTGAAAATTTCGTAATTCTCAAGAAAAATTTGAAACGTTTGAATGAATTTTTTTTTTTTTATAAATTTCATAACATTTTTCAACACTACTCCTCACTAATCGGTCACGTCGTACAATCAACCAGAGGTGCTGCGGGGGAATTCTATTCCAGATACCACTGAGAATAGAGAATTTAATATAAATTAAGATTATCTTCTACGTAAGGCTGATATTTGTAAGTAACCGGTAACAGGAATCTCAGCGGATATACCTATATATACTATGACATCGTGTTACAGTAGGTCAGGTTCAATAAAGTACATACACATACCTACGCCCTATGCACAGTGCTAACAACAGAACGATGTTTTCGAGTAATGAATGTCCCAGTGAATTACCGTTCGTTGCCAATTATAGTCCCTGCTGATGTCATTATGTGCGCATATTACACATGTCAGAGCCAAGCTGATTGGATAATAAAGACCACACAAGATGCTTTGTTTCCGGCAGCTATTGTTTCACTCGTTGTCATTTGATCGACCAAAAGCACGTAAAAAAATTATATTATATTCTAACTGGATACGTTTTCCAATTATATAAATCTAGCCATTTAGTCAAATTCAATATGAATATTCAGAGACATCATTACCAAATTTTGTCAGTTACGTGATCCTATGTACCAACGAAACAAGTACAATTAAGGTAAATCATCAATCTCGCTTGCAATGTACTCTTTATGGTATCTTTTCATTAATGCGTATTTGCGGATGTAAAAAATTAACCTATTTTGGAGGCTTTTATTTTTATCACAGAACAAGAAAAAATACCAGACGAATACGAATTGATGACAATAAAAAAATATGGACCACCGTTCACTCGACTTTCTGATACTTAGTTTTCTTTATTGTATTTAAAATTTTACCATTGTCAAGAAACAATATTTATCGAAAAAACTTTCAAGCAAAATTTGCTAGTTATTTGAATATCTTTAACTTCTATAAAATTCACTATTTCTTTAACTCGTGTGTTTTTCGAAATACTTAAAAAATAACACGAGTAATCCAGCACTTTTGACTGAAATATTCTTTTCAAAAAGGGAAGCTTTCTTACCCGGGATATACAAATCTAAAATTCAAAACATATGTTCAACAGGTTGTGTTTGCACACAGACAGTCAAACAGACAGACATACAGTAAAATAGACAGACAGATAAACAAACAGACAGATAGATAACCAAACAGATAGATATACAGACAGACAGTAAAATAAACAGACAGATAGATAACCAAACAGATAGATATACAGACAGACAGACAGTGAAATAGACAGACAGACAAACAAACAAACAGACAGATAGATAACCAAATAGATAGATAGACAGACGTTATTGGAAAAAAATCGAAATGGATTCTGGGATCCTTAAAACAGATATTATTTATTAAAGTATGGAGGTCGATTTTTTTTTTAATGTATATAACAAAATAAAAAGGAATGTCTCACATTTACTACGATCATTAGTGAAAGACTTGTACCAGAACATAAAGCTTTTTCATGCGAAATATATTTTCTTGATGTGCAAATCTGTTTTTTAATACACCTAGCACTGCTTACAGACATGTTAATTGTCAGCTTAGTGAAGCTGCAACGTGAGCATCACGCAGACACGTGTCTAGCTTAAGATACGGCAGGAATCATCCTAGTTGAGCCCTACATCAACAATGTCGCGTAGAAACGAAGAATGTCAGAATTAGAGAAATGTTTGTGGAAGGATAACAGAATTAGTAATAAATTTAAAGCTGATGTATACTTGCTGAAATATGCACGCGATATAAAGGTCTCCGAATATTTCTTTTCACGACGAGCTAAAAAACAGTTTCATAAATTTAACTTCAACTGCGTTCGGAAAATTTGATTCATGGATAAACTAAATATGTATTGCCGTTACAAATATTTTATGATTACAATTCTTCCATTTAGGCATTTCCAAGAGTGGGATATTTTAATTTGTAAAATTTACAAATATTTTAAATGAATGATTATTATTTTGGAAATATTTGAACATGGATTCTGTAAATTAATTAGAACTGTCAAATATATCACACCTCTATTACATATAATTTGATATATCTATGAAAATTAGTTTAGTAATCGGTTTCTGCTTACAACAGTGTTGCTAAATATATATCATTGGCACATGCTTTCGTATGATCTGCACGTGCTACCCCTTATACGCGAAACGAATTAATCGTAAACTGATATAGCTGCTGATCACTCAGCCAACTGTATCATATCGCAGTAAAACACTTACACGCACATGTTGCCCATTGCCGATCTGCGACTGTGACCTCGTTCACCCCCTACGAACAAGTACTGAAAAACTTTATGATTGATCGGCCAATAGAAAGAACCGAATAACAAAACTTGGCATTGATTTTTATAGCTTTTTTATAGATTCACACTTTTACTCGTAATAAATCTCTCTAAAATTTTCAATGAACCTCAAAAGTTATGCAATCAAATAATGGCGCTGATTTAATAGTGGCCTTAGGGGATATAACTTTTTTTTTATATCTTCAGCTTTTATTAGATTGACTTTTTCTCTAACTCAAGCCCTTTTGGATATCTGCAGAACATGACTTGAATAAACAATTACCTCCACTTCAAATATCGTTTTCAAAAGTTGTAGGTTTATATTCCTTGGATATATAAATCTTAAATTCAAAACATCACAATGGAATGTTTAATGATGTTCACTCTAGAATGTTCTCAGACATATAGATGAAAATGGTCGAGTTTTTAGTGATTCCAATACTTTCTTGTATAATATATTAAAGTTAAAAGATAATATTCGTATTGGTAAAGATGTTTTTAAAATATTATTTAAATCATTCGTAAGTGTAATTTTAAAGATCTTACATAAGTCTGCATTTTAAGAATTGCTCTTGGGTAGAGTGGCAGTCCTTTTTTGAAACCATTCTCATGTAGATTTTGTTGGCAATAATCATACGCAGATAGTATATTACTAATTTACATACTTTGAATTTGCCACACCAAAGAAATGTTAACGGGTTCGTATAGATATACATTACAAAATATAAAAAAATATTACCCACTTTAAATGCAAATTTTATTCATATAAATGAAAACTCACGACTCCAGGAGTAACCAAATATGGCAATGGTTCGTTTTAGCATTCAAATGGTATTAATTTTCATTAATATTGTGCGGGTTATTTAATCCTTTACAAGTTATGAAGCGTTTTATTTGTTTAATAAAGCAAAATATTATTCTGCAAGTAAATTTTATACTATTGAGTCAATTCGAGTTTTCTATGTTATATTTACTATCTTGAACGAAGTCTAATTGGAAGTATTGTAATTATAAAAAAAATCTAATGTGATTTTTTGACGGAAATACACGTTTAAACCTCTCTGAATCGAATCTGACTATTTTCAGAATGACGTGTGTATGTGTGTGTGTCCCTTTGAGGCTCTAGAGCCAAACGGCTAAAGGTATAATTTTGAAACTTTTAACTTAAGACTTGTATTTAGTTTGGTTGTGCAAACAATAACTTAACCGGAAGTAGCAGTGTACTAGTGGTAGTGGGTAGCGTTTCAATAAAATTTACCCAATAAGTAAATAAATGTACTGATATATGTTTTATTTCAAAACTTATAAATATTTTGCTATAATTGTTATTATTATATAAAAAAATTAGTTACGCAAAACTGTGAATCACAATAACTTCCTATAATAAGCTAAAATCTGACTTCACCGATTATTTTTTTCTATTCAGATTCCGAAAATAGTCACATTCGATTTAGGGAGTCAAAATGTGTATTTCTATTGAAATAACGAGTTCGTATTTTCGCATGACTTCCAAAATTACTTATTACTGCGTATAAAAAAGCAATAGAGAGTTAAACTTCACAATGCAATCCTTGTATCAGAGCAGACAAAAACCCCCATCCAGAGATAGCACTTATTCAGTGATTTACACGTTCCAGAAGTTGAGTAAAACATATTCTGTTCTCCAACATCCCGGCGTTGTTTACAATCAGTTTTCTGCTCGACTATTAAAATCAAGAATGAAATGTGTGTGTGTGTGTGTGTGCTAAAGGGTGTTAGTGCAGTTGCGGTGACATAGCATGGTGGATTTACAACCACTAATGACCTCTGACCTGGGCTACACATACGATATGTGCGCTTCGTATAGCAAACGCTTCGCTTTGAGCGTACAACAAGGGCATAGTTTGCTGCCGCTTGTGCTTTTGCTACCTCACAAATTAATGTATTTTGCACGCGTGCGAGTTTGGGATTGAGTCTGCATGAGTGGTGAATTGAATAGGTGAACATAATATACAAATATTGATTTTTATAATAAATCTCACATAAAGGAAATTTTGGTTTTTTTATGGTCCTGTCACAGCAACAAAATTTATAATTGTTGCGTAAACTATGTTACTGCTAATGCACTGTTTGTCATACAACAAACTGGAATATTAATTGTTACTTCTAAATTTAATTACTAATTGGCTCGTTGAGAATGCAGCTTGTCTATTGTCACGCTGTACATTCGATAGAATTGAATTCCCTTGACAACGGCATATTCATTCACTCGTTTATGTGCTTTGAGAGTGTAGGTATACTCAACCAAAAATCAAACTAACCTCTTGTTAACCTATATATTACGAGAGCTGTTTCGTCTGGTATGCCAAGTATTCGACTGTACCTATATGACAAACAGTTGGAAGTTGGCTGGTAGGTATATCCCGCGGCTACTAAACAAGTCATAGCTTTTGCTAGCCGTGCTCATAGTGAACACTTATAATGTCTGAAACGACGTGAAAAGTGATTTCCTACAGGAATATGCAGCCAAAATTAGCACTCTCAAGCAGAGACATCGTAACAAGGCACACAGGTCTGAGCTTGCTCAATTTTCAATATGGTCTTTATTTTAAAATAGCTTCATGTCCAAATCGGTTCGCGTTAGCGATATTTTTACTCTTGGAAATCGATTTAGGATTTAGAAAATGTTGTTATATAGTTAAAAAAATATATAAATTGTAGTACAATTAATAAACTAACATTGTGGAATTAAGTAAAGCGATACCATTTCGTCAGTCTATCGCGTACCCTTCAAACGATGCACCACATAACACAATTGGTTGCGTTCACTCAAGCAGGCACCTATCTCCGGGCCAACATTATTAAATAGGCATAATTTATAATATTCTTAATTATTAATATCATTATAACCATATATAAGAAATAGAGAATTCCCAAAAGAGCGAATTGCCATAAACAGAGAATGACTAAAAAAGAGAATACAAAAAGAAAAAATAGATAACCCTCGAAAGAGCAAATAGATAATAGCCAAATGGACGAAAGCTTCACAAAATGCTTAAATAGAGAATAATAGGATTGGAGGAAACAAGAGAATTGAATACGTGTACTATCCGTAACGTTCCTTATTGTTTAAAAATAAACGATCAGTTTCGGCCTTCATCAGTTAAACCGGTAAGACTAACGTTACATGAAACAGTATATTTCACATCATTATAACAAAACATAATAAAATAAAATATATGTAATATAATATAAAATATATTATAAAATAAAAATATGGAGTGGCATGCACTCAACTTTCCTATACGTAGTATTTATAGTAAAAATTATGAGTTAAAGCAAACTTTCCTAAAGTAGTAAATGTTAATGCAATAAATAAGATCAAATTTATTATTTTAATTCTAGATCGAATAAGTGAATTAGTTTTGGCAATTAATTTTGTGTTTTCTTATTATAAATGAAATAATAAATACACATTGCGAGCTTCGACAACATCTCGTTGATGTACAAACATGTTCTACATCGTAATATCATCATTACTAAAATCAAATTCGCTGTTCTGCATCATAAAACAATCTAATAATACTAAACAAATAACGTTCATATTACAAATTTGATATTTGCATATATAAACTCATAAAGTTAGCATACAAATTATAATGAGAGTATCTCTGCTATTATGAAGTAGATATGATGTTCTACCACAGTCTAATATAATGCCCTCAATATGAGATACGTATATACAACGATTGATTTGTATATTGATTGAAAATTAGTTGCGTGACTTCAATTAAATACTATAAATATATTAAGCATCCCTGTCAATTCAATCGAGCACCAATCTCCGCGCACACATGAATTAATTCCGACATTCTTGGGCTGGCATTCGAGATATTTCATGCCCATCACGCACCTATTAATTGGAAAACAGAAGATCATTCTTGCATTTCTGATTGGTTCTAGTACGGCGTATTTGTTGCTACGCTTCGCTCATTATGGCTGTGGTTTACGGGATTTTTATTTCGATAACGATGATGTTTTTGTTTTCTATAACGAATATTTATAAAACAAAAATACAAAAATATATATGAGCCCAAAATAGTTATTTTAATTATTTTGTGTGTTCTTTATTTAATTACGCTTTGCTAATAAACTATATCAACAGATTATTGACATTGGCGGATTAGCACCTAACCACAGATTATCAAATGACATAACATTTATTAAATATAACCACTTAGACCACATTAATTCATTAGTTTCCGGATATATCCGGTTTGAAGAATATCTCTACTATCGTAGTATTTCCCTTAAATAAATTAGTTATTAATAGCTGGTGATCGATTCGTTTAATAAGGAAAAATGAGATATTACGATCTGAGCAAGAACTGCAAAATAAACGAACCAACTTATTGTAATATTGACGAAATAGAATGTCAGTCCCTGTGAATCTTAATTTGTCACTCATCCTCGTTAACTAATTAATATTTTTAGCAAACTATATGCGTCATTTAATTTAAGGTAATTTTTTTCAGGATGGAACGCGGTTGGGTATGGGCCGACGCTGGGCCAGCTTGCGTCAGCACCCGCGACCACCGGTGGGCTTTGAGCCGCAGCCGTCGAGCGGCGTATCTACGCCATCGACAGCGACAGCGAGCCCCGTGCCTGAGCCTGCCCGGAAATCCAACTGGGAGGTCATAGAGCACTTCACCAACAATGCCACCAAAGGCAAAGGTAGCAGCCTCTCCTCCAGTCTCATTGCGGTAAGAATCCCTTTTCATTACTTATAAATGCTTTACGGTGTGAGCTGCCAATATATATTAGTTACGTACAATAGTTTTGCTTCAGCTTTTCCCAGACTCACATACTTTATCAAATAATGTGGTGTTCAGCACTTGTTAGTGTTCCTGTCTGCATACTTTGATACATGTGTAGTATTTAGCAAAAATAATGAACTGTATCAATTAAATTATATTTTTCTAGAATTTCTAAAAAACGAACAGAATACAGTGAATCAAATTCAATTTATATGCGTATACTATATAAATCGTTATCTTTCAATTGAAATCCATAAAATAGGCAGACATGAATAAAATGCTAGAGGGTTGGTTCGTGTATCGGGTTCACGTCAGTGGAAGTTACTCGTTGTTATTGTGCAAATTTAGTGCTCAGAAACAACAAAATCGCATTAAATACTTAATAGTAATAAAATAATCGTTATTGAACCAGCCAGCAACGTAATGTTGATTGTAGAATCTGAGACATAAATCAAATTTATATCTAAACATATTGCAATTCTGAGAAAGTTGTTACGAAAATTATTTTGCGATTAAAGTGCACAAGAATAATAGGAACTTTAATATAACATTTTATATTAAAATGTCAGCTTGAATTAATGGTAAAATGTTTTCTATGTATTTTAAAAACAAGCTTTCTTACTTGATTGCAATAAAAAATAAAAACTTATGTCGCGTCGAATTATGCGACAAATGTGTTACTGTCAGGAGTTGAAAATTTACCGGATAAACATTGTTTGACGCAAAGGAATTGAAATTTTATTACAAGTGACGATATATCAATAGTTTTATTCCTTATATAGGTATAGAGAGTTACATTCGTATTCATTGAACAACTACTGAACGTAGTTGATATAAAATTAATTTAAAATACCAATGAGAAAGACCATTTAAAATTAGATAAATGGAAGTTTGATTTAAAAAAGTTTCTAAATAAATATGAATGTAAATATAGGCAATTGTATATTTTCAAAAGAATCGCAGCATATTAAAGAATCAAAATTACGGATAAACTGGGCTATGAAATACTTATTGAAATGTAACAAAAAACACTATAATTGAGTGTCTCAAGGGCTCTTTTCAGGTTCAAGGGTATTGCGCGAATAATTAGATTTTTATCTAATATTAGTTTTCATTCATTTATTATATGATTGGAGGCGGATTCGCATGAATGGTTTAAACGAAATCAGGATTGCTCTTTTATAGTTAAGTCATTTGAATTGAAATATACAGATAGCTGCTTATATATGACAAGTTCCAATATTATTTCACATATTTGAATTTGAAAATACAGCCAAAATGTATTGAATTTTGTAGGTTGGTGAAATTCCGCGTACGGCTAGTATTAAAGAAGAAAGTGTCGCATCCCCTAGTCCGGATCTGGATATGTCTGGTAGTCCTGCAGGTCCAGGTCAAGGACGTAGAGGTACTGTTGCTGACTTCGGTCCAGGTGGAGATGCTGAGTCAGCGCTTCTCGTTAAATCTGGTGTCGATGGCAAGAAACAAGAAACAATATGTTGGAAGCTTCGTACGGTTATTCACAGATTGTGCAGTACGCATCAGTTCAAGAATTTGCAGGTAAATATAACTATTTTATTACTATTTTTGCTGTATCATTTAAAAACTCTAAATTTTAACATTGTTATTAATTATTTTCGAGATGACATCTGTGTGTGTGTGTGTAAACGCCCTACAGCACACATTGTTGTAGGGAAAATCATAATATGTTGTGTAGCATTTCTATATCTGTGTAGCTACTTTTTCACAATCTCGGAAACGGTACGAATTACAGATAAAGTGTTAAATATAAAAGTTCAATTTATTAATAAATCGCTCTAGTTATGTTTTAATAGTTTACTAGAAAATCAATTTTAACATTAATAAATGTATGCTTAACATCCATGAATATGAAACTAAATTGTTCCATGATAATTACAGTATTAACTAATACCAAATTTTAAAACAAAAGTATTTATTCAAGTTGGTTAAACCAGCAAGAAAGTGTAAAGAACAAGAAGGTTTTTTACAAGAGTTTATTGTTTTTTCTCTTTTTAATTCGTTTTGTGATTAGGAATTATTTGATATTTTCTCAATTATATTCAGATAATTCAACCAAATCAAAGTATCTGCAATTTGTCTGGAGAGGGAAATATAATCATGCTTGATTTTAATGTAGATGGATTTCTATGGAAAATGCAATCAAATACAGATTTTATTTGAAGATAGAATTGAAGCCTTGCCAATCGTAGTAGTATTCGATTGCAATTACTAGAAAGTCAAGTATACGAATCTACTTTAGAGATAAAAGCATAGCAACCGATCTGTTTTCCAAGAACAACTTTTTCATTACATTTTTTCATCTCTTGTTTACTTGGAAATTCTATTGGATGTTCACTTATAACGATAAGCCTAGAATATTCATCTTTTGAACTACACTTAAAGCTGTCGTTTATCTAAATCAACAACTTCGTTGTTCTCTATTTTTAGCATATTATCTTATAATTTTAATGGAAGTATAAAAATATAAAGTGAAGCCCACTCTAGCATCTTTTATTTTGTTGAACGAAAGATAAAGTTGTATTCAAAATATGGCCCTGGTTCTCTATTGTCATTAGGACGAAATATGTTTTCGTTTTTTTAGAGTATTAAGTTTTCTATCTCGTAGAAACAACGTTGGTTTTATTTTATTTTAGTCTACATTTTCACAATGCTGCAGAAAATTGAATTAGTTATAAAAGAATATTTATGTCGACAAAATTTACACTGCCCTTTTTGTAAACATGAATATCATTTCCTGAACTTGAGTGTATTCATATTATAACTTGAAATTATTTTATGGAAATTGCTTGTGGTTATTTCCTTTCTTTTACGTAATAAAGTGGAGTGAAGGCCACTCAGGATTTATTTATATGGATTCAACAATTTGCTGGTGACAACAGGCCAAATGAATTGGTATATATATATAACAGAATTACGTGGAAATATAGTTTATGTTTAAGTAGGTCAGCAACAACAACACTATTGTTCTAATCCTGTAATTCGCTCATTTACAAATAGGTTCATATAACATTTATGAAATCTAACCAGTAATTATTTAATATAATTAGAATTATGCAGAATATAAACCAATTAACAATATAAACTAAGCTGAGCATGATCGTTCTGTAAGGCGAATATATATAACGTATATATGAAACACTAGTGGAACAATTTAAGGAAACAGACAATTCCCATTGTTTTTCGAGTGGTTTGCAAGGCGGTCTCTGTGTGCAGTGTGCACTGTAATTCCAAGTTTAGAAACCAGGTCGCACAATCATTGCAAGCTCTTAGTTTTCAAAGAAAATCGTGTTTCTGCTGGATGTGAATAACCTATTAATGCCCATTCGACTGTTCTTGTTTCCCGGTATTAGGTTATGCAACCAATTCCACACGAAATGCATCGCGTGTAAGCTGAACATGTAATTTCAACTTCCAACCAAATGTTTTTGATATTGTCAGTGATACGGCTACAAATTATTGCTGTTGTTCAATCTTTATCAAAACTTGTTAGTTCTTGCAATATTTCTCTACGATTTGACGCGCACATGTATTTTAATACTAGTGATGAAGTCAATTAGTGTTGTAATAGCTTACTATAATCTTACTCAAAACGCAAGCACTTGTGTGCACGAATACTCACTTTTGCAATTATTGTTATCAATTTATTATCGTCGCCCTCTAGCGAATTGCCAGATTATAAATAAATAATGCTTAAGGTTATTTTTGATTAAGTTGTTAATTATATTGTGAGTTTTTAAACAATAAAGTAAATTTTTAGAATTTGTTACCCAGGACGTATACGGTTTATTGCAACGAATTCAAATGCGATACCAAATAATATTTGCAGCAAATTTGGTTAAAATCGCTCCGGTATCTTTAGAGGAGTAGAAGGTACAAAGTTGGTCTTACGAGCGACCGAGCTTGAGAGCGAAGCACATGAGTTTTAATTTCTTTTTTGGATTCAGAGCGACGAGACAAGAACTTTTAGCTAAAGGAATTTTTTAATCCGATGATGTTAAAAGCACACGACCGAATTCATTAGCTCTTCTGTACTTTGTACGGCAAGCTAAATATTTGGAGAGTTATTCATTCGAGTTTCATATAAATTTCGAAAAAAAAATTACAAACCAAAGTTGCTAGAAAATTTTATATCTTTTATAAGATTTACTTATTTGAATCGTTTTCGCGATACTTAAATAATGACAAATTGAAACTCGCTTTCAAAAATATAATTATTTAATATAATTAAATTCAATATAAAGTATAAATAGTATTAAATATGTACTAAATATGGCGAAAAAAATAAATTACTCATATCTGCAGGCTGCAACTTCATTAACTTCAACAAAAATAAAAAACAAGAAACCATTACGAATGCAACATTTCAAATTAATTTTGCACAACTTTTCTTTTGTTCAGAATTTTTTCGTTCAAGTTCTTGACTGCTTTATATTTATAATGATTAAGTGAAATTACTAAAAATTTGTATATATAACAAAACCTATAGATTTAAATAGTTGACATTTGTAAGTATTGATTTCAATGTTTTGTTTGGCACCACCTCAAAAACTCGCACTCGTCTGGCAGCCTGCCAGTTGCCCTTGGCCTACCACTACGACAAGTGTAACAAACTCACACGAGTAGTGCCGCAAGGATCAGAATCAGGACCTGTCGTCTACACACTACGCCGACCCACTGTCTGCCAATATCAACTGTTTTTATCTATATTTTTGTGATTCCAAAAAAAAACAACCATATGTTACCTTCACTTTCTTGGGCGAAATCTAAAAGGCAGCATATTGTAATCATGTCAAGTTTTGAACTCGAGATTTTAGCGGATATACCCGATTTGAAAATGCCTGAATTGAATCTGAAACTGTTACTTTCGGTTAAGGTATTGGTTTCAAATATAATATATACCAGTCTTAAGTTTTAGCTTCATAATTTTCCTTCAACAGTTTTGGCTCTAAAGCGTTCGGAAAGACGTCTGCGGATGTGAACGTTTTTGAGACAAAACTGTTGATATTAATGAAACTTTCAAGTGTTTTGATAAGAATCATGCTATAGAGAGTAGAAATTAGTCAGTATTATTAAAATGGTTATTTTCTGTCAAAACTTACTATTAACTAGAGGCATTTATGTTTATTTTTCTACTGTTCTACATATATAAATTCCCTAGTTTCCTGTAATAATTACCAAAAGAACAGAAAAAAATTGAACAAATAAAGTCTGAGGTTATATCCCTTGCGGCCAATTAAATGAGAAGATTCAAGAGACCGATATGAAAATTGACGGTAATTTCCGTTTATATTGAGCAAAAGGAAGCAACGTTAATTAGGATAATTAAAATGACGTAGCCGCAGGAAATGTTTATTTGTTTTTATCTATTTTCATTTTTAATTCTTCATGTAAATTATTATACTGATCTCCTTAGGCATCTGTCTATGCAATTTATTTAATTGGCTCAAAGTTTTTTGTGTTTTAATCTTTCATCTAGCATTATAAACAAAAGCACTGAATTCACGTACGAACTGGAGTTTCCATTAAGAGAATTATATAGAATTTATATATATATATATATATATATATATATATATATATATATATATATATATATATATATATATATATATTCCGTAGTGGCCAAATAAAAGTTATCACTTTAAGACTTCCAAACCGGCTCCTTTGTATCGCGACTTATATTTCCTGTCAGTTCTATGTTATGGGGATGAATTTTTGACTATGGAATTGGAGATTTGTCCTATTGTAAAGGATCTATGAAAGCAGAAAGTCATATTAAAATTATTCCTCTGCTAATTGTATATGTTTAAATCAAATATAGGTGCTTGAATAGAAGTGTTTCTTTTCTTTGTTATATATATAAAATATCTTACACAATGCAATAAAAGACGCTAATTCATTTTTAATGTTTCAATTCCCGTGGTTTCCTTGCTTTCCGCTTCATTACAAACGCATAAAATAGCGATTGAACATTTTCCAACTTTCTTCAAAAAGTAATTACATAGTTATTAAAAATACAACACCCAGAGTCTACGAAATGTAAAATTCAATTATATAAGCTTTCAAAGTTTTTTAAGAAAACAACCTACGATAAAAGTAATTTCAGGATCTGTAAGTTTTCTTCTACTTCAGAATAACATCAATTCAAATTTTAACAATTATTTCGCAACATTTATTTTAAAAACTTCATTCCCTTCATTGAGCTTCGTCTATACTGTAATAAACTGAAAAATCTGGAGTGCCCTTCACTAGTCATTCTTATACTTAGTTATCACTATACGAATTATGTTTTAAATTAATTCTACCATTGCGCCATGACACAATATGAATATGTGTAGTAAATAGAAATGTTTTATATAATTCATACACGCAGTGGTCATTGAGAAAATAAAAAAAGTCAAAATGGATTCAGGGACCCTCCAAAACAGATAATTTCATAGAAATGTTGAGATATATTTTTTTGTGTGTGTAAGAATCCATTTTCTCAACGTTTTCTACCAGTTTTTGAATAGCTGGATAAAGGAATCATAGGCAAGCGCACAATTCAGTATATTCGCGCTAGTTATTTATTCCACTTAAAGTTTTATGTCTATGCCAGATTTTTAACGAAGTTAATTTAATGATCTTCATATTTTAATTATTTCTAGGTGGAGATGTTATATCAACGATACTTTCTAAGGATGAATCAAAGTAACATGACGAATCTTCTAGCACTTCTAGTGATTCTATGTGCATGTTTATTACTCGTGCTTGGCGCGGAGCTAATTGGACCTGGAGTTACCGTTCATCCACCTGAAAAATTAACGCGACTTGTGGCGCTTGTCTTCACGCTGGGCTGCTGCGCAGCAGTATACGGCGGTAAGCTTCATATTTCAACATTTCTTTGTACATAATGCATATGACGGAAATTACAAATCATTATGGAACATTTAAATAAATGTGGTTCAAGAAGTACGCATATAAATAGATGTATGTATCATTCTGTTGAGTAGAACAGGTACGATACTTTATTCTGTCACACCTGTTTTTGCATATCAGGATAGAAATGGTGATACATTTATTTTTATGACATCTACTGGTGGTTGGCAAAACTACATATATATGCCGTCACGCATTTTAAGCTATATTGCTGGAAAAAATGAAATAAAGCTGTTTTCTCAGCGAGCCAATTAGTAATTAGTTTGTTTTATGACAAGCAATGCTAGCATTCACAGCAACAAAATTAAAGTACAAATTATACATTTTGTTGCTGTGAACGCTAGCATTGTTTGTTATAAACAAACTGGGTTATTATTTGTTATATATATAAAAACTTGTTTATTAATTGTTATTTCTAGTCTTAATTACTAACTGGCGGAAGGAATGGACTTTAATTGTATCTACGTTTTAGGATATTAGCAACAAGTGTTCCGTTAATTTTGTCGCAAACACTTTGATTGTTTATTTTGTACATTTTAAATAATATATGTTGTTTAGCATTTCTATTGGACGTTTATATTTAATATTGTAGAAAATTACGTCGCCAAAATAGAATGCTAGTCAAATTGAAAATAAACTAATATTTCTTCTACGTACACAGTGTAAATTGAAACTTGACACCTAATTTTGCGAACGTGAGTTATTAGTCGATCGTTCATTGGGATAATAGGAATTGTTTGAAAACAAATTTGTTGAAAGATAAAAACAAAAATGATTTGTAAAACCAATTAAGGGAGGTTTATAAAATAATCCATGTTTGACCTAATTAAAACTATGTTCGATTCGCTATGTTTTTGTTGCAGTTCTAATGACGGTCCTATCGCGTCCCGCAATGAACGAAGTCTATCTGGTTGTCATCTCTTACATTGTTCTGCTTACTTTCCTTGCCATCGAGGTAAGTCATTTTATAATCCAAATATAACGTCAAACATCTCTCAATGTGTCATTTTTTGTTTAATATTACATGCAAACTCCTTGTTAAGTATGAGACATAATATACGGCGACCATGTCACTTCCGCTTTTTCCAGTTTGTGAAATATGATAATATAAACAAAATTTAATTTAACAAACACGACAAATCGAAAATTGACTAATAACAGATGAAAGTAAGCATGAGGTTCCTCGATAAAACCAATCAAAATTGGTAATTACACATTTTGGCCGAGTGAAATATCAACAAATGGCACTCAAAAATTGCGCGAATTATACACAAAGTGTGCACTTTCTGAAAGCTCCTATATAAATGCTTACAAATATTGACAACGTGGTAAACATTTTGTTTTCATTACGGTTTTAGGGCATATAGATTAATTATTATTGTAGATTATTATAGAGTGTGTAAGCTGTAGTTATGTGGTTTATTTTTATTTTATATTATAATATGAATTTAGTCAATTTATTTCACTATAATAATTAGGTTATTAGTTCAATTTGTTGTAGCTTCACTCCAAGGATAAAAATATATTGTTTGTATTTTTCTGTCCAAGAAGTAAGTTCTGGACATTATGTATCAAATTTTCTCAACATAGATAAATATTTTTCCCCAGCTTCTCATATATTATATTATTCAAAATAACATGATTTAGATCAAGGAAATATTTTCCTTTGTAACAGTAACCCTAAGGCCATATTTAGTAATTCAAGTTGAAAATCATGAAAGGAAATATGCCAATATTATACATGTAATATTTGGTATGATTTGTTTAATTCGTAGGTATGCCTGTCAGTATTCGCCGGATCCCGTCGTCCGCTCACCGGAACTGCAGCGTCGTTAGCCTTCACTTATCTAACTTACGCGCTCCTGCCGATTCGGTTACGTGAGGCAGTATTGGCGGGAGTTATCCTCACAGTTGTTCACATCGCGTGCAGTATTTGTTGGGGTACGCCTTCACATTCTACACCAGATGCTATCACTATGGAAGACGCGCTCTGGACGCAGGTGAGATTCAATTTAGAACACATTCATGATTTTAATAACCATTCTTGTCCATTCTTCAATATACATATATTAATAAAGAAAATAAAATTGATCTCCCATTTCTTTTTATAAAATTGCTCGTCTACATCCAAAAATATAGTGGAAAAATTATTGAATTTCCGTGAAACGTATGCCATACTTTTCCATCAATTTTGTTAACCAAACATTGTTACGACTACATTAGTGATCGATACTTGGTTTCGAAGTGTTTGGTAAACAGTTTCCACGCATCATGTATAGGAACTATTGTAGGAAGTTTTCTTTTCCCGCTTTTAACGGGGTCAGTCAGGGTAAATGGACAAGCGAACTCTCGAACTTTGGAGTGTTGCACTCTATGAGACATCGAAATGTACCCACACGCCCACTCACACAAACTGTTTACTCAAGTGTTCAATAAATCAAATGGACGAGTATTTATGAATTATTCTTTTGTATACAGAGTGCAAATTTCTGTTTTAAATATGTTTTACCATAATGCTGTCGACATCACAAAAAATCACAATGATAGAAATAGGGCCGATATAATCTATGCATTTATATTTTCTTGGACGAGGTCTAAAGGATGTATTGTAATAATTAAGACACGAGATTTTAACGAAAATACACGTTTTGACTATCTCTGTGTCGAATCTGACTTTTTTCGACAAGACATCTGTGTGTATGTGTGTAAATGAATATACATATGTGTGTATATAATATTGTTTCACAACAAACTAGCATTCATTTAAAATAATTTAAGCAATATTATATTAAATATATAAGTATAAGAAAATTTAATGATTTCAAATTATAAATTAGACAACAAATTATGAAGTTCTTCTGTTGTAACACTTAAATTAGTTTTATCAATATCGTTTGTTTGTGTCTATTTCATGCAATTTGCAGGAAATGCACATAAAGTTTTGTTAGTTGCTTAAGTTTTAACAACAAGTTCTTTTCTTGTTTGAAACTTTTCAATTGTATTGGGGATTGTTCGTTTACAGCTTCTTGCATCGCTTTAAAATGTTCCCTACTTGTAATGACTGTTTAATAACGACTTTTACATGAACACACTTATTTAAATTTTCCTCGTTTCTAATTGTATACATTAGCGAAGTTACACATTAAATTAAGAATTCAACAAGCATAGTTACAGGCACCAAAGCTCGCTGTATAATTAGTTGATTTTATTTTAATATAGAAGAACGAAAAATTAACCACTGATGTTTTTAAAAAAAGAAACCTAATTATTAATACATATTTTTGAAAAGATAAAATGATAAAAGACAATAATGAAAACAAACGCAGTTATTGGAATAGAAAATGTATTGTTGCAATCATCTGAATAATCAACAACATTTAAAAGCGAGCGAACGACATAAACCAAGTATATAACATATATATATTTTCATAATCAGGTGACGAGACAAACTTTTTACTTTCTTTTACGAAGTAATAAGTAAGTCTTGTTTATTAATAGAGGGGGACAAATTCTCTCTCCTAATGGCCACCCCATCTTTGGCTCCTAACGCGGAATAAATTTCTATCTGTATTTAATGAAATATATCCTGAGTCTGTTTGACATGCAATTTTATATCTATCTTTTTAAAACCATTCAACCGATGACATAAACATAATAGAGGTTTCAAAAGATGAACGTAATATATAGAGATACGGTACGTGGTGTCGTTTACTTATGAACCCATATTTTTCCGTTGCAAACAGGTCTTTTGTTGTAAGGATAAAAGAACTGGTGACACTATATCTACATAAAGTGGATTGAGACATATTGTACATATATAAGGCACACGGATAACATATGCACTGAACCAGATTGCAATTCATATAAAGTTTTACGCGTTTGGTCTTTGTTAGAACGTGTCAAAGTACTTTTATGTTTACAAATCGGTAAAGGTGAAATATATTTCTAGATAAAGCATATTGGATCCTTCTACGACTGTCGCATGAAATGTTAACAAACAAACATCTGTATGGATAATGGAAATGGAATACGGGGTCGCCACGGGAATAAAAGACGGAATATCTCGTTGAATAAAAGACAATAAGAAACCTATGTAGCCCTACCACAAATCCTTTCTGAGCAACAAACAATTTTCTTTCGACAATTGAACCATAATAATCCAAGCAAGAAATCAAAAGCCAAGTGTAGGATAAATACAAAAAAAAACTGTAGTGTTTTCCACTACCTTATTTTATGTCAAATTTTTGACGATTGTAAGGCAATATATTTGTATAAGAAAATAAAAATATCAAAATCATCACAAACCACTTAATGTTCACGCTATCTCAATACGTCGTAGATGAAATCCTTTTCGAACAACAAACAATTTTCTTTCGATATTTGAACATAATCCAAGCGAGAAATCAAACCACATTGGATTAATATGAAAAAGTGGCACACTGCCGGGATCTAATCTAAGTCTCCAATCTTGAAAAGAACAGCTGGAAGCAATAGTGACGGAATAAGATGAATTAAGTTGCAAACGTGTTTGTTCGCGAGCTTTGAATCATAGATGTGCCGAGACGGAACAACGGATTTATTCTTGCCATTCGATTAATATCGATTGCGGCCAAGAAACTAATATTTGACCGCATTAAATATTACAGTACGCGGGAAATTGCTTTCAACATGTCTCTTCGGGGAGTTCAGAATTCTATCCCGCTGCTATAATATTTGATCGGTACGGAATACAACGGTTCGGATTGATTTGTTTCTACTTCTACGTACTATATATTTAGTGTATATTCTTGATCTTCTTTCTCAGATAGTATAAAATAAAATACATGGTAAAGTGGACCAAGTGACTAAACTTACAAAATCCTCAAAGAACCGGGCCCTAGCACCATCTTTGATAAACAGAGATTATTAATATAACGGAGGTTGAAGAGCAATTTCAATTTTTTTTTTTTGCCTTTTTGGTTCACACTATGAAGACATTTCGTCGACACAAAATATCTTAGAATGTATGGGTATATCTAGGGTTGTTATTAAGGGGGACTTCAAATTTTAAGGAACTATAAGAGCGACTGGATTAAAACTCCGATTGAATTCAAATGAAATACCCCAAACAATTATATATTATTATTAGTATATTAGCAAATTTGGTTCAAATCAATCCGATTCCTTCAACGAAGAAGAAAGCATAACTTTGATCTTACGAGAGACGAGTAACATGCATATATATTTTCTTTTTGGGTAAGAATATTTTTGTAATGACATCTTTTATCCGAGAATGTTACAAACACACGACCGAATGCTTTAGCTCATCTGTACTTTGTATGGTGAGCTAATAACGAATTTTCCTTCCAAATCGCATCAACCTTACAACATCAACCTTATATGCTTTCAACTCGCCGTGTATTCTATTTGGTGAATTTATTTATTTATTTTTAAATCTGATATTTTTAAGGAAGAAAACCTAATAATAACCATTTAATATTGAGGAGATTAAATATAATGATTAATAAATTTATTCTGGCCTTCGAAGTCACAAAGTGAAAAAATCGTTTGTGGTCAACGCAAAACTTTCTCGTAGTTTTCTTTAGAAATATATATTCCAAACAAACTGTAAAAAACCACCAATACTCTGTTATACTCTGAAGTTACACCAATTAGCTTATTATTTTATTATCTCATCAAATATTGTTTCTTCAATATGAAAATTCAAAATTCACCTTCTCAGTGTTAAACAGCACAATATGACATACATTACTTATATTTTATTTATTTGTTCATTTTTTTCGGGCAGCAATACGATAACTATAAAAAGAATTCTTACATCTGTATTTCCATGAAAATATAAATAAGAATATAAAGATTTTTCATATCAGTTTTCTCGTAACAGGTACATTTTTTAAAGAAACTTTTCAAACAAAAGTTGTGCGAAATATTAATATCATTCATTATGAACATAACTATTTTTGCCATAAGTGCAGCTTTTATTATCTACAACAGTTATATATATATATATATATATATATATATATATATATATATATATATATATATATATATATAATCAGGGTAACGAGACAAGCACTTTTTGGTATGAACATTTTTTGTTCTGCTTGTACGACGAGTTCAAAAGGATAATCGTACTTGAATTATCAACTGTATTAGAATGAATTTAACGATAGTGGTACCCATATAAACGAACTATATAATGCATGAAAACGTCTCAAATTTTTATTTACATCCGTTTGAATTCTCATCACAAAAGAACCTGGATTTAAAATTTACAAAAATATATTTCACTTCGTTCTTGGTTTAAAAATAGAGTTACCCGATATTTTTACTTTCTTAAACGAAAACATATATAAGAAAGAATTGTAATCATGAACATTTTCGAACACAAAATTTAAAATTTAAAGTAAATACCCGTTTCGATCATTCCTTAGTTGAATATGATAATTGTCAGAATGAGTTACTTTGTGCCTGGCTTTGTGTGTTCGTCAAGCCCGTTGAAATTATGAATCTTCAAACTTAAGACAACAATATCTTAACCGCAATATCTCTAACTCAATTATTTGTTCTACTAATTCTAACTTTACACTAGTCGAATAATTTAAACAATATTTTGTTATAGAACAATGTATAATCACAAAGTTAATTTATGATATTTTCTTCTTTTCAAGAATTTTGTTGGCATAGTTTTGATAAACTCGTGTAAAGATAAATGTTAAGAGCTTGAAAATATAACGTAATGGAAGGTATGAAAGCAGTGATAAAAATAAACTTGAATACTTTATCATCATTTCGTAAAATTAAGTACACGATATAGGAAGACGCAAAGAAGAATTTATTTCAAGCATTCATCATTCTTTCATTTATTTGCTCAGCAAAGAATGCTCATTTCGTGTTGCAAGAAATCTCAATCCTTGAGAACAAAAAGATTCAAATACTAATCAGAATTCAAGTAGATATAAAATTCAAATTACGTTCAGTAATACGAAATAAATAGCTTTCCAATCAGTATTCGATCGAATGTTCCTCAAAGTGTTTGTTCATTGTTTATGTTTTATAATTTATTTTTAGGTATTATACATTCATTTCGGAACACAAATGGGTCATTTGAAATTATCCAATGGGTCACTCGGTGGCTCACGGGTCATATTTTGCCAACCCTTGCAATAGAGTAACGTCCTCTAGTACAGTAAATCTATTTATAAATTCTAATTAATAATATTTTATTTTTCGAAATTGATCAAAACAGTACGATTATGGCAACCGGTATCATAATTCTTACTAACTTATATCTCCAAATTCTTTAATATATTCAATGTTCGATCAAACAATGGTATTTTACGTTTCAAACGTTTCCAACAAGATTAAAATTTCATTTCAGTGGACAACGACTTTTCAACTTTTTAATCAAACCAAAAAAGAGTTTTATAACGTTAATATACTATAAAGTTTTTTTTAACAAATACAAAGCGTCTTGTATACAAAATACAAAGTTTATATAAACAGTTCATTGGTCAAATTTGTTTGAAATAGCAAACAAACATTTACTTACACAATTGTAAACTTTGAAACTAGAAAAGAACTAGCAGTTCAAATGCAGACAACAAACAGAATTTTTTGTGCATTTTCTTTTGAATTACGTCAAACAGAAACTCCCACAGAGACGACATATATAAACGTAATTAAAAGAAACAATACTTTATTTGAAATTTTCCACATCGTTATTCTAATTGTTTCGGTTATTTAGGTTTTATTATTATTGAATTCGCAATTCAGACATTTTCGAAATGCTCCCATTTTGATGGAATGATGTATCTATCTGCTACAGGTAAAGCAGGGGTGGTATGTCTGTTACAGGCATGTTCGTTAATGGTATTGTCAGAATTCAGTGAAGCATATACTTTACGTCAGTAGCGGGAATGGTCACGTCATTATTTCATATACATATATTAAACAGGGCATTATTTAGACAAGATATTTACAGACCGCAAATTTTGCAGATATTTATAACAAAATAGAGCCATATTATATGTATGTAATTATACTTAAATTGATAAGGTGAATATTAGAAAAACAATGTATATTTAATATTGAAGAAACAGTATTTGATAACGTAATAAAATAATTAGCTAAATGGTACAATTTCAGAGTATTACTGTGGAGTATTGGTTTGTTTAGCAGTTTGATTGGGATATAAATATCTAGTAAAAACTACGTATTAGTAAGTTGAGTGCAAGCCACACCACATTTTCTTCAAATTGTGAATCATATAGGCCATATTAGTTAAAGTTTCTTTTTTTTTGTATAATTATTACAATTGTTATCGGTGCACTGAAGATGCCTGTACTTTTACTTGTTTCTTTTAGTAGTAGCGAATGCAATTTATCATGTACTTGTAGTACGAATTCTTTATCAAGTCTCAATAAAATATGTTAAACCTTTGAACGGGAGAAAAAGAATAATTGATCTCTAATATCTTTAACAGATGTACGGTTCAAAGATCTCATGTAAATTATATGCATAGACAGTGTCATACATTATTTCATGAAGTACCTAATGCCAACGATTGTACTGTATATAACAAATTACACTAATGTCGCTAATAAATCCGAAAACTTAGAAATAAATCTAGTGAGTGTTGTTTGTTTCTTGTGCAGGTTTGGAGCGGAGCAGCAGCGCTAGCATGTGGTAACGTCGCCGGTGTTTTCACACACTATCCCCGGGAGGTAGCTCAGCGACGCGCCTTCCTCGAGACCAGACAATGTATCGAGGCACGGCTTACCACGCAACGAGAAAACCAAAAGCAGGTGAGATCATTTTCTACACATCTTACATGCATAAAGGGTGAACTTTGCCCCGAAATTATTGCTGTAAATCATAGAGCTAACAATATGCTAAAATGATTTTGTTTGTATTTATCATTCAGAGTTGTTGATATGGCCAACGATAATAGTGAAATTATCAGTTAGAAACTAACAATGTATTTTTGGTGAAATAATATACTGGAGAAAACGTGACAGTGTATACAAGAAAAGGAAATGATGTAGCTAAATTCTTCTACGTGCTTCCGCATAAGATAAAATAAACTGGCATTTCATTATTATGTGAGATGTTTTAAAGCCACTTTCGCAATGTTATCAATAAGAAAAATTGAAAATGTCACGAAAAAATACGATTTTTTTATCATAGCTTAACAGTCAATTACAATTCCATGCGTCAGTTATGGAAACGACTTAATTTTGATTCCAGCAAAATTAACCGTCGCCGGGTTGTCGATAACGTCGAGATAAAATCGCCATATCCTGTTTTCTTTGTTAATATATAAGGTTGTAGACTATAAATTGATGAAATGGGATTTCATTTAGGTTGATAAAACAATTAAAAGAATATTCATTCTAAAACGAGAAATAAAATTGGTCTTTGCTTAAAAGCGCGATAGAACTATGGCTACAATTAGTTGACATTATTTAAATGTTGCCAAATGGAAGAAATATTTTTATATTGAAATAATTATGAAAATAACAAACTAGGTGCAGGAACCAATGTTTTTTACTTTTAATAGAAATTATTATATTAACCACTGATGTTTAAAGAATACTTTTTATAACCACTGTATTTCGAAGAAATATACTGTAGCAGTTAATAATATTGTTATTGAAATGATTGCAACTATAGTCAGTCTATTAATGCGATCGATACAATATTTAATATTTCAAAATTATTTCAATCTGAATAAACGTTGTAGTTTTAATAAAAATAAAGATATAATAAATATATTTTTAATTTCAGAGCTATTATTTTTGTTAATAGATCACTATCGATCGCGCTATCGTTCTCTTTTGTACATTCTGTACGAGCTTAAAATATTTGTCAGGTGTGGGGTTCGAACCCACGCTCCCGTTTGGGAACCAGAGCTTAAATCTGGCGCCTTAGACCACTCGGCCAACCTGACTCTTGTAATGAGGCACAAAAGTAAATTTTCATATGAAAATGGCTGATTTTATAATCATGGATAATCTTGGTGAAGTTTTACCAAAGAATTATGCACTTTCTAGTAATCCCTTATAGCACGGATGGCCGACAAGTCGATCGCGAAACGATTTTTAGTCGATCTTCGTAAGTAATCGGACGACCCTCTTACTGCATAGTGTTCCTCTCACCATTAACCAAAAAATATAACGTCGATCGTAATGCACCTAATAGAATATACATTGGTGCCTGCACCTATGCTTGTTTTTACCTGATGATGCTTGCATAATTAATGATACATATACAAGTTTTTATGTATTTAAAAAAAAATCCCCGTGAAAAGACTCCATTATAAATTTCATAAATTGTATTGTAATATTGAGTACGTATAGATTAAATTTGTTGTTTTATTTTTATAAAAGTGTGTCGAGTTTGACAAGTGTGTGACTTGCGTTTTGTGAACACTTAAAATAATCGAAAAAGGTTTGATTTAAAAAGAAAATAGATTCTACTAATAACACTTACCTATAATTAACTGTCAGAATTGTGTTGTGAATATTTATTAATGATATTTTTAATATAATAAATTATATATATTCTAAATGTAAAAGTTTTTACTTTTGTGTATATAACTAAATTATCAAATTTTCTTACTGTATATATTTAAATTATAATATTTTATTAATATTGTAATTTTTTATTTCTTGGACAAAGTCTAGACGGATGTATTGTAATCATGCAAAATTTTCTAACTCGAAATATTAACGAAAATACACGTTTTGTCCATCCATGAATCGACTCTGACTATTGTTGAGATGACGACTCTGTGTTTATACGTGTGTATGTGTGTGTGTGTCTGTGTGAACGCAAGGAGCCAAAACTGTTGAAGGAAAAATTATGAAACTTTAAACTTAAGACAAAATTGGAAAAGTATTATTTTCCTTGGTAACTTGAAATAAGCAGTGTTGGTTCTGTTCGTTAAAAATGTTTTTATAAATAATTACATATAAGTTAAGACGTGAAGATGATACTGCCGCAACAGATAATGATCTTCAACGTCAGTTCCAGTTTTGATTTTAAACTTAGTTTAATTACTCCACAGTTTACATAAGATGTCTACATAATTGCTTTACAAACTCTAAATTTGGAAAGTTATAAAGATAGGTGTATTTATATATATGTTGTTCCTGTTCATAACTTTTAGTATGTGGGCGTATGTGTGCATGTGTGTAGAACTGAACAAACACTTCAAGGAAGGAAGGAAGGATCCAAGTGACCACTTACTCTAATGAAACACTCTGTAATTCTATTAGGAAGTTAGATGGTAACGTGGTAACCGATACTAAAGACAATAAGAGCTCAACTACACCAATGCCCAGTCCTATTATTGCCAACCCTGATCGAGCATATGGTATACGTATGTTTGGGGATTTGCCTCTCATTTGCCTTGTTTTACATGAATACTAGGAAGTTAAATTACATACTAGATTTACCCATGGGCACTATGGGTGTATTTCTGTAATATCAAATTGAAAATATGTATCCAATTTCTGGGCAATAAAACGGCATTCCGATTGGTCTAATCGATTTTCGTTTTATCGTGTTTCTTTGATTGGCATTTGTTTATTTAGCGAGCTAAATGAACGGACGTGTAGCATGGTCACTGTTTTAGTCTATTCTGTATTCTCTGTACTCTATTTCCTGAGAAACTCACATCCCTATGTTCATTTCACATTCAAGAAAACATACTTTCAGTTAATTCACTTATAAAGCGACCCCATAAGTATAATTGATATTAGAAATTGCAACTAATAATACAATGATAAGGATAAGTAATAGTAGCATTCACAGCAACAAAATTAGCGTTAAAATTATTAATTTTGTTGCTGTGAACACTAGTATTGCTTGTCATAAAACAAACTTAAGTATTAACTGTAATTTCTAATCTTAATTACGAATTGGCTCGCTGTGAATTAAAAGTTTAGATTTTGGACACGTGTTTGTCCGTATACACGTTTAGAAGTGCAACAAAGAAAGTATAAAGGATTGTTCACAGCGAAACAATCAGTAATTAAGCTTAGAAATTATAAGTAATAATTCTAGTTTGTTGTATGACATACAAAGTTAACGTTCACAGCAACAAAATTTAACATAAATTGTGTTGCTTGGAATGTTAACATTGCTTGTCATAATACAAACTAGATTATTATTTGTAATTTTCTAAGTTTAATTACTATTTGTTTCGCTGTGAACAACCGCAACAAAATTTATCTTACATTGTGTTAATTTTGTTGCTTGGAATGCTAGCATTGCCTTGTCATAATACAAACTAGATTGTTATTTGTAATTTTCTAAGCTTAATTGCTGATTGTTTCGCTGTGAACAATCCTTAGTACAAGTTCTATTCGAAAATTAATGACGGGAGCGTCGTCTTAAGTGAAATTTATTATACAGTTGTCAAGATCATTCGACATTTCTACTAATCACCGAATAAGGGTGTAGTTTAATCTATAGTCAACCGTATTAATATAGGCATAGCATAGATATTTGGCCAAATTTCCTATAATATGGCTTTAATGTATGCCCATTGTTACATTTATAATACTCTTTATTTATTCGTAGAACTGACAAACGATCTTGACTACAATTATAAATGGGATGGTATATAATGTAGAATTACCAATTCCTAATAACTTTATTGACGAATCATCTACATATAACAAATATTTGTTTTTACTCATAATCAAAAACGTACATTTTATTTGTTTGGTTTGCAATTCATACTGTTTTGCTAGACTTTATATCAACAAATCCGTATTGCCGAAGTTCTTTTACAAGGTAAAGTAAAAACAAAAACAAATTGAACGTTTTGGTGAGGTTCACTTAAAAAATAAGCTGATCTGAAACCCAAATCGATTTTGCCTGCGGTAGGAAAGCATTAGACTATACCAATCTCAGCAGAGACACAATACAATTTACTCGTGAGACCGTATTGTAAAGTCTATTTTTGTTTTTCTCCTTTTCCAGTTTTTCTTTGTTTAAAAACAGAGGCAATCTGTGGAAGCACCTATAATTCTGAATTACTTGCTACAAAATTTGCAGAAACTTTAAATTGGACAACGTTTGGATTAAGGATGTATATTGTTATATCGTAGAGTATGTACGAATTATCAGGTTTAGCTCGACCTACGCCCACAAGTATTCAGTCGTGCGTCTGTAACACGATTGGACCAACAAATTTTCTTAGCAAATAATTCTTGTTTCATCACCCTGTGTAATATATTTATAACTCATATATTAGGATGTATGTATAGTTGGCCTCACGAGAACTCAAGGGATCGTCATAAAACAATAATCAATGGATAATTATAATATAATTATTTTAAAATATTACGGGTACGCATGCGCTGTAAATGGTGTGACAGACTTATTATGACATTTTTCATTTCATCCCTTTTACCTCAACTACATATAATTAAAATTATATATTTAGGTTATATTATACACAAAGCATTGACGTAATATAATAAATGGATATAGCGTAGAGAGAGAGACAGACGTTGACGTCAAACTTAGAAAAGTATAGGGCGTGTGGTGGTGGGGTTAAATAGGGTGAAACATTCGTAATTTGTTCACATGTATTATGATATGATGTTTAATCATTTATTTCAGCAAAATCAAGGGTTATAATTAAGTTTTCTTCAAATATCATTTATGGTTAAGTAAAACTTTCTACATAAAAAATAACACCAAATAGTCCAATGTAGGACATTAACATAAACATACTCATTTCGCTTATGATGGAATTCCCTATAGGGAACCAGTTAACATTTCTCTGGGTGATTTTCTATACTCAGATGGTAATGAAACTAACCAATTTATTCCGATTCGAATTAATTTTCTAGTGGTTTTGTAACAATTACATAAAATTTCTTTTACAAATATATTAGCCTCTGTCTAAGTACGTAGCCATAAAAAAATCAAATATAATTACAAGTTTGGTGTAACTCTCTCACTGGCCCTGTTTAGTTCTACACAAATACAATAATCAATAATCTAAATATTTCTTGGAAATAATAAAAAGTGATTTATAAGAGATCTTTATCCATTTGACATTTAAGATAGTAATACTTGTAGAGATTTTACTTATACGCAGGTATATAAAGACGTATTGTAAACACGAAAAATTTAGAGATTTGTTTTACTTATTTGAATAATAAACAAACGTAATTAAAAATATAGTTTTAAATTTTAACTCTATAATGTTATGCACTTTCTCAAAAGCAATTTTGAAAAAATACATATTCCACTTATTAAAATAAATAGAGTCAAAAATAAATTGCCAAATTACAGAATATAAATCAATTATAAAAGAAAATTAAAGCTTCTGTATCCATGCTATAAATGTTTTATAAAAATATAGCTGTATTCACAGTGAACTAATTGGTACTTAAGTTTACAAATTACAAATAATAATCCAGTTTGTATTATGACAAACAATGCTAGCATTCACAGCAAAAAAATTAAACAGTTAATTCTAAATTGCATTGTATATATATAATATAACAAACTGGAATTATTACTTGTAATTTCTTAGCTTAATTACTATTTTTGTTCGCTAAGAAGACACATTAATACTTTTTCATAAAATTTTAAAAATAACTCACTTGGAAATACACTAAATTGTACCGAGTGCAATTGTACTAAAGAACAGCGAACTTTCAACTGCTGTAGAGAGCCAGAAATGCATCTTTTATATACCGGAACAAGATTAACAATTATTTATACCTTGATAATGCCATTTGAGAACCCATTAAAAAGAAATCCATTAATTAAAAATTCGTATCATAGATACATAAAATTTAAAATGTGTACTAGTAATATTTGTAATGAAAACTTAGTATAAGAAAGAGGAGTACAGGACACTCCCGATCTTTATTTATTATGGTTTTGTGTCAACAGGAGCGGCTGTTATTGTCAGTATTACCGCGGCACGTTGCCATGGAAATGAAAGATGACATTGCCGGTAAACCGAGAGAGGCACAGTTCCACAAGATCTACATACAAAAGCATGAAAATGTCAGGTAAATGCCATAAAACCAAGACAAATCGAGACCTTTTCGATTATTTTATTCTGAATTAAATCAAATTGCTGACCTACTAATATTGAAAACTGGTTGTGATAATTATCTATTTGCAATCAAGAATATTGTTAGTGATATTTGATGCCAGTGTTTATTATGTTATAATGGACTTGCAAATTGTTTTATAAAACATTCCGGCACACAACATTTGAAATCTTTTGAATCGTGGTGAAAGGGACACATTTAAAATACGTTGATTCACAAGAACTGTTAATTACACATTAAACTCGTTCGCGAATGATGAAAAGATGGCTAATAATAAACATTAATAAGATTAAACAATATAACACGTATGGCATCGTTCATACTGCAAATTAGCAATTAATATAATGTAGAATTAAATTACAAGTTTTGTCTTTTTAGTTTAATTGTTAATTCTTTAGGTTGTTGCGTAACTGTCAAACTTGCCAATAGTATTTAGGTTAAGCTCGTTTATTTATGAGTATTTGTCATATTCAATTGGAATACTATGAAATATGGAAGTTTTTATTCAGCCGTTTGATTAATTGAAAATGTTTCTTCGACCGTATTGCAAAGTATTTCGGCTATCCCAGTCAATATTAACTGTTGTTTTGCTTTAGAATGTACAAGCAGGTTCTAACTTTTACACGAAACACCAAAATAAATTGAAATTGTTAATTTCGCAGAACTTTCGGGGTAATTAAAGTTTGAATAACAAACAGAAAGGCACACGTTCATCTATTATTAAGCAAAATGACATCTGAAGTAATTTAAATTACATTAGTGTTAAGAAACATCTGTGTAATTATATATACACCAAATTCTCGTATATGTAGTTACAAAGTTACAAAGCTTACAGTGATGACGCTATAAGTATGTTCGTATGTGCATAAGTACATCATCGTCTAATGCAAAGACATATACAAGATACAAACATACCATAATACTATCGGAACACAAACAACCGTACATGTCTATTGTAGTAAACAGCACTAATTGCACTATAAACACTGTTATCCGAAATACTATTTACATATGCTTGAACATACACACGGGTACACCGTCAAACATAAGTTTTCGAATTAGATCATTCTTAATTCTAAAGTTTCTTTGAAACTTGATCGGTAAATAAAATTAGGTTGGTTAGAAGTTCTCTTCGCATTACAGGGCCCCAAAATTCGGAGCTTCCCTTAATACTACCCTTAACAAGAAAAAGAAACATTCTAAGATATTTTATGTTCAGCAATTGTCTTAAAATTGTCAACCCGAAAGTATTTGCTCTTTTGCAGGAGAATTCTTTCTAATTGTGAGTTTTTTGCAGAAATAAAGTGATTTAAAAATGTAATCTCATACTGTAAAAATGTAATTTTATAATACATATTGTAATATAAGTCTATCTTAGTTTTTACTTGACAGTGTTGCACCCTGTGCGAGCTGAAAGCATTGATGCTTATACTTATGCTTGTTTATCATTGTGGTAAATAATGAAGATATTCTGTCTTTATAAATAATGTCAGTGAGTGTACGTGTGCTTGCGTGCCTTACGGGTCTCTGAACACTGTCATTACGGGGTAACACATCCTGAGGGCAGGACCTATTACAGCAGTTCAAAGGATACACGCAGCCTATTCCTTCACTCTCACTATCAACGTATACGAGTTAATTGCTGAGGTCTAAGGACAACATACGCGAAACTCGCATGCGTTATTTTAACGCAACGCTGCCTGTGTATCCAATAAGGTCCCTAATTATATTAATAACGATGGTGCTTTTCTTTTAATTATTCACCGATATAGACATTTGATTTGCCAAATAAGATATGTTGTTTTGGGTTAAAATACATTATATTCCATTGATCAGTGTTGTAAATAAAAAAATTCCCGTAAAACAGCTTTCGTTCCGTGGTCAAACACGAAAAGAAATGCACTAAATATTCATCATAAAAAATATAGTGATCTTAAAATCTTTAGTGCTAGCGTGAAGTTTACACCACACAGATTTAACTACGAATATCTCTGTTAATATAATAGCTATGAATTCCGTTATTAGGGCACTAATTAGACACTAAATATCTAAAGAAAATACAAAATAATATTTAAAAGTTTGGTGCTTGTGTGAAGTTGGCACCACATTGTTTAAGAAGTGCATATCTTCTTTAATATAATAGATAAGAAACTAATTCTTGTGGCACTAACAGGCACTAATTAAGCACTAAATATTAGGCTATAAGCTAGAATTATTGCCGCACTTGGGGCGCCAACTTCACGCACCTCAGTATCAACTAATATTATGATTTCAAAATGTACTTACACTTTATATTATCGTGATAAATGATAACAGCTTCAATTGTAAAATTGGAAGGTAGTTCACCGTACGAAGTACAGAAGAATTATAGCTTTCGGTCGTGTATCTGTAACATTATCATAAATGACAATATTAACAATGCATTGTAATGTTACGCACATTATAAATAATATTACAATAGTATCATATTATTCTTATAATATGTGGGTGTGTTTCCTTTATTACTTATAATTATTTAGTAATGTTACTATATAAATATTAAGCAACAAAGATACCTATATTTTATGTAGATAAAACGCGATTTTTATTTTAATGTGTCATAATATATTCAATAGATTTTATACTTCTGGAGTTACAGGGCCTTAAAAAATGGAGGCTCCCTAATGTTGTTGAACATATCAAAAAAATCTACATGATAATATGTTTTAACAAATTCCATTGGATTAATAAATTTATATTCAGTACATACAGTAGTACAATGTAATTAATTATGTTTCATTTAATTGAGTTTATTTAAGCTTTTAATAAAATTACGTCGAAAGAAGGTTTATTTTTTACACGAGTATATTATTTGTAATCGAATTATATACATGTAAATAATACTTGCATATGCAAGTCTAATTACATTAGAATCGCTGAGACAGCCGAGGTACGACATGAATTAAAAGAACTAAATGTATGACAATATAAACATTTATTTCATTTCAATTAATTTCGTTTTATAATATTTTCCACAGAACGTTAACTTTGATCCTGCTATATATTTATATACATTTTTGTTCGCTCAACTCAATATTATCGCGCGCAGACAATTTGCTTGTTCCATTTTTAGTACAAAATTAAATTAAAAATGTGTCAACCCAATGAACCATAAAATGCGAAAACTAATCAGACGTGTTATATTGTAAATAAGGAAACCAGTTACATTCCAAAAATGTGTGCTTTGTTTACAGCATCCTGTTTGCGGATATTTGCGGATTTACGAGCCTGTCCGCTCAGTGCACAGCTGAAGAATTAGTCCGGTTGCTCAACGAACTGTTCGCAAGGCAAGTACAAATATGTTATGTCCATGTTTTCCTATGTACCCAATAGATAGGCTGGTCAACCGGCCGATCCTTACTGTCTTTGAACCTCTAAAAGAGACTTATATATACATAAATATATATATAGATTTTCCGGTAAATGATACATTTAGTTGTAAAATATGTTTATAAAAATTTTAAATATTCATACATACATTAGTTGTTTTTGTAATTAGAACAAAATTTGTATATTTAAAAATAGCTCTTTTTCAATACACCAAACTGTATAAATGTTTATGTAGGTATGTATTTTCATATACGAGAATAAACTTATTCATTCATATTGTTGTAAAGTTCCATCGTTTAGATATATGTTGATTTAGGACTGATGAAATATCTCTGGTTCGAGTTTTATGAAAAGATTCTGCGTAATAGGACACCTTTTGTTATGCTAATAGAGGTTTGAATTGTATTTTATATTTGAAACGAATAGGATGTATAACATTGATACAGTATCAGTGGTCTTTGATATATTTTTGTATTAAAATATGATTTCCAATCCAAAACCTACCGTACCAACGGTTTTCGATTGATCAAACTGCAAGCTTATCTCATTTGTAAAATAATTTCACGCGACGTCGCCTATTTGGAATTAATATATTACCTTTGACGACCATCGTTTTACATAAAGTAACTGAATGACTCAACTCACTTCAGTACAAACTCAAAAAAAAAATCTTATAACTGACGTGATTTATACAATCTATTTCATTCTAGCGCATACAAAATACGTTGTATGTCGTGTATCGGAGAGTATATCTCCTGCACACAAGTATTGTACTGGTAACCCTGAGCGATTTTTTTGCAAATTGTTTGTGGTGCCGATATTTCATCTCAACTGTCTATATCACATAATAATAATATACAAAATTAATGTTTTGTAACATTTTACAATAAACAACCCAAATGGGACTATTATTTGTATTGTAATGTTATCCCGATTGTCCTCCCTTGTAGATTTGATAGACTAGCGTCTGAACACCACTGCCTCCGAATCAAGTTACTTGGCGACTGTTACTACTGTGTTTCCGGTGTACCGGAACCGCGACCTGACCATGCGCAGTGCTGCGTCGAGATGGGCTTAGATATGATTGATGCCATAGCGTAAGTGAAACCACACCATATAATTGTTTTGCGACGTTGAAACTTAATTAGGTAATTAAACGTTGAGCAAAAACAGTAAAAAAAAACGTTTATATGCGTAGGATATCTACATATTTTCTAGCATAGGTATCTACTTTTTTACTTACATGTTTTTAATCAAATTTTTGCCTGCTGAGAAAACAGCGTAAATTTAACAAGAGGAATGAAAAATTCAAAATTTTATTTTCTATGAAACGCAATTTTTACGTTATCTGGAAATACATTTTATGTGGTTACATTTCATCAAACACTAGTAGAAATGTAGTTTAACATTCAAAGGATCCGAAAGTTTATTCATATTGCACAAATTTTCAATACATTGGTTTACTATTCTTACTCTTGTTTTATTTGAGTTGAAAGTTTGTTCTTGCAATATATATATAATAATATAAATATAGGGTATTATTTGGTGGCAGCAGATAATAATATAAAAAATCTACAGTGCTCTACACTGTACGTTCTTGTACGTATAATCAAAAGTTAACTATTGGTATTTTGTGATATTTTTATAATATATTACAAAAATACTAAAATTGCATTCGCAGTGAGCCCATTACAAATTATGATTGAAAATTACTACCAATAATCCTGTTTGTTTTATGACAAGTTAAGCTAGCATTTAGAGTTACAAAATTATAGCATTAATTATATAATTTATTGCTGTGAACTTCAGCATTGTTTATCATAAAATAAACTGAATTGAGTTCCATCCACCAGCTAACGATTAGCAATTACAAATAATAATCAAATTTGTTAACAAACACAATAAGACAATATATTCATTAATTCTAAGTTTTGTTGCTGTGAACGCTAGCATTATTTGTTATAAATCAAACAAGATTATTATTTGTAATATTTAATCGTGGACAAGTCTGTCAAATAATTGGTACAACTCAATAAACGTATAGTTTCCAATCTCCTCAAATTAGACCACGAACATAATTCCCTTATAGAGCGATTAAACCCAAAATCTATTAGTTCCTGAAACTATATTCGCTTGTTCATGAATAATCTCTTAATTGAATATTCGCGTATTTTCACAGACTTGTACGTGAGGTAATGGCAGTGAATGTAAACATGCGTGTTGGTATCCATACGGGCCGGGTGCATTGTGGCGTGCTGGGTCTCAGAAAATGGCAGTTCGATGTCTGGTCGAACGACGTCACACTTGCCAACTACATGGAGAGTGGCGGTATACCCGGGTAAGTCACTCGCAGACATACAAACTACCAGGGAATAAGATACAACTGAAAGTTAGCAAAACGATCTATTTATTTTCGCATGGAACGTAACACCTTAAAATAGTCGTTGACGACGTAATATGTTTTGATTGGCTGTGTATAGTTCTCGAGGCAATTGACTCTTAGAACAACCAATCAAAATTTGTGACGTTATGTTATGTTAATTGGTAGTATAAATGTTTCCAAACGTGGAATATTCCAATATTTGAACATCGTTTGGGAAATATTATTTTTGTAAAAGCACGTATCATCTGTTTAAGGAATATGACAAATTATTATTCACATTTTGTTAATTATGCAATTGGATTTAAGCTAAATAACAATTTGCTATTTTGGATTTTCGATTCAATTCACTGATTATCATAGTACCATGATAATATTTGACAAAGCAATCAATTTTAATTATATGTTAAGTAATTATTTAGCTTTACAACGAGACTATTATTGTATATCCTGTTCTCTTTCTAGTAACGGTAAATATCTATTATTTCTGACATATTAAAAATCATTTCGTAAAGTGTGCCGTGCAGAATCATACAATATCTACAATAAGGTATATTTATAATATGAAATAATTTTTGTACAACGAAATTTTATTATTGCAGCTGTAAAATGGTAAATATTTTTTTATTTTTGGTATTTCCTATTTTATAGTTTCAATAATAAAATTACGTTGTAAAAAATATATATATATATTGTGTGGTTCTAGGCGGTACGTTTTTCGAAATTATTTATGTAATATTTAATGGATAGGTATAACCTGTTGCTAGACAGAGATCCAGATATACACAGGTGTATCATTTTTTATGGCTATCCTAAAATAACACACACACATATATACGTCACCTCGAAAATTGGCAATAATCTTTCAGTAAAATTCAAAACATATATTTCCGTTTAAATCTCGATTTATAATTATTTTCATAATTTCAATACTTTATTTTACACTTTGCTAAAAAAATAATAGAAATACACTTAAGAATTATTCATTTAAAGAATAGGGCCATATAAGAGTACTAAAATTGCTTATTGGGCCGGATTAAAAAGATATTATTCACTAAGATTAAAATTACTTTAGAGATTTAAACTATAAAAATTGCAATATATAACGGTCAATTTTATATTTAATTTATTTAGCAACTAAAGTAAAACACAAAATAACAAGCAATCATTTTTTCCATTAGAAAATTGACTCTGAAGGTCGAGTGCCATTCACGCGACTGAAGCGATTTGGGTCGCGCGACCCAAGTTGCTTCAGTCGCTATTCAAATAACAATAATACTTATATATTTGAATTCGCCACCGGCATTTAAATAGGGCTAATAAGAACTATTGTTTCTTTGTTGCCAGAACTTTATCAATATCGGTTGTTCTAAACTTATAAAAAGCAATAAAAATGGTTATAAATTATATTTGGATGTGTTTTATATGTGACATACATAAGCAATATTATTAAATGCATTCGCGAACTCTGATATTATTACCCATAGAATTATTGTTCCATTGTCATTTTACATGCTTTTAAATGTATCTACATAAAATGTATAATAATTCTACGAATGGATGCATTGCTGAATAAGCACATAAACAGTTATTTGTGAAATTGCGTAGCAAAATTTATAATGATTTCTAGAAATTCTAATCGAAAGATGAATAGATTGTATATTCATCTTTTTATATAGTTTTGCTTTATTTGCCCCCGGGAACACGTGCGGTATGATCATTGTACTGCGTACTGTACTACCTAATTAGTGTACATATAGCAATAAATGGCAAGCTTAGGTACAGGCACCTAGGCCGTCAGCTCACCTTTACATGCGTTGCGATCAGAAGACGACTATACAAAATCTTTCTGTATTTCTTTTTTTATTATTATTCGAGAATACTACATACAACCTTCTGCTCTTCTGTACTTTGTACATTTGGTTTTCCAAAAGGATAATTTACGCTAATTTATTTTACTACCCGTTCTGTATTGTGTGATGTTACATGTAAATAAACATTATACTATATTCGTAAACGGGGTAAAGTAAACATTTGAACATAGCGTGAAAGGGAACCATCAAAAATATTTCACTTGGCCACAAAAATGCTTTAGGATTGGCGCAATTTTTTTCATATTAATGGTGCAATTCTGACCAATCTTTAACAATTTTTTAAATATTTCAATGCACAAATCATACATTAAATTTAGAATATAATGAAACATAATACTTGTTTTATCCAAGAATTATATACTTACAGTTGTAGAATCGCTGTAACTAGCAAGATAGGTTAACCCGTGGGCACCAGTGCCCATATCATATACAGAATATAATTCAATCCTCACCGATCCATCTGTTCGACGTTCCAAAATTTGAACCCTGTTTGGGAAATATGGTTTTAGCGCTGGGTCATTTATTGAACGAATATGTCAAATTATTATTTGCATTTTGTTAATTGTGCAATTGGATTTAAGCAAAATACAATTTGCTAATTTGGCATTTCGATTAAATTCACTTGTTATTATAATACCACAATAAAATGTGATCAATAACAATAAAGCAACAAATTTTAATTATATGTTCAGTAATTATTTTGCTTTACATTAAATGTATCAATTTTTATATATATATATCCTAAATTAACCAATTGTTTCATTAATATGTTTTCCAATTTAATTTAATTTATAATTATTGAATGGTAATTAATTGTTTGTTTTAATAGGAGAGTCCACATTACGAAAGAGACATTAGAGTATTTGGATGGCGATTACGAGGTGGAACCGGGCAACGGTGGTGATCGAAATTCGTATCTGAAGGATCATAATATTGATACGTACCTTATTGTTCCCAGCAGCACATATCGAGCAGCAAGTGTAAGAGTTGTATTTATTTTAGCTAAATTATACATTCTTTTAGGGGCTGGTTCTTGTCACGTATATATATGTATAGTATATAGCGCTCAGTCGTATTATATAATTTAAGAGAATTAATTTTTAAATAGATAAATTATATGCTTATTTTAGCAAAAATGTATTTTGATATATAAACATATTGCGCTCAGACCTATTATATAATTTAAGCGAATTAATTTTTAAATTGTTAAATTATAAATGAATGAAACGGCAGCGTAGCTGGACCCATTTTTGTTTTTTGAATTGGGCTTCAGTCGATCTTCTTATACTTCCACTATATAATATAATATTGCTTTATTGTCTTTAAATTTCATTTTACAATTTCCATGAAACAATATCGATATGTATGGTAGCTAGGGAAACGTAAATGTGACATTGGTATATTCAAAAGCGATTTTTCAGTAATAGGTACATTTTTCAAAAGAACTTTTCAAACAAAAGTTGCTATCAATTTAAATATCTTTAACTTTTATAAATTCACTTTTATTCTAACTCGTATTGTTTTCGAGATATGCAAAAATAACACAAGTAAAACGTTACTGGTTAAAATATAATTTTCAAAAATAGGAGCTTTTGTTTTCAGGACTATAAAAATCATATATTTATGTTTAATGGCTATTCAGCGTTCACAGACAGACAGACAAACACACACCCACACACAAATGTCAATGGGAAAGTAGTCAGATACTGAATGAAAATCGAACATGTCGCTGTTTCTTTTCTTTCGGAAATTCTATTCACGTACATTTATTTAATTATTTTTGTTCTCGACAGACGAAAAAGCCGCCACAGAGCTTTTCTATGAACGGCACCGTATCAAAAGAAATGCGTGTAATGGGACATGGATCACAGCATGGCAAGCATTCTTCCAAGTAAGATTAAACTTTTATTTATCACAGAACAAGACTAACAAAACAAAAGACAAAGGAACAATATCAGCAGTGCCCAATGAATATATATATATATATATAAATTTTGTTATCATAAATGGAATTAAATATTAAGATAGTCGTTCACTGTTCACTTGTCATCTCACAGATCTTGGGGAATCACACATTATGAAACACTTTAGAAATAAGGAAAATATCAAATATCATTTCCTCGTACCTTCGCTATATCTTTATTTGTGTTTGGGCTATGCTATCTCAATTATGTCGTTCTCCTCTTTCTATATACTTTTTATACTGTGTGCTCTTTTTTTATTTTTGTCTTTGTTTGTTTTCTGTCTGTTATTTATTTTACTCACCACTTGCGCACAATTGGGTAAAAACGAGCAGATCCTGTTTAAATTTCTCGTCCAGGCTTGGCTTTGGTGAAACTTTAGAAGACAAGAATCCCGAAGATGAAGTCAACGACTATCTAATGCGTGCCATTGATGCCAGAAGTATAGATCGACTTAGAAGTGAACATTGCAAACCGTTTTTACTTACGTTCCGCAATTCTAACATCGAAAGCAAGGTAATTAAGACCATTGAATTTTTATATATTAATTTATTAATAAATAGAATAGAAAAACGTCTGAATTCGTTCTTATAAAGTTTCGTTCGTATGAACATGATGTGATGAAAACCTTTCTGCTTTAGACTATACCCTATTCTTTTTTACATTTTGCGTATATCCGGTACATAGTACTAAATTATTTAAAGATACTTCAAATATTATAACTGAAAAGTCTTAATACGCAGCGAAAATTTATTTGTTTCTCTACTACCCTACAAAGATATGCTTTTAGCTGAATCTTAAGCGAATATAGCAAACACGAACTGAAGTTGTTGTTTTTGTAACAGAATTAATATTTAAAAATGCTGTCACCTTTGCTGCGTTGCAGTGCAGGAAAATAGAGTGCTAGTTTATTCTGTTTGACATGTACTATACATGAATAGCTATTTAATATTTTAATATTTTCTTTTCTGTCAACTTCCTGGTTGCAGTATACGAAGGAAAGGGATAGAATGCTGAATTTATATTTCATCTCGTCTGTCTTTTGTTTTCTTGCAATTTTCGCTATTCAAATCATCGCATTTGCACCGTGAGTACACATTTTATTTAAAGATGAATACAAGAAGAAACGTAAATGACAACATTTGAGGTCACAAATTTGGTCTTATTGGCGAGCAATTGAGTGACGATTAACAACCAAGTATATGAGTTATATATATATATATATATATATATATATATATATAATTGAATTTAGGGCGACGAAACAAGAACTTCTTTTTGAGGATAATTTTTTATCCAATAATAATAAAGACACACCACCAAAAATTTGATATAATTTTGCTTAATTCTATAGCAAAATAAATTACTTTTCGAATCGTAAATAGTACCGACAACATTTGTCCACGTTTCTTCATGTAAAACTCGACGATATACTTTATGTCTTTTGGTTTTAACTTCATTTTATATTATATAGAAATATGATGGTTATATACTGTGCGATCCCTGCAGCTCTAATAATAATTTTTATCAGTGGACTTGTTTCAACCGAGAATTGTAAAGTAAGTTATATTTCATATTTATTTAATATTTTTTATTGTTGATATGATAATTGTCATATTTCTATTTAGAAATCTAGTATAAAACTCCGAGCAATCTCAAGATTGGTTCATCAAAACCGAAATATGGCACAGTCTTTGGCGTTTGTGGTTATAACGTGTATTTACACGATGTCATTAATTCCAGTGGTTTGTGTTTGAATTGTGTGTAACCATCCTGTTTAAATATTAATTTTAAGCTTTGTGGTTTAGTTATCATTGGAGGATGAAACGCGGTGTCTCAATAATACATTATACAATAGAAACAGAAGCTTGGAATATATGGAAAATTCGCATTATGACAAGAACTCGTGTAGGCCTACCATTATTTCGGATGTAAGTTATATTTTCAAAGTTTTCCTCCCTAATTATTATTAATATTAGGTTAACCCGTGGGCACTATGTACTCACAGAATACAATCCACTCCTCATCGATCTATTTATGTATCTAGCTTTCTATTCGGAACGCTATGCAAATCAAACTAACATACACAACACTTGAAATAAATGTATACTTTGTAAACAAACGTTTAATTTTTGACATTGTATCTTTTTAAAAATCCGATATATTTTGTATTTGAATAGATTATTCAACGCAAAATTCTTATAACTTCATTCGCTATAAATATTTTATTCGCCGTGGAGGAGTTATATTTTGAATTTAACTCCATAGTACGTAGTACAATATTTCAAAATTTTATAACGGCTTTGACGATTTTCACAGTGATTCGAGCCGCTGTAAAAATGATCTAGCCCAGCCACTGATATAACCATGGAAACATATATAAACAAAATGTTCCGGACACATTTAAACATTTACACACATACTTCTAGGCGTTTATATAATTATATATAATTGTTGTTTAGTCTAGCAGTCATTCTGATTCCATTATTAATTACAGCTTAGAGTCTGACAGAAAATCGTTAGTTATTCATAAGCAAAAGTTTGCAGATATAATTTTTTGTCTCAAGTGACACTATAGTTTAAACGTTAACACTGCAGTTGACATTCTAACACACATTGGAATGACAAGCAGTCAACACGATTTTCATTTCAACATTAATATAGAATTGTCTCCTACCAAGTCTTGCATGAAATTAGTCTTTGTTCTAATCTTAATTAACAATATTCCAGCATGTAAATATCATCACTTTAAAGAATAAGTATACAAGCACCAATGCCTACATCACGTCGTAAAGACCCGTATAGATACAGTGGATTCAATTTTGTTTATGTAGTTAACATTTTCTAATTAATGAAGTGATAATATGATGAAAAAAATTATGTGCTTACGAGTATTAAACAATGATTGCTTTTTTTTTGCAGTATCTCTTATTACTTATAATGATATCAATGATATCCTGCGCCGTATACCAGATACTCATCTCGATGCTGAAGATGGCCATTTTTGTTTGCGCTTTTGCAACATACCTCAGTATATCTGTGATTTATCAAAATTTAACGGACAAAATACTCAATAATTTTTCAGAGTAAGAATAAAGAACCCCATTTGGAAATCGTGTTATTAATTTCAAATATTTGTAATGTTTAGGCTCGGTCATTCAGATACACTCTCAGCCAAATATATAAATATAGTTATTTTAGTTGGTTTCGTCACAGCTCTTTTAATTCATAGTCAACAAACTGAAGCAACATACAGATTAGATTTCGTTTGGAAATTACAGGCGACAGGTAACAATTCTCAAAGAATTTCTATCTATTTTTATAAAATAATAATTTTTTATTATAAATAGATGAAAAAGAAGAGATGGAACACTTAGAAGCGTATAATCGGAAGCTTCTAGCAAATATTCTTCCGGTGCACGTCGCCGAGCATTTTCTGTGCAGCGATAAAAATGGAGACGTAAGTCAAAATACACTGAATCCTAGTGATTATTTTACTTAAACAATTAATTATATAAATAATTTATAATCCTTTCTTCCGTCTGTGTAGGAATTGTATCATGAGCAGTGTGATTCAGTATGTATTATATTCGCATCAATACCGAATTTCTCGGAATTCTACGTTGAATTGGAAGGAAATAATGAAGGTGTTGAATGTCTACGACTGTTGAATGAAATAATCGCCGATTTCGATGAAATCCTCGCCGAAGATCAATCGAAAAAATCAAGTCTACAGGTGCTACATACATGGCTGCTTCCGGTAAGTACAAAGAGACTCTGCGTTATTAATATATCACGAAATGTTTGCTGGGTAAACGAGAGCAACAGTAAATATCCATTAATTTCTGGATATTAGGATTTATTTATTTAATATGTGCCATGATTTTTCTACAACGAAATTAAATTATTGTTGCTGTTAAATGGAACATACAATTTACTATTCTGCAGCTACAATAAAAATATTCGTTGTTAGAGAAACGCAGAAATATAAGCAGGTTACCTCTTCTGGCAGATTCTATTCTATGAGACTATTTTATTGAATATTATAGGAAATGCAATGTGGAAGTAATTAGGAAAGCAATCAATGGGTTATAATTTTTTTATTACGCTCTACGTTGCAACAAAGCAGTCTTCTTCAGGAGTATTAGGTTTCGGTTTTAGTGTCATAATATTTAATTAAATGGATCGTCAAAAAATAATAAATGAATACATAAATAAATTAATTATAGTCAAACAATTTTTTATATAAATTAGTTCACCTACAAACAAAATGATAATAGGCGTGTTTCTTCGCTTTATTATCATGATTTTCTAAATCGTGATTCCCTGATCGTGGTTAGATTGAATCATGATTAAATATAATACTCAAAGAAACATCGCGATTGAATCATGATTCGAGCGTACGTTTTCTAAACGTAAAATTGAAGTACTGTTAGTTATTAACTCCAAATACATCTTTAATTTGAACTTCAGGGTGAAAAATACCTCTAAATATAAATAGTTAAACATGGATGATGCTCAAGTAGAAAAAATACATTTTATATAGGCGTGTTTCTTCGCCAGTTTTGTGATTCAATCCAAGTAATTATAGAAATAATATGATTCGCAAGGGGAAGGGGACTGTCAGTTTCTGATCACAAAATGGAAGAGTAGGGATAACTAATAACGAACGAAGAAACGTGATTCTCATAATCATGATTACTTTGATCAGAGTTCGAAGAAACACGCCTATTGTCGCAACGTAGAGCGTAATAAAAAATTGACTGCGCTTTCCAAAATACTTCCACATCGCATTTATTACTCCATTAAATTATAGAAAATATTTTTTAACATATTTAAACAAGCATTTGGCCTGGCTTTTGCAAAATTGTTGCGAAACATAGATTTAAAATATATAAATGAAGTAGAGTCACCCAAGTGGAGCCAAATGTTTTATTTTATTCAAACTGGATTTTTAAAAACAAAAGCCTATAATATATTGAGCTTTTTAAAACAATGTACTGCTATAAATTACCATTTTCACCAATCCTCTATAATACTCTAGTATAATATCTCACAAAATTCGAATGAATTCAAAACTAGGCTAATCCAGTGTAATTTACGTTCAACTGGAGTTTATACATTTCGCAATATATATGAATAGTAAATTCGATTAATATAAATATGATAAACGTAGACATATGCAAATATGGTAATTACTAGGAAGTCAGATTAATTTTGTTTGTGCAATAAAAATTGTACTTGAAAATACGATCAGGTATTTTTTAATGGCCATGGAGGCGGATATTGTCTTATGTCGATCTCTGAACTTTAAACAATTTTTACAATACAAATATTGTTCGATGTTGTCAAAGTTTGAAAATGTCGTCAACTTTAATTATATAAGAAAAGATACAGTTTTGTGTTGATGTATAGGTTTGACACAAAGCACATGCGATCAAAAGGGCTTCAGGCATGTTTCGGCAATGGCCGATTATGCGTTACGAATTCGTGAGCAACTGGCAGTTGTAAACGAGCACTCATTTAACAACTTCCGCATCCGAATCGGCATTAATATTGGCCCGGTGGTTGCTGGCGTAATCGGTGCGAGAAAACCCCAGTACGATATATGGGGCAATGCGGTAAACGTGGCAAGCCGCATGGATTCAACGGGAGTTCTCGATAAAATTCAGGTATTTATAAAAAAAAAAGTATTATATTACTGCAATTTCTCTCATTGTATTATATATATTAATCGCGAATATTTGAGACATTAATCAGTGCTTATGTGACCTGAGCATTTAATAAAAGCATAAATACGACCATTTTACATAATACGTACAGTAGAAACTCGATTATCCGTCAGGGGTCGAGACCGCGGCTGGGACGAATATTCGAATAAACGGATAACAGAGATGGTCAAAACGTGTATTTCCGTTAAAATCTCGAGTTTGAAATTTTACATGATTACAATTGTACTTCCTTTTTGACACGGTTTAAGAAAGTAAGAACAACAATGGCAGTAACAGAGACTGATAATTAAATTTCTGCTGTATTGTTAATTTTATTATTGATAGTAAAATGCAAAAAAATATTTGTGTAATTAGGTAACTCAGGAAGTGTACCAAATCCTTCACGCCCGTGGTTACCCGCTAACCTGCCGGGGTACAATTGAAGTAAAGGGTAAAGGTAATATGGTCACATATTTCCTGAATGGTTTTGCCAACAAACCACCAATGAACATAACTATAAATCCGCTTGGCAACGGTAATTTGCCAGCAACCGGAACCGGTCCGTCAAGTGCTAACGCCAGTATTGCCAACACACCAATATCCGAAGAAAAAGTGATAATAGCATCTAGTCAGATAGCACTTGAAACGATCAGTGAGAAAAATTAAACAAAACAAGTTAGCATTAAGAATATTTTTGTTAAATCAAAAGAAAATATTGATAATGTGTATACTTTGTTATTTACGTATTTTTATATGTTTAAGTTCATTTTGTTATTTATGATGAAATATAAGTTTACGAAGTTTTTTGTACATAATTACTGTATATTAAATGTTATTTGTATATAATTCAATTGTTTTGGTAGTTTATTATTTTAATGTGCTGTTTCGTATAAATTTGTGTAGAATAAAACAACAAATGTGATTTTAGTATTTTATTTACGGAACGGTGAGGTTTAAAGCATTAGTGTAGTGTAGCTAATGTTTCCAACTATTAGGCGCAATGTGTGTAGTTTTAGATATTATAAAATACTAATTTTGTGAAAACCCGTAAACGGTGATTAGATTGATAGGGCAATTTGGACAATCTAGTTTAATACAGTTTCAATATTAATTATATTTTGGTTATTCTGTAAAATAATGAGTTATATCAAAAAAAAAAATTCTTATCTTTTCACTCTGTATTTATAATAATACTTTATTTTGTTTTAAATTCACCCTTAGGTAGCTATAACATTTCGAGAGTAAATTCTTCAGGGCACCTTTGTCTAGTTTTAGATTTGGGTGCTTCCCCGACCTGTAAAGTCAATTCCATTAACATTTTTTTTTCTGATTTATTCTAATAACTCCTATGATTTTACAGAAAAGCTAGAGTGGCCTTCACTTGATTTTTTATCTTTACACTATCTGTATTTGCAGTATTTTGTTATAAATTCATCTTACATTTACTGTGAAATCAATATGTTTTATAACTAGACGTAAATATAAAATAATCAGTTCCAAAGGCAATTTTTCAACTTTTATAAGAATCACATTTCGAGAAGTGTATTTCCGTTAAAATTTCGACTTCTAACATTTTCATGATTACAGTACTTCCTTTTAGATTTCGTCCAAGAAAGGAATAAGAAATATAATTAATATTGATTATCGGGATTCGTCTTAATAAAGAACATATTTTAACTCAAAAATGAATCGCAAAATCGATCAATGTCATACCATGCCTATCAATCTAACCTCAGTGTACTTTTTTAAAATTATTTATTAACATTTCAATTTAATTCTTCATAAAATTATTAATATTTGCATCATACAATGAAATATACGAATAAAATACGTTTTATATGATATATTCATAAATATAACAAGAATTAATAAATTTAGAAAAATGTAAATACTAATTGTGAATATTTGTAAAATTGTTCTTTGGTATATGTAGCTTCATTTCTTCTAATCGCTGAATACTAGAGTTTTTTTCTAAGGGCTGCACCAAAATTTAATTATTTGCAAACCCACAAATATGATATTGCCAGGTCTGCGCCTAGCGGGTATGCAACCCACTGGGGAAGTTGCCGTATTACAGATACATTTTTTAAATGCACTGTAGTTGGGTAACCAACTACCCTAGATATAGAAAAGTACCAGCACCCAATATTTGACAAAAAAAGCATTGCGTTGTACTAACATTGAGATAACATTTATTATATTAATAAAATATATACTTACACTGCTAACATTTTCTATACATTTATACCATTTTTAGTTGACGGTCGAGTTTTCAAAATAGATATTTTTAATTCTTATATATATATATAACGTATAAGAGAGTATATTTTATAAATATTTGGCTACAGTTATAACAACGCAAAATTTCATTCAACAACATATTTACTAAATTATATTATGTCAATCTAAATTTGTCGTGGAACGTACAGCCTCCTGACCTGCACAAGTTTAAAATTAAATCGATTACGAACAAAACGTATACATTCTCAACTGCCGAAGAAAATGGTGTAAATACTCAGGAAAAGATGCAAAGAATTAAAAAATTACGCGGCATTGTCGTACAGTGAACTGGATTTTATCCAGCAAATAATTTACTATTTTTGAGTATTTGTTCCAAAGTTTATTTTTATAAAATATTTAATAGTATTTAATAATATTTTAAATATTGTTCTTATTAGTTACGCATTTCCATCGCTAGATCATTATCCAATATTTCCATTCATACAAAACAACTATTTGGCATATTTTTGGCTAAAATTGTGATGTTGTATTCTAGAATATATCTTAATGGCGCCAAAAGACAATTGTATTAATACGAAATATCTTAACTATATTTTAACTAAATAAATTGTTAACTCAATGTCAGTGCATATCTTTCTGTATCGTTACTAACTGTCTTTACCAAATAACAATATAAATTAGAGTGTTTAGTGGATGAGAGAAATAAGCAAATTGAATTTTAATACTGTGTATTTTATGAAATACTTTGTGCAAAGTATTTAATAAAATACACATTATTAAAATTCAATTTGCTTATTTCTCTCATCCACTATACATATTATTGATATGGAGTCATTAATTATTAATAAATAAGAGTTTTATATAATAAATAAACCAACGAGGAAAAGTCAATTCCATATTTAATAACTATACCAACTTGATACGTAAGCAACATTGTTCATTAATTATTTATTATCTTATGACAATCTGTACATGTTATCAACCGACCTTGTCCTATTGTATTTTAATAACAATCACGTCTGATTATAATTCCTAGCAACAATTGCGTTCCAAAAAGAAACAATTTTAAATCTATAAAAATACTTCTAAGTCAATATTAAAATTATAAGTAATACAAAAATGCTAATGCTCGATTTCAAAATCACAGCATTTGTGAGTAATAACAATTAAATTGTTGTATCAAAGTAATTAACGCTCGTTTCTATTGTGTTATAAAAGAATGTATTTAATGTTTTATAACAATAAATAAAACTAGTTTGAGATATGACAGTTTTTAGCTAGAACATCTGCGATTTTGAAGGTCGTGCACGTATTGTATAGTTTACGACATCTCTATTTATATATTGATTTCGGTCTCCCTACGTAATAGAAAACTGTCAAACCCTGCTGATTGTTTGAGCCAGTTGTATGTAAATTATTACATTTCTTAAATCTTGTCACGAAATTAATTTTAAATAACCGTATTAGCGGTTTATATAATTATTCAGTTTTTTCTTTTAATTATTTGATCTTATAAAATTTGAGAACTAAATAACATGTGGCGCTTTAAAATCCTCATAGGTTAATGTTAGTTTGACTTATCCACTATCAGCTGTGTTTGTCAGTCTAATGCGTCGGTGACCGAAGGGTATACAGCTTGACCAAGTTAACTTTGCATGTGAAATGGGTAAAAATAGCTGATGGCATTTACCGAATACATGCATATTTATATTTGTCAAGTTGTATTTTAATTACTTTTGCCATATATGATACTCGAAACTTCTATTGTATATATAAAATTTTAAATATGAAATTATTGGTCAGCTGTACATACGGGACCATTATATATATAAACCAGATAATTTTGGGTCTTCAATTAAATATATAAAGGGTAATATACCTGTTTTAATCATAAAAATGTGTTGTATGCGATTTTAAAGGCCTAATATTTTTTTAAAATGAATTTCTATTTTCATATCCTTAAATAATTATAGACTTTCTGAAGAGTTAAATAAATATGTGAGTTAATAGCCATAACTAGGCATATATGCCATAATATATCTCCATTTTTTATTAAGTTCGATCAACTTAATTTACAAATATGTATTTTTCAAAATTATCAATATGTTATAACTTATCTCTACCATCAGAAATTAATTTATATAATTAGATTAGCTTATGTAAACCAATTTCTACCTTTATTAAAAGCGGTATTTGGTACACAGTATATTCTACTAATGAAGCTATTCACGTCATTAATTTTCGAATAAATAGCCAACTTATATTATTCTTTCTTTGTTGTACACATTGATAGATACGTATACGGGCAGAAACATGTGTCTGCTGTCTGATTTCTACATTTTTATCAATTTGTAGTTATGACGTGAACAGTTTCATAAGTGGTATGTACTGTTCATTGATAAAAATAAGAATTTTACGTTCAAAATTGTTTTTGATTGACAATTTTATTTTCTATGAAATTAACTTATTTTTAGCTCGTCGTACAATAGTACAAGGCGGCTACAGTGTTTCGTTGTGTGTCTGTAGTATTACCAGATCAGAACATTTCGTTCTGAACCCAAAAATATATAACTTAGATGTATATGTATTTAGTATACACATAATATGAATGACCAAAAATTGTCAGTCATAGTTTAAATTTAATTGTCTTTATAATTTAGAGCCCTCCTTAATACTGGCCTTAGATAATTTTAAAAATACCAAATATATACACAACAAATGCTAAAATATTTTATTTCTATAAACATTTTTCAAATTTTGAACCCAAAGGCTATAAAAAAATAATTAAAAATAATAATTATTATGTTTTAAATAAGCATTTTTATAACCATAACGTTTCTCTTTAGATTGTAAATCCACAGTCTTGAAAAAATTATGATAAATAAAAGTATTGAAATGTAAAATTTTGCAAGTTTGTCCATCAATCAAAAACAATTGCATTCATTATTGTTATTTCCTCCTGAATTAGTGGTTATAAATAAATTTTCTTCCTTAAAAACTTCAGTGTATTTACATAAATTAAAATATTTTAAATTCCACCAAATAAATTATATAGTGAGCTGAAGGCATACTTATGCTTGTTTCTTTTCATTAGTAGTTATTTATGACTCTTAGATTTTTTATTATGTCTACAGGTGCATCTAGTTATGGCTATTTTATTAAAACAATTATCTTTGAATAAATGATGAAATTTATCTATACCGAATCTTGCTATTTATAAATATTTATTATGAATATAACTTCAAAATGATTATCATGTCGTAAATGTAATAATCTCTGTAGTATCTAAGTATTTATATAATTTTATATTCGTTAAATTGTTTAGGCACGTGTGAACATTATGTACGAATTAAATCTTACTTAAGTTACTAAGAAATAAATCTGTCTTACAATAAAACTCAAATCAAATTTAGTAGAAATTCTCATCTTGTTACGTAAGAAAAATAAATTTATATATTATGCATATTTCTAAAAGTATATTAGAAATAATGTCAAATGGATTGTGATAAGACATTATAAATTCTGTATTTTGCTGTTGTATAATGTAAATAAAATAATTATACACAATGCATTAGTTCCTTAAAATTATTTGCACTAGTATTTACAATATGCAAATAGTAAATAGCGCTCAAATTTCACCCCACCAACTCGAAATCGTATTTACACTCAGCAAATTTTACGCATCGTCAAGTGATTAGATTGGTAGACCAGACTAGTTTTACCTGCTTATTTATAAATGATAAATAAACACTAATTGTTTCATAATTACAGCTATTACTATTCATTTATAAAAAAATACGTATTCAAATAAGTTATGTTCAGTGATAATTCTAAATATTTACTTATAAACTATTTGGTAAGACGTTGCGTAGTTTATCAAAAATTCATATAAAAATATAAGATACTAGAGTGGAAATGACCTTTTGATAATAACTAATCATGCGTATATTTATCTAAAATTATTCGGGTTTCAATCTAGACAATATTGACTTTAAATATATTTTATGATCAATTCGTACTGTAATCATGCAAATTCGAAGGTTATTTCGCATTGATTGTTTAAATTGAAAGTTTTAAATGATCTAAGAACCTAAACGATCTTGCCAAACTATCATGTGTATCTTAACCTATAAGTTATAATGAACACAAAAACATATTTGTTTTCATTTAATATAAAATACCAATAATTAATAATGTGATGAATACAATAAATATGTAATGACTCATTTTAGTTATTGAAATTATCGTTTAATACAAATTATTAAATAAATTGTGAAAATGATGAACGAATCAGATTTCGACAAATCCGTAAGTATATAAACTGCTTTTATTGTTTAATTTAAGTCAATAATCGATAGTAAATTGTTTATTTGCATTAATAATTTTTGGTCTAGTATATATACATCTGCTTATATATATAAGCAAATGTAGTTTACAATTTGGAGTATGTGGCGCCATCTTGTTTAAAATATAATAAGTATATTAGAGCGCGCCAAATGTATCAAATTTGAATTCATTTACAGTTCCAACCATCACGAAGACACAAAATCATGTATTATTTACGGTTTATAACGGTTGAACCAACCATGTTTCTGTATATGATGGCTTTTATGTTAACTACTGTTATTGAACAAGCGTTTTTTGTAAATAAAGCATGTTTGGTTAATCATGGTTATAATTCAACAATCTGTGATAATATTAATAAAAAAGAAAATAAGGAATATCATGAAAAAGTGCAGGTATTTAAAATAAATTATATATATGTACCATTTATGCAAATAAAAAAAAATATTAACGTTTATGTTTTCCTAATTAGTATAAAACTGATATTGTTTCATAACAATTGCGCGAGTTTAAAACACAATAAATTCGTATTATATATGTAGTGAAAATTAAGTATAAGAAAGTAGAGTGAAGGCCACTCAATTTTTTTTTAATAATAATTTATTAAATAATCTTTTTTTTTTTATAATTTAAGAAATTAATTTTATGAAAATTCAACTGTATTACAATTAATTTGAATTCAACTGTAATAGAAATTAATTTTATAAAAATTCAACTATATTAGAATTAATTTGAATTAAATTTAATTCAACTGTTTTACAATTAACCCTTCGAGATTGGTTGGTTTTTACTTTCTTTTATAGAGTAATAAGTAAGTATTGTAATCATGAAAAATTTCGAACTCGAGATTTCAACGGATATACACGTTTTAACCTTCCCTGAATCGAATGTGACTATTTTCGGAATGACGTCTGTGTGCCTGTATGTGTGTGTGTGTCTGTGAACGCTCTAGAGCCAAAACTGTCGAACGAAAAATTATGAAACTTCAAACTTAAGCCTTGTATATGCCCTAGATGTACATCTACTATTTTTGAAAAGAATATTCAAACCGTGCATGTTTACTCTATACATTTTTTGTTCTATCTCCAATATCACTAGAACGGCTACACTTACAGCAAATATAGTTAGGTTCATAATGAAAGATATTAATATTTCGCACAACTTTTGTTTGAAACATTTCTTCAAAAAATGTACCAGTTGCGAGAAAAATGCTACGAAACATTATAAATATGTTGTTTACGTTGCCATGGATTCGCATGTAGCGTAATAAAATCGGATCATCTGTTTTTTTGTCAGGAAAACAAAAGACTCTATTAGATAAATGACATTTCAGGATATTTCTGTAGAGTATTGGTTAGCTTGACTGCTTGTTTTGGTTATATATATATGTAGTGAAAGGTGTGTAAAAGAAAATCGAGTGCAGGCCACTCCAGATATTTTTTTTATTCTAGTACTATTTGAGAGTCTACATGTAAATTTTTAGCTAAAAATATTAAAAATTGACAATTTTACACCATGTTTTGTAAAGTACTATTTTTTTTTAAGTTTTTTTTTTTATGATTTTTTAAAGTATCTTAAACAGTTTAAAGATACTCCTAATCCACAAAAATGTATTTAGTATACTTGAAAGTATCCCCCTGTAGATTGGTAAGTCAATATCTTCAGGAAAACTGGAGTTATGCATTCTGAAAGTTTGAACAGGGTCAAATTGACCCAGTTCGTACTTCATGATACAATAGGGGTGTTCTCGAAGGGTTAATTTGAATTAAATTTAATTCAACTGTATTAAAAATTAATTTGAATTAAATTTAATTATTTTATTTTTATGAAGGTAACTGTATCTGAATTTCATCAATGGAATGATATTGCTGGTCATATTATACCAATAATGCTAGCGTTTTTTATGGGTGCCTGGTCGGATAGACGCGGTAGAAAATTACCATTGTTATTAGGCATTTTAGGGAAATTTTATTACTCATCTATGGTTATTGTAAATGCATTAAATGGTATTTATTCTCAATATAAATTATATTAGAGACAGAATAAATATTTATTCCTTTTCCGCATTTAGCTTCATGGCCTGTAGAATATATTATTTACACTGCAACATTCCCAAGTGCATTAACCGGTGCAGATGTAGCCATATTTGCAGCGGCCTTTAGTTATATATCCGATGTTAGTACAATGAAAAATCGGACAATTCGTGTCACAATATTAGATGTTGTTTATTTATCAACAATGCCGACTGGAATTGCACTCGGTAAATTATCTTAATCATAGTTTAGTTAGTTAAAACTTGATGGACCAATCAGAACAGAGCATATGAATCCGCCATTTTGTAAAGCTTCTATTACTTAAATATATATTTTAGGCTCGTACTTATTTAGCAAAGTAACCAATAGATCTTATGCAATTATGTTTGCGATAAACGCAACTTTATTATTATTATGCATATTATACACGTTTATACGCCTGGAATGGCGAACGAATGACATACAACGGCCATGGAAAGAGGCCAATAACATGTTAACCGATTTCTTTGATCGCGATCACGTAGTACAATCAGTTAAAATTTTAATTAAACCCAGACCGAAACGTCGCAGATTATTTCTTTTACTCTTTATTTTAACAATGGCGCTCTACACTTTCCAACGAGGTGAGATTTATAGAAATGCAAATCAATTATGAAAATATTTATATTTGTGTTATTTTAAATGCAGATGAAAAACCAATGGCGTATTTATATTTGACTTCAATGTTTGAATGGTCGCCAGAAGACTTCAGCGCTTACAAAACGTTTCAATCGACTTTCCAAGTTGTAGCGATGTTATTAGGTATTCCGGTGATGAGCAAATTGTTTCATTGGCCGGATACTGTTATTATTATGGTGGGAGCTACAGCTCATGCTGTCGCAAGGATATTTTTCGCGCTTGCTCCAGCACCTTGGTGGTTCTTTATAGGTAATTAAAATTATTAAATCTTATGATAAATTATGTTTTATTCTTAATTATTTGTTTAGGCGGAGCGTTCTCTGGCTTAGGACCTGTGGTAGCTCCTGCCTTACGGGCGCTGGTTTCAAAAATTATTCCAATCACAGAAAGAGGTATATAATATTAAACTCTAATAAAACATTTATTGAACAGATTTAAAATTGTTTCAAACTTAAATGCTGGTCTAAAATAACAAAAATTGTCATGTATCATGCTAAGGAGTTCTAAAAAAACGTTATTCCAATAATACAATTGAAACAAGCATAGGGTACAGGCACCTATGCCTTCAGTTCACCGTATAACAATAGTAAATGAGAACTGCTACAAAATATCCGTCCTACCGCAGTATATATTATAAATTTAAACATAATTATTATTGCATTTCGGTTCATAATCTATAAAATTGCTATAAATGTAAAAAATCTAACGATTTTTAGTTTTTTAGCTCGCCGTATTGACCTTCTCATATGCCCATATCATATACAGAATTGCATTCTATTGTGGCCATTTTTAGGTCGCCGTACGAAGTACCGAAGAAGCTAAGGCATTCGGTCGTGTGTCTGTAGCATTCTCGGATCAAAATTTTTAATTAACAAAAAGTGTTTGTTTCGTCGCCCTGAATCCAAAAATATATATAAGACCAAATTCGTGCCCTTTACTCCTCTGAAGGTACCGGACCGATTCACACCAAATTTGCTACACATATTATTTAACACCCAATTTGAATCCGTTCGCAGTTTAAATCCAATCGCCCGTATACTTCCTGAGTTATAGGGCTCCAAAATTTAAAACCCCCCTTAATACTGCCCTTATATAAATAATTAAAACACTCGAAAATTCTACTACAAATTCTAAGATATTTTATGTCTACAAGATTTTTTCATATTGTTAACCCAAAGCCCGAAAAAATTTATTAAATACTAAATTTGCACTAAAATTTTTATATAAATATAATCTACAAAAAATTGTAAGACTTTTTATATCTATAACATTTTTTCAAATTGTTAACCAAAAGGCCATAATAATTACTGAACGCAATCTTACCTAAAGGCGAGCTCAACGCATTGGTGCGTTTTACGCGTACCAAATCTTGTTTTTTTTTTTAACATGTATATTATTGCACATTATTAAATTCATAAATATTATTTCTATTAGTTGGCCTTTAGGTTCACAATATGAAGAAATTTTAAAGGCATACAAATTACTGTAATCTTCTGTAGTTACAGTATTTAATTGTTCGGTTATTGGACATTATACAAATAGTTTCTAATATACATGATCGGTTTTACGCTATATTTTACAATATTAACCAATATATCTTTATCATTAATATATGTAATGTACTCACAATTCTGTAGAGAAGCAGGCACAAATTAAACAAACTATGGCATTCAAGTCAGAAAACAAACACATTCACGTTCACGAGAAACAAACAAAAATCAATGAAATTCACTACAACTCGATACATAAACAACGAAACACTAACATTCACACCCGCTCATTCGTTCCTACAGACTTGAAAATGTGTTAAAACTGGTTACATAATCCCTTCAATCAGTCGTTGAAACTTGTTTCACTTTGTCGATTTCAAGCAATTTAAAGGAAAACTGTTCAATTAGCTAGAAATTTTGTACCCATAGACGCACGCAGTAATTTTTATAGGTCCTTATTTTTAAAATTAAATATCAGCAGATTTTGAGAACTGATAATTTTGCATTTATAATATCAGTAATTCCAAAATGACAATAAAAATTGAGGGTCTTATTACAAATATTGTATTTTTCTTTTATAGGGAAAGTATTTTCATTACTTTCTGTGGCGGATAATGCGATACCTCTTGTATCAGGAGTATTATATACCCAAGTGTTTAATCATACGATTAAAACGCAACCGAACGCGATTTTTTTTCTGACAATGGCCACGCAGATTGCAGTATTCATTCTCATAACGTATGTATACGGACGCAATCTTCAAATTAAGATCAAAATGATATATTTAATAAAAAAAATATCTTATAGAATCGTTCACTTTTCCGCTGAAGAAGGTTCTTTATACGCGGACGACACGGAAAGAGAGGCCCTAGAAGCACAAGAAAATGCAGATTAGCCAATTCGGATTTTACAATTAAGACAAAAATTATTTTATTTCATCTTTTATTTATCTAGATAAAAATAATAAATAGTGTATTAACAAGAAAAAATATCTACAACCCAGTAAACAAAAAAGACAAATATTCAAAAGTGCGTTTACATTAGAGTAAAAAACCAAAACAATATTCTTATATAAAAAATGATTTTAAGTTTCCTCAATATTAAAAAATACATATCACAAACACGGAAATCTATTATTATGTACTAGTAAAAATAAATGATTTATTTTTATCACTTTATTGATTATAAATGCATATTTGCTCTTTTTATTAAATGGCAGTAATTTTAAGAACTACCCTAAAAACTAATTTAACTCATACGATTTTTAGAAGAATCTAATAAAACTATAAATGTTAAATCTCGGTTCACGAACTTAATTCGTGGTCATCTGTATACTGATATGTTCGTAAACCCGACCGGAATTAATACAAAATGGATTAATCCGTTTTTGGACCCGATGATTATTTAAAATTTTACAACAGTAGTTTTTTTTACCACAATTTGCTCCAGCTCGTATTCAATGTCTTGTAAACCACGTGTTGCCAGGTTTTGCCAATGAGAGTGTTCGTAAACTGAATTATTCATGATCCGAGGCGTTTGTAAACCGAGGTTTGATGGTATTCTAAATTTTAGATTACATTATACATGGATGCACACTATCACCCATTTAATTAAGATTATATTTCTTAACTAAAAATAATTTTAATTGTCAATATTATGACTAGACAATATATTATTAGGCAATAAAAATGCATGTTACTTTGTTATAAAAATATTTTAAATTATTTCTTACGAAAATGGACGTTTTTTGGCGAAATATCATCGCGATTTTTTAAAATTGATTAATGAATATCATATTTAGTAATCGCACTTACTATTTACCTGATTATTAGTTTTGTTTTGTTAGTTTTATATAAGATAGATAAATTGTTTAAAAATATACAGAATTTATAAAAGTATTGCTATATAATTGTACAATCATGGATACACTTTGATCACTGCTGCTTGCAGCCATCTTTTGCTCTTCTTTTTTGTTTCTTCTCCAACGATGCAGTCCGGCGTTGACCTTGAATTGGCATGTACGGCGGAACTGGACTCAACTCATCCTCGGATAGATCTGGAAACAAAATTACAACACTTTAAATATATATATATATATATATATATATATATATATATATATATATATATATATATATTAAGTTTGAAGTTTCCTAATTTTTCGTTCGACCGTTTTGGCCCAAGAGCGTTCACACACACACACACAGACGTCATTCCGAAAATAGTCACATTCGATTCAAGGAAGGTCAAACCGTGTATTTCCGTTGAAATCTCGAGTTCAAAATTTTTCATGATTACAAGACTTACTAATTACTCCGTAAGTGCTTTACCCGATGGAAATAACATAATAAATTAATAGTTACCTGGGGGTGGCAATGAAATTGCTGGACTTGTCGTAGAACTAGTAGTACTGGTTGAAAGTGTCGAGGTATCTTGGCTGCTAGATGGAGTATGATATGATAGATTTCTTCTCGTATAAGTCGGATCAATAGCCATCGCAATATTTGTATGAAAACTGCTATCAGATTGACCTGCTTCGCAAATTTCGATTGAATCTGGATCAGCTGGCCTTCAAAATAAACAAACTCATTAGTTAAAATCAACACAATTCACCTAAAACTATTCATATAAAACAATTAACAAATTCTCACCTTGGTTTAACGACCGATTTAGTAATCGGCGACTTCAAATCTAGTTGTGTGGGTCGAACAGCCGGCATAACCGCGTCCGGTTGTGGTAACCCCGACGTCCCGACATATCCCTGAGATGACACAGAAGCGCCGCCAACCAAATAACCACCAGCGCCATTCATAGCGCGAATTTCCGTCTTGTGGTGGTTAGCGCTGTAGCCGTTCAGACGCGACTCGTAATTCTTTTGCGGTGAATAGTTCTGTTTTAAATTGTGATCGTAAGTGGTTTTTGGGGGTAGAACGTCTACGGGGTAACTGTAGTTTGCGTCGTCATCATGACTGTGATGAGTTTCTTGTTGCAGTTTATAGTTTTGTTGTAGATGTTGATGGGTTGCATGAGTGGTGGGATTATATGAACATTCTGGATGTTGTAGTAAGTCAATTGGGTTTGAGTAAGAATCGTCGGGTAGGATTTGATCGGGGTTTAGTTCGGTTTGTTGCTTTTTGGCTAAGGCTTTTTGTTTGGCACGCTCTTTGGCTCGGCGAACTTTAGCCCTTTCCTAAACGATTAAATATATAATATTAAAACATCTTATTGTACAATTAAAATACACTCGTACCTCGCCTAGTGCACGGCATTAAATTTAGAAATCCCCGCCTAGTGCACCGGCTTAGGAGAGGCCGGTCTATCCCCACTACGCGCAACGAGCTAGGATATTATTTCCAAAATAAACGTGCCACTTGATTTACGCGTAATATAACCTACGTTTTGAGGTAAGCAGTTTAATGCAGAGATAAGAGTTTAATGTTTGAGTCGGTTCAACATGGACGTAAAAAATCAGGCGCTAAAAGCTAAGGTAGGTAAAGTAAGTATAAGAAATAAATATAATGGTCTAGTATGAACATTGCGCGCGACTCTACGGTCGGATTAGCTCGTGTTCTAGGCGGGGGGTGTACTAGGCGGTGGTGCACTAGGCGAGGTACGAGTGTACTTGTATTTCTGGTTCAAATTAATCGTAAAAACTGATATGTAAAGCGTAATTTGTTCTAGATATTCAGTTTAGTTTCTTACCCGTTCTTGTAAGAGTCTGGCTAATTCTTTATCTTGAGCTTCAATTGCCATTAATCTGTCTCGTTGCTGTAGAATCTCTTCTGCTGAAGAGCTTTCTTGTTCTTGTAATTTTCGAGCTAGTTCCTATTTATTGCAATATATAATTAAACATATCAAGAACAATGTTGCATTTAAGATTAAAAATCTACAATTAATAACGACTTGTATATTATCAAATGCATTTAACTTTCTACATAATCTTAACAGACGTTCCAGATTAAATGAAACAATAAGATATCTGTTTTCTCTTGATGATACAGATTAAAATAATTATACTAATTCAAGTTTTTTTTTAAATCAGTATAATTATAAAATGAAAAAGGTTTAATATACCATATTTAAGATACATTTAAAATACCTAATACATAGAAAATATACGAGAAAATTATAATATACATAATTGAATACACACATATAATAATGAGATTCTCAGTTAGTCTGTAAATATGTTTGTCATTTATGAAGACCTTTCAAGGCTTAATGATATAACTCATAAATGAACATATTTTTAAAGAAAATAGTTCAATTTATTGTTGAATATTGACAGATATTATGATAGATTGATTTAAAGACTAGCTTAGAGATCTTTCATAAATCATTCTAGAAATATAAAAACATACAAAATAGCAAATAATAGCAGAAAAACCAGCAGTAGTCAACGAGTGTCACTCTAGTCATGATTAATAATACAACACGACCAGAGCAACATTCGCTGATAACCACTAGCAAAACCAAAAGAACTAAAATAATAACTGAAAAAAAATATAACACAAAAACACAAATATTAGCGAAAATAACAATTAGCTTAGAATGACAGTAAAACAAAGTAAAATGTTAACTTACAGCATCGCGTTCTTCTTGCATCCGTCTTTCGTCGATCTCGTCCACTGGAAGCCCCAATTCCAGCGCATCTGCGATGGAACATTGCTGGAAAGGATCCAGAAGTTCATCCGAACTGGTTCGTGTATGTGATGTGGAGCTGTGAGCTTCATTTGGGGCATTTTGTTGTGATGTCGACGTGGTTGGTAATGGCATCTGATAGCCTTGCCTCTTTGGTGATTCATGGTACTCAAGTTTACGCGGTGATAATTCGCGATTCTGTTCGGGTTTACGCGGCAATAGGTTTATTGGGGAATGTTGCTCTTTGTGTGGTTGGTGTTGCTGTAATCGATTTGATGGGGATTGTTGGCGATTTGATGGGGCTGGTTGTTGTTGTAATTGTTGGTGTTGAATTAAAACGCGTTGGCGGTCTAGTTGCTTTAAACGTTCTCGCTCCTACAATAAATTTAAAAATAAATTCTATAATACTGCATATTCTATTAACAATGCAAGCTATTAAATACAGTCAGACGTATATTTCCGTTAAACTATCGTGATTACAATATATATATATATATACATTCGTATGAGAAAATAAAAAGAGGATATTATATCCTGTTTCATTTACTGATGTTAGACACGAATAATCCGTTAACGCAGTTTAAGTTTAAGGCTACATAGATTAATTTATTGTATTTACCAATATTTGCCTAGCAATTTCTTCATCTTCTTCCTCAATGGCTCGTTTTCTAGCCATTTCTTCTGTTTCTATCTTATCCGCTAGTTGTTTGGCTACTCGGGCATCCTGTTCTTCTCTAAGAAAATATAACCAAATCTCTAACCATTACAATACAGATTCTTATCAATTATCCATATATATATATATATATTAATAAAAAAAATATTCTTAAGAATGCAGATTTGTTTTTTAAATTATTTATTCAATCTCGATGTTTCGCTATCCCTTATATGTCTTTTTCCGGAGTTAAAATAAATCAGATTTTAAAATATATCTTAAGATTAATGGGGCGACTTTGAGCCAGTCTATAGGTCTATAAGGAGAATCGGTAGAATTTTGAAAAAGCTGTAGTTCTTTAATGGCGACATATTTAGTATTATTAATAACACACATCATGTATTATGTTCGATGTATCTTAAAGAATCAGTTTAGAAATGATTTGCAATTCAATTAAAATGTATATTACACTATTAATATTTTACGGATTGTATTTATAGATGCATAAATTTGCTCAGAATTGCACCATAAAGGATTGTTCACAGCTAAAGAATTAGTAATTAAACTTAGAAATTATAAGTAATAATTCCAGTTTGTTGTATGACATACAAGGTTAACGTTCATAGCAACAAAATGTATCATAAATTGTATTAGTTTTGTTGCTTAGAATGTTAACATTGCTTGTCATAATACAAACTAGATTATTATTTGTAATTTTCTAAGCTTAATCACTAATTGTTTCGCTGTGAACAATCCTTAAGGCTTTACTTAATTTTGTTAATTTTTAGATATGTTTGATTTACGCCAATTTGTTTGAATAAATAAAACATCTGACAAATAACGTGCATAGAACACATATAGAGGATAATTTTCATGTATCCAGACGTTCTTTAGTTCCCCTGAAAAAGAATTGTTCGTTCCAAAAGTGATAAATAAGCGTCCAGCAGTTTTAAGGGAAACTTCAAGGGTAATTGAAAATATCAAAACAGTAACTATCGACTAACTGTGTTATGCATTTTTTTGGCAGATATTAATTATTACGAACAAATTGACACAAAACAGACATATCTTAAAATTATCCAAATCAAGTAAGGGACAGCCCATAAATAGTAAGATTTATTAAACCATTCTATGTAAATTAAACAGAATAATTGAATTTAACTCTATTAAAACCAGACACTTTGGTGTCCTATTCCAGCATCCCGGTAAAAATAACTCTAGATGCTGATTAGGTAAATACATCAAAACAGTTTCAAGAATGCAGATAAAATAGTGAAATATAATATTCGACTTACTGTTCTGCTATCATCTGATGATAAAGAGCGGCTGCTTGTTCTGCCAATCTTTGCTCGCGGATTTGCTCATCAAGAGCCTGTGGAAAGTCTTCACGCACTTGGGCATTTCGATATTTGTTACCCGTATAATGCTCCGTTACTGGATCAAATCAAATTACAATAATATAGTTTATCGAATTATACGATTCTAATTAAGTTATTGTTTTCAAAAATAGGAAAAAGGAAGGAACAGTTCTTTTTATTCATTTATGTTCATAATTATTTCTTTTATGCTTAACGAATTAGAAAGAAAAATACTTTTCTCTGCATTGTAGCAGGACTGAACATCCTTCCGAAGTCTTTCAAAAGTACAGCATATTTTGTGTAGTTCCGAAACCATGACATTTTCAAGCCGATACGCCAGCATAGAAATCCTTGTAATTTCAACATTTTCACTTTTGATATAATCAAACTTCACATTAGTGCGACAATCACTCGCAGATCTTCGTACTTTAGAATCTTTACCACTTGAATCACAGTGAAAAGTTCGCGCACTCGTAGAGATCGTATGGTTCTTAGAAAACGTGCAGTAATTCCTCAATTTCTCTCCACAATAAGTATAGTTTTTGACGTAAAGCGCCGGCCGTAATGAATTGAAACGCTCGCCTGGTTTTCTAAATGTTATTAAAGCACTTTTCGAATTACCTATAGCGGTCCGTAAATTTTCAAAATTGATTGCATTTTGATTTTGTTTCGCGATTACTGTTTGCAGATGTTTTACTTCATTTATTATTATTGTTTCTAAGTTTTTTAACTCAGAACTAACAATGCGGAGTTCTGCGGTTAAACGTTCACTAAGTAAAACTTTTGTTATTTGTTTTCTTTCGTAACTAGTCATTTTGTATTTTTACAAATTTACTAGCCTTTTTTTATAAATGCATGCACTAACGAAACAAGTAACTGACTGATGTGTAACGAAGAAGTATGTAAAATTCACGCCCTTTACGAAAATAGATTTTGATATAAAATCCGTTTCTCCACATATATTTTAATTTGAAACCGTTAATTAAGGCTATTTTATAGTTCAAAATAATTAATACATTTTCCAAGGTATTCACTATGCAATTACGCATCGACTGATATTTTTGTATAACTCGGGACAAATATTTTTATTTCATCCTGATAAGTTTTAAGTAAGTTTATGGAATTTAGGAATATAATTAAGACTAAAAGTGTAACAATGTCTGAAATATCTTTATATATAATAAACGGTTATTATTCGAAGTCATATCTTTGATATTCTAGCTTAAAAATAGCTGATTGTATGAATATTCGAAGTTGATGGTGGCGCCCCCATCAGAAATAGCCCAGAGCTTCGAACTAGACGTACCTGATGGTTTGTCTTAAGCGCTTTTAAATTTTAAACATAAAAAAGAATTAACTATGAAATGCCGCTGGTGATTTAAATCCAAGTTTACGGTTTTTCGCGGAAATGTCATCAAAACAGCTACCATCACTGCTTAGCTTGTATTACTTAGATTTGACCTTGTCACAAGGTCAAAACTGACCTTTGTATTGACACAGCTTTACTGTGATTAGTTTTGGAATTGTGTATCGTATATCTAATTTTCTTTAATAGCAAATAATATTTTTTTATATTTATTCGTTAAAAATATACTGTAAAAAATAAATGGCATTTTATAATGACCAATATGCCATGCATTTCTTTTTCAGTAATTACATAGGATTATAACGAAATATGGAATTCTTTTATCATTATTATTATTATTACTATTGAATATTTAAAAAATGCAAGACAAAAAAAAATCAAAACTGATTTCTAATCTAGTTTTTTTGTAATTTGAGACGACCCTTGCAGAGAATCACAAAATAACAATAGCATTAAAACAATAGACCCCTATCAGACTACATGTGCCAGGATTTCTAAACATTTAACTATTTCAGAATTACTTTTGTAACTTTTGAATATACATTAAGCTAATGAGACATTTGTGGCGTATTTGAGAACTAATATTTTCGGAATTATAAAGATTTGTATATTGCATACAGCACAAGACAATCGTATACAAAATTAATTGAATTAATCGAATCCAAAAATTTGTAAATAAAAGATAGCTCGTTGGAAATCGGATAAAGTCGGATAATAAAATAAAATTCCCAAATATCGCTAACGTTTCGGTCAATTCGTAGCTTTTGAGCCCAAAAATCAGATTACTGTCCTCTCTCAGCCTCCTTATTCTGATTCGTATCCAAAAATTTGTATATAAAAGATAGCTCGTCGGATATTGGATAAAGTCGGATAATAAAATAAAATTCCCAAATATCGCTATCGTTTCGGTCAATTCGTAGCTTTTGTGCCCAAATATCAGATTACTGTCCTCCTCTCAGCCTCCTTATTCTGATTTTGGAACAAAACTGACGAATTGACAAAGCTGAGTGTGCGCGCGCATTGGTGCAAGAACCATGAGTGGTCTCGCCACAACTCTGGTCTCTTTTAGAGGATTTTCTTTTTCCCTGTAAGCTTGTTTTAAAAGTTGAAACGTTTCTGTGATAGTTTTCACCAGTTTCACGTTGCATCGTTGTTGCAGAAAATCACACATTTCAAAAATAGTCACTCACACTTAAACACGAAAACTAAACGAGATTTCAAGTAATCATTTAATTAAGTTCGGTTATTTTCTGAACAGACGTCGTATATACAATTATTATTACATGTATATGGATAATGGATAGATAACTAGATACATACAAAGATGTATCGGACAGTTGACTGTATTATACAGATTAGCAGAAATGTTTGTATGTGAGTGTGTATGTGTAGAACGCTATTTTGTAAAAATGCAGATTGGCATAGACGGGGGATCGAACTCACGACCTCCAGGGTGAAAGGCATGACACTTAACCACTGCACCATGGCGACTGTTAATAATGTTATAAAAAATAATCAAATAGTTTATACTGAAAAAGAACAATCACTACGATTCTGAAGTTCAGTCTGCTTTGAAATAGACAAAAACGAATCAAACGTCAGAATGAAATGTCAATATAGGTTTTTGTGTGATAAATCTTCAATTCAAAGTTTAATCTTAAGTTTAAGGAGAGTAGCATGTTATAATTTCAATTTTTAAGTATATAATATGAAATAAGTGCATATTATTGCCTAATTAGCATATATTTTTAGCAAATACGTGTTTCTGTACATTTATTTTAATTCATAGTTAATATTTTTCACTTCAAAATGGCCAAGAAGCAGTGATTTTTGAAAATATGAGTTGCGGTAAGATTTTATAGTTCGTCAAATTATAATAACTGCAAGTAAGTAAATTTATAATTCTGATTATTAGAGTAATAAAATCTTGAAAAGATAATTCAAACATATTTAGAAACATGTTTGGTTTATTTTTATTCTTTAATTTTTGATGGCACAATCCATTGTATTTTAGAATAGAACTAATTATCATCAATTTTAAAACTGCCGTTGTGACAATGCATCAATTTAATACTGCAAAATTCAGAATCTAGCCTGATTATTTAATTAAAAAACAATAATGAATCAAATGTCAAATCATTAAAAATGTTTTGTAAAAAGGATTTGTAATACATATTATTAGAATAATCGATTCAAATAATAAACAGCAATCGTAAGTAAATTTATAATCCTGTTTTTTATATACAATCATAGAAACTGTCTAAATGATACAACACATATGCACCATACAAGGTTAAAATCAAAGTTAAACAAAATTTTGTTTAAATTTATCGGATGTTACACAGTGCATGATAAGCGATCGATTAGTTAATCTCAGCATAGTGATTTAACAACAAAATAGCGTTCAAAAAAAGGACTCGACTTTTCTTTATTATTATTTGCGATGTGGAAATTTGTATTACTATTATAGTCAAACGATACAAAATGAAGAAAAACCGTGTAATTACTATTAAATTACATGAAAATTCGCCATCAGTCAAAACTGATCTATGTTCTGTATACCATATGGGCACATGGTGCCCACGGGTGACCCTAGTTTGTTAATAATGCATTATGGTAAATAGTATTATTTAAATAATCATGTACAACTTGAAACAACATAACTTAAAATATTGTAAACGTAGCGCACGTGCATTGCATTTCAACAATGTATCGTAAGCTACCTGTGTACGATATGTAAATCATATGAATTTCACGTAGTTTGGTCCTGATTAATATTGCAACAATCCTCGGCCTTCATGCGTGCCTTCGCGCACCTTATTTACCTATTCTAAGTCACGTGTGTGTGTCTGCAATTGTAGCACGATGGTTCGCGCGCGTACTGGATGTGCCCGTGTCGTTGACCACATGATGCACACCATTTTTTTTTTCGCCGGTGTTTGGACAAGATAGAAACCTTGACACTGCAGTAAGCCTAGGTGTACTTATAACTAGTTTATTTATAAATACATTTTTTTGTGGATGTATAATTGTTTTTTCTACGTTATAATTATGTGAGATCCGAGATTTTATACCGTGAGAGCGTCGCTTCCATTCAGATAAATACAAAATAAAGTTTCGGGACTAAGTAACCAAGCACTTGATCCTTATCATACATTTTACGAGGTTTTTTTTTGTATAATTTTTAATTTAAAATACATTAAGCGTAACATTAAAAAAGCTGGAGTGGATTTCACTAGACTTACTTGTTCTTTCACTATCTGTATTATACATGTATGTGTAGAACGCTTTTCTTAGTGTTTGATTATAATTTTGCTGAACACTTTAGCAAAAAGATGACTTAAATCGAGTTTTAAAGGTAAAAAATATTACTATAAGGCACTTACTTTCTTCGTTCTGAAGCCGATAAGCCAACGCGCCATCTTCACGTATCAACCATTCGCGACATACTGAAAAAGAAAACAAAAATCAAACGTCCACTAAATCAGCAAAAATAAAATACTACACTGCTGACACGTCAAATGTTAATCAACTTGTATATATTTTTTGTTTTATACATCTTATCTACGCATAGGATACCACGCAAATTTATTATAGTTAACGGTCGAAAAGACTGTTTTTTTTTTATTGCCGTAATGTAAATATAACGCCACGATAATAACGATATTTGTACGTGAACGTGACTAATATTTGGTTGGATAACATCAACATTCGGTTATTATTACACCGATAATTATAGCCAGATAACAACATTGAATTAAAAACAAATATAAAGCGGAGTTGTGGTTTCAAACATAAATATCGGGTTTGAAATTTTAAACTTTATTATTCGAGAAACGAATTAACCAGTTTTAAACCCATTTTATATTTAAAAATTAAATATAAAGCAGAATATTTTCTCTTGCCGCTCCTGTAAAAGCGCCGCTTGAGGTGCGGGTAAAATGGGCCACGCCTAAATGCATCCAGACAGAAATGTTTAAAGTTTGTGAAACCCCAAATATTTAACCGGTACTTTGAAAAATGGTTTAAAAGTATGTTTATGCATCAGATATTTGATAACTAATGAAGCAAGTACCATTGCCAAACAAAGTATGTGAACAATGTTGCATTTTATGTTAGAAAACGTAAAACAACAAGTTATGGACAGCATACTGAAGTGACGTGACATGGACATATTCAACGATGCTAAGAAATGTATGTAACTATACTTTTTTGTATTTCACTCACGCATAGTTTTTTTTTTTTTTTAACATATTCTTCGAATGAGGTGAATAATCTAAACGGATTGTGGTGCAATTATGAAATTCCTGTTTTCTAAAATTACTAATAATATGTTTATGCCAATAAATAATACCAAACAAGAAACTAATTAGTAGTACAAAATGGACAAGTAATCGAAATTGTCTTTGCTGTATTAAAATGCAGGCAATAATTAAACACTAAAAAAACTAAATTTTACTATCTATGCCATAAAATTATTTGGGAATAGTAAATTAGGTAACGTTTAAACTCCAAATTTAATTACAATATTGTCTAGTCATTAGACAATACAACGCAATGTATTAGACACTAGATTCTAGTGTCTAATTGCTCCAATTTACCAACCAAGATTTTTTATTCGGTTTATTGATTTTGAAGTGAAAATATTAACAATAAATTAAAATAAATGGACGGAAACACACGTATTTGCTAAAAAATATATGCAAATTAGGCAATAATATGTACTTATTGCATATTAAATACTTAAAAATTGAATAATAACATGTTACTCAAATTCAAACAATGTTTCCGTAACTCGTACGCCACTAATGCACATTGAAATACTGTTTTTGACGCTCACGTGTGGTAGCACTTTTATTTATATTTGTTCTTTGGTCAGTCATTTTAACATAAATGCTTAACTCATAAACTTCAAATTAGAATACATAAAAGTTAATTTTATTAACTAACAATTATGTATATTTCACATTGACATACAATATCAATATAATATGGCAGATGCCACTCTGTGTAAAGTACACAACACACTAAATACACTTCAAATCATTAAATTAATTGAAGATTTATCACACAAAAACTTTTTTGACATTTTATTCTGACGTTTGATTCGTTTTTGTCTATTTTAAAGCAGACTGAACTTCAGAAGAGTAGTGATTGTTTTATTTCAGTATAAACTATTTGATTATTTTTATAACATTAGCAGTCGCCATAGCGCAGTGGTTATGAGTCTTGCCTTGCACCCTGGAGGTCGTGAATTCGATCCCCGTCTATGCCAATTTGTATTGTATTTTACTCAGTAACACCGAACTAATTTGTAATTTGGTAGATCGATATTTATTAGTTTCAAAAACATAAACAGTTATTATAACATTGTAAGATATAACTAATACCTTACAATGTGTTTCTAGTAACATATTAAAATTATAAATATTATTCAATGTAATACTAATATGTATTACATTGAATAATATTTTACATTGTAAGGTATAAGTTATATCTTACAACGTAATAATTGTTTATGTTTTGAACCTTATATATATATATATATATATCGATCTACTAGAAGCACGAAGAATTAAAACCTTGAAAATCGATTTCGCAATATTTTGACCGTTAGAAGAAGTGATATTTAGGCGGCAAAACCAGATTCGTATGCATAGAACATAAAGAAATGGTGAAGGTCACTGGTAATTTTCACTGCAAGTGCAGAATTATGATTCACATGGCTTTATGCCTCCTTTAAATAATTCTGAAAACTGCACCCCATTGTTGAGGTATGCTGAGTGTGGCCCTAAAACGATTCGTTTTGCCCATTTGGACAATGGTATATACCATATGCTATATATATACAAGTACCCAAAAATCAATGGTTAAAAACCCGTTATACAGAAATAGCACTCTCAATTATTCTGACACATTTTATAGTAGATCGTTAACATTTACAACATAAAAACATAAAATAAATTCCGGAGTTGTAGACATTGTTCATAAATCGGATCCGACGGACAATGAAGTTGAGTATTTTCTTATACGAAATAAGTAATTGTAATTGTCAAATTATAGAAAATACACGTTTCTGACTATTGTCGAAATTATGTCTGTGTGTGTGTGTGTGATCGCTCTACCACAACAATTGTTAATGTTAAAATTATAAAAAAAAATTAACGTAAAACCCACAAGAAAACAAAAACCTTAACTTTTTCGTAGCTGTAGCCACGGTAACTTATATCTGGCGAATATTTACAATACAATAAAAATAGGAATTTAAAGAAATATTTATAAATTCGCATAAATATGCAAGATTATTTTCTAAGATACAGAAACGGAAAAATAATGAAACTATGAAATAGAAAAATTTAATGGATAACATAACCATAGCTAGAGATGAATTCAAATAAAAAATAATTAAAAAGGGCTTTAATTAATTTAGGAATTAACATCAATTTAGTTGAAGCTCTTTTAATAATGAGTGAAGGCTTTGAATTCATTTGAAAAAATTGAATTGAATATATGTAATAAACAGAGGCTTCAAGCCCTCAAAAAGGCTTCAAGTCATCAAAATTTATATTTATTAAAAACCCTGAATTGTCTCAAATCATATTTCGAATTAAAAATTACATAACATATGGTCTAATTGATAAAATAGACTTAAATTCCTTTTGAATGTTGATTTATAATGCAAAATCACATATTGTTATTGTCAAAAAGGCATCAATTTCTTTTAAATTATAAAAGATTTGTAATTGCTAAACAGCTCTTAATTCCTTTTGATTTACAATGCAAAATTACGTAAAAGACTTCGATTCTTTTTGAATTGTGATTTGAAATCGAGTTAATTATAGGTGATTTGAGCTTGTGAATTATCGATATAATTCTTATGTTGAATTGTGAATTCAATTCCACTAGAAATTGATTTTGCCCAGCAGACACTAAAAAATTCCCTCTTTTTACGACCAATTCAAAATTCAAAATTAACAATTTTCTTTAAAAATTAAAAACCAAAATAAAATACTAATATTTGTATAAAATATTGATGATGCATAAATTAAATTAATTAATAATTAACATTCACTTATGACTTTACCACCTAGATAGAATTATAAGCTTTGCTACAAATACAAAATTATATGTTTTTCCTATTTATTATCTTATACGTTATGTATAATATAAAAAGTATTGCGAGTATTAACCGAAATTTCTATTGAATCCATTTAGACTATTTTTTCAATGACGTCTGTGTGTATTAGTTTAAAAATGTTCTACTTGTTTACTTGTGATATTGTTTGCATATCTCGAAATCGACACGGATCAGAGAAAAAGTAAATCTTATAAAAGTCAAAGATATTAAAATTTCTAGCAACTTTCGTTTGAAAGTTTTTAGATATATTTACTATTCAATGAAAGATCGGCGTGTTATATTTACGTTTATCTAGTTACATATTGATATTGCTCATATATATATATATATATAGTAAAAAAAGGCTCCTTAAATTATTTTATTTTGTAGAATACTCTAATTTTTTTACGAAAGGGATTTATTCCGGCAGTTGAAAACACTGAACGAAACTTCTTTGTGCTACAAACGGTAAATCGAACGCAGAAACACCCCATTTCGGGGACTGATTTACTTTCAAATATCTAAACACTATTATAATATATTACAAGGTCAAATTCATTCCTAAACATTCCTACAGCATTAATATTCTAACAAAGTTATGTAACATGGCGTACTTCCGATTACTACAACAATTAACAAAATTATACTGCACAGAAAAACTAAAATTGCCATATGCAGCAATTTCGCAAAGTATGCTTAATTACAATTAAATTGTAGGCTTGTATGTTATTACAGAAACACACTGATGACATTTTACGTAAATATTAGATGCATTCGTTTTACACAAAAACTCAGATTCTTGTTCTATCTACAAGACAATCTGAGACGAATTGATAGAAATATTTGATTGAACAACATTATTAAATCAAAACTTATCAAATATTTCCAGATATTTCTGTAGAATAGTTATATTTACGTAATATAGCATATTACGGTAATGCATGGTACGCCACTGTGATATGTGGGGCATGTCCGCTTTAGTAGCACACCCAATAATAAGCACAACCAAGCATCGAATCAAGATAAATACCCAACAAAACAAAAAAAAACACTACATTGCACCTGCTTGCATCAGCTGGCTTTTATAGAGTTGGGCGTTTGAAAACCAAAAATTAATAAGTTAAAATGAAAGTGCATTTAGGATTTTTTGACCAAAAGATTATTAGCGCACACGGTAGTACCAAAGAGCTACAGCAATCGGTCGTGGCTGTAATATTTATTTACTAAAATATGGAATATGTGACTATTTTCGGAATGACGTCTGTCTGTCTGTGTGTGTGTGTCTGTGAACGCTCTAGGGCCAAAACTGTCGAACGTAAAATTATGAAACTTCAAACTTAAGACTTGTATATGCCCTAGATGTGCACCTCCTATCTTTGAAAAGAATATTCAAACCGTGCATGTTCACTCTATTCATTTTTTGTTCTATCTCCAATATCACTAGAACGGCTACACTTACGGCAAAAATAGTTTTGTTCATAATGAAAGATATTAATATTACGCACAACTTTTGTTTGAAACATTCCTTCAAAAAATGTACCAGTTGCGAGAAAAAATGCTACGAAACATTATAAATATGGTGTTTACGTTGCCATGGATTCGCATGTAGCGTAATAAAATCGGATCATCTGCGACTTTGACAGGAAAACAAAATAGACTCAATTAGATAAATGACATTTCAGAATATTTCTGTAGAGTATTGGTTAGTTTGACTACTTGTTTTGGTTATTGGGGTTAAAGAAAGTCGAGTTCAGGCCACTCCAGATATTTTTTAAATAATTTACAAATGCTTTTTAGGTGCTCCAGATAAATAGTAAATGTAACCATATTGGAAATGATAATTTTAACATAAATTCGAGTTTAATTAATGACTACACGATTTTACGTTTTAAAATTAATGTATAGAATAAAATTTTAATTGCTAGTACATTCCTGAAACGCAGCATAATTATATGTAAAATACACCTATATTCAAATTTTTACTTAAAATTTATTCAGTTGAAATAACGAAATACATTTTAAATACCACAAAAAAAATACATATATACCATATTAACTTCAACAACGGTAAAACAATAACAAATTTAATCAAAACAATACAATAACCGTTATAAAATTCACACAAAACTTTCATTTATTTCTGGCAACAAATATTGCGCGCGTTACGTTCTAATAATTTCGCATGAATTTTTTTTTTGTTCTACTTTTAAGCAATGACACATAAATCTAAGGTTAATTTGCCGGCAAAAACAAACTCATCTGCATCAATTTTAGTAATTTTTTTTTTTTTCATTATTTGCCAAAAGTAGGACATGAAATTGCCATACAATTGGAATGAATTCTCAACTTTCATATCAACAAATGAAGCATATAAAAAAAAATCTAGGTATTAAAAATGAGAAGTGCATATCTCCAATCCAATAGCGAAACTTAATATTGTTGATAAATAAAGTATGACTAAACAAATTAGATATATGCGCTTGCATCACATTATATTATCATTAATAATATTTTAAACGACTCTAACGTGACTTTAACCCAAATATAAAAATGTTTAAAAATAACTGAAACGATCAAAGTTAAATTATAATTACGGATTTAAAACTTTAATGAACATTTTAGTGCAAACAAAAATTATAATATTTAATTTAATATATTATGGCCTTTAGGTAATTAATACACAAAAATCTTGTAGACATAAAACAACTTAGAATTTCTCGTAGAATATTTGAGTGTTTAAATAATTTTTATAAGGGCAGTATTAAGGGGGGCTCCAAACTTTGGGGCCCAATAACTCGGGAAGTATACGGGCGATTAGATTCAAACTGCGAACGGAGCCAAATGGGGTGTTAAATAATATGTGTAGCAAATTTGGTTCAAATCGCTCCGGTACCTTCAAAGGAGTAGAGGGCACAAATTTGGTCTTACGAGCGAGCGACGACTAACATCCAAGTATATAAGTTATACATATTTTTGGATTCAGGGCGACGAGACAAACACATTTTGTTAATAAATTTTTTTAATCCGTGAATACTACAGACATACACGCCCGAATGCGAGCTAAAAAGTCGGGTTAAGTGCACTCCAGATGTTTTTAAGTGGACAGTTCTACATTCTGATATATGTTAAATTTTTCCTGTGTAGAAGTGTATTTCTTATAAATTAACGTGTAATTTCGTTGATTAACAAAGAAAATCTAGTTATATATATATATATAGAAATGTTTTAATCATGTCCCCTTCGGCGATTCCCACAGTAAAGTAATTATTCTGTATTCGAGCAAGCAGGTATATCTACCTAATAAATAGCTAACATGAAAGCCCAACATCCTGTGCAACTAATAATAGTCGCGCTGGAATTTAATCGCACACTTCAAAAACAAAAAAAATACTAAAACGAATTATTCATTTTCCAAACTGTAACTATGCGGTATAATAAAAGTTTCATTATTAAAATAACATAGTTACTCCATTCATAAACATCAAAAAAATGAATATTCAAATAATATAAATAGTAAATCAAGCATTGAATATGAATTACATGTAAATCTCTAAAAACCCAGAAACAATTTACTAACCTTCATTAACGCGTCCAAGTTTCGGAAGTGTGTCTCGTCCTGTTGATTGTGCTTCTGCCATTTTGTACGTGTGCACTCATAATTTCATGATAACTGCGAAAACCGATACATAAACAGCGCGGAAATTCTTTGTTCTCACATACGAATTTGTTAATGAGAGGACAGCGAAAACGACACACACCTGCCTCTAACCGACAACAATCTGTTATAAATTTTAACGCGCTTGCGCACTGTGGCCTCTTTTTAAGAATGCTAACCTAACGCCATCTATTTTAAAACTGCTCAACTAAAACAACAAAAAATCAGTAGCGGCTAGTAAGTAATATTGTTCTAGGGAGCAAAAATTTCCCTATTCGACGCCGCTGTATATGTACTTATGTAGGAATATTAAAATGTCAGTTGTTAAATATTTTTAAAGGTTATCGACACGTATGTTTGTAAACACAGTGTATTAATTAAATTATTCCTTAATGACTGCTCAAAGATTAGTGCGAGGGAGTAAAACCCGAATAGTTGCAATCATTTGTGCCGTTGTGTTTTGTGTAGGCTTCCTAATACTATTTCAAAAGAATCAAACACAACTGGATAATGTCAAGAAAAACTATGAAATGTGTGTACAGCAACAAGAAAGTCTTTCAACGCAACTACAAGGTAAAACATTCTATTGCACCGTTAACCATAAATTAAATAATATTTTCTAGTGATTGTTGACTATAAAACCCGATTAGAGAAATCGCTACAAAGCGAAAAAGCTGAACATAAACAAACACGTACCGAATTAGAATCGCGAATAAACGATGAGAAATCTCGGCGGGATAAAACGTCGATGGAATCAAATTTACGGTTTCAAAGTTTGCAGCAACACTATAAATTATTGCAAACGAAGCATGATGATTTGAAAGAAAAATCGGATAAATTACAGCTGGAGTATGTGGAAGAGACCGACAAACTTAAAGTTAAAGTAAAAGAATTACAGGAACAGTTTAAGCGCACTGAGAAATCTAAAGAGCATTCTTACGAACAGCTTAAGGTAACTGTAACTGTTTATAGGATTGATATTGATATGTTTATAATTTGGGTTGATTTTAAATTTACAGACTTTATATTTAAAAATTCAAACTGATAATGAACATTTAGAAGATGTTATTAAAACTACGAAAAATGATCGCGCGAAATGGGAGAGTGAATTGAACCATTTGACGAAAATTAATCACCAATTACAAAGAGAACTAGATTCTAGTAAGGTAAACATATTACAATTTATCTTAAAAAACGCGTTCTACACACACACACACACATATATATATATATATATATATATATATATATATATATATATATATAATAAACACATACATCTGGGTGTTTACATACATAGTAACGTAGGAAATAAGCAATTTATCTTTAAGACTAGGCATTAACTAACGCGTTCTACACACACATATATAGATATATATATATATATATATATATAAAATATATAATAAACATACATCTGAGTGTTTACATACATAGTAACGTAAGAAATAAGCAATTTATCTTAGACTAGGCAATAACTAACGCGTTCTACATATATATATATATATATATATATATATATATATATATATATATACATATATATATATATATAAGTATAAAGTATATAATAAACACATACATCTGGATATTTACATACATAGTAACGTAGGAAATAAGCAATTTATCTTAAAGACTAGGCAATAACTAACGCGTTCTACACACACACACATATATATATATATATATATATATATATATATATATATATATATATATATATATATATAGTATATAATAAACACATACATCTGGGTGTTTACATACATAGTAACGTAGGAAATAAGCAATTTATCTTAAAGACGGCATTAAAAAACGCGTTCTACACACATATATATATATATATAGTATATAATAACCACATAATCTGGGTGTTTACATACGTAGTAACGTAGGAAATAAGCAATTTATCTTAAGAACTAGGCATTAAAACGCGTTCTACACATATATATATATATATAAATAAATAAAATATATAATAAACACATACATACTTTACATACATAATTACGTAGGAAATAAGCAATTTATCTTAAAGACTAGTCATTAAGAATGGCGTTCTACACACACACACACATATATAAATATATATATATATATATATATATATATATATATATAGAAACGTAGGAAATAAGCTGGGGTGGCCTTCACCCGTCATTTTTATACTTCCACTATTTATTTAATGTAATATATTATTAATTAATTTGTGAAAAATTCGAGCTAATTAACATGTAACGTAAATGTAACATGACTATTTTCAGGCAATTTTTCAGTAAATATTAGAATTTTCGAGAAAACATTTTAAATAAAAGTTGCTAGACATTTTAATATCTTTAATCTTGTATAAGAATCACTTTTTCTCTGATTAATGTCGTTTTCGAGAAAAAGTAGCAGATTTGTTTTCATAAATAAGAGATCCAGTTTCCTTAAATAGTTTTGTTATTTCCGGTGAAGAGATTTTTCAAAAATAGTTTCACTATTTTACCTTCTACAATTTTGGTACTAGAGCGTTCACACACACAAAGGCGCCATTCTGAAAATAGTCAGATTCAATTCAGGAATGGTCAAAACATGTATTTCCGTTAAAATTTCGAGTTCAAAAATGTTCATGATTACTTAAATTCATTGGTATAAAAAGTTAAAAATATGTTTGTAGCATCGTCCAAAAAATGAAGATACACTATTTGCTCCAAACAACTATGAAGCTGAAAGATTAACGACTACCCGTAAATTTGCCAAACAAGTTGAAGTGACTAGTGATGTTTATCAAATACGCGATAATGATAATAATCCGTTTGAAAACAATGAAAAAAAGAATGATCCAAGTGCACAACAAGTAGATGCACCAAACCATCAACGAGACGAACCGAATAATCACGGTCAAAACGTTGTACTCCAAAAACCCTCGAATCCATCCAAATCGACAACAAAAACAAGTTCACTTGCAAACATGGGGCACGCAAAACCTTTATCGCAGCCCACCATGACACCGCCCACAAGAAATAACACAAAAATCGAGAGAGATATCAATCAGAATAATGTACTACCACTCCCAAACTATGGACACAAAAAATTACCACCAGGAGTTGTCCCCGTTCCAAAACAAGAACTAGAAAACACGAATGAACAATCTAAAAACGATAAACCCGATGACAAAAATCAGATACCAGATGATATAAATCTAGCCTTACCGAATCGATATCGCAACAATATCATCGAATCAGAAATGGCGAAGGAAATAATCAAAGAGACAAAAGTTGAAGTTAAACCGCAAGTTAATTTACAAAATGAACCAGAAATCAATATGGGGTTGGATATAAATCAGCAGGATAATGTAGCGATGGAAGTGATGGATCAGCCGAAGAATCTTGCTCTGGATGATCCTTTGAATTTAATGGATGCAGGATTGGATACGAATGATGTTAAACTGCAGGAATTAGATGCAGGAATGAAAGATCCGGTGGTGCAACTTTTGGACGGAAATAAATTCAAGAAACAACACATTGATGCGATGCGCATTGCAGCGGATAGGGGTGATAATGGAGTGATTAGGGCACCGCCGGGTGGCGGAGGGTTGAATTATGAAGCTGAAGGGGATTATGATAAGGAAGGGCAGAAAGAGGATTTGCAAATTGAGGAACAGGAACCTGAAGGCGAGGAAGACGGTATGTAGCAAAAAATTGGGCTTTTTAATTATCATCATGACATAAGGCGTGGTATTTGTTATCCCTACTCTTCCATTCTGAATAGTGGACCCCTAAATTTGATATCTATCAGAATTTCAAAACGTAAATATCCAGAGCTGGGCAGGAATTCAAATCAAAGGGAATTAAAAAGGAGTTTATTTCATTTAGGGATTTAAACCAATGGAATTGAATTTGATAATGAGGAATTGGAATTGAATTAGTTTAATAAAATTGAATTGAATTTATGAATTAACCAAAGGCTTCAAGCCCCTAAAAGGTTTCAAGTCGTCAAAAAAGCTTCAAATCCTCAAAAAGGTTTCAAACCCCCAAGGTTTTTTTTCGATTTTGATTGTAGGTGATTTGAGATTGTGAATAATCGTAATAATTTTTAAGTTGAATTGTGAATTATGAATTCAATTCCACTAGTCCATTTGTCCAGCTCTGAGTATAAGTTATTTAGTTTTCACATTCAGTTCAAAATGTGGATGAGGATATGAGTTCTCAAACTTTATAAAATTCATAAAATTAAAAAAAAAAGTGACCATTATTGTGATAAAATAGCTAAATATTCGATTTTTTTAGATGATGGAGATGATTATGATGGACATATGGCTGCAAGACAAAAAGATCCGGCTGTTAGAAATTAGTCTTAAGAAATGATGAGAATTAATAATATTTGTAATAAAACATCGAATATAATTTATTTATTGAGGTATTTTCTCATAAATAGAATACCATAATTTTAATTGTGAGTTCCTCGAATTAACACTTATCAGTGCATTACAATTTTATAGGCAAATGGAGGCGTTAGGTAATTAGGGGACGAGAGCTGCTAATTTTTCTGGTGCCACCACTGCTAATTTAGTTAAAATTATTTATTTAAAAAGCTATGAAATAAATTGCCAAATAAATATTATTTTAGCATTTGCAGCATTTATTCGCACACAGTATTTATTTAATTGTGGTGCACTGAATCGAACCGCATTTCAAATAAAAAACATTTTGCCATTTTGATGTACTAATTATAATAACACAAATAATGTTGCGCGCAAATCACTAATGTCAATGCAATAATTATTATTTTGAACAAATGTTATCGTGAATGTAAAAATTTAACCGTACATCATTAATATAATGATTAAAGTTCGATTAGATGCATGTTTGCCAATTATTTACAGTTTCGATGATATATTACTAAGTCTGTGAATTATTTAATACTGTCTGTTTGTATGCCATGGATTTAATATTGTATATTTTTGTACATTATTCTATATGATTTCACCAGTATTTGAATTATTTAATTATAATAAATGGGTTAATGGATTCATTAATTGTATATTAAAAATTTAGAAATAAATATGTTTCCTTTGTAACCAAGTGTTTTTAATTCATGGATAGGGGAGATGGTTTTTTAAAAATGATATATTATTAATCATATATTATACATTTTATTAATAAAAATATAACTTATGATATATTTTAACGTCAGCTTATTTTAGTGCAGTTTTAACATATTCTGCTGCCATTCTCCGTACTTTTGCCACACTCTCCTCATCGCCATATTTAGTTTCAAATTGCACATATTTTGTGAAGATAGTTTTCATTTTCCGTGCTGGTAGTTTTTGTCCAACAGCACGCTCTAACACATTTCTAAAAGAAAAATTATAATTCATATTTTAACACAAAAGCCCCAAAATTAAATAACCAGATGAATTTAATTCGCAAGATTGATATTATTTAGCAGTGTTACTCATTTGTTAATTCCTTATTATTAGTTAATATTTACATATTCAGGAGGAATAAAAAATGAAAACATAATCTCAACATGTCCAAAATACCCAAATAAATAAATGCAGGGCTTCGACACAGCAATTTCATAAACAAAAAAGTGAAATAGTGTAGTTTTTAAAGAATAAAAGTGAAATAAGTGCCTGAAAAAAGATAAAAAAAGTGAATAATAGTGAATAAAATATTCATTTTGTAGACGCCATTTTGTTTTTAGACCGATTTTGAGGCCAGATTCATAATCGACAGCAATTTTGTAAACAAAAAAGTGAAATAGTATAGTTTTTAAAGAATAAAAGTGAGATAAGTGACTGAAAAAAGATAAAAAAGTGAATAATAGTGAATAAAATATTCATTTTGTAGACGCCATTTTGTTTTTAGACCGATTTTGAGGCCAAATTCATAATCGACAGCAATTTTGTAAACAAAAAAGTGCAATAGTGTAGTTTTTAAAGGATAAAAGTGAAATAAGTGACTGAAAAAAAAAGTGAATAATAGTGAATAAAATAGTCATTTTATAGACGCCATTTTATTTTAGACCGATTTTGAGGCCAGATTCGTAATCTGCGACCCCAAATACCTTGTGAAATCAAATTTCAGGCAATTGATTAAATAAATAAAAGAGTTATACATATTTTAATTAAGTATTAAAAAAAAGCTGGAGTGGCATGCACTCGACTTTCTTTTACGTAGTTTTTACTTGAAAAATCAAAATATTAACAGGAACTAATCATATAATGATTGATTAAACTATATGCAAATACATGGCAACATATATAAAATATTTAAGATTTTCCGTAGCAGTTTTCTCGTAACTGGTACAGTTTTTGAAGAAACTTTTACAACAAAAATTGTGTAAAATATTAATATCTATCATTATGAATATAACTAATTTTGCCATAAGTGCAGCTGTTCTAGTGATATTGGAAATAGAACAAAAAATGCATAGAGTAAACATGTACTTCCGGTTTCTTAAGTTTGAAATTTCACAATTTAACATTTGACAGTGTATTGGCTCTATGTAAAAATCGGTTTTGAGTCAACGAAGTTAGAACATTGACGAATTTTTAGCGTCTTTAATACTTTTCATACATTTATGACATGAATATAGTGAATAAAATTTTAAAATAGTGACCGATTTCGCAAAATGTTAATAAAAGTGGAAATGCATCGTACCTCGCAATATGAATTCGGTTTCCTTTGATAAGCATCTCAACATAGCTCGTCCAAACATCGACACGGCGTGGATAGGAAGCCAGAACTTTTTCCAACAGAGCTTCTGCCCGTTCGGGTTCAATAAAACGTGATTCCATGAACGCAAATTGCACCAGTAGGTTTACATCTAAAATTTGATAAAAAATCAAACATTTATAGTTGAATCGAAAGATTTTGACTTACGTAGTTTTTCGTCCAAGCTTTGAAGAGCACGCTGCATTAAGTTTCTCGCTTGATCCTTCAACCCACATTTGTAGCAAGCTTCCGCTGCTGCCGTCCACATTTTGTAAACTTGTTTGAATTTTCGGGATACATTTTGTAGAAGTTCACAAAATTCGGTTGTTTTTTTACTGTCGGATAAAATATTCAAGGCTTGCAGATACACTGTAAGAGAATCGTTCATTTGGGTTGCTTCTTCTAAGGCTGTAGTAAAAGATTCCTTAAAAAAAAAATTAAACAATAGTTAAAAGTAAATAAATGAAATAATAAAATTGAATAAAAACCTTTGTTCCATATCGGTTTTCAAGATTGAGGAAAGCTATCCATACGTTAAGTTTCTCCTGCTCTTCTCGAAATTCAATTGTCGACAATGCTTTTCGAGCAACAGTCTTCGCTTTTTCGATTTCAGTAGCCTAAGAATTATTTATAATTAATATAATATTGTAACGGAATTGCGTAATTGTTCTAGAACCTTGTAGAAAGACTACAATGTTTTCTAGAAGCTTTGTGTTCAATTTATAAGCGTGTCTTACAGTCGGCCAGAAATAAATATGCAGTGAGAGAGATAAATAGGTAGTCAAAAATCAATAGTAAGTCGGAGAGAGTTAGTAGGAGAAATCAATACTCAGCCAGAGAGAAATAAACGACATTTTTCATGATTACAAGACTTACTTATTACTTCGTAAAAGAAAGTAAAAAGCTTATTTCTAGTGTAAATAAAAGTTGCTTACTTCTAAATGGAACGCCATGTAATTGATCCAATGTTCGGAATTATTCGGATGCGCCATCACCAACCGATCAAATTGATCAGCAGTCTTCGGCGCAGTATCCAAATCGGCGAGTTCCGTTTCAATTTTTCGAATACGTTCCTCTTCGATGCGAGCAGCTTCAGCTCGTTCTGCCGGTGTTTGCTTCTTCTTTTTTTGTTGTTTAGACGATTTATTTTCTTCCTAAAAATAAACAATAAATACCGAATCCAATTATATAATATTCAAAATTATACTTCATCCTCATCGCCACTAGATTCTTCCTGGACCAACACATGTTCGGGAACCGTCCAGAAGTTACTCGCCCCTGGTAAAACAGGTTTAGTATCAATGGAGAAACTAAAGTGTTTGAGTTCTTGATTTTTATCATCCAATTTTTTATGCTTATCACTAGGTTGCTCCATTTCTGATTCTGCTTTACGTTTCTTATTCCTTTTACTCTTTTTTTCAGTGTTGGTATTTGGTTTTTCAGTTGTATCCTGTTCTTCGTCTTTTGTGTCGGTTTCTGTTTCTTCATTATTAACAGGAATTACGTTTTGTTTCTTTTTCTTCTTACTTTTTTTATTATCTTGTTTTTCTGTTTTTGTTTCTTCGTTATTTGGAACTTTATTTTTTGATTTAGTTTGTGATATATTTGAATTATTATCGCTACTGCCGGAGTCTAAACGTGGTTTTTTATTAACAGGTTCACTTTCTGTTGCATTAGATTCTGATAATTGTCTACTAAGTTTAGTAGTTGTTTGAACATGAGACATTATTTTTTTGATCGATTCTTTTGGTAGGCCAAGTATACATTCATTTTCAATGCTGAAATTAATTAAATTGTATCCAAAATTATGGAAATCTGCGAATAGTTTGTATACAACTGTTTGAAAGTTTGAAAACGAAGCAATTATTCACATTTATCAACTTTTCATTATATTTAACTTCCTGTGTCGTTCGATTTTAAGTTGCACTTAATACTTTAAGGGTCAAACGAGACCCCCACTACACAATCATGTTAAGGAGTTATACGCAGTCAGAAGGCCGTCTTTTAAAATGAAAAAACAAAAATAAATTCGTTAATATAAGGTATTATCTGGTATTTAATCGAAGGAATAAGCAAAATATTATTTTCTTACGAAATGGCGGCTTCTCAAACACAAAATGGCGATTTTCGATAACAATTTTGGCCTTAAATTGTTTATAAAATGAAAACTATTTATCGGCGAGAAAAAACCTTCGATTAATCACTAAAAATATATATTTATTAAGCTTGTGAAGAAATTTGAGAGTGATCGGTTCAGCCGTTTCCGAAATATCTTGCTCACCGACTTTACAAACATAGTTTTGAGAGAAACGCGTTCAAAGTTTCAAAAGCACATAGTAAATATTTTTTTACAAATATGCGTGTAACTTCGAGATATACGTCGGATTGACATGAAATTTTCTGTGTATATACTTAAATATATGTACATTACGAAAATGAAATTAAAAAAATATATATTTGAAAATCCTGACTACGTATAACCCTTTAATTATGAAAATTTTAATTACTCCAGTACATAAAACACATTAATAGCTAATTGCATTTCTTAAGATGTTTATAAGATCGTTTTCAAACTTTCCAACGAAGTGGATATAAAAATTAAGAAACCTATTAATGGAAATTTTGATTCGTTTTCCTATTGAATCGATGTAATAACTTGGATTTGGTGCAAGATCATTTATATGTAATCTTGTGGGTAGAAAAACAAGTTGTCTATTCCCCTCAGCGCTGTTAAGTACTAGAAGTACAAAGTCTTCCTTAACTAGTAAGACTTCAGCATCCACACCGTTTTTCGAATTCATATTGTTATTTATTAATTGACCGTCTAAACAATTCATATATATAATATTGCATATTAAATTTGATTCAAAACAGTATTAAAATATCTTACTCTGTTGTTGATTAATTGCTTTCAAATGTCTAGGAATTAACGATATTTCAGCGTATTCGCATTCGAAATTCAACCATAGAATCACACCAGATACTTGTTCGCCAATTTTTAATGCTTCTGCAAAGATATTATTAAGTTTGTTAGTATACTTAAAAAATGTAATCAATCCCTTCATTCATCGGACATGGAAATTATTCAGTTTTATTTAAAAATACCCAAATTGTATTTGGGCGCAGAATGCATCAGTTAATTAGAGTAATTCTTACTTGAACAAAGTTCTGAATCCACATATCCCAGTGCGCCATTAGTTAACTGAATTGTATATGTCCCAGAATCCGTTTCTTCTTGCACAAATCCATGAACAACTTCGCCTAATTTTAAATTAGCCAATGGATTATCCAGTGCATGCAAATTGTTTTTAATCTGCTGAATTGTGCTTAAATATGTTGATAGCAATTTGATACTAGATTTTAAGTTAAAATTCCAACAATCTGACAATATTGTACTAGCGCCAATTTTTTTAGGCTGTTCTTTTGAAATTTGGTATATTTTTGCGATTATTGGTTGGTTTTGTTTTATATCTATGTTCTCAATGTTAACATTCTTTATAATGTTCTAGATAAAACAAATAATAGACATTAAAAAAAATTACCCAGTACGATTATCTGAAATTACTTACACCGTGTGGAACTTTTATGTATTTTGAATACCCAATGATTGGGGATTGTAGTAACATATATTTATCAGTTACAATATGGATAGAACATGGCAACAATTGGCCGGTTTGAAGGTCATCGAAGGTGGGTATATCTGTTTCATTTAATTCCAATTCTCGCAAAGAGAGAATTGGTTGGCCACGATTACATACACAAACCAAGTCGGGTATTTTGTCGCCTTCTTTAAGAGATTCTACACAAAGAAATATTCTATGCTTTAAGAATTGTGTTTACCTTTACCGTTAAGTTCTTTTAGTTGTCATTGTAATATATGAAAGACACAAGGCTATCTTTATATTTTGTAAAGTTCTAATCAGCGAGTAAGGAGAGCTAGAAATAATATTACATGCATATCTATGGCAACAAAAATAAGAAATTTAAGATTTTCCGGAACAGGATCCTTTACGTTAAGGTCAAACATCAAGCTCGAAAGAAAACCTAGCAACTAATCTTTATAAAAAAAATAACAGTGAATTCGTAATTGCATAAACAATGCCTGGTAAAAATGATACTTTTTTTGTATTTACAGTTTCAGAGGTAAAAAATAAAAACCTCCAAAATAGGTCATTTATTATAGTTTTAATTTTTTATCTCCGAAACTGTAAATACAAAAAAATTAACAATTTTACCAGGCATTATTTATGCAATTACGAATTCACTGTTTTTTTTTATAAAGATTAGTTGGTAGGTTTTTGCGTAATCGAGGTTTGTTTAATCATGATAGGTTTTGAGTAGTTTTATGTAATTAAGAAATATAACTTTGACCAAAAGTGTAACAATGTGTCAGTAATGCCTTTATATTCAATAAACAGTCATTATTCGATGGAATATCTTTGATTATAGCGTAAAAATAGCTAAATCAATGTCTTAACATAATGACTCTGCTCCCTCTACTCTCTGGTTCCGTTAGTTAAAGGTAGTTTTAATAACATTTATGGAGCCGGCTCTTAAATACGAATTACCTGCAATTAATGGTGCTAAAGATGTAAATTTCGTCAAATGTAATAAAGGAATAACAGCCGATGCTTCTGGATCCTCCACTGTTACTTCAACGCCAGTTGAAGATACACTAGTTACTATTGCACTTACGTGCTCACCAAGAAGTATTCTTTTTTTGGATCTATCTTTTATTCTAGGTGGAAGTAAACTCAACGTGAGTTTTTTAGTACTTGCATCCGATTTAATTACGGTACTTTTTACCTAATATAAATTAAAAAAGTGATCTAAATCGTTATTCATTGAAAACTTCGAGTTGATTAAAAATTGGGGAGTTTCCAAGTTCTATAGTGACAAAATGTCCCATAGTTTTATGGAGTAACACCACTTTGACCCACCGAAATATAAGGCATTTTCGAGAATTTTACACATAAAAAGGTTTTACACTAATTTATTAGACATGAAACTTATATACCATTTTTTCCTTCCAAATATATATATATTTAATATTTCATTTATAATATTTCTTGCTAATTAAATCTTGTATTATTATTAAAATGTGTAGGTTAAGTTAGAAACTAACGATTTTGGCTAATTTAAAAAAATTATTGTATTAATAGCCATTAAGTTAATCAATTTGAGTATAAATTAAGTATAAACTTTAGTAAAATAAATTATGTATTATTTAGTAAATAAATTAGAATAAATAGAAAAAAAATGTTTCAATTTAAACTTTTAATTAAATAAAGTTTAAGGAGTAGCTTAATATAAAATAACTGAAAATGAAGTGCCTGACTTTAAAAGGGTTATTTTGATTGAATTATGTAATTAAATTATCTTCATTAAAATTATATTTAATAGAATTAAACTATTTCCAAAAGAATCAAAAAAATTTATACCTCATATACAATATAGATTAAAAAGATAATCTAAAAAAGCTATTAGATTCATACCCTAAATATAAAGATTATACTTTTCATTTTAATGATTAATATATATATATATAAAGTAATTTTTTTTGAAATAACTTTATTTATAGAAACATTAATTTCAATTTCATCATACTCCTAATTAGGAGCATGAATAGGTTTAGAAATTAATTTATTGTACATGCCATTTAATTGGAAGGGGAAAGCGCATATGATTTATCCACAGAATTCAAAAAATTCATAAGCAATTCTACAAATTAACCATTTTAAAAAAACAGTTAATTAAGGATTATATGATTTCTAAATTGTGAAACATCCAATTATGGATTAAATATTATATTATAAGATTTTTTAATGATTACTTACAATTTCTCCAATTTGAAACATTTCCGTTGGTTGATTAATTGTCACAAAACCCATATGTTTCCGGGGAACCCATCCATGTACGTCACCAAAGAATTGTAAAAGCAATCCATTGGTAGTTATTTGTACAACAACTCCTGGGTATTGTTTTTTCCACGAAGCTATATCATAACTTGTTAGATTTTCCTCAGTAGCCATTAAAGTTGGCTTTATTGTCAAATATAATATATTCTTTTCCACTATTACAGTCCAAACTCTAGCAAAATGAAATATAATTAGCTGAATTTTTCGATTCTGCGCCATCTTCAGGCAACGTGCAGGAATATGACACTTGTGACGACGATCTAATATAGATGCATTATATATATATATATCTAAATATAAGATATTCAGTTTCGAAATTACAAAAACAAAAAATGTGGAATGGTCCTAGAGTATTCAGACACACAGACGTCATTCCGAAAATAACCACATTCGAAAATTGATATCGCGACTTCGATTACAAGACTTACTTAAGTAATAATATGTCTTACTTTGCTTTGATGGTTTGCCCCACGCTGAATTTATTCTTGAAATTCGATTGCGATTGCATAACCGCATCAGTTAAATGATCATTTTTTATAAACCCAGTGACTCTATCAATTTGTACAACAATTCCATTATTCTGAATAGCTGTAATTGTTCCGTTTACTACGTCCCCATTCTTTAAATCCTTCAGTGTGAAAACTGCTGGTTTCAGTAAATCTTTTTCAAGTGAACAAATAAACACACGATCTAAGTAATCAAAGTTAAGCACACGACATTGATGACTTGACCCTCTCGGGTAACTCTTTTTGACAAGAGCTATAATTGAGTCTTCCTCCGATGTAAATGGAATTGCTGTTTTTAACCGACGATATGACACGAATCCTTTATTTTGCTTGTTTAATTGTAAATACAACCCACCTCTCGTAGCCGCTAAAATCTTTAACAATAAAAGAATTTAATAAACCTAAGTAAACAATATCATCTTATAGGTAAGATATAACACGCATGCGCACGAAACATGACAAGATAAACTCATTCGGTTAAATTCGGCCGACTTCGGTTTCCTTACCTTACAATTAACGATAGCGCCTTCTTGGATATTTCCCCTATCATGAGTGTCCATGCTTCGCATTGTTAAGTATGCTAATTTTGTGATTGGCATTACATACATTAATCGGGCCACGATTATTTGATCAGTTGAATATTTCTTAAGTGATTCCATAACTCCAGGCAACTGGCCTTCGTGTATATAACCCGTAAAATTATTTAAAAATGTACCTTCAAGACCGCTTGGCAATATCTAATGACATATGATATAATATACGGGTTTCAAGATATCTAAAATTTCATATACCTTTTTGATAGTAAATTCAACTTGCATGCCAGGACGAACATGATCCAAACTCATTTCTTTGGTAATCATGGTATTCTCAATTTTTTTAGAAATTGCATTCAAGTTTACTATTGAAGCGGTTGGAGTTGTATTGCATTTTTGTACTACTACCCATAATGGTTCTCCGACAACTAATTTTTATTCAAATTTTAATTTATAAATAAAGAAAACATATTTTGTTGTATTTTTACCATATTCTTTATCTTGATCGACATTTGTTTTTTGTAGAAAAGCACGACAATTTTTAATACCTAAATCAACAATGTAACCATGCTCTTCGCAACTACTTATCGCCCCCCATAACGTCATCCCTGTCGTTAATGAAGTATGCAGAAGTTGCGCATTTATATCTTCAGGTAACAACGATAAACCAAATATACATTTTTCATCAGTAGCATCGATTTTAATCACTTTTGTTGCTACACATTGGCCAGGAGTAAATAACTGACGAAGTGTTTTATACCCCTTTAATTAAGAAAGAAAAAAAAAACTATAATTTTGCGCATGAGAAAGATTTATTGATTTGCTAGCTGTGAACTATCGATAACTACTATTGATAGAACAGCCATTATCGTACGAAAAAATATATTCAATCGGCTACAAAATTGGCCCAGATTTAAGTCGCCTTGATTTTTTTTCTTATAGGTTTTAACATAGACAGAGTTGGGTAATATTAATTACTAGTGGAATCGATTTCATAATTGACAATTCAATTAAAAATTAATGCGATTATTCACAAGCTCAAATCACCCAACTTTAATTCATTTCAAACCACAATTCAAAATGAATTCAATATAAATTTTTATGTGTGTGTAAGTCAATAGGAATTAAAGCCTATTTACCAATTACAAATATGTTATAATTCAAAAGGAATTGATGCCTTTTTGATAATTACAAGCCATCTATGTTGACTTTGTATTAGAAATCAAAGGAAATTAAGACCCGTTTATCAATTACAAATCTTATACAATTCAGAAGGAATTGAAGCCTTTTTGACAATTACAAGCCATCTATGTTGACTTTATATTATAAATCAAAGGAAATTAAGAGCCGTTTATCAATTACAAATCTTATACAATTCAGAAGGAATTGAAGCCTTTTTGACAATTACAAGCCATCTATGTTGACTTTGTATTATAAATCAAAGGAAATTAAGACCCGTTTATCAATTACAAATCTTATACAATTCAGAAGGAATTGAAGCCTTTTTGACAATTACAAGCCATCTATGTTGACTTTGTATTATAAATCAAAGGAAATTAAGACCCGTTTATCAATTACAAATCTTATACAATTCAGAAGGAATTGAAGCCTTTTTGACAATTACAAGCCATCTATGTTGACTTTGTATTATAAATCAAAGGAAATGAAGACCCGTTTATCAATTACAAATATTATACAATTCAAAAGGAATTGAAGACTTTTTGACAATTACAAACCTTATATGTGATTTTGTATTATAAATTAACAATCAAAAGGTATTAAAGTCTATTTTATATTTATCAATTAGAAATATTTTATGTAACTTTTAACTTGAAATGTGATTTGAAACCGTTCAACCTTTTAAACAATTATTTAATCAAAAAGGCTTCAATTAAATTGATTTAAATCTAATGTCTTGAAGTCTTTTTGTTGGCTTAAAGCCAATTCGAGGGTTTGAGAGCTTGAAATGTTTGATTAATTCATAAAATCAATTCAATGTTTTCAAATGAATTCAATTCCAAAGCCTAATTCTCATTATCAAAAGAGCTTCAATTGATTTAAATTCTTAAATTAATGTCTTGAAGTCTTTTTGTTGGCTTTAAAGCCACTTCGAGGGTTTGAAAGCTTGAAATGTTTGATTAATTCATAAAATCAATTCAATGTTTTCAAATGAATTCAATTCCAAAGCCTTATTCTCATTATCAAAAAAGCTTCAATTGATTTAAATCCTTAAATGAATGTCTTGAAGTCTTTTTGTGGGCTTAAAACCATTTTTCTAATTTGATACTGTCGCGATATAACGATAGTTTTTCAAATTACTATCGTATTATCAATGGGAGACAGTTTCACCTCTTTAAGTGGTAGAGTGGATACATAATCCAAAGGATCTGAGTTCGACTCTCAGCGATATATTTTTAAATTAATGTAGGTTACTCAATAAATATATGTGAATATTTTAAGTTAAAAATAATAATTGCAAATTGGCATAGACCTTCAAGGTGAAAGGCAAGATTCTTAACCACTGCGCCATGGCGACTGCTAATAATGTTATAAAATATCTTACCTGTGGTGCTGGATCATCAACGACTGAATGAAGCAACTGAGTATACGGAGTAGAAATATGTGTGATCATAACCCTTCCCGAGATCCTACCGGGGAGTTGTAAGTTTAGCGCCATTTTTGTAGCCTCTCGAACACAGCCGAACAAAACCATGCCTTCTTGCACTGACTATACAAAAAAAAAATGTAAATAAGACGAGAACGTGACTAAGCCTAAATCGTAATTACCCTATACGTTAATAAATCGGCGGTTTCAGCAGAAATATCTCCACTAGTTGCCACAATTTCCTTCTTTTTAGGAGTTTGTTTCTCCTTGATTTTCGGTTTTGCTTTTTTATTGCCATCTCTGAACAACTAGAATATAATGGGCACATTTATTACAATTATCAATTATTTTATTTCGGATAAATTACTTCAAAATCACGTTTGATTATTGGGGTTCTTTCTGATTTTTGTGGAGGTTTACGTCCACCTCTTGGAAACGATATTTCTATAACCATTTTGTTGTATATTTAGAGTGCACGTTTTTAAAACAACTACACGTGCAAATTACAAAATAAAGAGGTTATGTTGTATTTTGACAGTTGTGAAACCAGTGTTGCCAGCAGGTGGAAGTAAAACATCCCTACAAACACAATGAAGTTATTCTAATTTTTTGTAAATCAGGGAAACGTCGAATGACGTGCAACCCAATGTTTTTAATGATATTTAATATTCATGTACATATACAAAATTAGTCTCTCTTTAAAAATAAATTATAATTATATATGTTAAGGAAAATGTATTTTAGTTAATAATGTATTGTTCTATTTATATTTTATTTTCTATGTTAATATTTGTAATATATTTTATTATTAATTGTTCTAAAAATAAGTTTCCATGTAAATGTTTGGAGCTTAAATAAAAAAAAAATATATATATTACTACAGTTTTTGATTAAATGAAGCTGATTATTGATATTATACACTATAGGATTGTTCACAGCTAAAGAATTAGTAATTAAGCTTAGAAATTATAAGTAATAACTCCAGTTTGTTGTATGACATACAAGAGGCATCTTTTTTTGGGCCAACCCGGGTAGGATTTGGTTGGAGAAGTGGTTGGCACGGGTTACAATATGGCGGTAACCCGTCAGTAACCCCAGTGAAATGGACAGGTTATTGAAAGATTCAATTTAAATTTAAGCGCTAAATGTTTTCAAAAAGTAGGCTTATGTTTTTATTTTCTATACTTTTAAATACATTTGATCTTGAATTATTATTACAACATATCATATTATTACAATATATCTGATGATGAGGACTCTTGGCTTTAATTTTTGCGGCCAAATTAAGAAAGAACTTGCTTCAACATCATTTTCAACTACAAAATAAATAAATAAATATATAATTTCTTTTTTTGTTTCTGAATAATTACATACCATTACTATTGATTTGAATGTTTACAGCATTCGTTTGATTCTCATCAGCTCCTATAATAAATAACAAACAAAACATAACCTCCAATATCTATATATAAGCTATAAATATACTTAGCTATATATAAGCTTACCCTCAAAGATTTGAAATGTTTGAATATGCCTCTCAATAAAACCAAGATCTCCTTGCACTCCACATTTTTCACAAATATATTCACTATTTACTGATGCCATTTCAAATAGAACTAAGTCAAACGGCGGCAAATGCAGCAACCCGTAACCCAGCATGCGTAACCCTACTACAGAGCAGGGTTAGACTTATCAGTAACCCAGCGCTAACCTCTTTGGAGTAACCCGCCACTCGAAGGCACAAGTTACTGAAAGCACCAACCGAGTTAGCTGTGGTTAGGCCAAAAAAAGATGCCTAAGGTTAACGTTCACAGCAACAAAATTTATCATAAATTGTGTTGCTTGAAATGTTAACATTGCTTGTCATAATACAAACTATATTATTATTTATAATTTTCTAAGTTTAATTACTAATTGTTTCGCTGTGAACAATCCTTAAATGAAACACAATTAACATGAAACAAGTGTCGTTTTTATTTTTTTTAATTCAAGATTATAAAATTTGGAATTACAATTTTGTTTTTTAATCTTCTAGTTCGGAAATATGCATTTTTAAAAGTATTCCAGGAATTATTCCGTCGTACTTCCCTGGTACTTTTAATGTGTAGTTTAGGACATTGCAAGTACATAATAGGGTTATTTCATTATTATATGTTGGCGCACATGTATGTACGCCATTATCGTTTTGTTTTCTTATCTGTCATTTGACATTCAAATTTTCTTTATATACACTTTAATATTTCTAATACGTTTATTTCAAATCAGTCATTTTCAAGATAACTGTGTATCAGTTGTGTTTATGAACGTAATTCGGTATATCGGATGAGTGCAAGAGTAACAGAGACAGATATTGCGTGTTTTTTTTTATTGGTAACATTGTTAAATTGCAGGGGGAGCAAAAATTTCAAATAATGTATATGTTTTAAAGTAATTTAATGCATTATATAGTTACATACATAGTACAAAATAATGTATATGTTCTTTTTGCCATATAAAAAGTATGCGCCAATTGAGGCTTTTAAATCTAGTGATTTTTGCTATAGGTTGGCTAAACAAAGCATGAATAGTGTTGTGTAACGATTGGCAACACTGCGTAAAACTGTTATAAATGTAATGTAACCTCTTTTTGTGTTTATTATATGTTTGTGTTTATTTATTTTCCTTTGAAATTTTAAACAATCTTTTATTATTTGACTATGGTAAGTTTTAGTTAATACATTTGGAAATGCGGTATTTTTTAAATCTGTTGATAGGCTAATCTTCCTGCCGCTTTTACTGTACCTGTTGAACGAAGTGACCTTAATGAAATTAAACTAAAACTAGAGAAGAAATGTAAGAAAATATGCAATCGTAGTGATAACATTCGGACAAATGTAAATAACAGGGAAGTGTTCGGTAAATCTTGCGATATTAACGAGGTTTCGTGGATTAGGGATGAGGAGAATAAAATAATTGACCATTTGAAGGAAAGTGTATCGGAAATGAAGATAGACTACCCTGTTACTGATACTGAAAAATTTTTAGAACTATACGAAACATTGCAAAGGGAAAATGCGCAGCAATGTGCCGTTTTTGAACATTCTAGGAAGGAGCTGAAAGAGGAACAAATCATTCACGAACAGTAAGTTTGCCATAATTGCCATTTATATGGAATCAATAATACATTTATTATTTTAGATTATTAGAATCTTTAAAAATAATTGAAACCAATATGAAAAACATTAAATCTTCGGAAACACAAAATTTAGAAATATTGGATATGAAACCATTAAAGGAAATTTCAGCGAAGAAATTTAATGAAATGAAACAATACATGGTAAATATATATAATAAATATATATATATAATAAATATTAATAATATTTATTTTTAGCATTTCGTTCTTGACAAATTATATTCTAATGGAAGTATGAAATTGCTGGTCCAAGTAATACAAATTAGCATTTAATTAATTTCAAAATAGTTTTTATTATTTTATATATATATATTTTTAGAGATTAACCAAAGCGTATTTTAAAGTCGGCGACGACAAATACATCGAAATTAAAAACGTTGAAGAATATCCGGATGTAGAATTATTAAAAGAAGCATTTCTAGTTGTACACGATCCATATAATGCAAACAGAATTAAATTTGCTAATTTTAAATAGTCATTTTAAGTTGTAAACAATTTTTTAAATTTTATTTGTAGCTCGCCGTACGAAATCTAAAATAAAACAAATTTGTAAATTTAAAACATCTTATGTAAGTCCAACAGGGCAGTGTAGTGCGCAGTTCGCATTTAAAATATAATTATTATACGGCGAGCTAATGGCATTGGTGCCTTGATTTTATCTAATCTTAAGTGTCCTTTATAAATCCATGTAAACAATAAAAATAAATATTTCTAATATATATATATATATATATGTTATTTATATGCTTCCGATTCGATTTGTATAGAGCTAAAGCAATCAGGCGTGTGTCTGTAGCGTTATCGGATTTAAAAAAATTCATTAACAAAAAGTGTTTGTCTCGTCGCCTTGAATCCAAGTATATATATATAACTTATATACTTGGATGTTAGTCGTCGCTCGTAAGACCAAATTTGTGCCCTCTACTCCTCTGAAGGTACCGGAGCGATTTACACCAAATTTGCTACACATATTTGATTCGGCTCGTAGTTTAAATCCAATCGCCCGTATACTTCCCGAGTTATAGGGCCCCAAAATTTGAAACCCCCCTTAATACTACCCTTATAAACATAATTAAAACACCCAACAATTCTAAGATATTTTATGTCTACAAGATTTTTTCATATTGTTAACCCAAAGCTCGAATAAAATTATTAAATATTATAAATTTGAATTTTAAAATATGCACTACATTTTTTTTTACCAATATAATTACAAAAAAGAAATTGTAAGACTTTTTATATCTATAACATTTTTTCAAATTGGTAACCAAAAGGCCATAATAATTAAAAACCTCTGCTCGCAACGTATATACCTAAAGGCGAGCTCTACGCATTGGTGCGTTCTACACGTACCAAATCGTATACCGAATTTGGATCACAGTAACCGGTTACACATTTATTTAGTTTCTAATTGACTTTAAAGAGCTAAAATAATATTATTTCGATAGTATTAGCGATTATAAACCATTTTACTGCTAATTTATCCTAAAAATGCTTTTCAAGTTCGAGAAATTCGATATTTTATTCGTCAGCGGTTCAATAAATGATGCTATTTGTGTATTTAACGAAACAATAATGCATTATGTATCTTAACTTCTACAGTATTACTAGTAGAATCTATTTTAAAACCCACACTACCCCAGAATAAGTCTATTTTGTTATAAAACCCAAAAATAATATGCCGCATATGTATTTCATACGGGTAAAATTTTTGTTTGGATATTGCAAACCAAGACCACGGAGATTACCAACGTAAAGGTCGTTGAACCCTATCTGAACAAATTTATCAATACGCGCGGCGGAAATACAATAGATTTATTGGTCCAGTTCTGTAAGAACCAGATCTTATAACGAGTACTTTGGAAATCGTACGGAGAAAGTTTTATGAATTGCAGTTGATCATATCCATCGACCTTGAATCGTCATTGTAATGACTTTCAGTTTATGAACAACTCACGGCAAATAACCGTGATCCGTGAACATTAGTTTGTGGAAGTACACCGCAACAAGTGGTCTCATTTTTGTGGTTTCGCCCAAAAGAAAATTGCTCAACCATGTCCGAAAAGTAAGCATTCATTCTCGATCAGTAATCATTTTTTAAATATTGTATTAATCCTGCGATTAATTGTTATATTTATTATAATTGTAGAGTTGGAGATATTGCCCTAATCGGGCTGGCTGTAATGGGCCAAAATTTAATCCTTAATATGGCCGACCATGGATTCACCGTCGTCGCATATAATAGAACTGTAGAGAAAGTTCAATCCTTCTTAAATACGGTTGCAAAAGGCAAATCTATTGTTGGTGCTACTTCTTTAGAAGATATGGTCTCCAAATTGAAAAGTCCAAGACGAGTTATGCTACTTGTTAAAGGTATATTCCGGTATTTTTCATATATTGCCCCAAAATATATTTCCTACCTTCATGCGACATACTTGGGACATAGCAAACCTAACAATAATTTTACGTCTATCCTACATCGCAGATACATTACATGAAATTAGGATTATTTATATATTTCCTACAGAGTTTTTTGTAATAAGATTTAAATAACATCCCAGATGTTCTTGCATGCGATATAACTGGGATGTAGCAGACTTAACAAGAATTTTACGTCTATTCTACATCGCAAATACATTACATAAAATCGAATATTAAATAGTTTATTCATATATTTCCTACAGTTTTTTTTTGTAATAAGATTTAAATAACATCCCATAACCGATTTTCTTTCTTGCGATATACCTGGGATGTAGCAGACATAACAAGAATTTTACGTCTATCCTACATCACAGATACATAAAACCAAATGTTAAATGGGATTATTCATATATTTCCTACCGGGTTTTTTGTAATAAGATTTAAATAACACTCCAGAAAAGATTTTTTTCTTGCGATATACCTGGGATGTAGCAGACATAACAAGAATATTACGTATATCCTACATCACAGATACCTAAAACCAAATGTTAAATGGGATTATTAATATATTTCCTACATTTTTTTGTAGTAAGACATCCCAGTAAAGATTTACTTTCATGCGATATACCTGGGATGTAGCAAACATAACAAGAAATTTACGTCTATCCTACATCACAGATACATTACATATTTAATTGGAATATGCATGCATAATCTATATCTACGAAGCACTTATAACTTAGATTGGCCATTTTTACTTTCTTATACGAATGTATTTAAAGAAGTATTGTAATCACGAACATTTTCGAACTCGAAATGCACGTTTTGACCATCCCGGAATCGTATTTGAGTATTTTCGAAATGATGTCTGTCTGAGATCGCTTTTGATCAAAAACTTTTTATAGCAAAATTATAAAACTTTAGACTTCTATAGGGCCTGGGAGAAAACCTCCTATTTTTAACAGCAATATATATATATATAGGTAGTAAGACTTGATACTTTTTGCTCATCTCGAAAACGGCACGAGTTAGAAGTAAAAAATCATTTACTGGAAAATTCCTTTTGAAAGTAGCTAATTTACATGTAATTTTTTTCCTAGTAACAATGCATATTCATATTGTTTCATAGCATAAATTTAAAACAAAATTATGCAAATTAAACACGTACATAATGCAAATTACGTATTATTAATTTCACACTGTAGATGTTTTTTTTTTAATTCAGCCATTTAATACCAGGAATAAAGAACCTAATCTCCACACTGTTCTAATAAAATATTATGAAATTTCTAGCCGGCCAAGCAGTAGACGATTTCATCACGCAACTCACGCCCCTTTTAACTGCAGGGGACATAATAATAGATGGCGGCAACTCAGAGTACACGGACACACAACGCCGCTGTAAATTATTGCAAGCGATCGGTCTACGTTTCGTAGGAGCTGGCGTATCAGGTGGTGAAGATGGCGCTAGATACGGGCCATCTCTGATGCCCGGTGGCCACAAAGACGCTTGGCCATTTATCAAGCCCATTTTTCAGTCGATCAGCGCCAAAGCTAACAGCCAACCGTGTTGCGATTGGGTAGGCAATGACGGTGCCGGCCATTTTGTTAAAATGGTACATAATGGCATCGAGTACGGGGACATGCAACTGATTGGCGAAATTTACCATTTGATGTTGTCACTGGGCATCGATCAAGGGGAAATGGCTGACATATTTGAGGAATGGAATAAGGGAGAGTTGGATAGTTTTCTGATTGAGATCACGAAGGATATTTTGCGGTTTAAAGACAAAGATGGTAAGATAAAGTGGGATTCTTCACAATTTTACACACTGCAATCGTATTATTCTGTATATCCGTTAAAACATCTTTTTTTTTATTCGCACTCATACATTTTGCTAAAAGTAGTTTCTTGGTGTAGGTCAAATTTGTGAAAATCGACAATAATGTGAGTTCTTTTATATTTGCAGGCTCATATCTCCTGCCGAAAATTCGCGATGCTGCCGGCCAGAAAGGCACCGGCAAGTGGACGGCAATTGCCGGCCTCCAGTACGGTTCGCCAGTGACGCTAATCGGTGAAGCCGTCTTCAGCCGCTGTTTATCCGCACTGCATTCCGAACGACAACGCGCTAGCTCTGTACTTCCAGCCCCCGACTCCCAATTCCAAGGAGACAAAAAGCAGTTCTTAAACCAGATGTGCCAAGCTCTCTACGCCAGTAAAATCATCTCATACGCGCAAGGATTCATGTTATTGCGCGACGCCGCCAAGGAACACAACTGGGAATTAGATTACGGTGCGATAGCTCTTATGTGGCGGGGAGGTTGTATTATTCGCAGCGTCTTTCTTGGAGACATCAAAGCTGCGTTTGAGAAAGACCCGGCGTTGAGTAACCTTCTCCTCGCCCCATTCTTCACGGAAGCTGTGAAACGATGCCAAACTGGTTGGCGCAAAGTTGTAGCAACTGCTGCAACTATTGGCGTTCCTGTACCTGCTCTCTCCACTGCGCTCGCGTTTTATGATGGTTATCGGTGCGCTAAACTGCCCGCTAACTTGTTACAAGCACAACGCGATTATTTCGGGGCGCACACGTACGAGCTATTAGGCGAAAAGGGGAAATTTGTACATACAAATTGGACGGGACATGGAGGAGATGTTTCGGCTAGTACATATCAAGCTTAAAACGTACTTAAGCCCATCGGGCGCAGCATTCCTTTGTTTTTATTTATAATGTAAAAGTTGCATTTTTTAAGGTTTAAAATATATATATTTTTCAACAGTTAAAATATGATTTTTGAGTAAACATACACCTTAAGAGTATAAAAATCCAACACCTATTTAGCTCATGTCTTAGATCGCCATTTTTCTGACCATATAGTTCAGAATGCCGCCATGGTGGAAATATAACAAATCGACTTCGGTGTCGAATCGCACCGTTACTTGGAAAATACGTCCATCGTTCACCTAGATACATTTTTAAGTATATCATTAACATAATTACCCAGAAATGTAAGTGTATGAGTGTAGAACGCTTTCTTTGTAAAAATACAAATTGGCATAGAGGGAGATCGAACTCACGACCTCCAGGGTGAAAGACAAGACTCTTAACCACTGCGCCATGGTGCTAATAATATTGTTTAAAAAATCAAATAGTTTATACTGAAATAAAACAATCTCTACTCTTCTGAAGTTCAGTCTGCTTTGAAATAGACAAAAACGAATCAAACGTCTGAATGAAATATCAAAAAAGTTTTTGTGATAAATTTTCAATTAATTTAATGATTTGAAGTGTATTCAGTGTGTTGTGTACTTTACACAGAGTGGCATCTGCTATATTATATTGATATTGTATGTCAATGAGAAATATAAATAATTGTTACTTAATAAAATTAAGTTTTATTTATTCTAATTTGAAGTTTGTGAGTCGCTATTAAGCATTTATGTTAAAATGACCGACCAAAGAAAAAATATAAATAAAAGTGCTACCACACGTGAGCGTCAAAAACAGTATTTCAATGCGCATTAGTGACGTACGAGTTACGGAAACATTGTTTGAATTGTAAATCTTAAATTTAAGGAGAGTAACATGTTATTATTCAATTTTTAAGTATATAATATGAAATAAGTGCATATTATTGCCTAATTTGCATATATTTTTTAGCAAATACGTGTTTCCGTCCATTTATTTTAATTCATAATTAATATATACACTGCAAAATGGCCAAAATGCAGTGATTTTTGAAAATATGAGTTGCGGTAAGATTCTATAGTTGGTCAAATTATAAAAACTGCAAGGAAGTAAATGTATAATTCTGATTATTAGAGAAATAAAATGTTGAAGAGATAATTCAAACATATTTAGAAACATGATTGGTTGGCAATGTTCTGTATACCATATGGGCACATGGTGCCCACGGGTGACCCTAGTTTGGAAGAGTTAAATACGTACGTGTACGGAAATAACTTGTCCTGGTTTGCAATCAGTTGGTAAGGAGATTGAGTAAGTTTCTTTGCCAGTTAGTTCCAAAGTATCGGCGTTTTGCCCATCTAGATATTGCAGTGGAATAATTCCCATTCCGACCAGATTCGATCGGTGAATCCTTTCGAAGGATTCGGCTATTACAGCTTTAATACCCTGTCAAGAAAATAATGCAATACACAGTTCCCCCTCTATAATTCTTCGGAGCTCTAGTGCATATTCCATAGCTGAATAGAAAGGAAAAAGGACAATTCTCATTTTCCCCCTCTCAGATGGCAGGAGAAGTGAAAGGGAATGCGCGCAGGATGTGATAGATAAATCCCCTATTTTCCTCAAAATCAGGAGAAATATGGGAGTTACAGAGAATAGAGTTAACTTACAAGAAGGAAAGGTCCTTTCGCAGCCCAATCCCTACTGGATCCTGATCCGTAATCCTTGCCCGCAAGCAGTATTAGTGGGATTGATTCCGATGCGTAACGTTCTGCACAATCGAAGACATCCATCTAATTTTGAACAATAAATATTATGTTCGTTTAAATAAAAATAATATCTGAAATGTGTAAACCTCATCATTTGAAGGGAAATGCATAGTTCTCGGTCCCGGTTTATCCAAAAACTTATTCACAATGCGAATGTTTGCAAATGTACCGCGCGCCATAACGGCATCGTTACCACGTCGTGATCCATAAGAGTTGAATTCTCTTGGAGTTAAGCCTCTAGCGGATAGGTAACGGGCAGCTGGACTTGTCCGGCCAATTGAACCAGCGGGACTGATATGATCCGTTGTCACGGAATCACCGACGTTCAATAATACGCGGGCGCCAATTATAGATTTTTCTTTAGGTAAATCCTAATGGTTTAGGGGAAATTAGAAATATATATATTTTTAAATGTTGGGGAATAATACTTGAGTCATCCCTTCAAAGAATGGCGGATGTTTGATATATGTAGACATGGTGTCCCATGGGTATAATTTGCCTGCGGGCGCAGATAATTGCTGCCAACTCTCTGATCCAGATTCAATTTTGGCATAAACCTAAATATATATTAAAAATATTCATTATTTTAATGAACCCATTTTGTAACTAGTTACAGAATTATTAAAATGTGAATTATAGAGAAAAGAAATACCTCTGAGAACATCGCAGGAATCACATATTTCTGCTCAACAGTTTGAATTTCAGCTCGAGTCGGCCAGATATCATTCAAGAAAACGGGTTTACCTTTCGCATCGTGACCTAAAATAAATGATTAACTAAAATATCTGAAGTGGCCTGCTCTCAACTTTCTGAGTTTTTACTGATTATTGATTATAAAAATATAAAATTGAAAACCTTATATAAATGAATGGGTGAAAAATGATACCAATACCAATTTGTAATGGTTTTGAAGTACTAGCTATCTAAACTAACCAATACTCTACAGAAATATACTGAAATGTCATTTATCTAATTGGGTCTATTTGTTTTCCGGTCAAAATAGCAGATGATCCGATTTTATAAGCTACATGCGAATCCATGGCAACGTAAACAAGATATTTATAACGTTTCGTAGCATATTTCTCGCAACTGGTACATTTTTTGAAGAAATGTTTCAAACAAAAATTGTGCAAAATATTAATTACTTTCATTATGAACATAACTATATTTGCCGTAAATGTAGCCGTTCTAGTGATATTGGAGATAGAACAAAAAATGTATAGAGTAAACATGCACGGTTTGAATATTCTTTTCAAAAATAGGAGGTGCACATCTAAGGCATATACAAGTCTTAAGGTTGAAGTTTCATAATTTTACGTTCGACAGTTTTGGCCCTAGAGCGTTCACACACACACACAGACGTCATTCCGAAAATAGTCACATTCGATTCATGATTACAATACTTACTTATTACTCTGTAAAAGAAAGTAATTATTTGATTTATGCGTACCTAAAGGTTCTTTTTCGAAATCAATACTAACAGTTCCAGCAATGGCGTATGCAATAACTAGTAGGGGACTAGCCAAATAGTTGGCTCTAGTATTCGGGTGAATACGGCCTTCGAAGTTTCTGTTGCCTGACAAAACGCCACAACAAACTAAGTCATTCTGTAAAAATAAACATTAAATGGTCATTTTGGTATTTATGAGTGGAGAATTATTGCAGACCTGTTCAATCGCGTTTACAATGTTGTCTTCTAAAGGTCCACTGTTACCGATACATGTCATACATCCATATCCAACGATATCAAAACCTAGCGCAGTCAATGCTGGAATGACACCCGATTCCTATAAATTATTCCAGATATTTAGAGACACACTAATCGACAAAATGGAATTCGTAAGAACCTTAAGATAATAAGTAACAACGCCAGATCCAGGTGATAACGAAGTTTTGATATAAGGAGCAACTGTTAAACCAGCAGCAACTGCTTTCTTAGCAAGCATACCAGCTCCTAGCATTACGCTTGGGTTACCTAAACATTGTCAATAAAATTAAAGAATACCATTTTCAAAATGGACGCAATAACATACTAGTATTAGTGCAACTGGTAATAGCGGCAATCACAACACTTCCATGATTAAGCGAATATTCTTTGCCTTCGAAATTGAATTTCGCTACCGTGTCCAGTTTGCTTGCTGGGATATCAAATCCTTTAAATCCAACCTTTCAAAGTAAAACAAAGAAGAAGTAAAGCCTTCATTCATCCGACATGTTGATCGATAGCATACTTTACTGGTGAGACAATTCGCGAAATCCGCTTTCATCTCGCTGACGGAGACACGATCGTTGGGCCGTTTTGGGCCGCTAACACTCGAGACTACCGTCGATAAATCCAGTGTGACTGTTTCACTGAATACGGGATCTTGCCCAGGTTGTGAGTAATCCCGCATTTGTTTGGTAGCGCGTAGATATTGGTCGATGACAGCGATCTTCTTCTCAGAACGGTTGGTTTGCCTGAGATAGCCTAAAGAATTATTGTCTACTGGAAAGTAGCCTACGGTTGCACCGTATTCCGGGCACATATTGCTGATGGTTGCTCGGTCCGAGATGGACAGAGCGGCTACGCCTGGACCGTAAAATTCTACGAATTTACCTACTACGCCCAGTTGACGTAGATGCTAGAATTATGGGTATAAGAGATTGGTTTGAATTTAAGATTTTATTTTGATGATTTGGTGTGCTGACGTGCATGTTCTAGAACAGGGGCCTCCAAATTTTTTAACCCTCCACTAAGTCCCAAAGACCTACCTAGCTCATGCATATTAACCCCAGTAGTTTAATACATATAACCCAACCCGATATTGTTTCCTTTTGTCTTTTTGGACTATATTTGCAAAGAAGAATACTCATAAATTGTTTATATTACAATAAAAAATGAAATTTTAGGTATATTATGAAAGTTTTTTTTTTATTGAAGTTAAAGCGATTCGAAAAAATGCCTACGTTAAATATATATAAACTTTTGTTTAAATATGAATATATTTTCTTGCATAATATTATCGAACAATAAGCTCATGAATCATGATTATCTTGTAAATTGATTTCTCAAGGTGAGAATATTTTGAAATTTTAATTTGAATATAATAGTATTATATGACTATTATTTCAATTATTTCTTAATAACTTGGTAATAAAATATCTATTATATAAATTGTTGACTTCATACAAACGAAAAATATTATATTGTATGTGAATACAAGGTCAAAAAAAACAAATCGAAATTAAAACGCTGGATTTTATATTGTTCATTGTTAAACTATATTTATGAAAATTCCCGACATTTTGATAAATAGAGGGTATATTAAAAACAAAAACAAATTTGGAAAAATGTATAAAATTATCAAATAGATTGTAACTGGGAGGTCAAACATCAAGCTCTAAAAAAAAACCTAGCGACTAATCTTTATAAAAAAAAAATCAGTGCATTCGTAATTGCATAAATAATGCCTGGTAAAAATAATATTTGTTTTGTATTTACAGTTTCAGAGCTAAAAAATAAAAACCTCCAAAATAGATCATTTATTAGTTTTCATTTTTTATCTCCGAAACTGCAAATACAAAAAAAATCACATTTTTACCAGGCATTATTTATGCAATTACGAATTCACTGATGATTTTTTTTATAAAGATTAGTTGGTAGGTTTTTGCGCAAACGAGGTTTGTTTAATCATGATAGGTTTTGAGTGTAGTTTTATGTAATTAAGAAATATAACTTTGACACCAAAAGTGTAACAATGTGCCCGTAATGCCTTTATATTCTCAATAAACAGTCATTATTCGATGGAATATCTTTGATTATAGCGTAAAAATAGTTCATTTCTAATACTGTGCGTGCATGATTGCTTAAACATTCAAAATCGATGATAGCGCCACCATCTAAAATAACCGAGAACGGAGCGGCATTACTTCGAACTAGATGGACCTGATAGTTTGTCTTAAGACAGATATAATAAACAAAAAAATCTAGAATCTTATTTAAAATATTAACAGAGATATAGACTTGTTTCTACTATTTGTATGGCATTTCTTAAATGTTATTACTAAAGAGCAGTTCACACGTGTGCCGCTCTGTTGAAATACTTCTTGGAGCAAATATATCAAAAAATAAAAGAAACGAATGCGCCAGCAGTTAACAAACATAAATCACATTGCACGTCACCACTAAATAGGCAACTAACCTTGGTAATCGTAAGAACAAGATCAGTAGATGTGACATACTGGTTCAACTCTCCAATTAGTTTATACCCCACAACTTTTGGAAGTAACATACTAATGGCTTGGCCCAACATAACCGCCTCGGCTTCGATGCCGCCTACACCCCAACCCAGGACACCCAGACCGTTGATCATAGTCGTGTGGCTGTCAGTCCCGACGACTGTATCCGGGTATAATAATTCACCGGTAGAGAATACTACCCGTGCGAGATATTCAAGATTCACTTGATGCACAATACCACTGCCTGGTGGCACAATCAACATGTTATTGAACGCTTTTGCGCCCCACTGAAATATCACAATTTATCCCATTTATATCGCACGTTAAACTAGAAAATTATACCTTTAAGAACGTAAATCGTTCCTTATTGCGTTCGAATTCCATGTCCTGGTTCTTTTGCAATGCGTTTGCACTGAAATATATTTAAAATAATTACATGCAAAAATAACGCATCTATGCGTCTAGCTCCGCCTTATAAGTCATATATACGATGCGAGCATCGAAGTTATTAAATTCAAAAATAATTGTTTTTAATTATTATGGCCTTTTAGTTAACAATTTGAAAAAATGTTATTGATGTAAAAAATCTTACAATTTTTTGTAGAAATAATTACATTAAAAAATAACGCATCTATGCGTCCAGCTCCGCCTTATAAGTAATATATACGATGCGAGCATCGAAGTTATTAAATTCAAAAATAATTGTTTTTAATTATTATGCTCTTTTGGTTAACAATTTGAAAATATGTTATTGATGTAAAAAATCTTACAATTCTTTGTAGATTATTTTGATATAATATTAAAAATATCTGGAGTGGCCTGCACTCTTTTACGCAGTTTTTACGATACATATATATATATATATATATATATATATATATATATATATATATATATATATATGTACGAGACTAACCAATACTCTACAGAAATATTCTGGAATGTCGTTTATCTAATTGAGTCTATTTTGTTTTCCTGGCAAAGGTGCAGATGCTCCGATTTTATAAGCTACATGCGAATCCATGGCAACGTAAACAACATATTTATATTGTTTTGTAGCATTTTTCTCGCAACTGTTACATTTTTTGAAGAAATGTTTCAAACAAAAATTGTGCGGAATATTAATTACTTTCATTATGAACATAACTATATTTGCCGTAAGTGTAGCCGTTCTAGTGATATTGGAGATAGAACAAAAAATGTATAGAGTAAATATGCACTTCCGGTTTGAATATTCTTTTCAAAAATAGGAGGTGCACATCTAGGGCATAAGTCTTAAGTTTGAAGTTTCATAATTTTTCGTTCGACAGTTTTGGCTCTAGAGCGTTCACACACACACAGACAGACAGACAGATGTCATTCCGAAAATAGTCACATTCGATTCAGGGAAGGTCAAAACGTGTATATCCGTTGAAATCTTCGTAAAAGAAAGTAAGAATGATAGTGCATATTTTAAAACTCTAAATTATAATATTTAATAATTTTTTACCGCTTTTCAGTAATAAATATGCAAAAATCTTGTAGACAAAAAATATCTTAGAATTTTTTGTAGACATTTTGGGTGTTTTAATTATTTTTCTAAGGGCAGTATTAAGGGGGTTCCAAATTTTAGGGCCCTATAACTCGGGAAGTATACAGGCGATTGGATTTAAACTGCGAGCGGATTCAAATGGGATGCCAAATAATATGTGTAGCAAATTTGGTGTAAATCGCTTTGGTATCTTCAGAGGGCACAAATTTGGTCTTACGAGCGACGACTAACATCCAAGTATATAAGTTATATATATTTTTGGATTCAGGGCAACAAGACAAAGATTTTATGATTCAAGAATGCTACAGACACACGACCGAATGCTTTAGCTTCGTACGGTGAGTTAATAATGCTAACCTGCGGGCAACATCAACTTGTACCGAATGATCAATGACTAAATCCGCTGGGCAAATCGGATTGATTTTTTCCGGATCACCGCCCATTTTCTTAACCGCATCGCGCATAGCAGCAAAGTCGACCACTGCAGGTACACCAGTAAAATCCTAGAACCATTAAATTTAATATACTTGTAGTAATTTGAGTAATTTCGTGTATCGGGTCTACGTCAGCTGAAGTATTACGGTGTTTAAAGTGTGAAATGTACCTGTAAAATTACTCTGGCCGGTTTGAATGCGACTTCGATGCCAGCGTCGGACTTTTGGTGGTGTTCCCATGATAAGATTTTCTCGACGTCTTTTTCCGTTACTTGGAAATTGTCGCAGTTTCGTACGGCGGACTCCAAAAGTACACGGATCGAATACGGCAAAGTTTCTACGATTCAACTCATTAGTGACTAATATAAATGAAGGGAATACGAATAATTACCATATTTATTATCAATCGATGGCAAATCATAGTATTTATATTTAATTCCTTCGATGTCTAACGTTTTAAGCATTTTATCGTATGGATTTTTGCCTAATAAGTTATATAAAATGAATATATAAAAATATAATTTTAATAACTTGTTTATATTTTCTAATTAACGCACCTGCCATATTAAACACCTTTCTAATACACTGCCTCGACAAGTACAAAGTTTAACCGATAAGAAATGACTCGGCAAAGTATGTTTCTAATATGAAAAATATTATTACAATACGTAAATGTTATGTAAATCACTGCATAACTTAATATTAAGCGGTTTATTGCGTATAGATTAGTTTTAGTTAAAATATGCCCTATCCTATTTTTTTTTTAAACTATTTTCGTTGAATATTATAATTGTTGTTTTATTGCAAATCAAGTTTATCTAAACTAATAACATTGCTTATTATCAGAAATCTTGACATATGACACGAAATGTCAAGTTAAAATGTAAAATAAAATATATTTAAACGTCAAATACGTCTAAAATATACGTTTACATAAGAATATATAAGTAGTTCCTAAATTGGGTTCTATAAGTTATTTATTTAAATTGTTATCAATAAGTTTATAGCAATAATCATATTAGCTTTCTATTTATTCGGAATTTATTTCACTGTTTTTCTTTTCAAATTCACTTTACTTTGTCGGTACATTATGATTAGGCCGTGGTCGATCGTGCAACATCGTGTACAATCAAGCAAAACGATATACACCGGTTACACTAGATGCTATCAAGGACGTATTCCGAATTTAATTTATTTCGTTTCTAATTGACTGAAGCGCCAAATAGACATTATTTCGTAGTATTAGCGATTATAAACCATTTTACTGCTAATTTATCCTCAAAATGCGCGTTTCAAGTTCGAGAAATTCGATATTTTATTCGTTAACGCTGTTACAGTAGTCTAATTTCGGAATATATTCCAAATTTGGATCACAGTAACCGCGCTTACAAATTTATTTCGTTTCTAATTGACTTTGAAGAACCAAAATGACATTCATTCCATAGTATTAGCGATTATAAACCATTTTACTGCTAATTTATCCTCAAAATGCGCGATTAAAGTTCGAGAAATTCGATATTTTATTCGTTAACGCGGTTACAGTGGTCCAATTTCGGAATATATTCCAAATTTGGATCACAGTAACCGCGGTTACAAATTTATTTCGTTTCTAATTGACTTTGAAGAGCCAAAATTATATTATTTCGATAGTATTAGCGATTATAAACCATTTTACTGCTAATTTATCCTCAAAATGCGCGTTTCAAGTTCGAGAGATTCGATATTTTATTCCTTAGCGGTTACAGTGGTCCAATTTCGGAATTTACAAAGACGTATTCCAAATTTGGATCACAGTAACCGCGGCTACAAATTTATTTCGTTTCTAATTGACTTTGAAGAGCCAAAATTACATTATTTCGATAGTATTAGCGACTCATATAGCACAGAATGCCTTAAGACGTAATAAAGACGTCGAATAGATGTCATATTTTAAGATTGCATCTATTGGACGTCTTTAAAACGTCTTTAGGCATTTTGTGCTATATGGGGATTATAAAACATTTTACTGCTAATTTATCCTCAATGTTCGAATTTCAAACTGCATGATGGTACTCGCTCGTGCATGAACGAACACGATTGATGCTGTGTGACCATATGCATACATTTCTATATGTTGGTATTTTGCATGAACGTGCTCGATTGTAACCACAGCCTTAATTATGATAAATATGAAGCTAGTTACTGCAGTTTTATTAAATGAAGCTTCAAAGCAGGGCATTATATAAACGTAGTAAATATATGGAGGGAGAAGGAAGACATTTTGGAGACGCATATGCATATGCGCACATTTCTTTCCATTTTGTTTACCATTGATTTTAGACGCATCGCACGTGTGTGCTTGTTCTCTGAGAGCTAAGGCCATTTGGCGACTTGCACTATTTTTACGAGTTTGTGAAGAAAACCATCAAAAGAAACAAAAATGACTTCCAACGCTGAACTTGCTTGCGTTTATTCCTCTCTGATTTTGGCTGATGATGATGTCGCAGTAACCGTAAGTAACGTGACAACTTTACATGTCAAATTTTAAATCTTAATTTATCATGCACTATTCATAGCCATCGCCTTTTCATATTTTAGGACTTAATCGCTAGTTTTATGATTGTTTGGATTTTAATATTAGTTTTGTGAATTTTTAATTAGGGTGAAAAAATTCAAACTATTTTGAAAGCCGCCAACGTCGATGTGGAACCTTACTGGCCGGGCCTTTTCGCCAAAGCCCTAGAAGGTGTAAACATTAAGGATTTGATCACCAAGATTGGATCGGGAGTTGGTGCTGCGCCCGCCGGTGCTGCCCCAGCTGCTGCTGCACCAGCGGCCGCCGCCCCAGTCAAGGAAACGAAGAAGGTTGAATCAGAACCCGAAGAGTCCGACGATGACATGGGTCTTGGTCTCTTCGATTAGATATCTTAATTTTTTAAGATTATAAAATGTAATTTTTTTTTTTTTAATAAATCCCAACACATTTTTAAAGATTTTCTTGATTTATGCTCTGAAAGATTGTATCCAGAATGCCTCCCTATTGCTATTGTTTCCATAAAAGAAAACAGGGTATTTTCATTATAAATTTTGTATATACTTGTATAGTAGTCGCAGATTTTATTCGCCTTTTCCACTGATCACCGTTAACTAGTGTTAAAAGTGACATTGTTTAGTATATAGGAAAAGCGTCCAAACCCGTATGCTATACCTATATAAATATGGTTGAATATTGTCTCCTAGTAATGGTACTTTTTACTTATAAGCAATAATAAGTAAGTTTTGTAATCATGAAATACTTCGAACTCGATATTTCAACGTAAATACACGTTTTGACCCTCCCTGAATAGAATCTGACTAATTTCGGAATAACCTCTATGTATATGAACGCTCTAGAGCTAAAACTGTCGACCGTAAAATTGTGAAAGCTAAGACAAGTCTTGTATTTGATCTAGATGTGCTATTCTTATTTTTGAAATGAATATTCAAACCGGCAGTGCATGTTTACTCTATGCATTCCAATATCACTAGAACGGCTGCAATTATAGCAAAAATAGTTACGTTCATAATGAAAGATATTCATATTTCGCAGAACTTTTATTTGAAAAGTTTCTTCAAAAAATGTACCAGTTACGAGAAAATTGCTACGAAAAATCTTAAATATCTTATTTATATTGCATGTTCACTCTATGCATTTCTATCCTTTCTCAGAAATCACTAAAACGGCTGCACTTATGGCAAAAATAGTTAAGTTCATAATGAAAGATATTCAAATTGCGCACAACTTTTGTTTGAAAAGTTTCTTTAAGAAATGTACCAGTTACGAGAAAATTGCTACAGAAAATCTTATTTATATTGCATGTTCACTCTATGCATTGCTGCCCTTTCTCCAATATCACTAGAACGGCTGCACTTATAGCAAAAATAGCTAAGTTCATAATGAAAGATATTAATATTTCGCACAACTTTTATTTGAAAAGTATCTTCACAATATGTACCAGTTACGAGAAAACTGCTACGGAAAATCATTCATATGCTATTTCTTATTCGGAAAATCTTAAATATTATATTTATATTGCATGTTTACTCTAAGCATTTCTGTCCTTTCTCCAATATCACTAGAACGGCTACACTTATGGCAAAAATAGTCAAGTTCATAATTAAAGATATTCAAATTTCACACAACTTTTGTTTGAAAACTTTCTTCACAATATGTACCAGTTACGAGAAAATTGCTACGGAAAATCTTAAATATCTTATTTATATTGCATGTTTCGTTCTTTCTCCAATACTATCAGAACGGCTGCACTTATGGCAAAAATAGTTCATAATGAAAGATATTTATATTTCGCACAACGTTTATTTGATTCAAAAAATGTACCAGTTACGAGAAAACTACTACGGAAACTCTTAAATTTCTTATATATGTTGCCATAGATACGCATGTATGGACATTTTGATAGCGAAACAAAATAAGACTCAAATAATTTGATATTTGTCATCGGTTATAATTAACTTAACGTATAAAAAAGTCTTGTGAACAAAATCGATTTAAAAAATAAAACTTTAAAACAAAGTTGCTATAAATTTCAATATCACTTTTTCTTGAACTCATGTTCAAAAAGTAGCAATAGTAATAATATTACTTCCGGTTATCCGGTTAGAGAGCGCACATAAATACATTCAGAAAGTAGTTTGATTCAATTCAGGGAAGGTCAAAACGTGTATTTCCGTTAAAATGTCGGGTTTATTTTTATAAATACGTAATGTATGAGAAATATTGTAGAAAATTATAATGTATAACTCAAATTTTGGGAATGAGGCATAATGATATGTATAAGGTTTTATTAATATAACAATAAATGAACTAATATTTATTTGAAAATATCTAACAAAAAACATTGAATTTACCACATAGCTCTTTGAACACCAGCAAGTTTATTGTAATCAGCTAAATGTCTGAACACAATTCGGCTCAGCCTCCATCGATGTGCAATGCCCCTAGGTCTTGACGTAACAGCGCACCGATTACAAATCCTAACCGGGCACGAATCTCTCGGGAAAGCATGAAGTTCAGTGGCAGCCATTTCGCGTATTTCTGCCGGAATAATATCGTTCCTCTTTAACGAAACTAGTCGCAATCTATCAATTGCGAACTCTTTAGACATTTGCCGACGTTTTACATCACGAACCATGCGGGCATCCGTGTACTTATTTCGGATTTGTTGAACCTCAGAACCAAATATACTCGTTATTTTTTTGTTGGTTTGTATTGAGATATTTACCATTACCTCATATCGTAGTAATTGTGGTGAAAAAAATTTGTTTATATTTAATAAACTAGATATATTCATTTTATATTTAGAAAATATTGACTAGGCGACAGAAATAGTTTTTAAGGTTAGATTACTAAACCAAAACCACCTATATTGATATTTACACCGGTTTTTGGTTACACTATGGATTTTAGGGCAGGTCAGGATTCATTTATGCATTTATAAATCTTCGAAGTACTTTGAGCACGTAATATATGTCTACTTTCGTCACAACATAAGATATTTATGTTTCGTTGCATTTTGCTTGCAACTGGTACATTTTTTGAAGAATTGTTTCAAACAAAAGTTGTGCGAAATATTAATATCTTTCATTATGAACAAAACTATTTTTGCCGTAAGTGTAGCCGTTCTCGTGATATTGGAGATAGAACAAAAATGCATAGAGTAAAACATGCACTTCCGGTTTAAATATTATTTTCAAAAATAGGAGGTGCACATCTAGGGCATATACAAGTTTAATAATTTTACGTTCGATAGTTTTGACCCTAGAGTGTTCACAGACGTCATTCCGAAAATAGTTACATTCGATTCAGGGAAGCTCAAAACGTGTATATCCGTTGACATTTTTCATGATTACAAGACATACTTATTACTTCGTTTAAATCGTAAATATCTGGAGTGACTTGCACTCGCAGTTTTCACCAGATATGGATATATTTTAAAATACTAAATTATAATTTTTAATATTTTTTTACGGCCTTTGAGTTATCAATATGCAAAAATCTTGTAGACAAAAAATATCTTAAAATTTCTTGTAGAAATTTTGGGTGTTTTAATTATTTTACTAAGGCCAGTATTAAGGGGGCTCTGTAAAAGAAAGTAAAAATAGATTAATAAAATATAACTGAAACACAAAGGTGGATCTTGTATGAAATGCAATGAAGGAATTACAAGTATCTTATTTTCAGGAATAAAATTAAATATAGATTGAATGATTTGATTAGTGGAGGTTTAAGGATTGTTCATAGCTAAAGAGTTAGTAATTAAGCATAGAAATTATAAGTAATAATTTCAGTTTGTTGTATGACATACAAGGTTAACGTTCACAGTACCAAAATTTATCATAAATTGTGTTGCTTGGAATGTTAACATTGCTTGTCATAATACAAACTTGATTATTATTTCAAATTTTCTAAGCTTAATTACTAATTGCTTCGCTGTGAACAATCCTTAATTCCAATTTGTTGTATGACTTGCAATGCTAACTTTCACAGCAACAAAATTTATAATTGTTAATTTTGTTACTGTGAATGCTAGCATTACTTGTCATATTTCAAACTAGATTATTATTTGTAATTTTCTAAGTTTAATTACTATTTGTATCGCTGTGAACAATCCTTTAATGAAGTAGTTCGAATGTTGTGTATCAGGAGCTTCTTTATTTGATTATTTATAGAAGTTGTTACAGTGTACATAACATTTATTCTCGAGTCACATGTTGAAAAGGATACCACAAAAAATAATGATAATATTAAACAACTTAAAAACTAATAATATGAAACATATCAATCACGCAATGCTCATACAAGGGACCCTTTCCTTCCGACTACTGAAAATAAGCGCTACAGACAGTAACAGAATCAATCCCAATCTTCGTTCTCCAATTTCTGGTCTCTCATAAATAAAAATTCCTAAACAAGCCTTTATTATTAATAAGTATATTATTAAAATATGGAGATAATCATAAATAAACTTTTTTTCCTTCGGAACTCTTTACGATGAAAACAATGCTTCTGGAGTAACCATTTCAAGTGTGTGTGTAGGCAGTTCGAATACGATGCGACTGCCGTTCGGATGCTTACATGGCCCGTATCTAGTTATTTTTTCTTCTGGGCCTTCTCGGCGGCCTTCGTTACCTTGCCAGAAGTGTCCTTGAAGTTCACGCTTTTAATAACGCCGACAGCGACCGTTTGTCTCATGTCACGGACAGCGAAACGCCCCAGCGGCGGAAACTCCTGGAAAGCTTCGACGCACATTGGTTTGCTGGGCACCAAGCACACGATCGCAGCATCACCAGACTTGATGGCTTTCGGGTTCTCTTCGGTGGTCTTGCCGGTACGACGGTCGCATTTCTCTTTGATTTCGGCAAATTTGCAAGCGATGTGCGCAGTGTGGCAATCTAACACGGGAGTATAACCGTTGCTGATTTGACCCGGGTGATTCAATACAATGACCTGGGCAGTGAAATCGGCGGCGCCGCGAGGCGGAGCGGCTTTTGAATCACCAGCGACGTAGCCACGACGCAGCTCCTTCACTGAGACGTTCTTCACGTTGAAGCCGACGTTGTCACCGGGCACGGCTTCCTGCAAAGCTTCGTGGTGCATCTCGACCGACTTGACTTCAGTGGTGAGGCCAGCTGGAGCGAAAACGACAACCATTCCCGGTTTCAAGATGCCAGTCTCCACACGGCCGACTGGTACTGTTCCGATACCGCCGATCTTATAGACATCCTATTACAAAAAGAAACAAATTATTAGCAAACCATATTGAAAATGCCATCCATACATATCAAACTATTGATTGAATCAGAAAAGATTAAGCCATTATTAACCATAATAGATATGTCTTAGTATGTTTTGTCATCATATTAACAAAGTATTAATGGGTTATACACTCAGGATTTTCAAAAAATCGTTTTTTCATTTTAGTAATGTACATATAATTAAGTATATTCGCGTCAATCCGACGAATATTCTCGAAGGAACATGCATATTTGTAAAAAATATTTACTATGTGTTAAGTGCTTTTGAAACTTTCAACGCGTTTCTCTCAAAACTATGTTTGTAAAGTCGGTGCGCAAGATATTTCGGAAACGGCTGAACCGATCAGTCTCAAATTTGTACACAAGCTTAATAAATATATTTTTTAGTGATTAATCGAAGGTTTTCCCTCGCCGATAAATAGTTTTCATTTTATACACAATTTAAGGCCAAAATTGTTATCGAAAATCGCCATTTTGTGTTTGAGAAGCCACCATTTTGTAAAATAATAATATTTTGCTTCTTCCTTCGATTAAGGTGGCATTCACCTTTAGCGGGTTCAAAAATCGATTTTTTTTTTGTAGAATCGGACTCTGAAGTGTTGACTATGGGTTTCTGAAGCCGTTTTTCGAAATTCGAGTTGGAAATATGTGAAATTGCGATTTAAACAAAACAATGTTTTTGCTCAAAAACGGCGTTTTCGTGCGCGTCAGTCTGAAGTTGAAACTTTAAACGCGTTTTTCTCGAAACCATATTTTTTAAATCGCGCGGTAGAATATCTCGACAACGAATTAATCGATTTAACTCTCGATAAGGTAACAAAATTCTCTAGGAGTTGATCCTCGAAGAAGTGTGCCCGACAATTATTAATATTTTTTAAGGCCCGCTAGAGAAAAAAAGTGGCAAAAAATTACACTTTTCGTACGATGGTTGCCATTTTGCTAATTATGGTCCAAATGGACCACCCGAGGGTCAATTCCTAGACAATTTAATATACTTTAAAACCCTTTTTTTTTTAGTTTCAAACAACTGGGACCAGAGTTATGCTACCGCGCGCCTAAATTGAGCTGCCCACTTTGGACCTGGACATCTTCGCCGGGGCTGAACGTACCAGACTTTAAAAAATACCTTATTAAAGAGAAAAGTTGAATAAATACGATACGAAAAACCACGGGCGAATATCTCGAACGTACCCTGAGAAAAAAAGAGCTTTGTTTCGTGCTCTAAAAGGGAATGCCCCCTTAATAAATTAAGATATCTATCCAATTTTTTTTTTTGAAAAATCGCTTGTATTCGGCCGATAGAGTGCGTAGAACCCCTTAAGTGGAAAAATGATGTTTAAAGTTACCTGTAGGGGTAAACGCAGAGGTTTCTCGGTGGGCCGGCTGGGTGGAAGGATCGCGTCCAGAGCTTCGATGAGGCATTTACCGTCAGCCTTGCCTTCCTTCCGTTCGACCGCCCAACCCTTGAACCACGGCATCTTTTCGGACGGCTCCAACATGTTGTCTCCATGCCATCCGGAGATCGGCACGAATGCGACAGCAGCAGGATTGTAACCGATTTTCTTGATGTAAGATGACACCTCCTTTTTGATCTCTTCGAAACGAGGTTCGCTGTACGGTGGCTCTGTCGAGTCCATTTTGTTCACGCCGACAATCAGTTGTTTCACGCCTAATGTGAACGCAAGTAGTGCATGTTCACGGGTCTGCCCGTTCTTGGAGATACCCGCCTCGAACTCTCCGGTACCGGCGGCCACGATCAATACAGCGCAATCGGCCTGGGACGTTCCCGTAATCATGTTCTTGATGAAATCCCGGTGACCAGGGGCGTCGATAATCGTGACGTAGTATTTGGCTGTTTCGAACTTCCACAGCGCGATATCGATGGTGATACCGCGTTCACGTTCGGCTTTTAGTTTATCTAATACCCAGGCGTATTTGAACGAACCTTTACCCATTTCTTGGGCTTCTTTTTCGAATTTTTCGATGGTACGCTTGTCGATGCCACCACATTTGTAGATCAAGTGGCCAGTGGTTGTCGATTTACCGGAATCTACGTGGCCGATGACCACGATGTTGATATGGATTTTTTCCTTGCCCATTGTGATTTTCTATCTGTTTTAAACAAACAAAAACGAAAAAAAAAAACAGTAAATAAATGTTTACATATATTACAAAAGTTGCAACTTTTGTAAGATAGGGAGTCAGAAAAGATTAAGCCATTAATAACCATATTAGATATGTCTTATTCGGTTTTTTCATCATTAAAAATTGTCGGGTTTAGTAAAACAGCGTCCCTTTCCCAATGTTTAGGCTTAATAATTAAAGTATGCGATCAGCTTATTTGCTAAATAAACCAATATTGCAATAAAAGCTGTAATTTTCCAGCGATTTAAATTAGTCACATTCGCCATTTTGTGATGCAATATGAGTAAAATTGCATGAAATTAAATATGATATATACAAATAACAAAACATTTAAAATAATATAAACCTAGCTAAGAAGTGAGTAATATACCGATCTAAAATATTTTTTAATGCAATTGGATTAAAGCTAGGGTAGTTGCAGTCTAGCCGGAAAAAATCGATACCAGGTCAAACAGGTACAAATTCAATAACACTGACTAAAAACACAGAAACCGGTTTATTTTTAAACAAATTATTACTAAATATCGACTGTCAAAATGAATAACTGCACATTAAAACCTATCCCAATATATCTATAACTAAAAATAGTAGTAATAAACCACCACAAATATAATTTAAACACTAGCAATAATAATTGTATATGCTACCGATCAATTAACGTACATATAACGATTACAACAGAATATTTAATACGCCGCACAATGCCGGTACTTGCAACCAGTTATAACTCGCGTGTACTAAACGAAATTGTAAAAAAATACTAGCACGATTCTAATTATATAACGAAAATGTATTGAAATTCGCTTTACCTGAGAGCTGATGAAACTTAAACACGTAAATAAATTCAGATGTTTGTCAAGGCACACAGACAATCGAGACTCACCTATGAACTCCGCAGCAAAAGAGGGCGATGCACAAAGTGAAGTGACATGCGCAAAGTGCAAAAGGATGTCAGCCAGGATGTGGTCCCAGAAAATGGTGGGAGATTGTTATTGATTGCAAAAAAACAAGTTAAAACAAGCATGATAATAAGACAGTTTTATCCAAAAATCTAAACATCTTTTATCATAACTTGTGTTTGTTGAAACTTGTTTGAATTTGTAAACATATAGCGCTATTTTTAAATATAACAGATTGTGTTTTGAACTGGCGACCAATCAGGAGCGATGCATGTTTAAAACGGAAATTACGCCATATTAAGTATTTTAAAATTACCCGGGAAATGAATTCTATTCTATAACATTTCTTAATGAATGTTTATGGCATATTTAAAATAAAACTGGTGATACACCTTGAAATTAAGTAATATAATTCATAAAAAAAATATTGGTAGTGCTGTAAGACAACTATTAAGGGGAAACAACACTGTGGCCGTTTAAAAAAAATTTTTTTATATAATTTTAAAGAATCCCATATAGCACAAAATGCCTAAAGACGTCCAATAGATGACATCTTGAAATATGACGTCTATTCGACGTCTTTATTACGTCTTTAGGCATTCTGTGCTATATGGGATGTATCTTTTAGAATATTTTCCTAAAATATTATGCTGATTTTTTAGTGTGATTAGTTGACATTTTTAAGTGAAAATGGATCGAATAAGTAGTATATTAACCCCTAAACGACATAGACAGGGCAAAAGAAAACGACATTGTCCTCCAAATCGTTTTAAAATCAAAAAGGACGACACTAAAAGCTGCGGCACTCTAAACGCGTTTCTCTCGAAACCCTACAATTTACATCGAATATTTTTTCTTTTAATTTAATTTGAAGCTTATAAAACTAGATTCATTTGTACGTAGGAGTTTTTTTAAATTTTGATATTTAGTATAAAGTAGGGCAAAAATAGGTAATTTTTTTCAAATGTTCACTATCTCGCGAAAACATTTTTCTTTTTTGGAAAATCCTACTTACAACTGAAATTACATCTATATAGATTAAGCTAAAATAACCTGCGTTACATTCATAACCATAACGCTACCTCTTTTTTGAGCTGCATCTGAAGAAAGCAAGGAAAGGCATCAAGCTATTATTATTTTTCAATAAAAAAAATCCTGAAATAACTTTAATATATAGCTTATTTAATGCAGCAAACCGCATCATTCTTCTATTTCTAAGTTTAGAGAAAAAAATTCGAGAAAATGAGCAACTTTTTCTGCAATCACCGTGTTGGGAATGGGATATATTATATACATATGAATAAAACTCTATAAAAATTCTTTTAAGTAATTTAATAATATTAGAATTTAAGTCTAAGAAAATAACAAATAGATATAGTCTAAAATTACGAATATTATTTACTATTTGGCGAATTCCAGATGGGCAAATAACTTCCCCAACCACGCGTTGATGCATCACCTATTGAAAATTTAATATAAAAATTAATTAACCACATAAATAAAATATATATAAATATGTAACCTTTAGCTACGGCATTCAATTTATGCGTTTCCTCTGGACTAAGTTTTAAAATTGTATTTAATACTGGCACCATATGTGATTTTTCATCCCCACTTGCTAATGTAATAAACTGAAAATGATCAAAATTATTTAAAATAATTGCATTCAATTAATACAATTACCTTAAATATAACATTTTTTAAATATTCTAAATTTTCCACATGTTTTTCTCGTTCAATCGATCGTTGATGTCTACGAATTTCCTCCTTCAACAGCGTATTTAATTGCGCATGTTTCGCCAAATCTTGTTCAGCATCCGCCAATAATTCGGTCAAATGTTTCACTTGAGCTTGATGCTCAATAATTTGTTTCTTGCATTGCGACAATTCTGCTTCGAAATTGTGTGATGTAAAACTGTCCGCGTCCATTTTAAGTAATTTATCCAGTGATAAAGGCATCATTTTGGAGCTCAGATTATTTGAATTGGATTCAACACTTTCCGAACCCTCAGCGTCCTCTCTTCGCATCGAAGTTATATCAATGTGATCGTCATACGTTTTCGATTTCGTATTCGATATTTGCGCTGCTTGTAGTTCTGTTATTGTTTTACTGTGTCGTTCCTCTTGTTCTGCAAGTTGTTGTTTATAACACTGGGCCAGAGTGTCTACGTGGATCTTTTGCGCTCGCATCGTTTCTCGATGCTCCGTAACCAATTGTTGCTGGCGTTCGATTAGAATTCTATTATCATCCTTTTCTTTGGATAACATTTTGTCTAAATCGCGATATTGTGATTGTATTTGTGATTTTTCACGCTCTAAAGTTTCATATTTACTGGTTACAAGTTGGAATTGAGTTTGTACACTGTTTAGTTTCGTTGTAACGGCTTCAACTTCTGACTTGAGTTCGCTAACTTCATCGGTTAATTTCTCCTCATGAGCGACGTCTCGAGTTTGATTCTGTCTAAGTACACTTTGAGCGCGTACTTTATAACTGGAAAACTCAGTTTGGACCAGCGATAATTCTTGTTCGCGATCGCTAAGTTTCTTGGAAACGTCTCTCATTTTCTCTTCAAGTCCTAGCACTTGGCTTTTTAAGTGATCTTTATCGATTTTTAGCTGCTCGATTTGATTTTGATTATGCGCAACTGTTTGTGCTAGTTCAGAGCTAATATTTTCATTTATTGTTTTTAAACTCTCTAAATTCTTTACGAATTCTTTAATACGGCTTTCTTTTTGTAAAACAGCAGCGTCAGCTTCACTCAACTTTGATTTAACTTCAAGGAGCTGAGCCTCTAATTCTTGATAATGAGATTCTGCTTCATTCACTTTTTCTTCCAATATTCTAATTTGTTCCTTCATTGAAACGATATTATTATTTTGCGAAATTACTTTCATTTCTAGTTTATTTATTTTTTCATTCTTCTTCTCCAGCTTCTGAGACATATCCTTAGATGAGCGTTCATAGTCTTCCATTTCTAAACTAAGAACTGATTTCTTTTTAACTTCCTTTTCCAATTTTTGTAGTAACTCCTTAGTTGCCTTATGCAATTTTAACTCCTTTTGTAATTCATCTTCTTTAGTTTTTATATTTACCTCTAATTTATATATTTTATTTTCAAACTCCTTCTTACTGCTAAATCCATTATCAATGTCTTTCTTCAAATTATTTATTTGGTTGTTAAGTAGTTTGATTGATGCATTCAAATCGGTTTTCTCTTTCCGCTGGCTTTCAATTTCGTCTTTTAACTTAGAAACAATTTCGGATCTTATTTTTAAATCTTGTTTCAGTTTATTGTTTTCAGTAATGATGGATTCAATTTGTTTATTTGTTGTTTTGTTTTCTTTATTTATAAGTTCATATTGATCTTGGTATTTATCGAATTCGGTTTGAACGCTTTGTAAATTTTTTGTAACTGTTGTAAGCTTAGTCTGAATGTCGGATTTTTCGGATCGTTCTTGTGTAAGTTGTTCAGTTAATTCTTTTACTTTGCCTTTGAGTTTTACAGCTAAAGCTCTTAACTTTGTGTAACGTTCTTCCCATGTTCCTTCTAAATCACGGAATCGGGACGCGTCGTCTAAACGGGAAACTGTCGATGTGGACATTGTCTCACTGTCTGCTACATCCGGGTTTTCGCGGCCTAAAAATTAATATTGTTAAAAAAAAAAATTAAATGCCGTACTATTAGCCGGTTATTGTTATTATAAATTAACAAGAGTATAGGACGTTGTCTTATATATACTCAAATAACAAAAAAGAATATTCAAATAATATAATAACCGTTGTGCGAATTTGGGCGCGCGCGTAAATTCTCAAATGCTTATTTTTTATTAAAATTAATTTAATAACAAACTGAAAATAAGTATGATTTAGTACCAAGAGAAGTAATTGTTAAGAGAACCTAATGCCAGTTGCCAATTTAGGATAAGGCCTTAGGGCATGAAAAATGGGCATGCATGTTAATTTTTACTGAAACGTTTACTAAAAATTGATAGAATCGGTAACTATTAACAGATTTCGCTAGTTTTTATTACTAAACTGTAAAATAAAAACGCATCACACACAGATGTTTGTGCGAAAATCTGTACATGTGTAAATGTATATGTGTCCGAAACGTTTGGATTATATATGTATCCATGGTTACTACAGTTACGGGACCAGGCCTTCTTTAGAGTGGCTCGAGCCATTGTGTTATTAAAATATTGTACAATGCGCCAAAACTGATCTATTTGAATTTTAATATATGTATTACTTTTAAACAATGGTGAGCCACTGCAAAATGCAAAGGCTAGCCCCGCCACTGGCTATTCCAATTGTTTATAAACAAAACATCAAATTATCAAATGTCAAAATGAAGCATAGTGAGTGGGTTTATGCATATTTGATCGTTGCAGAATCTATTTGAATCAGTAAGTTTATTTATATTCACTAATTTTTGAGAAGATAAAATGATATTGTTATTTATTAATTGATAAACGATACAAAATTGATTGCAATTCATGCATATCGTCTCTCTGTCTCTGCAATATTTTATATTTTAATTTATTATTATTATAGTATTTTTAAGTTATTTTGCAAGCGAATTTATTAACCAGGTTGATAAAATAAGATGTTTAAATTAATTTTTGGAAGTTATAGCAATAATAGGCTATAGAATATACATGAACTTGAGTCATATGTTCATGGGCGTCAAACTTTTGTTTCTCCGTACTCAATGCATAGGGATTTGAGCATTTGTACTTTTACTGCTCAAAGACAATGATCTATTACAATTTTAACCATTCTGTTACTTTTTAAATAAATTATGCTTGCAAAATATTAACAATTAACCAAACATTGATAAGAATGTATGGAGCTACGAACCACACACACACACACACACATATATATATATATATATATATATATATATATATATATATATATATATATATTTATAAAAAAATAATTACAAAATACCAAAACACTAATCAGTCTTTTATAATTCAAACAATAATCAAATACCAATCAATTAAATAAGAAAACAATGATTGTTATTATTTTTATATATATATATATATATATATATATATATATATATATATTATATATTCATTTATTTGATTATTATATATAATAATTTGATTATTTTAAAATGATGTCACTCTAGAGCTAAGCCCGTTGAAGGAAAATTTTAAATTTTTAAACTTAAGAGTTTCTTATGCCCCAAAAAAATTCCTCTTATTTTTGAATTATTATTACTTATATATTAAAATTTTTTAAAGACCTGTATTAAGGGAAGATTTGTAATTAGGCCCCAATATATCCGAAAGTATATGGGGTATTTCATTTTTAAATAATATATATATATATATATATATATATATATATATATATATATATATATATAATATATATTATAAAATATTGGCATGTTAAAAGAATTAATAATATCTGGAGTGGCCTGCACTCGACTTTCCTTTACGCAGCTTTCACTAGATATATATAACCAAAACCAGCTATCAAACTAACCAATACTCTACAAAAATATCCTGAAATGTCATTTATCTAATTGGGTCTATTTTGTTTTCCTGTCAAAATAGCAGCTGATCCGATTTTATTACGCTACATGCGAATCCATGGCAACGTAAACAACATATTTATAATGTTTCGTAGCATTTTTCTCGCAATTGGTACATTTTTTTGAAGAAATGTTTCAAACAAAAATTGTGCGAAATATTAATCACATTCATTATAAACATAACTATATTTGCCGTAAGTGTAGCCGTTCTAGTGATATTGGAGATAGAACAAAAAATGTCTAGAGTAAACATGCACTATCGGTTTGAATATTCATTTCAAAAATAGGAGGTGCACAAGTCTTAAGTTTGAAGTTTCATAATTTTTCGTTCGACAGTTTTGACCCTAGAGCGTTCACAGACACACAGACAGACAGACGTCATTCCGAAAATAGTCACAATCGAGTTCGAAATTTTTCATGATTACAAGACTTACTTATTACTTCGTAAAAGAAAGTAAAAAATAAAATAAAATTCTTACTCATGCTGTTATTCAACGATTCCTTTAGCGATTGTATTTCCTGTTCTAATGTTTTAATTATATCATCCTTCTCTCCTAAAAGCGCAGTATTATCTGTACTTTTTATAGGAACAACTTGCTTCTTTGTGTTCCATACTTTCAATTCTTGTTCTAATTTATCTTTTTCGTCTTTGCTGGCTGCTGCTTCCGTCTCCAATGTTTTAACCTTTCGTATAAGTTCTTGCACGTATTCCTGTAATTTTGAGATCGTCTCACCACGTTCCTTAAGCGCTTGGTTCATATCGTTCATTTCTTTAAGTAGATCCGCGTTTTCGCGCTTACTTATCGATAATTGATTTTGTAAATCTGTTATATCTCTTTTGTATGTTGTTAGCTCATTTTGCAACATTTCATTTTCCTCATTAAGGGATTCTATATTATTTGATTTGTCTTTCAAAAGATTGTCCTTATCTTTACCTTGCGATGAATTATTTCTTAACTGTTGACGAAGATTGTCTATAATTTTTTTATATGCTTCTTGCAAGAATTTAATCAAATCAATATTTTCTAGTTCTAAATTATCTTTAATTGTTTTTAAACTTTGTCTTAATGCTACATTTTCAATATTTGATGTTTCTATTAAACGATTTTTCTTTTCTAAATTTGATTTTAATGTGTCTACTTTTGCTTGAATATCTTGCCCAATATCACTGTCTTCTATTTCAATATATTTTGTTATTGTAGTATAATAATCTAATAATTGAGTTTTGAATCTATTGCAAGCAACAATATCAAACAATTCCTTGTTTTCTACGATTAAAGCATCAGTTTCTATTTTATATTTTTCTTTTAATAATTCAAAATCAGCATTAATATTTGCAAGTTTAACATTTTCTTCCTCTATGTTAATTATTTTTGAGTTTATTTCCTGTTCATATTTAAATCTATCTTCTTTTAATGCTTTTACTATATTTTTAGTTTGATTAAGATTTTGTTGAAGTTCTTCCTTTTCTATTCTGAGTGAAGATAATCTATCTTCATTCATTTTCATTTCTTCTTTTTCAGTTATCAATTGCTGAATCTCATCAGTTTTACTAGATGCAATTTCAGGTTCTGATTGTGAATGAGTTTCTTTACGTATCTTTAAATCGTTTTCTAATACTAATATTTCTTTCGAATATTTTTCTATTAGTGATTCTCGTTCAGAATTATTATTATTAATAGTTTCTGCAAGTTTCATATTTTCTTCTTTTAAGTTAGCAATAAGAATGGAAATTTGGGTAATTTTCTGGTTTAGTTCTTCTTTTTCTCTTTCATTTATTTCTAAATTACTAATAAGTTTTGTATTTTCTTGTATTAAATTTTCTTTTGCCGCTTGCAATTGATGTATTTCGTTTATATTAGTTTTACTAGTCGAAATATTTTGTAATAGTTTGGAGTTATCCTCTGATAAAGCCGTAATGGTTTCTTCATTTGATTTAATTTTTTTATTTAAATCTAATCGGATATTTTCATTTTGCTCTAAGTTAGTTAATTTATCTTGTAAATTGGTGTTTTCTTTTGTTAATATTTCTAGTTGCTCTGTTAATTCTTTGTTATTAACAGTTAATTGTTCATTAATTGTTGTTAAATTGGAATATTCTTGTTTCTTTTCTTCTGATAGTGATGTTATTGTTGCATCTTTAATTTTTAATTCATTTGATAATGAATTCATTTCTGTGATGAGTTTTTTACTGTGCTCTGCATTTTTTTCATGGATTAAATTCCTCTCTTTGAGATCGTTACATTTTTGATTTAATTCATTATTTTTGTTTTTTAATTTATCTATTTTCGATTTATATTGCTTTAATTCTTTATTAAAACTCTCCGATTCTTTACGTAATACTTCTTCGTTAATTTGTATTCGATTTTCTTTATAAGTTTCCAGTTTTTCTTTGAGATCATCGCATTGTTGATGTAATTCCATATTTTGGGTTTCATAGTTTTTCAATTCAATGTCACGTTTATTTAATTCGGTTTGAAAATATGCAGATATTTTACACATGTCTTGTTGCCAGCGATGCACATATTTTGAGTAATCATCAATTATGCTCAATAATTTGTTTTTGTTTTGCTTTAAGTCTTTTAGATCCGAAAACACTTTTATAAGTTTCGAATGATACGATTTTAGTTTTTCATTGTATTGTTCTTTCGCTTGTTTTGTTGTTTCCAATTCAACAGTTAAGACTTTACATTTATTTTCGGTTTCGAATAAAAGTGTTTTAGTGTTTTCTAATTGTTTATTGAGATCTTTAATAATGGACGAATTTGGATCCGATTCCTCCAGTTTCTTATTTAAAGAGTCAACTTCATCCTTTTTCGATTGACAATAATGCTTTAGCTCATTTATTTGATTATTTTTCGCTTTTAGGTCATCCACTTCTTCATATAGATGCGCAAGTGTTTGGTTTTTCTCAAATAGTATCAATTCGTTATTCTTTAAATCATTTTCAAGTTGTTTTATTAAAACAAAACTTTCGTTTAATTTTTCGGTAAGTTCGTTTTCATGTAAGGCATTTTTATGTGGTTCATCCGTTGTGTTTTGCTGCTCAATTGATAACAATTGATCTCTTTGTTGTTCACCAATACAGTTCAATTTATTGATTTGTTGCTCCAATGACTCCAAATGATGTAACAGTTGCTCATTTTCGTCCGTCAAACGTTTCACTTGTCGCCCATAACTCTGATTTGCGATGTCAAGAGTTTCGAATTTAACTTTGGATTCAATTAATTCTTGCTCATGGGATTTGAGTTTATTATTTTGAGTTCGTAACGAATCGCAATCGGTAACCAATTGTAGTTTTTGTTGGGTTAAAACATTCAGCATTTCTTGCATTGCTTTCACATCCTTTTGCGACTTTAGATCTTGGTCCTGAATCTTCTGGGTCAATCCTTTATTCTCTTCGACAATTTCATCCTTGGCCTGTTTTGCTTTTTGTGCGATTCCTAGGAATTGTTTGCATTTCTTGATCAGTTCTTCTTTCGACAAATGCTCAAATGGGTCCTTCTTCTGGTTACTGGATTCGGTCGGAGTTTCCATTGTTTATACTTATTTATAAATATAATAATTAAGTTACGTGCACAGGTTATAAAAATGATATTTAGTCATTTTGACGTTTGTTGAGTTGTCAATTATCAGTGTTGCCAACATTTACAAAATATATATATTGATAAGTATTTTTAAAATAGCAGGTATTGCGTAAATACTTTAATAATTTGCGTGTATAACGTTAGAGAGTTATTTAGATGAAAATAAAAATGGGAAAATGTGCATTTGTCAATATAAATATGTTGTTTATTTTCGTTTTCTAGTAGTGGTAGCCGTGGTTTGCTGTAGAAGATTTGTAAAATGGCGCCCAAACGCTTTAGAAAGAGTGTAATAAATGAAGAAAATAGTGAAAAATATAAAAATTTATTAATAAAGGACGTGCTATGTCCTATATGTCGAAGTATTTTTATAGAGCCTGTCACCTTACCATGCAATCACGCGTTTTGTTTGTCGTGCTTCGACGGTACGATGGAAAACACAACACTTACATGTCCCCTTTGTAGAATTCGAATCGGATCGTGGTTGCGATCCGTCAGAAAGGCGAAAAACATTATAAACGTAACATTGTGGGGTGTTATTCAGGCCAAATTTCCCGGTGAAATCCGGAAAAAATTGGCCGGTGACGATGTAACGCCAGTAGAAGGTAAATGTCAAAATATTAACATAACCTCATTTAACAAAATGTCAAATAATCAAATACAAAACAATATTGTGTGTGTGTAATATGACGTTTTCCTTGGTAAGGGTTTTATTTAATTCATTTTGGCGTATTTTTAAATTTACAGAAGTTTCTATTAAATTGGCTGATCCTGGGGAAATTAAACGAGAATACGAAATTGAGTTAGAGAAGGACCGATCGGAAATCGAAAAGCAGCGAGAAGCTGAATCGCAGGCTAGTGCAATTGTTATAAAAAAATTACTAGAAGATGAAGAAACCGCTGTGAAAATTGAAGAAGAAACCTTGCGATTAGATGAAGAAATAGCGCGTAGATTAGCAAAAGAAGCATCGAATTCAATTGCGGTTAAACATCCAGTTAAAACGGCGAAAAAATCATCTTTGGATAAATATTTGATAACGTTAAGCAAGAAAAAACCGGACAATGATCCAAACAACAAAAATACAGCGTCATCGAGTAAGGAATTCAACAAAAGCTCAAGTTCGTCGAATAGTAACACGGCTTCATCGAGCAAAGAACTGAATTTCAAACCGGTTGAGTCGACATCGTCTAGCAGTTCGACGAAACGGTACACTTTCAGAAGTGTCCAATCGACGTCGTCCAATAGTAACAAAAGTGTGACGAAAAGTTACACGGCGACAATAATGTGCCAGACGCCTCGCAGTAAAAAGCAATGTTCGAAAGCGTACAAACATTTGTTGCTCACCAAAACGCTGCAATGTGAACGCTCCGCCAGCAACGGCAGCGACAGCGGTGATTCGATCAAGCAAGAAATGCGATACTTTAAGCCCATCATTTCGGTGCCGAAATCGACGCGGAAAGCGAAAGATGGACACATTGTACGAGTTCCGACTATAAAAGTGCCCTCCGTGCACGCCAGCATTTGTACGTCGGTTACAATCAGGTAATTTCATTTTATCCACCTTGAAAAGAGCTGGTCAAAATCAATTACTACAGGAATTGAATTGAATTGATGCAAGATTATAATATTCTATTTCCACTTATCCGAAATCGGTCTCTATTTTAAAATTTTCATTCATTATATTCATGTCATAAATGTATGAAAAGTATTAATGGCGCTAAAAATTCGTCAATGTTCTAACTTCGTTGACTCTAAACCGATTTTTAACTGTTTATTTTTATTTCGGCAAAAGTTTATAGAAAAGTTCCCCATAGGTAAGAAGGTGTGCTTTTTATTTTTTCAATTGTCAATTAGCAAATATGTGTTTCTACTTTTTTTTACAAAGTAAGAAGTAAGTCTTGTAATCATGAAATTAATCGAACTGGAGATTTCAACGTATATACACGTTTTGATCTTCCCTGAATCGAATGTGACTATTTTCGGAATGACGTCTGTGTGTCTGTGAACGCTCTAGAGCAAATACTGTCAAACACGTTAATTTGTGAAACTTCAAACTTAAGAAACCGGAAGTGCATGTGTTTACTCTATGCTTTTTTTATTCTATTTCCAATATAACTAGAACGGCTGCACTTATGGCAAAATTAGTTATATTCATAATAATAGGTATTAATATTTCACACAATTTTTGTTTTAAAAGTTTCTTTAAAAAATGTACCAGTTACGAGAAAACTGCTACGGAACATCTTAAATATCTTATTTATGTTGCCATATATAGTTTAATCAATCATATTATGATTTGTGTCTGTCAATATTTTGATTTATTCTAGTAAATACTACGTAAATGAAAGTCGAGTGCATGCTACTCCAGCTTTTTTTACTACACTCTTAATTAATATATGTATAACTCTTTTATTTATTTAATCAATTGCCTGAAATTTTAAAACACAAGGTTTTTGTGGTCGCAGATTACGAATCTGGCCTCAAAATCGGTCTAAAAACAAAATGGCGTCTACAAAATGAGTATTTTATTCACCTTTTTATCTTTTTTCAGTCACTTATTTCACTTTTATCCTTTAAAAACTACACTATTTCACTTTCTTGTATATAAAACTGCTGTGGAAGCCCTAAATATTCTAAAATTAGCATTTTTTTTAAAGCTTGGTTGATTTGTTTAAAAATTTGTATGTATATTGTATTTCGTTTCTTCTTATTTACAATGGTTTTAATTTCTAATGCAGAAAATATAGGGATCATGCTAAATATCGGTTGCTATAATTTGATGGGTGTTCCATTTTAAAGTCCACTGAGTTGCAGTTAAACTATTTTCTCATGTATGTGTGTGTGTGTGTGACTCGCATTAATTAAAAACTACAAAATTTATACAAACTAAAAAAATATTTGCATATATAGTTCCTATGGAAGCGTCTATAAATTTCAAGTTCGTTTTAGATTATGCAATTTCTTGTACAAGTTTTCGCAACAAGAATTACACGTCGAAATTACGACATTTCTCATATATTTTACATTAAAGCAATAATTTCAAGTTTATTTATAGTTTTTACGTTCTTATGCGTATATTTATAAAAATGTATAGTATTCACACATTCGTGAATTTAATAGACTGGTTAATATTGTAATCAATCGATTTAAATATTATTATTATCTTTTACATTTTACTTCTTCAAAATTCAATGGTTTTAAATAGGGGTTTTTCTTTGAGCATCGGTGGTTAAAATATTAAAACAACTGAACAATACGGCGAGCTAAAGGCATTAACGCCTTGGTTTTTTTTTTTGGATATTTGTTGCAATAAGAACTTGTTTCAGAGCCCCGGTTCACAGTATCATAGGTCGCTTTCGGCCGCATGCGTTTTCAGCGTTCGCCAGATGCAATCCATTTGTGATGTCACCGGTGCCTACGCCGGTAAATCAGCCGTCCATTATAAGCGACAGTGGTAAAGTTATAAAACAGTATTACAACAGAAAACGACATTTCTACACCCCTGCCCAATCGTGTACAATCACAAGTCCCCCCGAATCACCATTCCTGGGATTCGAACGCGACATCACCACAAATCAGACTGTGCGTAAGATGAAAAATATTGTAAATGACATAGCCGAGAATCTCCCAACTGCTTACAAATGCAGTGATGAAACAATACGTAAACCTGTGAATAATGTTAAGGAAACCAGCGAATTAAAAGTATATGTGTGTAACAATAAACGTAAGAGTATCGAACGGTCGCCGCGCAAACTAAATGGCTGCCACAATAGATACAATGATATTGCAAGCAATCTTGATCTCAGTGTACAAGAGGAATTAGATTTGCAGTACGCGAAACGACTACATGAGGAATTGAATAATCCTAGGAATCGGCAAACACGTGCTTCCGTACACATGAGGACATCAACCGTTACAAAAACTAGATCGAGCCCTAGGAAACGGCAAACTACACTAGACGAGCTAATGACGCCGAAAAAATTTAAAATATAAAATACATTTTTTCGTACTTTGTTGTTTTTCAAAAATATATTAAATATTTATGTACATTTGCTTCGTGACAAAAAATATATAATGTAAATACATATATTTTGTTGTTGGGGCCTGTTATAAAGAAATAAACACTGTATTTTTAAACTACAGATGTTTTGTATTATACTCTGTCTACAATACGCAAAAACACACTTCATATTAAAAGGCTACACCAGTTTATATCTCGTTCTTTGTCTAGCAACGGTAACTATCTATTTCTTATATAAAAAAATATACCATATTGTAATGTGTGGAGTGCGCACTTTACGAAATTATTGATATAAAGCTTAATATGATATTTACCGTTGCTAGACAGAAAACGAGATATAAGGAATGCAGTAGGTTTTTGTTTAGTGTAAAAGGAGCATTATGTTCATTATAAATTCGTAATAATTATAGAAATAGTTTTGTTTTTTTAATATAAATATAATTTTCCAGGAATAGTTCTTAGTTATCTATCTAAACTATGATGCTGTGATTGTCGTTATTTTGTGCGGCCATACTGTATTATAGCTATGTTTTTTTTTGTGTAATTATTTTTTTTGAAGAAAATAAAAGATTATATTGTTTACAAGGATCTCTTGTTTTATTTATGTCTAGCGTTATCGTTATCATAAACATAGCAATTTGCAAGGCCATTCCAGGAATTAAAAGAATCATTAAAAAATATTGAGTAGCTTGGAAAATTTTGCTAAATTTGATAGCTACGTGACATAATTCATAATATTTAGGTACAAGGTGGTTGAGTTCCCGTTTAATCTGTAACAATCTAATAAAAAAATAGGTACAACGCACCTATGCGGTCAGCTCGCCTTATAAGTAATATATGCGATGCGAGCAGCGAATTTTTTAAATGTTTTTACTTATGACCTTTTGGTTAACAATTAGAAAATATGTTATAGAAATTAATAGTCTATATAATAAATAATACTCTTTTTGTTCATATTTTAAAATTCTAAATTCTAATTTTTTATATAACCCTGCAAAAATGTTATATAAATAAAATATCTTAGAATTTCTTAGGTGTTACAAATTGTTTTTATAAGGACAGTATTAAGGGGGGCTCCAAATTTTGGGGCCTTATAACTCGAAAAGTATACGGGCGATTGTATTCAAACTGCGAGCAGATTCAAATGGGATGCCAAATAATATGTGTATTAATATTTGGTATAAATCGCTCCGGTACCTTCAGAGGAGTAGAGGGCACAACTTTGGTCTTACGAGCGACCGAGCGAGCGACGACTAACATGTACATGTTAGCGTATCCATATTAGCGACTTTCAAAACAGCGACAGGCTCATAAAAGCGACAAGCCAGAAGAGCGACAAGCCAAAAAAGCAATAAGTCAAAAAAGCGACAGAAAATATGAGCGACACACAAAAAGAGCGACAATCCCAAACTAGCGACAAGCTCAAAAGCACGACAAGCCTATAAGAGCGACAGATCAGCCTGTAAATTATAGAAATATGCGTATACATCTTGTTTGGGATTACTCGTACAAGCTGTCTTGATATATCATCATCTATGTTGAAATGTTGGTAAGCTGCCAAAACATAACTCCAATACGTATAATATTTATCACTAATCAAATAGAATTCATTTTATTTAAACAATTTAAACTGATTCGAAATCATCGATTCATCTTGTTTGGGATTAGTCATTCAGCTGTCTTGATACTATTACATTTCAAAAGTTAAGCACTCTATGTACACACGCATTCAAGTCTAATAACTGAAATATGCATGTGTCTTGTTTGGGATTTGTTTAATAAGCTGTCCTGATATTTACACTAAATATACGTGCACTTTTTGCATACAATAACAAATTTGTCAAATCGCCAAGGATGGTGCAAATCGTGGTATAATTCGTGTAGTTTTTTATCGCATAGTATCAAATATAATCGCAAAAAACTTTATTCGAATATTCAGAACGTTTGGGTTGAAACATTGCAACGAAAAATGTATACTACGATATATTAAATGTGTATATAAATTTTGTATACTTTTTACGTAAATTCAAGTTCGAACAACACATTTTTATTTCGAAATTTGTTACGATGCGTTCTAATTAGTAATATCCGTTTATTAATTAGTATGTAACGAGTGACTACGAGTCTTCTTTTAATCTTTATTTCTGAATATTGTAAACATTTAGAGTGTATATTTCAGTGAAATAGGTCGTGTAAATAGTAGTATAAAAGTGATTTGTATTATTATTTGAGAAACTTTGCAACAAAGAGAAAAGTAAATTCAAAATTAAATGTGAACTTCGCCATGGTCACTTAAATTTTACCACATCGGATTGATATGAGACATGCGCAGTATCAGTGATCAAATGCAATAGTAAATTGCCAAAGTCGGTGTAGAGTCAGTGTTAAGTGTTATAAAAATAATGAAATACGACCGTTAAAAATATGTGAAGTGAGGACTCTAAAAAGTGACATTATCGCCAAAAAGGACAACTAGAACTTCGGCTGTGGTGTACCCAACCAGCACAATGTTACCAAGTTGGCTAGAAGTCTGCCCAAAAAAATGTTTTAGCAAAATTGCGTAAATTATTGCAAAAATTGTTTGAGTATTTCTTGGGTAGGTTCTTGTGACTTGGGCACCATTTTCCTGGTTGGTATAGGAGAGGAACAAATTTGGATTCAGGCGGTGAGTCGTTTTTCAATCCTAATATCAGCGACCTTTCGTATTCGATTTAGCATTTTTTTTATTTTTATATAACCAAAATATTCAATGAACGTACATTAGAAATAAAGCTTTATCTATATCCACATCTTACGTAAGATGTGGATATAGACGATGGGAACATAGACGTGTGTTAAACATTGCGCGAATTCCCGAATCAATTTCGGAATATAATTAAATTGCACCGCGTACCTTTGCGGGTGGTCCAAGCTACGCGGCTTATGATGAACAAATTACTCAAGTCTTGGGACAACTATTATTGTCTGGCCGGCCAGACCAACTATTGTTCAACATTGCCGATATTATGGGCGGCGATATGTTTGGCCTACTTTGCCAACTGAAACTTGCGGCCGTTTCATAATCATATATCTATCTTCAGTTGGGGAATTTCAGTATGAGCGGTGCGGGGGGGGGGGGGGATTGGCCAGAGGGGGGCGTTGAAGGAGGTCGATTCTTGTAGTTTATGTACTGAGAAAGTTGGCAACAATGCGTTTTCCCCCTAACTGCTGTTTCATTACATGGAAAAATGTGATTCGATTTCTGGTTCCGTTGCTGCTGTTGCCGTCGCATTCGCCGTCGTCGTAGCCGCGCTATTTTTTCCCGATTGGCTGATGTCTAGCAACGTCACATAACGAAATCGTATTTTACAGTGTTTACCCTCGTGGGACCTACGATTCTCCTCTTATACACACACACACACACACACACACACACATACAGAGCAGAGTTTACGGTTTGACGGGTAACAGCACTACTTATGTTGAGATGTTGTTGAGGTCTATTATCCTTTTCTTCTTCTTCTTAAAAAGTAATGTAATTCACAAATCGAGCCATGAGCAGGCCCAGGCCCAGGCCCGTCTTCACTTTTTAGCCAATTTGAACTTCTAGGACATAGATTAATGAGGCAAAATTTTCATTTTGGGCAAAATCCTACGTAACCATGACGCTACCTCTTCTTTGAGCTGCCTCTGTAGAACGCAAAGAAAGGCATCAAGCAATTATTATTTTTCAATAAAAAAAAAATCCTGAAAGAACTTTGATATATACCTTATTTAATGCAGCAAACCCCATAAATCTACTATTACTAAGTTCAGAGAAAAAAATTCGAGAAAATGAGCAATTTTTTCGGCCGTTACCGTGTTTGCATGATTGCAACAATTAATTCTGTATTCCAAGTTTGTCAATCAATCATATAGAATTGTTTTAATATTCATTATGGTTGAAAAAAAAATGTATCTACTCAAAAATCAGTGGGTATAAATTGGGTTTCTTCTTTAAAAATATTAGTGCTTAAACAATCTAATAGGTTATACACGAGCTGCAGGTATTGGTGCCTGTACTTTGCTTTGTTAATTTTCGTACAATTTGTAACGTTTCGAAAACTAACAAAATTAATTTTGATTCGGTTCAATCTATTTAGATCAAGAACTATTTTCTCGTGGCTTTACAGCAACATGTTCTATCTAATGGTAAAATAACAGTTGTAAGCCTGGCGATTACAATTTTATAATATCGTTAGATTGCTGCAATTATAGAACGGGATAACGACGACTCGAAATGTGGAGGAATCTATTCAATAATGGGACAACGACGTTTGGTTGTGGTAGTCACGAAGAGCGAATGGTGGACACACACATAGTTCGGGATTCTGATTGCTCCAGAGCAGAGTTGCACACACGGACTTTGCCCGCTACTAATTGCACTTGTTGTTTGGTCGTTTCGGTCTTTCGTTCAATCTCACATGATAACCATTGGTTTGGACGGTGTACGAAATGTTTGCTCGGTACACTCCCAAATTGACGTCACTCGCTCACATTTAACGAGGGAACAACGATGAGGAAAATTAACAAAGTTAATTTGTACGGTTTCAAAGACAATATTTTTGTTTAATTAAATACTATTTTATACATAAATTAATGCGTCTTGTCAATAAATATATGAAAGTAAATAATGAATTTAATCTTGTGAAAAAGTCACAAAACATATGAAGTTCTTTTAGTGCGGTGTTTGTTATCTATAATTGGATCAAAAATGGACAATCCCAATGTGCTAAAAAGCAACAACCGCATTCGGTGCGCGGTGTGCGCGTCCCTTTTTTCTACCTACCCTATGTTTATTGTTATAACAGGGTGGTTTATATATTTTATGGAGCGTTGTGGCGTTTATTATCCTCGTTACGGATGGGTATTAGGTGGGTACGTTTCAGCTGTTTAATGAGCATGAATCTGGCCACTTTTTGGTTTTTCAAATGAATTGTCTAAAGCTTCAAAGGGTTCACTATATATATTTTGTTCTGGTTTTTTTTAATTCGTTTAAGGTTTAAGTTAGTATAACGATGCATGCATTTATGTAGGTATAGTTTTATGGTTTTTTAATAAATTGTTTGTATCATCAAAGGGATTCTCTATATGTGTACATTTCCTCTGTATCATTATATTATAAATATACAGTTGGATATTTATAAAAACAAGAGGATGACACATACTAATTGGCCCGAGTTATTTTTATAATATAACAGTCGATGGGTTATTTTTTTTGAATACACCATTTTGGAGATAATAAATAAAAACTATAATAAATGGCAATTTTGGAGGTTTTTATTTTTATCTCTAAAACTGTGTATTAAAAAACAAATTTTTACCAAATATTTCTTTATGTAATTGCACTTTAACCGATATATATTTTATAAATATAATATAGGCCATGTTTGATCTTAACCAATGGCTAAGGGGAATATATTAATCAAATACCTTTACATATATTGACGTACTGAAAAGGATTCTATACTCGAGATACTGAGTCAACGAATGTTTATAAATGCAGAAGTTGTCTCAGGCTAGCAATTGTGTAATAAATTAATATACCTATAGAATATATAAATATTATCACAATATTTACGAAAAAGACGTGAATAATTAGAATTATGTTACGTAGAAATCATAAAAAATACGAGACGCAACAAGCCTAACTCACAATAATGTATTTACTTTCTTTTACGAAGTAATAAGTAAGTCTTGTAATCATGAAAAATTTCGAACTCGAGATTTCAACAGATATATATACACGTTTTGACCTTCCCTGAATCGAATGTGACTATTTTCGGAATGACATCTGTCTGTCTGTGTGTCTGTCTGTCTGTCTGTCTGTCTGTCTCTGTGTGTGTGTGTGTGTGTGTGTGTGTGTGTGTGTGTGTGAACGCTCTAGAGCCAAAACTGTGCAATCTAACATTATGAAACTTCAAACTTAAGGCTATTTTCGGAGTCTGTGTGTGTGTGTGTGTGTGTCTGTGAACGCTCTAGGGCCAAAACTGTCGAACGAAAAATTATGAAACTTCAAACTTAAGACTTGTATATACCCTAGATGTGCACCTTCTATTTTTGAAAAGAATATTCTAACCGGTAGTGCATCTTTACTCTATACAATTTTTGTTTTATCTCCAATATCACTAGAACGGCTACACTTCATAATGAAAGAGATTAATATTTCGCACAAGTTTTGTTTGAAACATTTCTTCAAAAAATATACCAGTTGCGAGAAAAATGCAACGAAACATTATAAATATGTTGTTTACGTTGCCATGGATTCGCATGTAGCTTATAAAATCGGATCAACTGCTTGTTTGACAGGAATACAAAATAGACACAATTGATAAATGACATTTCAGAATATTTCTGTAGAGTATTGGTTAGGTTGATTGCTTCTTTTGTTTATATATATATATATATATATATATATATATATATATATCTAGTGAAAACTGCGTAAAAGAAAGTCGAGTGCAGACCACTCCAGATATGTGCATCGTTTGCGGGGAAAGGGGGAAGGCTACTGCCACTTTGTCTGCTGCTCGCATCGCATGTATTACTTATAAGGCGAGCTGAACGCCTAAGCTTGATTTTAATATCTATTAATAATTCTAAACTAAGTTTATATAATGTCAACAAATTGATATTAGTAGTGTAAACACGTCTGCACTCATGACGTCATATCAATCTAGTAACTTTTGACTATGCCAACCAAAAAGGAAACATTTGACTAACACACCGGATACCGCAGGGACTCGCACCCAGAAACTTTTGATGTCTAGTCCAGGGTTCCACGATTAAGCAACATTATCCTGAGCAGATAACCGATAAATCTTTCTTATTTCGAATAGGAGCGAAGACTAAAGTATTGTTCACAGCTAAAGAATTAGTAATTAAGCTTAGAAATTATAAGTAATAATTCCAGTTTGTTGTATGGCATACAAGGTTAACGTTCACAGCAACAAAATTTATCATAAATTGTGTTGCTTGGAATGTTAACATTGCTTGTCATAATACAAACTAGATTATTATTTGTAATTTTCTAAGTTTAACTACTAATTGTTTCGCTGTGAACAATCCTTTATGTCCGGCTAAGTGAAATGTTGCTTAAGATGATGTCGCAAATTGTAATTGCTGAGATTGTTTAGTAATGCAAGGAAAGTTTTAAAATTGAATTGAAATCATCGAGTAATTAAAAATCGTCGTTTGGGTACGCCTGACTACGTAACGGTCTCCCCTTTTATCACGCTGACTGTGTGTGTGTATGGGGAAAAGCGCACAGTGCTTGCGCAAACGGTAACGATTTTTAGGTTATGCGAGCGCGGCTCCACTTGCGGCAAGCTTGCAAAGTACGCCAGTCTCCGGCGAGCTTCGGTGCATCCAGAGCTTCAGTCAACCCGCGCACCTTACAAGTGTCGCGTGTTGTATACCATTCAGGCGCGTCGCAACATGTCGAACATGACCTAGTGTGTTTACCCAAGAAAAAATCACACACACAAACCCCACCCCCTCTAATAGAACATTGCTAGATAAACATTCACTACTAAGTATATGGGTGCATCAATTTATTAAATATGTGAGAAACAACATTAGGAAAGTTTGAATTATGATATAAGTGCGTGTTATAGTCGTAATTTTGAAGGGATTAGCTGTGATTGCGCCGAAATAACATAGTGACTTTTAAGTGCCGACGGTAAAATGCAAGTGTTTGTGTAATTGGATTGTTGACAATATAAGTGACTAGCAGCTTGGAATAATACCACAAATAACTGGAGAGATCATGACAGCTTAGGTGAGCGTGTGTTGAGAAACTTTGTAATCGGCATATATATATATATATATATATATATATATATATATATATATGTATGTATATGTATGTGTATGGAGAACTGTGTAACTATATCCGTTATTTCTACACTTGAATGCGCTTCGTAAATCCAAACATTTCATTTCGTCGGAGATAGCATGTCACCAGGATGCCATTAATTCCATTGTCTCTCTCTCTCTCTCTCTCTCTCTCTCTCTGACATTACATACGAGAGCACAATGTTCTCGTCTCTTTGCTATTACGTTTTAGCCGGCGTAAATGCTTTTCTTGCGTGTGCTCAATGTATTTTCGCGTTTGATTCACAAATCTGTGAAGGGTTGTGATGCTTCATTGTTGATGTTCTATAAATATACAAATATACTGGAGTGGCCTTCACTCGACTTTCTTATCCATTCTCCATCTGTATTTATAATATTGTCTTTTTTACATTTAACCTAGGATAGCTATGAAATAAAAGCAATATGTATTGTAACTAGGTAAACTTAAATATAAAATAAATATTTTCAAAGGCGATTTTTCAGTAAATGGTACTTATTTTCAACCAAAAGTTACTTTTAAAAGAATCCTTTTTTCTCTGACTCGTATGGTTTCCGAGATATGCAAATATATATATATATATATATATATATATATATATATATATATATATATATATATATATATATATATATATATATATATATATAATAAAACAATATCAATAAGTATATGGTAACTAGGGAAACGCAAATGCAAAATAGCTAATTTTAAAAAGAACTTTACAGTAACTTGTACAATCTTCGAAAAAATACTTTTATATATAGTTGCAAATAATTTTAATACCATCAAATTTTATAAAAGTAATTATGAAAGTTAAAGGATTGTTCACTGCTAAAGAATTAGTAATTAGGCTTAGAAATTATAAGTAATAATTTCAGTTTGTTGTATGACATACAAGGTTAACTAGATCACAGCAACAAAATTTATCATAAATTGTGTTAGTTTTGTTGCTTAGAATGTTAACATTACTTATCATAATACAAACTAGATTATTATTTGTAATTTCTAAGTCTAATTACTAAATGATTCGCTGTGAACAATCCTTAATAACATGATTACAATAATTCGTTATATACACAGTAAAAATAAAAGCAGCTTCTAAAATGTGAAGCATTCAACAGGAAAGTAATTATTTGTAATTTTAAAGTGTCCTAAATAGTTTGATAGCCGATTATCTTATAAACTATAATAATATATACGCGTAAATGACAACCAGTCACTGGCTTGTCATTCACATAATCAATACAAAATAAGATTATCAAAATATAGTGTGAAATGAACATATCAACAAATACTAAAGACAACAAAAAAGTAAATTTTAAAATATGAAATCACCGTGGCTAAATTATCCTTAATACATACATTTACACAATGAAGTAAAACGGTTTGTATTATAGGTTTATGTTTAATAAATCATATGACAACATTTTTACAGGTAATCAAAATATTGCCATCGGTTAAATAGATCGACTAAGAACGTGTTTGGAGCGAATTGGTTATTGAAAATAAATATTGCAAAACTACATATTAAATATTATATTTCAATATATTGATACGGTGAAAATGAAACAAATAATATATATATTTATTTTATATGAAGAAACAGTAATAGATAACGTAATAATAATAAGCTAAATGGAACAATTGCAGAGTATTCCTGTGTAGTATTGGTTGGTTTGACAGTTTATTTAGGATATATATTTTTAGTGAAACCTATATATAAGAAAGTCAAGTGCTGGCCACTCCACATTTTTAAAATTTTATATTTATTGTATTATCGCGACTATTATGGACACTTTTTGACCTACTTTTGCTATGATATGAGTTGACCAAAAAAGTTGATTTACCATGTTCGATTTTAAATGACGAAAGTTTAGTTTTTTGCGAATTTATGTCCTGCTGGATCAGTTTGACATTCTATTTTAATGAAATGACACGTAGTATTCAAATTTCAGATTTATTCCTGTTTCATTTGAGTTTTATTTCAATTTCACTTCTACTAATATTCTTGTAACGTAGTGAACATATCAATTTTACATAAATTTAACTCTTTATTGAATTATTATCGGCAATAAACCAACCAGAGTGACAGTTTTCATAACTTTGAAGCTATATAAATAATTTATATTGAAGAAGTAAGGTTGTCCTGAACTTGATTTTGTTAAATTTTAGGTCTGATTTATATCAATTTGTTCGAAGAAATTCAAAATCTACCAAATGATGTGCATAGAACATAATTAAAGGAACACATCATCGTTATACACACAGCATCTCCCATTATCGTAACCATTCACTTCTGATGAAGACAATAAATTTGTCGAAATATATGTTTCCTCTATTTTGACTTTTATGATCAATAACTACTATTAAAAGTAATATAATAAATAAACAATTTCAGTCAAATTACGTACATAATATAATTAAAGGATGATTTTCCTGTATCAACATTTTCAATTACGTTTTTAGTTCCCCTGGAAAATAGTTGTTTGTTTGAAGTGATAAATAAACATCCGGAACTTTTCATGGTAAACTAAAAGGGTAATTGCAAATATCAAAACCGGATACTGCTCAACTAATTGTGTTATATGCTTGTCATTTGGCAGAATTTAAATTTTTCCGTGAAAATAGGCAGAAATCAGACATATCTAAAATTACGAAATCAAGTAAAGCTAATTTTAAGCTACTTTACTTGAAGGGGAACCAATGTTTATGTGTTTTTCTCCGGAATATACAAATCTTAAATTCAAAATAACACATTTTTATGTTCCACGGTGTGGGGCATAGAGCATTCACACACAGACAAACACATCCACAGACGTCATTCGAAAATAGTCAAAATGGATATTTCCATTAAAATTACAATACTCTCTTTTATACATTACGTATAGAAAGTAAATACATGTCAATGTTATTAAATCTGAAACATCTCTTGATAATTAAAAACCCAAAACAATATAAGTGTCTGTGACAAATAAATGAGTAATCTTTTAAAATAGTTATATATTCCATGGACAAAATTCCAGTGTTGAAATTTAGCCAAGATATCAACTAAAATTTTCACGTTCGTACGCTATGAAGATACACTTTTTAGACGTATCAACGCGTCGCTCCGTCTGACTGACGTTTATTTTCGTCCAACCTCGGGGGACACCGTTAACATATCAATTCTGTGCTTACTAGGCTTTTAGAAAAAGCTTCCCGGGGTTTCACCAGTCAAATAATAAATAATGATATATAAAAAAGTGGTGCATAGCATAATAGACTATATAGGATTTGACAGGAATTGTTATATTATAGCGTTGCTTTTCAGTGGCTTTATAAATTAATAAGGAGACATTGGTATTATTAATTTCTTAACCATTTCAAACAATGCATTTTTAAATTTATTTTATAAATAAAATAAAGAATAGTTTAGAGCGGTCATATGTTGAATTGGCGCACGGTCACATTGTAAATCATGCGGCTGTTCAAATCAGTCGATTATTTGGCACAAAAAATTTAATAGGTAATTTTTGAAACAATATCTTAACCAGAAGTACAGGTATACTCATTGTTACTTTTTGCATATCTCGAAAACAGCACGAGTTGGAGAAAATGTGATATTTATAAAAGTTGATATTAGAATTTCTAGCAACATTTTTAGAAAAATGTACTATTTACTGAAAAATTACCAAATGGTGATTTTGTATGTACGTTTCCGTAGATTCCCAATTGAGTTTATTTTATAGCTATAATAGGGTGAATTTAAAACAAAATAAAGCATTATTATAAATACAGATAGTGCTTCTTTTATTTTATGGTTAAAGTAATATAGTCAATATTAAAAGTATTTCTAATACTGTGAAATGATGAGAAATTAGAAAAAGTTGATATCCTTCGATGAACCTTAATGCCCAATAATGATTATTTTTATATACATAGGACCATTAGGAATCTTTGAGTAACTAATGTTTTATTAATGGAAGAAATAATTTAGTATTGATGTTCACGTTCTTTATAATAATAATAATAATAGGTGGTATCTATTATATTCATCATATTGTATTGAAAATATATTTCAAATTACGTATTGGATACAATAGATTGATTTGTTTGGTATAAAAAATTAATAAAGAACAAAAGTTAAAAGCATATTTCTCGCAATTATGAATGACATCATTATAATTTTGGGAAGATTAGAATAGGAACCCTGGAGTATTAAGCTTAGTGTGTATTCGAATAACTAGTTAATTCGCATTCTTTAATAAACAATACAAATAAAATATATTTCGGGGGTTGATTTTCTCAATAAATACTGACAATTATTTAAACATATTTTATTAACACGTCATCATCAGGACTAGGCATAACTAGGCACTAGCTCATGACGATGACACACATGGTTACTAAAATATGTTTAAATATGGCTCAGGTGTGAATTTTTGTGGTGGTCACAATTTTCGAATTCAATCAGTAAAATTATAATTGCTTTATTATTCGGTTACGATCAAGTGATTGAAAAACGTTTTGATCACAATAACAATATAATCAAGTTCCTCATAGAAACGAGCATATGAAATTATTAAAATATTAATTATGGTCTGTGGACCAAATGATCAAAGTCATAATTAAAATTACTATTCTAGTTGATGTCATTTGTGTCACATAAAATTATAATTTAGTTATAAAAATCATTAAAACTGTTATTTAATTTGATTCATTGAATTATTTGCTTTACAAATTAAACGCCATGCATTAAAAGCTGCAAGCGACTCTGCATTGGTGTAATAAACCCAAATAAAAAATAAATAAATTCGAATCGCGTGGTGGGTATTGATTTTGGTAGATGCAAAACAAAATAGGTTTATATCCTTAAGACCGTAGAATCGGTTTTAATGATCAAGCACATAAAGCACGAGTACGAGAATTGTCATAAAAGAGAAGATCAAATTTTAATAGGGTAGACACTATATCGCTCTATAATTATGAATATCTACTCTAATTACACTGTTATTATAAATAATATAATTATAAATTTATAGCAAAGGTAATGAAATTACTTAAAAATTATATTTAATTATAACTTCTCTCTTATAGCACAAAGGATTAAAAATAAACCGAACCGGTACGTTTTTCAATCTCTTAAAAGATCAGAATGACATCGCACCTCTTGTTACAAATATAATAATTTATGTAATTAATTAAAAATAATCTTTTTGGATTTTTATTTAATTTTATTACTCAAAAGCTGGAATATATTATTGCATTATTTTGTTATAAATTTTTGCTATAATTACCGTGAACTAATATCAATTGTATGGTAACTAGGGTAACAACAAAAGCAGCTAGAAATTTTAATAATTTCCACCTTCCAGTACTTCTTTTATAACTTGTACCGTTTTCAAAATACAGTAAAACTTCCCTAACTCGAATCTCGAGGTACAGGATAAAAGATTCGAGTTAGGGAAACTTCGAGTTATAGAAAATACACAATAAAAATATGTGAAAAAATTAGTTGTTTATTATAAAGTATTCAGTAATTTTCTTTTGTATTTTACAAGACCACCTTTCATTTTCTACAAAATAATCCACTAAATTTAAAGAATTGTATATATAATCAGGAACATACATTCATCAATATCAGTATAAACACAAGGTGTAATAAGCCTTTTGCGTTTACTAGTACCACTGTAGTTATTAACTTTTTCTAAAAGTCTATCCTTTTTTTTTAAATGGTCGATAAGGTGTTAGGGGGCATACCGAATTGTATAGCAATATCCTTTTTCTTCTTTGTGCCCTTTTCTACCTCGGCAATTAAAGAAAGTTTTTCTTCTAATGATAAACACTTTAAATTTCGCTTCATATTCGAGATACATACATATGCACTTCAAAATAAAGTTTTGTTAACTAGTAATTACAGCACTGTATCACCTAATCTTCAAACTAAATCGATCACTAAATTATATACAATGACATTCTGAAAAACACACTGAAATAATAAATATATGTCCTGAACCTCACACGTACAAATTTGATTGTCAGTGCTATGCGGCTATTCGTACGTAGGGAATACCCCAGCAACGAGAGAAAATATCACTTCGAACTAGAGAAATATTCGAGTTATAGAAATTCGAATTAGAAAGATAAAATAAGATGCAAAAAAGAACGAAACATTAGTGTTCAAGAAAAAAATTCGACTTAGAAAATACTTAGAGATACAACGAGAGAAAATATCACTTCGAATTAGAGAAATATTCGAGTTATAGGAATTCGAATTAGGGAGATAAAATAACATGTAAAAAAGAACGAAACATTAGTGTTCAAGAAAAAAGTTCGACTTAAAGAATACTTCGAGTTATAGAAGTTCGAGTTAGGGAAGTTTTACTGTATTAATAATTTAACAGGAATAAATTGTTACTTTTGGTTAAGATACTGTTTTCCAAAAATAGAATATACACTTCCGGGCTTCAACAGTATTGGCTTTAGAGCGTTCACGGACAAATTTAAAAGTATAAAGTGCTTCAATTTTAAACCCTTAGAATAAATAAATCACGCTTCTTCTCCTATTATGGGAGTATATGGGTCGGTAGTTTTATATTTATATTAATGAAAGCAATTGCATCCAACTAAAAACATAATGACACATTGCAATGAATACAGAAAACGCATTGCAAAACAAGAATCAGTGCATCGAGAAGACAGGGTTTTCTGTAAATATATATACACAGAAGATGATGTTCTGTCAACCTAAGATTTATGAACGTTCTGTTATCCTGATAGTGTGCGAACTTGCTACCTACATGTACACAAACGAGACGAGTAATTAATAACGTAAAACTCAACCGAGTAATCAATTATAATTCGCGTGCAAACAAATACAACTTTGTTTAATTTTGATTTACACTTCATTTTTAATTTTAGTTAATTCAAACTTAAAGTTCGACAATCATAATACAGTTAACCTCGTTCAATATATAACATGACTTGAAATTCTCTGTAAATAAATCACGGAGACAGCGCGTTTACAGACACACACATACAAACAAAATAGTTGATTTCAAATAATAAATATAAATACGTTTGTTTCAATTATAAACTCGAGTACGACTATTTTCATGCTTAAAATTGTTTCTTTTAGACTTTATTCAAGAAAGTAAATAAAAAATTGGAGTGGCCTTCACTTGACTTTTTAATACTAAGTTTTCGCTATTATACCCTAAAGTCACGAGATAGGGTCCGATAAAAATCGGGTAAATCGGGTTACAATTTCAAATAGAAATATGTATATATATAAAATTTGTTTAATTGGGACCAAAAACTAACAAATACTCTAGTTTAGAAGATAAATATGTCGTATATATATATATATATATATATATATATATATATATATATATATATATATATATATATATAAAATATATGAGTTACGTAAAAACGTTATTTCGATGTTGATGGCTTCGTAAAATCGCGTAACTCCGAATTCGCGTAAATCGGGGTATTACTGTATATGTAACATAGTTTTATTGTGTTTTAAATTTTTATTTTTTTGCTATGATCAATATCAATGTGTGGAAACTGGTGAAACGTAAATGGAATATTACTACTTTCAATTTTTTCGATAATAATTTTGATATAACTTTAAATGTTGCTAGATATCTTAATATTACAAACACAACCAAACAGACGTTATTGAGAAAATTGGCAAAATGGATTCAGGTACCTTCAAAATGGACATTTCTATTTGTCTTTGCTGATTTATTTGCGATAATAATACTTTCTTTTATACAACAAAAAAATTGGGAATAGTTTACATCATTTGCCAAATGATAAAAACAGACGAAACTTAGTAAATAAAAGTTAGTTTACGTCAAAAATAAAATTGAATTAAGTACATGTGATGTTTTTCGATTGAACGTTTTAATTCACTTTGTCCAAAGTTTCATGAGGGTATGCTAGATATATCAAAGCCTGTAAATTGCGTCGTGCACTCGGAAATACACAGTACATATATATCTAAATCGTTCATTTGGCAAAGGTGATAAGGGTAAAACTTCAAGTGGTGGCAAAATCAGTGTGAAAACGATAGTAGTACAGGTCGGTGGCCCCTCTATAGGGACAGGCATGGCGAAGTTCGGACGGCCAAGCCGGTAGTGAACACGTCTAGTTCACGGCGATTAAATCAGATAGCAGTATAAACAACTGCTAATGAGCCTTGTCCAATGTTTCGTCGGACGAGAACGGACGAACCAACGCATGTATACGCTCCCTTAGATAGCCGGCCACCGGCCAGGTAATCTCGCAGAAAGCCGCGCCACTTACCCCATTGAATTGGCCATTTGAGCGGAACTTGAAAACGGCGATCTTCGCATAACTTGACACGACCTATTGACCATTTATCGGCGACTCGTATCCGGCCGTAACCTTGATACCGTTTTATGTATCAATCAGAAATGTATCGTCGATTATCTAACTATTATTTTGTGTAGAAAATAGCTTCATTTTCATTGTCCTCGAATGTTTTGCAATAATTTAGTATATACCAAAAAAAGGTGGAATATAAACTAGAGAAAAAAAGTAAGAGCACACCCGGGTTATAAACAAGTTTCATAACTTTTCCTTCAATAGTTTTGGTTCTAGACCGTTCTCACACACACAGACAGACACACAAACGTCATCTCCAAAATAGTCAGATTCAATTCAAGGATGGTCAAAACGTGTATTTCGAAAATTCTTTGTTCATAATTAGACTTCGTCCAAGAAACTAAAAATCAATCGAAAATATCATACGTATCGAAAGTATCGAAGGTATCGAGATATCATTCGCAGGTATGGTAAGCATCGATATATGGATACTTAAATTTTCAATTAACGACTCCAGCACCAGGTGTGGTATCTATATTTCTCGATATATCGACATGGTGCCCTAGTTGTCAGTACATGTTAGCAATGTCTAAATCCGTGTTTAAACTTCCGCACTGTGTACTCATTCGTGTTATGTTGTCGTCATGATCATGATATAGTGTCTGTAAGGCCAGCCCATCTGCTTTCTGTGTTGTCATACCTCTAGGTGCGTACAACAGACGAGAGCAGGCGAAGCGTCATCTTGCCCGAACGCTTGTCAAACTTGCACTGTAATGCGTCCTTGCGTCCACACGTTCATATAATTAACGAGCGAAACAAGCGACCACATTGTATACATCCTGTACTATAAACATAGCCCTGTGTAATCTAAGCTGGTACAATGTTTGTTTGACGATGGGGTCTGGCTGTTTCGCTGTTCTGCAGTTTGTACTCGCCGTGGACAATTGAACATCGCCGATCGACAATCAAGATGCTCATTCCATTCCGTTCGCGCTTCACGACAGCCTCTTGTTTTGCTATTCCCCTGCTCGCCTGTCGCCAGCTGAAAATGGTGCATTAGGGATTCTCGTTTCACTTGATGACCGTCATTTGTGTTGCTGAATATTTCTATTCATTTATTTCCCTAGTCTCATCCACATTATATGTATACTTTTATACATAGTTATTTTCTTAATAAGAATTTTACAACTTTTTCTATTTCGCCTTACCAAATTAATTATTCCCGAATGTTAGTTAACAATTTGCGCTTTAGCAGTACACTCGTTTCTTGTTACTAGTGTCAAATTTCAAAGAACAGAACCTAATCACGGAAATTAAAGCAAAACATATTATTTTGCAAGCGATACAGTTTGTCGGCGATATTTAACGAATCAAATACAGAAATGCTTTGCTATTTGCGATTTAATACCTTTACAAATATCTAAAAATGCGAGCGAGAAAGAAAATGTGGACACTTTACAAGTGTTCATTGTTAATTATCAGAAATTTTCGAGAAATATTTCGTTTGAAAAATACCTATGCCTTATTTTTGTGTGAAACTTTGCATATTTGGTCCAGCTGCAAAATAATGTTGTACCTGTGTCCCGATTAAGCGGAATCGACTATATAAATCTACTAGATACCTGGGATAAGTAAATCAATATTCAAAAAAGAAAAAGAATAACGGTAATAATAAAAATTAAAATGGGTATGGGAGTACAGTGTGTGTGTGTGTGTGTGTGCGCGCGTGTGCGTGTGTGTGTGTGTGTGTGATCATAAACGCTCTACAGCCAATACCATTGAACATAAAAATTGTGATGTTTTGAATTTAATATTTGAAAAACCCTGGAACAAAACCTTTCAAAAGTTAAGGGTATAAAAATTTCTTGTAACTTTTGTTTGAAAAGTTTTTTTGTATAAATATAGACTTGAAAATAGCCATATTAAATCTACGTTTTTCTTGTTATTGTTTCATGACAATGGTAGCAAAAATTTAGTGTTGCCGTGAGACTAGCTAAAGTGAAAACTAGATATAAGAAAGTCGAGTGAAGGGCACTCCATATTTCTCATTGTCACCTCGACCATTTTATTTGTAGCAATTTAGTAATGAGGCCCGCGATTCGAAGAGTTTGAATACTCCTGCTGTAGCTGATTCTTCATGTAATCCAGTTCCTCCGAGAAAGATATTTCATTCTCATCCAACATAAATTAAGAAATACATCCCGTTATGCCATGAACTTATTAATGCGGTAATTTATTCTTTGGAAACAGTAAGTTTATAAAACATGTCACAGGGCGCAAACAGAATGGTGCGAACGAACAAACTTGTGACCTTATTATATAAAAGACAGTGCCAACACTGATCTGTAATAGCATTGTCACTGCGAACAATGGTCCTTTCAGGTATTCGAAAGGAGCAAACAAAGACGAACACACCAAATATGAATAAGAAAGAGATAGAGTAATAGTAATAATACGCAATTGAAATCGCAGAAACTTTGCAATGTTTTGGTTTGTTGTGAGTTTGTTTTGATTAGCATCCGAAACCGGAAACCTATTTGTTGTATAATCATACGTTGCGCGTATTGTTCGCTAGATCGCACCACTAGCGCCATGTTTATCTTCCGTGACAAGTTCCTGTACCAGCGCGGATCGGCGGAGTCATTACTCCGCGTTGCAAAACAAACCCATTTGAAATTTAATTTCTGTTGTGCCCATGTTATTAATTAGGGAAAAGTAATCGGGATAGCGCGGAAGGGCAACGACGCATCCGCTGCATTTTACATTACGGGAATCGAAAGGAATTTGTGTGAACAGACATGATTCAATTTTTCTTCTTAACTTGGAGCGAAGTCGATTTCTTCAGTTTTTCTATTTGGGTTAGTTTGTCGTATTTTTTCCTGGCAACTTTTTTCCAAAGGACTTCATTAAACGGAGTTAGAGTTTTGTATCATACAATCTTGTCTAATGAACGTTGATATATTTTGTGCCTTATGTTTTATAAATGTAAACTTTTTAAAAGCGTATACTTTTTATACGTTATATACAAAAGAACTTATTGTGATCATGAAAAAAGCGATCGACATTTTCGTGGTAATATCCATTTTGAGGGTCATTTTTATTATTATCTAAATGGCGTCTGTTTGTGTGAGACGGTTTTCAATTTTAAATTTGTATATATATAATTATATATCCATAGAAAGAAATCCTTCAATTTTTGAAAAGTATTTTTCAACCAAAATCGCTTATTTACTCGTTAAAGATATTCAAATTTTTAGCAACTTTCGTTTTAAGGTATTTTTTGAAAAGAATACTATTAACTGAAAAATCGCCTATAATTTGTCGACGACTTCACCCGGAAATAATTGTTTACTCGTATGATATTTTAAGTACTTTCGGTAGTACTTTAAGTACTTTCTTATAAATGTTAAAGAAATAAAATTTTCTAGCAACTTTATAAGAAAAGTATTCCGAATAATTCTAAGAAATTTTTTGTTAAGCAAATTTCTTCAAAATCATAAAAAATATAATTGTTTTTATTTATTTTCATAACAAAATTGTAAGACATTTTATTTTTATAACCTTTTTACTTTCTTTTACGAAGTAATTAGTAAAAATAGTTATGTTTATAATGACAGATATTAATATATCGCACATCTTTTGTTTGAAAAAGTATTTTCAAACAAGCTTAGGTACAACGCACCTATGCGTCCAGCTCGCCTTATAATTAATATATGTAATGCGAGCAACGGTTTTTAATTATTATGGCCTTTTGGTTAACAATTTGAAAAAATGTTATAGATATAAAAAGTCTTACATTTAATTTTAGATTATATAAAATAAAAAAATTTTTGTTCAAATTTTGAAATTCAAAATTATATTTAATAATTTTTTTCGGGGTTTGGGTTAACAAAATGAAAAAATCTTGTAGATAAAAAATATCTTAGAATTTTTAGTAGAATTTTTAAGTGTTTCAATTATTTTTATAAGGGCAGTATTAAGGGTGGCTCCAAATTTTGGGGCCCTATAACTCGGGAAGTATACGGGCGATTGGATTTAAACTGCGAGCGGATTCAAATGGGATGCCAAATAATATGTGTACCAAATTTGGAGTGAATCGCTCCAGTACCTTCAGAGGAGTAGAGGGCACAAATTTGGTCTTACGAGCGACGACTAACATCCAAGTATATAAGTTATATACATTTTCGGAATCAGGGCGACGAGACGAACACTTTTTCTTAATGAAATTTTTTGATCCGAGAATGCTACAGACACACGATTGAATGCTTTAGCCTCTTCGGTACTACGTACGGCGAGCTAAAAATGTACCAGTTACGAGACAACTGCTACAAAAAATCTTAAATATCTTATTTATGTTGCCATATTTATACATTTGTGGGATATTTTTTTCAAAGATATCGTATTAACTACGCCTGTAAAAAAATTGACAGAACAACAAAATATAAATAAAATATGTCATTTTGCACTGTTTAATATAAATAAATCGACTGAGAAGGTGAATTTTAAAGAATCTATGTTTCATATTGAAGATACAATATTTGAAAACATAATAAAATAATAAGCTAATTGGTTCAATTTTAGGGTATTACTGTGGAGTATTGATATATTTTTTGACAGTTTATTTGGAATATAAATTTCTAATGAAAACTATGTAAAAGAAAGCGATTTTTTCTTATTAAGAAAAATATAATAATTGGTGCAATCAATCGGTAACAATCATTTATAAATTCAGTGGTTCTAAGAAGATGTTCTTCTTTAAACACAGTGGTTAAAAGAATGCTTTCTATATAAATAAAATCATCCACTGAATAGATAATACGGCGAGCTAATGCTCTCGGTGCCTGCCACCTATGCTTGTTAATTTAGGTGTTAAGTTTGTTTTCACACTACGCGGCGGTTGCCAATGAATTATTCAACATTTATTGGAATACATTTAAAACTGGTGCTGAAAATAGATCTTCATAAATTTTCTGGAACGTCCGGAACTTAGCGAAGTGAATTCATTTAAAGTTTTAGATGAGGAAAATGGTCGGGTAAGCTGCGGTGATGATGTGACGTCATCCAGTGGTTTGTCGTACGAATCTGGTGATTTTCGTTGCAGTTTGTGGACTCTGATTTATTCGTCACAAATTACTCGACGGTTCTTATTCGGCTGCGTTAGCATGTTTTAGTTATAATTGGTAATTGGGTTTCAAAACGCGTCCAAGGGAATTAATTACGCCTTATTTCTGTTCCTTTTTTTATTTCTTGTTTTCATTAAGTAATTATTGTTTAAGATTATATATTATTTACGCGTACTCCACGGGTTAACCTTGTATTTTAATAGTGTCTTGACGCGACAAGTTCAGGAAATAAACGCCAGTTGTGGGTTGAGCACACAAGTGAACTAGTGACATTTGTTGAATTTATATAAATATTAAGTGAAACATGATGTGTTTGTGTGTGTCAGGACTTTTGATTTATATGGCTCCATTCGAGTACGGGGAAAAAGGTAAAGATTATTTACAATTTCTTATATATATATCATTGCTTATATATGATGTTCCTAACCTACATAAAAGATTTTTATCGATTTTACATGCTCATGGTTATTTAGGAAATGCTAGAACAAAATCAAAAATCATTATTTGAATCTAGTGACTATAATTCAGGGTATTATTGCAGGCATATTAAATCATATTTATGATAATATGTAAATTCATAGATATCTCGTGCTATATATATATATATATATATATATATATATATATATATATATATATATATATATATATATGACATTTCCTTTGTAAATCGTAATCGATATCTTTTATCTTTTTTATTATGTGGATGGTTGTGCGTCTATGCGTGCCATCGATCCTGTGTAGGATTAAACTAAATTATTCACCGGCCTATTTCTGTAGGTATAATAATATGTTTGTGAAGAGATATTTTACCTGTTAAATTGTATATTTGTCGAATGGATTGTCACACGCCAACATGTCTATTATTTTATTGTTAATCTAACGAACTGTGGCAATAACAGTTCGATAAACAGAAACGAGTTTCGACATATTTGAATAATAATTAGTATAATGAAGGATGAGAAAACAATCAATATTACTTTAAACAATGCGATTCTGCGCCAGTCTATAGGTCTATAAGGAGAATCTGTAAGATTTGGAAAAAGCTGTAGTTCTTTAATGGATACACATTTTAGTATTATTAATTACACAAATCATGTATTATGTTCGATATATATCTTATAGAGTCAGTTTAAAAATGGTTTGCAATTCAATTAAAATATATTTTACACTATCAATATTTTACAGATTTTACTTATAGATGAATACATTTACTCAGAATTGCACCATTAAACACTGTAAAAATTAATAGAAATTTACATTATGTTTACTGTAAAACTACAACTAAAAACAATGTAATTTTGGCCAAATTTAATAAATTCACTGGATTTGAATGGAATTTTATTATTGTTATGTATAATTACCAGATTCTTTACTGTAATTTTACATTAATTTTTAGTTCGCCGTACGAAGTACAAAATAGCTAAACTCCTTTGTATAAAATGGTATAGCAAATTTGCTAATCTTACCAAAGATTAGTGATTATTGTGTGAAAGTCATTGATATTATTTAATTGTGCGTTTTATTAAACACTTGTATAGTTTAGCTACTTTCTATATCGCGATGAATATGTTTTTGAAATAAAGCCAGCGCAATTTCCAATTTACTCTGCATATGAAAACCTCGTACGATGGTTCACACACATGTGTATGTGTGTTGAGTTTGCATCCAGCTTCGTTCTCGTTGTTTTTTCATTTTATATCATGGTTTACATAATGTATATATACAGACGGTGTTGGTTCCAGTTCCTAACCGATTAACGTTAGTAATTCTATAACGAATAGTTACAGTAATTTTCAACAGTTTCGTACTAATCGGATTATGAATGCTCGCGGTATTATACGCAATATAACTTTTATTTTTTCATATTTTTGAATAATAATTAAACCGAAAATAATTTTACAATGGTAAGCTCTATTCTATAATTCCAATAAAAAGTGTATATTAATGTTGAAAATTAATACAATAATTGTTTATTATTCACAAGAATGTGTGCAAGCACCAATATCTCCTGTTGACCCACTATCAGTGAGAAATGGTACAAAAATAATATCGCAATGTTGTTTATATTATTATTTTATTCGTACTGTCCGTGTTGTCATAAAATGTTAATACTTGACATGAAATCTAGACTTCAAAATCTTTGTAATAAAATGTTACATATAATTTTTATTTTCTTATTTAAACTACAGGGAAGTATTGTAACTTTGAAAATGTTCGAACCAAGGGTTTTAACGGAAATACACGTTTTATCCATTTTTGAATCGAAGTTGACTATTTTCGGGATGACAGCTCTCTGTGCTTTGTGTGTGTGTGTGTGTATGTGTGTGTAAGCTATGGAGCCAAATCCGTTGAAAGTAAAACTAAGAAAGAATGAAAAATTGATATTTCGAAAAGTATTACTGTCTTCCTCAGGAGTTAATTAGTCATATTCTTTTTTAATAAATAACATATTTTAACAAACACAAAACACGTGTTTTTCCACATATTAAATTTTGTAAAATTTTATAAAATTTAATATGTGAAAAGAAAATGTCTCATCGCCCTGAATCCAAAAATATATATCTCATATGCTTGGATGTTAGTCGTCACTCGCTCGTAAGACCAAATGTGTGTCTTCTACTCCTCTGAAGGTACCGCAGCGATTTGAACCAAATTTGCTACACCTATTCCTTGGCATCTCATTTCAATTCGTTTGCAGTTTAAATCCAGAAAATGAGGATCTCAAAACGTCATGAAACTCCTACAATATCATTGATTTGAACCAGGTTTATAATTATAACGCAAGCTGCATCAAAAAAGAGATATTTTGTACAATGACTGATTGCAATAAACAGTTAAGAGAATCTACCCTAATATGTATTTGGGTTAATTGAAGCGTCTGTGTTAAGTCTTTAACAACATTTGGTAAGATTTACGTAAGCTAATATTAGAAACAAGAAAATAAATATTCGTAGCGGTGTTTTCGCATGGATTACACAACACGTGTAACGCGTCGATCTAATTACCGTCAAGTAACAGACAAGCTGATTCGCGCGAAGGAACATTACTTTAGCTAATTGCCAAAGTAGCATCATAACTCTGTCATCAAAAGTGCCTATGTTAAGTTGACTTAATAATGAGAGGTAGGGAGATGGGTCTATCGTTATTATAGCCATCGTGTTCGTTAATTATTCAATAGGTATTTCGTATACTTGCTGGTCGGTGCTCGTTGCCGTGATAGTAAGTAATGCTGTTGTAGGATATACTACATATATATATATATATCGCTAACGGAAAACCCTCCGGTACTATACTGTGTTGCATAGTTAATGTATAACCACGTCCTCTGTCCTCTAATGACGGCAGGAACCAGTGCGTAACAGATGCGCCACGGAAAATGGGATCAGTCCAAATCATTTTCCATGTCAACTTAAAACATACCCGTAATATTCCACTGACAATGACATACAGTTGAATGTTAATAAAAAAAATTGCATCAATTGAAATGTACAGATTTGCCGGTCTTTATAATATTACTGGAATAATGTAAAAAAAAAAACAAAATATTAATGTAACAATTTTGATTGTTATACATTCGTAAAAATACTATATTAGTATCATACCAATTCACACAATAATTATTAGATATTTAATAATTAAATTTAAGATTAAATCAAGCATAGATACAGACATCAATGCCTTAAGCTCGCCATAAAATCTGTTTCTATGTTACTAAAACCGAATTATGACAGAAAAGTTTTATTTTAGATTATATTTAAGAGAGTTAAGTTAGTAAAATTGTTTCAAATTATTAAAAAGAACTATAAAGCATAATTCTTTCGTTTCGGCTGCGCGATCTTTCAATATGAGAATCGATTATAGTTTAGGAAGGGAATCTATATGAATCAACTAATCAAACATGATAATCCATAACGATTAATCGATTAAATATATTTCTGAATCGATTAGACGAACTCTGAAATAAACATGCTACAAACAGCCGTAGGTACTCATATATATTTAAAATTTAATCGAAATATATGTTTATCTTGAACTAATTTTGTATTCAAATAATTGATGTAAAAGTATCATAGTAATTTAATTCCAAGCAAAATGCATTCTCTGATAATGGTGAAAGTTTGCATGAAGCAAATTTTGCTGTAACACAATAACTACATTTGTTAATATAATTATGCATTGTTTGATATGTTTACTTTGAAAACTTCCTGCATAGGTACCTAGTATGTACATGAGTCATTAATAACGTATGAAACTGCTAAAACAACGAGTTAAATTTGAAAAATGAAGCCGCAGGTGAAATTATCTGAATATATAATTTGTGCTAAATTAATGGAATTGTATCATCTCCACGACCTGTCCCAACTTTGTTAATGTTCTACATTTTGGACAGTTATAATTGTCCAAATATATGTTCAATAATTACTATATCACTGGTAGATTCACATGAAATATACCTACAGATTTTATTTATAGGGCATGTTGGTTGTACTTGTTTTATTTGTAAATAATGTATCAAATGCGTGAATTAGTTTAAAATCATTAAATTCTGATAAATTGAAAAAATAAACTGTAAAAGCAGCGCATTTTTACCGAGAGCGCTTAAAGATAAACCGGCAAACACATATAGACATTGAAAATTTAGTCAAAACGTACGTAGGGGACCCCGAAACAGTTATATCCCTGAAAATCTAGCAAGCAATTTTTTCACTCCTATAGTTTCTTTAAAATGTAGAAATTTGTTGACTTTATAAAGATATATAATCTAGTGTGACAGATTCGTATTTCAAAGTGGCATGATCAACGTAAGTAATAAACCATTATTTTCTCCTTGGGTAGGAATATAAAACGTATGACGGTTCCCTCATATAATATAGATAGAACAATGTAGAATTGTATCCAGTTCGCTTTGTAGGCGGGCCTGATTGCGTGTACCGTGTACGAACGAGTGTAGCAACGCAGAGGGTTTATGAAACTGTTTTAGCTGATAAAATGGTATACGTGATCGTCCCTGCACACTCGCAGGTAAACAAACATACATACATTGAAATATAGATATACATAGAGGATATAAAATGCAATAACTGTAATTGGGTATGGCCACGCGAGATGTCACGATAACACCAGTTCCCTTTTAATTATTTTGGCCTGTCGTTAAACGTTTTGGTGTGTATGCCATATGTGTTATTATTCAGGATGCTTCACACGGACGTTCCACGAAGACTAACTCATTTATTTATTTAGATATCGCTTCGTTGCAAACGAGTTTATTATCCTGACAACTATTGGTTTTAACATTTTACTTATTTATACATTATAAGTACAGTCCAACTTCCAGAAGTAGAAAGGGTGGTTCAAAAACTTCCAGATATAGAAAATTCGATTTATAGAAACATACCTATATAATATTAATAATATTTATTTATCTTTATCGTACCTATATCATTCAGTCAAGAATATAAAAATTAAACTACACCTACATATAAACATGCATATAACATATATGATAGATAGTGAAGATACAAGAAAAAAAAAAGCCACTCCAACTTTTTAGGATTTGAATTGATGCGCACCATTCTAATTTTTGGTAATTAAAAATTCTAATAGTGATATATATTGCTGAATGCTTATAAAGTGCTTACAATATAATATTTCTGATGAATAGAAAAAAAATCAAGTAGGTTTTGCTGCGAATATGCAAGTCTGCACATTTTTATCCCTTTACGTATAGGGAGATTCTGTGCCCTGGTTTATAAACGTTTCTGAAATATAAAGCGCTGACTTATACACTTTCCGGCAAATCTCTGCTACTATCGCAGAAAGAACTAATTACTTTTATTACGTTTTCTTTAACGTTTGTGATAAAAAAAAAGACAATGCAATAGTTCATTTTATTCTTAACAATGCGAGCAGAAATAAACGTACTACTTTGTACTTATTAAAGATATAATTAAACACTGCTAGACAAAAGTAAATGAAGTATTTAAAAAGTAGAAAAAGCTATGCAAATTTATTGTTAATATTACATTTTATTATAGCATCCATGGCGATTCATACTTGAAGCTTTTATCAAGCTCGCCGAGTGCAGGGCACTCCACATTTCTTTCTATACTTTTAAGCCGCATTCACAGCGAGCCCATTAGTAATTAAGATTATTACAATTAATAATCCAGTATGTTTTATGACAAGTAATACTAACCGTCTCAGTAACAAATTGAATGCATTTAAACATTTGGTTTTTCATATAAGTATTTGCTAAATATGTAATTTCGATTTGTGACTGTATCTTTAGGAAGCATAAAATTAAAATTCTTTTTGAAAGTTGGAAATATGTATTTTAATCTGTTGTAGATAATCAAATAAGCATTTTGCATTGCATGAACAATTTCCATAACTGAATACAAAGTAGTAGGTGCCTACTAATGAAATTAAGTGTGTTATCTAGATTTACAAGTTTTACATGTTGTAACTTGTAAATTGCATGTTCGACTCAACTCATATTTGAATTTCCAACTTAAAATAAAGGTGCTAATGTAAACGAATGATTACATTAGTTTTTAACTTGAATATTAACCCTGTACTGGTGGCGAGTAGTCTAGACTCCATATTTATATATTTTCAATGTATATTGTTTCTAATTTCTGTTACGCTATTTATAAAAGAAACTATTGTGAACAAAAGAAAATAAAATGGATTCTACTGCGATGAAAAATGTTGATTCTATTTCTGTTTCAATGTAAAGGTTATGTAAAATGTCAGGTATTCCCGATCCGCTGCAAGAATTTCGCTTATTTTACAACCATAAAAGGGTTTTTCAGGTTTGTGATGTGTGCCCCTTTTTCAAACAGTTCATTCTTTTTACGTATGTGTGTTACACAGCAATGGATATGAATGTTTTCGGACATTTTTTCCGCTTGGTGTGTTTATTTTTTCATGCTTAATAATAAGATATTCTCAAAGCATCTCATAATAACGGGTTTGTGCCCATTTTCGTTCATGTTTTTGCACAGCTGTCTGTGTCGTGTCGTGTTTGACAATACGAATGTGGTACAATAAAATCATATTTTAGACGATAACTTACTCTCGTGCTGAATATTTATCAACAGATTAGAATAATTCCTTTTTTCAAACACAAAGTGGATCTTAACTACTTTTTTATAGGAATACTCAGAAAAATACCATATTTATGTAAATAAGATTTTTAATAGAAACAATATTTTGATCTGACTCATAAAGTTGTCGCAATTGTAAGCAATTGGAGTATCTAATTAACAATACGCTTACAAATGGGTAGTACTAGTAGTACACAGAAAAATAATAATTTGAATTGTGATATTCATTTGTAATAAGTACTAACATAGGGTAAAATAGACAGTGTAAATCGAACTTTGCTCTAGTATAAATAGATATTATATATCTGCTTGATGCATTTACTATAGGTTCTTGGAATGAGCTCAACCACGTTTATAATAGCAATTAGTTTGTTTTAAAGTTCCGGTTAGTTTACGGTTTCCCATTTACGGTCATATAGATAGATATATACGTTTTAATTGCTAAAAGTACTTCGTATGATGGCTAGTTACACTTTTAATGGGTTAATTAATTTGTTACAAACGCTAAACTCCGGTTGTAATTGAAATAATCATAATTATAATGGATCTGAAAGTGCATAATAAATATTTGTCTTTCAAAAACGATTCTATCCAATTATTTTAATTAGGTACTTGCAATTGCCATATTCATTCAAAAACCATGCACTAAAATTCAGGAAGTTTTATTAAGCTCTTTAAATTTAAATTGTTTCTAGTTGTATTATGTAAAATCCACATGTTTAATTTTACCTCTCCAATTTTGACTATATTCTGAATAACGTTTGTTTGTAGGTGTGTGTGTGTCTGTGTGTGTGTGCGTATGTCTGTCTGTAGGCATATTGGTTTGTGTGTCCGTTTGTAAACACTCTATTGAACATATAAATGTGTATTTATGATTTGTATATCCCTGGAAAGAATACTTCATATTTTTGAAAGTATATTTGAGCCGAAATACTTGTTTGCTCGTGTTATTCTTTGCATATCTTAAAATCATTTTAAATTTGAGAAAAAGTAAAGAATATTAAAAATTCTAAAAATGTTTGTGCAAAGTTTTATCGAAAGTGTACCATTCACTGAAAAATTTCTTTTAAAAATAACTATGTTACATTTACGATCCCTAGTCATCGCACATATTAATCGAGTATTTAATAAATTTAAAACACAATATACCATTATTATACGAATATATATATATATAGCGAAAACAAAGCATAAGAAAGATGCATGAAGACCACCCCAGATTTTTAAATAACAGTATAGAAATTATCTTAAACTAAAAGGAAACTTATAAATCAAAAATCACTTTTACAGAATAAATATTGCATATAATTGGGTTACATCAAAACATTTTTAATTTGATTAACCTACATTGAATCCCGAAGTAATTTCATTTCAAACCACAGAAAGAAACCACCGAATGTGAACGTTAATTTTGTAGCATTTGTACAAGTAACATGTCACTACGTTAGAATTTATCAATGTTCTAGTCCACACTGAATCCGATTATTCACGCTGGCATCGAACGCAGAGCAACTCGAATCGTACCGTACGTTATTCTCTGGAACCGGCCATAATAAATGGTAATCGAGAAATTTAGTACGCCTCGGACGACGTCATGTAACACAATAAAAAGTTGCGGTCTGCCTTGGCCGTTAAAATGTAATAGTTACGGTCTTAAACTATGGGTAGTTTTTCTGTCTTTTGGACGCTAGTAAAACATTGAAATGGATTTGGATTGAAAGGATATCGTAATGTTTTCTTTCAAGAAAACAGAAATACGTATTTGGCAGTTAACATTATTATGAAGTTGCGCGAACAACAAAAAATTAGAAACAACAGTAAACTCTCAATTATTAGCATCGATAAGTTGGTTGCCAATTTGTTACAATTACCGGATCTTAAATAGAATGAATCTGGAGTGCTTTTCACCCAATTTTCTTATATTTTGTATTCGCTGTATATATTAAATATATAGTTATTGAATCCTAACGTTATTCACGCACTCGGTGGAGAATTATAAAGCACTTAAACGCTACGAAATTTATTTATGTATACACTTACAATACAACCACATTTCGTTTCACAAACAAATTTATTTTTCCTATAAAGCATTTATATTAGAACACCATTCACAGATATTCACTTAGTCATTGATATTTCAATAACACATTGTCAATGTCTATTCTCATGCTAAGTTATGACAGCATGCGAGCACTATTTATTTCTTACTGTTATCTCTGTCCACGAGGCATGGCAGGAATATAGAAATTATTATATTATTATGTTTCATGGTATCGGCAGTGGAGCGTTCACAATCACACACATAGAAATACACACACACCCACATACACGCTCATTAGCAGACGGACAAACACAGACACACAGCCGTTATTGAGAAAATAGTGGAAATAATGTTAGGGACATTCAAAACAAATGTTTCCATTAAAATATCACCTTCGATTTTTTCTTGATACTTTAATTCATTACGTATAACAAAGTAAAATGGGTTTGTGTAAATCGGGCTTAAAATGTATACCTAATGGCGGTAGTGTGCTGTAGCCAGTCGTCCGATGCAACTGTTGTTTGCCGCATAAATTTCCTGTTGCATATAAATTTAATTAAATCATAATTACCGTCATAACACTAGTTGTTGTTGCCCCTCGGATGATCTAATAAATTTCCATGCTACTTCAGCAGATTACTCGCCGTTTTCTAGAATTTATGAAATAATTACCAACAAAACAAAAAAATGAGAATATAACCGAGCACGAAATTTCACTTAAAATTTTCCATGCCTGAACGAGTGATTTGTAGTTGTAGTTAAGTTTCATGAAGGTATGCATACAAGGAGAGTCCTACGCAACAACGAAAACATAACTCACAATAGGATAAATTATGTGGATATATTAATTTAGAGCTATCTTTAAGACTATCAAATTTTTTTATAGATATATGCTAAGAATATTATTACGTATTAAGCCTAAAAATATATTTGCTAAGAGCTGATAAGATTTCGAGAATTATCACACAGTTGGACAGAGCCTTAATTCTTGTCGTTATTTTTTCAGTGTCTCCAAAATGGCTGCACCTATTAGTTATATTGTTTTTCTACAAAAATTTCTGAAAATTACGTAATGTTTAACCCTTCAAAGTGGGCTAACCCCTTAGCATATTAACAGCACTCTCAAAAAGAGTATATTTGTAAGAAAAATGCATTTGAATGTTATATTCCAAATTTAATCCAAGACGCAGTAGATATTTATATTACAAAAAGTGTTGCCTATGCATATTTTTGGTATAAGATAAAAGAATATTGCTGGAAGTTTAATATCGCACAAGTTTATTATTTTTTAACTTTGTTGTCCCTTAATCAAAACTTTTTAAAACCTGGAAATTTTAAAAAGATTTAATAAAATTGGGAGATCAAAAGTTAAGTAACAAATTTTAACTGCCATATTTATTCTAATTATAATCAAACGAATTTTTAAGTTCTTTTACGCAAAAGAAAAAGTTTTATACCATTCTATAAAAATAAATGTATATTTTATTTATTTCTTTATTTATTTTGGATTTAATTTGGAAATGCAAAGAATTACAGAGTGAGTGGATTCATTTTATAAAACGATACTTGTAACATCAAAGTCCTACATTTAATTGAAAATATGTTTGTCAGTTTTGTTGATTTTACAAAACACATTCAAAATGTTCTCAGATGTCGTACATTTGGCAATTGGAGTTTTTAATTAACAAAATACTTACAGGTGACACTAAAAAGATAATTGAAAATTACATTACAAAAAATATATATGTAAATAAATAGTTGTCATGATTAAATAAAAGTTCGCTACATGCAGCAAGTGTAGAATAAATGTACATACCTGAAGAGTGAAATATTGTGTGAAATTTCAGTGGAATTAAATTTAACTATGTATATGAATTTTTTCGCTTAAATGCTTATTTATTTTTTCAATTACCGCGTATGACGCGCGTGTGTGTTTATGTGTGAGTAATCCAATGATCAAATAGTATTATTAAAAGTCACCGTAGTGTATATAGGTACGCAAAAGCGGATATACGTTTCCATCAGTTTTCGGAGAAACGGATGGCGTGACAAAAAGAAATCCAATATTAATCTGGCAGCGATTGCTAAAAGGTTCCAATATTTGAATACGTGAAGCCTGTTTCGTGTGTTTGCACAACGTTCTGCGATTTCTACTTATAATGACAAAAAACGAGAGGGAGATGCAGATAAAATAAAAATGTACAACGGTATCATTGTGCTATATTCACGCGATTTTATATTTAGATATGTATAGCACTAACAATGGCCAGATTGAATTCAACACACCCTAATACCCATCATTCTGTTATTATTAATATGATATCTCTCGCATTCTTGCCATTTCCTAGCAGGCTCTAGTCTGACAATGTAAAACTGTGATATTGACAAGGGTTTATTGTGACATATCTGTGAATAATTTTTGTCCATCGTTAATACGCTCACTGTAAAGAGTTCCAATTTATATTACGGTTTAAAATCATAAATTATACATTATGCTATATAACAAGCTTAAATACAACGCACCTATGCGTTTAGCTCGTCTTAAGTAATATATGCGATGCGTGCAGCGGTTTCTAATTATTACAGCCTTTTTGTTAACAATATGAAAAAAATTATAAAGATTTATAGGCTTACAATTTTTTGTAGATTATTTTGATATAACAATAATAATAAAAAAAATTATAGCATATTTTAAAATTCACAATTATAATATTTAGTATATTTTCTATGGTTTTTGGGGGTTAAAAATATGAAAAAAAATCTTATAGACATACAATATCTTAGAATTTCTTGTAGTATTTTTGGGTGTTTTATTTATTTTTATGATGGTTGTATTAAAGTGGGCTCCAAATTTTGGAGCACTATAACTCTGGAAGTGTAAAGCCGATTGAATTTAAATTACGAGGGAATTCAAATGGGAAGCCAATTAATACGGTGTAGCAAATTTGGTGTAAATCGCTCCGGTACCTTCAGAGGAGAAGGGAGCACAAATTTTGTATTACGAGCGACCGAGCGAGCAAGTATATAAATTATATATATTTTTGGATTCAAGGCGATGAGATAATCACTTTTTGTTTCCGAAACTGCTACAGACACATGACCGAATGCTTTAGCTTCTTCTGTACTTCGTATGGCGAGTTAAAAATAATTGTCATATATTGGTAATATATCATTTACTAACAGAGTTCCTGTCAACTATATCATACAGGATTTCATGGTCACAAAATTAAATCAGAACTGCATCTCTTTGCTGCAATATATCTTTAAAATTGTATACTAAATTTCAAATTTAGGTAAGGTTAGCTTATATAAGGCGGTCTGGAGGTCAAAATGAATCTGGGTTATGCAACAAATTTTGTCTTTCTCTTATTTCTTTCTTTAAAAGTTTGATGTTATAAAGTATCCATATTCAAAGTCTTTGTAATACGAAACAACCCCGTTAAAATATAAACGGTAAATGTGGTTATGTTCATCTTTCGCAGTTTTTCTTTTTCGTCTAGTTCTTTTTCTTCGTGGCAGTAGCATCCCAGCATCCCAGCATCGACAGCGACGGCATTTCTTGTTGGCCTGTTTCTTGTCCCAGGGGGCCGACACAATCCCGCCACGATTGTCTTGTGTTCTTCTTCGCTAGAGCGCGATGTACCGTGTATGAAAGAGCCCTGCGCGGCGGTGGCCCCAGAGAGTGGGGCGCGAGCGGAGAGCAACTAGCTAAGAAGACGTCGGGTAACGGCGCGCGCCAGATTTTCAATTTGTTTTTTTAATTCGCGGCTGCCGCCGACGCCGAGCTGCAGGAGTCTGTGCTCCATTTCGGCGAAATGCCACCCGTGTTATTTGTATATTGCTGAACCGTCTTGGCACTACGTACCATCTACCCTCTGTGCTCCGCAACTTGCATAAGTTCTCCTTTTTTCTTCTTTTCCTTTTCCTTTGCGTTTCGCTGCGCTCTTTTCCGACTGTGAATAAAAATTTAAATTGATTTCGTTAAAGTATCAAATACTTTCTACGTACTACTTGTTTAAAAATATAAACTTAACAATCACAATAATGTTATATGTTAAGTTAGGAATTGATGATGGAAAAAAGTTACTTATGTTTATTGACTTTCCCCAAAATTATTATTTAAATGCATGCAAAATGCACTCTAACAAATGTCAGTTGTAATCATACACATCTGTCTAAAGGAGAATGGCAAACAAGATCAAATGTATGACGGAGCAGCCCATAACCAGCTGTTCATTCTTCCACCTCGCGCAACGTCTGTAACGTCAGATTACCTGATTGTAATTTTCTTTGTGGTGATCCACTGAAATCGCGTAAATAGTTTTGCTCCCAAAGATATTCATACCAATACATAAAATCACTCCACGATGAATTCGCTCAAATATCTATAAATATACATAACATTATTGACTTTGTTTGATAGATAGCGCTAGATGTAAATATTATAGCATAATATTGACGAATTTGTTAGTATTTACTAAGCATTGGGCTAGTGATATTTTCCATATGAAAACGTTGGTGATCGTTAGCATTTCAGGTCGATGACGTGGTTTAATAGAACATGTAATTGAAAGATTCTGAGCTCGAATCTCAACAGCTTCCGATGCATTTTTCTATTCGTTATTTTCGATTAAAATTTTGATAAAACTTCATTATTATATTCTAACGCCTTAGTTATATATTTCTTTCAACAAAAATATAATTACTAGCAAATTACTTACGCCTCAATTCTATGGTACACTGTACTGGTTTTCTAGTTAGTGTAAGTTAGCGGCTATTATTAAGCAATGTAAACGTTTCCTGTAATAACGGTATATTTATAGAAATATATATTAGGACAAATTCATGGTTGGTATGAATATTGTTGGGATAAAATATAATTGGGCAATTTCAGTGGATCTCGATCTGGTAACGTATGTTGAAGATACATCTTCAGCAAAATTGCGTAGTTACCTAAATAAGGAGTATCATTTGGCAACATGCCAGTGATGTGTACCCCATGATGATTAAATATCTGGAACATTATTATATTAAAATGGAATTCATTCAAACTTCAACAAAATGAGAACTATAACTCAGCTTATGACAGTATCAAAATACACATTCATCTTGTATGCAACATCCTGTTGGTATGCGCTTTTGACAGTCAACAGCAGTTAGATTTTTACCCGAACCATTGGCATGTCATCAGACATTATTAATTATATAAATGAACAGTACCAGATTGTACAGGTAGATAATACGGATGCTTCAGTTATTCTAATGGTGACGACACTGTGCGTCGCGCCAGAGTGAACGATAACGTAAGCATCTCGCAAACACACGTGCCACAAGTTTAATAATGTCGAAGCAGGCACAGAGACTGTGTAGTGCGTGGAGAAGGGGGATCTTTGCAAATTGCTATTTGATGTAATTCGTGACGAGCCCTTGTGTGCCCTTGGCATGCCTACAGACAATTGCTTACAATACGGCGCTGGTGCGCAGAGCGAAGGGTTACGCGGTCTATAGCACTGAATTGTTAGTTCCAAGATTAATTTCGTTTCTAATTTAGTCCCCTCAATAGGGAACAATTCCTTGGATTTAGTGCGACATTTTTGAATGTTGGATCAACAGGAATCTGGAGTAATTCGTTGGTGAAATAAAGTCTTTGAACGCATTGGGATATAATAAAAACAAGCATAGGTACAGGTGCCAATATGTTCAGCTAACCGTGTAATCTATTTAGTGTTCTTTTCGAGATGTGCAAAAAATGGCACGAGTAAAAAAGCACTTCCGGTTGAAATATTGTTTACATAGATAAGAGGTTTCTTTTCACAGGATATACAAATCATAAATTCAAAACATCTTCTCTTTATGTACAACAGTATTGGCAGTAGAGTGTTCACAGACGTCTGAGAAAATAGGCAAAATGTATTCAGTGACTTGCAAATTGGATATTTCCATTAAAATTGCGAGGCTGATTTTACTTGTGATTGTGAGCCCAATACTTTCTTATATACATTACGTACTAGAATGTAAAAATTACCACATCTATTATCTCTAATTGGGTGGTTTTTGTAAATAGTTAATAGTTTAATAAAAGAAGAAGGTTGAGTTATAACTAGATATAAACACACGCAATTACACCACCAAACAAAATACTCTAGCTCTTTTATATACACTGTACGGTGAGCTAAAACAATGTTGGTGATTCATGACTTTGAATACATTTTTGACTATCTCCTAACATTAGCAAGATTATTGCCAAATAATATGGGCATTCAGATGGCCAGCTTTTTGTTTATGTCGTATATGCAATGAAATCGTATTATATATCCGAATAAATAAATGATTGAAATTGTCCTAAGCGATGATTACTTTGTGCAATCAGGCATTAATGTCTTTTGAAAGTACTTCATTAGATGTATAGTAATGGTGAACACGGGTAAAAATAAAATAAACCGAAATAATTTCTTATTTGTTTCAATAGCTTTGCTACAAAATTGCACAAGTTTTTATTGGTTGAATACACGAATCTAAACTTCCTTCTGTCGATTTAATAATGTTGGTTAAGACTTATTGACTATCCCAACTGACTTCCTTTACACTGTTCAATGCGGATACAGCCAGATAATGTACATCTGGCGTGTCTGTGCTCCACAAAACCAAATTTCCATTAAAATTTGCATCGTTACCTAGGTCGTCACGTGATCATTCACACGGCCGTAATAATGTAGTAACGAAATTGAAAAAGTTGTTCTGGATAATACCCCAAAAGAGTAGCACACAATTTGAACTTCCTCCGAGTTAATGAAAGATTTAATAAAACACTTTGGAAAGTTTTTCTCTTTTTCATTTTCTGCTATTGTTATTCTCGAAGTATAGTCGAGAACGTTTTATATGAAACATATTTAATCTAATTTTTCACAAAGATAAACATAAATATGTATTTCGTATATTATGACTGTATATATATTTATTTATATATATATATATATATATATATATATATATATATATATATATGAAATATCCTTTTCAAAAATAGGAGGTTTTCTTCCCAGGCATTTACAAATTTTGTACAGCGTTGATGGGCAGACATTGGGAAAATAGGCAAAATGAATTCAGAGATCCTCAACAATTTTTGTGTAAGATAGAGACCGATATGTATGGAAGACAATTTGAATATGCTGATCTCAAGTCTATACACAGTATTGTAAAAAAATGGTTAGTTTTTGTAATATAATATATAACTTACAGCAAACTGAGAATACAATAAAATATTTCGTTCAATACTACCAATTTTTTAAATCGGAGTTCATCAGTAAAAAATATCGCTAACTTTTTTGTCTGTGTTTGGGGCTTTCATTAAAAATGATACATGAAAATATCATTTATATATGGTATTATTTTGTTCGTTGCTATAACAATATTTGTGAAATCGATTTTCAAGATTAAAATATTTCGTTTGTGACTTATACCAATTTTTATATTAAGTCTCTATTTAAAATTAAGTAAAAGATAAGTGGGCTATGCAACATCTTTCCCTCTGCACCATATCTATCGACTTTATTACGAAAAATTCCAATATTCTCCCGTAATATTCATAAAAATATACACACCTTATTGCGCATAATTGGTTTGAAAAGAGGGTGACATCTACGGCATATTCCGGTGACCACTGTCGTTATAGCGATATCACGGCAGGCGACAACACTGTCACGGAATACCAGCGTTCGTAGCCGCAGCCACGTCTCAACCACACGGCACCGCTACCAGAAATTGAAACTGAGCCTGCTGCCCGAATTTTATGCATAATTAAATAAATCTGTATGAAGCAGCGGCTGGTTGAAAATTCTAGCTGTAAATTAACGTTCACTCTCTTATTCGCATATTTGCATCACAATTACCGACTCTTCGTGAAAAAAAAAAATCTACCCATCGTCTGGTCTATATTAATTTTTTTTTTATAAAACTGAATTAGTGATTTCAATGACATGTGACACTGTTACAGAAACGACACATGCGAACCTGTTCCAAAAACTGAGACGTTTGACAAAATTGACTAAATGTAGTATTAAGGATTCCAAATTTTAGGGCCCTATAACTCTGGACCTGTACAAACGATTGAATTTTAAATGCAACGGGAATTTCATGGGCGTGGAAATTATATGTATGTCTAATTGCATTAAAATCGGCCTGGTACCTTCAGAGGAGATACGTCCACAAAGTTGGTCTTACGAACGAATGAGTGATATAATCTAAGTATATAAATTATATACATTTTCATAATCAAGGTAATGGAGACTAACACGCTAATAATGTAAATTTGATTCTGTTTGGATATAATGTTGAGCACTAATGCAGTGTTTCCGAAATGGGCTAATCGCGGTACCAAGTCAAACGGTGTTATAATAATTGTTTAATTGCATTGGCGCATATCCGCCGTAGTATTTCGATAGTATAAACATATGGCCGGCGGGCGTATTGTCCCGCCCGTTTCCAATGACGCATTAATGGCAAACGATTGTAGGTCAAACGGTGGTGTGGCACTGTAGTATGTTTTGTACTAGCAATTAAGTAAGTACAGCACGCCATGTTAATTACTTGATTAGTGAATACCGTTCGGGAGAGCAGATTCCGCCGTGTGATAATGGCGGCATAGGTAAGTGGCTGCAGACACACTAATTGCACAACACCAGTTTACTACCCAATCCGAAGCACATCTCGGCCTCCTTAATTTCGTCCTTCTATAGCACACTTGATTGAAGTACGCACTTATTCGGACGCTATTTTGCCGCATTGTCTATACATGACAAACCGATTATAATACCATATTGTTCTAAAGATAATACAAAGGGTAAATCTACTCGAAGAAATCTGCGATAGTCTTCGAGGAGGATGATTACTGTTGCTAATTTATCAACAACAATATATATATATATATATATATATATATATATATATATATATATATATATATATATATATATAAAATAAAGTTGTTAAATGTTTGGAAAATATGTTTTATTCAAATGTTACGAACAGCCCAAAAGTTTCGTCTTTCAAGGAAAGTAAAAAGTAACCTGGATTCGATTTTCTTAAACTTTCTGTATCTATATATACATATTGCTTTATTTTATTTTAAATTGATTCTACGTTTGCTATGAGCAATATACTAGGAAAACGTAAAAGTAACAAACTAATTTAAAAAGCGATTTTTCGACTAATTGTACTTATTATTAATAAAAGTTGCTAGACATTGTAATATCTTAATTTATTTTTATTATCATTTTTGGTCTAACTCAAGCCGTTTACGTGATATTGAAAATAGAGCATGAGTAAACTATTACTTCTTAAGATAATGTTTTCAAAAATAAAAAGTTTTTATTCGTTTTTGCTGTAGAGAGATCACACAGACAAACACACTCAGACATAATTTTGAACGATTCTGGAATGGCTAAAACGTGCATTTCCGTTACAACTCTACAAGTTTGTGCCATTTTCAATGCTCCCCTAACCAAGGGGCGTAATATCGTCTTATGGTGGTTGTCAGAAATTGTAATACTTTTACTGATTATATGATTAAACTTTAAAACAAAACATAATAATGGTACATACACAATTATAAACATACATAGATACATAACGTCAAGCCTTTCCCATGACTGGGTTGGTGGACAACTCTTTTCAATCTTATTCTTACAATTATCCTCCATTCATCTCTATTCTTGCAGACCTCACAACTATATGAGTTACGGACTGCCAAATTAATAGAAGTACTTTGAAATTACAAATATTGAAATTATTCTGTGACAGACACACGACCGATTAGCACAGTTTGAGTGGCGAGCTAAAAATAGACTGTTGTATAGTTTGATAAACTCAACCCTGTGTACATAAAAACCAGTTTCTCTGATATACAAAATATTCGGCCAGTAAAAACTGTACGAATCCTTTGTAAGAGAAGGGTCGTTTTTCAAAAGGATAGTACACAAAACGTATATTAGCTACAATTAAAATTGTCATCAAAGCAGGTATAGTGCATGAATGTTTTGTACGGATGGGAACCCTTGTCTTGTCCACCGCTATTCGTATGAGTCTGCTTCTAAATTGTCTGCTTTTGTGTATTTGCCTGTGTGTCCGCTGCTCCGCATGTGGGTGGTTTGTAATTTCATTGCTGTAGCATTCAAAATGTATTTTACTGGTAAATGGACCCCCTGCCTTGCCCTTCACCGCTCGCCGCAATTCTCTACCGCAACAAACCGTGCCCTTAAACATGCGTACTCTTATTTAGCACATGTCTTACGCACTGTCTGCCTAATGCGTGTTTACTTTCACACACATTCGCCTACCTCCGACGCTATTTAAAATTAATTTTAGACCTTAAAGGCACTTTACAATTTCAATTAAAGCCGCGCATCACCGCGGTTTGTTTGCACTCTGAAGATGAAGTAAGAAAGAAGGGCTGGAGAAGATTATGTTACGTATACAAGTTGCTGTTTTAACAAGGAGTAAATAGGCGTTTACATGCTAATTTACCATACGCTAATATTTGAGAAGATTTTGTTAATCTTGAACTGCATTCACTGCTAACCAATTAGTAATTACTATTGTAATTACAATTAATACACACTAACGCTAACATTATTTGCCATAAAATAAACTGAATTTCTTAATTGAAAACTAAATTTTTAATTATTAAATGGTTTACTATGAATGGACCTAGCCTATACTGTTAAACATACATATATATATATATATATATATATATATATATATATATATATATATATATATATATATATATATATATATTTTGTTTTGAATTTAAGATTTGCATATCCCGGGAAAGAAGGATATTTCAACCGGAAGTTAAATATATTAAAATGATTAGCAACTTTTGTTTGAAATATGTTTCTAAATAAGTAAGTTTGACGATATCACTTTACTATAGTAAATTAACCAATCATGTGATACTACACCCATTTGTTTGAAATACTTCTCTAATAGTTCAAATCTCTTTGGCACTAGTTTAAATATCGAGCCTTCAAGACGACGTACTTGAATTTCAACCTATTAGATTTTAACAGCACGTGAATAATCAAACAGCGAGCATTTATGCTGTCTCTTTCCCGCTTTATAGGCGAATTTACAAGCTGATGCTACAGCCGAGAGTTGGCAAAGAAGGAGCGAGAGATCTTGTCGTTTGCTTTGTACGACGATGCGAATTAAGGGGTATTGCCACCGCGATTCTCCGACGATGGCCCCGTTATCTTTCGCGGATAACTTCAATTCAAGTAGTGTCGAATATCGACGGCAGAATAATTATATTCCTCACTCAACTCCACTTCTCTTCGTCGCCGTTTTAAGAAATTCTTGCAGCGAGCTTGTCAGCTGTAGCGTACGTTTTACGAAGATGAACTGATATCAAACACTTATTGCGAATTCGAAGCACTCTTGTGAATCGTATCTTAAGTTAATTTTCAAATTTATTGACTTGGGATTGTTCATTTTCCATTGGGGGTTATGTATCTTTTGGGCTTAATTATATTTTAACGATTTTTACTTTGGCAGTATTATTTATCGGAAATATTTGGAAAAAGTTTAAATAAATCATGTTGAGAGAATGGCTAACGAATAAGATTGACCCTTTTGTAAACAAAATAAAAGTTACTAGAATTTTTATTATTTTTAACTTATATATGATTAATTGTTTCTCTAATTCATGTCCTTTACGAAATGTGCAAAAATTGACATATGTACTTCGGGTTGAAATACCCTTTTCCAAAATAGGAGGTTGAAATATCGAGGATTTTTTTTTGTGATCTCAATATACTATTTTTTATAATACATATTTTAAAAAGGATTGTTTGTCACATAATTCGTGGGAAATGGGTGTATCTATGTATTTTCTTGATGACGTGTGTGTGTGTGTGTGTATGTCAGGCTGTATATTTGTATAATCAAACCAATCGAACCATATCTAATCTTTGATTGATGTTGGAACTTTGACGTTAAGCTTTGGTGCGAAATTCCGTGACACTATGTATGTAGTATGAGTATGTATGTATATATTTTGAAATTACATTACGCAATTATCAATAGTTGTACATGGGGGATGACGCAATTCATGCCATCTCTCTGCTATTTACACAAACACTTATACACGCGAATAGAGTACAGGGGAGAAATAAAGAGAGCCAGAGTGGAAGGTGGAAAGCGCACTGTATATCTGAGAGAGTGTATTAAATTAATTACCATCTTCGTTGCGTTGCGTTTGCCCCTCGTGTCCCAGCTGCGTCGTTCCCTTTACCATCAGCCCCATTACGAAACCTTCTTGGTCGAGGGTTCGCTCAGCACACCAACCAATTAAGCACTGTTTGATCTCGCTGCAGAGTTGACTTTCGCATAGTAATATATGGGAAAAGAGAACTAAGTGTGTAAATATTTACGTCTTCAAAACAACCGGCTATACGCTTCTACGCATTTTCGAAATGTTATCCGTACATACATCATAGAGTGCCTTGCTTATCACGTAGTGTAGTGGACAGACGGTGCATTTAGCTGTTGTCTTTTTGCAAGTGTTTGATATGCACTCTCAAATGGTAATACAGTTCATTATTTAGGGCAACCAGCAGAGGATGGAGCTGGGGAAGAGAGGGAAAATTATCCACTGCTGGGACGACGGCGAGGATACATGGAGGAATAAATACAATAATCTATAGTAGAAATAATAATATCTAGATACTATATTTTACGCGATTTTAACAATAATTGTAGAAATAAAAGGAAGGAAGAAATAGTGAAAACCCTAGATTTTTTGAGAAAACATCGATAAAATGTAATATATTCTTTAATATTTTTCATCTTCATCATTTGTTTTCTAACTCATGGTGTTTACGAGATAGTATTAAAATAGCTGTATTAAATTTAAACCACTGATGTCTTCTAATTTAACACGAACTTTAAATATATTTTTATTGTCAACAAATTTGGTTGTAGAGCGTTGACATATACAGATACGCACATAAACAGATGGTTATACTATTAAAATCCTGTTTTGAACACAAATATAATATGTCCTCAATGAATGAAATTTCCGTTCTATCTATTATCATAGCGTAAAACCAAAATATATCTTACACATATATGTATAATTCACAGACAGTTTTACCCTCATTAAAATGACCTAATTATATACACGTTAAAAAATGTTAGGCAATTAAAAGAAATTGTAATATCACTCAGTGATTTTCATAACGGATGCATGCATCTGCGTTGCTAGAAAAAATGCTATTATTTGCATACCATTGTACGAGGACTACACATAGCATGAATAACCACTGCATTTTGCGTGGATCTTTTTGTTTTGTATTTTAGGTTCTATACATGTATAGTATCTCTGACATGAATGTTTGGACTTTCGTGGAATCTGTGTCGGCAAAATAAGCGTTTCACGATAAACCATGCGAACGGAGCAGAATTAAAAGCTTATTCGGTACTTCGCGTTACAGTTGTTTAAAGTTTTAAGCCAGTGGCATCGATTATTCCCTCGGTCCATACAAGGCGCGCCCCGCTACACTCACATACAATAGACACTAGTCTGACTGTTGGCTAGTTATGTGAACTAGGTTCTCCGAAAGAAATAGACCCTGCTGCCGGCTGCCAACGTATAAAACCAGAACCGACCGAGTACTTTTCAAACAAACAATACTATAGTTTGTCGGGATTTGTTCTGTGTAATGAATAAGTTTCAAAAGAAATTCGACAGAACTTCGTGACTAGAATTTGCTAATAAATGAAATAAAAACCAACTGTTTCTTCAAATAGGAACTGATTCATGTGCTGCCAATCCTTTGATTTTTGGTTCTGCCGCTAAATTGAGTGTGTAATTTGAACAAAATTTAACTTCCTGTTTTTATATTTTTGTTTGAATTTACTTTTATAACTCAAAAGCAATTTTTTGTAGGCATTATTGCAAAACAAATATTTTTAAATTGTAAACAAGTCCAAGCAGCAATGCTTGTAGCTCGCCTTTATACATATGTACATATATTGAAAATCTATTCAAATACAAAATAGAAGCAGTAAGTAAATGGATAATACTAATTATTGAAAAAGAAAACAGTTAATATGCTAAAAACAATAATTAAGTAATAAACTAAATAAGATATCGGTTAGATAGGTATTATTTGAACAATTGATGATGATATGACTAAATACTATAAGGGTAGCTAAATTTAAAGAGGCATCCTGGAAAGTTAGCAGAATTGAATACTGGGCCCAATATTGCGGATTAAATTGTAATTATAAATAATTTATGTCAAACTCGTAAGACACGGTAACAACCGCAAGGGCCAAAAAACGGATCTTCCCAATAGTAAATTAATGAAGGACGAGCGAGAATTATTATAACTTTAATGAAAATCAGATTATAAACTGCAATTTCCTGTTAAGCTGATATGCAAATGACGGCGGTGTCCTATCGGGAATAGTGTAGCAGGGAAGCGGCCCCAAGACTAGGACACATTGTGTATTGTTGCCGTTGTGTCTGTCGCCATCGTCAACTTCTACCCCAAAACTTCTGAAACAACGGACACATCGCAGTGCATAGGCGAGGCAGGCGACCCACATCCCCGACTGTAGCTAGTGGCAGCCTTCAAACCCAAGTTTCTCATTACTTCAGTGTGTGATGTGGTGCGGCCGACAATTCAACATGAACGCGTTGTCCCCGCCGTACGTTGGTACGTGAACAGAATCACAGATGGCACACACTACTACGATCGCATTCGTCAACACGGGGATGTCGGTCTGTATGTCAAATACGAATATGAGATACTAGACACTTATATAAGGGGCTAAGAGCGATATGTATGTATATAACATATACATCGTCGTCGTAGACTATACATTGCATAAACATGAATAAACAGTAAAACGAATACCGCGATTTTACTACATGAAATATAGTAACATAATATTTGTATACCAGAGTTACTAATTATAGTAGCATATGTTACAAATAGTATAACAATATACCATAGGAACGAAATCTAGAGTGGTCTTCATGCACCTTTCTTATACTTAGTATTCACGAGCGCGAAAACTCGTACATAGAGTGGGTGACAAATGTAATGGTTTGGTCATATTGGGAGAAGGTCGAATGAAAGATTAACTAAACACCCCATCCATGGGAAAAACATGTCATTTACTTCACTTTTATTAGATATACTTTTTCTATAACTTGCGTCGTATTCGTGATATGCAATCAAGAGTAAAGGAGCAATTCCGGTTGGTATATGCCTTTCAAAAATAGAAGGATTTCTTCCTACAAATCTTAAATTCAAGACATTATATTTTTATTATCAAAGGTATTGCTGTATAGCACACAAAAAGACGTCATTGCGAAAGTATTTAAAATGAATTCAAAACGGATTTACAAACGGTTTATTTATGTGGTCACAATACTTTCTTCTATACATATTAAAATACAAAAAAGTAACAATAAGATTTTATACGAAATTATCAATATGAATCTATATTATTAATAATTATTGTTAGAGGGGTTCCAGATCCTTTGAACTACATATACTAATTACCTTACTGGATACACGCACATTAGCTAACATTCAGAACATATACTCACTAATATTTACACACACATATATATATATATAATATAGAGATAGAGAGAGAAAGGAAACATAACATACATTTGTGCGGGAAACTCCTCATTTCCCTTTAACCCATTCCAAATTACTATAAGGTTACCATTCTCCACCTTATCGCGTAGTTGCCACAGACGTTTTGGAATGTAATAACAGCCGTTTACAGAAACTAAACAGGCAGGAATTCAATCTTGACTACCGAATTATACGGTTAACACAACGTGCTTCATGCCCTTCAAAAACAATAATAATATGCCATCAAACGTTTACTACAAACTAACTTACATAAAGAGATATTCGAGAATTTGTTGTAGAGCCAAAATATCAAATGAGTAGATACATAATTTCCAAAGTAGTTCAAAATATATGACCGTTTTCGTAAATCACTTCTGCAATGCACTAGATACGAAACATGTGTTTTGTTAATGCTGATTATACATAAATCTTTGATGTCACAGTGAAATATGTTTAGATAATCAACGCAGAAGACCATCAAAGTCTTTAAGGTTAGGTATACTTCAAAACAATGACGACACTCTGAGGGAAATTCATATCGCAAAGAGCTCACCAAAGCATATCTAGGCACTTTGTCTAAAATCTCGTAGTATCACTTAGTGGTTTTACGGGTGAAAATTACTAACTTAACAAAGTCATATTCTATGTGCGGATATGACTTTCTAATTGTACAACACCCTTTCGTGAGACAATAGCATCCAATACGTATATTTCAAAAGGAAATCTAGTCAGAAGCGACATAGAGGCAGTAGCTGTAAATTGCAAGTCCACAAAGGTTTACTTTGAAGCTATTATTCGAACAATTTAAATACTACATTTTGCACTTTTAACACGAAACTTCAACTGTCATGGACCCGATATGCCAACTCCCTTTCTGATCCATAAACAATTTGTATATTCAAATACTTACCACTCACAGGGTAGAAATACCCCGTATAGACCCTCGAAATCATAACACTTTTAAGAGGAAGTTGATTATGGGAATGATAAACAGAGTATAGTAGCATTTATTTCGTGTATGCCCTCTTCACACCCGGATTTCAAGACAGGGTTACTTTAAGTTGACTAATCTTGAAGTAATCTGTCGTTTGTGTTGGCAGCGAATACCACGTAATCGCATTTTAAAACACAAATCTCTGTCTTCAAGACAGGTTTATTTTAACATCTTTCTTAAAGTATTGGCAAAAATACAATTTTCAGAAAACAACAATTGAAACTGGTTCCTCTATTATTCGAAAATTGAACTACACACAGATGTGCTATATTGTGGAAATAAGTTTGCATCGAAATTAATAATGCTTCTTGTAGTGAACCAGCACAAACTGATAAGTAAGATAGTAAAACTTACTGGCATTGTTGAATTTATAAATGATTTGTCTACGAAACAATACAAACTATTTAATAGATATGAATAGCAGTAGAGGCAAGTTCAATTTAGCGAAGTTCAGCGGAACTAAGTTTGCGCGAATCGAATGCCACCTACACTAGTGCATACCTAGTTTACACTGTTTGCATACAATTAGAGATATTATATTTGCATGAAATTTAATGCAGCATGTATTGTTTCATAGATGTCACGCACATCGCACATCTTTGAGATAATTCAACTGATCTTTCCAAATCTGCATCTGCATTATGCAAATGCATTATCACACACACACAAAAGACTTGCCGTTTTTCAGTATCTCTAAATCTTATCGTATCTCTGAACTTTCAAGAAAATAGATAGATTCTAAATTAACGATATACATGTTTATAACAGTAGCGGTTATTTTACCACAAATCTCCTTAACAAAACACACCACAGCTCAATCTCAAAATTGTATCGTTTTATTTACCACAACATCTCTGAGGTTAAAGTGTGGCGAATGAAATACTCGAATACTTTCTTGCCAATACTGCTCATCCTCGGGAGGCCGTCCGAATTGAATATTTTGGTACAGTTCACTAGGGGGAAATACTAACTAGCTTTGTTGTTGTGAGAATTAGAATTAAAATTAGTTATTTTCATATAAGTTTCATATTAGACAGTTAAATATTTAATAGTTTTTATAATAAAGTCTTGTGTTAGCCACAACAAATTTATTTTTTTCAGTACCCGCAAAATTCTGAAGTAATGTCTCAGGTGTATTTTATTTTGGCTATAGAAAAGCTGCTCCATCACCGACATATGTGCTCAAATCGCTGAAAAGCACAACTTTGTTTTCTGGTTAAAATTCAACCTGTATTTTATCAAGTTGGTTATGCGATGGATGTTGTTCTCCGGTTTTATCTATGAACTTTTTAGTCAGTTTACTTGTGCTATGTTTCGGCGAGACATCTTGAGCTCTTAAAATATACAGTATCCCATCAAGCGGGCTCTATTTCTTTATTAATATCCCTTGTTTTAGTGCGATCTGTTACGGCTCATAAAGCCTAGCTTGCGGAAGCCAGATTTACATAGGTCTCGATATACTCTTACACATTCGTACATAACTGTATACGACATTTTCGCTTTGAAGGTGACTGTACTCTCATGGCCGCGATGTCATCTTCTGCAAGTATGCAAACTGAAGAAAATGATTTTCCCCTTATCGCAATCAATATTCGATTCTTCCTGCAGCAGTGACACGTTTCCTTCGTAACGGAGCTCGCGATAAAGATGCTATTTTACCTAGAATTTCTTATTCGCGTCAATTATTTTATCGTTCAGGTTGAAAGCAGACTTAATTTAAACTTAGTGTTCTGTAAAACTTTACTTCTGATTTTCTTATGTACTTACTGTTTCATTTTCTATAGATAAACTTTTAATGAGAACCGGATAGTCCTAGCTGTAATTACAGTAGAACTACTTTAAGATTATTCAAAGAAAACAAGATGTTGCTGCGAAAAAAGTGATTATTGGCCGTCGGAAATCATTGCCTTAATTCCTTCCTACATGATCCATTTTCACTGCAACAAACTCGAACCTATTTTATTTATAATCTTTCATTTCATTTATCATCATTACAGATCTGTATAGTTGAATAATTAAATTAAACATAAACAATGCATACCCTACCGATATAGCCCTATTGATATGACCCAATTATTTTTCCCCTTTTGATATAGAATAATACCCAGTTGCAGAAATGTTTGCCAAGTGTATTATGCTAGGTGAACCCGTGGACACCATTTGCCCAAATCATATACAATCTATTCTGCATGGATTTAATAGTAACATATAAATCACCAGATATGAACTAACATAAACAAAACTTGAAATTAATTCAAACGTCAAATAATTATTTAATAACTATTGTATAAAATTCTATTTCATGAAAAAATGTTTTCAAGAATTTGATGCAATTATCTTGCATCGTGGGAACAAGCCTTTAGTCCAATTTCAATGTAGTAATGGATGTGATACTTAGATAGTAATCAAAAACAGTCAGTCACTTTATATGAAGTATTATGAACGACAAACGGCGCAGTATAAAGTATATATAACTATCCTAATAGGGTCATTTGAACCCTAGGCCTCCTTGTCACAGTATATAAACACAGCAGCGAATGTAACAAGCACAGGGCAAACAAAAATAATCATGTTTGTACAATCGCTCGTACCTAAACTTCGTATTGTGTTCTAACTACTGCGAGCAAACATCAACAAAATAACTAACTTTCATTATGTATTTGTGTGCATTGCTACAATAATACTAATACATAATTATATATAGATATTTATTTTGATAATGTATAGAATAAATAATATTTCATGTTCGAATTTTTTTTTACTTGAAAATTTATTTTCATATATACAATAATTCAGCTACTAAGCAGGAAGGATTTTAAATTATTACAATATTTCAATACATCCAAGAAAGTAAAAATAACGATGCGATTTTTAAATAGTAGTGCTTTTAATATATTACATACAGCATTAGAACTTCAGGTAAACAATTTTAAACTTTAAATACATTACTTTCTACACGTATGTAGTTATGCTTCAAATAATTTAATTAAAATTACAAATAAAAAAATGTAACTATGCGCGCCAGAGTACAACGTAATGTTTTAATGATGGTTAACCGGAAACTATTTTGTTGGCTAAATTTGATTACGTTGCAACAAGGTCTGTGTAGTGACGTTGGCCGTCAGCGCCACTCGTGATGGTAAATTATTTCTGCAAATGCCAGGCATTTAATATATATGATGAGACTGCCTTTGCCGCGTTTGGATCTGTAGCGGTATCTTGCGTGGCGTGTCCACATTGCGGTGAGTACAGGCGAGAAGCCACATTCAATTATCATGTTCTTCACTTATGTATGCTGTTAGATGTAACACTTCTATGCTTTGAATGATATTGATTCGTAGTAGAATAATGGAAACAAATGAATAGGTAATGGAAATATATTTAAAAATAATATTAAACTATATCAAATAACAATCGGATTTGTAGTATGCAATAATTCAAACATATTTTCTATGAAAATGATTTTATTTCACATATTAAAATGTGAAATGACCCAGTAATTATTGTCCATAAATGGAAATATATATTGCAAAAAATGGAGTGATATAAATTCCGATTTCACCATTCTCAGTTACATTTATATCGTAATAATTTTGGAAATGAAGTAGAGGAGGGTTGCCAAAATCGTACTTTTATCATCGAAGCTGTAAATTGGTGTATAGATATTTTTTGGAATATACCATTATACTGATACAATAATAAAATTTCGTTATAAGAAAATATGCCATATTGTACATATTATATGGCTCTTGGGTACTGATTTACAAAATTGTTTATATAAATCTTAATAAGTTAGAAATCAATAGATATTTACCGTTGCTAGACAGAGACTGAGATATATACAATACAGAGACTTTAAATAATTATGCTGAAAAAAGTAAATTAATCTATTTCTGGAGTTGGCACTATTGCCATATGATGGCTGTAGTAATTGATTGAGACAGACTGAAAATAAATGAATATCATCCATGTTGATATTTTGATAATGTTCTTTTTTTGGTGAACCTTTGTTGTTTTTGTTTCGCCATTGTTTCCGGATGAAATAGCTGTTTATCAATTTCCTTATATAATTAGCGAAAATTACAGTGAAACAAAATTTAAACAACAACTCGTGATGAATTTTCGAACGTTATTAAAAAGCTGGTAACAATGACCTACTTTTGTTTACGCGTTGCAACTTAAAACTAATCGTGTAATTAGTTTACACATCAAAGGAGGCTTTTTACCGAAGGCGAATTTGCTTTCCAACCAAAGAACTGTAATTTTATCGAGAGAGGGCCGCGTGTCGTCAAGTATGAAGCGCCAAACAAGAAGGCTTCACTCCGTTCGGCTCGGCGTGGCGCGGCTCGCTTTTCTTATTTATAATATTAAACGGTATCGCCTTGTTTTTTCGTAATTGGAAAACTTTCGATGTATGTCGTAAAGAGTGTAACCTGGCCTGCTGCTACACTTTAATATTGTATGGCTCACCATCTTAATTGCAACTAGTAAGTCAAGTTGCTTGCAGGGGTGAGGCGATCAACGTGCTCCCGCTGAGCGCTGGCTGAAGCGCGGTAGAAACATCGCTTCATTAGGGATACACAATAAAAATAAACAACTGGTACTTGTATGCATGATATATCTGCTCGCCATGCATGCACTTAATTACCATTTTGTTTTTCATGTGGCGTTATTTATTTTAAGCACTATTAATAGTTGGTTAAATTTAAACATATTGTTTTTGTACAATAAGTTTAGCTTAGTTTAAGAAAATAACCTTCTACGGAAAGATCATATTAATTTTGGTTGTTAAAATTAGCTTGCGGCACTGTTTACTCTTAATTCTAAAACAATTTCGTCACTCGGTTTTCTCATACGTTTTTGTTATTAATAAATTTGAAGTAATTTATCTAGTTTAACATATCTAAAAATTGCATTTGAATGGGATAATTTTATTTAAATATTATTTATGTTCGGAGAATGATAATTTGTCATCTAAAATAACTCTAAAATATTTGACATGTTTTGATTGTTTGATATTATTATTTTTAATTTAATTATTATGAGTAAATCAAGAAGATAATGTTTGAGTTCGAATTTTTCTATGAGAATACAATATGGTAATTTGTACTACGTTCAGAAATGTAAAAAGTATAAATATAGAAACATCTGTCTGAATTAGTAATACAATATAAGATGATGGTAAGTAACTAGTGGAAATAATGTGAAAGCAACATGTCCATACAAACCTGGTAACTGAGAAACCGCACAGATGGATGAATGTTGTTGAAGCTTAATGCAATGTAAATTTAGTATTCTCTATTGTTCGATTAGTCATATACCTTAGTTACGGTGGTTGCTGCTACACGATCTTAGCTACTCGGTACAAGGTAGTAAACTTGGTACCCCCGTAGTACTCGGTGTACGAGTAATCTCTGTTGGCTTGTACGCCGTCGAGCAAACGATCCCTACAGTAATTACGGAAGTCAGTCAGTTTCGGTACGTCTGACGCCAGCGCATCTCTCACAGATAGAGTGATTAGCTCATTTCTTCTTCACCCCGATTAGTTAGCCCGTATCAAAAAGGGGGCTCACTGCATCCTTGCTGCTATCTTGATTTATCTGTTGTATAATTGGCAATTGTAATACAAAGCTTATTAAATAATAAGTTGGTATGGTTACTAATCTTCTTTTGCAAAGTAAGTATTGGAAATTGGAAAACAATTCTGACAAAGCTTGTAATTGTATTATAATCAGAAACGTACATTTTTATATCGTCCAATATAGTGTAGCTTTTTAAAATTAACTGCGTGGATTACTACTGCAGGGTATATAAAAATTATTTATTATGACAAATGACAATACTATTTATAACATAAAAACCAGTGTTTAAATTTAATATCCAAAGAATTTTATTTCAAATAAAAAACGTAAGAGCATTTAAGGCTGTCGTTTCCTAACTTTATTTTCTAAATGATTTAGCTGTTTATGTTAATTAAATATTACCTTTAGAATGATTAAAACTCAATATTTCATGGTATTGCTACAAATTAATTACACATTCCAGTTCATTTCTCAATTGGCGAATATTTCATTGTTATACCAGAGGAAATTGAGATTAATTATATTTACATTAATACATCAAATGACACGCAGATTCTGACTGTTCGATTCCAAACTTTTGCAATAGGTAAGTTATAATATATTATTATATTATATTGCAAAATTGAATGCGCGGATTAGTTTAAAAAAAATTCAATTACATTTTGACAAACTGATAATTTTGTGTAATTAGTTAAAACGTCTGTTACTTTATTGGGTCGGTTGAAGACGGGTGTATTTACAAATAGTTTAATTTAATATTGCAAAATATACGTAAAGTAAAAGAGACAGAAATACATGTACACATCTGCAATTCTTCTGATCCTTGTAATTAGAACTATAAGTTTGTTTCAGTAGTAGCAACTAGAGGTTGTTTTCTAACGAAGTCATTAATATAGAGAAACTATTCCTTGCAAGAAATGTTAAATGCACAACGAAGTAATTAAAAAGTTGATTAGTTCGTTTAATTAAAGGTAATAACGAGTTCTATTACTTTGTAAACATCTGTATGCAGTTTTGTAAATTAATATTTTCATTAACGAAAATTGCAGTGCATACGTTTTTGATATTATGGAATGGTTGTACAATATTTTAATATATTGATATATGCATATTATTATATGTCGCGAATTGTGTAACATTTAAATATACAATTGTTATGGGTAACAAATACATTTGAATAATTTTAATTTAATTAGTATGTATGATATTTCATGTTATTTTAAATGTATGTTTTCAATATTATAATTATTTACCTACATTAAGCATTTTGTTAACTCAATTATAACATTACACGCACACAGCATAGGTGCAGGCATCAATTCATTCAGCTCACCGTATACCTATTGTAAATATGAACCATTTTATATTTTCGTTTCTCCTCACTTTGATGTCTATGTTGATGTAAGATCAACAAGAACTTGGGTAATTCTATTTAAGTTATGGTTACATGTGGTATCCTCCAGTTTCCTACAAATTATCAACAGAACTTCAATTTGCAAAACCTGAGAAATGCGCTACCAGCTGATTTATCCTAGAAATAAAGCAAAATAGAAAACGTTAAAAAGTTTTCGATGGCCAAATATTTCTTACTATCGATAAAACATAGAGCCGCGCGTACAATGAGATTTATGTCGGACGCATTAAGTCAGTGTGGTACCCGTACGTATTACGTGAATAATAGATAGATCGAATAAATCGCCGTATATGTGATCGGGGCAAAAGGCAAGGGGTGTGTATATAGAGCCATTGTGAATAGGAACAGCAGGTTCGCTCGCGCTCGCTCGAGCTTGTAGTCCGATTTCCTCGAGATTGAACAATTGCATCGCGATGGCCAGATTCGCGTAGCGTGTGAGCGCACCGTCGGCGGCGCTCGTTCGCCGCTCGTCACCGCCTCAGCACTAGTGTAAATCAAGCCGTTTCGAACTTCTTCGTTCGTTCACGGATAGTTACCCTTGATAACCTGCCATGTTCTCCACTACTTTTCTGTCTCATGTTCGACGATACATGTGTTCTAAGGAGGTCACTGCAGGGGTTAAGACTAAGGCTGTTATTAGTTCCACGCGTTTGATCAAATATTGACAGAGGGCAAAGGTTTAACTATCAATTCAAATTAAACGAAGAAAACCTTGTATATAATTTGAAATTGTATATTACTAATTGGAAATCGAGATCTAAATTTGAATATATGGAATTATATGTTTGAATATAATTTATTATTATAATATTTCAAAATTAATTCATTTTAATGATGATCCTACACTTTTGAATTTCGTTGAATTTGCTCCGCTGCCTTCAAAAGAGATGGAGCTATAAATTACGCCTTATGAGCAAGCGACATTCATTTAAATACACGTTGGATGTATATATTTTTGTCAGATTGAACACAAAGGTCATAAATTATAATTAATAATTATGAAAGTGAAAATACTCAACAATATAATTGTTTTCATTTCTGTGTCTCACATATTTTATTCTCCGCTTCATCATGCTTGCTTATATCCTTGGTGGTTTAAATCTTCAAACATCAGTTACCACTTTATTGCATATGAAAAACTTTGTAGTCAAATTTTATGCCTCATGAATTGGAGACCACGTTCTTGTTTAGGTTGGCAAAATTAATTATTATTTGGATTGGTATTCATTATATTTTATATTAAATATACATCTTATAAGATATATATATATATATATATATATATATATATATATATATATATATATATATATATATATATATATATATATATATATAACTCATATAGGAGAAATATTTGTGGGAATCTAGTGAATACTTTATGGTGCATCCAAACCATTGTTACCGGCAATACTAAGTCGTCATTGTTCTGCTGCGCCAAATGCTATAACTGCTATACATGTGGGAATATATAATCGTACATTAATTCAAGTGTGCATATCTACTTACGTGTACGAAGATGGTACAATAATTGTAAGCGTAACGTACAATGTAGCGAGCACATTCATTACCGCACCATCTTCGCGAATAAAGATTATAAATGGCGTCTCGTTCCAAGTGTAGCCCATCAGCGCATATTTTCACATTTGTGTGTTCGCGTAGGCCAGGCGCGAATACATAGGAGAGAGAACTGAGATTTATTGCAGAAACAAATGAGATGTTTAGCGGGGTGAAAGGAATACAACGGCGCCGCCGCCACCATTTAACGCGCATTCACATTGCATCGATCAAAATTTAACATAAACGTTTTTACGTCAGACTCGCTGCCTATGATGCCTATCAAATGAAAACAAACTACACACACATATTTTTATGGTATCTTAAATAAGATGAATCGGTCAACTCCATTAACTTCCTTCGCTAACCAACAAAAAACGTGCCATTCAAAACTTTTTCAAACTATGATTTATCTATTCGTTTATCTTGAATACAGCAACACTATTTTCTAATACACTATTTAAAATAAACTTTCCGAGATTCTTGCACCAGTTGAACCATCATTATTATTATAATAAAAAAAATCGGAAATTAAAAAAAAAAACTGTTTAGTTTTACTGTTTTAGCTTGTCATATAGGATGTATATGAGAGCTATAGTGATCGGGCGAGTGTCTGTAACATTCTCGAATCCAAATATGTATATTATTCATATCGGAGTTTGTGATCGCAACTCCTCTCTAGGCCTTGATTTAATTTTAACGAAATTTGGTATTTACATAAATTTGGGTGCCCAAAAAGTTCCTGTCGCATTTTAAATTCAATCAGGTGCAAAGGTCTGGAATAATTGGGCCCCATCAATTGAAACCCACTTAATAGTGCTCTTAAAGGATCAAATTGAAATACCAAAGAAATCTGCATAAATTCAAAGTTATTTTATGTCTAACAAACTGCTGAAAAGCCCGAAAGCTAATTATAATTTTGCAATTAAATATATTCATTATCTGTAATTATATTATAAAGCTTTATATTACATTATATTTTTTTCAAATTGTGAAATTTAAGACCAGATAAATATATCAAATAATTTTGAAATTTAAAGCGGAGCAAACGTATTTATAGACTGGTTAATGTTGTATTCGGTCAACAACAATGTTGTTATTGCAACAGTGGTTAAAAAATGTTTTCTTTATAAATAAAATAATTAAATCGTCCACCGAATAGATAATAGGGCGACCTAAACGCACTTGTTATTTCTTGGTAATTCACTAGTTTCACAATACTGTATAATTCTTAAGATTTCACACTAATTTATTTGCGAACACGTTTACTTTCTTATGCGTTATGTATAAATGAGTATATGTTGACAAAATATTGACCTCACAATTTTAATGAAAATATTCGCTTTGAGGGTCCCTGTATCTACTTTCAGAATGGCATCTGTGTGTGTGTTTATGTGTGTGTTACTGTGTGCCTGTGCGTTAACACTTCTTAATTAATTTTTGTTTTTGCGAAAACGAAGAAAAATGACAAAAAAGTTTTACAAACCTTGTTATTAATATCTTTACCGTGAAAATAGACGCAAGTCGTTTTAATCATTTATATTGTAGACTTTTTAAACAAACAACTCATTTATCTGATATTAATAAATGTCTATTTCATGTTCATTCATGTCACGCCAACTAAAAATATTGCTTAGAAAGTTTTTTAAAAACGTATTCTTATTTATTAACTTTAAAAACTTGTTTTCAGTAATATATCTTTTTTAAAACAGTTATTTTTTTGTATGACTTATTATGTTGCAGATTAATGTGTTACATTAAATATAATTAATCCGTCTAAGAATTTCTTCGCGTCTAGCGTCGATAACAAATTGCTTGTGTATGAAAGTCGAATAAAAATATTCTCTAGAGAAATTTTTAATAAATTCAGTTAACTATATTTTTTTGCAGCATTGAAAAGATGCAAATTGGAGAGTGCATATTTATCTAATAAATTGAGAAACTCTGTGGTAACCTGATTTGGAGAGAGTAAGATCGTACATGTTTCAGCAGAGCAGAGCAATCGGCAAGTTGTATTGCATGTTAAGAGATTTGGGGTCCCTGTTCTGTGAAACTCGTCCACAAAGTTCAAATTTAAAAGAGAAGATGGTCTGGCGACACATGAACCGTTTTCAATAAGTTTAAATGTACCCAGTTTTGATTTGGTTTTGCCCTTATCGTCTAGGAAAACCTAAAATGGTTTTAGAAAATGGAAAATGTCCTCCGTCTTGCAACCTGGTGTGTTGTGCTTTCTTCCTGGAGTTCTAAGAGTCAGTCGTGCGAATGTTAACATAAAACTCAGAGAAAGATAGCGAAAGAATGCAAGTGAGTGTAGTAGAAGGAGCGCAAAGAAACGTAGGATTATGTACGAAACGGCGGTTTCATCCGTGAAACGTAAAGAACGTCGAATCAATTTCGAATTCAAAGAGAGAAAAAATAAAATAAATTCGAAAACCAACGGAAGTTTCTCTCGGCTCGAGTCGGCTCGGTCGGTGTATTGCTGTATTCACACTAGTGAGTGGTGGCTTGGCGAAAGAAAATATGAAAAATGCATGATTCTAAACTGCCGGGCTCGTAAGTCTAATAACCGAACGCAGGACCGTGCCATGCCGCTGCACGACGTGGGATATGGACGAGCTTTACTTTCTGCACAGACACACCGCACTTTTAATAGCTTTTAGTACTATAGTGTCTACATAATTCATGTGTTGTTTTTGGACGCACCTCTGCTCTGTTGTTTCCCCTCTTAAGAACGCTGAGGGCAGGCGGTTTTTGATCATCTGGGAGTGATCGCAAGGCCACTTTGTCGCCTTGTCGAAAATTACGATTTAATTATTTGATCCATAAATACAAAACGAGGCAGCATATTGCATTCTTTTTACTTTTATGCTAGATGCATGCCGTAGTTTCAAATTCTTAAACAGGTATCTTACAACCGTACAAAGCCCATTGTTTATTGCTTGTCATGGAACCAAGACTATTGATATTTCATGTTTTTTATTTGGTGTACCTATAATTAGGGTAGTCAAAAAGAATTCCGTCGTAATTAATATCCAATCGTTTATACACGTTAGGAGTAATAGGGCCCCAACATTTTGAACCCCCTTTAATACTGCCCGTAGTTTTTAGCAAATTCTACATTTTGTCTAGCAAATTTCTTTAAATTATGAGCCCGAATACAAGAAAGAAATGTTATGAAAAATAAAAATTAGAATTTTATTATTATACCAAAAATTATCTCAAAATATTATACTTAACCCAAAGGCCACAAGAATATAATAATAACAATGGTTTTGAAATTTTATACATAGTATAGCGATCTCATTAAAAGACAAAGACAATCAATAACAATGTATTATACATTTTTTCTCTTCAAATTTCAGCGCTTTTATAAAGTTTTTTTTTCATTCAACTGCAAAAATGGAAATAAAAAAATTAAAATATTTACTGAACAGATAATACGGCGAGTTACAGGCATTGGTGCCTGAACCTATGCTTGAGTCCTATTTTGATTTAAAGGACAAAATATAAGAATGATTCTTGTTTGGAAATCACGATAATAGAAAAATAAATGAAGAAATTTGAGACACAATAATCTGTAGTTAATTAACTCTAAAATAACAATAAAAAGGAAAGATTATTACTATCATTATGCATTTTAAATGTTCAATTTGCTTCTTCAGAAAAAAAGTGTATTATTCCTGACCATCGAGACAGTGTAATTTGGTTTTCTCGGATAATTTCAAAAGGGATTTTGGTCTTGTGTCATGTTTGCGATACGTTTTGCTTCTGAATTCATTTTGCTCTCTTTCCTCTTGTTATCTTTCTCCTTTTGACCACTATATGTATCGCTATATCCACCAAAACGCCTTTGTGTTTGTTCGCTTATTAAGGCACATTGCAATGAAGCGAACGTACGTAGAGACGGTTCACTTTGTTAAATTATGGTCAGGAAAACGTACCTGCGATACCAATATACTCTACATGCGACGCAACTTCACAAACGTAAACTTTATATTTTTGATAAAGCAACTTTGGTACAATGTCTCTTCGGTAAATATGTGCTGCCTTGTTATATTCTGGACAATCATTTTCCTTTTAACTCACAACAAACGATAATCATACTTTCCCGCTGATAACATTTCACGTTTGAACAAATATGGCAAAGCTTTTAAGATATTTTCTAAAATTTGTGCAAGCAATTATCGTTTATAATTATTGCAGGACAAGAAATAAAAAGTACATTGGAATTATTGACTCATAAACAGTATTATAAATTGAAATGGTAATCTGTTGTGGCCACTACAAAATTAAGCATGTGGCTATGAATTCATCAAGTAAAATTAATAACGACGGTACAAAACAATTTTCACTCATTTGAAAAATAAGAAATAATAATTAAGGAAGTTGCGTTCGCAAAATGTAGCTACAAGTGAATAGGTGCAATTTCTGCTGTGTAAATGTAATCAGCGAACAAACTTTCCAGTGCTTTTATATATATTATTAAAAGTTTAAAAAGCAAGTTTACCGCAAATGAGTGTTGCTGTGTTTATACACTCTTGCGACGAACTCGTTATCGGTGAGTTTATGATTTAGGGAACGGCCATTTTGTGAGTGTTCGTGTACACGAACATATATTTCTCTCTGTCTCTGTCATTCTTGAAACTTTTCCACCACAAACCGCGTGCATTGTCTCATTATTAGAACCTAAAAATAAACACTCTATTCATTAACTACAACATTGTTGTCAGCAACACGATTTTCAGAGATTCTCATGTTTTACGGGAATTAAATATGCAGGTGCCAAATTTACAGTACTATTTTAGCATTTAATACATAATATTTTAAGTTAAAATTTTAAACATATATTAACTTTCGGATTTAAATCTTGTGCCGCTCGAATTCTATGTGCATTATACAGAAGAAATATTATAATTAATAAAATAAAATAAATATTTTATGTTTGTTTGAATGGAAGTTATTTGGAAACAATTATTACTAAACCGTCAAATGCAGCTTTACAAAATTTGGAGTGGCATTCACTCGACTTTTCCTAAACTTGTTTCTTGATAAGGGTTAGAATGACTAAATGGATGTATATATTAATTGTAACTATTGATTGTTGCTGCCCACATCGATTGTAATCTAGTTTTCGAGTTATCTGATGTTGTGCAGGTATATTATATGTTTTTTTTATTGCTTGCATGAAACATGCACTTTGCATTTTATACGCAAAGTTATTTTTAAAATGTGATTTATAGCAGTACCGGTTGATGTTGTATGTGATAAATTAATAATTGCTTCAAATTAATTTTTTTTAATAGAACTGTAACAAAATTTAACAGTACTCAAAACAATAAATTATAAATAAATTAAATGACTTTGTCAAATACATGCAATCATTATTTTATTGTAATCTATAATGTACCTATATATCTATCATGCATACATATTAATTTATTTTTGATTTATTAAGTTGGTATATTAAATCATGGTTTTGATATATGTTCTTTTAATTTTCAGGTATGTTCAAATATCCGATTCCATGATGATTCTATATATGCGTAAGTAAAATTTCGATTTAATTTACGTATATTATATTGAAATTAAAACTAATAAATGCTCAATAAAATAATGTAGAAAGAAATTTAAATAAGCCACCGGATATTGTAGAATCTCTAGTTTCACTAAATTTAATAATTCTATTTTAACTAAACATGTCCTGTCACATTACAAAATATGAAATTATAAGCGTAAATAGTAGACAGGATATTAAGGATTGTCTTGTTCCATTGCAAACTATTAATTCATCACAATGGAATGTGATTCTAAGGTTTTAACCTACTCTGCTGATTTTAGTCGCATGTTGATGTTATAATATTTTATGGGTCGATCACAATTTATATTCCCCGGATATTGATTCAAACCCATTGAATCCTTTATACGATTAAATTGTTTTAAAAATCATATTGCAATTGTAAAAACAATTCGTTTAGGGTGTGTTGATTGTCAATTTGTGCGATTTCAATTATTTGAGCACGTCCAAATAATACTGTGAATAATTGGGGTAGAATTTTTTAATTTCACAAAAACTCTAGCACAGTACATATCAGGATATATTTGTATTTAGGAATTCTAATTCAAAATGAACCTGTGCATTTGTAACGTATTTTTTGTTCTCTTCCCATTTATGTTTTGTTATTTTTTATTGTATCAGCATTGCCTATTGATTACAAAAGGGTATAGGCAAACAGCATTTTCATTTCGTTGAGTATTCCATTCATTTACTATAATTGTAATATTCCCATATTCAATAGACTTTTCAAAATGTGCAACATTTTATTGACACACATTTAATCCCCGACACAAACACGTTCAGCGTTTGTGACAAGTTCCTTTGTCAAAGCGATTCAATACCAATAACTATCCTTTGATTTCCTTTACAAGCCACAAGTATCAACTCGACCTCACATTTACACCCAAAAACTGTTTGACAAATTAATTGTTTGAAGCACAGATTCATATTTAAACCTTTTTAATTATTCTGTGAGATACGCAAATCTTCGTACAGGTTTATATGTTAGATGATAAACTGAATATTGAACACAACTATACCTAATGAACATATTGTTATGGCGGATCATATAATGCGGTGGTCTCCAGTGATTTGCAAACAGCCCAAAATCCTTAAATCGAATAGGGTCCTCGACCCTAACAGTGATTATTTGTTTATGTAGCACACCTTTGTGCTAAGGCCGTTGTTCTAATTACAGCAGCTATCATCCAATTCCACAATCCGGTATTCCGCATGGAGATAACATGCCGCTTGGGATGTTTCAACTTGCGTTGATTACACAACTATAAACGTTAAATATAATGTGTATCTAGTTACTACTTGTTAATATTTACATTAGAAATAAACCCAAATGTGAATGTAAATATATTAGAAATATTAGTAAACAAACAAAATATCATTTAATATCTCTTTTCACTGTCTTGGAGTTTTATAATCAAGAAATACTCAAAAACCTAGATACTTTATAGGAAATTCTCGTTTTAAACTAGGTTTCCCTAAACAATTTTCAAGATGACATCTGTCAAATTATGAAAGATGAAATATTCATATCTTTCATTATGAATACAACTATTTTTGCAGTGCAGTCTTTCTAGTGATATTGGAGAATGGACAAAAAATGCATAGAGTAAACATGCACTTCCGGTTTGAATTACCTTTTCAAAAATAAATGGTGCACATCTAGACACATTTATAGCTTAGACAGTTTTGCCTCTAGAGTATTCACAGTCAGACACACACATACGTCTTTCCGAAAATTGTCACATTCAATTCAGAGAGTTCGAATTTTCACATGAATACAAGACTTAAGGATTGTTTATAGCAAAACAATCAGTAAATTAGTTTAGAAATTATAAGTTATAATTCCATGACATAGAAAGTTAACGTTCACAGCAACAAAATTTATCATACATTGTGTTATTTGTGTTGCTTGTCATAATACAAACTAGATTATTATTTTTAATTTTCTAAATTTAATTACTATTTGGTTCGCTCTGAACACACCTTTATTTATTACTTCGTATAGGAAAATAAAAAAATCCACTGTATAGATTATACGGCAAGCAGAAGGTATTGGTGCCTATACCAATGCTTGTCTTAATAAATTAATATAAATACCACAAAATATCAGTATAAGATCGTGTAGATTTTTCATTATCTGGTCACGGGGCATCTCTCGTTTTCTAATGTTGTAGTCCACTGACTTCTGTTCTAGACAATCCACTTATTTCCACATCTATGGTGTGCTCGGTAAACCAGCGGATTATAAACTTTCTGTTGGGGCGTACCAGCATTCAGAATCGTTCCCAAACGTGTACTACACCTACGATCACACATACATGCATTCCCATACGTAGTCTTGGCTGTTTCTTGTACGGTTTCTTCGAGTTAGTTGTCGAACGTGTGTGTTGTTGGCACCTTGGTTCGTTTAGTTTAAAGTTTCCGTCACCACAGCGCAAGCAGCGCCAATATAGCCACAGGGTCACGCTCGCTGTCCAAAAGTCTCTAGCAACTTTGTGATTTCATATGTGTCATTTCGGTTCGTCCTGTGTCCATTTCCTGCCCGAGCTTCGCTTAGGATTTACCGCTTGACTGACGCTGGACTATCTCTCTCTACTCGCACCTAACTTTGACTTTTTCGTGTTTTTTTGTCGCCATCTCCTTTTTACTTTCTTTTCGCATGAAATAACCGTCGTCGCGTGAACTTTTCCATAATTCATGCGCTCGATCCTATTTCTTAACCTCACTCGTAGGATCTTCGTGATAGGGCGATCTCACATTGCCTTTTTTGGAAGAAAAGTTAATCTCAGTACAGAATGAGTGGTAATGTTTTATTTTGTAGAGAAAGTAAGTGTTCAATTAGTGAACCTCAGTATGAGCAATTTGCACATTTAAGAAGCTACTCTACTTCTTATAAGTAATTTTTATAAGCTCTTGATGGAAGAGTTTGGTGAAAAACGAGGTCCCAATCATACGGTTTGCAATGAATAAAACTTTGTCTAACTATTATAGGATTCACTCGTGTAGTTTTCGAAATACTTAAAAAATGACACGAGTAAGCACTTCCCGTTGAAATATAATTTTTTTAAACGTTTTTTTCCCCCGGTATGTGTATATTTATGTTCAACAGTATACAGGAGAGCTTTCACACACACTCAGACAGACAGACAGACTGATAGACAAGCAGACAAACATACACACACATAAATACACACAGATGTCATTGCGAAAAATGTCAAAGAAAATTTATTTAGAGACCCACAATACTGTTATTTTCATTATAATTTTGATGCCGATCACAATACATTACATATATGAACGTAAATAATCCAAATAAGCCATACTATATATGTTTTTTTTGTTCATTTATAGTTAACCTAAAGTTAAGGTTAGATTGTTTTAATATTTTGCTTCATACAGTAGAGAGTAGACGATCCTAACCAAATAATATGTAATGTGGTAGATTTTATACAAGTTGTTCTTGAAAATATCACTTCATTTCGTGGTTTGGCCTTGTTTCCTTTATTTCCCGAAGGGCTAAGCTTGTTGCACTGTGCGAGAATGAATGATCTTTGCTTAACCGAACCGATGGTTCCTGTGCTCGAGTGGGTAGCAGAGATGGCGACGCAGGAGTTTGGATATTTGTCACCCGACAGTGACTGCTCGGTCTGGATTTCGTTATGGACGCGGTAAAAGAAGCGTTTATACAACTTGTTTTTGCTCTATAGTTTTCTCTCCTCAGGGGGTACCAGGAGCTTGCACGCTCGAACTTTCTTCAAAGCTCTATTATTATTATTATTATTATTAATTTTTCGTTTTTTAGTCCATGACGCACTGCCATTGACAAAATAATCGTGTACATTTTTTAACGTCTATAAATCTGGATATAAATATAAAAATGTGGAAATGAATGAAAGTCCTCAATGATAAAGTTATTTATTATAACAGATTTCTATCTTTATTTTCTTAAAACTCTTTTGAGATTATCAGACTCCACTCATAGAATCGTAGCTGGATCTTTTTGTGTATTGCTCGTAGTTTGTCCGTATATACAATTGCATATTTAATGCAGTGAAGAAGCTCCCGTTTCATTTCCGCAATCTGTATAATTTACGAAATGTTGCAATTATAGTTGCTATAATATAAAGTCGACCGTCCGTTCTTCGTGTTTTGAAAGCCTTGAGATTATATTGCAGAAACGAGCGACGGAGCGAGCGACCGACGTTCGTACATCCTGCACTAACTGGTAGGTGCGGTCTGCATCCACTTTTATTTTCGTTTTGTGGTCGGAAGGATCCGGATACGAAATGGGAAATGCGAAACGGGTTTCTGTGTAATCAATACCTACTGGGTCAACGTCATCGTTCCGTTCGACGACGAATCGTCAAACCAACCCCGGTTATATAACAAACATATTTGTTTATGTTTTATCTGCTCGCATGCAATTTCTACAATCTCGATCGGGTTTAATACATTTAGAATTTCTTTTGTCCAATGCTGGTACCTCTAGTCTGTCTTCCAATATTTTTGCAGTAACAAGCTTTTCTTAAAGATATTGTTCATGATGGTTTAGCTAGAATAATTGGTAATATTTTGATTACATTTCATATTATTACATATTTATACAAGCTGGGTTATTATATTATTAGAAACACTTTGAATTTCGGATAAAGAAGAAATTTAGCAAACTCCTCAGTAAACCAATGAAAACAAGGTAAAAGGATTGAGTTGATCAAGCGCTTCTGGCCAGTTTTCAGTATGTTAAAAGCCATAGATCAGTCAACGGAGCACTCACCTAAGGCTGGAACATATCTGGTAATGCGATACCAACTGGTCAAGAGTATCTTGAAATATCTAGAACATATTTACTTAGGAACATATATTTTACTGACTACAATATAAACTATAATGCAAATAAGTATGTTATTCTTTCGTAATAATAAACGTTACTTGTGCAAATAGATACCAAATGAAGTGATCCTTCTAAAATATCATGGAATTGCCTATAGCTGTGAGACTACTTCAAACTTTTGTTACAATACCGTTCGGTGGAAGCGCGCTCACACACATTTCATTTCGGAGGCAGTAACTTAGTAAGATGAGGCCGGATATATAGGGTCCAGCGGGTGCGCACGTGTCTGTATGCCGGAAAGGTCCGGACGATCGCTCTCGGCAATCGCATTGTAAGCTTTGCGGGTTTATAGTAGCATAAACCTGTCCGCGCGCATTTCTCTTGCACATTGTGGTCGCTCGTTTTCATGGGAACGACACACGTATATCACACCCCACTTCACCCTTTTACTACTGTGTGTGTGTGTTTGCTTTTAAACTATAACTTTATATTCGCCATATTTTTATCCTATCAAAACATGACGATGCTTCATAGTTTGTATTTGTTTTGATACGTTCACAAATGATAAGCGCAATTTGAATAAAAAATGGTTTATGAAAAGTGATTCATCATGTTGTATTCATCAGATTATAAAGCGGCATGATTTTCAATTTTTGGATTTCGTTTATTTTTAATTTGCATTTGTATAAACATTAATCCATTATTGTACCTGGTCAAAATATTCACTAGATAATACATTTTCAGAATCGTCTATAATACCATACATTTTGTTATATTGGATACACAATTCATGTTTAAATTATTTCGCAAAACTATTTGTGGAATTAACAAATATATTGCTAATAACGATGTCACTATTCAATCCAAATTGATTACTATATTTATATTTGCAATCTATCACATGTGTTTATACTCTAAAATTATTTCTACCTACACTACTGACCAAATTTTGTAAGTTTAAGGATTTTAATCGTGACTGAAATTCAAAGTCAAGATGACCTTATTATACTCATCCCCTCTTGTTTGGGTCTAAGGATTTTTATGGTGTATATTAGCCATAAATTATCTTTTATTAAATATAATGTTGTTTCGTACGAGGAGCTAACAACGTTGCGTATGTTGCTCAAATATCTACACCACTTATTTGCAAGTCACTATATACTTAAACACCAGTGCGTTTGCGCAGGTGATTCCCTGGCAGCCATTGCTGAAGTTTTGGAATATGCCCACAACAGCGAAATCATTTAAATGGTATATATTTACATAGAGACCGTGAACAACAACTTTGTAGGTACCATGTGGCGCTTTGTTTTCAACCCGTTACCCAAACACGCATCGTTTTCCTCTTAATCGCTTTCTATCCCTATACGCACATGCGTAAACCATCTGTCTTATTTCTCTCGTCTGTAGATTCGGCCATCGTGTAATGTAACTTAGAAAAATGTTCGGTGACACTTATAAGCTTGGGCCGGTTATAAATGTCGCTATTAAATTATTATAACAAGAACAAAATAACCATTTCAGTGTGGATCGATGAGTTACGGCCAAGCATAGAGCACCATTTATATGAGAGATGGCGGACGGTGCTCTGCTCGGCATTATGTGGGATACGAACTGCTGTTTCAAATTGGTATTTAAATTGATATTTTATTTTAATGTGAAAACAAACATTGGCTTTAAAAATGAATTAGTATTTGCCTCACTTGCAAATGAGTATTGTTTTTTTCATCTTCGTACTGTTAGATTTTTACTGGTTGATCGGTGTTTCATTCGTCTTTTCGCGGAACTGACTAACGATTTGTAATTTCATTCCGTTTCGACTTCTGCGTTGGATAAATTATCGGAACTCTTACTGGCGACGAATAACAAATTGTAACAACGAATATGACATTTATCATTTCGAACAATTTGGCTTGTTGGCGAGTTTTAAGTAATTTTTAAATTGCTTTTATTTATTTGTATTCATATACACTACATTATTATGGATGTCGAAGTATAAGAGGTAGGTGACTTTTGTATTATATGCAAATCAATTTTGTCTCGTTCTGATTCCGAAAATGTATATAACTTACGTATATGCCAGGATTATGCCACTCGCTTGTCAAACCCACTTTGAGGACGCATCACTTCTGAAGTTACTGGGCCGATTTTAACGAAATTTGATACACATATAATTTCAATACTCAAGCAATTAATAGACCAAGGAAAATCATAATATAAACATTTTATATATTCTTTTAACCATTTCTTGAGTATATAACTTTATATTTGCCAAAAATGTTTAGACTACTTATATCTATAAAGTTTTTTTATATCCTAAATCCAAGGCTGAAGGTTGTACCTATGCTTCTTTATTTAACAAATGATCAAAAAATGTTGATTGACAACATTCTTTTCTTAGTGCCAAACCGTTGTGTATAAGGTATCAAAGTATGAACTTGGTAAAGGCAAACGGGTCACATGTAGGTCACTCTATCTAGCAACTATGTTTTCAACAACATATAACGTACCAACCGTATATTGTATCGGTGTTGTTTGATCGATGAACTTGTGCACCGAAACGTCAGTAACCCTGCTCGGAGTTGAGAAGCAAAAACAAAGAGTCTTCTTGAAACGCATCGTACAGAAAGCAGTAAGGTCTGGTTACTGCAACTTCAACTCGTTCTTCTTCACAGGTTTCTTTCTAGTGATAAGTGTTATTTAGTGTCCCTGGAGCTTGGCTTTGCGTCACTGTTCCAACGGCGAAACTTGGCACCTAGGGGACTACCACTACAGTTACTCCCACCGTGTCAGTGAAATATTTTTGTGTCTTGTTGCTGTGCTCGCCAGATTGTAACCTTTTATATGTCACGTCACGCTTTTTTAACGAAATGATTTCCTTTGAAATAAATCCTCTGACTATTATTTTATCATGTCATTGTTACATTTACAGAATAGTAGAAAAAATACGGAATGTACAAATACAAATTGGGTTGAAATGTTACAGTCAATACCAAAGGGATACAAAAACAAAAAGATGTAAATAATATGTATAGTACAATCGCTGTAAGCAAGATTCGTCATGAAACAATGTATGACATTATCTATGAATATGTATACATGAGATCTTTCAACCGTAATGAAAATATGATATACTTACTTCACGTACAGTTGTCAAAAGTATTAGAGATCCATTATTCTTTTTCTACCGTTAAAGGTTTTGCACATTTTGTTGACACTGACTTGATAAAGCTTTCGGCATTTTCAAAATGAAAATCATATGTCAAAGATTGAGGAGTGGACTGCACTTGATTTTCTTTTACGTAGATTTCATTAGAAATATATATTTCCCAAACAAATTGTCAAAAATTGCCAATACTCTACAGTAATACTCCGAAATGGTACTATTTAGCTTATTATTTTATTACATTATATCAAATACTGTTCTTCAATATAATATTATAAAATATAGATTGTTTCTCTAATTTTCACACATACCTAATTATAATTTTTAATACGTACTGTTTTTCAAAATTTATTTCAATATTTATCTGCAATAATTACGCTGAAACACATTCTCAGTTCTTTTTTTGTGGAAAATGACAACTATAATTTATTTCAGTCTATTCTGTTTTTCTGTCAAAATATTTTCAGGCATAGTTCACACAATTTGTTAAACATATTCGGCATATATGCGTATCTATGGTAACTTAAAGATATTTAAGATTTTCCGTAGCAAGTGCCTCGTAAATGGTAGAATTTTTGAAGAAATTTTTCAAATAAAAGTTTTGTGAAATATTTATATCTTTCAATATTATCATATTGTGATCAAAAAAAAAATGGAAATATACAAAATTCTAATAAATTTATATAAGAGATCCCTTGTAAAAGGGCATAATAAAGTTTGTGAATAAAGTTCATCTCGATTTACATAATAGCCTTCCTAATAAATTAGCAACTCACTGGTATATGTTGTAGATGGGGTCCAGTTACTGAAATGTGTATTTGGATATTTCAATCAATTGGGTTTCCTGTATAATTATGGCGAATACAATTTAATTAATATTGTTAATTAAATATTGAAATTATTATAATCAACAGAACATGGGAATTTATTAATATTTTATTATACCATGCACGAATGCCTTTACTAATTGCAATTTATTAAATATCAATCACAATATAAATAAAAATATTGTTCTAGATATCATATGATGAAATTATGGTTTCACATTTATTTCAAACCCGAATACATATCTTTGTTGGTATAAAATACCACAACAACCAAACACTGTTCACGTGGCCGTAATAATTGTTTGTAAATATGTATGATATTGATTTAATAATATTCAAATATACACATATTTTATTGCAACAATATTTACGACTATAATTGCAATAGAAAAAGAAATAACTCTCTTAACTCGATTTTTTAAAACTTTTTCAATATATATGTAAATATATATATATAAATGTGTGTTATGATTTAAATTTGTGCAACGATTGTTTATAAACAATATAAATATGTCTAGTAACTATATTCAAAGGGGATTTTGCAGTGAATGGTACAATTTTTACCAAAATATTCTCTAACTTGTGTTGTTTTCGAGATTTGCAAAAATGACACGACCACTTTAAATATTATTATTTGAAAAATAGGAATAGGAAAAATAGGAAGTTCTCTTTCCGGGATCAACAAATCTTAAATTTAAAACAAAACTGTATTCGATCGAAATTTGTTCTAATATATTTAAGAAAGTAATAATCCGAATTAGAAATGTAAATAATATTTGTGGTTTTAGAAATAAGTCAATTATTATCATATATTAACACTTTTACGTGTGAAAACGTGTTATTGTAACCATGATGGGAAACCTAATATGGACGTGGTGGTTGAGGTATATACTGGACTGCAAGCTCCTGCTAAGACTCGGCTTTGTGAAATTATAATAGACGCTAAGAGCTCGACGGACAAAATTTGTATTACGTAGCAGTTTTGTTATTCTTGCGACATGATGATGATTCGTTGTTCTCTTCTAGTCCTGCTCTGCGCGCTAGTTTGAGTACGTCCTTCGCCGGGCCAAGACTTCCTGTAACGTAACGGTGCGGCGGTAGCTTTTGTTTAATTATGCCAGTTTGTCATCTTCGCTCGCCTGCTTGGTGTTTCGTCGCTGACTCGCAGTGGTACATGAATGTATATGATGATGCAAGGGGTGGATCGGGATGGAGAGCTTTTGCACCGGATACATTTTTACCGCGTGTTCCGCTTTTTCATTCGCACTCAATCATTCCAGGAGTCAGCGTTGTAACACAACGGATTTTAATGGACCACAATGAATAACGAATTTTACTTGACGACGCGGATTATGCAAGCGATTTTGAACTCCTTGGTAAATTAACTTTAAAGAGTAAAAAATATCGCTTCTAATTTTGAGCCATTTTTAAGTTAGCTCCTTATTCAATATAGAGCTTGCTAAAGTTATTAATTTTTTGTATTAGTTACTTACACTTTTGTTACAGATAAAAACAATTTTTATCTAAGGTAATAGTTACTTTATTGTATTTAAATTATATATATTTGATAATATTATTTCAACTAGATGAATTATCTAGATAAGTGAGAATATAACCAATTTCTTATTGCTACAAAATGTATATAAAAATATATCTTATCGGTTAGGTATGTTTGAGAAAGTCAAATAGCGAATTGCTTCAATTATTTTGTCTTTTTGTCAGTAACGAAAAACAAATGATTTCCAGCAAAAAATACCAGGGTTAGTTCACAATTAGGGGAAGGTTAAATGTAGGTCAAAGGCAGAACAAGGGAGACAGTTATTTTTAGCAACGGCTACAGTTATAATTCGTATATTTGAACCATTTCTTTTGCACGAAACTCAATCATTAGAACCGCAAATGTTTGCGTGTAAATTAAAGCGCAGAGCACTGCGACAGCACGCGTAAAGGTGCAGGCTGCGTTCGTCGCCGTCGCTTTTAATTCCGTGAATTTGTATTTTTACTTTTTTCTCCAGTCCGTGTGCCTACTTCCCTTGGTTGACTCCATGGCATATTTCATTATCCGATGTCCCGGCCAACTTTATATTAATAGGCCTGAAGCAAATAATAAATTGCGGTACCAACGTACGAATGCGCCGGCAACGCCGCAACGGCGGCTCTGTGCTTCTAGAAAAATCTACATTTATATTCGCACATTTACCACTCGAGAATATCCACACAATGTATATTTTTTACTTCCTTGCCGACATCTGACATAACAATGCTACTTCGCGTTACCTACTTTATGTTAAATATTAAATGGAGCACATATACTTGCACACATGTACATACACACGCACACATATAAATTGGTCCTTGGGACTCACATACATACATATTTACTTCTACGTGCAGGGTACTATTGTAAAGCAGTCGTTGTAAATTTACGCAATACAGTTCTGTGTTATTCGCTATGATGTCCTCGAAATAAGGTATGTTCCACCGCCGTGTGTAAATTGTCATAAAACGATTTGTGAATTGCCTATAGTAAAAGCAAAATACCTCGGCCTCTACAAACAATGTGTTTCAACTATCTTGAAAATTATAATTAACAAAACTCTACAGAAAATTCTTGAAACCTAAACTAATGTAGGATAAACAAAAAATAAGAAATATTGAAATCTGGGCGAAGGTGTTTTTTTTACCTGTATAGTGAAGTACAGAAGAACTAAAGTATTCGGCTGTGTGTCTACAGAATTCTCGGATGAAAAAATGTTATAAACAAAAGTGTTTGTCTCGTCGCCTCCGGTAAATAGTTGATGTTTTCCCGGAAACAGAACAAATAATTATTACATTTTTCCAGGAAGCGGAACAATTCCTGGTTCATTACCACTACCAAACACATAGCGGCTAATAGATTTGTTGCTTTTTAATGCCGGATGAAATGAGACCATTTGACAGTAGTTCAAGATTAAATTGATTTTGGAATGTGTAAAACTTAATAATGACATTACATATAAAGCGAGTGTTATTCTGTTTTATCTTATAGAAATTAATTCACTTTTTATCCACAATTTTATTCATAAAGCTATAAACTCGTTCGTTCGCAATAACAATTAAGACGTTGATGATGTAAACAAAATTCGCCGGGAAATTTACTTTTAATCAGTCACCGAGAAATCTTCTCAATTTTCATTCTTTCCGCTATAAATATTCATCGTTATAGCTTTAGCAACATCGCAGTGGGGAATGCAAACAACGATAGGGCAACAGAAGGTAAAGCTGAAAGCTCCACTACCCCTTCTCCTCTTCAAGGAAAGCAAAGGGGAGACTTCGTGACTGTAATTACAATAATCATCAGCCAAATCAGTTATTCTGTAACATGTAATTACGGTATCGCTGTATTAATAAATAGCCTATTGCACGCAATGAGAACAAGTGTGTACTCTGCTGGAAGACACAAGATACAAGATACAAGGTATAAAGGTATCCACATATGTCAATTAGCATTGATATGTCAGTATGAGGAGCCCCCTAGGTCAAAAATAAATTATTTTGCTATGATATATGTATGCAGTCAAACTTCCACTGCCCAAACTTCTATAATTTGAATTTTTGCGACTTTTGTATGGTCTAGATGTCCAACTTTTATTTTTGGAAAGAATATTAAAACCTGAAGTGCATGTTTTCAATTTGCATTTTTCGCCTTCGATACCACTAGAACGGCTGCACTTATGGCAAACATAGTTATGTTCATAATAAGAGACATTTATATTTCGCACAATTTTTGTTTGAAAAATGTCTTCAAGAAATGGACCAGCTACGAGAGGACTGCTACAGAGAATACAGTATTATTTAAATTTTCATTATTATTATATGATGTAGATATAGGCATATATCGCCTACGGCCTATAACTTTGTTATCAAGTATCTGTAAACTATAGTGTATGTTTGTTGGCAAATATTTGAGCTGAATAGCGCGTTACAATATATAGAATAGATTTGTTTGATATGTTCATCTAATTTGGTAATCAGGAACATCTCAAGTGTGGATCAAAGGTATGCCGGTTGAGAGCCGATCATAACGAGAAGTGATGCGTTCATTAGCAGTGTTTACCGTTCGATACAGCAAGCTAGGTGCGCCCCGGTTGCCTTAATTTCGAACGTCAATTTGTTAGATTAGGAGTTACCTGACGACAGCCGACACTATGCCGCCATTATTAGAACGAGGATATTGCTTTTCTCTGTGCTGTGCAATGCGAAACGGGAAACGGGAAACGGGCGAGAGCTAGCTAGCGCGCAAACGTCAAGCAACATTGTTACTTTAACGTGCCCGTCCACGTAACGAGTATCGTTCAGAGGTAACAGCACCCGTGAGAACTCAGAGATGAACCTAGTTACTTTTTTGCAATTACTTGTTCGTTTTTATTACGGACTATGCGCGCTTATGTGTCTACGTATTACCGCTGAATGGATCTATACTTCATATTTAATGTTATGCAGCTTTCACACGAATATAGCCTGATAAAAATATCATAGATTAAATTGGCTAATTTTGTACGCTAACTCCAATCATTATAACATAGAATATATTTAACTATACATTCAAGACAGTCGTTTACTTAACTATTACTTTGGTTGATGACGACTTTAGAATTTTCCTATGTGTAAAACAACCTCGCATTTTAAAGGAAACAACCATTTTGAGGGTTCTTAAATCCATTTAAAAATAGTCCAGTTATATTTACCATTTAACTTCATGTATCCATTTGTGTGTGTATGTTTGGAACACGGGCATTGAAGCAAATGTGTCTAGAGGTTTTTTTTTGCGTATAAAATAAATGAGACGTGCGCTGCTTCATTTTTTTCTTTGAGAGCTTTCCTCTACAAGTCGTATAATATCAGGACTGGATTGCCACTAAATTTCCTTTTCGCCTCAGTCTTAAATTACTGGATTCACACCTCTTTAGAATGCTCGCACTATTCCCTGTTCGTATTGGTTAAAAACTGGACGAAAGTTCAATCGGTGTCAAACCAGTAGCCAAACAAACGTAACGGCGACAGTGAGTGGTGAGAATTCAGTTTAGGTACCAGTGCCTCTGTATTCAATTTCGATAAAAGGATGTTAATAAAAAGACTTACTTGTAAGGAAATGTTTAAGGAAGATAGATTAATCTTGAATGAATCTATTTTTGTAGTTGTCCGCTTCTTCTAGTTCTTCTGTATTTTGTATATTGGTCATTAAATAGATTGACTTTTTCTATATCTTGAAATGTTGAAATGCCGTTTTTACACTCATTTAGAATATAATTTGCCAAATGTAATGGACTGTCAAATATACGTTACCATATTGATATTGTTTCATGGCGATGGCTGAAGGATTTTTAAATATAATAATGCAATACATATAGTAAAAACTAAGTATAAGAGAGTTTTCTGATTTTATTTGAAACTGCACTTCGAATGCACTGCATGCAAATTAACGCAATCAGATGAAGAACGTTCAAATACGACATAATAAATGTTTAATCCAGTTTGCTGTGGAGGATATGATCAGTGCCTTTGACGACATTTTTGCGTTTCTTTTCTGTTCCATATTACAGACTTTCTTCAGCGACGCTTTACAGCCATGTTTGTGTTTTGCAGTGCGCTCTCAAAAAATTATCCAATCAACATTTAATCGTAGTGGAGTTGTTGGAAACACAAAGTGGTTTAGGTCTTCTTTGCCTGCGACACTCGTAAACTCCAATTAAGATGGCGGTTTCACTAGAGGAGGAATCTCACACATGCGCACATCTTATTAGCTATAGGATAAGATTTGAGCATGGTCAGACTATAATATAACATACAAATATCACTGGACTATCAGTTGACATATAGATATTATTTGGAATATGCCATTTTACAGTTACAATAATAAAATTTCATTATCAAAAAATATGCCAAAAGTGCTGTTTTACAAAATTATTTATATAAATCTTAATAAAACAGAAATCAATAGACATTTACAGTTGCTAGACAGAGAACGAGACAATAACAATTATAGCGCCTTAAGGAATATTTTATTTTTAGCATTTAGTATATTAAGTGGAAATATGCATGAATAATATAGTTGATTACGACTTATTGATTTTTGGCATAACGCTTTTTCCATCCATTTTATCCGATGATATAATAAAATTACAGCATTGGAAAATCGCGTACATTTTGTAACTGAACTGCGGGGCAACATTAATTTAAGAGGTTTATTTTGATGGAATTATCAATACGGCCGTAAAACCTCGCCGGTGAAAACTGCTGACTTCACGGTAGTGAATTGCTCATACACGTCAGCAGTACGCAGTAGCGGTGTAAACTGTTCTTTATCTTTCGCGCTGATAACTAATACAGTGTACTTAAATGGAAGGGCCAACTTTGATATACGTCAGCGGTAATAAAACAACTATTCAAGCGTTTTACAGTCACCCTCATATAAAAGAGAAAGCAAATTTAAAGTTACATTTACCCATTTATATTGTACTAGTTCGGAGAAATAGCATAAATACACATCAAAGCTGTCCTGGAAAATGTGGTAAAACATACAGTAGCAATAGCGATATTCTCAGAAAACCATCAGTCCATGCAACAATAAAATAAAAACCTAGAGTGGCCTTTACCTGACTTTCTTGAAATTAACTAAATTGGACTTATTTAATAGTAGTTAACCTAAATTGATTCAAGTAAAGCCTTTTCTCAGTGTAATATTGCTTTAATTTGATTTTAAATGTATCTACGTTAATTATGAAAATATGTCAATATTATTACTAGGGAAATGTAAATATGATATGCCTTATTATATAATGCATATTTTTGAAAAAAATTCACACATGTATTCATTATTTCTCTAACTCATACCATTTACGAAATATTAACAAAAGTAAACCACTACGTCTAGTTAAGTTTCTAGTTTTTAAAAATAGGAAGTGTTTTCCGAGTTTTATACTGGTCTTATGATAGAGTTTTATAATTTTATCGTCAACAGTTTTGCTGTAGAGAGAATAAATTAAAATTCAATTACGAATTTATAATATTTCCTCAAGAACGTAGTGGAAATTGCGATGTTATTGCTTCAACCACCTTCTTTAACAAGAAATATATTATTATTTACTTTACTAAATTTATTCTCTAATGTATAATAACGTGAACTGCATAATTTACTTTGAATGGCAAATCCTAATACAAACATTTGAGTTAATCAGGTTTCAAAATTGAACATTTGATCGTTATCGTTGCGTCGCTAGTTTCAAATAGTATCAGTTCAGCCAATATTGTTTTATGGCTTGAAACTTTCTTAACTGCTCCCAGCTCAATGCGTCCAAATATTTAAACTTGTAACCAAAATGTTTCGATACTTGAGGGCAGATTCAATCGTTGCAATGTTTGATGAATTTATGGGTCAACACTGAGACAGGAAATTGCGACGTCGAATTTAGTTTACAAAATAACACACTTTCACCGTAGTTAAGAACAAAATTAAGAGTTTGTAAAATTTGGGGGAAAAGTTTTATGATAGTTATGACAGTATATAGTTGACATATATACATTTCTAAGGATAACATGAAAGTTTATTTATGTTTCAAATTCATATTCTACCGCTAGAAACTCGCATAAATATTAGTATTATATCGATTTTCGAAATACAGATAACTACTTTGATTCCGTTCTCTTGATCATATTCATAATTCCCTAATTCCTCTCACAAAAAGAGGAATGATAAAAGTACATTTCCCAGAAGGAAAGGAAACCCCTTAGAGAAACCCAGCTTCATTCGGTCGAGTCTAGTTTAATCCTTTGATAAAAACGTATCTGATGCACAGATCGTTCTCCGAGCTCAGAGACGTATCTCGTTCTCTCTGCCAACAAAACTGTGCGAAAGAGAATTTCTTACACGACTGATATCCAGTTAACCACAAATCTCACAATGCCGGTGTGTGTGTGTGTGTGTGTGTGTGTGCGCGCGCGAATGTGTGCACCATGTCCTAGATACGAGTCCCGGTAATTAGATATCGCTTAACGTGAGCGAAAACTGCCGGTGTACACTTGTCCCTTGGGATCGGGCCAGCAACAGCCACGGTTGGTCAACCCAGAGTATCATACAAATACACACTCCACTCACACACACACACACACACACACATATTTAGACAAATACAAACAAATATATACAAGCAAGTCACACTTCCATGATTGCTGACACTCTCAAAGCTCTACAAATAGCAAGGAGAAGTCTCTATCCCAAATACATGGGTCGTCTCGTGTATTTGAAGGTGATACTCAAGGGATTACACCACTTTGAAACTATATAACCTTCTCATGAAGCAACGCCAACAATATATGCATGATTAAACTATTCAAAATTTAACCTGAGCTCCAAAGATTTATGTTATTTTAAATTATGACCAAATATCACGTAGAGCGTAAAATAAAAGATAAATAGGTAGTTTTATTCTTTAATTTATTAAGGCTATAAAATAATTACGGTCCATTCCAGAAATGGGTTTAATGTTTATATTTTTATGTAGAACGTTTTATTTTGGTAAAAATATTACCCCTACGCCACAGCGGTTATTTCCATATTTATTCAAGAAAAATATCTTACAAAAACGTCAAAATAAATATATTGTGTGAGTATCAAAATGCTGACAGTAAATTATAATATTGATGGAAAGGTCTTTTTAGAGACTTAAATAGGTTCCATACTGAATTGCGTTAATAAGGAAATATTAAATTAGGCAGCATTATTTTAAGTGTTGGTATCACTGTTCCACAATATAGCACATATTAAAAATTCGTGAGGATTTAGGTTGAATATTTTTTGTAGAATATTAACTACGTGAGAATGTAAGTAAAATTTAAATTACTTCAGTCTTCATAGATGTGTGAAGTAATTGCACGGTTCAGATTGTTGTATGCAAACACTGATCGTCTTACAGTGGAATAAGTTTCCAAGCTAATGATTCCAGTGTACCGTATCTGCACAACGTAAGTATCCTCGTGTCAACTTGAAGAGTATAACATGTACGAGTATGTGTTCCTGTGTTGATGACGTGTCTAGAATCGATGTCGCCATATTTCAATACGGTTTGTTTTCGTCTAGGGGACGAAAGCGAGCAGTAAATCGTACCAACAGCACTCTGTATTGCGACTGAAGCTAAATATTTACTGTGTACTCGACGACACTCTACGTGCACCGTTCTATAGTACTTCAGAAGTACAAGCGTTGAATGACGTCACATCATGTATTTCTTTCACTCTGCTTACATTTGTTTTGTTTTCCGAATGTTGTTCGTGTAATTGAATGTTTACTTCCCGTTAAAAATTCAGTTTAAACTTTAATTAGTATTGTTCGGAATTGTCGAAGGCTGGCTACGGGTTTTTATTTTCTGTTTGTGTGTGTGTGTGTGTTTTATATTCACGTGCGATACGGTTTAATTATCTCGACATCTGTCCTGTGTCGAACCACAAAAATGCGCATGCTTACTCAGTTTTAACCAGTTTTACGTTGTTTTACACGCACAAATACATTAATAATGTTTACGGGTTAACCGAGTTTACTACGCAGTTAATTATGATGCACGTGCATCATTATTGAATTAATAAAAGCAAAAGAACGAAATTGCCCGCAATTTTTGAAAAAATGAGATTTTCAATTAGATAGACATACGTCCGAATTGCGAACATTCGCATATTTATTAAAGTCACGAATTGATAGTTGTATATTAAACAAATCCCAGTAGAGTGATCGCACAATATTGGGTCGTGACATAATGGCCTAGTTTACACGAGTCACATAATACGCAACTTATACCTCATAGCAGCATAGGCTGCATTGCACTTCTGCGCTACTAGACATGACCACACCGAGGCTTGCGTCAGGATTTATACGTATAATATCTAGTAAACTTTATTAATTTCACATTAGGTGTGCCTCTCTTCACTTATTATTCGCACTACTTTTATCTTAGGGGCCAGCGATATGTTTTTTGTGAGTAACATTGCCGCATAAGTTAAAAATGAATATGCATTAAATGTATAAAAAAGCAGTATCAATAAAGAACAACTTTTCATACTCGCAATAATAAATGCAATTTTCATTTGAAATTCGGAGTTGTCTTGATATTATTTTACTTTGAACGAAATCATAATATTTCTTTACTAATCTTTCCTAACCTCGATAGAGCAAACAACCCCGAAATAAGAGTAGAAGCCTGCCACGCGACGCCACTGTAAAAAGAATAAAATCTGTGTCCAGTTTTTTTGTGTATGTATGCGGAAGATTTTCATTTCGTATTACGGGCATCAGTGAAACCAGCGGTCCTCCGATTGTTTCCCCATTTTGTCTGAGGCAGGACGCATTGCCGCACGCGTGAACTGTTATTATCTGTGATATCATCTCCCGTGAGCTTCGGCGATAACCTAAAATTGTCTGTCCGACCGTGAGGGCGATGCTTCGAAGAGGTCAACCAGCACCGGCCTAAGGGATGAAACAAGTTACACTAGCGACACCAGAATACAATATTAATACACTAAATTTAATCCTGGGCTTATGGGGACGATATTCAGAGGGGAAATTCAGCAATTTGTTTGTTTTCATTGAATATTTTACAAATTTCTTGCTCTTTCTTTGTACATGCGGTTTTTGTTTGTAATCAATCATGTATATTTGAGTACGCACTTTATCTCATCTTTTTTTATATTTTCAAAAATGTAAAAACAACAATCAACTTGTATTGAGCCTCTACAGAATAAGTTATTGCATATATGATGAAGGAGATTGAGTTGTGGGCTACGATGGTTTAGAGTAAAATGATTTGATGATTGTAAAATATATAATGTGATGTATTCATGAAAAGGTAGTGCCTATGCGTTTTTCAATATAAAATATAAATTTCGCAGCGTTATAGTTTCCGTTATCCGCTATAAAACATATATCGAAAGTTCGCATTCAATTTAACACATTTTGTGTTATGGCGTTCTTTCGCAAATAAAATATAATGTGTTTCGCTTCAATTGATAGTCCTTAGAAATTTCAAAAGCGCGTTGAGAATACTCTAAAGTTTTGATAGATGATTTATATATATATATATATATATATATATATATATATATATATATATATATATATATATATATATATATATTTATTTATTTATTTATAGTGATTGACCTAGTTTGGAAACATTCTTGGAGGTGGACCACAGATGACACACTTACACATACAGTCTCTTCTAACGTTCATAAGTATTTGCTTGCCTTTGTAGGCAATATTTATAAAACTATATACAGCTCATAAACGTGGTTGAAAAACTTTGTACTGAAATGAAAAGGCAAACATAGTTCGTATATTATAATTTGGTAATATGACCAATGTATAATTTAAAAATATAAGCTAAATTAAATTATTACTAGAAAAATTAGACATTTTTTCAGTTTAATATATAAAGTAAAATTTTCTGAATCAAAATAGCAGGAATGGCCTTCACTCAACTTTTTTTTTGTATAATATAAAATTACTTGTAGAGAAACCACTCTATGTCTACTGCTTCAAAGTCATTATGGATGACAGTATATAGGATATACATCTCAGATGTATACAATACCATAAGCCCACTTTTGTATTTTGTACATACAAACAGAGCTACAAACATAATCAGTTCGAATAGAAACGAGAGATAAAAAAAAAAGAAAATACAACTCCTTTCCATCATGGGTCCTTCGCTTTAGTAACGTCCACGAGGTGTCCCTCGATGCCTATACGGCGCCGTTATTGTGTTACTACTCCACGGTTGGCCAGAATCGATTCGCCCGCAAATGTGATCGAATAGCGTTAATCTGTAGTTGGCCTCGTAGGTGCCAGCGTTACGCACTTGATGGTATAGCTATCTCGTGTCAATGCCAATATACCTGGGCCGTATATGCGTTTCACACCCATTTGGATTCGCTCCTAATTAAAGTGTATATACACGTAAGATATATTGGGATACGGTTCACAGATCGATTGACTTGCTTATCAACTGCTTACCTTTGCTATTTGCAGTTTATGTTTGCACTGAATTCAGAATATATCGTCCTCCTAATATTACAACTAGGTAACTTGAAATTAGTGCTTTCTAAGAAAATTCCTTCTTGGTTTTAACATGCAATATAAAAGAAATTTTTGTGATAACAAACAAATTTACCCCAAAATTCTAATAGAAATATATAATTCAACTATTTTCTTAATAACGTATGTGTGTTTAATGTCTATGTGATAGTCTGTCAGTGAACGCTCTACAGCCACTACAATTAAACATAAAAATGTGACGAATTAAATTTAAAATTTGTATATGTTAAAGGAGAAAACCTTCTAATATCGAAAAGGATATTTCAAGCGAAAGTGCTTGTTTATTCCTGTAATTTTTCGCATATCTAAAAACCAACACGAGTTTTAAAAACAGCGGATCTTGTTAATATTAATGATATTAAAAAGTTTTGTTTATACAAGTCTTTCGAAAAATGTACAATTTAAATTGTAGTAATTACTGAAAAATCACCTTTGAAAATAACCATGAATTTCATTACTCTATAGTTACCCCACATATTGATATTGTTTCAAGGTGAAAACTAAAAGTATGGCCACTCCAGACGTATTAGCTTTAACATTGAAGAAAGTAATTACTACTTTATTTGCACTTATACAAGATAACATTTAATATTTTTGAAGGTTTCTTTTTTAGACTTGTTTCAAAAGAGGTTTTTGTTATTCGTGAAGTATACTGTGTTTAAAATATACAGGAGAAAGAACAACAAAAACAGTGACGTTAGAAACAAAGGACGATGGCCGTTGGCTGTAGGATATTAATAAACATAATAGCAGCAGCACTGACGGTACAAACACAAGAAATTATAGAAAATTGCGAATTTATACGCGTCTTTAAGGCAGCGTTACATCGACTAACGTGGCTAATTAAAGCAACGCTCGAAATTATATAACGAAGCCTTGGCGCCGAAGCTCGTGCACTTGCACAGCTAACGTCCTCCAAAATATATATCTACAATATTAATAACGGAGTTTTCACACAGCGCACACTATACCATAAATTCTCAAAGGTAATTTTGTTTATACAAACTCACACGGTAGCTACTACAGCGCTAACTGTTTTTACATGGAACTGTTAATTAACTACATACGTAATAATTATATTCAAATTGGAAAACAAAAATAATACGGATATGCAGAATGTCGATTCAAGTAACATCCACGTACGATAAAATTTGCTTCACTGCTTAATATAAACTATCAGGACCAAGGATCATCTAGTTCGAGAAATTCAGTTGCGCTTTGAAGGAAACACAATACTTGTATTTCCAGTAAAATCTCGAGTACAAAAATGTTCATGATCACATTAGTTTTTATTTAAAAATCGATCAAGAAAGTAAACAGGTTTTAAGTGAAAGTATTTAACATAAATAATAAGCCATCTCCTCGTATAGATAGGTATAGGAACAGTTGCTAAGTAAATATATATGTTGCTACAGTAACGATACCAATCTAGAATTAGGTGCTGTCGAAGACAACTGACTGTTTTCCCAGACCATATAGATTTCTATACTGTCCCAGACGAGCACCACGAGTGATGGACGAACGTGTTTTGCTGAAACCTTGGAGTGACCGAATTCATCACATTGGACAACAGGACAAAACACAGGGTGTGATCATATCTAAGCTGTACGCAACTTGTAACATGAAATTAGTAATTGACCCGTAAATTATTCAAATTGAATGAATCGTCTAGCCTGGTTCATCGTCCAGTTATAGGTACATGGATTTAATAACAATTTGCGAAATTATAATTAAAGGGAAAATACATTCGCTAATGCCCCTATTCAATTAATTAATGCACATATAACGAGTACAATCATGAAAATATATACACGTGGCACTGCATTAAGTACTTGTAAATTATGGACACTTATATTTTATATTATTATGGAATATTGGGAATTCTAGCGATGGAATAGAAATCTATTGACACAGAATTAAATTAATATCAATAATTTATTCTCAACCATTAAATTCATATAGATGTATATCTATTTTGGATATTTAGTAAATTTCCATTAACAGGCTACATACATGTACATTTACCGGTTTTTGTCGTATAAAAAGATAACTACAATATTCATAAATACATTACGTAAGACTATGGAGCATTAATGCTAGTCAAAATATTTAACTCACAAACTATTTAAAGGTAAAAAATATATGAATTCAGTAGATACAGGTTCAAGTAATAATTAGAATTTGAAATAAAATATGTTCATTTTCCGAAAAAATTTTACTAACAGAGTGATATTTGACTTGACTGAATTGCCCCTTATCATATACTCGTATGTGTCGCAATCACATACTGGAATTGAATGAAACTATTACCTATTTTGAAAAAGGTGGATATTCTATTATTTCATATTCCGCGTTATTCAGTCCTCAACAGTTTTGACTTCAGAGTGTTCATACACACATTGACAGACACACGCAGACCCAATTCCGAAAATAGATTCGATTCAGGGATGGTCAAAACGTGTATCTTCGTAAAAATTTCCATGATTACAATATTTCCTTTTAGACTTTGTCCAAGAAAGTAAAAACAAGAAAAGGATTTTTATTTTTAAATTTTATGATGCATACATTTTGTCTTGTAGATATATTTATTTTAAATTATTTGGCTTGTTTTAGTATAATTAAAATAGTAATTAATATTGCGATTATACACATATAATAAAAGTGGCATTTGTAATATTTTGGATGAGTACATTTACATTTTGAGTTTCTTGAGAAAGGCTATTCCATCCATCCCCTCAAATAGCTTTTATTTTTTGACGATAATGTATTTTTCTGTTCCTGCAAGATCAAGCAGAGTAATTTCATGAAATTCTGTATCCATTTCGTCATGCAATCTAAAGTTTGATGTAGGCGAAATGTTTTGCATGATTTCGCACAAAATTCGAAAAAAATATTAAAAAGTTTTTTGTCGTCACAACCGTCCGACAGCTGTCATTCCCATTGTTTTGTATTCATTTGTTATTTTTGAATGCGTGCAATCACATACTTCACAGCCAAATGTTTAACAGAAACTCACTTACTACATTTGATTTGTTATTCATTTCCTCACGAAATGTCTTTGATTGAATCGGTAAAATGTTGAAAGTCAGTGACAGTTCGCTAATGTATAAATATTTAAGTATAATATATTGCAGAATCTACTTACCGATCTAGAAACTAGCTTGGAATGGCTCCATTTGTTGAACCCAATTATAAGCGTTGAAGGTGCAACCGAGTATGTCTGTTATATTATTTTTAAGTTGGGACACTGTTAAAATGCGCTAGATTTCACTCTGTAAAAACAACAAGTCGGTCGTGGTAGTTTTATTTAATAGAAATTTCCCGGCGCAATTTTTATTTTTCCATCCGGTTTTCGTAGATTAGCGGACAAGATTAATCTCGCACTGTCGCCCGTGCCGGGCTGAAAAATACATGTCATCCATGTTGGTGCGGTGAACAGTGAGCTTTGCATTTTTCAAGTTGTACGCTGTGTGCACTGGTGCAGTTTAAATAGTTGACACTCACGTCGCAATAGCTACTCTCACTGCGAACCATTTGTAACTCAAGTCTCTTGCGTTCCTCGCGCAAATAACTTGCCTGCCTGCCGTCTCTTACTTTGCACACGTATTTGTTTAAGAAATTGGATCGTATATTTTTTTTTCGTTTCGTCTATAACGATGTGAGTGTTTCACATGTCTGGAAACGAGCATGTCTGACGCACAATTTTTTTGCTTTTCAAGTGTTTGCAAACATGATTTGTTCGTTCTTATTAAAAATCTTGATTTCTTTTTATGCTCCAACATAACATATATTGACCTTTAAGAAACGATAGCTTGAATGTCACAAGAAATATATTTAAATAATATTAATGAAAAGAGGAATAATTATTTTGTGATATATACCTGTATATATTTCGTTCTCTGTCTATCAACGGTAAATATTTACATTTCTAACATATTTAGCATTATATATACATTTAATTTCGTAAAGCACTTTAAAACCATGCAATATCTACAATTTGGTATATTTATTTACAAAGTTTTAATATTGCTATAAAATGGTACATAGACATTCTTTTGGAATATACCGTTTTAGTAACAATAAAAAAATATGCCAATAGACACATATACATCTGTATGATCACACATATACATCCAAATTTTCACATATTCAACATAAAGTATTAATATACATATTGATGGTATCGGAAAATGTTTACCTGAAAAAAGATAGAAAAAATTGAAACGTGAAGTATCCATCTATCATCAATTTACCCTGGCACCTTAAATAAAAATATGAAAGAAAAATACAGGATATGGAGTACATGTCGAAGATGAGTTAAAAGCAAAAAAAGTACAGCGTCATACTTATTGGAGAACAACAGCGCCAATATCTCCCCTTGTGGCATACGTGAGAGATTAATGTATCCGGTGCTTCTTGTCATAAGCAACGATTATTAAAAATGCATAACAATGCGCCCAAACCTTACTCTTCTACAACTTTCTTCATCCAACGGAGAGCTTAGTTACAAAGGACGTTATGGCTATAGCAACGCACCAGCACCAGCACATCGATAAACTTATCAATATCTCAAATTTCGCTCTATCTCTTTCTCCCATAAACTTGCACATGATAACCAAGCCGTAGACAGCAGTCTTCGCTAGATCAAAGAAAATGCTGAAGTAAAGGAAAAATGATTAGGTAACAAGAAACCTTGTAAAAATACAAAAGTCTAGATCAGGCAGTAGCAAAATTAATTATAGGGTACGTATAAAAATGTTTATTTGAGACTCAAAACATAATTCTATTTTAGGTTTACGTAGAACCAGAGTCACCGATCATTGGTCTACTTGGAAGACAGTTGTGATCTTAGAATTGTATCCAATCAGAGTAGAGAATATTTTAATACAACAAAATTGAGTTTATCGTTAACTAGTTAGTCATACAACTGATAGGACAAAAATATTATATTCGTGGCTACAAGCTTACGATTGATTCAACCAAAGAGAATATAAATCTATGAATGTGACTAAGAAAGCAAAATATATTAATGCATTAATTGATTTTCCTTAAATATACAATCAAATCATTTATTACACTTTATATATTATGATTGGGAATTTATATATACAATTATACAAAAAAATAAAACAGATAATTGAATTTAAGAGCTATTAAATTTTTTCAAATTATTTATTGCTTTTGTCAGAGTTACATTTTTGAATTTTCAAATTAATGAAAAATTAAATAATTATTTCCAATCACCGCGATATTGTATCGAAAAATTAATAACACTTTTCGAAATTGGAAATTATATTTTTAAAGGGGAAATTTAAAATTCAGATACTAATCGCGACATTCTCCGCAGCTGGGATTATTTTTTAATTATGTTTACATTAATTTTACTTTAGAGATATTTTAAAGCACAGATTACCAGAAGTTGTCCATTGGACTACGTCCAACTGGTAATACAAATATATCCTCTAAAATCATACGGAGCATGTCTTATGAATATCCATAAACATAATTTTAATACGTCTTTAATAACCAAAACATGCCATTCAATTAGATGAATAAAAATTTGGTAAGGTTTTTCTTTTTAATATAATATTGCTATTTTTTTCAATTCTTGCTAGATTGTCGTGCAATAATATCAATATGTGGTAACGTAAATATAACATATGAAAGTTGCATTTAGAAAATGATACAAAAAAGAAAATTCTATTTTGGCAAAGCTTGCTACAATTTCTAATATTGTCGTCTAACAATATAATTAATTTGTTCATATAGTTAATAAATCTTTATTTTAAAAAAATTTCAAATTTCAAATGTGGTTGTTCTCTAGGATGGTGAGATTCATATATGACTTCAGAAGATAATATAGTCTTGTATAGGAAGTGATGTCACAGAAAGATATTTATAAAATTAACAATAGGTAATAACATTTTAGATTATGTATACATTTGAGTCGGATGTGAACTTGTTCAAACACACCTACGCATACGAAGAGAATCTTTTCGATTCAAGTTGCCATTTCATTTCCTTGTTCTTCGAGTGCGGGAACAGAGGCAGTTTTCATTTGATATTGTAATGAGATTCATGAAGGTCTCGTGTATATATTTCACATGTTTCGTACTCTCTATACAGTCACTCTGGCCTTCCCTTGCTAGCACCCCCTTTACTCGCCGTAAATCTATTCGAGCTTATTTAAATATGCGCGTTCTCTTTTGTAAAAAGTATCTCCACGTCTCTTCTTCCGTGTGTTTTAATCCGACTCGGCCGTAATCCTCAGTCCGACTGTCTGTCTTTGTTAGTTCCAATTCTTTTTCTCCACTTTGTACTTCGTTACCATATATACTACTGAAAAGGGACACTTCTCACACAGAAAATAATTGATATTTTTAATCATAAGCAGAAATCGTTCATAAATATTTATCTTACAATTTTATAAAGTAGCAACTTGTACTTTCTTCATAATGAGCGTTGTTAATTTTAACTAGTTCCAAGTACAATGACCATTATAGCCACGGGTAATTGTATCGATGGCTGCAGTTGTGTGATCCTACTTTACTGTCGGTAGCACAAAATGTTTTATTTTGTTCCTTTTTCGTTTTTCCATTTTTTGCCAGTTCTCTTCTTTCGCTGACAATTACACGTGTTCCATGAGTTGTACTCCAGTTGAAGATTCTCTCTGCTTTTGAAGTTGTCATAGTTTTTGCGTGATTTCGGCCAGAAAAAAATATGTCAAAGTAAATGTAAACCATTTTCCATGACTGCGAAATAGGGAATTGGGAAATGATTGAAAATTGACAGAGAATGAATGAATACTGTTTAATTTAAATGGTGGTCAGTTCTTTGATAATTGATGGCACATAAACCTGGTGTTAATAAATGTATAATTGAGTCCGTTAATTAATGAATTATTGATACTGACTAAATAAACAATACTTTTGTTTGTAATTTAACATATCATTTGTATATTTGCACCATTTGGTTTGATTACAGTACATTGTTGCCAAATTAGTAAATTGTTTTACATTTGTTAGTGGTCTTCAGCAAAAATGAAATAGTTTTATTCTCACGTTCTCAGTAGATATATTGATGATAAAAGACCCTCTGGCCAAAAGACTGCAATCTATTTGGTTACACTGTCAAAATATTATCAGGTATAGTTCATACGATTTAATAAATTCTAAGCATAAATACATATATAAATAGTTTAAAAATAGAATAAATATATCATACTATTTTCATATAAAAAATATAGCGACAAACATACGCGTAAACCATAATCTTGTAATATTTCTATTCGGTTGCACTTGATTTAATAGAAAAAATCTGATATTTGCTATAAGGCAACAATTTCCGAAATTGTATCATCGAAAAAAAAAAACGGAAAGACAAAAAAATTGATAACGGAACCTTCTGTTTCATTACGTTCGGCGTCCGCCCCGAAGATAAACAATACTTTATTAAATTACTTGCAGCGGGGTGCCACTGGGTAGGGCCCTTAGGGCACCATTCTTGCGTGAACTTATAACCTACCGAAATGAATGCCGACCTAAATCGAGTAGCGAGCGATTTTTTTTTACCGATTTATCTATCGAAGATTAAGTGGTACTATTTTCACACAATCCCACTCACGCGCCTGACCTTTTCGTAACGTTTCCTTATTCCATAAACTGAAATATCGAAAACTCGATCTCATTTATTACATTAAATAATATGTTTAATTTGGTTACGAACACTCTAAGAAGGCAGTAGGAATTGTAGTTCAAACTATTGTTTTAATATCAATGTCGAAGGAATGAATGAATATTATTTTATTACTATTATTATTTGAGAAGATCAGGGAACAAAAGTAATATTTGCAACGAGAGTTAACGAGTATTAATTATGTTTTTCTTTTTCAGGTATGTTCCTATTCCTATTCAACTCAAATTTGGAACTCGAATCTAAGGTAAACAAAAACAAAATCTTATATATATATATATATTCTGTTAATTAATATAATAATAATAATTTCTCCCATGACTGTATGTATATTCATAACTAATGGATGTGTGTCTCTTATAGTAAGAGAAATATGAATGCCAAAAACGGAAAATGAGAATTATGATCAAGCCTAATAGAAATACTGTTATATTGAATTGTAAACGCAAAATAAGCAGAGCGTCTGAAATATATATTAAGCACACTTAATAGATTTATGTGAAAACTTTGTAAATGTGTTGGTCCATATAATTTAATTTCAACGCTCATATAGAACTGTGTATTCGCATTTGATCGAATGAGACCCCGCACTGTTTTGTTATTAGCCCCGTATTATTTCCTTTGGTTCGAATCTGATGCGGTGTGCATCTAATTTGGCGTCCTTGAACGCGCACGACCGAATATCTGTTTAATATGCGCGACGGTTCAGTTCAGTTCAAGTAAGGGACAAAACGAAAACGACAAAAGAGAACCCCATGATGAAAAAAAAATGAATCGCCCTTTCTGTGTGCTCCCTGCTCCTTCGTTTAATAACAGAACACCCCTTCATACCACCACCCCCGAATATATCTTGTGGTTATTTTTATTGAATTGTATCTAGCACAACGATTCCACACCACTGATTCTGTCGACTTCGCTGTCAATACGGGAAAATCGATTCTCCTCTATGACTATGCTCCACCATGCAGGCCCGCGCGCGCCAAATTTATAGATATTTCGTGGCCCGCAATTTTCCCGCGTACGCATGACTGTCACTATATGTTGGCTGTGTCAGTGCGTATTCGAATATATGGGAAATGTGTTCGTGATTGTGTGTTGGTACCACTGTGCCAATGTGTGATTGAATGTGTTTTTATGTGTGTGTACGTGGTTGTGGAAGTGTGTTAGTGTGAATCAGTGTTTGTGTATATTCCTCAATGTATGTGTACATTTTCCAGTATGTGTGTACAATTCTCAGTGTGTGTCAGTATGTGTGAGATAGCGCGCATGCGTTTGATGGAAAAATGAAAATGAAATTGTGAAATCCGGATATTGGAACCAAAATTGAGAAACTTTTATTAGGTTTAAGATATTGGGTCCGGCTGTAGAAGACAATTGCCCCTGTGATGCTTTATTGCTCTAATGATATCGTTTCAGATATAGAACTTCTTCTTGTAAACTTATTTCAACAATAATATCAAATATCAACTACTTTTACTGAAAATTGGAATTCCCTCGCATGTTTGCAAACTGGGTATTTCGTGACATACATGATACTTATAAGAATCTACATCTATGATAGATTTTGCTAAGTAAACTTTAATATATGTGTTAATTATAATAACCACGGCACATTTGATATAATTATCAATAAAATTAATAAACTGGTGAACACGAGAGTATTATTGGTTGAATATTCTTCTGTAAAATATCGTTAGACTATTTTGCAAAGTATAGAACTTGTATCCCAATAAATTGGTGAACAGCCCAAGTTTATTGAAGACGATTTTATGAATACAAGATCGGTTGCGTATCTGGATAAAAGAAATAGGTCTATAATCACCCAAAACGGTAAATTGCCTCAAATACTTGTTCTACAGGGTTAAGATTTATACAGTGATTTTAGAAATAACAAATATACATATTTTTAAATCCAACAAATTGTATATACGCTGAACTGAAGGCATTGGTGCCTGCACCTAGCCATTGAGCGAATAAACCTTATGCATATCAATAAAATCTAAATGAAAAATTACAAGCTTAAATTAAATTTATATATTAAATTTTGATTGATCAAAGTGACTTTGATTTGAAAGCATCTAATGTAAATAGATTTTAAAGCTTTGCACTTGCGATTCATGAAATCCATGGTATATGGGGCAATCAGCTGTTTTACAAAGGTGTGTGAATTAAACAATTGATGAGGTCCTAATCAAATACTCTCACACATCCACGTAAATGCTATCTCTTTATCTCACACACACACACAAACACACAAATACGTACATGCGTGCGAATACACATGTACACGCATACACATAGACGAGGTACTCATTACACTATTGTTTGCATTGGGCATGTGTGGTTAATTGATATGGATGAGACTGACATTTTTCATAAATAAATTAAATTCGTGAGCGCAATCCGGAAAATGCAATTGGCCCATTTTATTTGTACTTGTACATATATATCGACACAATACAATACAATATATATATATATATATATATATATATATATATATATATATATATATATATATATATATATATATATATTTATATAAATATATACATATATATATAAATTTGCATTTATATTTACATGAGATTTAGATTTATGTTTTATAGAAATTATTGAAATATCAATTCGCCTTGTTAAAATTATTATTATTTTACATAAATTTAAACATATAGTGATCGACCTCAATTTCGACAATTGAATCAGTTTAAATTTAATTTTCATATTAATGTTATTTGTGTAGGAAATATCCTTCTATATTTTGTTGTTAATTTAAATTAAAATATCGCTACCATAGAGACAACTAATTCTACTCTGTGTAAATTAATAACAATTTTCGTTCGTCGAATTATCGATAATTGCCGGTAATTTTGGAATACATATACAATACCTATTCACTGTCGCGATACCTACTTTAAATTTGGTTTATACCTGTACTTCGGACCCGTGCCCATATCATATACAGAATACATTCCACTTCTCACCAATCCATCTGTCTAATTGAATAATTGGGCAGAGGACGATTTTTCATGTATTTATTTTTTGTAATTGTAGACCTAATCAAGGATACGTCATATAAATAATGCATTTCTCTTACCTGTACGCGAACATTGTGATAGTTTCATTGAATTGTATTGTTGCATTCTTTTCTGTATTGCATTTCAATAAATCAATAACAATATTATTTTATCTCTTTAAAAATCAGGATAATATATTTATGTATTTTGTATTTGAATAGCTTATTCAATGCACATAAATGACCTCACTCACAACTACATTAATTTTGACATTTTGATAAGTAACCAGTGGCGGTGCTAGATTTTGAATTTTGGCGCAGTTTTCTCGATGTGTTGGCGTATAGTGCAATATTTCAAACTTAATTTTACTAGTTCTAGTTTAAACAAGGTTTAATGATATAACTTTACTTTAGAAATATTTGAATAAATTAGTAGGATCCAGTTTAAAAATGAATTAGATTATATTTCTCTCCTGACTGTTGTTATTAACGATGGAAATTATACAGTAATGTTTTAATAAAATGTTTCCATCCACAATGAATATGAAGGGAGAATTATCATTGGTGTATTTGTCCATTAGAATAAAGTGTTATCAAAACGAAATCAAAAAAAGTAATTTAATTTGTTTTGTACACTCAAGGATTATGAATCTGGGGTTAAAACGGTTGCTCTTCATACAATTTCGTGGCAGATTAACATTTAAATATAAGCGGAGTGAAGGAATTCTACACCGCTTCGCATAATAATACTTAAAGTTGAATACGAGTGTGTACTTTAATAAAACGAGACCGCATTATTATAAACCGCGCAAGAGGAGTAGAGATCACGTGCAAGAATTGCGGCTGTATGTATATATGCATGTAGATGCCTACCTATAATAAGGGAACACATAAGTACCACGTACTCACACACTTGATGTGGTAAAACGTTATATTTACAACTGGGTAAAAACAAAATTTAATTGTCCAGATTCTAGTCCCTAGGTGACGTGAACATGTTCACTGCCATACTCCCGTACGTCCCTGCCTTATCGCCAGCCCACCACTTTCCTGTACAGAATAATAATTACTTGAAACAACATTGTGTACACGCATGCGTATAACTTACTATATACGCATATAATTTTCTCGTCGCTGAAACACATTTCTTTCAAAATTAAAGTAATTTTTCGCAACTTGATAATGTTAAAAAGTAACCCGTGTTTTCGATTTTGTTGGATTTCTTTGAAGAAGGAAAAGTAAAATTGAGTTTCTTGGGAAAAGCAGTCGTTGTTTAATAATTAAATTCATTCAATCCGGCGTTTCGACATCTCTTATGCCATACTCAAGTCTACATTACAATATTCAGTTACATTGCTTCAATGATGAAAATGTACATGTTTTTATTTTTAATAACAAATAAAGATATGTCTTTTTAATATTGAAACAATTTTTTTTAAATTGATACTGAAGCAATTTGTTTATAATAGTGGTAACTAACTTAAAATACTTTTATTTTATATTTTCTAGGATCCAAGTACATCTTGAAGTTTTCATAAAATTCTGACTATTTCAAGTAAATTTGTTATTATTATAAATAAATAAATTAATCGCTTCAGCATCTATATACATATAAAAAAAAAAGTTTTAATATTAAAAAGACATCTTTATTTGTTCTAAATATAACTCATTAAAATTACAAACATGTACATTTTCATCATTAAGTAATTGAAGCAATGTAACTGAATAATATTGTAGACTCCTGAAAATGGCATAAGGGATGCAGAAACGTTGGATTGAATGAAATTAATTAGGTATTAAAAAACAACTGCTTCTCCCAAGAAACTCATTTTTTTCCTTCATTCAAATTTCTAACCTATACGTTTATAAAAATGTACCATTTACTACTACTAAATTACTAAATATATATGTTAAAAACTGTGAATGCAAGAATAATTCTTATTTCGTTAATATTTCGCTAGAGTAAAGTGGACCTGTAAACAGATTTTTTAGAGTAAAAGTAACGCTAACTCCAACTGTATTTTAATATTTTGAAAATTGCACATGCAAAAAATAATTATTTTGAATAATTAATTTAAAAATATGCTATTTTAAATTCATGAGTTAAATTAATTTTGTTTATTAATTTTTTAGATTATATATCAACCCACAGAATGAATGTTGGGAACTGTTAACTGTACAGCGTCGATATTTAATTCAAAATGTCAATCCAATTTGAATTTACCTAAAAACATTTTATTTACTGAATTAATACAAAACATATATTCGAACAAGGCAACACAATAATGTACAACAAAATATATGAAATAATATGAGGGAATTTTATATATTTGCGTATTTTAAACAATAGGAAAATAAATTTTATATTTATATTTGTTTCTTTGTGTTTGATGTAATAAAAATGTTATATAACTTCCATTGATTTGTTTAATATAAAATAATAAAGTATGAAATAATAAAATAGTCTCGATATATTTTTTTGGTAGACCTTTGTTAAAACAATATAAGCTTTTAGTTCAAGTATCAGAAGAGGCAAAAAAGAAAACGGATACCGAAAACTACCAAAGAAGAAAAGTGGTCCAATAGCAAAGAATAATGGCCGGATCTTGGAAAAACTGTAAGAAACACAAAATAGAATTAAAACACATTGTCGTTTCCGAAGAGCAATTTATTAACCAATTTATTTTTTTGAATAAAGTTCAAATGTTCTTGAATCAATTCTATTTTTTTTTTTGATTCTAGGACTAAGTTTCATTAAAATTCAATTTTAAAATCAGCTTATTTACTAACGCGTTGGTTGAGCTCACACAAAATAGCAAAAATTTATGAACATTGCATTATCAATTAATTTCGCCGGCAGACTTTTAAAATAAATTGTATGCTTAGTTTGTTTTTCTTTCATTTGTGTTCTGACGTAGTTGGCGAACTAAAATTAAGAACTGTACCGTGGCGAGGGCAAGATGCTAATGAACAGAAACATTCGCTAAATGAAACGTCACTTTTATTGTATATTTATAAATAAACGTAGCAACCTATTTCATCTTTTTTCTCGTCATTTATTGTATAATTTACGTTCTGTGGCTCATTCTTGGAATTGGAACAAGTGACTGTTGGGACCGGATGGTTCGTTACTCGCTGTTATGAATAAATCACGAATCAAAGTGAATTAAAGGGAGTTTGCCTTCGTCAATATTTCATTCCATTGATGAATTAATGAATAGCATTTTTGCATATCACAAAGTTTAAAATCGAATATCTTTTGTAAGTCAAACAATTGTTTATTATTAAGTTTGCTCTATTTATCTATATCTATATATATATAAATAATATATACTGTTTGTGTGTTTTACAATATTGTTTATCAAGCACAGGAAACTGTATATTGATATACAAAATTCAATTGTTTTGAACTACCAACTAGTACTACATAGGGTAATGTTGTGATTCTGAAAAACTTTTGTATATATACTTAGTTAACCCGTGGGCACCATGCATTCATATCACATACAGAATACAGTTCACTCCTCACCGATTCATCTGTCTAATTGAATAATTTAACGGGTGGCAAATTTTCATGTAATTTTTTTGTAAATGTAGACCTAATCATGTATACACCATATAAATAAAGCATTTCTGTTGTTCGTTGTCTTCTCCGTAAGTCTATAAAAAGATACCTATACATCTATAATTCACAACTCGATGTACAAAAACCTGTCAGTATTTTTACGTTCATTCAAAATTTTAATAATACATGCGAAGTTATGTCTGGTGTGAACACAATGTATGTTGAACTTAGGTAATGCTTCTATTTTTGCATTTACACAACATATTTATTTTTACATTTAATAAATTATTTGTAGTTTAAAAACGAATGCCACAACAAAGCGTTTTGCACACACATTCTTATATTGCTGCATTTCTGGCATAAAAACATATTTAAATAAAATTCTCTAGCAGATGTTACGTCCCCCTCACAAACGGTCAGCATATTAATCCTTATGGCCTCCCTGAGGGGGGGGAGAGAAAAGTAGATATTTGCTCCCCCTCTACACCTAAAATATCATTTAACATATCTAAAACAGCTTTTCTCAACTCTAATTGTTACCAGCTGTTTTGGAGTTGTTATAAGCTGTATTGGAGATCTAAAAGCTGTTTGGGAAGATTAGTGGGAAGATGATACTTGCATTCCCCCGCCCTTCTCCTGGAAGAGTCTGTTAAAATTACAATGAAGAACTATGATGTGGGGGAGAACGCAGGACAAGACAAAACTATTTTCTTTCACTGCATTAAACAGGAATTATATTCGATAGATTTATAGATTCAATTTAAAATCGCATAATAGAGGAATATCAGATAATTAACGGTTAGAAAATTCACAAAATTGGCCTCGGTGCAATATCTGTACGGGTCAAAACTTTAAAAGAATTGTGATCCCAAAATGGTATATATTTTAAGCCAAAAATGTATACAAAATGGATTTTACAATACTTGATGTACGAATTTGAAAGCGGTGCCAACAAGCATTCATATTTAACAAAGTTATAAAAATATAAACAGCCCTGATACGATTTTCATGTATAGCGTTTAATAACCAACATACTTGCTCGGGATATGACCTCGGTGTAAATGCATATTTTTATATCCTGATAAAAGTGGTGTATACTGTATTAAACATGACTCATTTTAACGGTAAACGTTCTATTATACACAGGACCTTTACTTTAATATACCATAAATAATCTTATATTATCTTACCTCACTTTATGTTTTATTTCTAGATGGTTTATCTAAAACTCTATAAAAATAGTATAATACACAAATTCCTTATGGTTGCGTTGTAAGCTGTTTAATCAATTATTATAAATAATGGGATTTCAACCCACTGTGCAAAATGCTTTAGCTATAAACCATAAAAAGAAATACAATAACTAAAGTGGCGCGCAGTACGTATTAGGTATACAAACAAAAAACTCGGTTGGTTTTTGTTGCTATATTTAGAAAAAGTAGAGTAGTCTGTGGACTGACTGTAAATTATTTTGCGTCAAAGTGAATAGTATTGCTTTTTCTCGTTCACACAGGCTAATCCGCTTGAAGGTAGGATTGTTGCTACCACTACGTAGCAGTAGCATTTGCGGTACCTCCCGTTTTCGGTTGATATACATTTCAGAGGCATGCACATACACTCAGCTAGAGTGCATCACAGGATAATTGACTTCAGTGCATTAAACAACTAGTCCCTTTTAGTTTTTCTACTCCATTATACAATGCAGTAAATTGATAAAGAGTACCTACACAATGAACTACAGCCTATGCAAATATTTGCTTTGTAGATAATTTTACATTGCAAATCGAGTTCAGGCTACACCTCATTTTATACATTTTCAATAAAATGTTTAAATTTGGAACGAAACGTATTAATTTTCGAAATTTGACAATTTGTACGAGAAAATAAACCGAATGAATTTACTTGAATCTATGTTAAATTTAATCGTTTCTTGAAACAAACAACAATTATTTTCCCGTTTCTCCAACTGTAGACAAAGAAGAAGGGGAATATCTCAGACTGGAAAGGAGATTATTACGAAAACGTATAAATCAATATTGACACTCATGCTCAGCTTCACAAACAAATAATCTACCATTAAGACATTCGCAATCATCTGTTTTTTTTTGCCAAATGTTACACAATTGCATTGCATTTCCGTACAAAACAAATTTTCCTATAGGTGAATTATTTGTTTGTGCTACTGGGCACTACTGTTCTAAAAGTAAAATTTGATATTTAGTTGACTTCATTTATATTCGACAGTTGACATGAAAATATATCGAGGTGTACTAATGAGATGTTTTTTAATTATTATTTTTAAATATATGTGTGTAATAAAATTATATACATTTTAATTGAGTTTTAATTTAATTTAAAATTAATTTAAATAAATAAAAGGATCAACTCGTGTATTCCCTAATGAAGGTGGTACAAAAATTCGGTAGTGTGATACATATTTTCCCTATGACATGAAACATAATTAACTATATTAAAATTAGGTTAACTCGTGGTTACATTCTACATCGATATAATAATAATAATAATAATAATGTAGATTTTTGTAAAACTAAATAATACAAACAATATTAAAATTATTTCTTACGCGTTCAGACAGTTTCCATGAATTGTATTGCAGCATTTGCAGCATTTTGATAGTCATCCATTATATTTATTTGCTTATATATATATATAATTATTATGCTGTTGCTATAGATTATTGGAGTTTCATAATGGATGAAAGGAAATTAACAAGTTCACGGTCGAAGCCTAACTACATTACGCAAATGTGATAAGGGTTTAAGTGCTCCCCCATCCCCCTCGGTGCGTTAAGACAGTTTTGGTATATGCGTCTAATGTCATTGGCAAAAGTTATATTTTTTGTTTTGTTACTGTTGCGACCAAGATTTAATGCGATGGTCATAAGTTGAAAGTTGTAATAAGAGAGGGCGGTTTCGGAACCTTTAATAAAGCAACTTTTTCACATAATTCAAACAAGTTATGTAATTGAAACTGTTATGACGTCGCAGACATCGCGCAATTAGTGGTTGAATTAACGCTGCTTGAGCGCCCGTCACCACCATAGCTTTCGGCGGGTCAACTTTTCACATTGAGTTTTAGTATAGGTTTTACGAGTGTCATCAAGAAAGACATAACTATTCTGCGGACCCGGGGATCAGAACATTGCCTAATTTTGCAAATGTTTCATATTTCTTAAAGTCGCCAATAGATAAAGTTGTTTCAACAACGAAATGGCAACATAGTTTCAAATAATATACTATAATAAATATATTTTTCCTTACTTGGGCGAAGTCTAAAACAATGCATTGTAACGGAATTCTATAGAGATTTTTAATTAATATAACATCATTATGTATATTATATTAATTAAAACTATATGTGTATAGTAAATGAAACTAATTTAGCCAGTTGAATTTTATACATGGTTTTGACTTAAATGTCTACTAACGTTGAAATTATATTATAACAAATATTTAATATCCTTTGTTTGACTTAAGTCACTTCCATATATTAATTACGCACGCTACGCTTTTCCTACATCAGCATAATATTTATATTTAGAAAAATAGTTAGTACAATGGATTTAGAGCCTAATAGGTTCATCCACAGTGATGAAATTAAGCAAATTAATACATTTTACTTATATTTATATTTATACACATCGAGTGTTTTAAAACAGTAGAGATTTAACTGAACTTAATACCGACATCAAAATTTTGCACTACTTAGCATATAGCGATATCTATGCAAACAGCTGAACAATGGGTCTACTGTAATTGACATATTTGTCAACTACTCATCTTCTTGGTATAATTTGATTAATATTCATTTTGCTAAACTATAACCAAACAATTCAATATCAATTTCTGACAGCCATGATGTAAACAAAGAAGTGTATAGTCTATCTTTATTTACATGCTTTGTAATTAATTTTAATTGGAATAATAAGTAGAATGATTGGAGTTTGCAAGCTTTTATTAAATTACGTATTAAGTGCTAAATCGATAAGTAGAAATACAAGTTGGCTAAATTTCTTCACCTAGGAATTCGAGATATACATAACGAACAATGTCTGGCAACGGAACTCGTTCATAAACTGATAATTGTCTGGTTTTAGAATTCTATTAATATTTACTATCGATACAATGAAAAAAAGAAAAAATCAACATTTTACAGTCTCTGGCTTCCAAACAAAGCCGGGTAACTTTCGGTTGCCAACCATCAAAGTATAATGGAATAAATATGTTTCGATGCGCTCGCGTGCTCTGGCGTAGTTGACAATTTACGCCGGTATACTCCGCGTGTATTCCGTATAATATAAATTGTTTTGTTTATCAAGCGATGAAAATGAAACGTTGTTTGTGTACGACACGTCAAATATTCAACCCCTTTGCAAATGGTTTCTTCTCAATTAATAATTCAAGTTCATAACTTCCACTACCCTGCCAGTTATCTTTTTGCTTCAGTCCCAATCCTGTTTCATTTTTTATCTCCGTAAAATATTTTCTTATCAAGCCATCCATGGCTTTCAAGATTGGCAATTAAAATTTAATCTACGCAGAAGAAAAAAATGTTTGAGGTTCACCAAGTAATTAGATTATGAACACTTTGAAGTTTCGAAGAATCGTAAATTTATTAGGTTTATGACGATCATAGCGTGTTCTTCTTGATTGCGTATTTGATAGCCATCTAAATCTTATTTGCTCGGTGGGTTAGTATTAAAAAATTCAGGTTGAATTCCAAGTTTGGCTCCGATATTAGGTGAGGGTTCTAAATACGGTGCACGCAATATTTCTTTAAATAGGTTGCGTGTTGATATTTCTCGCGTAACCTTTGTAATTAAAAATCAGCCGAATAATTGTTAGTTTCAAGTCAATATTGACATTATCTTATTTTTACTTTTTATTTTACGAAGTAATTAGTACATTCGTATAGAAGATATATTGCGCTAATTGATGTATAGTATTTTTAAGTTTCTTTTTATATTTTGCTGTTTCACAAAAATTGTGTTATCGTTTGTCAAAATATTTTTTTACCAAAAATTCTGGATTAGAAGGGATACAAATGAGTCTTATATAATTAATTGTCCTTGGCTTAATAGCCCTTTGAAAACAAATGACTATGAAATATGCCTTTATCCTTTTTCCACTTGCAGCATTTGTGCGAGACAGGCACCAAAATCATATCAGTTTGAATAAAACAAAATAAAATTGTATTCAATTTAAAATATACAGAGAAGTTTTCAGTATTTTATTCTATGTAATTGCAAAAACTTGTTTGTTGTAAAAATAACATTTAATTAAATAGACAACGAAAAGATATCATAGTAAAACAAAAAATGTATTCCTTTTTGTCAAAGCAATAACAATCTGTTCAAAAACATTTGGCGAAATTGTGTAGTTTTTGTTTCCGAAACACATTTCACTGGAAACACCGCATGGGAACAAAAACGAACACCCAAATCGCATTGCATTTATAATTGCTGTTTTAGAGATGTAATTGCACTGTATACCGTTTGTTAACTGGTGAGCTCATTTCGTTGTTGTAATTGTGTCTTCTCAAACATAATAACATGAGATAATATATATAGCTTGTTTGTTTACTCTGCTCTACATCGACTTTCTACGACATTTTACTCCTAGATTGAAATGAAATCATAGTAATTTTATCTCTTTCTAAATGACTAATCAATAGCACTGATTTAGAATATACAGAAATGTTAAAGCATTCGATCGTGTGTCTGTAGCATTCTCGGATCAAAATATGTTCTAAACAAAAAGTTCTTATCTCGTTGTTAATACCGCCGTTGTTATAAATGTAACAGTTTGAGTTCATAAGTTTGAAGCTAAGACAGGAGGCCAAGTTCGTACTATCACGACGAAAATTTGGAATAGTTTTTGCTGATCCGGATGGTATTTTGGTCTAAATATTGTCGTCCAATTTCATCTTTGTTAAAAAATATTCTTATTGATACGCAGAATTTATTTCAATAAAAAACAAGTGATTAGTTAGGGACTTTACAACTATAATTCTATAAATTCATAAAGTCGACAACGTTTGAAGAAATACCAATATAAAGTAGAAGTGGACATTTGAAGAAGTACTTATTGGGAAAAACATAATTCAAAACTTAATCATAATAAATTATGTCATAGCATTTTAGATTAGCAGAAAATCTCGCCAATAATTGTCGTACTATGAGAACATTTAAAAGCAGCAGTCAAAACTTCCAAGAATAAAATAAAAATAAAGTTTGTAAAGTTTTCGGTTCTTCTTGTGATTATCCACACTAATTATAACGCTTTGTATTCGAAGCGGAATACTTTTAAAACGAATCCGACAGCAGATTAAAGTACAGAAAACAAAACGGAAACGAAATAAAATAGAAAGCAACAAAAACAGAGTTGGCGTGAATTACGTGACATGACAAAAACACACGAAATTCTAGAATACGCGAATGTTGCCAGCAAGAAAATGGAAGCATTGGAGATCCTATTCCACGACACAACGCCAGAGTGGTAATCATTGATGAATTAGAATCACGTGTGATGACACCTAGGTATGTGATCGTGATGTGAGTCCAAGTCACGCAGTCTATACTCTGCTCGCTAACGCTGGCGACGGCGCCCAGAGGACAATTAGCGACGTGAAAAAGATGTCGCTAATCGAATTTCACCGCACCAAGCACGGACACAATCAGCATGATAACATCTATCTGTATGGGAAAATGATTTTGTGTTACGTGTGCTACGCTACATCTCATGCGAGATTTGCCCGAATACCAGGCATTTTCAAGGTGAACGAAAATTTTGGTGTGCTCTGTAGAGCACTAGCGGTGGATTAGTCTTGAAAAATAAATAAATAATGGTTGTAACACTGTTCCATAAACTTATTTTTTAATTTAATATTAAAATGTTAGCATAGAATTTATTTTGCACACAATTATTCGATGTTATTTATGCATTTTTTCAGTAAATACCATAAAAGTTGCTTTTAATAAAACCAAAATGGAGCTGACAAAATTGATTGATTAATTAATCTACATGTAGTAAAAAATGATTTATATATCTAAATTATTATAAATATACACTGTGTACAATAACAATTTTTAGTTTTAATTATTTTTTAATAAATAATGGAATATATTTTGATTTTAATTATTATGACGTTACATTTTAGCATAAATTAAAATATATTTTAATTGATTTATAATAAATTGAATTTAATTTTTGTAATAACTAAAAATGCATTCAAATAATATTGATTTTATTAATTATCCCCTTGGCATTTATATTCCCACACGGATCAGTTATTGGCTAATATTAAACAGACAGTTAAAAACTACCATCTATAACTATGGAAACAATATCATTCAGAATAAACTGAGCTCATTAAAGTAATTTGAAATAAATTCTGGGTATTTGTTTATTTGGTCGAACCTAGTACTATTTTATTTATTGTATACGAATATCTGGCAAATATCAATAAAACTTGCCATTTTCTTTAAATAATCTTGAATATCCGTAAAAATGTTAAACTCGAAAATATTCATAATTACAATATATACGACGTACTTCCTTTTGTACTACGTCCAAGGCGGTAAACCACAAGTAACTTTTTCAGAAAAATAAATAGAAACAATGAGGAAGGTGTAGTGAAGGTAATAAAACGTAGGAAAATTTTATGCGGAACAGTTGCTGCAAAATAGTTTCTTGCATTATTCAAATGTAAAAATGAACATGTAAGAGCGAATGAAATATGGGTGGAAGTAGGCAGTGACGGTGCACTTGTAGTTAGTTAAACAAGGCCGGAAGAAATATAGGGGCTGCGAGAGGAACTTGGGCGAGAGTTCGAGTAGGGACGCATACATATATAGTGAGTACTGCTGCCGCCCGCTCGGAACTTGGTGCCCGTAGTCCGGAACTCCAGGGGTGCAATTACCATCGCTGATTGGCGGCTGCACAGGCACGCAAGGCCCGCTTTGATCGGTTGAACGTTAATTTCATTTACCGTTGCGAGGAATTACTGTAAATAAATGGCGGCCAATGTATAAACCAATACAGCGTTCTGCGCTATACCATTGATTTTCCAATAACTGGATTGTCCTCCAAAATTAATAAACATAGTCTAAAGACATTATCACATGTATTTAGATGTGGCGCAACGGTGTTGAAAAATACATAAAATTACCTTGGCCTATCTTCGTCTTAATGCATTAAGATTTTCACTGAATTATAGTCTGGATTTCAGTGTATTAAATTAACTATTCAAGAAGCTACACCTGTTTATATCTCGTACTCTGTTTAACAGCGGTAAAAGTCTATAAATCTTATGATATATTAAACTTTATATAAATAATTTCGAAAAACGTACCAAGCAGTACCATATACTATCTAGAATCTTGCAAATTTTATTATTATAGATGTAAAATGGGAAAATAAAAACATATATCTAATCCATTGAATATATTGTATGGTTCTACACTGCGCGTTTTGCGAAATTATTTATGTAAATCATAATTTGTCAGAAATTAATAGAGATTTACCGTTGGTAGGCAGAGATACAGATATACACAGGTGCAGCTTCAAATTTCTATAATAATTAATTGATTTTCTGTGGCTGTGTCCACTCAGTATTGTATCTGTGCTCTATAAGTTTTCACTGTAATGGTATGTATATGAAGGGGTGGAAGGGTTGAAGAATCCGGTTAACCGGAATCGCTGTGTCTGGCAGGTTGCGTGACGCACATCCGGCGTGCCGGAAACCCTTCCGGGATGCAGAAGATAACAAGTTATTGCTCTTATTAGCGGTACTATGATTATATATCCATCAAGTTCGTGACCTGATCGTTTAGGTACCTCGTTAAAATTCAAAATATCAACAGACATACGTAACGATTGTGTGTGTATGTTCGGGACATCCATAAGCTAACAATTTGCTAACATATGCGCTTCTCCAGCATTTGCGTGCTTGGTAAACGTTATCAGACAGATCAGTGAAACAACCGCAGACAGTTATTACACTATCCGATTTAATCATTTTAGCAGCAGTGATATATCAATATGCACATTAGTTCATTACTGCGTTTTAGGGATGGCCTCTTTGCCGTCATTCATCACAGCGTAACACAATAATTATAATTATTTCTTACATTTAAATTACTATGTCTTAATAATGACATATGTACATAGTGTCGAAACGTTGAGATTGGTTAAAAAATATTTTTAAATAATTAAAGGCTTCAACATCTTTTTCAAATTTGAAGTTTCATAATTTGGTCATAGAACACAGCAGCTATAATTTAGTGGACCGGGTACAAAAATATAGTTCTTAAATTTGAAATTCTCGTAATAAGTTTCAATATTAAATAAATGTTGAATGTTAGTGTTATAAAGTAAATTGATAGGGTTTATAAAATAATATTAATATAGATATTTAATTTTCTCCAAGTTAAATTTTATTGTCGTTTGTAATATTGACTTAATTGTACACTTTTATGCCAGTCACCCATTTTTAATTGAAATCAAACATGTAATTCTTCCGCCGAATTGATTGCTCAACCTGATTCCTGGCAAATGGCTGTTAAATTTTGTTTACTTGGCAGAACAAGGGCAATATATTCGATACGCAGTTTTATGAATACACCACAAGTTCAAATAAAAAACATATTGCCACATAATCCCAATTTTTCGCAAAAGAATCATTTACTTTCGTTTATACGTTCGATATATATACCTATAAATTCGGTTGATGAAATATCTTTATGTATGTTGCGTACAAAACCACGACAGCATTTTTCGCTCAAATTGAATGGACATCTGCGTGAAAAGGTTTTCGATCAGTATCTATCGATGTACATTGAATCCACGGATTCAGGCTAAATATTTAATATATACTCGTCAATTATTAATACGGCTGCTGCATCCTGTTTGAACCAGCCACACAACATCAAATTGTATTTAATTAAATTGAAAACATACTGTATATGGCACGCCCTATAAACACATACATAATGCCCCATAATTTGGAATGTAATTAAGCGGTCGCCATTAAAAACCACTGAATGTGTACGTCTATCTGTAATTTACATATAATTCATTACCTGTAGCATTGGTTACCATAGATTTGCGATTAAAATGCGTTTAGTGCACAGAGAAACATAGCCGTTCGAATAACAATTAGTTACATATCTTTGATATAATTAATAAAATTGTTGAATAATCCCAAAAGTTATTTGGATCAACATAAAAAAAAATTGAGCTAATATTATTTCAAGCAAAAGTCAAAGTAATAATATATTTTCCAATGTAAATAACTGCAGATTTTTTATATGCTTGATAGATATTTTCTATTAAATTGAAACATACATTAAATAAATATCACCCTTGATATCATTAAGATTATGTGAGTTTGAAAATATGTTTCTTAAATAAATCTGTAGAAATCAATGATGCAATTGAGTCAATTTTTGTATTATTTGGTTTAGTTGTGCCATATGCGATTGGCCAGAGATGTGACAACAGGGAATTATATAGTAGTTATCGTGGGTAGCCTGCACAGCAATGTTGGCATATAGTGTATACATATGCTTGCATTTATAATCTAAAATCCCACACGAGGAAGCACTAATGAAATTTTCCAAAAATATATGCATTCTGCAATATTGCCCAAAAGTGTCTGTGTTCCATTTCGTTCAAGGATGGAAGCTATTTCAGATTTAGATATTCCACTCGTCCGTTTCGTTCTTTGCTTTTTACTTTCTTATACGCAGTAATAAGTAAGTCTTGTGATAAAGAAAAATTTCGATCTCGAGATTTCAACGGAAATACACAATTTGACCCGCCTTGAATCGAATGTGACTATTTTTGGAATGACATGTGTGTCTGCCTGCGAACGCTCTAGAGCCAGAACTAACGAACGTAAAAGTGTGAATCTTCAAACTTAAGACCTGCCTAGATAGTCACATTTGACAAATCGTATGACAACATATTGACAGAGAAACAAATTAGACTTAAATAATGTATATTTGTCATTTTTCACTGGTTAACACAAATAGATCGACTGAGAACGTGTTTAGAGCGTATTGGTTATTGCAGATAAATATTGAAAAACAGTACTTATTAAATATAATATTTAAATATATTGACAAGGTGAAAACTAAAGAAATAATCCATATTTTATATTCAAAAAACAGTATTTAGTAACGAAAAAATATAATATGCTACATGGTACAGGGATGATACGTATACAAAACTTGAGTACATGCCACTCCAAATTATTTATGTTTAAGCGGTAGATTGATGTACAAATTGCAAAATAAGTCGGATTCAAAATAAATTATTTTAAATGGGATTATCCATATTTGACTTGAAATAATCCATTATAATGAGTATACAAAGAGCAGCTAATGAGCAAAGTTAGTGATCAGCGCAAATGTCAAATTCGTAATGATAGTGATAATGCAGTAAATGAACCATATAATTACAGTGTTGTGTTGTTGTGAGACAGTATAATGATACAATTTTGAAGTGACGACAATACCGATCTGACAAAATTTAAAACAATGACAACAGCTTGGTGATTGTTCTTCACGGATGGTATTTGTCGGGAATCAGTAGAAACAAAGAGCGAATTTCTGAAAGTTGTATAGTTTATATGAAATTAACTCGACATTTACTGAACAATCGACCGTCGCAATTTTCTATAACAAAGAGCGCGCGGTGCGGTGTATGCACTAATAAAGCACGTATCCTGGCATGCGCGCTCTTTTGTGATTATTCATGGGGTTGGCTATAGCCGGACGACTCCATTGTTTCTCGCAGGTGAGTGCACACCTTTCGCAATCTTCTCTTTGGGAAACGGACAGTCAGTTGGAGGCAAAGCGTTTCCTGCACAACGGCCATAAACGTGTTTTAAACTTGTGTACCACTACTAAGTTCCGAAGCTTTAGGTACACATAAAGCCCACCAAATAGCGAAAATGCATGCACTGCTGCAGTAAATTGCATTTTAAAGAGCTCGCCTCTTTCACTTCTAGAACAGTTTTTGTGATCACCGCAATAAACGATGTAAACCACACACACACACACACACACACATTTCTCTTCGTGTCTCCTGCTCTGTCAGACGGCAAATTACTTGGAGTTTAAAAATGCTCTGAATTTTCTTGGACGAACACGAGAACGGAACAATGGACTGTATTTGTATTGTTTAAAATCAACTACGTACTAAAAATAGTACTTTTTTTTTTCTTTTTTGGGAATCACATAATATATTCAAAGTCAATTATGAGGAAATGGAACTACAAGTAGAAAAACGAAGGCGATAGAAGTAACAATAAAAAAGAGACAACTCGATGGCTAGAACAAGTGCAAAAGACAGGATGGGAAAACAAAGAATAGAGAGAGAACATACGAGGTAAGGACGACGAGAAAGGAACCAAGAAAGAAATGGCACGAAGAAGTGAACGAGGCAGTAGATAATTGAGGGGATAAGTACGGAGGAGTAAGAAAGAAAACACAAAGAAGAGAAAAGTGGAAAAACATATGGAGAAAAATACCAAACACTAATCCAACATAGCCTATAGCGAAGGGGAAAAAGGTTTATGATTAAACAAATTATATGTAAAATTAGATTTCACTTGTGACGGGAACTAATTGGACACTCATATTATATGAAGGTATACCAAATTTGATTAAAATCGACCTTCAGAAATGGTTTGGAGATTAAATTAGTTTCGAAAATTGTGTCGTTTCGCAAATGTAGTCAGATTTGAAGAGTGATACTTTATGTCCAAGTGAAACACTTCTTTTGTACAGAATATATGTGGCAAGCTGGAAATTATCATGACAATGCGCATATCGGCAAAGCCATAACCAGGAATTAATTGCGAAGATAGTTATATGGCTTTGCATATCGCAGTCACTCAACTTTAGGTTAATTTTTGGATTAGGTTTAGTGCGGTGTAGGATAGGTTACGTTTGAACACTTTTTGAGTGCGAAAGTCGACCATGTATGTACTAGGTAGAATAGAATAATATTTATTTGCGAAACTAAAAACGCATTAATGTCTGAAAACGAGTGAGTCATTTTTATGCGATGGACAAGAGCCCTAATGACATGTGTATTTGCTGGTGGAGGTGGATTCGGTATGTTGGTGAAAAATCCCACATTCATTATGCCGTGAATTTATGCTGGGTTGTCAACGAGCTTGTTCTGTGTTGGACAAGAGGGCGTGCTCGAAAAAATATCTATAAATTAAAGCAGACAACATCAGGTAAAACAAACTGCATTCACTCTGACATATATTTGATTATAGATTAATGTGGTAGTTACACATGATCTACTTTTTGCAATAACATCAATTCGATGCACTGCTACTATACAATTATTATACACAATATATGGTGGTGGTATCAGGTGACTCCGTCATGCTATATAATAATTGGGGCATTACAGCTTTTATCAATGTCCTACATGCTTTATGTGTGTTCATAAAGTAAACCACTAATAAAGATACAACTACTATTTACGTGTGTGATAACAATGAGATAATTTAAATGTAATTGTATATGCATATTATTCGAATAGTTTTGCTTACATGCTTAAAAATTGTACTAGATATTGTTTGACCAACAATTTGGTGGTCAATTAAGTTATGTTTTTATGTGTGTTTGGGTTGTTGCTCGAAGCACTTTCACAACACGCACACTTGCCGCGAACTTAACTACATAAAGAAACTAGATCCAACTGAATTAACTAAATTATTGGTTTCTTCGAAGAAGTCGTGCTTTGACCACAAATTATACTAGTCTGTATAAAGAATTTTCCGAAAGTGTATTTAAATATTTATAGTACTTCAAGTAATAATGTTTGTTGTGTACTGTAGGATCTTCAGCTTTTAATTCTTTTATTAGTAATGCATAATAGAAACAAAAGAAAGAATTCAGCCTACAAAAGAAAAAAATGATATATTTAATAGAAATAACAGATTTGATGGTCCCTGAATCCAATTTCACTATTATCTCAGTAACATTTGTGTCTATTTGTGAACACTCTATAACCACTACCAGAAGTTATTCTGGTTAAAATATCTTTTTCAACAATGGTATAGAGCGTTCACACAGACGTTATTGAGAAAATTGCCAAATAGGATACAGGGATCTTCAATACGAATATTTCCATTAATGCTTCGAGGTCAGCATTATTGTTTTGTGGACACATTGCTTTCCTTTATACAGTACTATATGAATGTAATAATAAATACACTATTTTTAAAAATACAGCAGTAAATTAGTGGTTAGAGAAACACCCTTACGCTTAACCGAACGGTTCGAGATGCGGAAGTGATGAAAAGTATGTTCTAAATGTATTACTTTGGCTGTATGCACACAGAAATTGATTGTTGATTTAAATTGCTTTATTTTGTTTATTTATTCGGCGATACAGATAGATATTGGAAATTAACTTATCTTTGGTGAATATTAACTGCATGCAAAAATGAACAATGAAATAAAGAAAAATATGACTAAGCAGAAAATGATTCGCTGATGTCGTGTTGTGTTGATCGACTGGATCATATGCCAAGAATTGCGTTTATGCGGCCGCAGTAAACTGAAGATAAAAATGTAAATATGAACTAAACAAATGTGGGTCAACCTACACAACTTTAGTTTGCTTCACTTGACGCAATGAAGTCGCTCATTTGTCTGAAAGAATGTCAAGAGTCGTAACGCGTTCAACTCAAATTCCTGTACAGTACAGGGTGCGGTTAAAGGGGTCATTCCACTTTCAGCCACTTTTGTTCACGATGAATAAAAAAAAAAAACGAAAATTGTTACTAGTGCCTCTGACATTCTTGCTGTGTCATTGAGCTAGCTCTTGACTCTGCTCTGCTCTGCTCTGCCAGGATCATCTCCTATATAGTCCTCTAGCCAGCCTATACTTCTTCACTCCAGGCCCCCGTGTTTTGTGAACGCCGCCGTAATTTTGCTTACGCCGTGTGTCCCAAGCGGCCGCACAATGTAACGATCACTTTACGACACCCATTATTATACCCCTTCCCACTCTGCCAAGAGCTTTCCCACTGTGTGTCTGTGTGTGTGTCTGTGTCACTGAGTTTCCCTTCGTGACAAACTTCTTCCTTTACCGATACCTTTTTGTTTTCACGCGCGGCTACCTTCATGCTTATTTTATGCCGGAGGGACTTGGCCGCAATTACTTTTGCGGTTTTTCCGTTTACGAAATGCCTCCACTACACACTTCAACGTATATTGTCTGAATATTATAGGGTTGTCCGCGCTGACATTTATATTTTTTCAAGCATAATTTGTAAAGATGGTTGTTCAACAATGTGCGAATACAATGGGTTTTGTTATTATTATTATGATTATTGTGCGTATTAGACGGAGGAAAGGGTTTGTATAGAGTGGACAAAGAATATTATGGAACAATGTAATTTTTTTTGGTATGGTTTAGGGGGCCCAAAATTCTGAGGTCCTATAACTCCGGAGCGATTGAATTTTACATGCTAGGGGATCTATATGGGATACTACAGAATATGTGTAGTAAATTTGGTCCAAATTGCTCCAGTATCTTCAGAGGAGTAGAGGCTGCACATTATTTGTCATGACATATATTATTGGATTCAAGAACATGAGACACAATATTTTTGCTAAAAATTCCTTTTCATTTGAGAATGTACAGACATACGAACGAATGCTTTATACTTCATAGGGCGAGCTAAATATGTTCGAAAATTGCTCTATTTGACATATATAAATATAAATATTTGTTTATTTGTTTGGTTAATATTCCCACCAAATAGATAAAATGCAACCGTGCGGATGTGCTTGTGCAAGCGTGGGATGTATATGTATGTTTCGAAACATGTTATTTGAAACGAACTTATCCGCTGGGGTTTGCGGAACCAATATCAGGGTCCACGTTCCGGTGTTTTCGGTTTTATTGTTTTGACAACTGACAGGATAACTTTTCACACAATTGAACTGTGCTGTGGCGCTTCCAATATGAGGTGATGGCGGCCAATGATAACTTTGTATTACCCGCTCTAATCCCCCGCGGCTGCTAGAGTGCACTAATGTGTTATTGTAATTGGCTTGGTGGTTATATTTGCTTTTCCGAACTCATCCATTTAGACCAGGTACAATCACCTGCTTTAACCCGATGTATTCGACTGCTGGTTTTTGGGTATGACACTTACACCTGTAGAATATCGTACGTAAAAAGAGTAAGGATTTTTTGGTCATGTGGAGAATTTCATATGCAACGTTAATAAAAATATGCATAGGAAGAAGCGCCCATGCGTGCAGCTCGCCGTAATGAAACTGAGGAAATAAATATTGAAAATTGTAAAAAACAAATAAAATTTATTTGGGTTCTCAATCTGAGGAAAAATAGGCGATGAAAATGGAATAAGAATGCAAAGTCATCCACCGAATAAATGGATGAATATGTTTCAGAATGAATTGAATAAAATCTAAATTGGTAGTAAAGATCTTGTTACTTAAAAAGCGAGCTATATAAAAGTTATTACTATAATTCAACTGTGGTTTCCGTAACCCAATTCACTTTACGAATTGATATTTCGAATTGCATTTTATCTGCTAGATACGCTACAGTTCTGAATTCAAGAATAACTTTAATGTACTTTACATATATACTTCAGTACATGTGTGCAATCATTCATGTGAAAACTTATTTAATTAATCAAATAAAACTATATCCTTTGTTTTGTAGATGCTTATAAATAATTAATTTTAATTGTAATATACACATCACTGAACGAAAATCTAGTTTCATTTATAATTAAACGCAATATTGTAGATGTAAAAAATGTATAAACATGATTGTTTTAATACTGTAAGTAATGCAGTCTTCATAAAATCAATTTTATTTGTAATTTTATTACGCTAATTCCTAATTTAACTAGTCGTATACGCCAGAAGAAAAATAATAGCTTTGTTACATTTTCATAAATTTCCAAATGATTGCCTTAATTTTTCATCATCGTCTGCACATAACGATTGTTTTTTATTTTTCATTATTTGATTCCGTTAACGATCTCCGCGTCCATGGAATTGGAATTCACTCGGCATTTATCTCGATTGAAATTATTGCAATTTCTCTGCATTTATTACTTTTTAATATTTTAGTTTTTATAGCTGCAATATTTTTTATGTAATTTTAATATATATTGTCCGTAATTTATGTATGATTGCTGATAGCGTTCACACCGCACATAACTTCACATCTATTATTTGATTTTGGAATAAACGTCTTAAAATGTCGACAGTTTGTTGCATATAAAGTTGTGCCCACCTCCTTTTCTGTAATTATTATGCACATTATCATACATAATGATGTAAAGATTCTATTCTGTCAGCCGAACTCTAGTACTAACTAAAATTAAGTTAAGGGCATTTTCCAGTTTGTCAACCAGTTTAGCCAACTGAATAAACAGAAAATCCACAAAATGTCTTTAAAAATTCCATTACTGTTGGGACTAGAAAAGTTTTTTTTTGCGGATCCATTTACCGCAATCCGCAAACCTCGGCTGTCGAGATTTACCTTGTCACGTCGGTTATGAGAATAATTCTGTTTTAATCAACCGGATTCTGACATCGAATTTGGAAATAAATTAATCGTTGGCTTTATGGGTTGTGTATGTTAGTACGTAAGATTTATATAGCATTCCGGATAGAAATCTAGATACATATGGATCGTTAAAGGGTTGACTGTATTCTGTATGAGAATCGGGCACATGGTGCCCACTGGTTAGCATAGCTATGTATGATTTAGTGGAAAAATATTCGGAGAATAGATACATGTGTAGGATCATTATTCGTACAACATACAACGTACTCGCTAGGTAGATCTGACGTTTTTATCGCATCATACTTCATTCTGCGCGTTATACAGCGATACGTTTGAACATAATACTTGAATTTATGTGTACCACAAACATCAGCCTTGATATCAGGTAATGTTGAACGAGTATAAAACAAAAAGGAGAAAATAAAAATATACACTTCGTGTACGATTTGGATCAAAATATTGTAATTTGTTACAAACACAGAACTGATGGTATATATTCTAAGCATTAACATATACAATAAACGTATTAGTTTCATTATGGTGCAAATGCAATACATTAATTTATATTTAAACAATATAATGAAAATGGCATTTTTGATGGCGAGACGTCTAAATACGTTCAATGTAGTGAGTTTCCATCAACACAAAAACGTAATAATAGGATTTGCAATATGTAAGACAGAGATGCGAGCAGTGCATTCAATAATTACGGCTGTGGTCTGAAATTCTGGTCCGAACCGAACTTGGAGAGCCAAACAGCCATTAAAACGTTACATAATCCCGAAGTTATAATACATTTTAGTTTGTGGTTGGAGCGTGAGAAGTCGAAGGTGTCGTTCGTCTGACAACTTTAAATGCTTTCAAATATATTATATGGTAAACATACAATATTCAATTTGTAATCTAACATGTCGAATAATTTGTTGTTGCGAGAAATTTACGGTTAATTATTCACAATTCCAATTTATACTACTCGTAGTTGCAAGCAAAACACGATTGTTTATTGACAAATAATACTAAATTTGCCAAGCAAGGAAATTTGGAACTGCTCTAGTATAACTCGTAGGCTTGTGTCCATATCATATACAGAATGCAGTTCACTTTCCAGCGATACATCGGTCTATGCATCTAATTTTCTATCCGGAACGCTATTCAAATCTTACGCACTAACAAACACAACCAATTAAATATATGGAAATGTTTAATTCAAATTTTGATTTCGTTGGCACTGCGAGTACGTTTATTATTAAACAAGGATTTATACAATATAGTAACTATATGGATACAGCTATCAACAAATAAATATAGCGCTATTATGAAACAATTTTATATATGTTGTAACTCTGCACACTGTAAGAACTGGTAATTACGCATATACATCTGGGTGTATCATAAATAAATTCTATAGCCATCAATGTATCGTGTCAAATAAATCGTGTAGATAGACCGAAGTTGCAGCAAAAACTGTCCAAAATACGGATTCAGAGATCATCCCTGAACGAGCAAGCAAATTAATTTTCATGGCCAGTTTGGGCACGCGAAATAAAACATACCCGACACATAAGTCAAACCGCAAAACAGGAGGGCGTTCAAAAATTTATTGCAATCACTGGGGTCAGAATTGATTATTGGTCGGTGATACAGCCAGGCCGGGACTCCCGAATAAAAATTTTCTCTCACTAAACAGCAGTGCTGGAATCCTGCCCTTTCTCGATGCGATCGCATTACGACTATATGACGTATTTTGCGTATTCCTACGATGATACCAGTCGATACTATTATAAGAATTACTTTTTCTATAACTTATTCCTATTATGAGATATTGAAAAAGTATCAAAAATATCAACTATTGCTTCCGATGAAAATATTGTTTTCAAAAATCAAAGTATTTCTTCTGGGTTCTATGCAGGTCATAAGTTTAATGTTTTATAATTATATCAATATCGTTTTTGCTGTAGACGCGATCACAGACAAACACACACACAACGTTTCGGAAATGGTCAGTTTGCGCTTCAAGGATGATCAAAACGTGTATTTCCGTTAAAATCTTGAGTTTGGAAGTTTTAGTGATTACAATACATTCGTGAAATTAAGAAATAGGTTCAAAATTAACGATATTAAATTTTTTAACAATTTCAAATTCATAGTCGTATCTATAGTAACTATATATCATATTGACAGTTGTCAGAATACCAAATACTTTACGTGAATGAGTGTCAGAAAGTCTTGTGCTGCCACAACAGATACTTATTTATAACATGTAGCATAACAAAAATCCAAAATCAATTTCGAAAATAAATATTTGTTCTAAAATGAAAGAAACAGAATTTGGTTGAAGAAGAAAAAGATGAATAAATAGTGTTGAGCGCAGAGAGACTGACTAGACAAACGTCCTACGCGCTTATAGAATTTATATTCCAGTCACATAGTGGCGGCTGGCGATGTTTGGCTACGTGCAGTGAAGTCAGTGCGCCAGCGACTTGTATATAATACATTTTTAAGTGCGCTTGCGTTTATTCGTGACCAACGTTCGCCAATAAATAACAATGATATATTAAACAGGTCCACACGAGAGCAGCGAAAAGAGCACTAATATAAAAATGAGTGCCAACTATTACTAATTGATATTTGTCAAACAGAAATATTTTACGCTCGCAATACAACATTTATTATACAAGAATTTATACTCCAATCATTGTTTACAACGGCTTTTGCATCATATAACTAGTTTTATATGAGTTTCATGAGAAAATGGATACTCCAAGTAATTTTCCAATTTGTTTTAAACCCAAACATGCGTAAAATGATGATCTACACAAAGAAATTTAATTGATATTAAAACCAAGTCAATCAAAATAATTCAGCAAATTTGCTACAATTTAATTTGCTTATCGAGAACATTCTAGCAGTTAGGAACTATAAACACAACCGCAGATGAGCGCTCGTTACATATTAAAAATCTTTATGGTAATTCAATTAGATAGAGTTTGTTGTTTGCAAAAGGTCTAGTTGTTTCTGTTTGCATTCTGCAATCTATATATATTTGCTTCTCCCTTCTGCCCCCTTCGTGACCCCCGCGCGTTCTACTTTGCCGCCGATAATTTTAATAAATTGATCCCGTTACTGATGGTACAATATGGTTTCACTGCAGGCTATTCCATGCGACCAATGTCCTGCTGTGTACCGAACATTCCCCGTTTTAATTCGATGGTTTGTTTGGCCGATATTGGTCGGACTATCAATTTCAAATGTGTCAGTTCGTATGATAGATTCTCTTTTTTATTCGCCGAAATTTATTGTACTTTGTCATGCAAAACGTTTCGATAATAATTTTTAAGTGTGCCAGTACAATAACGCTTGTCGCACTGGAATTTACCATATATATTGTTGAAATATTATGTAAATATTGGAGTATCTAGATTGCTTTGGGATGAAATGCCATGATGTCGAAAGGTTTATTGGGCCTTCTGGATGGGTAAATAACTATAGTTTCTCATTTTGGTGTAATGCTTTGTGATGATTATATCCTTAAAATAGAACCAACTTGATATTCATCCCTGGAAACGAACACTCAACACTTCCTATTTCTAAAATAAATAAATTTTTTAATATCTCGAAAAGGACACGAGTCAGAGAAAACGTGAATCTAATAATAGTTAAGGACATTAAAAAATTTAGCAATGTGTATAACGAACTCGAGTGAAGGGTACTCCATAATTTTATTATTATGAGTTGGTACCTTTTTGACGATTTAAGAACGACAAAATTATTTTTATGTAATAACTTAGTAGCTTTGCCAGTGCCTGGTAATTAATCCGATTTGAAACTGATTGAAAAATTTTGAGAATTCAGGAAATGAAAAATTACCAAAGAACTTATCACAAATAGTGGAAGAATCATTAATTTACAAAAAATACTTGGCACCACTCGACGGAAATAAAAAAAATCGTAAAAATGCATAGTACGTTTATCACGACGTATAGCTAGAGTAATTTAGTAATTAGGACTAAAGTTTCAGCCAATATTGAAATTTTAACTATTATGGCTAAAACGTTATTTTTTCGAAAGTTTATAATTTCTTAATTTTGTGCTAAAAGTATAATAAATCCAAACTACAGTTAGTAATTATTATTAGCAAGTACAATAAATACACGTTGTTTGATTTTTAATAAGCAATCTAAAGAATTATTTATACGGATATTGTAAAGCTTTGCAAATTCCAAACTTTTAATTTACATTTGATGCGATAGCTCTATATTAACAGTTTTTATTTTGTATTTACCAAATTAAAGCTTCGTATTTTGTTTCGATTCAAAATAACTTTTATTTTCAAATATAAATTTATAAAATAAAATGTAAAAGTAGGTGTACATAATTAGTTATCTAATAAAATATTAAATAAATTAAATAGTGACGCGTTTTGTATTTTATTTTTTTGCGATATGCTAACGAATCCAAAGTGTTGTAGTGAATTAGCGCATTTGTGGTTTATTTAAATTTGTTCAAATTTAAAACTTGCGATTCGCTCCAACTGATTGATAGTTGTAATTACCAATTGGAACGCTGTGATCGCAGCTGAAGAGTATATCTGTGTATTTTATAATGTGTATTTCTTTTGCAGGATCAGTGTGAGAAGAATCCAGAATGAGTTGCAGAATCCGAACACAGTAACGGTGAGTACATTTTTCTATTGATTATTATTATTTGTTTTATGTTGTCACGATGTAAATCAATGATATTGTCTTTTGGATTCGGTGCGAACCTGTGCATGCTGTCCATCATGCATTTTGATCTGGCAGTATTGTTGTATGTGCGCGTGATTCTGTCGCATCAATTACCCGCACAATATCATTTTTAATTGCTGTCCGAACCTGCCGGAGGGTACAGCATTGCGTTGATTGAAACCCCCCGCTAAAATATCATTATTTGATATCATTATTTCGGTGGTGTCAATCTTTGTCAAATGTATCGTTTTCATAATATGATTTGATGTGTCACATGGAAATATTTGCAGCAGTTGTGAATACTGGAATTTGCATTTCATCTTATTTAGATTCAACACAATCCTAATAATGCAATAACAGTAATATCGCCAACTTTTATAAATCAATGTCTTATTTAAATAAGATTAGTTGCTCTGAGTCACCAAAAGCATAATTATAAGTTAAAACAAGAAGCATAATATCAGCCACATTTACACTGAAATATTCAGAGAAGATTATCTTAAAACACCTGACACAGTTTCGGTAATATGTTAGGATAAGCTCCTGTCTGATTTTATGTTTATTATTTAAGAGGATGAAAGTTCGACTTTGAACCTAATCTTTAGGGTGTACACCTATTCAAGTTGTTTGGGAAACTGGTGTGAATAAATAATAACAAGTTGCCAATATCATCATATTTGCCTCACGAACGGTGTGTTTGTGCGCCATTCACGTCACATCAAGACTTTTTTTCTCGAATTTACAACGTGAATTATGAACGATATGTGGTCGGGTAAGGATTTGATGGCGTCATAGTTCCCGCATACAAACACGATAAACGATTCAAATGAAAAATTAAACTGCGAAACGGGCTCACAATGTAAACAAGCCGGGATGGCCTCGTTCGATACACATTTTCTATCGGTTTAGTTTGTTATTTTTACTTTTCTGTTCTTGTTATCGGAGTTGTATGTGGTTCTACTGGGATTTCGTAAGTTTCGCTAGAAGCTCAATCCGGCGAGACATGCCTTTGATATCATTTAAAATGATATAAATTGGTTGGGGATTCGAATCACCCCGTCGGGATGCACGACGGGCTCCAATAAAAATATAAGATAAGACATGCTTGTTGGAGTAATGCGCGAGTAGTAGAGGTGAGAGGTGGTTAGCGGAAAAGGAGGAGTTGTGCGCATGAACATCACGATTCCACGTCCAGTTAGGCATACACTGTCAGAGTCTACTAATTAAATTACGAGATATGCCGTACCACCTTCACACAAGGTGGTTTATTTTTCAAGTTTAAATGGGAACTAAGATCTTCTTTAGCAATTTATTATATTTTAACGTGTGTACAGATTATTCGAGAAAGCCCGGTTATTATATTTTCGGAAAAAGGACCAGATAGTCTATCAGATAACTAATAATTTTTGTCTTTCTTACATTAACTGAATTAAAAAAAAAAGAATAACTGAAGTTGCATTGTAGATGAAGTATCTATGAGATGAATAAACAAAACAATTTGTCTTCAAATTAATTTCGTAAATTTCTTAAAAAAATAATGGACATATTTAAAAAATGTTTTGTCATATGAAGCGAAAATACTAATTCTTTTAATAAGGTACAAAGAAAATAATTTATTCATAAATAGAATTTTATATGTTGGAAACTCAAAGGAAATATAATGGTATTGCAGTAATATACCTTTGTGCGATTACGAATCACTTTACAATCAACTGATTAAATAAATGGGTGTAGGTCGCACACTACCTACAAACCTTGCCATTGCTAAACAAAGCAGTGCCTAAACTTTCAATTTCCACAAATAACTCTAAAATTTCTTTGAGTTGCGGGTCGTAGAAAATTTACAGCCCTGACTCACAATTAGAAAATCTCAATTCGTTACTGCCGTAATAATATAATTTTAATTTTAATCGCTTATCTATCCGATAGTTACCTATCAAATAAATTGATATTGACAGTCGTTTTTCAGATAGATAGTTAACTGGAACTTCAACCAAAAGTGATAGATGGATCAAAACATTTTCACAATTTCAAGTTAGTTATTTTTCGAGTAGAGGAAAGATTAGTACAAGAATGATATATTATGAAAATACTGAAGTATTTCATAGCGCGGGCACAATTTTTGCTGCTGTTTGATTTATTTAATTGGTATTAATCAGCATAGGAAAATAAAATACAACTAATGTGATCAACAATAGTCTCTGGATCAAAGGACCCTAAATTGTCAAGAAAATAGAATGATATACTAAGCCGCGTAAGACTTGGTGAATTATATCCACGTGTCAAAGATTGAGTAAGCAAAAAGTAACTTAATCTAAAACCTGACGGAGTGTGAAAATAAACACAGCGAAAAAAAGAAAACGTTATTTTTATAATATTCTTTACTTTTCTATTCCGTTATCTTCCCCTTACTAGCAAAACGAAAAAGAGATATATAGCATTAGACAGTTCTGGGAATCACAATGCTTGTCACAGTAAGCGTCGCTAAAAAATTAGTTCAATCAGTTTAAAAATGGATCGTGTACGATTCATTGAACGCACACACACACGTTAATAAATATAGTCGGTGTGTGTGTGTGTGCTATTCTGAATTCTGTTGTCTGTATGCGAGGGGCAGATTGAACGGAGTTAGGGTGGAGAATATAGGGTAGGAGAAACGGCGCACTTGAGAAATTCGGGCCATTATTCAAGAAGTACGCCGTCGCTCTGGAAAGGAAATGATGTAATGGGAACGGAAACAAGTTTTTAATGCATACATAACTCGGAACATTGCCGGCAGAGCTCGTAAAAAATGCCACCAGCCCATACTTGTGACCCTTTCTATATTAAATGCCCACACTCCTGGGGTGCACGCACCACTTTAGTCGATCAGATGAGGAGAAATGTGAAGTTGCTGAATTGGGAACGAGAACAAATTTGCTTTAGAAATAAGTGCAGCAATAATTGTTCTTCCTATAAAAAAATTGAGAATCAAATCAATCGAACCATACCAATCTTTTCTATATTATCGCAATATAAAAAAAATTAAATTACCTGGAGTGGCCTTTATTCGACATTCTTATCTATATAATATAGTTTTATTTTATTTTAATTATAGATTACGCTATGATACAATATCAATTTTATTGATGGCTATCTTCAAAAGGGATATTTCAGCAAATGGTAATTTTTTGAAAAATAGAAAAGTTGCTAGAAGTTTTAATATCTTCAACGTTTATAATGGTAGCTTCTTTTTGCTTCTATTGCAAATGTAGCAAAGTAAACCTTTACATCCAGATAAGATATAGTTTTAAAATACACAGAGTTTAAAGTTTCATAATTTTACGTTCAACAGGCGTCAAATTTAATTCAGGGGAGGACAACTTGTATGTCCATAAGAATTTCGAATTCGATAATTTTAATTTTCAAGATTGTAAAATAAAATATTCTAGACTGTATTGATGTTGTGAGACGACTTTATTTTATCTGGTTGATAAGCTTCGTCACCCAACGTTTATTATCAATATACCCAATTCATATTTTCGTATATTCTTTTCATTGTTTTCAGCCAATACGGTTCACTGTGTTCTATAATATGTTTTGGTGCGTATTCGGAATGTATTTTGTTGTTGTGCTTGTTGTCAGGGGCAGAGATCAATAGTAAACACGCGGACTAGGATGTCTTGCTCATTCTCCGCCGCCCCGCCTGTACAGAATTCATTCGTTATATTCTCAATCCGCCTAGAGGTTGTACTGATCCCCGCATGTGGGCTCACTGCTTCTCTTTGCTTGCTTCTTCAACGTCGCCGTTGGCAATAAAAGTAACTCGGGCCATCTCAGTAATTGAGGATTAAATTTGCATACTGTAATACTGGCTGCAAGCGTCGCGAGGTCCTCTACTTATCTACTGTTCTTTGTCCTTCTCTTACATTACTGTTGGAGATATGTGTCTTTTAGTTAGTTATACGAGAGGAGATGGGATGATCTTCAGCACAAGACGGTCATAAGGAAAATATGTACTACTGCCGATTCTGGTCAGGGCTTAATGAGAACTACACATACTCAACATTGTAAACACAAAAAATAAAGAACGGAAAATAGATAATTATAGATTTTCTTGGTGATTATATTACTTCCTTTTATACATTGCGTATAAGAAAGTAAAATATAACTCCTAAGCTCAAATGTGCAATCCTTTGTTGCAAAATTTAATCTGATATTGGGAAAGGGATTTAGACTAATACGAAACCCTTTTTTCGGGTTTGTAATGTCTCTTAAAAGGACTGGGTAAAACAAAATGGAATCGTTTCACAATTCAGCATGCATACTCCCTCCTTAGTATTCCTCTCTTTCAGTGTCTGTCGCCTGGCACGGCCGCGTCTCCTCTGTAGTGTCAAACGCGCTGCGACTGCTTGCATTTGATAAAGAAGAAGAGCGTGAAAGAGTGAGAGCGTGCCGGTCGTGACGTTTCATTTGGCTGTGCGCTGATTAGAGTGTCCGACCCCGGGAATTAGATGTGTTAAATTCGGATCCTGGTATCTGATGCTCGTTAGACCTGTAATTAATGTTAAATGGATTTTAATATCTTTTTTCTTGCCAAGGCTTCCTCCGTGGAAATATACGGTTGACTTAGCACGAGCAGGCGCCGCTATCTTTTAATTGTTTGACCGCGGCAGCATGACGCTGATGCTCTTGAAGTTCTCTTATTCCAGTTATCCCCTTGTTATATTGACTCACTAATACGTATGTACTTTATGGCTACAACAACAATTTAAATATGATATGCTTTTTGATTTGTGCATCATTTTGTTTTCCACTTAATATTGGTTGCAAGTGTAATTAAACAACCGTAGTTAAATTTTTTACAAATTTATTATTCTAAATTTAGATTTTTTCATACTTATCTACTAGTAATTGCAGGACCAGTCCAAAATTATGATACCGGTATTTCTTATAATATAAAGCTATTCAATTCCTGTATATAACAACAAAATAGTTACCCAAACAAATTTAATTAAAATATTGTAAGAAACAAAACAAAAAGGAAACAAGTAAACTTTTAGTTTTATTCAAAATGTAAATATAATATAAAATTACTAAACATATTAATAATAAATCGGTTGTGGCCAACTCAGAACATTATTTTACGTTTTCTTGCTTTCTCGGTTCATCTATCGTTCATTCTCTTCTTATTCGTCATTCATTCTTATTTTCTCATGTATTCTCGGTTCATCTTTCTTTCAATCTCTTTATACTCGGCATTCATACGTCTAAACGATAAAGAAACACGTGAAATTATGAAAATTGTAAGTAAAACATAATAAACAAAAATAAAGTATTCGCTTAAATAAAAACAAGGGTGAAAGATTGTACGTATTCATTAAAGTGTTAAGAATTATGGCACTTTCAGACACATTTGGAAGTGAAATCACTCCTGCCTGGCGCACGTGAATGATGTAAACGAATTGTGTTTAATATATATCTTTTAGTGTGTGCGGAAGAAGAACGATGAAATGACAGTCGTATATATCCGTTATCCGCGAAGTATATTAAAGACGCGGATGCAGAGAAAACAAATACACAACAACGGCGACAGACACACAACAGCAGCAGAAGCAGAAGAAAAATGGAAAATGCAGATGATGAAAGTTTCATATCTGAATAAAAAATCGCGAAACTGTTTCGTTCCGCTTTTTACCATGCGAACAAAGAGATTAAACTTTTATTTTTCAGAATCGTTTGCAAGTCACAGATATTATAATGTCAGCGCCAAAGTTTTAACTTCGTAACCGTACCGTAGACTATGTGGTGGGATTATTAAAAACTTGCAGCAGGTATTATAGTTCAGTGACCAAAAGCTTCGCGTACAAATTCAGATAAGACCTTGCTTGGATTCAGTTGTTTAAAACAAAACGTATGTCGGAGAAAATTCCGTGCCGTTTTCGTCATTATTTAAAAAAGAAACAAGCTTAATTACAACGCACTTATGTGTTCAGTTCTTCGTTTGGATAAAATCAGCGAATAAGAAAAAAAAAATTAATGGCGAAAACATATTTACAAACACTAATTTTGTAAAAGTATTTTAATTCATAGTTTCATAAGCACGGAAATGAATAAAATAGAGTCATCTAATTCATCATGGATCCTTGCAATATGTTCATATATATGCAACCAGCAAGCCGAAGTGTTATACAAATAGCGAGCATAACAATATTGGTGATTTATGCCATCTATTGCTGACTAGATTAAAATTATATGATTCTTTAGATTATTAATGGTTTCTGCGCTTAAAATCTGAAAAAATGAAAAAGTGTTTTAAGGAAATAGTCAAATCATGCTCAGTGGAACTCTAAACATTTAAAATTCGCAAAATTTTTTCTATGATTCTTATTCCTTTTTATAAGAAAGTAAGAAGTAATATATACATTTAGATATGCAAAAATATTTACTTCTGGAACTGACACTATTATTAATCATAGTAAACTATCGTTGGCATGTTTTTCATGATGCAGTGTGTGCACGGGAACCTTTATTCTGTTATGGAAACGGTTACTTAAATCGAAAAAGAACAACGACCGATTTCGGTTAGATGGACATGAATACAGGGTCGAGTGCCTGTCTCATATGTTAACTATTTACAGAGAGGGTACGTCTGTGCAACATACAGGCCACGAGCAGCAAACCAGTGAGAAGTGACTTACATAATGCATGCAAACTCACGACCTCCAGTCAGACAGTTATATATATGAACGTACGAGTACATACAAGGGCACGAATGGGCCGGCCGACCAGACGACGACACGTATCCCCAGATAAAAGTATAAGAGCTCTCAGCAAACAACGGGAACATGTATCCGGACGGCAGGACATCAATTCCGTGGAACGACGATGGGGGCGGCAGCGACACACGTTCGTTAACTGAGAACGCTCCGAATTAAAGTTTAAATGTGTCACGAATGCAATCCACAGTTTCACAATCACCGTCATTAACTTACGCGACAGTTAAATCACTAGTCCAACAAAAATAAAACATACGGCAAACAATTGCTTCCAAAAGACTTTGCTTCTTTCATCCACCATATGAAAGTATATTTCCAACAATTTTAAATGTGTAGCATTAGAGAATGTATATCAGAAACTGTAACATTCGTATTTCTAGACCTTTCACTTAATGTACTTTATATAACAATGAGAAAGGTAAACAAATCTATTAAATCCCATTATTAATATTACATTCAATTTAGCGATAAATCGAAGATTTACGAATGTAGATTTTAGCTTGTATGTAATATTTGTTATATTGTTATTGAGGTTAGTATTTTGAAAGTAACATTTTGTTGCATATTCAACGGTTACAAGAAATTATGTATTTAATTATATTATAAATATTCGATTTTATAACAGAAAAGGTTTATAAATATGTATTCATTTGGTTGTCAACTTATTACGCTAAGGATTAATACACTAAAGGGTAACCAACTTGTGATTCTGACCTTAACCTTCGTATGGGGTGTAATAAGTCATCGTTTATCATTCGTGTAAAAGGTGATAACTTCAGAATCCGTTTCCAGGTAGTATAATAATGATCAATTTACTTCTATCTAGTATGCATTTACTCTAATGAATAGTACCAAATTTAACATCTGAGGATAATCGCAATGTTGAATGCGTATTGCACCAAGAATATAACATATTATTCTTTTTGTGAGGTCGTTAAAGTAATAATTATCGAACAATATCTTGCATCTTTGCTTTGCACAAAGTATGTATCAGTTGACCTTTAAACTATCTCAGAGACTATTGGTAGTAAAGGGTGCTCCTTTACATATCTCTGTTGTAAACAAAAAGAAAATCACTGTGACACAGATGAGTAACGTGAAAAAAGTAGGATGACAAACAAAAGTAATCGAATTTTCAAACATGAAGAAGCACATGTCAAAGTGGTAATGCACCCAGGGAATCCAACCTACTATTCGGCACAGTGCGTGCTTTAACTAAACATCGTAGCATACGTGATACGACAGCAAATAAATTGAAATAAACAAACAAGTGGGCCCAAAGACTGCACGCATGTGACCACATTGCGAGATACCGCAGGCGACATTGGTCGTTCTCATTAGTCGTCACAGCCATGTGCAGCAGTCTTCGGGGATTTACTGATAAATCCGACCCCGATTCCGTAGGGCTTATTGGGGTGAGTTTAAAATTCTGAATTGCACGCTGCACGCTCATTTGCCCGCGAAACACCACCGCCCGTAAAACAGGAGTCCACCGGGACGTCCGTACTCCCTTGGTGGCTTCTTCCTCTCGACCTATCTGGCCGCAATCGCTTGTGATCGAACTGTAAAACAGTTAAGGTGCCTCACACCTCGCCGACACACCGACGTCAGAGAAAAAAGACAACGCGCGACCAATTTTATAGTGCTTGTGTGTGCCGGTGAATCTTGGAAATTCACGTACGATGCCGCCTGGTGTAGTGTACGTGTACTACAAACTACGGTGTACCTACTGGTCGCCCATTTTCGATCAAGACATAAAAGTTTTACTGCACTCGTTGAAATTTAATTCACTTTGTTACAATATTACTTGGCACTGGTATGTATTTACTAAACTGTGCGATCCTGGTAGAAATATTTTTATAGCAAATGCATCCTGAAATCATAAAAGACGTGATCGTCTAGGAACGTTTTATGAGATTGGACGAAACATGTAATGAACTTCTCTACGCGCGAGACTCATAGTGGATATTCTAGAATTATGTATTATAAATTGCTGGGCTAACAGCAATCACTTAAACATATAAACTATTGTGAAAATTTATTTGAAGATATTCTTACTACATGGCCATGAAACAATATGAATACGTATCGACCATTGACATTTATTGCCTTATTAGACATACATGTATAGATTATTTATAATAAAAAAAAATTTTTAGCGCATATTTTAAAATTTGAAATTGTAGTTTTTAATAAATTTTTTACCGCCTATCAATATGCAAATTTCTTGTAGACATAAAATAAATATAAAAGCAATGAAAGTAAATCATGTATGTCTCCGTCTGTGGCTCCAGTCTACGCATCGTCACATGTGTGTTTATTTCTGCGTCGGTACAACGACGAAAAGATGATTTAAACATAATTTTTATTCAAACGGGAACAGCGAACGGAAGCACGTCAGTTTTTAAAAAGATTTCCGTGTTGTAGATGTTTCATTCGGGTGTGTAAAAATCGTGAATCCCGCCTACAACCTACATCGGCCCCAGCTTGCTGCTGGGCTTCATATTTCATGCGACGGTTGCTATCATCTCCTCGCTACGCGCCCGTCCACGGATACACTTTTTACTTAGCGGCTTCCTGAATATTTAAGCAACCGTTGAAACATTCAATTGTTTTTTCTCGTTTCCGTTGCTGGTGCATCCTCTTCCCTCCGCACGTCTCTTTCTCTTCGTTCAGTCGTACATACATGAACATCATCTCGGGATCCCGCGACCTAGAATAAGAAACACTAAATAAAAAACATCCATTTACTAGTGCGATCCTAGTTTCATTTCATGCAACTGTAACTGCTCATTTCGTATGCATAAGCAATCTGGTATTATGTTTTTATTAACCAACGTTTGGATGTAGGTGTATCTCTAAATTGCATTATCTCCCTTTTGCACAAACTACGTTAGAATGGAATATAATTTTAATGAAATTCTTTTCTAGAAACGTATTAAAAACAATCTTTTTGATGACGATTCATAAGAAATATGAATACTTTTACAAGATGAAAGATATGTATTTTAATAAGTTTTTTTGATTAATATTATTAATACTTCTACATAACACCAAAACAACAAGCATAGGTGGCAGGTTTCAATACCTTAAGTTGGTCGTATTTTCTACTCAGTGGATGTTTTAATTTTTTTTTATACAGAAAATAATTTTTGCGGTTTTTAAAACAGAAAATCTATTTAAACCAATAAATTAAGTTAAAATGAAAAAGATTATAATGCCATTGTTACAAATTGATTGCTATAGTAGCGTCTTTGAATGCGATCGTTACAACGCTTTAAATTATAAAAATATGTTTTGTAATTTTTATTTTTCTGACCTATTAATTCATAAACTGAAAAATAGCTACAAAAATAAAAAGCCTATTACATTTTTGAAGAATATAATTAAAAACGAAATATATATTATTTTTAAATTCAAGATAATTATTTATTATATATTTTTCATAACTTTCAGGCTCACAATTTGAAAAAAAAAAATGTATTTCAATATCAATCATTTTTTCGTAAAGGTAGTATTGAAGGGGGTTCTAAATTTTGGGGGCTTATTTCTCCCGACCTATACAGAAGATTGGATTTAAAATGCGACGGGAACTTCATGGGCGTGAATATTATTTGTATATAAAATGTCACTAAAATCAGTTTGGTACCTTCAGGAGGAGATACATCCACAAGTTAGTCTGACATACGAGCGAGCGAGCGACATAATCCAAATAATATAAGTTATATACATTGTCGTAATCTTTTTGTTAAGAAAATTTATTGATCCGAGGATGTTACAGACAAATGAACAAAAAATATAGCTGTCGTGTATTTTCCTACGACGAGCTCAAAACACATGCATTTTGAAAGATCCTAATATAGGATTAATCAAACAGTTAACATAAATGCTTGAAAGTGAATACATATATTGACATAGGGTTTTATGCTGAAGTTAACAAAAATTGAAAAAACATTCGTGTAGAAACTTCAGTAAATAGAATCACATTATGAATTCATAAGCTGACAAGTTCCATGCAGTTCATTTTCCACGAGAGTTATATACATTGTAATACAATAGAAATAAGTTCTGGTATCTCTCATAAAATCCGTTCTAATTATGTTTCGTTCGTATTAAATCACAGCGAGGGCGCTGCGAATGAGAAGTTATAAATAACGAATTAATAGAGAAGGCGACGTACACATGATTAACGCGACATGTGCGACACCTTGTAAACGGGAATATATATGATTCTTTAAGTGGACGCCTCGTGAGATTTATATTCTGCGAAGATGCGGTACACATATGGCCAACATTCACGTGTATCGTATATCTAATTCGCTGCCTGACACGAGATATCTATCTACTTTAGAAAATATACATATATCCGTTTACTGTTCCTGAGATATCGTTCTATCTACTATAGATTCGTTGGCAAAAAGAAATTTCAAGAATCTCATTTATCTTGTTTTGAAATCGAGACAGAACTCGCTTTGGTCAATTTTGTTTCTCGGCAATATTCCTTTGAAACACATAAGTGTAGATCCTTGGTAAAACCAGATAATTGAATAATTTTATTGAAGTAAAAGAAAAAAATTCACGATCCAAATACGGTGTATATAAATAGATGTTCTTCATTAAAAAATAACACTGGCAAAAAAAAGGTTTCTACATAATTTTCATTTATGCACGAAATCGAAAATGCGGTGAGCTAAAGGCATTAAAGTGCATGAATCTATTTCATGATGTGTATTTGAAATTGGTATCTTTACATACATGTATATGAATATAAAACTTGCAACTGAAATTACGAAGGTTTCTTTTTCGTACATGCATCACAGCAAGTGAGAAATATGTTCCTTGGGTGTTGACTTATATGAAAAGAAACAGCGGATCGATAAGTATGTTTGCAGGTATGCAATTCAACTGCCAGAAATCTAAAAATAGTTTGTATATCACAATATGTCATCTGAAGATGTGCCTACGATTTGAGATCGACATTGCTATCGTATTGCTTGTGGCAGGAAGCAAGTCCGCCTGACGTGGCTGGCGTATCGCGCGAATGATTCGTGCGATGATGTTTCGTTCGCTTCCACATCTCGGTTCACGTCAGCATCCGACCTAGTGCGCGCCATCTTAACCGCACATCGTACCAGCTACCAGTTATACGCAAAGCAAGGCGTTACATTAACTATTCAAGAGCTAAAAGTGGTGTCGCGTATCGGGGTGTACGTCGCACGTATGAAACGTCTGCTGTCTCGGTGCCAACCAACATATTCTGTTAAAAATCTACGATAAAATATTTACAGCAAAACGAAGTGAAGGCACCACACCCGCGCCTCTAGCTGTGTGCACTTTGTAGGAAACTGTGCCATCTTGTACTTGTACTCTTCTTATCTGTCTTCTAGAATGTTGTGTGCCACAAGATAATGAATTAAAAGTGCTCTTCACTCGACTTTCTTATACTTAGTTTGTACTATATGTATATATAATATAGCTTTATTGTGTTTTAAATTCAATTTATTATTGCTATAAGACAATATGTATATATATTTTCTATCGTTTTCGAGATTTGCAAAGCACATCCGATTGAAATATCCTTTTTGAATATGAGAGTTGGTTTTTTTCTAGGGATAACAAATCTCAAATTCAGAACCACATATTTATATGTTCAATAGTATTACTGTAGAATATTCACACACGCAGACAGACAGACACCCACATACGTATTTGAGTAAAAAAGTCAAACTGGATTCAGGGACCTCCAAACTAGATCATTAAATTAGATATCTAGGTCGATTTATTTTTATAACAATACTATCTATTATACATCAGTGAATTATTTGCTCCAAATCTGACATATTTCTATAAAGATAGTTAATGCAAACGCCCTCAATTTTTATAAATGGTTAGATGTACAATAGTGGTTCTGGCGAAACGAACGAGACAATAGATGAATTACATACTTGAAATAAATCCACAAGGTGTACGGCGTATTTGGCTCGGTCCAACGAACATTGTATATATTACACACGTTAACGGACGTGTTTATATCAGAATGAGATTGGTGCGAGTGTGTGTGTGTGTATATGAAATGTAACAAAACAGATGCACGCATTATATGATTCTGTGAATCGTGCGAAAACATACAATAGCCTTAATCTGTATTCAATGATTTTCAATAACCAAAATGAATAACTGTGCACTGTATCGCGCGTTCTAGTTAACTGCTTTTGACTGATATTTTTTTGCCAGAAATCGAATTACTTTTTGTATTTATACTAATAATTGATTTTCAAAATAATTGACGAATCAGAAAATATGAGCTCATAATTTTAGTGCAGAGCATTATTGATTCTGATTTATTCCAACATATATCTTCGATGAACACATGAAATATTAAATGAACATATATCGTCAAACCATTTTCTATCACAAATGAATAAAAAATGTGTGGAGTTGATTGACGTCAAGTAACATCTCGTCTTCTAAAGTGAAAGTGAATCACATGAGTTGCAAATATAAACGGTGGTTTAAAATCTGTCATTATGTGTAAATGCGCTTCGCACATAACACTCTATTACACAAAACATAAGCTAAACGCTGCACTATGGCGAAACAAAAATATTGAAAGCCCGTCGAATGGTGTCCGTTAAGTGATACAGAGCGACGATGGAGACGGAGAGGTATGTGGAAGAAAAGTGATATTTATCAAGACCATATATTCATTTCGCCCGCACGTGTTGCAGGGGCATTGTAACGCAGCACGGTACGAAAATCGGCTATAAAACACGTAACAATTGTAACGAATGGCGTACGTTCAAAGTCTTCCCGTCGCTGCAGAAGGAAAGAGACAACGATTATATAGTAGAATTCGCGTTCAGTGCTAGACAGCAATGCATACTAATCTTCGGTAACCGCACACCACCGTGAATTTTAGTGCCGTAAATTTATTTATACGTTGACATAAATTATTTTAAAAACCCTCATCTCGCAGTCCGTCTTGATAAAGTGGCAGCCATTGGACCACCTTCGCTGCTCGTTTTGTCAGCGGTGATAAGGAAAAGCACAGGATACGGAAGTTGTGTTACGTGTGCAAGATAAAACGCAGGCACAACAACCGGACAGATACAGAGGAATCTAATTTGGACGTTCCATGAAATAAACAAACAACGCAAGACGCTCCAGTCGTCGGTCGAGTTGATGGAAGACCTCTGTCGGAGGCGGCCGCGGAGTGTGCGTTCCCATGTCTCCTCTAAAAACGGAAACGACACTCGTAAAGAAAGTCTACACATAAAAGATGTATGCCACCACGTCATATCACCACCGAATAAAATCCAGAATTTCCTTCATTCGCCTCTCATATACTTAGTTTTCTCTATATATATATATTATATAAGTAAAATTTATTTGTTTATTGTGTTTTAGATTCTTGTCATGAAACAAAATCAACATGTGTGGTAACTTTAGGAAACGTGAATGTAACATGGCTATCTCCAAACGCACAAAAGTTGCTAGAAATATTACTATCTTTAACTTTTATGAATTACATGCTTTCATATATTTATAATCTTTGGTTTTTGAAGAAATTGCCAAATATGTGCTTGTGGGAACAGTTCGTAACATATGTCAGGATTGTACTATTTTTATACTTTAGTGCATTGCATTCCACATCAAATGTTCACAAATATTTTAATGCAATTATCGCACTTTAAATCAAATATTTGCATCATTTTCCGATCGAGTTCAAACTATATGTCATTAAATTTATTCGAAGTGGAACGTTTCAATTCACTTGCAATTTAATTGTGTGCATTAACCGAAGAATCGTAGTGATTTCGTTCAGTCGTATTTGGGTTCTTGACGTAGATGTGATCAGATGTTTCGACCCGTTTAGACCAACACGGACTGAGAGTGCGCGCTCAGATCAACTGGAATTGTAAAACAGGCACCGCCATGTTGTCTCGCTGGTAAAGTAAATCAGAATGAATGGCCTTTCTGGCCGATTGTGTTTCATCAAAACACACTGAGCTTTCTGCAAAATTTGATTTTATTAAATTGGCTGTTTCTTTTCCTCTCTATCCTCATCCTTGTAAAAGTCACTTCGCTTAATGACGTCAGCAATCGTGGCTTCAGCGAGATCAAAGGTAGATTTTATTTTTATTGAAAAGTGATTTGATCAACGATGAGTTATATACTTCAGATTCTTTGCTCTGGGGAGTTTTTTACTAGTGAAATCTTTCGAAAGAAACATAAAGAGATTATCATGGAACTGATTAGTGTCAGTTTCAATTACGGATACACGATGTAAATTGCTTGAAGGGGAAAGAGGGGGAAGTAATGAAAGAGAATCGTGTCAGAAAAAAGAAGGGATATGGTGCTATGGTAACGGCATTTAAATTGATGCTTTAAACTTGCTACATAAGCAGGGAAGAAAGCTATTCCAAAAATATGCATCATATTATGTTTCATATATTAAGAGGAATCCCCATGGTTGCCCGTCCTTACAGGTCGGTGTAAAATGAGAAGCGCACGAATATCGTAGCGCCATAAGAGCCAATGCTATTTACTACTCAATTGAAGCGTTCCTTTGACCCTTAAAATACCTTTGCTAATTCATTTTTTTAAATTAAACTTTTAGAATATTCCGGTAGAAAAATAGTCAATGTATCCTTGTCTAGGTTTGAATTTTTAAATTTGTTATCTCAATAAAAACTATGGATATTTGAAAGTGCATCCATGGAAAAATGGGTAGCTTTCATATCCCCTTTGATATTATATACTATCAAATAGCATCCGCAAACTCATATTTTCATATTGTTTGTTTGTCCAGAATTGATTACCCAGTGTTCAAACCCTTTCCTCCTTATTACTGGAAAAGAGAACTCATGAACTGAGGATAAACGACCAAAGTTATACTAATGATGCAATTATGCAAGAATTCAGTTTATTTAAAAAGTTAAAAGTTAGCAAATGTAAATAATCCTTCCGTTTCCAAAGTTTCCGATGGTAGTGTACGTGCTCCGAGAACGATTTAATAGTTGAATAACGTCAATTATATGAAGATGATGACAAACTCAGATGCTTAGAAGCAACGACAAGTTATTCTACTAAGCTTGACTTTACTGGTTGTATTTATTAAAATACGAAAGCTACGGTTAACGACAGCGAATGTAGAAAATAGTAACTTTATAGAAGATATTTCTTTACAAATACACTTTGATAGATAAACGAATAAAGGCGACAATAAATTGATTTAAAATTTTCTACTATTACGACTGAGAAAACAGGCATCTGTATGTGGTGGGAACATACAACCGTATGATTCCTCAAAGTGCATAGGTCATGGTGAGCGCTGCGACCAATTACGTGCATTCTGTGGTCTGCTGCAGGCGTACCGTACCGTAAACCGGTAAATCTAATAATGGTTCGCGAAGGTAGACTCGAAGACGGTTCGGCAGTAACGCTTCCGATGCCGCGTAAGTAACGGCGTCACGAAGTGGGCCAGTCGGGTGGCCACTCGATCCCTGAAATGCAATTATTTCCGAACGTCTCGCGAGCCCCTCGAAATAATGGGCCCGAATACAATGCAACACTGCGACAGTTGTAAGAAGCACGGCAGCGGCTGTCGGCTCGGTCGGTCGCTGGGCGAGTGTCGGTCGTGGCCCGGACCGGCACTTAGTTAAATATTGTGTAAGTTTTTTAATAGCTTTGAGATAAGGGGAGAAGTTTCAACGCGATTGCGGCGGACGCGACGCCTGGCGGCGGTGCCAACCAGCGTTCAACTCAGAGAGCAGAAGCAGCAATAGTTGCTGAATTTATAATGGAGAACTCCGGCTGACAGATTCAATGTGAATTGTGATGAGATGAGTCGTCGGAAAGTCCACATTTTAATCGCTTACTGTTTCAAACCCTCGCACTGTTTAGCTGCTTTTATACGGGTCACAAATTTTATTAAGAAATTACACGTCTGTTTCCCGTCTTTATTTAATACTGCTAAGTACCTACTAATATTAATAGTTATATTTTTAGATTTGTTATTTAAAGTTAGAAGCCTAGGCAATCATATTAGGTTAATTTAATAAAGCACATTCTCTTATTTTTGACTAGACCGAAATTCTAGACCGAGCTGTGCTCCACTCCAACCACCTCGGCCTGTTTCGTCACTACTCCAACTCTGGCTTGCTATCGCATCCATCACAAATTCGTCAAAATATTTCCTTAACAATGTATCAAGTCACAGAAAACAAATGCAAAACTGAATATTAAAATACAGTACTTTGAAAACCAAGGATGATTCATTTCACTAGTATAAAAATAAAATTAGAAATATAAACATGATTCAAATTTAAAACTGAATTAAAAATACAACACAAAATGGTGGTGTAGATATCAGTTAATTTTATTTTTAAAATGAATGAAAATTTATGCGGAACGTAATATTATCGATAATAATGTATTCACTTGTAAATTTACCTGCAAAATTATTCATTTTATTCATATATTTCAAAGTTGATGATGTAATTTAAGATATGCAGAAGAAAAAGTTTAGTTACTAAAGCAACAGGGAAGTTAATCTACCTAATTCAATTTATAATTTTTATCTTGCATGGTTGATGAGAAAGGTTCAAGTAAAATAACATGTGGGAGAAATCCACGTTTATATTATTATAATGAGAACTTTGGCTTCAATGTGAAATGCTGATGATGACATTCATGATTGTTAAAGTGGGTTATGATTACAATGTGATCAATATGAGCGACACGTCGATGCAGCCGCACGGCGATTCTTCTGATTGGACCATTAACGAGATCTCTGGTCGGTTATATACCTTGTTGAGTTGTGGACGGTTCTACTACGCTAGATTGCCCGTAATGGGCTCCTCCATTACCCCCTGATGAACACTGGCTCACGTTTTGTAATTTTATTATTCGAATTTAGAGAATTCAACGGCCACAGCACGGATCGCTCTAACGAGTATTTACTCGAACGACACTATACTTGAATCCATTTTTATTTTGCAGCTTGGCTTATGTTATTCATATTATTGACATAATGGAATTCAAAAATAAAAAGTCTGAATAGTAGAATTATAAGATATCTTCATGACTTACATATATAATCAATATATAAAAACATACATTGCAGCTAGTTACTTAATTTGCGATGAAAGTTTAGCAGAATAAATTAATTTTCCAAAACGACTCCATTTATATTTTAAATGTCAAAAAACATTATTCATACTCTAAAATTATTTCATAAGTTCAGTTAACAATGAGCGGGTTTTTCTAAAAGTTGCTTTTTGTTAAGCTGGACAGAGAAATTATTGGAGACTCTATAAATATATGTCAAACTAACGATATTTGATACATATTTAATAGGGAGAGAAGTATGATGTAGTTTATTAATATAATTTCAAAAGCAATCCTGTATTTTTCATTTGTTCTATTGGACTTATTGTACGAGAGAAAACATTGAACTCTATACGGCTAATGTTGTAATAAAAAGGGAAATGGAGGATAGTGCTGTCAAGAAAATGGTGCAAAGAGAGAAAGAGGAAACTTTCGCCGTTGTTTCACACATTTGTCGCGATTTTCTTGGGCATTTTTCTCAGAAACGATGACAGTAATGCCATTTCAATTAAATAGTTTTGACACATGTAATCCCGTGCGATATTACCTCCAGCAGTTTCTTTTCTTCAGCGCAGCCTAGGCCAGAAGCGTATTGTTGCGAACTTCACAACGAAGCCAATGAATATTTATTACTTGTGTCGCGAACAGTTCACGATTGACTATTATAGTTGTTATAGTTTTATGATTCTTTTTTCGGTAAAAGTTCTGCCGTAAACTTTGGTCGCGAAACTTTGCATTTATGGCACGAGAATTTCTCTCGTTTTAACACGTATATTTTTAGCATTTAAACTTTATGGTAATTGTAGCCAGTAAAAATATGACTGTGTGCGCGTATGTACATATTCTCCGGAAGTTGATACAATAGATAATATAGTTTCATGCAATAATTAACCATGATATTATTATTCTTACACTTTTAACAGAATATTCTTTCCATATTTTTTTTTAGAAAAATTAATGTTAAAGTAAGTTATATTACTGGTATATTTCAAATACCTTACAAGCATTTGAAAAATTGAATTACAATTTCTAATGGAAAACCTATTTCAAATTTTCATGAATATTAATTAAACTAAATTCCAAATATATTTTTCTTATATACATTAGAACTCCTAATAAGTTTACCTTTATTTGTTTACAATTTCTATTTATTTTCTTATACGAATGTAAATGAAGAAGTCTTGCAATCACGAAAAATGTCAAACTCTATTTTTTAATGTTATTGAATATTTTAGAAATAATGCCCGTCTGTGTGTCACTCGCTCAACAGCAGAAACTGTTGATCCTTTTTGTTGGAGTTATAAATATTTTCAATATCTTTAATCTCTGCTCAACTCATTATAATTTGAAAGCCCCTCATCATAATAAATTCTCTAGTATTTACCCTTTTTTCTTACTATTCAAATTATTTTGTGTCCTTATTATATCTAATTGATTCGTATAAATATTCAGGTACGTTTTTATTAATAATTTTATGGACAAAAACACGAAAGATGTAACTTACAAATTTACCAGTTTAACGTTAGCAAAATATCTCGAATATTGGTGTTACAATTAAGAATGTTTCTCATACATTTATTTTGTAGAAGTTGTAATTGATCTATTTGAGATTTATTCAAAAAAATATTTTTAAGCAATAAAATATTTGTTGTTCCTTTGTATTGTTTAACCGTCTCTAAACATTTGCGGTTATTCTGGAATAATATAAATTGGATAGTACCAAAGCAATAGATCCCCAGGTTATGTCTTAAAAAATCGTAAAATTTATTTGTAAATTAATTAGGCATTAATGATTTATTTACGACTTCATACACATACAGTTTATAATTAAAACAATGATATTAGCCGCAAAACTACATTATTATTCTAACAAAGTTGAATAATTAATAAATATGTTGTTACAGTGCCTCAATAAGCAAATACATTCTCAGTGAACGTGCATTTGTTATATAATGTTGATGTAAAGAGAAATGCATTTAATTTTCATGCTGGTTATGAGTTTTATTATGTATAATTTAAAATAATAACATAGTAAAAAGTTACGTAGAACACCAACCGCATACCGTAGGTACCTATGTATGTATCTACCTACGAGTATGCATACATGCATACATGACTTTAAAGTCGTCTCTGGATAGCTAGAGGTAAAACGGAGAGAATGAAATGCATATACAGGGTTTATAATACAAAGTTACATTGCACTCGACGTTCGCCAATGTTCAAAGAAACATCAGTGGCAGTTCGAACGAGGTTCTCTCTCAGGAAATACTGTATTTTCATTTTTATACATTGTTTCACTATTTATTTGATATTGGACAAGCTATTTTTACATTATCTAAATAAATAAGGTTGTTATTTCAATTGCTTTCTTCTCAGGTTATTAATTATTAATGGATATGTTTTATTAATATGGTTGAATTCAGAAGTTTATTATGTACATTTAAAAGAAAATAAATACACGTTGTGGATATTATTAGGATAACAATATGAACGATCACAAAAATATAATAAACACATCTCAAATAATTCTTTGTAATATTATCTAAATTAATATTACTATCGTTCGGTCAACTACTTGGTTTATGGATGAATTTTTACATTAAAATTGTTGTAAATAAAATCACACTTTTTACAGTGAGCATTAATATTAACCTCGAAATAGTGTATTTAAATTTTTATGGTGGTTATTCTATGAATTTTATATGTGATGCGCTACTGGGCTGCATCACCATCATCATCTCACGGCAGTTGCACTCGGAGACGCCGGCGTCGGTTTATTTTATGCCCGAGAAATTCTAAGCATCGTTCCTGGCCGGAAGCAGGCACGAAAAAGGAAATGTACACTATAGCTAGCCAGCGTCGAGCGCTCGACAATCCTTCCTTCATTTTATGCATATATATATATATATATATATATATATATATATATATATATATATATATATATATATATATATATATATATATGTAATACATAATAAGAGCAAGAAAGAAAACAGGGATTCGGTATCACACACGTGCGCGCAAAAGCAAGTCGACTTTATAAAAGAAAATAGTTTCGAACAGATTAATCCAAGCCAACTGCATTACGAACAGCGACCGAATATATTGCACATTTGAACCAGGTTCACGTATTAAGTTTTGTAAATATTTTGAAAGTTTTTCTAAAATGCAATGTATATTATTTGCTCCTATTGACTGTAGTTGGGCGTGCCAAAGTTGCATTTATGCGCATGATCATGAACAGATGATGTACCTCTGTGATTTGGACATTTGTATACCGAACCCTCAAATTAGTAAAATATCATAATGCATACATATTTACTAGGAATATCAAATTAATCGGCTCATATTCTAAGCTTTAACAACGACCTAGGACAGAAATCCTTAAACCCTAACTACTCTAAATAATTGTTGATTTGGATTTTGTAGGACATTTAATTTACATTATCATAGTAAAGCAATAGTAGTTAAATCAAAACGAACAAAGTTCTAGAATCTCCAGGTCTAATGTCAAATGTCAGCAATCAGCTGGCACACCATATTTCAGAGAGCGCATGTGCTTTGAATTTCGAAAGAGGATTTATATAAATTATTTCTCATGACCAAAAACTCCTCCTGTTCTTTTAGCAGGTAATAACAACTGAACGTTATGAAAAAGTAAAAGCAACAAACAATGAAGGGTAAAATTTAATTTAAAGCAAGCGAGTGAATGTGTGGCAAATAAATTAGATGTCAGAAGTGTTAATATTCGTTGAATATTCTTGAACCGTAATAATCCGTTGAATGAAATTTCTAGAGCATTTCACATTATGAGCATTTTTCATCTCTGTTTCATTAAAAATTGTACTTCGTTGTTCTTTTTGTTGAGAATATGCGCGAGGTTTTAGTTATAAGATTAAAGTTTTTATATGATTTTATTGTGGTGAAAGTCTGACTGAAATTACATTTCGCTTCATCAAGAGTAAAAGAGCAGCGCTGCACGTCGTCGTTTCACTACCTCCTTGGAGCGTTATTTTCTCTCTTTTTTTCGTCCGTCGTTTTTCATAATTTCGCGGACATTTTATCTTACACCTTTTACCGTTTTCTTCCCCATTGTGGTTGCGCTATTACAGCCGTTCTAAGCAACAGTAAGACTAATCCTGACCGACGCCATAACGCAATTAAATTGCTGCTTCTTCTTCTTCTTCTTCTTGCTCTTCTTATAGTATATAAAAAGGAACGAGGACGAGCAGTGCGTGAAAGAAAAGGTCAAGTAGCAAATATACCGACAACGTACTCGACCTCCAATTACCCAGCATTATGTTAGCCACTTGGGGCGATGCATTGGGTGCAGTTCGCAAGTGGCCATGCTTCTATGCTTCCACCAGCCGTATTAAAATCTTATACGACTTATTTTTAGCTAGTTCTACATTATATTACTGGCACTTCTTTACGAATGACTACGTGCAATTATCATTTGCATTCTTTCATTGCCCTTACTTCAAACATGTCTTTGCACAGATTAGAGCATTTCCATTTTTTTTTTCTTAAACGCAGTAATAAGACTACCTTAGTCTTGTAATCATGCAATATTTCAAACTCGAGATTTCTACAGATACACACGTTTTAACCCCTTCCCTGAATCTCCCGCCCCACATTGGGGCAATTTGACTGTTCAAAGGGACCATTCTTAATTATATGTTTTGAAAAAAAAATATTGAAGAAACAGTATTCCAGTGAATAGTTCGATTTTTTGATATACAACAATTTACAAAAGAAAACGCCAAAGCAATCGGAGGATCGTAGCATACTTTTTGTTTCCATTGTTCATAATGGCTAAGAAGACCGATGGGCGATAAAACGAGCAACCGCGAGTTTGTGACATACTGATGTAGGTGGTGGTGCGGGTATTCACACAGAGCCCCAGTCCGGCCCCACCACCGAGGCCACCACCGCAGAACCGCTAGCAAATTCCATCAAGCTGCGGTTTGCTTGACGGTAGCGCTTGCCTCTCTTGCACTCCGGAACTGCCGACTCAAAGTAATTGAAGTTTCTCTTAAAAGTATCTCAGAAAATGCACTACATAATTATTCGACCGTAGAACGAACGTAGCGTCATCATGTACCTAATAGCGTTACCCGACCATAGATCCGTAAGACATCCTGAAGTAGTTTATCGTAATTTCGTCACTCAAAAATTACCAGAGTAAAATATTCTAATTTTAGATCGAGCTTACTGTCTGAGAAACTTAGCAGATGTTTCGTTCATAATTATATCATTTACTAACTATTATATTTGCTTCTATTTCTTGTCTGATTTCAAATATAAAAGATAATTAGTGACAATTAAAATATTACACTCTGTCTACACGCAGTGAATTTACAATTAAAAAAAGTCAGGGCTTACAACTGACCGATAATAGAAAAGATACACGACCGATTACTATAGCTTTTTTGTTCATTCTGTACGAGCTAAAACATCTGTCACTATAAACGTCATTGAATATATATAATTGTGTATGAATTGCACTTAAGCGATAGCTATAATATTCATTAAAGTAATCGAATGTTTCATGCATGTTAGAATAACGATAATTGGAATTAATCGTTTCACATTTGCTTGGCTCAGTTAATTCACAAATGATATTCTCTGAATATTGATGACATATATGTGTTAGACAGACAGACTTGCTTGGAAGGGTAGCAATCAGAATGCCCCGGTTTCCGTCTGTTCATCTTACTGTCTTTGGAAGCAAACGGGAAGAAGCCGAAGACGAAGCAATCTTGGATTATCATAATCGCTATAGCTTAATTATATAAGTTTCTTATCCGTTCATGCACGAAACACAAGATGCGCCTGTGCAGCATATGCCTCTGTGCTTCCACATGCTGTTTAATAATTGCGTGTTTGCTATGACGTGCACACAGCACAGCAGACCTTAATCAATTCATCATACATGCACATACAATAGTGGAGGTAAATAAATTCAAAGTTATTTCGCATATATTCAATCCCTTGTCATTTTATAAAAGCTGATGTAATATCTGTGGTTTGCTGAGAAAGTGGTTGTCATAAAAGTAAAAGATAATAAAATAAGCAGCAACACTACTAAGAAATTAATGTGATTCTTTCAACCATTTTTGGGTTTATGGGGGAATAGTACATATATATATATATATATATATATATATATATATATATATATATATATATATATATATATATATATTACTCTATTGTGTTTCAAATTCATGAACAATATCATATGTTTTGCCATACAATAAAAAATATAATTTTTGCAATATGAATTATTTCTCATGTGTATCTTTATATCTCATCTCATATTCCCGGCTTAACAATTGATTAACAAATATATTAACCTTCACTCTCCAAAACCGCTCATATTATTTTCATTAGTCCTTTATACAATATATAATCCTCTTAATTTATGGAATAATGAAGATAAACATTTTTTCCCTTTTTAATTTGAAGTGAAGAAGAATAATGATGAATCACGAATAAGTAGGATTCTAAGAAGAAAACGTTGATATGACGGCCTAATCATTATTTTGTGATCTTAGCAACCATGTTCTTGACAGTACGACGGACGACAAAAAATAAACGCATTAAATTAAAATATACATGAAACCGAAATCAAATACAGCTTTCGAATAATACGAAAGTAAAAAATAAGAAAATGCTGAAAAGATTGAAATTATTATATTTCCGGGCGAAAATTACAATAATTACATTTTAATGAAGTGTTTCGGTGGCTGCGGAAATGGAACCAGTACACCGACAAACTTTTCTAATGAATATTTAAATTTCGCGCCAAAGCTGTCCGTACTGGTACAGAAGTGACAAACACTGTCTAAGGGCTGGGCGATATGCTGGTATCCGGCGGAAGTCTCACTGTCCGTGAATTATACATTTTAATGTGCCTTTCACATAGACATCTGTACGAATGATGGGATGTCATCACCATATATATGTTATGTAAACGACAATGATGAACATAACCTTAAAATGTACACTTTATGTTTTGGATGTTATGTTGGTAGATAGGATACGTTAACTAGTTTTACTTTACAGCGGCTTGTGTACCTATGTTCAAGTTAAACATGCATTTGTATGTTAAAATATTCATTGCAATAATATCTTCAGGTATTCACGCAATCTGCTGCATGGCTTATGTCATATATGAAATGATAGCGCACTGCAAGTGCGGGTATAAAATAAAATATTTTTATGATTTACTACTGTAAGACATTCGTATATACCTATATATTTTCATGAAATTGCTTCTGATATATTAAATTCAATCTTTATATTAAATTGTTGATATTATTATGCATGTCATTTTTCATTAGTTTAAAAGAAAAAAGAAGATGGATTGTAGATATGCGCCATTTAGAACAAGTATTTTCTGTCAGAGGAAACAGCACGATATTTTATTTGTATAACATTTTTTGCATATTACAGACTTTTCATCACGCACAGCAGAAATTTTCGTACCTACTATCTTGAAATACATTAAATATAAGGTATTCGTTCAAAACTAAAATTATACCTAATAATATATGCGATGCGAGCAGCGGCTTTTCATTATTTAGCCTTTTGGTTAACAATTTAATTTTTTTTTATATATTTATATATATGTTTTCCCTCCGTGCAGTCCTGAACCAGCAGAGGGAATGAAATTACAATTGAACAATTATCTATATGCGTATCTTAGGATTCAAGAAATAACTTTTGTTTTAGTTCTGAGAATATTTCACATAGATTGAATACCATAGCTTATTTCTACAACATGTGCGGTAAGCAAAAACACGCTTTACTTTTAAGGCCTCATGATAAACGACCCTAAATATAATGTAAGTATGTACGTACAATACAATGCAATGCGAGAGAAGCTTCAGAATTATAAATATTTTAGTCGAATGTTTATTACACAATTTTTATTTTTTCCACCGATTTAAAATCCCATTGAAATATATCAGTAAAATTTGAGTCATCAATATTGAATAACACTGATTGATATCGCAATATCTCTCATGTCATCGACAATAACCTGAACGAAAAAAGGAGAAAGAAATAAAAAAAGGATCGCAATAATTGAGGTGTTCCATCCTTTTCTACAACCCGTTCAGTTAGTCACGATTCAGAGTACTGTCTCTTTAATCACTTCGATTTTCAATTATTTTATAGTACGAGCGTGTTTTTCATTAGTCGAATAGAGCAGGCAGCCTTGTGAATTCAAATTAAAAAGAAAAGGCAAATAGAAAATGGCGGAAGTAGAAAATGGTTGGGTAAAAGAAGAAAAACATTTTGGGTGCGTGTCCAGCGGCACGATCAAACAATGTGGGTCCTGGTGTTGCTCAAGCTCGATCAATAACGCACTGGGCCGGCGTTCTAATGCTCTCTCGCCAGTTCTCTCATTTCTCCCGTTCTCTGTGTGTGTGTGTATCTGAGCGGCATCTCGAACCCGGGGAACGACCGACGCTTGGTCTGGACACGACGCGCAGAAAGATAACTTGGCCACCAGCCGACGCAAGAAACTAGATCACTCAACTGACATTGCTTTATATTCTACTAATGCCATTACACTTGTAGGGCCAGTTGTAAGATTCGTTCTAATTATTTGATAGTATTGTTGGTTCATAATTGCAATCTGACATGAGGCCGTGGAGAACAATTATGAAATATAGTTGACGGGCTGGCAGCCATTCAACTCAAACGATTCATGTGCAGTTTAGTAATTATTATTAAGCCATTTTACTTTCGTTTGCACGTTGAATAGTTTATTATTTATAATTCCTATATAAATAAATATATTTAAACCGAATGAGATTTATAAGTTTCAAGTACTTCATTCATAGTTGTTTTATGTAAAATTATTTGTATTGGTTACTAATCAAGCAAGTTATGTTTCAAAATTTCCTTTACAAAAGTTGAACTTATTGGCACAAATGGTCTATGAACCCGGAGTGCTTCCTATTTTTGATAAAAATAAATAATATTCAAGGAATATATTATAATTACAAGCATATCTTGTTTAAAAAAATGAACCTATTAATATAAAATCACCTTTCGAAATGGTTATTTTATTAGTAATTTTAGGGCTTGACAAATACATCATAAATATTAAGGATGATGATTTAGTCAAAATGAAATTGATATTTACAAATCTCAAATAAACGTTTTCCAAACAAACATCTTTGAAATACACACATCAAATACACAGCGAAGAAAAGACGAAATTCAATATGTCGAGTTATGAAAATAACCGAAACCCCAGACAAGTAAATTTAAATAACCTTCACATCTACGCACTCTTACCTGCAAGAACCTAGGGCGGGATGTTCTCATATTCCATTTAACAGCCAATCAGTGATGGTGAGCAATGAAATTTTCATCGATTAAAATAATTTACATAGCCCTTGTATTACAGTATATTCACACATACACACACACACAAATATTTCCACGCACAAACATAGGGTTACACACCCGCCGCTAGGGACGATGAAGTTACAAGGTGACCGACTTAATTGTATGAAGTTTTAGTTAACCTACATCATCGTTCGTTCGATATAGGTACTATCTCAAATGTATCTCATTGTTTTATTGCAGTTTGCTAACATATATAACGTTATCTTGCATATATTACCATCAAATTGCGACCACCTATAAGAATTAGCCACCAAAGAAACTGATTTATTCATTTTTGGGAAATGCAGTCGATTAAATTTTATTTAACCCAACATTTATTAATAATGTATAAATTCGAACCTTAAATATATCAACTCTCATATCAACAATATAAATATGTACATCTCTAAACGCTATAGTGGAGTGTTGCCAAAACTGTACTGATTAAGGGATTTGTTGTTTAATTTACTAATTAGCATGAAATTGTTTACAAATTAATATTTGTACCTGTAATTTGAAACTGTATGACATGAATATTTGCTTAGGTGCCATTTTATTATTTGGTTATATTTATATTATTGGTAAATATATGTAAACTAACCCCTGACATATATTACTTTTAGTACACGCTAGTCGCTAAGAGATACCCAAAATGTTGAGTATATAGCTATATACATATATTCCTTCTCTTCCATATTATATTTATCAATTATACCTCGCTAATGCCACAAACAATTGGCTTGAAAATACAGGTCCGTTAAAATAGCACTTCTGGTCGTAGAAGCAAGGGTTTAACCCGGGCATATCCATACTTCAACGAGCCTTAATCACACAATAACTTAATCGTCCATCTAGATTCAACGTAACTCCTACTTCTGGTCTCATATCCGGTGACCAGCGCACAGCTCTATATATGTCCTAAACAATGGACTATTCTTGCTAGGACTTTCGGGCGGTCAGATAGAGAAAACGAGCGACTGCGTTTGTACATATTCGCATTCAAGTCAAGGATTATCCCTCGATCCTTGCGGTCAACGACAAGACGCACGTTTCCATTCCAGGACCGTACCAAGATTAATATCTGTATTGACTTTGTGTTCATCTGTCTTCTCAAGCTGTACGTGTTCGTGTGACTGTATATTGTATGCATGTGTCAGAGTTCATAATTCTTTGTATATGCTTCACTGCTGGGGCTATATAGTGTGTATTTAGGTTTGTGCAAATATTGTTGCTATTTTATTAAAAGCTGTATAGAGTTGTATTAGTTTTCACCACAAAATTAATAACCAGCCGGTGTACGTATATGCGAACAAATACATATTTTCACAATGCACCCAAAAAGGGATGACTATAGACTCAAGTACAGTTAGGATTACATCTTCATTTCATTACCTTAAGGTTAATACCTCATGGAACTAGTGTCAGTACCCTATAGGCACTCCCAAAGTGGCGGAAATCGATAAATAATCAAAGAATGACAAGACTTTAAATATTTATGTTCTTTTAGATTGGGAACCCAAAAGCCAGAAAAAGGTATAATGTATTGTCGCAATCAATAACGACAAAAATTCAATGGTTTCAAATAGGTGTTCTAAATAAATATAAATAATTTTAAAATTCACTAAATTCGAATTAGCTTGTGTATTTTGATTTAATCGGTAATTTTAGATACACATATAGCATAGGTATGTATTGCCACTTTACCTTTAGAAATGTTTTAGCGGTGCCTCTTCTAGTGTAAAAGTTCTTCAGTTGAATTTCCCCTTACAAGTCGTTTTATTTGTTCCTTTGAATAGTGCCAACTTTACACTTCCAAATTTCTCTATAGCTTCGGTGCTTATCTTTTGCACTTTCATCGCTTTCAACTGAGGTGTTAAGTGAAAGTGAATCATTGCTCTGGTGTTGGTCAAGTAGTATTCTTTTTTCATTTCAAAAGTCTCTATTGAATTGAATTTCAAAGATTGTTGAGTGCTCATTTGTGATAATGAGTTGTATTTCTTATTGCAACCCGAGTTCGAATTTGACCAATAATATTACATAATTTATGGAGTATTATAATGACGCATCATTGCAAAAAGCTGTATTTGTGCTTTTTGAGTGCACTCCAGAAAGTATCACTTTTGAGGATTTGGAAGAATATAAGGAAAGATGTAATAAAAGTAAATTTGTCCGGATAGCATGAATGCAGAAATGCAAATTCCTTTCTCATTCCGCAACTATATGAAACTTTTCCTTATACTATTTACAGTAGGTATGTACTACCTCGGTGTTTGTTATTCGTCTATTTGTACAGTATTGTATGTCTAGAATAAAAATAAGGAAATACATTTTAAATGGAAAATCCAGTGTTGACAAAAACGGGCATAATTTATCAGAATTTAATTCACATGCAATTATGTTAAGCACTGTTATTAGGGAATTGAAAAGCGTCAAAACTATGAACGAAACACACTGTCAAATAAATTGGTATTGTGCGCTGAAAAAAAAAAAACGTCAATCAATCAACAACTTGGCACGCTCGGAAACTACATTTATGATGGTTTCACCAGGCATGCAACATACATAAACCAACTAAATATATAAATAATAATACTAATATAATTTAAAACGCCCGTCACACTGCGGCTGTTCTCGTTAGCTATAAAAAATAAAATTACATGCCCAGCCGTCAGATTTCTGATGGGATAAAGTTAATCTACAATCCAACACGCGATTATTTATACAGCACATATACTTCATTGGCATTTTAATCGTTTCCTAAATAGCTTATCACTGAAAAATAAACTGACTAATTTTCTATTTTACCCACCAAGCTTGTAAGTATCGGCGTTATTTATGTTTCTACAGGGCCGGATTCTGGTTTCACAAAATTTTACAGGCAATCCTAGACTCAAAAAACAAAGATGACATTTTTATATTAATGTACAATACGTAATTTAGGACTAGTATGAAATCAATAATATATGTGGATTATATTTTATGAATAACTAAAGCATATGAATTAATATAATGTAGTATGTTTTTTCGAAAAATGTGCTCTTTACTTAAATAGTCATTTGTTTCCCTAGTTGCCACACATATTGTTTAGTTTCAATGTAATGGTAAAATGCAGTAAAGGGCACTCCACATTTTTTTCATTGAAGAACCAAATATGTTTTTTAAATTAATGTGTGTATTTAAAAAACAATGTGTACAAGGCATATTTGTGCTCTAAGATGTGAAGCACGTAGCAGGGACAATAGTAAAAATTTTGATTTAAATATAAAATCTTAAAGTATTTATATTACACGAGCGAACTGTTTTTATGTCGCTCAGTATATTACTGTTTCTTTGGGGGCCCAAATAATCGCATCGTATTTTTCCTATTAGTAAATCCGACCCTGAGTGCATGCTAATTAAATAATTATAAAGTGTTGCTTTTGTTAATTTCGGTCCGGCAAGACTTTAGAGAAATGAAAGATTTTGCATCTGTTTTCATTCGTTGCTCATTAGTACTAACGTAATGAGCTACCTGCACAAATATCAAAGGAAATTAGATGGATGGGAATCTTCGCACCGACACAGTCTTCTACTAATTTAAAATGTACTACGTTGTTTGTTCTGATACTATACAATTTCACTGCTGTAAAGATACTTTTCAAGAAGTATAAATGAACATTTCGTTAGTTTTCTTTTAAATCTCCTTTTAAGCTAAATTCCCAGATGGCCAATTAGAAATTACTCATAATAATCCAGTTTGCTTTATGACAAACAATGCTAGAATTCACAGTAGTAAAATTATCGCTTTAATTATAATTATTGTTGCTTTGAATGCTATCCTTGCTTGCCATAAAACAAACTGAATTATTTTGAAATATGGCAATTTTCACACAAATATTTTATTATTATTTCGACCTTTTAGCCATCAAGACTGTGTATTATTTCAAAATAACAAACATTTAATATTAAACTTGATTATAATTTGAAATAATGAATAGCCCTCTGTGATACCGCTTTACTCTGCAATTAAATTACTTCCCTATATTTTATTATAATTTATATATTCTATGTCGCATGGTAGATAGCTCTGTAATTTTGACTGCTGACCCCTGCGTCATCATGTCCAGTGGTAACGTGCAATGATTTTGTTTTTTACATGCTGCTAAACATTTTCGAAATTTGATCACGTCCCATGTCAAACTGATTGAACATCTTATACATATCCACTGGACACATCACGTATGATTTTCATGTCTTCAAATCCATTCGATTCCATGACAACTGAAATATTCTTATGTGAGATGTGCAACTGTGGAATAAATTGGATCGTTATGTAAAACCCTATATAGATGGCAAGACTTCAACATTTCATTTTCTAAGTCATAGATGACAGTATAATTATAGTTTTTGATGTTAGAATATACGACGCACTGTATATATATAATATAACAGCTAAAGTAATTTGATACCTGTCATTATTTGAGTTTATCCTACTCACAAATATATGAACAACTCCTAAAACTTTTTAGAGTATTATATCAACCTAACGCTCTCATTATTTCGCCATTTAATGGAAATTAACACGATTGTATATATACATCTACCAATTGTCAATTAAATTCATCTTTCAATTTTAAAGCCATCCTACCTACTGATTATCACTGACCATATTGCGGTAACAGTTTATGATAGTCAGTTGACGTGGCTGATGTGGTGCTAGGCAGGCGGGAGTGTCTCGCCACGACACCGCCATTATCGCGACCGACATGTCTGTGCAAGCGTGATTCATGCCCAGGCACCACCAGTAATAGGAAATCACCTCAGGCAGCCGTTAAATGAATTATTTTCAGTGTTATGTTACTCGAGAACCCGTGAGCGGGCGAATCTGTGTGTGAGTGAGCAGAGCATCAGTGTAACTTAATATGTATGTGTGTATTGGTAAATGTATCTGCGTTTATGAAAAACGCGACATCGTAAAAACGCCCAGTCCACATCGGATAGCGTTTGAAATATCGTCCTATATCGATTCTCGTATTTCGTTTTGGTGTACGTTTTAGGTGGGAAAGAAGAGAGCGCCGCGCCACACATACATATAGCTTTGGATAACGTGCTGCACGGGGAGAGAGATGTATTGGGGGTATTATGGGTGGGGTGAGGTGGGGGGGGGGGGTGTTATTTTGGCAGGGGTTATATAAAGGGAACACAAGCGACAGCGAGATGTAGATTTTGCTACATCTGTATTTGTATATTAAGGCTTCATGTGCGTGTTTTTTTTTTATGTACGTGAAAGCCTATGCGTGTGCGTATGTATGCGCTCCTGAGTGAGCTCGTGTGTATGTATCGCAGGTTATAGAGTCAGGTAAAACGATTTTGTTTCTTTTTCTAAAAGAATTCCAATTTCCTTTTTTCTTAAGCTGGCCCCGGTCGGTTAAAGAACTTTAACATTCCACCCGGGACTTTCGATACACACTTGTACCCTGCTATATACATATACCTCATGTAATCGAAATATTTAATTTTAATTTTACAAATATCCTATGCTGAGCAAACACATGTTGAATCAAAAATATATTAAACTGTTTTTTTTTTCTCTCTTTTTTATTAAATATACAGGCATGATGAATTGAATAGGAACACAGTAGTGCGCCAGAATCGATTAATGCGTTTTCACTTTGAAACTCGAATTGGAATACAAGGAGTATCTGAGAATATGAAGCTGAAATATTTTGTATCATTATGCTATCTCTTCATACACCTAATATAGCCCCAAATGTCTTACAAAAACGAACCGCTTTATCTCTGTTCACCGACGAAAAGAATCTGTATTTGATATATTCAGAGCATCAAGCAGCCATGAGTGGATGTATCGTGAAAGAAACGATATCTCAATATCTTTCCGTTGTTAACGCGATGGCCGCCTGGGTATCTGCCTGTGACGACATCGGAATCCCTCCCGTGCTTTCGAGAGTTCGTTGCGGGCCACTGCAATCACTTACGGAATGTCACATTTATATATATCGTACACGAGTTCCTGGAATTTATAATGCATGAAATATGAAAATTGAAATATGTCCAACTGTACATTATTTATCTAGCGCGATACCTCTAACGGAACATATATTCAGACTATATATAAAAGCATTCCTCAGTATAGAGTTATTGGGATAACTGCATTAAGTACTTAAGTAAGACCCTTAAGTTGGTTTTGGTCATGATTTGCATATGATCATTTATGTAAACTTTTCATTTATTATTCTTCAACTTTACGTTAACTTTGTGTATAATTTAGAGTTATACAACGTAGAGGAAACTAAAGTTGATTATTACTGGAATAGTTTGTTAATGCATTACCTCCGGCGAGTTAATCGCCATTATTCCAATACATAGAAGACGATTTTCAATTAAATTAACATGATACGATATTAGTACGTTTCATGCAAACTAGTAAATATAGAGTGAAGATTGATCAGAAGTACGTGTATAATATTATGCCGGCAGCTCCAAATTGGTTAAAATCATGTTTGATGTTCGCCAGTGTAGAATTTCTATTATTGAATGCAAATACAGTCAAATTTCCACATCTTGAACTTCCATAAGTCGAATTTTTGCATATAAGATTTGTGTATTACATATAAAATTGCTTTTATTTCTCTAACTTTCATATATCGATTTCTTCTGTATCTCGAAACGCAAACTTGTTCAACTGTATTCACAATCAAGAATTATGTTGGTGGTACTGCACACCGTAACTTGGTGATTGACGTCTTAAAGTTGACTTAAAATTCGTAAGATTACAAAACATGAATTGAACGAATGGTAAATCGTGATTTAAGAGCGAAGAGAATAGAATGAATAGACAAATATTATACAATTTTTTCACGTTTCTGGAAGTGGTGAGGCGTGATGTATGTACTAAAAATAAAATTGAACATATTCTCGTCAATTCCAGGAAACATATTGGTTAAAATGTTAAAGTTTCAATCCACAAAACGTTTTTGCAACGATTTAGAAACGAATAATATTGTGTAATTTTCTGTTGCCTGGATATGTTTTTAACCAAAAATAGTGGTGTTCAATTTTGTTGTAATAGATACATGAACAAATATGATCAGTACTGAAACTTAGTTGACAATTTGATTTGTAAACATAATCCCAGTTAGAATATTTAATACATTCGTAACCTAACAGTAAATATAACTATATAATTCGAAGATTAATGTATTCTTCAAGTTTATGATGAATAAATTCTAAAACCAATAAAATATGACTTGCTTAATAATTCCAATTAAATTCGTAATGATTTAAATTAGATCGACGGTGCTTCGGTGCGGGTAATTGCTCATCATTAACCCACTAGTATACGCAAAATGCAGTAGTAAATATACAGTTTTATTTGCCGTGTTTTCCAATTAAAATGTTTGCCGTTCGTGGAGCACTGATTTATTTCGAAGCTGCCACTCAAACGTCGATATTTTATATAAATATTTGACTGGCTTCTTAAAGAATTTATTCAACTCAAGCGACAGCAAATAATTGTGTTTATTAATTTCGATTACTGCCAACCGAAGCGAACCGTTCGTATTTATATAGTTACGTGCGATGAAGTGTTTTTCTTTTCATCGTCGTCTAAGGTAAAGGTATGCCACAGTTGCAATTAATTTCCTGGTTGATATATTTGATAATTACGGTGGTTAATTAGTCGATTTGTGTATTTACGAGGAAGAACTAGCAAACGAATTCGAGCAATTGGATCCCTTTTACTTTTTATGGTCGCGTGAAATGTTACTATTGTGGAAAACAGACTCTTTTATCATAATAAAACAAACTACATTGGACTTTCTTGTCTGGATAATCAATAAATATGTGGTACATTTATATTGTTTTATTGCAAATATAGGGTTTGGGTATTTCGATAAATTTTAATATTCGTTGATATTGGGATCACCATGAAACAATTTAATTCATATTATGCATGGATACAAAATTAAATTTTCCAAATACAAGAGCGATTTTTCAGTAAATGCTACGTTTTGTGAGAAAATAATTACGTTTAAAACAATATAATAATATTGACTGATTTGAAATAGGAATATAAAGGAATATAGCTAGTACAATAAACGACACAAACACAAACGTCAAAACGTAATTAACAATTACGCAAAACAGATGTCAACCTACTTAGTACCAACGTAATAAAAAAATGTTTTACTACTTTATAAAAATATTTACAAAACTGTGAAATCAAAATGTAAAATATATTAAATTTAATTATTCTGGAATAAAATAAATATTGTAAGCTTGTTTATCCTGTTATTAATCAATTTTGATGCGTAGATATTTATTTTAAGCTTGTGAAACATATGATTCTTATCAGTTAATTACAGGTCAATGACGCAAGTCCGAATCCTCGGTATCTCTACTATATATGTTAATTAATTTAAAAAAATCTTAACAAACACTATCAACTAGAACTGTTGCTTAATTGCAAGAAACTGCAAACTTGCCTCTATTCCTGGATATGAGCGCATGCGTACATGATGATCAGGAAAAGTTTACTCAGAAACTTTCTTCATTATTGAAATGTAGTATCTATGATATACGATGAAGTATGTAGCACCTTCACCATAAATTGTCTTGTCACTATTCGATAGAGGTTTCATAAATATACGTGCTTTTGCTGCTGTTGTAAATTTGTATAAATTTATTTTCATTTCCAATCTGACGTGACATGCACTGCTGAAGTTTTCTTGCCCTGTCATACCATATGTTGTCTATATTTTGAACCAACATTCAAGTGTATTTAAAGGGAATTATATCAATTGCATGGATTACAATTGCCTTTGGCATTGTTCCGCTTATTCAAAAACGTTTCAAATGTCTACCTTTTATTTTAATGTAATGTATTTACTTTAAAATGTTGAAATCGAACATTTTTATGAATGCAATTCTTTCTTTATGACCTCGTTCATGAAAATAAAAACAGTAATGCTGGATCTTTGTCAAATTTGGTATAGTTCTTATGTTTTCTAAATTTATACTTTATTTCTTCTATTGCTATTTTGTCAAAAAATAAACTAGTCATAAAATAAATTGAAAATCAACAAGAAAAATTATAATTAATTCAAAATTTCATAACTTTTAATCCGCTTCAAAGAACAGTGTATCCGTTACGCATAGTAATTAATCTAAAATTAAAAAATGAAATTTAAAGAGTACGTGGGATTTACTTCTTTTTTCATCATCGTTGACGTCTCAACTTTTACAAATTGTTATAGCGTGAACATGGCTGCCATTCGCTGTTCATGAACTTCAATTAATTTTAAAATTTACGAAATGTTTAACAACAGTCATTAATAAGCGGTTATCCTAAGTATTTGATAAATGAGCTATTAACATATTTTGTACATGTTGTGGAGAAATGCGTTATATATATATATATATAAGTATAATTTATTTTAAAATTGCATTTTGCAACGATGTAAAACTCCAATATTTTTTGACTGACATTTCAAAAGCTGTAATGACTTTCAATATGCGTTAACAGAATACAAGACTTTATTGGGATTTTTAATAATCAAGCAATAGCGATTCACAAAATAAACAAAAAATATTTTTAATTCTGTGTAATTTTTATTTTCATAATTACCGTTCATTTATTTCTATTGCAGTGGTATTACTAATTATAAATGCTGAAGTATAATCAGTGAAGTATTCACTTTTTCGTTAATTACCAATTACAAATAACAATATTTAAAAAACAAATATAGTGCTGATGAATATTGTGCAATATCAAATAATCGCTTTTCTACCATTGCCGCAATATCAATATGGTAACTAGAGCATTTGTAATATACATAATTTCAAAGGTGATTTTTCAGTAAATAGAACATTTTAAGATAAAAATTATTTAAACCACAGTTGCTAGAAATTTCTATATGTTTAACTTTGATTATATTCCTTTTACTCTAACTCGTGCTCATATCGAGATGTAAAAATATGACAGTAGTAAGAAAGCACTTCCGGTTGAAATATCATTTACGATATAAAAATAAATCTTTACCGGTATATACAAATCTTAAATTAAATATATCACATATACAATTTCAGCGGTAGAGCGTTCACACATACAGACACAACTATACACAGATTCACAGGAGACATTTAAAAAAATAGACTATATGGATTCAGGGCACCTATACGAATATTTCTATTAAAACTTCAAAGTCAATTTTTTACTGATATCACTATACATTATATATAATAAAGTGAAAAGAATAAGTTGAAAATAGATGTAAAACAACATAACTGAAATAATACGAAATTCTATATAGAAGTTCTAATTTAATGATAACATGGATATTTATGTTTATATTGTCTTACATAGATGAAATATATATGAAAATTAAGATTGAAGGTAGAACGTATGCGTTGGTATCCATTTTGGGTATAGAATGAGTTGGCCGTCAGTGGCAGACCGTTCCGTGTATAGCTTGGCGATTACCGGAACACCTCCACCGGGACGGTGGTCCGAAACCGTTCCGGTCGGTTAAGGGTGGCCCTAGTAGTGTTTGTCGATATATTTCCGGAGAGTTAACGCGTGTTGTTTCAGTACCAGACGACGACGGTTAATGCCTCCATGAACACTGGCATCATCTGAGCCTGGACAGAGCACTTAGGGCCCTACCGCCCTTACTCTCGCTTGCTTCTTCTCTTCTTTTTCACTTTCTCGTGTTCGCCACCGCTCATTCTTGACGCACACCTAAACCAAGGGCAGTGACGACTGCGTGACAAAGACGTTTTGGAATTTCGCTGTACCGGACTCGCCGTTCAAGCAGCATGCAAAGAGAAAGTTTTACTTTGTACTTTTTGGTTTCCTGCGTTCATGCAGTCACTGGGCTTCATTGAGCTCTAACTTGCTTAAAAATTAAACCATTCGGAATAACACACTGATTATTCGAGCGTAGCCTAAATAAAATTTCACTATGTTATTTTTGTTTAATTTTTCTTTGTTGTACGTATATATACATTTCTTGTGATTTACCTAACTTTTAAAATAATTAATCAAATAGCAAAGAACCACAATCTCGTATAGATAGCTACAATAAATACAATTATAGGCAATCGCACTATTCAGTATATGTAGTTAGCTTTGCAATGCGCGTTGAATAAATATGTGATAAAACTGATAAGAAAGATTTGCAAATTTCGACATATACCATCAAAAAGGAGGCTTGTAGTTAAACCATATATTTATCCGCGATGCTGTGTAATTATAATTTTTTTCATATATATCATTTGTTAGGCATAATAAGAGCACAAAGTTCAACTAATTACGAATATTAAATGGAGTATGTGAGGGGCTGATCGAGATGGTTAATTCTACCAATATTTACAGGTGTGAACAATGGATGATGCAATTAATATTAAACACCACAATACTAGTTAATAGTTCCATTATTTACCTCGAAAATGCATACGCAGCAAAATACATTTGAGTGACCAAGAATTATAATATTAATTATAATATTAATAAATATGTATTTCATTCGTAATAACATAACATCGCGACAAGATTCGACTTAGTTTCATTTGTTAGTCATTTTTGTGTTGAATAATCCTTATTAAATTACAATAAAACGAAAAATTCAAAGATTATTTTCAGTGCTTTCCGCACAAGCCATTGATTCTTCTTATGGGTATCGTTTATCTTTTACTTTGGTAACGATTAAATTTTTATATTTTATCTTTAAAAATATAAGACATAAAAATAATAAGCCTGTCGTTACTTACCGTAGTAAATTAATTAGTGTTTATGTTACCATGAATATGAACAGTAAATTGAAATATTATTTTTGCGACACTATTACTATTTTATAAGAAATTTATGCCTAATTTGTAATTTAGTTAAAATTAAAAGTGCTAAAACACTAATGCGGTCCTGGACTCACGAGAGCTGTGAAGAATTTCAGTCGATCCATATATTCCATCAGTGTTATTATTTTCGTTGTTACGTCTTTGATGTGACACGAATGAGAGCCCAGTCTCCGAGCGACATTAACGCGATTTACACCCATCGCTATGGCGACGGTTACGATTATGAACTCCGTATATAGTGGTTTTGGACAACGAGTTGACTTCTGTGTGAGAAGGAGGTGTGATGTGAAAGAGAAACAGAGTTGGAGAAACGGTGGTTCTGGGGTAACAGCGGTTCATGTCGCATGGGGACATATCCTTGGAGGGCTGATGGCGTTGCCGTACTGCTTACTGCTGCTGTTGTAACGATTTAGCACTTATCTAACGATGTGGTGTGGCGACAATGGCTTTCTGAATACGATTTTATCTACTTCTGTAGGCTTGTTATCTACGTTGGAAAGTCTGTTGGAAGCCTCGATTTTAAAAGCATTAAATGAATTGATTTTCTTTGTGGCTTGGAAATACATTATGCAGAAATGATGCAGAAAATAGATATTGAGAGTATAGCTGACTTTACTTTCTCTTTTAAATGGAGGTCACGTGTTATAACTCATTCATTTACTACATTTACCCAATAATTATGAAATATATTCTATTAACTACAATTCTTCAATCCACCATTATCTGATAATAAATATTTAAATCATTTACTGAGAAATCGCATTTGAAATGGTTATGTATGTATTTACATTTTTGTAGTTGCAATACATATTGAAACAAAATAAAGTATTATAACAGATACATATAGTAAAAGGATATGAGAGTCTAGACGTTGAGTGAAGGCCAGTCCATCTTTTTTTCTTTCAAATAAGGAAGGATCGCTAGGGTTAACTAATATAACAATCAGGACAATCGATGGATATTCTAACGTGTAATATCCTTTTTAATCGTAAAATGCAATCAGCTGGAACACCTTGTTGCACTTAGCGCTTGCGAATTTAATATTGATAATAATCGCTTCATTTTGACATTGTATATTAAAAGACGCATTGTAATCACGCCCAATACACTGTCACTACATAGTGAACATCATTTTGCACAAATTTTTGTGTAAACATAACTTTGATCATAATATACTCGTATTGATGTAACAGCTGGGGTTGATGGTTTATGTGATGCCCTGTACAGAATTCGTTCAGAAAGTGTATTCATTTTATTTACCAATTTATTATCTGTCTGCTAGCCAAATATTGCATCATTTATTGAATAAAGAAAAGTGGATTTGAAAGAGAAAAATAATAATAAAATGGTTTGTATGCGTGTGAAACGTGTTGCCACCAAATTACACGCATATTCATTCGGTTTGTACGGAAGATCGCGCGAATTGTTCCATTCGAACGCCATACTATTTATGAATGCGAATTCTTTTTACGAGGCTCGCGATATTGAAAGGAATTGTGCGCTTGTTTGATCCTCAAATCGAATTTTTCTTTATAACCGCGAACGTGGAACTCTTCTCTGAAGTGTCTGCCTGCAGTATATAGTCTAGGATTTCACATACTGAAATTTATTATCAACGTAGCGGGAGAGATGGATAGATGGTTTGTATGGCCTTGTATTTGTTGAATGTATATTTAAACCTTTGAAGTTGGGAGAATTGATGGCATGACAGACCGAACTCGAATTGCGTTCGTCTACGGGAGTTATTGTTACTATACTTTAGATTGTTTACTCTGTGTAAGAACTTGCCTATCTAAACACGGAAATAATGATCAACAGACAGAATTACTTGCATATGTGAACATTTACGCAAACTTTGAAACTCTTCGCTAAGTTAAGTTTATTTTACATTATACTTCTTTCGGCTAGAAACTTCATCTATAGTTTAGTTATTAGATTTGATTGGAATATTTTTTAGGTAATGTGATTCCTTTAGCTGCAACGCCAATCAGTTCTACCAACGTAAACATAATATTTTGATAGCTTTACATTTTGAGGTCAAGTGCAGATAAGTAATAATAATAATTTACTCTCTTATCCAATTCTTGTATAGAGTCAAGAGATTTGAATTACATATTTTTGATACTCTATAGATAACCGTACAGTTTACGAAAGGCTCATAATCAAAACTGTTTGCACAAGAATTCGATTTACATTTCCTTAACTTTGCAATTCCAAATAAACAGTAATTTAACAACATTTGAGTGTTTTCTTTTTGTATAATTATAACTACCCAATTCTTCCATGGTTTCATGGACGGCAGTCTTGGAAATCTTATATATCTGTTTCTTAATTTTGTTTTCGTTGTCGTTCTCCAAGAGTAAAATGTGTAATTTTGTTTTTTCCCGGTTAATTACAAGATAACTTTGATCACATTTGTATATCCCGGTCTCTTGATGTTCGCTTATCTTGATGACCTTCAGTCGGCTGGTGCTAACTACACGAATAGAACTGTCCACCGAAAACTACGCATGCGCAAGCAAACTGAGAGTTATATGACACTGTTGTGCGAAAAAAAAACAAACGTTCACGTTGGTTGGTTCTTATGATCGGCGTTGCCACCATAAATATTCAGATTTTTCGTAAACGAATTTAATCCGAGACACAAACGCTAACGCGATTTTCTCTGTTTCTTTTCTGATCCTTGTTTTATCCTGGTAGAACGAGCGCGCAGGCAGCCGGGAACATAAAGAAGGAAAAAAAGGAGCAGGCTTTGTTCAGTTGAGCAAGGAAACCCGTCCACATTTACCCGTCAGGTATATGTGGCATGGGAACGGAATGTTTTGATTGCAATATATATATATATATATATATATATATATATATATATATATATATATATATGTATGTAGGTGTTTGGTTTACAAAACTATGTATATGTCTGCCAAACGGTCTTCAGTGTACTGTGTACGACTTGCTGTGTCATTAATTCGATAGTAGGGAATAGTATTGCACATTGCACTGATTTTATGCACTACTGCTTTCATGTTCTACTACACCAAAACCAATAACAGTTTGAACCGAACGATTCTTTGCATCTGTTCTATGTTATAGTTGGTATACTGATTATGCGATTTTCCTGGTCGATCTGATATTTTACAGTTATGAACTTAATTTTGGTTAATTAAATTTTATATTTGGTTTCCCTTTATGTTTATATCACTTTTATGCCTTTTTGTTTCACTTACGTTTTGGTATACAGAACAATGTCTTCATAAATTATAATTTTCGTATCTAATAATTATAATAATAAAATATATATAAAATAATAATATTATAATTTTATTATTTTATATATATTTTATTATATTAACATTTATTTCTATTTATTATTATAATAATCGTATCTAGCAGAAATAAATGTTAAGTGAAAATGAGTTTATATTTTGTTCTATTTGTTCAACAATTTGAAATTGCTAATAGAATAGAAAATTATTAAGATGCATTTTATATAAGTAATATTTTCGACTGTTAAAATGGTTGGCCAATTAATACATACCTGTAATATGCTTTACAAATATATATATATATATATATATATATATATATATATATATATATATATATATATACATTATTGTTATTATTATATAAATAACATAGCAATAGAATATTTCGAATTATTTCGTTTTGTATTTGTAAATATGCAATGTAAAAATATTTTCAATTGTATTAAAGCAAAATGAGGCATAACTATATTTTGCATCGAAATTTACTAATCCAATAATCTCTTTTTTGTCTCTTTATAGTTATTTCATAACTCGTTATTTTACATTTATTATTTATGAAAGCTAATGATAATGTATAGTAATACAATAGTATTTATAAATCGCAAATTTTAACATAGAATTTCGTGTTTTAAGTAATTCTTTTTATAATAAAATATATTTTTAAATAGAAAACACATTCTGGAGTAGCAAGCGTACTATTTAAAATTAATCTCGACGAACAAAATTCAAAATGAGCATGCTAAACCAGAATAATATTAAATCGTTTAATGGACAATGCCTGTATAATAGAGATTATGTACTTGGGCGAAGATAACGTTACCACAAATGAAACAGGAATTTTACAAATACGCTGGCAAATATTTACCAACTCTTAATCGTTTTTTCAATGTTTTATAAATCAGAATTAAACAAGACGACATTAAAACATTTTATAATTGAGGCATCACTCTTGACAAATTACTTAATCTTAACATGGCATTCGTCTGATATTCAACACCATTTTCTATTTTATATACATAATCAATGGACAGAACATTTTGGTTAATTTAAGGAGCAAAATGTTCTAGTCCGAATGTGTCCAGATTAAGTGGCATCTTATAAATAAATATAATCTTGCACTGCCTATACAATACAAACAAGCAATGTTCGTAAAGGTTAGGTTCCAGTGTAAGCATCTTAAGATTTACACGCTATGTCAGACACCCTGGTGCTCTTTCGATGTCAACAACATCTATGACAGTCACACATACAGATGAACCCACACAAATGTATAAAGAATGACATGGATGTAATTGTATTGGCGTCACCTATCAAAACGTGTTTCATACTATATCGAACAAACATCTATTGTATATATATATATTTTTAAACTATATTAACCCGGGATCAGCGACACATGGGCAGAAAAGCTAAATATCCACAGCAATTTTATTTTATCGTAGGGATTCAATAATATTTTGAATTTGCCTATTTTAAACTACTTGTAACAATTATAAATATGTTAATATCTACAAAAAAAGATTAAAAAGTACGATAATGCGAATTGCAAGATATTCCTAATGTTGTTTTAATGTGGAAGTATTGAATTAATATAAACCGCACCATAAATGTAAACAATTTTGCATGTTAATATCAAATTAAGTATAAATGGGCCTTATAATGGGTAATAAATGGCGCATGATTGCTATAGGGAGAAAATGTACTATTTTTCCAAGATTGGTTTGTCGTAGAAACGTTTCTATTACTAAGGGTGTAAAAGTATTTAATGACAAAACAAATTATGTTTCCTTTTACAATTCAGATGTTTTGTTGAAGCGTTATTAAGAAATAAAATATTTATTCAAGTGTGTAATTTTATTCGAATAAATAATCACGAACATGTTGAACAATTATCCCGAAATATTATTTAAATGTTATTTATATCATGAAATAACATTACATTGTCATAAATATTAATAACAAATTTTAATGAAATAAAAAATAATATTTACAAATTAATAAATACATTCATATTAAATAACATAAAAATAAATCATTGCCGATTTTCCCCAATTAAAGTGGATGCATTCAACCTGAGCCATTTCCTATTTATAATCTTGCTATTTTCGCGAAGAAATGGCGTATTTATTATGAATAACACAATAACAATACTATCTGAAAGTTGTCACTAACAGCTGCGATTTTGAAGGTCCAGCTCGCGTGTATATATTCTTATTGCGTCAGGTACTATTTTATTTTATTTTTATGGATAACTAATTTGGAATATGAAGTGTTATTTCATATTAATAACGACATATCCAGTAAAATTGTTAAATAGAATAATTAAATTTTGTAAATAGTGTGAAGGTATAGAAAATAAAAATGGGCGGTTAGCGGCCTTAAAATAATAAAATTAGGCCAGAACATTACAGTCGATTATAGCGCTTGATTGTTGTAGGTATATCGGTTCATATTGCGCCACCGCCAATACGATACGAACACATTGCAATAGGGTGGATTTTATGCCCGATGCACGATGGCCAGTAAACACTATTAGTTTGATTCCGACGCGTTGCTCTGCTCGTAAACCGAACATACACACACACACACACCCAGCTTTATTCTCACTCTCCAAGTACAGTACTCGCACTTGCCAATACACTCTCACTCTGCACCGTAGTGTCCACACACACATACCACGGTAGTGTTGTATTTTGTAGCGCTGGCGTAGATACGGCGACAGAGCGGTGAAAACAGAGGGCGTGCATAGAGAACGCGACGAGGAGAGAGGAGAGCATATACGCCGGTTGGAGTCATATCCCCATGTAGCAGTTATGGTTTTGGCGGTTCTCTCGTTACATGTTCCTGTATGTTTTATAGCCACTGTATTTTACATATGAAATGCGACTATATGTGTTCGTTGTAGCGTTTTGTTTTTCGGTTCCGTTCAACTGTTTCATATCATATACGATATACATTTTCTAGTTTAGTTTATATTGTATAAATTGTACACTAAAACTGTTTCCTGATTTTATTCCTAGTTTCGTGCCATATGAAATTATCAATAATAATGCCAGGGAAGAACAGGATTTGGAATCATAATTCAAGTAGATTTCGAAGATTATTTTATTGGATTTCGCAGATTTATATTATATCATGAATTATAAAATTCAAAGAAAAGTTTTCACCGAAGAAGTTTCTTATTATTTTTATTACTATGGTCAATTCAATTCAAGATTCAACCAACCAAAGCTTCAATGACTCAGATTTTTTGTTAGGATCGTAAGTTGTTTGTGAAAGCAAGTAGCAATTTTTAAAAATTCGACCTGCGTCGCATCCCAATGATGTTTTAATGATACGCTGTCACTGTTGAAAAACTTTCATAAGCAACATCAGGTGTCACATGGGTTGCCATTAAAAAGCAATATGACCGATGGAGTGACACGTACAACAAAAACCAAAAAAAAAAAAAAGAAAACTAGAGGAGAGAAAAATATGGCAGGGAAGATTGATGTGCGACTGTCAGAAATAAATGAACGAATATTAAAACAGAATTGCCAGTGTAACTAGAATCCCTTCACTCTTAACTCTTATCTATTTCAATTAATTCGTTAATTTTAATCGTGTCAGGCGCACAACGGACCGACCACTAATTGGCAAGCGCGAGCGAACGAGCTGTATAGAGTGCGCTGCCACCGATTCAATTATCCGATGCGCTGCAGCGAATTCCATCCAGTCAATCACTGACATACATTACACATTTTTTCCTAGTTACTATGATCGCAAATTTATTCAACAGCGATGTTGTTCCTGGCATAGAATTACGTTAAATGCCATGCGGTAAATGATCGAAGACCGTACTATTAATGTTGTAATACTTTATCAACAACGGATTTTCATGTTACTATTAGAGTTCATTAAACGCTTGCACGGCAGCTAATCATCTAAGCGATCATCAAAGTTTTACTTTATCCAATAAAAGGCATAATCGTCACTATTAACATATTTGCATATATTTCTAATGAAAATTACGTAAAAGAAAGTTCTGTGTTGGCCACAACCAATTTTTTAAGTACTGTATTAAGCGGTGCTCCAATATAAGAACCTTAGGACTAATATGTTATATATGTGTAATACATATTTTCGGAATCGGAGCGACGAGTCAAGAACTTTGTTTGAAATATTTTTAAACTCGAGGATGTTACAGTAACATGGTGAACCAATTTATATGTTTTGCACTACCGTACGACGAGCTAAAAAATGCCGAGATATTTCTAGTAATCGATCCCTATTGTAGCGTCTATCAGAAGTTGATGGACTAAATTTATAATCTTGATTGAATAATAACTTTATGAAAATTCAACGCTAAAAATGTATCCTGAAAAAATCAACAACTTCACAGTTTAATTCGTAACGTTACAGAATAGAGGAGTCACATTTTAGTTACTTAAAGATTAACTTGGTTTTTCCTTCATGAAACGGATTAATAGGTGAAAAACGAATATTTTTGTTGTATTGTACAATAACAGTTCAATCTACAGTAATATTGTTGTAATGTTGTGGAGTTTGATATTAATTTACTTAAATGTCAAATGAAGATGACGATAACATTGTGTTATATGTTAAACCACTATATGCAAACTTTGATACGATCTTCAAATGTCAGGAATAACAAAAACATTTATTACGAAGAATTCAATTCTATACTTGCATTGATTGAATTGAAACATGTTCATGGGTAAGGAAGGTTAGTCCATAAGAGTTTATTAGGCATAAACGTTGAGTGTCGTTCCTTGTAATAAAGCCTTATTGGCTTGTAACATAAAAATCATTTCGCATTTTGGAATTTAGATGCAAACATGTAACAAACGTGATGTTCTCTTTATGTATCACGCTGGTGTTAACTATGTTCGTGCAATTATGGTTTTGTGAGTAAAACGGGGAGTGTTCACTTTATGACACAAACACACACGCACGCTCCTGTATAGCCTGCTCCTTTATCCTCTGTGGAGCTTTTCTCTCTGTCTCCATACTACTTTAGCTTGCCCTGAAACTGCAGCCCTCCTTTTATAAACTTTTTACTCCGGACATGTTTACTTTTATTTATCGTAAAACACTCTCCGCTTTTGTCGCTGGCGCGCTTGCATTAGATGCCATTAACAGGGCGTGGAGACTAGAGCTACACAAACACCAACACTTCCATATACACACTTACGCATATACATACAAATTTGCACGGTAAACTACAACATAGCCATACACACACACTCTGGCAGGATACATTCCGCGGCTTCTTATGTCGTAAACTAGGATAAGTATGATATATTTCTGGGATGTCACATGCGAGTTTTAAGTGTGCTACTGTGCAACATTTAGTATCACTACTCTACGTCCGACACTAATTGAACTTGTGTACTAAACATGGACAAATGTATATACAATTTTACGTTATTCTTTACATTAATTGTTCTGCGCATTTTTTGTTTATGATAGCACTAAGTAAAGGACCACTTTTAAAATGATAGAGACATCTATTGTTATTTAAAAAAAGCTATAATGGTGTGCCACCGTTACGTTTGTGCGCATGATCATCAGCATATGATGTCCTACCTATTAAATTCATATGTTGCCGAGATTTTATTAGAAGCTAATAAAATAAAATGTAAAACTATCAAACCTGTCTTAATACTTGAAGCATACAAGACCTAAGGCTTAATTTTCATTATGGACTCAATTTTAAAACACCTATAAGTCCTAGACTGTTTGAGTTTGCGATATGTTTTACTTTTGATAATACAGAAAATATTCATGGATGAATGAAACATTAAGAATATTTAATCTCCACACTGGCTATGCATTACCATAATCCTAGAAACTAATTCTCAATATAATGAAATAATATGAATTGTAAACCTTGAATTTGAAGCCGTTAGCATATTATATAATGCTTGCTGGTGATGGATTTACACCAAAATGTTGTATAGTGTTATACTGACTTTAGATATAGAGAGAAAGCTCTCGTGGGTAGGCACTTAATTCCATTCGTTTAATTATTGTTTTGGTGAAATTGCGTTACGGAGAGTTTCACATTTTAATCGAGTTTACTGGAATCATGCGGTAACCCTTAGCCACACCTCGGGCACAACCGCTCGCAGGGCACATACAAACCCTTCTCGCGAGCGAAACTATATATATATATATATATATATAGGTATATCTAGATAGGTACCTAGAAGCAGATGTTACGACGTTCGCGCAAATTACTTACTCGAAAAGTGTAAACAAACAACACAGGAAGAGACTATATGTTGGTGCCTGCCTACAAATGTTTGTGCTGTTCATCTTTAAATGAAAACAACAAACGGATGCGAACAAGAAAACTTAGGTTTTAGTACTTGACGTTTTACTTATTTGTTCGCATGTACACAGAAAGATGACAACGACCATTTCTTCATCGCGTTGTAAACAGTAGACATGTTTTCCAACTATTTATAGGCACGTATAAAAGGCAGTGTTAGGAAAGAGCAAAAAAAAAAAATTGTTGAAAATATACAATGATCCAAATATTTTATGGTTCATGGACGAAAATTTTGCAACGCTCTATATGTACATATATAATCAAAGAATATGTATTGAAATTCGGTATTTTATTTACATTATTTTATCACAAGATAACAGTAAAGTTATTCCGATTAGACTTTTGTCATTTATTCTTACTGCGATCATCTTGAAATATAGTGGTTCAGATTATGTTATCAAGCAATTGGCGTAAACGACACTACACATTTTTAAACTGCCACTATATAATAATATAGCTTTATTTTGTTTTAAATTGTTTATACGATTGCTATGAAACAACAACAATATGTATTATAACTAAGGAAACGTAAATATTACTTGGTGTTTCGAGATATTGAAAAGGTGCAGGAGCAAATCACTACTTATTAATATATTGTTTTCAAAAACAAGAAGATTATTTCCGGACCCTATACAAACCGTAAATTTAAAGATTTTAAAATTTTAAAATCATCAACAATCACGATTTACAAAAATAATTACATAACTAAATATAATTATCGTCTATTTAAAACTGGTATAATTATAGCAAAATACTCGTAATAAAATAATGTATCCTTTATCCAACAATACATTATAAGATATGCGATATTAAAAGTAAAATAAATTACAAATTGATATTTGAACTGTGTCAAATTAGGTTCTCTTTGTATTTATAAACTGTAATTCAGTATTGAACAGATGAACTGAAGAATACAAAACAAAACAAACGTCTATCTGTTGCCTGGAAGAAGAAGACATCTTTATGCCGGCATGAATATGTAGATTGGTACGGACTATGAAATAATCCTATTTGCACTTTTCTTGCAGGTTTATTTTTAATTTTTGTTGGCTACTGTATCATAAAATGTTTTATGTATTTCTGTGTATACTGGTACCTAGGTATGGGAATAAGGAGGATCTGGAATAATTTGCGCGGAATGGTTGGGTTCTCGGAATGAATGGATTTCTTTATGCAAGAAAAATGTTTTAACCAACTACCTTTCTTTATGTATTTACTCTACACAACAATAACATCATGTGCTTTATAGGAAACTGGAGATTTAAATTACACAATAACAAATTTTACAATCTTCTCAACTCACCATACAAATTTAGATGCTTTGTTGTTCTTATAATGAACTCAAACTAGTAAAATTTACACACATGCTACATTACATCTCACTTAAAATGCAGTCTACGTCATAGCTGCAAATAGATAAATTTATAGGAAACACGAGATTTAAATTGCACAATAACAAATTTTACAATCTTCTCAACTCTCCATACAAATTTAGATGCATTGTTGTTCTTTTAATGAACTCAGTCTAGTAAAATTTACACACTTACAATGCAGTCTATGTCATAGTTGATAAAAATGCTGATACACGTTTACAATACAAGTTGGTTAATGTTCTATTAAATTAATAATTATCCGAGTTTCTTCGTAAGTGCGATGTACTCTTTAACAAGATGCTTTATATGTCAGAAATATATATCATGGCTTGGCAGAAATGGAAATATGAACAAGCGTAAATCAGTCAAATACAACTGGTTGAAATATCAATTCAAGTTTCATTGGCAGAGTGCTTTAAATAGACGCCATCAGTAGTTAAAATTAATTTATGCTCTGTAACAGCCATTTTGTTTCCAAAATAACTAGTACAGATCGACGCGATCCTAGCGGAGTGTGTTAAATCACTTTGTCATTATTATGTATTACAAAACAATATACACACCAGTAAGCAACTGAAAATCGTTATTTAATCTAACAATTAATTATGCATGTATTGTTTAAATTATAGGAAATACAATTGAAATAGTTTATATGAGATACTTTCGTATTCAAAATAGCCAATAAGACAAGCTTCTAGTTTAGAGCTATAGGTATCAGGAGACCTCTTGATTTATGCTGTTGTTCGTGCAATTCTACAATCTACTAGCAACAAAGTTCTGCTTAAAAGCTTACTTAAACGCATCCGAAGCCCATGGGATATCCTTTAAATCGATTGAATTCGACTAGCATCGTCAGTGATACAAAGATGGCTTAACAAAAGCTGTGCCAAGACAGTACAGTCATAACCTTAATAATTGTAGCTGTTCTATTGTCAGATGGTATTATCAAGTCTGTAACTTGCTCGGATCAAAAAAATTAACCTTAACAAAGGTTTTTCTCGTCGCCTTGAATTCAAATATATATATAACCATACACCAGACCTGAGTTTGTGGCAACATCTACTCAGTTATGAAACAAAAAAAAAAAAAAATTATCCGAAAAGATATTGACATAAGCGAAAAATTCAAACTATTTGATATAAACGTCTTTTCTAAATTCAAATTTTCGATAATTAATTTCTTCACGAAGAAATTCCACAACGATTTCTATTTGTTATATTTTTCAATAGTGTTTTAGACCACACGTATCTGCCGCTTGTTTCAAATATGTGACACTACAGGAAATTATGAATTTATCCAATCGAATTATGATTCAATCGCCGATATCTTTGATTATTATATTCAATCTAAACTAAACACGATTCAGGGAATTATGATTTAGAAAATCATGGTCATAAAGCGAAGAAACACGCCTAATATGACTAATGTATATATGAGGTGTAGTTCCCTTTGACGGAGATAAATTGGTTTTCAAATGAGTTAATTCAGTCTACGAATATGGTAGAATTACAGAGCAGCATACTTGGCCACATTGGCACTCGAATTGCACGATGCACTGAAGTACTGAACATATGCTTGCAGAGACACGTACAGAGTCAAAACACATTGAAACAAAACGCGAATGATTATGGGTGATGGTGTCAGTGTTAGAGCTGTCTTTGCCGTGAGGCAACGGTTACACCGCGCCATTGTTGTATCACACCACCTTGGAGTAGCGGTGGGGGTGGCTGCTTCAAATAGTGCACTGCGAACGACCATTGTCAACGTATACACGACCGCTTACGGTTATTTTCCTGGGATATTGTCTTTGCGAATTGTTTCAAGAACGGTGATCTTTGGAATGAAAACACACCGGTATTTGTTCTGGGCATAGGAGAACTTCCAGACGGTTCTTGAAAAAGTTGGAATATTTTATGAACACAAGTGTATAAGTGAATTCTTTACTGAATATGATATGGACATGCCTGTAGTTGCTGGGAAACTTGCTCTAAAAGCGAAACTTAAATATCAGGTGGTCTTCTGTTCTGTTAACTGAAAAGTTATAGAACTAACTACAGTATGCCAAGAAAATTGCTTCACTTCCCTTTTATATGCATTACAAATAATCCACACCTGTACACATTATTAATTTACTTAAAATACACGCTATATTTAATTTCAATATATATGTCTTAATAAGGAAACGTAAATGTAACATGGTAATTTAAAAGTTTATAGAAATTATATTTCCCTCTTATTTGATTTTCATCTTCTCTATCAGATGCTGTTTTCAAGATATTGAAACAGTAGCAAGAGTAAATCATTATTTTCTGGTTTCTCCCGGAGTATATACTTGTCTTAAGTTTAAATAATCAAATTTGGTTTGGTTCATACACACACACTCATTTGATGAAGATACAAACGTCCTTTATCTAAGTCTGGGCCTTATGGAATAATCTAAAGTAATAAATATTATTACAAAATAATAATAAAATATCTGTAGTTTCATAATTTACGTATGACAGTTTTGGCTCTAGAGCGTTCACAGACAGACAGACACCCACAAACACAGCTGTCATTCCGAATATAGTCACATTTGATTCACGGAAGGTCAACACGTGTATATCCGTTGAAATCTCGAGTTCAAAATTTATAATGATTACTAGACTTACTTATTACTTTGTTAAAGAAAGTAAAAAGGTTTTCTATAAAATTAAATAACAGATCTAACTGGGTATGTATACTTTGTTTCCAAAACAGTTAAAATATTATTTACACTAACAATATTTAACTATTACCATAAATCTAGAATTAATATTCTATTTCAATATTTAAGGTTTAAATGGAAAAGTCATATTTATTATGTACATTAATAATATAATGGACTTTTGATTACCGTAGTTGTGAATATCATCTATTTTCATACACATTAGATATATATTTAATGTGCTTAATTAAGATTCGTTACATAATATGAATCTAAAGTGGTTACAGTTGGTGCGCAAAATGTTGATTTGTTACTAATTGATATTTATCTATAAATATCTGCTATAACGTTGCAATATATACAGTTGACGGTAACAGTATCTATTTCTCTTAGTATCAAAATAACATTTACAACAACAAAAGAACAAACGTATATCATCACTGGCTAGCGCAACAATAAATCCATATTATCTCAACCATAAATATAGATTATTATAAAGATAGCTAAAGCCTATTCTGGAACCGGCCGTTTTTATTTAGACTTATGGGCAAAAGTTTCGTTCGTCTTATGTTTACCATATCAGCCACAATACGGTTAAACAAGCAATGGAAGATAATGGCGCAGGATAGCTTATTGCATTTATATCAGGCTTGCTTATAATTAGTTAGATACGCGTGGTCGGCGACGCGTGAGTTCCCCCTCGTCTTCCGTCTCGCCCCACCCTTAATTAATTATTATAATTGTGCGCGGGGCTGATTTATACAGTCGCGATTCGACCTAGCGCCCGCTCAGTTTCTCCGTTATAAATTAAAGCAAATGAACACACACACTTTCACTACTTCTTGTTTAATTTTACAGTTAGCAACAGTTAAGCTCTGTTTATATTTACTGTGTAAAAATGTGTGTCCATTCTTACAACGGAATTACAATCAACATCATTTACAAAAGAGATTTAAACGGGTTTAGCTTGAATTTATTTTACTGTAATTACTACCAATGTATTTCTCCTCTTTGAGCCAAGTTATTTATTGAATAGTTTTTTAATTAACTACATTTACACCGATTAAAAGAAATGTATCTGTTGTTTAAAAGAAACCTTATAGCAGGTGTATCAACAACTAGATCGGTATAATCTATTTATTATTGAACCGGACTCTTTTATATAATTTACTGTAATGATGATGACGACAGCCATTTGTAGCATTGTATTTGCTTTAGAATATAAACTTTTTCTCCCTTCTAATGTTATACTAATAAAAATTGTCTACCTCTACCAAATTTGTGTTTCCTTATAGTGGAAACAGCGCTGACTCATTAAGGCAAAGTTTTCATACCGAAACGTATTTACTATACGTATCCGTACCGTAAGACTGTGTTCTTTGTCTTTTACTTCTTCTAATTTTGCTTCTTATACTTCTTTTTTGTCTCTGCTCTTTCTGATTCTGCTTCATTTTCTTCCAATTCTTTCATAACTTTCTTCTTTCATTCATTTTTCACTACTTCTACTTCTTGATCATTTATTCTTCATACTATTATTCGAAGCCATCATTCTTACTGATAAGTAAAACAAAAACCGGCGGAAGTAACAAAAGTGACAATTTCAGTTTGCAATTATCAAATTTGTTAGGTCGACGTACGAAGTACAGAATACATAGATAAAGCATTCGGTCTTGTTGGGGAAAAAGGACAATAGTAGAATGCCATTATAGTGAATGCGTCGAAATAATGTACTGGATGATTATTCTAGTTGATACTTGAAACATCTCATAATTATCTGCATTATGCTGTAGAAAATATGTAAATAGCAATACTAATATTAGTTTTCCATTGTTCCAGTTATCAACTTTAAGTCAGGTAGTAGACTTGAATCTATGTTTTCGATGGATGAAGTTTATCATACTGGCGTTCGAAGCTGGTACAACTCAACAAACTTTTAATAATCTAATTTTTATCAACACACAAAGTAGTAAGTATACTTCTTTTTACTAATTTTATATTTTTGACATTCAAATTATTGAAAAAATTCCAGGAAAATATGTCAGATACAATAATAAAACATTGTCATACGCGACTGATTGGCAAACAATGCGATTCTTTATAGCAAAACGCGCGGAACATATTTGAAATTCTGACGTGACCATTTTTTTCGATTGATGATTTATATTCACCACGCAACGAAGTGGCCGCCACTTTTTTCACGGTTCATTTTTTCATTTGCGTTAGAGGCGCAAATGAATGCATTGCTAGTACGAGTCAGTTTTGAGCGGAGTAATTCATTACTTCGATACGCAAAGAACGCGGCGTGCCGGCCACCGAACGCTCGACTTTTGCAACCAAAAACAATAAAGTTTTAACATAGATAAATCATTAGTTTTTATTGTAACGCTTCGGGCGTGCGATGTAAAATGTGCAGTTAAATCAACGATCGATTGCCGTTGAGTTGAAAGAGCACACAGAAAGTGCAATACTCCGTCGGCATAAAGTTACCAGCGCGATTGCTTATTCCGCGCGAAATCCTCCCGATGCTATGCCAGCATCGAAATGTTGTTTGCGATAACTGCGATGCTGTAACCAAGTTTTTTCTCGCTTATATTGCTGAAGGGAACGAACCGCGTCGTCTTTTCAAGAGGGTGTAAAATTTCCCATATTTTCCATATGATACTCTCTATCTCCGTGCTGTGACGTGTGGTCTCAACGGTGGCCTTGGGGAAATTGCCAACGCAAACGCGAACGTATCTTCCGTATTATTATTTTAGGTAATGGTTATGATATCGTTTTCGTGTTTGTTTTCGGAGAGAAATTCGATTTTGCGATCTCTTTTGCTCATCGACTGTGTAATGAAAAAATTGATTAATGCTCTGCTGAATATACTGACCAAGTAGAAATAAATTCAGTTAATCCCGGTTGATTTTATTTTTAAATCGAAAAAGCGGCGTTTCTCAGAGAACAATCATTTTCAATTATACACTAATATAAAATCAATGTTGATAAACGTGTACACATATTTTTCAATTGCTGGACGATATCAGGAAAAAAAATGTATGGGACATTTATGACGTTAGATTTAAAACAGGCGACGAAATATAAATATTAATTATTTTACGTTATCCAACATTTATTTGAGCTATTTCAATTTTTGTGAGTCATGAAACTAATAATTACTTCTTAATATTTGAACACCTTTCGTTTATTTCTTTGCATTGCTCTAAGGACAGTTACAAGTAGAATAGCTGTGGGTTGAACTTCCCATTAGATTGACTATTAGAAAATAGACTCATTATAGGGCCCTAAATTAACTTCCAGGATGAAGTTCAAAATTTTATTCTAACGATATTCTGAATTCATATAAACTATTTTTGAGATATTGTCTATGTGTGTAAACACAAAACGGCAACATCTGTCGATATTAAAAATATGAAACTTAAAATTTCCAGTATACAACTGTATTATAAAAGTTTGGTCTGTTTAAATAAATATTCCACAAAATATCTATACATATTTTATATGTACAAGAAAGTTTATTGTAGGGAAAAGCAGGACTTTTATTATTTGTATATTAGATACAATTTTTTTCAAAGAAAAGTTATAACACCAATCATGTAAAAGAATTTGTCCCGATTTTTAAATTCTAACCATATATAATCTTGAGGATGACCATAGTAGTTGCATTGAATTCGAGCAGGCCCAGTTGTGAAAATTATGTTAGTTATATGTTTGAGTAGTTCTATACCATAATGGAAACCATGAATTCCGGAGACAAATAAATATTCGCCTCACAAGAACCGACTGGCGCCAATGGTGGCACCAGCCAACGATTTATATTGAGACAACGTTCGTTCAGTGCCGACGATGCGCTATACGCGATACAGAAAGTATCAGAAATGCAGGGACGTCGCGCCGTTCGTGCCAATTTATTTCGCGACTAATGCTGAATTTACGGCCAAAGCGAGAGACACGACCGGACAATGCAATTCCGTCAGTGCTACACATACGCACGATGCGGAATAATACGCCACCAAACGTGGCTATGGCTTATAAAAGGACACCATCTCATTCGCAGTCCAAGTGCGCGAAGAAAGTGTAGCTCAGATGGAGAAACGCGGGCGCGATCCGACAGATGAGAATTAATGGCCGAGTATTTTTCTTGCTTTAAACTGATGGCGAGAGATGCGACTGCGAGCGGTGTGATGCAAGAGGCCTCTAGAGAGGTAACCGCAGGAAGAAGAGGAGGAGGAGTGGGACTAGGGAGTGGTTGGAAGTAGTTAAGGCTGCCGGACTACCGTCGCGGTAGATGGCAGATTGTTAAAGCCCCTAGACGGCGCGCTCTTTGGTTACTTACTCAGGTTTTTGCGGTGCTACTGACTCATTTCTCAGAATTCACCGGTGACAAGACCAACTTACAAACCACACCACATCCAAGAATTTATAGTTCAGTGTCTCTCTTAGAAATGGAAGCTTTTTACCATTCTTATAATACTATGGTTACACAGTACCTATATTTTCGATGCGTCGATTAAGTGACTCATCAGAAAGTTTGGTTGTTCAAACCAATTGGCCATTCGGCACATCGATAAGCGCCGCAATCTCTCTCTTCAATCCAAAGTTGAAATGTGCATGTAAATGAGAATAAAGTTTAGCATAGATGATTTGATAGAGCCAAGTCAGACAGACAGACAGTCAGTTTTCTGGAGGGGCAACATTTCTCATTTCGTTTGGTGTCGAGTATCTCACATACACCCAAAGAAACGCAGAGGAACTTCAAATTCCATTTCACACGTCTCGATGTAGGTACGTACGGTTGTAAGTCACTGCACACGCTGCTTTGCAGACAAATTCGATTTCATTTAAACTTTATCCACTTCGCATACGTTCATATATAATGCTATACATACATGCATCGACAGTTGAATAAGTGAAGACTATGGCAATTGCACGGAATGCAGAAATGGAAAGAGAATTGGTAAACCTGCGAGAGAAGAAGAAATTCCTACAATGTATTCTTATTAATTCACAATAGTTTTGCAGAAAGAACCGTAATAATGTAGAATTGTTTTCTTAAACAAATATAATGCTTGTTTTCAGGTTATTGTTCGTATAAAATGTATAGAAAATACAATGATATTATTTATTTAAGCATTGAAACAAATCACAAAACATTATAAATTAAGTATAAAGAAATATATGTATGTTCAAGTGCCAAATAGAGAAAAGGATATGTTAAGGGAAAATAAATGCATAAAAGAACTGTATTGATAATAATACTGTTTACTTCCTTATTCACCATGTACACATATAGGCGAAATTTTATGGAAAGATTCGTTTTGAGGGTCTTTGAATCCATTTTAACTATTTTATCAATAACAACTGTGTGTGCGTTTGTGTCTGTGATTGCTCTACAGCAGTTGAACATAGAATATGTGGTTTTGGATGCAAGAAATGTATATAAAACCTCTTATTTTTAAATAATATTTTAACCAGCAGTGCTTGTTTATTCGTGTTTTCTGTTTGTGAAAGTGAATCAAATAAAACTAAAAGTTTTTCGATTATCTAGTAATATTTGCTTGAAAATTTATTTCAGTCAATTTTAATATTACGTTTGAAATTAGCCATGTTACATTTATGATTCCCGAGTTATTACACATATTGATATTGTATCATGGCAATAGTACACAATTAAGCAATATCATATAAATATAGAGAAAACTCATGAAACCGAATTAATAACGGTTCTAATTAGTGAAATGGCCATGCAAAATGAGATGAAATCATGTTTTTTATATATTTTCTAACGACCATGTGAAAAATGCTGAAACATGGACAGAAGGACATTCCGCAAGAATACCACAGCGCCTAGATTTCAAAATGATTATAATAATACAGAGTTATAATAGAGCAAGGATTACACAATAAATAACTTTGGTGTATAGGTGTAGACTGTATATATATATATATATATGGGAACGTAGTAAAACAGCATCATCTCGGCAATAAGCGTATACGAGTGGGCGTATGTATGTGTGTGGTGGTTGGTTCGCCCGTATATAGCCCTCGGTGGACGGAACCCAGGCTAAACAATAGAGGACACCTCAGACAAAGACCACTCGTCCCGGATTAGGGCGCGGCGACCGCTGCTCTTGCACTTCGCCGTCTCACAATAGATTCGCGACACAGTGCTGGCAACGTGGATAGCCTGCGAATCCAAATTCCACGCAATATCGTATGCAGTATATTAATATATATCGTATAATAATATACAATTTTAGGACCAAGAAACTAATTGCTCTGTATTTTACTTTCTTGCATTAAACTTATAAATATCTGCAGGTAAACCTGCAGTAAAGTAGATGGTCTAAGGATAATGCACTCAGTTATGAAAACGAGTAGGAACACAAGAAATTTTAGGAGGTTTTCTCATTTCTGTAAATATTTTTGTTCCAAAGTTTTATCGTTAAATGTAGCAATATGAATTATTAACAAACTAGTTTCATCTTCTTCGAACAAAACTTGTGATTTCATTTCTTAAAACTAATTTGGTAACAAACATAACGTTATCTTCTCGACCCAGTAAAAATATTATGGATTAGACTTTATCATCCCATTTCATCTCGATATAATTTTCGTATGTAAGTGAACGCTGGATATTATCGACTTTGTGCGGTGGAAACTTTGACGAGTCAGTTCTGGTAGAAACCGAACCAATTTCGTTGATTATCTGATGTTTTTGTTGGAAATTCAACCGGTAATGATCGTGTAACCTGGCTCAACGTTCACCCAGATATATAATAACCATTAAGTCGACGCATCTTTATTAGTGTTATTAAAATGAAACTCGAGTTTCTGACGGCACAATGCCACGCCCGAAAGAAAAGATCAGCGAAAACTAGGCTACGCACAATCATGGAAATTTCAACGAGTCGTTGTATGTTCTAGAATATTTTTACAGGCAGATTTGTAAAAAGATGAAAAAGTCAGAAACGAGACTGGAAACAGATGGTGTCGAACAATGTTACGACAAAACGCCTGGACATTGAAGAACGAATAGGCATGTCGCGTACGTTGTCAGCATTTTAACTCATTATAAGCTTTAATTATGCAAACGGGCTTGCTACCGCCGCGGTTAGCATACAATGAAATGTATTCAAGAAGAAATAAGCAATAGAAACGAAGGATGTGCGTGCATAATTCAACAGAGCAGTAAAAAGGAGGAAAAAATAACAATGCTACACAGAGCAGCGGGCTTAACTTAACATAACAAGCGATAAATGTATTTTGCATGGATTTCGAATCAGAAAACTAATATTAAACAATTCGATAGTAGATACGATGTTAAAAAATAATATTTAATGTCGATTGTCTAAACTGAACCATAATTAAAATATTTAGACTACTTGTAGCAACAGAGTTGTTATTTTTTTTTTCTTTGAATAATTAGTGCCTATTACGATTTTAACGAAAATATTTGCAGTTATATCAATGTGGTGCCAACCTAACGCACCGAAGCTTTAAATAGCCTGATATTTTTCAAAATGAATACTTAGTACCTAATTAGTGCAAATGAGTTCCCTAAAATACAGATTCCTTACTAAAATTGTTCCAAAAATATTCGTTTAATTCAATATTGAAAGCGTAAAATAAGGAACCAAACTAGCGCTAATTTTACAGTTTAATTACATTTTTATAAATGATTAATTAGAAAATGTACTTTAAGTACAATTATTTGAAATAAGTACTTTAAGTACTTGCTGTAAAAAAATTTTTAAATACTTTTTTAAGTATTTGTACTTGAAGTACTTTCCAGCTCAGTTTGTAAATAATGATAAATTGAACAAAGCAAAACATTCATTCCAGAATTGAGTGCTATTTGATCATTTATTTGATAGTAGTATAGTTATATGAAAGAAACATCAGACGAGGAGTCCAAGATGGTATTGTTTTTTTGAGATGACGTCACGTAGGTACCCTAGCATATATTACTAGTGCGAGTGGGCACTCGACAAGCAAGGCAAGCGTGAAACGCGATACGAAGAGCCACTTGGCCAACACTGGCACCGGCTCTCTTCCTTTATTCGCATCACACAATAATAATGCAACGATGCTTATTTTTAGAATATACCCCAGTGGATATACACCACGGAGTTCATAGCAAACAGTAAGGCACCTTGCCGTCGTCGTTCGATCGAGAAATATTCACATTTTGTTCTTGTTTTCAAGGGACATTGCAGTCCAGCGTTATATTAGATATAACTTCTTTGTTATAAAGGAAATATTCTGTCACGAGATTATTCGGGTGTACTCATTGATATATCTTATTTATAACATTATCTAATGATGTATCGAAATATAATGATTGCACAATATTTCACACTTAGAAATAGGATTAGTTGATTCATCAAAATAAAATTGTACGTGTATTTTTTTACAGAATAATAGTTTTAGTTTTGGATAAAATATTGCATCTAATGTATAATTATTTATTTTGAAATATAACGCCGGTTTAAAGATCTATTTGGTTGGAAGTATTGGCAGCTTCTGAATACAAATCGGCGATGATAGTATAAAAACAGAATATAAAGTTGACATTGGTGTACATTCCAAAACTAACGAAAAACTAATTTACGCCAGGCGATCCTAGGACATGATATCGTCCCGGTCGGGTTGTTTGCGTTTGGATTACACATTCCGGAGACGCGTTGGTTCCTCAGGCTTGTTCGTGTGCGATGCCTCGACGTCCGGGACTACTCAGCCAAGCAACAGCAGCAGCATTACAACGGTCTGCAATTTCTATGCACAATTTGTTTAATCTAACCCCACATCTCATGCGCGCTCCACTTAATAGTTTACAGAGTTCGTCGACAATGAACGGTTAATAAAATCTCGAGCGCTCCTGCGATATCTCTTATGAAGCCAAGCTATTCCAGGTCGTGCGCACAATCAACTCCTTCCGACCATGTAACGGCCTCTAGGTGTCACTGTCATTATTAACTTCCGTCGCCACAAATTACTGTAAAAACATCTACTTACACAGCCTTTCACGATTTAAAATCATTACGAAGATTAATCCAATTTACATCTCTTCCACATGTTTGCATTAATCATTAATTTCTTTAAATTCGCGCCAATATATATCCAAACATAACTATTAATAATATGTATGGTCTAAGGGATCAATATCATTACGATGCCCATAGCTTATGGCTAGTATTTTATATAGAATTCTAGCAAATCCCTTCAAATATTTCCCGATTTACAAGTAATCCAGGTTGAGAAACATTGGCCCGGTTAATACCTGCCACAAAGAGAACGTCCGAACATAAAACAACCAACCCATTGAACTCAAGCCCGCGGCTCTACGTTTCATTTGACCATGCTGGGGTTTGTGCCTATTTATTGGCATGTGAATAAGCAGGTGATGTTTACATGCAACCATACATCGCAAAGGAGATGTTTGTATTTGTATTTAGTTACACGGTGTGTAGAATTGCCTGGTATCACTCGTCTACACGGTCCACTGCGGTTTCTTTTATACCGGAAATCATGTTTTCTTTATATTTTTAATCAAAGCTTTATGTGTATCACTTAGGTAGAGTAAATTAAACAACGTTCATTGAAATGTATTGGCATTTTATTTTCCGTTAGATGCTTAAATATCAAGCAATCGTATTGGATCAGATATATTCAACATATAAATCTTTTGAATCGGCATTTTCTCAACATGACCAAATAATCTAAATTATCGGGCCATACATTTCGCTAAATGATTTTCTCTTTCATTTTATCTTTGATTCACAAGAAATCCCCTTCAAAATATCATCTTTTAAACCAACCATTACATAATCTTCTATCCAAAGAAATACCAGTATTCCTTGCAAACTTACCTAAAGCACCCAATGCTTTACCAACTGTGGACACTCTTTTTTCACATTCTGATTTGCTTGGGAAACATATTGAGGCCGGTTTAAGTTATTTTTCTATAATGAAACATTAATCTAAGCCTAGCAGATTTTTTATTTTATTTTCAAGCATAATTATAGTTATCTTTTTTGCACTTCAACGTGTCGTCACGATCCCTTTTATATGCCTAGTTATTACACTATTAACGTCGTTTGGCGAGAGATTCTTTGCTTGCGCACACATTAGTTGCCCACTATCCACCAAATTACAGATTTTGAAATTTAAGCTTAGAATTAGAATCGATTTTCTTGATTAGAAATCCTTGGTGTGTTTCTCCCATTCATTATGTGTAATTTCCCAAATGTTGAGTTAATTCAGCAGAGAAGTACATAAATTATTCACAGTCAATTTGAAAAATACTGTAAAACTTTTAAAACATGCCAATAGTTGGCTATATCGCTTTAAGAGTGATGTATATTTCTAAATTTAGTATGTGATCCTTCCATTAATTTAGCGGCAACATAGTTAAAGAACACATGTAGGAAGTATTGTTGTATAAGGATTTTTGTGTACGGCACCCTTTTTGTGGTTATGTATGTCGTTTCTACACGAAAGTCGTTTTCGGTAGATTTAAATCGTATGTGGGGCGTGGCCGGCAACATCACGTTACGAGTGCAAAAGCAAACGAATCGCTCTCTACATCTTCTGGAATATATATGCGGATACGGAGAGAGTGGAGTGGAGTCACGCGTTCTACACAAGCCCAAACGCGAGGAAATTTTTTCGCAGCGAGCTTGATTTGTGGCACACAATACCGCCGACAATTAATGTTGTTTACAGCGCCTCCGTGGGGATGTATTTGCGTTTTAAATTTTGGCAGTCGAGGGTTGTTGGTTTGTCGAGGAAACGTGTCAGTGTACCACCACACCGTCCTCGCTGGATAATTTTATCCTCTGTAGTGTTGTCACATGGCACAAGATGCTTTCCGACGAAAATTCTTTCTTTTATTTCACGTTTATGTATTATCATTCGTAAAAAATGAAAGTTTCATTTCCTAATTGAATCGTGATGCGCATATCATAGCACTATATATTACGGATATCTGCAGTAATTGCATACTAATAACATTGTAAGCGAATCATAAATATATTTAAATTAATGTACTTAGGTAGATTAGCAATGAAATCGGTTCAATGTTTCGTCCATAATTCTGTCACATTATCTAATTGATATTCCATTGAAGATTAATGAAACAATGAATCAGTTTTATATTTTATCTAATTTGAGGAAACTAGATAACGAGATAAGTTGTGTTAGATGTAAAGAACGTGTTATGAACTTCTGTGTGTAACAAAATTAATTTTTATTTGTGAATTCTTGCATTTTTTTTTTAAATATTTGAATTAATTCGCTCGTATACTTATCTGGTTATAGGGCATTAAAATTTAGAGTTCCTCTCCTTAATACAGTCCTTAGTTAAAAAATCAATATATTCGAAAATTCTACAATAAAATCTAAGATATTTTATAAAGACAAAATTTCTTCACATTTTATACCAATAGGCCATAAAATGATATTTAATATAATGGTTATAAATCCAATTATTTATTATTATTTTTTGAATACAAATAATATACGTATTGTAAGACCATTTTTTCAAAATGTGAACCCAAAGGCCATAATAATTATAAATATTTATTTAATATCCACACTCTTATATCGGTCATATGGTTCGTTAAAATGTAATACGGTAACTATGTACAAGTTATTGCCGAAATTTTAATGATTGACTTTGGATCGTGGACGCATGTGACTTTATGGTAAACCACTCCTGGTCAAATTTCATTGCAGTGCCGTTAATTATTAGGAGAAAGTGTATCGGTAATCTGTTCGATAACAATAATAGCCACATGTGAAGCATGTGCATAACCTTTGTGCCACCACACGTTTGCTTGTGGTTACTGTCCCGTTGTGCATTAGCTTATTTGTCAATTGCTACAGGAATGTCTCGATAGCTCGTGGTCTGCACCTGGTCGCCATGCGTAATCCTCTTACAGTGAACCACCACTATTGATTCATACATTTAATGCATATACACTGCCTTGAGAATTCCTGATCTCATATTAAATATAGGTGCCCATGAGAATTTAGTATGTTTAATACAGGGAATAAAATTTAGTTTGATTAGTTATTTTCAAAAAGTGTATCTTCTGTAAGAAAACAGCATTTGAAATTCATAGATGTTTCCATAGCAATCATATATCACATTCACAGTTGTCAGAGTCAGCATTCGACCAAGGAAAGTCTTGTGCTGGCCACAACAGTATATTTTTGTTAATGGGTATTAAATTATAATTGTTAGGAACTATTGCAATATATTAATTTGTTTGTACGATAATTCAATATATTCTGTTCCATTTTATCTTTCGAATCATTGGCTCAATGAGCATAAACGATTGCCTATTCGACGTTCGATATTATTAATATTGTACATATATTTTATATTCATGCAAGCTCCACTCTGCTATAGAAATACTACAAGTGTATTCCAGGAACAAAATGGTATCAGAACTCATGCAATCTATTCTATATACATATAAAACTACAAGTTAAAAGTTGTTTCAATACTTTATGTGTCATTTATTTTTTCATTCCAACGAAAAGTAGCATCGATATAAATCATTCCAATCCTCTTTTCCAATGTTCACATGCAGTTTCTAGTATTGTGGACGTGGGCCGCTCAAAACTTGTTTCAATCCAGCATGTGAACATGATAAATATAACTCTTCGCTTTACTTCATGCCTGCTTCGTGGCGATAATTTCTGACCGCGCTGCGAGGATCTTTTTTGCGCTCGTGGCATGGGGAATAATTCTGCAAAGAATATTCAACTGTTTGTTCCGGGCGACGCCGACGAGTGCGCTCCTCGCGTAAATCAAAGCGCGACCATTGTTTTAAGAACACTGGCCGCCGACCCTATGCGGATCCTATAATATATTTTTACGAAACAATACAGCGAGCGGCCTCGCGTCTTTCAATCAGCTCCACACTATCTTTTTTGTGCTGGTTTATGTATGCCTACGTTTTTATTCTTTATGGGATACAGTTACCCTCTTTTTCACTCGCATTTCCGAGCCAAATGGACCTAGTGGCTATTTATTTATAATTTGTTATGTAAGCTATATTTTTTTGGCTAATTCAAGGGTTGCAATGCTGTTATACATAAAAGAAAAATTAGATGATGGTTATATAAATTGGAAAATTAATATTGCAAGGCTTTACAGCACATCCGAATTAATTCTTTACCTCAAAATTCAATTCTCATCTGTGCATGCCCTATCTATGGATATTGAGTTATGAGAAAATAATTATCTGACTTATTACAAAACGTAGTATTATTTTAAAATGATTCAGTAATTCAAAATGAAGCTTTAGATGATCATCATCATGTAGGCAGTAACTATTGGAGCATATGTAACGTATGATGAATTAGTGAATTTATAGCTGTTTACATGAAAATCCCGTCAGTTCACGGGAATTACCTATTCCATGTGTAATTGCAGTTCCGGCTCATTGGTATATGAAATCATGAATTTGAATTTCAGCCAATACCGTGAGAACAGATCCTCTGATTCTGAATGTGTATAATGTAGCATAATATTTAGACACATAATATGGTAAATCCACTAGTAACTATGTTACATAAAAATTAGTTAAGGCTCGGTCTTCTTATTTTCGGATAAAGTAATTTTTCAAACGAAGAAACTTATTTGTTAATATTATTAACGCCTCATTGAAAATTAGAATACTCCCGCGGTAACATGGTTAAGTAAGACTTCAAATTTAAATATAAGAAGTTCAAAACTTTAATATATAATAAACATACATTTTAAAATAACCTTGTTTATCTCCAGGAATATTGAGTTCATTATATGTGAAAAAATTTATATCACATATGTATACCAATTATTATTTGAGAATAAAATCACTAAAATAAATGAAGAATATGTAAATTTCCATTCGGGAAATACAGAATTATTAAATATTTAATGTGAGTTTGCGACATTATGAATAATTCTGCTAGCAAAGTTATTGTTCCTCGATGATCCATAAACATAGCTCCTTTATTTCATTACCGTTTTGAACCAGGATGAGCGTCCTAAATTCACCGTTTCATAATAAAATACTGTTCGTGAGAAAGTCCACATAAAAGTGTCATGAGTATAAATTTAACATGGCTTCTCGGTGAGGGTGTTTTCTATACGCTCTGGACCGACCGTGAGCTTTTCTGCAGATCCAATGCTGCAAGCTAAATTGAATTATTCTTTGTATAATAGAGTAACAAACAGTGTTCTCGGGATTAATGAGCGCCACCCTTTTGTCCATTGTGGTTATTTCTGTTGCTGTGCCGGCACACAAACAAAATCCACCAAATTTCATCACCAGCCTTGACCTGAGTAGAAACTTTTTCAGGTCGTTGTTGATTAGTTTTTATTGGGAGTGCTTGAAAACTCTCCCACTGGCAATTTAAAGTTTGTTTAAATGCATGAAATACAGTTTTAATATTTGTTTACAAGATAATTAAAACATATATAACGTCCCTTTTTTACTAATTAATTGGGTTTGCTAGTTTTGTATTTCTATTAAACTTTTGGACTTCTCATATCATATACAGAATTCCGTCCAAAATTCGTCGATCCACCTGTCTATGTATCTAGCTTTCTATTTGGAACGCTATGCAAATTTCACGAACTAACATACATAACACATGAAAAAGATGCATACATTGTAATTAAAAGTCAATTAATTGTTTTATTTTGCATCAAATTTTGACATTCGATGGAATTGTGGCTACAATTATTAAGGAATAATTTAGTAAATATATTTACTATGAATATAACAAATAAATAAAACAGTATTATGAAACAATTTCTTATATGTAGTAACCACGAATACCAGCGTGCGAAAAAGATAAATACAGAGAGATTTCACACAATCACCAAAATAAGTACGTTTAGAGTAAAGTGTGAATGTAGCTTTATAACAATTGAATAATATGACAGGTAACGATTTTTCATGATATATTTATATAAATGTATTTTTATATAAAATATACATTTTGAAAGTTAAAATATTATAGCGCGTTCGAATGAATTGCATTGTTGCATTCAATTCTGTATTGTTTGTAATTCAATCAAAAACAATGCTATTTAACCTTTTCAAAAATCAGTGAATATAAATTTATTTACTGCTTTTATTTGTATTTCAATGGATTCTTCAATGCACAATACTTCACTCACGATAATAATTTTGACATTCGGTATCGCAGTAATTATTTCCAATAAATAACCAGTGGCGGGGCTGGATTTTTAATTTGACAAATGCTCAGCATTCTTAACTTACCGTACTAAAAAAGAAGAGCTCTAGTATTTGATAGTGTGTCTGTGGAATTCTCGGATAAATTAATTTCGATAGCAAAATTTCTTGTCTCGCTTGGTCGATCGCTCGCTCGCTCGTAAGACCAAATGTGTGCCCTTTACTCTTTTGAAGGTACCGGTGCCATTCGAACCAAATTTGCTACACATATTCTTTGGCATTCCTTTAAATCCGTTCGCAGTTAAAATCCAATCGCCAGTATACTTCCGGGGAAAATACATATAGACATTTACAAAATTATACTATAAAATACCAATAACATTATATTTTATTCACAACATATATTTTTGGAAACTTTTTCTTATCATATTATAATTCTTTCTTTCTTTTTGGTTGCAGATGTTTTCCCATCGCCAGCGAACTATGGATTCGTCCAAGGCAAGTGAACTCAATATTATAATCATTCCAAACAAATAATATAAAGTTCAGCGGAAGTAATTCGATCAGAGTTTAATGTCGCGAAGTGCGTGTGTGTCTAGAATGCAGTGAACTAACCGTGCGGGAACCATGCGTTCAGAAAACGGAGTTCTTGTGTCGGTGTTACTGCTATTTCTAGTAGCACACTGTCGCGCCTTCACCAGGAACTTCAAAATGAGCACGCGGATCGTGCAAACGCGGTACGGCCGTCTGCAAGGCATGGTCCTGTCTATGGAACACTATCGTTCGCTGAAACCGATCGAAGTGTTCCTCGGAGTTCCATACGCGACGCCGCCCGTTCGCTCGAATCGGTTTAGCCCCACGCGAACCCCAAGTCCATGGGACGGTGTGCGGATATCAGACAAAATGGGCCCCGTGTGTCCGCAAAAGCTGCCAAACATCGCCAATGAGACTGCTGCACTAGATAAAATGCCGAAAGGTCGTTTGGAGTATTTGAAACGACTGCTGCCTTATCTGCGGAACCAGTCAGAGGATTGTCTGTACCTGAACATCTATGCTCCACTACAAGGTAGGTCTTTTGTTCTTTGTAGTATTTCCGACGAATCGGCAGAAGTGATATATATATATATATATATATATATATATATATATATATATATATATATATATATACATATATATTCGTACAGCAAATTAAACTATATTTTTAATATTTAATTACCTCATCAGTAGTGAAAGAGTTCAATTAAATTTTCATTTGTTTTGAACAAAACAAAATAATTTATACACACAACAATACAAACTTAAATCGGAACTGATTATGTCTGCTTTCGGTAGTGGATATAGATTAAAGTTTTATTTTATAAATATAATAGAAATTGATGTTCAGACATATATTCCTTCGACTAAGTACTTGTAACGAATGAAATAAACTCAATTCGCAATATATTTGATAGGTAAGTAGATATATATCAATTTTGACGTAGTTTCATAAATTGGAAATTGAAACCTAGACATCTATCCACAATTTCCAAGTATTTATCGATCATTCGTTACAAAACATTACAATGCATGAAATAGCAAAAAACTATTACATTGCTAGAATATTGTATTCCTCGAATAGAGATGGAGCATTGTTCGTGTGATCTTGTGATGTTAAAACGCAGAAGAATTGCAATGTCATGTGTTCACAACTTTCACCCCGTGGTGCATCTCTAGTAATAAAATTTGACGAGTTTCGGACTGCCGTTGGCACACAATGACACACGAGTCGATACAAGTTTCGCGCGGAGAACGAGTCATCGAGTCGCCCGGTTGGTTGTCCTCGTCATCGTACGCTTTTAACAAAGTTTTCAAGGAACCATAATTCGTTTTCCGATTTATTGCCAGGCCGCGGCAGATAGAAACTTTGATATGATAACAGTTTCAAAAAAGTACGGTTGGGAGGTCTCCTCGGACCCGCAGGCTACCATACCACCGCTCGATGTTTGATTGCAGTATCCATCTTGTGCTGTTTTAACTCGAACTTGAGCCCAGCGGCTATTTGCGTACTTTTTCAGGAAACGCGGCAGCGAAGCACGTTCGCCATGGATTTAAAGTATTCGCCAGTGGCTTTCGAACTCGTTCTTCAACACGTTCTTAGAATCCAAAATCTTTACTATTACATTGTTATACCACAGATACTGTCGGCTAAGCGGCAAATTCTTCTGTTGGTCATTAATTCCACTTTCGAGTCATAAGTAAGACTAGGATATTTGATTGAATTCTATGTAATATAATATTAATGAAATTCAAGAGTATAATTTGGTTTCCTGAGTGAGATGTTAATTTTATTTTCGAACAGATGTTTTATTTCCTGTTTTAATTATTATAATGTTGTTATGGTTAAGATGGAATAATAGGGTTGCGGAATTCTCATCCATGGAAGACAGATTAAGTTTGTTGCAGCAAGTGGTAACAAAATCGTATAGAAAGATATCCTCACAAATTTCTTATTATTATTTTATGTCGTATAATAACATAACAATGTTATTCTATTAATTTTTGCAACCTTTTGTTTTTCTGCCGACTTTAAAACGGATCCCCAGGTTCGCTTGCTTTTAATCTCCAGGTAATGCTACTCGCGGTTTTTTGTGTTCAGAAAAAACAAGGGTAGATAGGTATGGTTACTTCGGAAAAATAAATACACTTGCTGCAGCCACAGTATCGTTACGGTCTTGTTCTTTTTGTGCACCCGGGACAGGAATCGCATTATCCGTTGGCCGTGCACACAAGTTCAATGTTTTTTCATTTTGGTAACCAATATATAATGTATGTAGCTACGGTGAGTACGAGGATCACAAGCTGGTATGATAATGGGGTGTAGCTTTGAAGCAATTCGAAAACTTCAAACCAAGAAAAATAAAAAGAACGGAAAAAGAAATTGAATAAGAAAAAGAAATCAAGCATATGAGCAGGCACTACTGTGTTCCGCTCACCGTATAATTTATTTAATCAATTATTTTTATGTAATAAGTATTTCTTTAACCACTGATGTTTTTTAGTTTTTTAAGAAAACCTTATAACCACATATGTCTGAAGAGTAGTAGGCATAGTACCGAATTTCATGAAAATCTGCCCGATATCTTCAGAGGATATACGTCCACAATGTTGGTCTACGCCGAGCTAAAAAGAAAATAATGATTCAGTATTTATTGCTTAAAAGTTTTCTCCGGATACAACTTTCCCTGCTGTTAATCGATTTTCTTTGTCAAACCAGACAAGACTGTTTTTGAATTAACACGAATAACTGTGCATAGACAGACATTTAGAGGGGACTTCGGTGTCCAGTAGTCACACGGCCCAAGTGTATACATTCATCACTAGCCACTGTGTGAGTGTACTTGTACTGCCTGGATACAAGAGGAGGGTCTGTTTCGCATTGTTCAGGGTTCTCTTGCCCTCCGGCTACTGGACAGAGACGTATTTAATTAAAATGTCAATCAGTGTGACATTGTCACAGTAAATATTAGATTGTTGCATTAAGTGAAATACATGGTCGCCACTAATGCACTTTCCTACAGTTGTGGTCACATTACACAAATCTCTGTGGAATCACTGTTTACTGAGACACAATCACCATATTATACACAGTATTGTTAGTTTTACCACCAATGGAATATGCCACACGTGCATTATTTTGTAATTAACATAGTATGTAAATCATCAATTAAACTTGTATTAGTATTTCTGGTGTAATCAAAACATAAGATCATGTTCCAACATATATATAACACTTTTTTATTTTTGTAAGTATGCGTTTGTGTTTTATGAGATTGGTTATATATCGTCTCTGTTTAGCAACGGTAAATATCTATTAATTTCTTATATATTTTGCTTCTTATAAATAATTTGGTAAAACCTGTAGTGTAGAACCATTCAATATATACAACATCCATTAAATTTTATGATTGTAGTTGTACGTTGGTACATAAATATTTTTATTTAAGAATATTTCATTTTTATCTATAATATTCAAATATTACTTTAATGAATACATAGTTTTCACTATAAATAAATGTATATATTTTTACAATTTTAAGATCAACAGTATTAAAGCGTTCACAGACACACAGACATCATTCCGAAAATAGTCACATTCGATTCAGGATAGGTCAAACCATGTATACGGGTGCGAAATTTTTCATGATTCCAGGACTCACTTATTACTGCGTAAAAGAAAATAATAATATGCCATATTGTAGGTATTGTATAGTTCTAGACGCCACATTTTACAAAATCATTTATATAATGCATAATATTTCAGAAATTAAAACATATTTACCGTTGCTAGACAGAGATCGAGATATAAACTGGTGTAGCCTCTTTAAGCCGAGAAATGGTGCAGCAGCGACAAGTGCCACATAATAATGTTTCCCGTGGTCAAATAAGACAATTGAGAGTTGATAAAATCAGTACGAGAAAATCGCGTGCTTCGAATTCAAAAGGTAGAATCGTGGAAAAGAAAAAAAAAAGAGGAAAGTTCCTCTGTAAAGCCAATTTAGTTGTAACTTTGCCAACTCAAAATTTCATGCTAAATTGAGTAATAGTTTTTCTTCTTGCCGTCAAAAGTTTTTGTAAGTCGACAAAAGCAGCCATCAGTTTCTCATATACCTAACCCTAGCATCGGCAACGACCGAATAAGAATGTTGGCAGTTTTATTCTATAGAGAACATATTTCGTCCAACGAAATGTTCATCTTTATTCCCAATTCTTGACAATACCTACCTAATAACACGCACGAATGTATCTATGAATTGACGTAATGGTGATGCTTATCAGACCAACTGTATTTAGTATATAAACAGAGAATCCCAAAATATGTATTTACGGGAAGAACTCGGGTTTGAAAGTTCATTCGGTTGCAATACTCCCATGTAGAATTCGTCCAGAAATATAATTATACGTTTCTGTTATACTTTCTTGAAAATCATACATACATTATAATTTAGTATTATCCGAGTCGATAGATCGGAATTTTGAATTACCAATATATATATTAAATATGTTTCTTATCATAAATACATATCAAAACAGTCAGTAATTACAAAAATTCTTACAATTCTTTGTAGGTTTTTTGATATATTAAAAGAAGAAAGGTTCCAAATTTGATCATACGACTCACATCCAAGTATATGAGTTTTATATATTTTTGAATTCTGGGCGACAAGACAATCCGATAATGTGAGAGACTCCGAATGTTTCAGCTTTTCTTTATTTCGTATGAGCTTAAAAAGCATAAAATAAAAAATTAAGCTCGAAAATAGCATTTAATATAATGTAGAAAAAAATTCCATTATGTACGCACAATATAATATAATTTGTTTTTGCTTTAAATATTGAGTGTAATTAAAAATGTATAAAATCAGGTAACAGCGAAAATTCTAATAGAAATTACAAGCATATATTTACTCGTATATATATACCTGTAAAAGCATAATTATATTCTTTTTCGCCGAATTAATTTAAAAGTTGGATGCAAAAAAATTGTTCAAACTATGTTCGTATATATTGTTCAAGCAAATACTTTATAAACTATGTAATTAATGTATAACAAAAAAAATATATATTTAAGCAGTACATTACTGCTTAATTGTTGAAATATTTTGAAAAATAAGATAAATAGACAAAAATTTGAACTACAACATTGTAAAATATTTAATGTTTGATATTTATGAAAGAACTTTTTGTTTAAATTCATATAGTCAATGGAAGCGCTGCTGTCGCAGTGTCGAGGGTTTTTGGAATTTAGAATTTTGTTGAATGCCACGACATAGTAGACATGCCAGGAGAAAACATCTAAAAATTCCGTCTACAGTGTGTTCGTTTTATTATTTTAATTCAACAGAGCTCGACACTCAGCTATTCATTACATATACACACACTTCCCTTTCATATTTCAGTCTTTTCAACAGCAGTGACAATCTAGACTCAAGAGGATTCTCATTTAGTTAATTTTCACATAATAGAGCAGTTAAATTAATTTATTGTTAATTGTTGCTGGAAAGAGGATAATACGAATATGCAGATAGAGATGGATGTACAAGTGCATTTTTAGCGCGTCGTTCAATAGTACAAGACAGTTATATTGATCGAACGTGTGTCTGTAACATTTTTGGATGGTCGTCTAAAACTCAAAAATATAAATAACCCATAAAATTGGAAGTATAGAAGACTGAGAATTACAACAATGGCTATATGCGCATGTTGCAGTATCTACCTATTTGCAATTCTATCCTGATATCTGACCAACACGAATTCATCTCACTTATTCTACTCCCGGCCGGAATTCATCATCCCTTATGTGAGTATAGTTCGTGTTATGAGACAGGAAAACTATAATGCCATAAAAATAGTGTGCTGAATAAAGAAAAGTCAAGTTAATTCTTATCGCCAGAGCGAGCGGGAACGATCTGTCTCCGCGTTTCGTTCCGTCATCACGTACGTTGCTTATTATATCATCTGTCCCTACGACCGCATCAATCATATTTCTCTTCCCTTCACACCTCCCCACTGATATCCTTAGCCTCCATCATCTGCGCTAGCCAAATGAAATTTATACACGTTATGTGTCGTCCTTATAACGTGTCACGTGATATACCGAGAAACAAAACAACGACGCCTGCTCGGCGTCACACGAACCTCTTTCGCTTGGCCACATCCGGACGATGGCCGAACCTCCCTTCTCCGCGGCTGCGTCTTTCTGGCCTATCGGTCGTCTTCTGAGAAAAGCGATATGCCACTTCCTCCGGAGTAGCCGCCCTTCAACGGAATCGAATTACTCGACGGATGACCTGCGGAAATTTAAAAACGAAAATAACTGATGCGTAATTATATATATATATATATATTGTTCTTGAAATTGTAATCCATTTTGGTAGTATTAGCTATAAGGGATTTGCTTAGTTTATTACGAAATAACTATATTTTTATATTACATAAAGTGTGCTTACATAATCGACGCTATTGCTATTTGAGGATTGTAGTGTCGATCGTTTGCGTTTCGGATTCAAATTCAGACATATGTGACAAGACAAATCGAATTCTTTCGGTTCGTTTGATGGGATTTCTCTGTATCTTCTTGTCCTTCCGTTATCCTTCTCTCGCATCACATCCGCCATTTTCCACAACAAATTCGTCGTTGTGTTTACATGGCAATAATTGATGACAAATCAAAATTTGATCTACAACAGAATAAAACCAACATGAGGTGGTTAAAGCTGAGTGATAAATTAATTTAGTTGATAATTTTTTTAAATTTTACATTTTGTGTAACAAATTTGGTTCAAATCGCAGTAAAGTAGAGGGCATAAATTTGGTCTTACGAGCGATCGAATGAGTGACAACGAACATCCAAGTACATGAGTTATATATATTTTTGAATTCAGGGCGACGAGGCAAGCACTTTTTGTAAATGATTTATTTTTATCCGATAATTCTACAGACACACACACCAAAATACTTTAGCTCTTTTATATATCGTAAGGTAAACTAAAGAGCATTTAGAATAGTATCGTAGAATCTGCGTAATTGCCTGTAATATATCACTAAATGATTGCCAGTTAAGCGACAGCCTAAAATCATAGTCTAGGCCGTCTAATACGGAATATTTGCTTACGTTAATACCTACTACTTACAGTAGTATTGCAGATAATGAACTTTTTATTTTGTACAACGCCCGAATGAATTTCCGTTAATTAGTGACAAATAACGGGTATATGCGCTACTTAGCAATGGCAGATTTATGACCTTCATTATTCCGCTATTTATATTTCCATATCTCAGATCGAGTTCCGAATACTTTTATTAGGTAAAACTTCCTTCAGCACTATCGAACCCCAGACGTGGTTCATGTCACGACATGTGAAAATAATAATGATACGATACACGTCAAAAAATGGTATATAAACGGCCATATTATGGCCGCTTAATGGCACAAGTGAGGATGTGGGGAGAATTTTTGCACAGACGACAGCAACAACGACAACGTAAAAGAAGAAATAATAAAATATAAAACGCCAAAACGAACTCGCTAACGATACAAACACACACAATAGGTAAATGGAATATAGTAGGTAGTATTCTACGTGGTGTAGTTTATACGCTGTGGAAAATTCTCATCCGCTTACTATTGCCAGTGAATATTAATTGCTTTTCTAAGTTAACTTTTACTTAAAACCTTAGAATTATGTATTTCAAATCTTAGCATGCAATAAGCTCGCTAACGTTATTTATAATGAAGCGACTTTGCCAACACAAACAAAACTTGGTATCAAGCAGATAAGTAGCTCTCCAGGTACAAAATATTGTGTAACATCACTATTTTCTGCCAGAAGAGCAAAAGAGATATTTTTCTCGTTCAACTCTTTTCTTTTTTGTAGACTAAAGTTACAAGTTTGTGCCAAAGAGCTTCAATCGCAGAGTTTCTTTTTTCAGAAAGTATACATAATATTGTAGTTCATTAAATAATATTTGATATACGAGTAGTTCTTGTCAAGATCATTTGAAATTTTTACTAATCGCCGAATTACGGGTGTGTGTGTTACAATGAGCATACAATTAAACCATATAGAAAATGTGCCCAAAGATCTATGCTATGCTAATATAAATAACTTTGAACTATTTGTAATTTATATAAATTTATTATTGAGAATATAAATGATTCGATCTTTTGTTGAACTTGAATAATAAATAATAATCAAAGTCGAGATTTAAACGAAAATATACATTTCATACCTGTGTGTTAACGTGTTAAATATATTTAAATATTTTATAACTATTGTTTGAATAGTTTATTCAAAAAGCATACTATTAGAAAATCACCTTTGTGTAGTAATATAAATATACTACAAAAGATCTTGATTATTAGTACAATAATGTCCAGTCTAGGACACTGCAGATTTTTTATTTTTATTTAATATATATATTGCTGAAAATATTGGCATATTGACCAAATGCGCTCAACAGTCAATATTTTATCTTGTTACAAGACGATGGCTGTAATTTAAGAACAAGCAAAGAAATTTGGTAAATATATAAAATCAAGTTATCTAAAAATAACTTTTTGAGGTTTCCCTTGATATGTAAATGAAGTGAGACAGTAGAATCTTGTTTCCAAATTAAAATTGATAATGCGATGAAGTTCCCGAACGGCGAAGAATATCAACAAAACACGGCATACCGTATGTTCAGCGGTATATTTATAAAACGAATGAATATTTTACAGCGCATGTTATGAATTTATGTATACCGATGAAGCATTTTCATAAATGTATTACCGTGTACATATAGAACAGGTACATATCCACGCAGAATTTACGTTGTTCTGAATTTCTACAACAAATCATATTACAATGGAATCAAAATTAGATTCCACTATGCTCATCTCTGTCACACTATGATACTCGTGAGGATAAAATAAGATTAAGATGTTCTATTATGTTCTATTTTGGTTGCGGAATTCAGTTATATTATAAAACATTTGTCTGGCATTTAAAAATTTCATATATTATGGTTTGAATCGTGGAATATATTTGTTCATTCGTATAATTTTTTTTAGCTCGACATACGATTGTACATTGTGTTATAACTCATATACCCCCAAATTTTGGAACCCACCTTACAAACAATAACAAATTTTACAATATTAGCTTAGATATTTTATGCTAATTACATTTTTCAAACAGTGAGCCCGAGCATATAAAAAAATAAGTATTTTGGAATTTAATTCATTAATTTCCATTTATTTAATATAGAAAATCTAACTATTATAAGAATTTTTACATTTATATATTATTTTCAAATTTTAAAACAAAAGGCAAAATATATTTCAAATCGTAATTTTGATTATTAGAATACATTGCAATAAATTAATTACAATCATTTTATTACTTCAAAATGCAGTTGTTATAGATAGGTCTTCTTTAATTAACCATCAGATTTTCAAACAAATTTTCTACTAAAACCACTAAATATATTACACCGTGAACTGAAAGCTTTTGTGCATTTAACATTCTTATATATTATATTAAATTATTTATTAACATTAGCATTTTGTAATCTTTTTTTCTTATATTGCCTCTGAAGTAATGCAAACTATAACAGGAATAATAGAGTTTCTTAAATATTACAAGGGATTGCACAAAGTGCGACAATAAGCGAACATGTTATTGGATAATCTTAACATATACGATTATGGTTATATGTAAATTGTAATTGATACGTTGTTTGTAACTAGAATTGTGTGCTGCATTTGTATGTATACTGTAATTTCATATATTAGTGCTAGTTAATTGGATAAAATATGCTAAACCCCTGACCGAAATACATGGAAAGAAAATTGAGAATTAATTGCAATACTGTTGGCTTTAATTTCAAATTTGATTTGTCGCATTAAGTTGGATATATTGCACTGTAATTTGGTTCCAGTTATGAATTGCCTATTATTTACTGCAGATAAATTATCGGTAGTTTAACTATTCAATGATTTTTAATCATTTTAGACCGAAATGAATTGCGGGTGGCTATTAAAAAATATACATGTGAAAAGCAGATTCATTTTGCCGAATTAATAAAATACCTGTTGAGACAATGACAAAACATGCTTATATAAGAAAGTAAAATTGCATCTACTATCTTCTTGATGATTGATAAAAGTTGTAGTTTAGATGGCAAAATGTAGATTTAATCACAAAATTGTAATCAAAGTGAGCCATAGGTTACTGCAAATAAATATATTTCTAATGAGATTTGTAATTAGTTGCAACAGTGGGATTAAACGTATTGTATGGTTAGTTACGTATGTGTGTTCTTGGAGCGGAATTGTATGTATGTATACCCCCGGTGCATCATTTGCGAGCAAATACCCTGCAGTTCTGATTAGAGCTTCATCTAAACTTGGGCAATTCTGGTCGGGCATGTCGGTTGGTGGTGGTTACATTGTGCTTTTGTCACTGCTTTATGCAACGATTATCTTGCATGCAGGACGTACGTCGTTTGTATACATAGAAGCCCACACACACTCAAATAGATAGATTGAGATATCTTCACCCATATTAATATGTTTTATTATGCTTGTTAATACCGAAAATGTTGTTATATCATTTAACGGACGAAATTACTGAAGAAAACATGCATTAATTTTAGGATAGAATTTATAAACAACAATTTTATGAACTAAGAATAAAAACCGGAAGTGCTCAATAACTTGGGAGGCGGCCGGATGCGATACAAAAGACACCAACATATTTCTGGGATAAACAAAAGAACTTTACATCCACTTTAACATGTTGGAGATTGTTTAAATAAATCAAATTATGGTTACTATAATAGAACTTGGAAAACTACGTATTCTTGTTACAGTATCAGTATATTTGTATCATATTATCGTTTTATTTATATGTTGTATCCATTGTTATATATTGAATTTGTTTTCAACATAATCGTAGCGTCATTGAAAGTCAAAAAATAAAATGAATTTATTCAAGGGTAACTTACAATATATGCATAGTTTTTTGTCTTGTATATGTTAGTTTGTAATATTTACATAGCGATCCAGATAGAGAACTAGATACATAGAAGGATGAATTTGGTTATGTATATTATTTGATTGTACTTTATTAATATAATATTGGCGAGAAGTGAACTGTATTCTGTTTATGATTTAAACAAATGGTACACACGGATTAACATAGTTACAAATATAATATAACGTTAATTTTGAATAGCTTTAGACTAATACGTTACCACGTTTTACGAGGAGTAGAGGATCGTACGATCGAGTGTGCAATAAAATTTCTTAAATGGAATTTATGCATATTACTCATTGTTAATTGCCCCCAAAACATAAGTCTTCTATTTGCAATAGGGTATTAGCAGATGTAATTTTTGTGACCTCAAATTGTGTCACATAGAAGTCAAACTTTAATAATTAAGTAAATTCAATTAATTTTATGTAAAAAAGTTTAATTGTCCCAACGATGTGTCCTGGGAGCTTTGAAAAATTAACTGTTCTATTTCGCGGCAACTATTTTAATTAAAATCGGTGCTAGTGTCCATATGTGTGCCTGACCTACACTCAAGCTTTACTACAGCTTCAATTTGTTTCACTCCTTTCCGCCGCAAGCCCTTTTTTTGCTGTTACAAGCCTGATTGTTTGATTTTTTAAAATTACTTTCGTTGATAAATCTGATCCAAAATCGATTTGTTTCGCTTGTACAAGCAGAACTAAAACTTTATAATTGTTCTGGTTTTTGTACAGCAATTTACTCTTGTTAAATTTCACACTATGGCATTGTGACACCGTTTTCGCTTTGACACCGCATTTAAATTATGTTTTTTTTTTCTTTTCTTTTTTACTTCTCTTCTATCAACTGAACAGTAATATTTGACGTTTACCTAGCAATATTTTCGTATTGTATTTAAGACATTGACGCAGATTCTATATAACACAGTATGAAACGTATTTTAAAATATTTGTTGACATATAATGAACACTCATTTGTCTTTAGTTTTGAAAACGCAGCTAATGTGGACATGTCTTAGTTTGAATGAACGCTCTTCAGCTACGGTTTTTAGTAAAACTGAGTACGCCAATCTACGTAAGTCATTCGAAGATAATATCGCAACAATACAGAATATTATAATTCAGACAAGAAAGTAATGTGTCAGAGTGTGTTTATCATGGAATTAATTGTCGCCATCGCCAACAGAATATTCACCCATAAAAACTTAAAGTTTACGACAGTTATATTTCATACCAAAAAGTTTTACTTAGCATCACGATGTTGATTGCGCGTTGAGAGTAAATTGCTATTAAAAGTTTTCCATCTTTCTATGCGACATTGGCAACATCGCCAAGAGACTCGGAAATGAACTAGACTGTCAGCGTATAACAAGAATTCTTCATCAGTTCAACAAGCAGCATTTCTTTCTTTTTCAATTTGCGTTCATCCTACAATCATATTTCCGGTTTATCTCTACGTTTCAATTGCGACATTTATAAATAAATGCACATCCTTTCTCCCGACATATTTAGATATTGCATATTGGCCCCATACTTTCAATTATTCTGAACGTGATCCATGAAAGTCAGCTCGGATTGGACTAATATTGAATTGAGTACTCAAAACATTGTTGCTATGTACACACTAAGAGGAAACATAACATATAGATATTAAATTAATTATAAAACCGACCCTAAATAATTTAACGTATAATGATACATCCTCTACCAGCAATTGCATATCTTTTTTATTTCTCGGCATTTATACCAACTATAGCGTGTTCAATATCCCTAGACATAATTTTTTATACATTACCTTGAAAATATACTGATATTATATTAAAAAAAATTTAAAGATTTTCATTATACTTTTTCTTAAAAGTATGATTACGTTTTTCTAATATAAAGAATTGTACACTGCACTACATTTACTTTACCATGTACGGCCAATTGCACGACAACACATTTCACGCTATCTTACAATTTTCTGTGTTCAAACTATCTTTTGGGATGAGACAACAACTTTATAAATTGGAGCAAAGAAATGTAACTGTTGTCACTATTCGAACGAATATAAGAAATAATGGAATAGATCCGCGGAATATGTTTATCTGAGATCAATATTATGATGAAGACATTTTGAACTAGGAAAAACGATAACGAATTGACAAGCACACGTATGAAAATATTACCTAAAAGTAATCTTCTAGCACAACCACTTTTAGATTTTCATCTCGGCTGAGTGTGTGGGCAAAAAGTTTCTCACCATTTTTTCATCGGGTTTGGTCGATATATAAAGAAAATGAATCCACAACGTCTCAATTTCAGTGAGACGACAATCTGAGCAATATCGACACGTCAATTTAGCAGAAACGTGCCCAAGATCCACAAAAAATTAGGGCTCTCTCCGTTGGCATCGAGAACCATACATCACTCGAGCTTGAGTCGCAGCTTGTACGTACGTACCATCATGGCTGCCGTCAGGAGACGCTCGCGGACGGCCGAGCCGAGCCGACTGCCCCTACACTTTTTGTGTGCACTCGGGAAGAAGCGTTGCTCTGCCCTTTACTTTTACTCACCCGTGCGCTTATGATGTACAAACACGCTGGCCATTGTATTTCATGGGTGCGGTTTTTCTTCATAACTGTGGCTCACCAAAATATTCAAAATATTGTGGCCTGAACAAATTACACACATTTATCAATCAATGGTATTACATTTGGTTCGAATAGCTAATTATATAACCAGTTAGGAAATGCCTTATTTTGTGTAACGAGCATGGGATAAATGCGGAACGAGAAAAGCAATGTTCCGTCAATTCACACGCGTGACAATGATGACAAACTTTCGTTACTTTTGTGTTTATAATTAAATGTAAAAAATGTGTTACATACATCCAAGTATATGAGGAATATATATTTTTCGATTCAGGGTGACAGGAGAACCACTTTTTCTTCTGATTTTTTTTTCAATGCGAGCATGTTACAGACACACGACCAAGCATTATACTAACGTACGACGACCTAAAAAGCTGTGTAGTTGCCAATCTACGGTGTAAGAGTCATTTTTATGAAGTTACTGAATGGCATCGCATGTCGGTAATAACAGCCGAGTAGCTCTTGAAACTACATTTTTACGAAGTCTCAGTGTAATGTCTAAAGTTCTAGAAACGATGCCTTGAACGAAGTACGTCTTCTCATACAGGTCACACATCTTTTCCACTTTAGTTTCATTGCAGTTTACTGCTGTCGCTAGAATAGTTGTCTTCATATATGTATGTGTGTTTAACGTTGATTTGATATAGACACCAAGTTTTATTAGAACATGAGCGAAGTGTAATCTAGCCAGTTTTGCGAAACAATTTACTTCATCGAATTTATGGCGAATGAAATTGTTGCAATATAGCTATCGGACATCAAATATGGTTAAAATATGGTGCTTCTTTTTACTACAGGCAACTATTTATATATATATATATATATATATATATATATATATATATATATATATATATATAAGTGTATATTAAAATCTAAATGCTTTATAGAAATTAGAATAAGGATACAAGTGTAACATGGAAAAATAAACCGAAAACAGTAATTGCTTGGTTGGAAAGTTTTTATCTCTGTTTAATTACAAATGTTCCTAAGGTAGAAAAATTTCGTTCGCTTTGTGTTCACATAAGTCTAATTGTTAGTCTAACAGAAGTAGTATATGTGTGTCTAGAGAAATACCTCAATTGTTATCGTTAACTATATTATAAATATTATTAAATCTCTCAAATTTCTCAGGAATTATTTTGTTATTGCCCGGGAAACAAGAATTCGAAATTAACATATTTCCCCCGAGAATTCCTTCACGAGTTTCTCGGGAAGAAGAACTATATACATGAATGTCATTGCTCATATGATTTCACGTTACCTTGTAGAAAATGACATCATGCACTTTATTCTATGTTCTGCTCAGAGAGCCGTAGATATGTATGTAGTCCAATATAGGAATGTACACGATGAGCTGACAGGCTAAGCACGTTGTTATTTTCCTTTGTTCAATTTGTGTTAGCATAGTGTAAAGTAGGCAAAACAACGAATAAGACACAACTTCACGAGCATTGTTTTTGATCATTATATTTTTTCTTCTTCGTTGAAGTGTTTGTCATCACAACATAAATCAACATTTACAATTTTGCATTCTCAAATAGCAATTTCTGTTGTCTAATAATTGTAAGGAAGAATGTAGAATGACTTAACAATTTCATTCATTGCGAATCTTCGTATAACAAACGAATAATTTATTGAAAACATCTTTTATTTATATACTTATGATAACATGAAATATTAGATGAAATTCTTTACGTTGCTTAATAAATAATAGACGTCATACAGCAACAAGAGAGTGGAGCAGACATCAAAGTAAAGATTATATATGGTATGCACATTGTCAGACAGTCACAATAAAGACATATTATTTGTATTTCTGTGTTATATATACTAGGAGTAAATTGAATTCACTGCGTTTGGCCGATATCAGAAGGTGTTCAGTTGTTCAAAACAAATGAAGGCTATTATTATTGCAGTTTAGTGAGACCCTCCGGATAACAATTCTAATCAAACTATTACACTTAAAGCTCAAATAGAATATTATGTGCAACTTGGTAAATTCTACTTCAGTTACAAGATTTAAAGCTATTGGTTCAGAAATGCACAAATGATCGGAGAAACAGACACAATTTGTTTAATAATGAATCAATTTCAAAAGCAAAGAATATTACAGTCTTTGGATTTATTCAAAATTGATTCCGAAATAAATATTTCCAATAAAATTTCGAGGTCGATTTTATATGTGTTGTTAATACTGTTTTAACATATTTATAAGAAATTAAAAATAGGTTTTAGAAATGGGGAGATTAGTTAATCATTGGTGGGGGAGAAGTATTCATCTGTTGCGAAGAGCGGAATGAAGATAAGCCCAGCAACCAATCCTGATACATTTATATATTTTGATATCCTATCAACATTGAGAAATTGTGGTAAAAATCTAATAATGAGCTAAAAAGTAAGCTCATTAAACAAAATCGAATAAAGAATATATGTTTGATTAGAAAATATTGAGCTCCTGAATGCTGGGAAGACTTAAGCTCATGGACATAATGAAACGAAAATAACGTTAAGGTGTATCTATATATAGGGCAGTATATGTCGCACCCGAAATGGAAACTTGAAATTCGCAATAGATACGTGCAAACAGCAACGGAGAATCACGTAATAAAAGTGTAGCACCAAAGTGGGAGAAGTCATTTTGTGGCAAACGGGAGAGCACAGGATAGCCGTTGAGGATCAGGTGTCCAGCGTCGCCGTCGTCGTATCGCATAGGTTCGCGACTATGTGTTGCCCTTCGACCTGCAAGAGAGTATACGAGAGATACGGTGTGAGTGTAAGCGAGATAACACACCGACAGAGGGCCCACCGTATTGTCTATTGTCAACCGCGCACGGCTACTCTATTTGTCCCTTTGGGGGATTTCACCCTGGCAGTCGCCAGCCTAGGCCATCGGTATTCCGCACCGCTGGATGAGTGTGCGCGTGAGAAAAAGGACCAGCAGAAAAGGGCAAAACAAGGAATCAGTGCCTGGTCCAACAAAAAAAAAATACCTCACAATTACTGCTAGCAAAAAATCGCCTACGGTTTTGGCAAACAAACTTCACCATTCAACAATACAACCAGATTGTCGTTGTGCAATGCCGTGCAATTGTTTGAATGCAGCATTGTTGTGGAATTAAATCCAGCAAACATGCATTTAAAAAAATCTAGGGAAGCAAAAAATATTTTACTTACCCATGGATCTTATTGATTACATTGTCATTATGTATCAATTATGCTACCATCTTCAACATTACTTAGGTAGAATAAAAGTTGAAGTGATATTTGCGACATAAATGATTGATTTTAAAAACATATATTTGACTATAAGGCGTTTCTACAAAATATTAGCGTCTGTATTCTTATACATGCTACAGTAAATGATAAAAGAAAAGATAAATTAATAATAAAATTAAATAATTATAATTTCTATCATCAATTTTATATAGTTCTTAATCAGATTAGCATTTCATTTAAAAAAGAAGTAATTTGAGGGGCATTATAATACATTTTCCTTAAATGAATGATAATTAAAACAATTTTTCATAGAATTGAATGAGAAATGTAAATGCTTGAAAAATGGAAATGTGTTTATTTATATTTTATCTTTTAGTTACTTTAATTTTTAGATTAAATCAGATTTGAAATCAGAATTGAAAGTTTGCTATCGCATTTTAAGTAAAGTAATATGACAATGCTGAAAAAATTATGTTTTAAGTCAGACTTTCACTGACAGATTTGAATAACAGATCAACAATTTTTGCACTCTAAATTTCTGTCACGCTCTTAGCTGGAGAAACAGTCTGTTAAGAACCCGGTTAAGAATAATAAGAAAAGATTGAAACAGTATCATAATGTAAATCTGAGAAATTTAAAAGAAATGCAGCGAAGCTTCCATCAGTAGGGTAATATATTCTGTAACGGTATGGAAAACAGTCGGAAAGAAATTGAATTTCGTAGCTGCTACCTACTGGCGAGAGACGACTACGAAATGCATATTGTATAAGCACGATTCATGGATGTTGGGTGCATCAGCACTATATACAATTTATCTTCAACGCAGACACACAATACACCGCACAAATACAAACACACCTGCCCGTCCCTCACTTTGGTTTGCCCAGCCGCGCACGACACAGAGGACTACATGGACGGGGGGATATCAAACTATATTGCATGATATTGCCGACAATGTCACACATTTCACTTGTTTATTAACATGACATGTGCTGATTCTAACTATATTTTGTACCATAACATGTTTTGATTTGTATATTTATTTTAATAATAAATGTTGTATATATATATTATTCCTGGAACTGCAAATGTTGACCATTCGTCAGAACACTTAATTTGAATATTATGCATTGTATATATCTGCACATTTTGGTTATAAATGCACTTATTTGTACATATATACGATCTAAAATCATCAAATTAATTTGAACAAACGTTTCGACTAGAAATGTTGTTCTAGAACCTTGAATTATCAATAGATGGTGCATCAAATAATTTATACCACGTAGATCAACATATTGGAGTTATATTAGTTTCTTTACCTGGGCCTGTATATCAGATTTTATTCAGCGATGGTCAAATTGTGAATTTCCCTTTAAAACTCAAGATTAATTCGATAATTTCATCTAGTGTGCACGTTTTGAATCTTAGTGACCTTGACATACGCCAATTTCATTGGTTCAAACACAATATACAAACGATAAGGTCACAGAAGGGTGAAAAGAGCATATCCATTCTAATTACTGAATGCAGGCTGTTATTAATAAACTTTCTGTAAACCATTTAATTTTAATAATCCCTATATGATTCTGGAAATATAAGCGATCAATACAGAATACATAAATCCTTGCAGTGCCGGAAGATTAAAATTGGCAAACAATAACATAAGCATGAAAATGTAAGTCGTTAAGAGACCTGAATCGATCTGAATGTTATCTAATAAGGGCGGAATACAAATAACAAGCGAAATTCCAATTTAATGAATAAACGGCAATATGCCGGCCAGTTCACATTAGATCAGTTGTCGATAACCTATGACCTATGGGTCAGACGAACGCCCGAAAGATTTAGGGAATTCGTAAAATAAAAATATCTTTAAAATATGAAAACAGCATATTTGGATATTCCTTATAAAAATGGTAATTCTTTATGCTGATCACCTTATTGGCAATGATCCATAAAATATATACGAAACTCAGGAGATGACTACCTGTAAATACGATTGTCGACCATTACATTAGACTGTACCAGTTCCAAGAGCAGTTCATATGGAATCCTGGGATATTTGAATATTTTCTCTAGGAAAAGATTGAAAACTATCAATTGTCATTCGATATGAAGGAATCAGAATTCATATGTGATGCGTCCAGTAGATATTCTGAAAGGATTTTTCTACGCGACCGTCAGTAGAAAGAGTTCATTGAACCGTCGATACTTTAACAGCATGTGAAGTGCAGAATCATGCAAAATAGAGTACTCGCGATCCCCGATCGGACGTCAAGAGGTGTCTGTTAAATTATGTATGTATGCTGTGGTAACGTTTAAGAACTGGTGAACGAGTCAACGAACGCACTATTGCTTCCCGCGCTACTATTAGGTAGGTACCATTCCCATAACCGGGAATCATAAATATTTATACGATATGATGGAGTGGATCAGGAAAAGACAAAAGCATCAACGGGATCTACCCTACAGCCACACTACATTAATTAATAATGAATTTAATGACATATTTACGCTTTGTTACATCACATAGTATAGTTGAGTGCCAATTTTATCTCAGATTTATTTCCTATATATATATATATATATATATATATATATATATATATATATATATATATATATATATATACCCATTTATGGGATAGAGGTATGTGTATGTATGTATGTATATATAAAAATGTGTTTACTGAAAACATTTGTATGTACATGTGTATTTCTCTGGAATTCGAATTTTTTCTCGTTAATATTTCTTTTATACGTCTTCCAAAAAAAAGTAAATACGAATAGGAGATTTTAACGGATATAGCGTAATAGAGTAAAATTTACGAATTTCTTTTGCCATTGTATCAAATATAATTGTTAAGATGGGTTTGTCTATATCTTTTCTGGAGTTACGAAATTCATTATCTGCAATACTGAAATCGAAATAGAAGTGAATTGTTGAATGTGTAGTGTAAATAATGTATCTGTTGTAGTGTGCTTTGGGCTTTTAACCGGTAATGGAACAAGTCTTTTAGATCGCGTATAAATCTCATTGCAGGCAGAGAAGATATACGAGATTTATCCCGAACCGCGGTTTACTTTGTACTTAAAGTTCCTGTAAGCCGATTCAACGTCTTTTTATTGTGGTATTAATTTTACCACCTAAATCATTTGGTTTCAAACAATTTCCCTTCCAAGTTCAAAAGTCGTAGATTAGATTTATTTAAATTTTGGAAATACAAACTTATGCTGCTTAAAATTACTTGGCTTGTTAGTTTAAGTTTGAACTTCTGAATCTGTTACAACTTGCAATCATAAATTTGCTCCAACTATTTGGCTGATATATGCAAGCGCAATTAGAAACCTAATGAGGAGTACTAGTGTGTACCTATTAAATTATTAAAAAACATCATACTCGTATATTTATGTTCAATGTTATTGGTTGTAAAACGATATACAGAAGGCATTGAGAAAATATTCCAAATGGATTCAGACGTACTAAATGCAAAGATTTTCATAATCATTTCGAGGCCAATTTTCTTGTAATCACGTAAATCTTGTAAATTATTATTACGTAAAATTTTCCTCTATTTGTAGTATACATGCAAATTTGATGTTGTAATTTGAAAAGTTGTTGAAAACATGGGTCATTGAACAAACTTCCTGATGGTTATTCAGTATGTAGTGCACTTGTTTTTGTGAATATGCGACGTTCGACCTAGTGACGAACATATCGTGTTGATGTGAACAACGAAAAGTGACAAAATACCAGCAGAAAGTTGTATAACTCGGCTTAAATTTGCTACAACGATTTTATCCGTAGCAGAGGGCTTCCTTCCATTACGGTCACCTTCCTCAACTAACAATCCTATTAGAGATTACACAGGCAGATACTTGTGCGTGTGTATGTGCACGAGTCTCTAGTCGCCGGAAGTGACTAGCAAGGTCACAGCCGATAACGACGATGCCAGGACCATATCGACTGAAAGGAAGCAACCGAGATTAATACAATTCGGAAAGGGGTCAGATTCGACATTCGACATGGCGTTTTCTCCATCTAGATCGTTGATGTGTTGGCTTTCGTTCTGCCATTGTCGCAGTCTTACCGCAAAGACGTGGGCGATGAATTCGAAGACAACGGAATCATTAGTCGATCAGAGGGATTAATTATTCGTGGTGTGGAGGATCTGTTCTGTCGGTCAAGTGATTATATTTTCGCAGCGAATATTGCCGTTGATTCTCGAGAGTAAACTAATGCGAAACGTGTTGTTGACACACACTTTTCACACAGTTTGAGGAAATGCCCTGAAGATGTATTGATCAATAACACCAAATTTGATGGGGATTATATAGCTTGTCTTTGTATTACAATATGTGTGTTTGTTAATAATACTTTCTAATTTATGATTTATAATTATTTTCTATTATGGATCATTTATTTAGAATACAACAGGTAAACGCATTCTATTAGCAAAAATTATATTACATACTCTATGCAGAAAATGCTTTTGCGTAAGAAGATTGTAAATCTTAAATGCAATGAAAATATGTAGCAAAAATAAATCTTTTCATGGTGCAGACGAACTTATCTAATTTCCTTTATATTCTATCCGATTAAATTTGTTCAACAACACTTTTTGTATTTTATTATGGGGTTAATGGAAGAAATCAATACCTTACACGAAGCTTGTATAAAGCAATGCCATTCATTACAATTCCGCAATATTTATTTTCTACTAGTGTCGTATTACGTGTAGGAAGAGGAAGAATAGTTCTTTATTCTTTCTTTTCTCGTACAACTGGTTTCGGAAGACAATGAAATATCGGCGTATACCGCTCCATTATTGACTTAACTAAGAACTTTTGTGTGCTAAATGAGCCGACAAAATATATATTTTCAACAACAACTGGCTCACTGAATTCTCAGACCGAAAGCTAATATAGAGCTTCTACCGGCGTTCTAGAGATAATGGCAATTCCAATATCAGCTATCTTAATCGCATTGAGGATATAAACTGGCACACCTTGCAAGAAATCGTATATTATTGTTTGATACTATTAAGTTTAAGAAATTCATTGCAATTTAATTGGTTCAATAAAATCAGTATTCGTCTAGTTAATTTTAGCAGCATATAGAAAATGCAAAAACGTTGATTAAATTACCAAACGATAAGAGTATTGACATTGTTTCATAGCACGTACCTTCAATTTAAAACAATATAAAGTAATATTATATATAGATAGTGCAGTATAAGAATATCGAAAGAAGGTCACTCCAGGCCTTTTTAAATATTAGTATTAAAATTGAATTGGTTGTAAAGCTAATAAAGTGATTTTTTGGAGCCTTGTTTTTTTTTATTCGTTTGTTATCAATTTGTGTAAACAAAATTGGTTTTGGCCAGCACAAGACTATAAATTAAGTATAATAAGTTTATTATAACCGATGTCAAATGACAAATATCAAATTATTTGAGTCTATTTTGTTTCCCTGACAAAATGTTGTCAAGCATAGTTCATATATTTATATATAATCCTAATATATACGTATCCATGGTAACATAAATAAGAAATTTAACATTTTCCCTATCAGTTTTTGCTTAATTTTACTGTAGCACTCAAATAAAATTTTATGAAATAAAGCATTGATTCCGTAAACAAGAAGCGCCGAGACAAATCAATCCACGGACATTTCTAAATAATCGAATAAATATTGATACCAGAAGGTAATGCAACGTTCATTAGAATGAAAGTAATTTAAAACAGAAACAAACATCGAACGTAAATCAAATGAAGGTTTACTTCGAGGAAAATTTCCTTTCCAAAGGCAGGAACAGAGGAAGAGGTGAAGTGGAATAGCAAAGGACACAAAACGAAGAAAACCAGTATCTGTAAATCACGTTCTTCATTCCTCTTTCAATTTCCCCTTGCCCCCGTCCTGTTTCACCCAACACTTCATACCATTTTACTATCGTGAAGACAGAGCAGGGTCCAGGTGGACGTGCTAATGGCAGAAAGAGGCTAAACCACTGAGGATACGATCTGTTAGGGTAAAGACGGTTTAGGTCGAGTTACATCTCCCCGCTCCACAACTCACCAAGGCTGGGACTTTGAAGACAGTTATATTATCCTTAAATTGTAATCGAAAGTTTTCGGGAATCGATTTCGACAAGTTAATGCGTGAAGGTTTCATTTCTCGTTTTATTTTGTATCAATTGGTACGGATTTGTTTTATTTGCAGAATTTAAGGCTTATACTTTCAACTGTTTTTCGAATTATTTATATATTTCGCCAACAGACCAGACAACTTTATTTGACAATAGTTTGCCTTGATTTGTCTCAACAAGAATTCAAATAATAACTCTCCTCCAATTAATATTATAAAATAATATATCTGCAGTGTCCCGCACTGGACTTTCTTATACGTAGGTAGCAAGTAATAGCAATGCAATATTTCTTTATGCACCTACATTCGTATAACATAGTATAACGACTTTGGATAAGAGAAGATATACAATTAATGGTTCATCAGGCTCACTGTTAATTGATCTTTGGAAGTTAAATCCCCATTATAAATTTATTCTATCTTCAAACCACAAAACTTTGTGCTACTAGTATAAAACAGAATATGTTACTATTGCTCCGAACGTGTACCAAAAGTGAACAATAGATCAATAAATTCCGCAGGTTAAGTGCATCATATAATAATAATAATAATAATAATAATATATATATATATATATATATATATATATATATATATATATATATATATATATATGCATGTAGTAATTTTGTAATGCGTCTCTCAACGCACACGAGTGAGTGGCAAGTGTACATATACATACATGGAATGAGCACGACGCGCATAGTCTCACCGAAGTGGACACTCCGTTAACGGAAACACGTCATCATGGCCACAATGGACACCCGTTGTAAATGCGTCCTGCCTTTGACAATGTATTATGATAAATTATTGTCCATTTCTATTAGCCAGGGCGGTAATTTATTAATTTCAGACGATATTATTGTGCGGTTATAGGTTATTAGTTTCCTGTCTGATAAGGATTTCATAAATCGTCTATTATTTCTAAGCATCAATAATAATACACATCGTTGCGTTCCTTATCATATCTTGGAAGGTGTCGGAAGCATTCACTCAAATAATGGAATCTCAATCTTATAAGAACCCACATATATAACTTTAATCATTTTCCAACACTAGGAAGCGAAACGTGGATAATGAATCAAAGAATAAACAGTAAAATACAGGCAGCAGAAATGAGATACTTAAAAAAAAGTAGCAGGACTCACAAGGCTAGACAGAATGAGAAATGAACAGATAAGAACAAGGTTACAAATATAAAATATACAAAATATGATATAGAGAAAAAAATAATTAGGATGCTAAATAACAGTTAGATAAACGATGGTATAATGCCTAACAAGTATTAAATTCGTTGGCCACTCTATTGAAGTGACGTTAAGATGCCCAGCTTAATATTTGTAGCTTTAGTGTGCAGGTTTGTATTTATATAGCAACAAGATCAGTTTGCACACATGTGGCAGAGTAGTGTCGTAAAAAATAATTATATAGTTTACGAGTGTGATGTTTTTGTATTTATGGATGGCAGCGACCGTAATCTGGAGAAGTAGTGTATTAAGCAGAGTAACGCGACGAAACACATCCAATGGTATCATAACGGTGTTTAATAAGGCCGCGTATGAAACCAAATGCTTGGATGCCAGCTAGCAAGCAAGCACTATACACAATGTAATTATCGCTGTGTCGGGCGTAAGTTAGCTCCGATATTAATTAGTGTCGTTGAACGACGGGCTCCGGTTGCTGCCGCCGCACTTAATTGGATCAGCATATCTGGAACATCCCAGGCATACATACATACATACATACGTACATAAATTGATAGAAGAGCTTTATATGGAATAAGTTCTCTGCCTGAATGCAGACCATATATGCCATAACTTCAAACAAGCTGAGAAGAATCACTTCGAATTTGCTTATCGATTGACTAGGAGTCTTGTGATAATTTAATCGGCTTCGCTTTGAAAACATCTAAAGAGCGATCGACTTGAGTGTTAACGCTCTTTTTGTTCACAGGGTTACGAATACCATACTATAACCCGGTTTTTCAATGATTGGTTAGATGTGAATTAATAGTAACAATGGTTATGGTATACAGATATTACAGTAAGTTAATCATGGTTAACATAATCAGTCAGTAATAAAGGATTGATAAACTGGACCTAAGAATTTTAAATATAGACTAACTATACATATTCCAGCTTCTTATGAACAGGTTCAAAGCCAATTTCATATGGAAAGTGTTTTAACGTAAACATGTTTCGTAGCCAATGTAACATGTTTTGATTGATGTCCTTGAGATCGATACCCAGCCAATCAAATTGTGTCACCGACGAACGTATTTACCGTGGCAACGTTTCATTCTGTATTATAGTTTGAATAAATTACCTCTTGCTTTGAGTTATTTCTGTAAGAGGAGTCATCATTCAACTTGACATATTTATATAAACCAGTATTAGAAATATACTATTTCGTAAATATATAATAATTGAAAAAAGATTTTGATACTAGACATTTTATTATATCAACTGTTATTCTGTTGAGATATCTCCATTTTACAATTGTATATAACCATATACAATATAATTCTAGTTTAACGTTAAATGTCAATAATCAGCTTACACACCTGTTTACACGTAACGCATGCGTATTGAGCTTTGAAACTGTTGTATTGATATCAGTTTAATAATGATGAAGAACACGACACAACTGTGCAAATACAACTATGTTACAACCAAAATAAACAATAAAGCTTGAACTAACTGAAATGCAAAATTATTGAAACGAATTGTTTTGGCGTGGCACACGGAAAATAACGCCGACTCGTTGCTGATAACAATTACAGTTTGATCGTCAATACTAGTCCGACACTTATAGCCCAATAAAATTAATCCGTTCGACGCATTTATGAAGCGGTTTCGATATCACACGGTGTGTAGCACGATCAATTTTTTAATTTCACTTTTATTATTGCGCTGCCGTTACCGTTTCGGAACTTTATATGAGCCGCCGTATTCCGCTCATCATAAACTAATATCATGAATAGCGTTAACGATCCACAAACACTAATGGTGTGTACGCCTGCCCTGCTCGCCGCTATATGAGTAACGACCAACACACAACAATGGGACGCACTCACTCACTCACTGTAAACTGTACTATAAATATTCAACATTTAAAAGCTCCGAAAGTAAATAAAAGCTGAATTATTTTAATGTAACCGTTAAATTAATCCGATTAAACTTATACCTACTTTCTTTTGACAAATAAAATATTATAAGCTGGCGTTATGAATATTTCTAATTATTACTGGTTGTATGGTTGTAATTTATAAAATTCTTTCACACACAAATACAGCTGGATTCAATGAGTTCGCTTCGCACTCATGACACCCATTTTAATCCCTCACTTTTAATCCCCTTGATCTACTCAAATTTATTCTTATATTCTTCTTTATTGCTTTCATCTTCTCCTTCTTCCTTTTTCCCTCATTCTTAATCAAATTCATTTTCTCCATCCCTCACTGATTTCTCCTTCTTTGTATTCTCCTCCGAATCTTTGTTGTGTTTACCTGCTAGAAATATAAAAGGGGTCAATACATATTAAATTTTCTATTCTCAAATTTGTAATATAAATTCTTCTTGCAATATTTTCCCAGGTATTCCTTTTCATGTGTGTTCTTGTATCCCATTCCAAATGATTCTGCAATCCAATATTGTCCACTTTTGTGTGATTTAAATATCGATGTGGTGGTAATGAAATTCGACTTTACTGATGATCGTTCTCAATTAATTCATCAGTGTGAATCCATATATGGTGTGAAGTATGTTCAGGCCGTTGTTCATGACGTTTGAGCCTGTAATTGTCATTGTTCAGAGAAACCAACCAATTTGTTTTCCACGTGTCTCGTTCCGGTATCGGGAACTTGGTTCCGGTACAAAGCTCGCATATCGATGCCTGGTCGTGCGCGATGCGATGTACTCCCTTTCGTTCTCTGCCTTTGTCGCCGTGTGTTCGCCAACTGGTTCGGACCGGTTATTCAACCGTTTCTTGTCTGTTCATCCGTTTTATGGCTTACTATTTGCGCACACAAACACACATCTTTATAAACTGAATACATTCACTTTTCTTTTTTTGGATTTTGCATCAGTGTGTGTGTGTGTGTGTTTTATGTTTAGGTGCATTTAAACGTGGTATCTTAGTGGTAGATTTACAGTAAATGTAGCGTACTTTGCAATGTTTGTTGCATACATGTCTTGTTTCTCATTTTAGGAAAGTTTATAATAAGTTTACTTTAACATTTAATACTTAACATACAAAGTACCTAACTGTACATACACACTCCAAGAAATTTCAAGTTAAACAACTTGCAAACAATAAGTTTACTTAAGAAACTGTTAATTTTGAACTTGAATAAAGCTCAAAGCTTCTCTTTATTCGGAAATTTTTTAATTTCTTATACGTTATGTATAAAAATAAGTATTGTGATCACACAAACAAATCACCATTAAAATTTTAATGGATGTATACATTTCGAAATTTCCTGAATCTATTATTTCCTCATTGATGTCTGTGGCTGTGACAGACATTACATGACTTAATACAAAATTATTTCTTTATTTTTAATTGATTGGCAACATTATTAAATGGATGTGTAAGCGAATAGATAAGTTCTATCTTCTATCTGCAAGATAAGTTTAAATTTTTTTATCCATAAATTAACTCATAATAATTTTTGTAGAATCCAGATTGAAATAATCATTTTAGCAACAAATTATATTCATGAATAAGTTAGACCACAAATATAAATGTATAAAAAAGAACAAAAGTGTCTTAAAAAGTTTTGGCACAAAATACATATACGTATTTACACATTTGTCTTTGTAGAAGTACAGCGACAGGTGTTCCTAACAACTTTTTACTGCACAATGCTGTAGATGTGGCGCATATCTTTCGTCTACACCACGTACATGCAGAACATAAATACCTTTATGCACACACCGTACAGCTTAGATCCGTAAGCCTTTTTACTTGCACAATGCGACATCGCTTGTTCTACACATAAAACAGTTACATACATTCTGAATTATTTCGCCATACGAGTTAGTACGAATTACAAGTTCATATCAATTTTCAGCTAGAAATGTTTTTGTGGCAAACACAGTTACCTTCGATTGAATCATTCGTAAGTGAATTTATAATGTTGAATTTAATGAGATATGATAAGAACAGTGCTATTTCTCTCTTTTTACTGTTAAGTTACTTATTAAAAGATAGCGAATATTTGCATCTCTCTAGGAAATGTATGTCGTTAGTTTTTCGTCGCTGTGCGACAGATAAGAATTTCACGGTATCGACGAGTTGCCACTTGTCTTATTTTATTCCATGTTTGTGTGCTCAGATACAGATAAAAGAAAAAGAAGTCATTCGATATACAGTTGATTCTCCAGAACCTCTCGTGTATCATCACATTCGTTTACAACCAACGTCTAACGTGTACCTATGCACTACGTTATACATCTATCGGTTATTTTTGTTTCACATTTTTATATTTCTTCTATCACAATTCACAAAGTTTATTTTCTCAGTTTTTGCCCTAGAACCCGAAAGAATTTACAGACATACATATAAAAATATTAAATTTCTTCAATATTTAATTATGTAATATATATCTAAGTAGGTAATTCCGTGGGCACTGTGTGTCCATATCATTTACGGTCCATCTCTTTAAATGATTAATTTGAAGGGTGGCGATTTTTCATGTAAATTATTTGTAAATACATAAAATCATATATATATCTGGGTGAATATATAATTACTTTCGATGACATTATATCTGATTTTATGCAAACTAAATCATCAGTTTCTGATATGTATTTAAAAGCTCGCGCCCATGCGAGCATCTTCATTTTCTTTATAACCGCATGCGCCGGAGTTTGTAATCCGGCAGTGACTTGCACATAAGTAACGCTAAACAAAGAAAACATGGTTGCATACTTACGTGCACTGTGTGCAATGTAAAACGTGTTTGTCATATACTAGAATACAGTTCTTGTATTTGTAAATCGAAGAAACGCATAAAAATTGCAGAGAATTATGCTTCAGTGTGGAATACAAATCTCAACAAACGGTAGTTATAAATAAATAATTAGTAACAAGATAGGTTGCAATAATGTTTTAATAAAACTATGAAATTCAATGTAGAAAATATGAAAACAGACAATAATGGAATATGAGAAAGATATTTTGCCAAACATAAATAAAACAGTAGGTCAATACAATGAAACCACTTGAACGGAAGGAATTGCGTAAATATTAAATTTAAATCAAGGCATCCTGTAGCCAACAGAAAACGGACACAGCGCACACATTTCAAGCTGACCCATTTCAGTGAAATGGACGAGCCGGTCCGTCGCCCGAGCATATGTCCACCAACGAGAACAAATCAGACACCCAAAATATATAAAGTAGCACAAAAAAAAAAAATGATAGCAAACGGCATTTAGCTGTACACAAAAGGAGTCTTTCAGTGAAAAAGACGAGAGCATTTGTCTGCGTACATCAAACGATGCACAAAAACATGTATTTCTGTTTGAGTGCGATGAGATTGGAGATAAACAAACCAGCATACGTGTGTACGCAGACGTAAAAGGAGTAATTCGGTAGGATGAGAAGTGGCGTAGTCCAGCAATGGACGTTAGTGCGCTAAGAGCACCTGCTTGCCAGCATTATGGAGTAGCTCATTAACAGTGCAAGTAGCATCCGAATGGCGTCGACTAATAACAATAATGTGTTAAATGTGAATTTGCAGTGTGTAACCGCCACACAAGTGGCCGAAAATGTCACGAGCAACCGTTGTACGTTTTGTTTACGACTACCGAACCACTACCTACAAACTAGACGAATTTCACCCTATTACATAAACACATTCATTGAAAACTATGTTAATAGCCATTTTATGATGATAAAAACTGCTATCATGGTACAGATATTGTTAACATAAAAGATATAACTACAATAGCCGTTATTAAATAACAAATCCTACCGCTGGCAACATAGTGCGTTCCTACGCAAATAATAATTTGAATTAAAATAATTATTTTTAATTCTTAAGGCTTTTGGGTTTACAATCTGAAAAGTAGTTACTACAGTTTTTTGTAAACTTTTAGGAATAATTGAAAAAATAAATAAAATTCATAATAATTATTTATGAAGGAATAAAGACATACTGTATCTTAGAAATTTCCTGTACTTCGTACGGCAACCTAAAAATTGTGTGAAAATAAATGATACCGCCAAAGTTTCATGTACACTCATTGTACAAATACGCTGTAAATATAACAATTTTCCATTTTCTTGCCAAAGACTTAGTTTGGATATAAATAAGTTTGCATGCAACACTGTAAACATCAGATGGAATATTTATATCTATATCTACTTGGTGCAAGACATTAAAACTTAAGGCAGTTAAGACTTTAGGAATACATAAACGTCAAATATAAATTAAGGAAAGTTTTATTCCGAAGCACATAAACAGTCAACTTTCGGCGCACAAATTTAATTTGTGCTCATCAACTCAATTAAAATTTGTACTTGAATAGTTTATAACTAACATTTACACATTTTAATCACATCTCGTTAAAACTCTTGCGTCATTATAAATATTTATAAGGAATTAAACTTTGTGGAAAAAAAAAACCATGTCACAAGTGTGTAGTGTAACACGATTAGAATCGCACTGAATTATTCAGGTAGAAATTATTACCTGCACCGAACATTAATTGTTAAATAGTTTATAGAAATATTACTTAGCTTAAAAATAAGCTGGAGTGACTTCACATTTTCTATCTATATTTTGATATTATTCCATGCTACGATTACTATTACTATGCAACTATAACAATATCAATATGTATTGTAACTAGGAAAACGTAAGTATAACATAGCTAATTTTAAAAGTGCCTTTTACGAAAATTACTTTTTTTTTCTGATTCATACCTTTTCGTGATTTTGAAAACGAAGTAAGAGTAAATTATTACTTCCGGTTAAGATATGTTTCTTTTTTTGTGAATCTTTCATTCGACATTTGTGAATTACTTACTCTACGTTCGCTCAATATCGCATTTCTCATACACCCACGCATTTCTCTTTCGGTCTCTTCTTGTAACACCACTCACCACAAATCCCCTTCAAAATTTTAATTTTCACTGCTGAAAATAATAATCAAATATATATGCAGTTGATACCAGTTAATTACTTACAATGAATAGAATAATATCTCTAGTGTTGTTTGCATCACAATCCAGATTATTTGTTACAAATCTGCAACTAGTGGATTCGGTAAATCACAGCAGATGAAATAAATTATTATGGCTTAAACATAATGAACATAGCAAATGTAATCTGACATTCATTATCAAGTTAACAGAGCAATAAACATGCATTGTATCATATCATATGTTCTACGCAAAGCTCATTAAATGTTACACATGTGGTATTAGCAAGATTTTTGATTTGCATTAGCGGTGCTACGTGCATCAAACGTGTCTCTAGTACACAGTATCACCAAGCACATAATATCAATTAACTAACTGGATTCATCGATATCCAAATCTGCATAAACAATCCGACATAAACGTCAACTTAACTAGTATTTGTACTTGATGCACTGATGAAAACATTCGCCAATTAGTTTCATTGATTGGATATGATCAAAAGCTGTTCCGTAATGGTTATGCATAAACCGAACTGCATTAGTTTATCCAAGGCTTCATATTGATGAAACTGTTGCTATTGAGAATACTGTAATTAATTTGAAGAGATGACAAGAAGAACCACAGTACCTAACGCAGATCATGTTAGTGGTTCATAATATCTGTGTAATGTGGTTTCTGTCAGACAACAAGGGAGTAAGTGAAACTATAATATAGTGGACAAGCGGAAACAAGCTATCCTGTCTGACAAGGTATAAGAGGAATTGTTGCGGGCAAAGCTAGAGTTGTGTTGTGGTATTCAATGCTAGTTACCGGAAGTACAAACAACGGATGGTAGATGCCTCCGTGTCCTCGAAAACAACAATATTACCTTTTTGTTACTTTTTTGTATGAAGTCAATTAGCAATAGTATTGTGAGCATGAAATATTACGAACTCGATATGTTAATAGAAATATACGGTGTGAGCTATATGGAAGTGATATCGACTATTTTCAAGCTGACGTCTATGTATCTCTGTGTGTGTGTGTGTGTGTGTGTATGTAGTGTGTACTCTACAGCAAAAGCAGTTAAATAATGAAACCTGATATTTTTGGTTTTGATTGTATTCCGGAAGACGAACTCTTATTTTCGAAAACTACATTTAAACCAGTGGTTAAAGTTTACTTTTGCTATTTTTACTATCTCGATAATAAACATGTTATTTTTAAAATTTATCCATATTAATCAAAAGCGTTCTTGATGTGTAACGAATGTTAAAACTTAAAACAATCAGAATAGTTTCACATTATCTTCTGGAAATTTATTAGTAAGAACAACAGAAAATATCTATAATTATTCTTTTATAATAAGCTCAAGAAACTCCTGCAGATCCTAGTTGATTTATGTAGTTCAGAACACTTGTGTTATTTGCTAGATAACGATTCAGTGATGTATTTAACACTTTACCAATGTATCAAAATGTGCAATTATATCACTGAAAAGATGCACGATGGTGTGTATATTACATAAATAAGACGCCTAGCATATACATTGACTGCGACGGGCGTAAAAGGATGCGCCATACGCTGTCGGAAGAGTTGAATTAGTGGCGCTACGACAGTGGTATACTAGTTTCGCCCGAACTCGGAATCCTGGAGCCTGGCGTTTAGTACGCACGCAAGCCCATATATCTACATCATATACTGCTGTCTTTGAAGTATGCAATTACTGTAACGGGAATAAATTACATGCATGTAGCTCTTGGACCCAGTGGCGTAGTACTGCGTCATTCTTTAATCTTCCCATATTACGTAATTACAGCGCTTTTTGAGCGGAAATTTCTCGTTCAAAAAAAGTTCACATTTCTCAGTGATATGCAGGAGAGACCATGGAATGCCTTTGTTACTGATAAACTTAATATTACATCGAATGGATAATACAGTCTTTAATTAATTGGGACTTTATTACATTTTGATGGAATACATTTTATCACCTAATATGTCGAAAAGAACAAAGTATTCATGCTGGAATGATTGAAATATTTTCTATTAAAAATTTTATTTATTATTTGGCAAATCAACAAACTTTTGTAATTTTAAATGCTTACATTAAATTTAAATGATTTCCTTTTCATTATTTCGCTAGCACACATTTGCATAATCTACAAAATATTTGCTCGTAGCCGTTCAAAATCAATTAAAAATGCTACATTTTCTGCTGTAGGCTAATCTCATACGTGGCCGTATTTGTATTTTAACTCGCTTTTTGATAAGGCTGCAATTGCCAGTTGTCTCAAACTTTTTAAATATTGTTTATTTTGTAATGCCTCAAGGAATAATTTAAATCGTGGATACATTGTTATCGTATGGGATATAATTTCAATTTATACAATTTGTGGTTTTGCGAATGGAAGGGTCTGAAACGAATATAATTGAAATTCATTTATATTCGTTTTTGATTTGGTTTTGTACTCAGCTGTCTACTGGATTATGTCAGATCCTTTCGGTGAAAATAATATATAAGATAAAGACACTAAACCAGTCCCAGGGTGCATACGGCGTGGTCCTTAGACACATTAAGCACCATTATGCCAAATTCCCCAAACGTGTCATTGCAGAATAGAAAATTTTTAGGGGGTTCTCCATCTTTTGTTATACATAGAGGATTTTAGAAACTTAGAAAACTTCTTTCCTTTATATATGTGTATCCTTTAGTAATATTCCTCAACGGGGAGGTGACTATATATTGGGAAATATATCATTGTTTGTATGTAAATTTTAGTTTTGGTTTTGTATACTGTTTCATATTCATTCCAAATTTCTTATTTATATAATATAATATGTATTTCCCGTAACCACTGTATATTTACGTGAGATCGTTATTTGGTACTGTCTTCCTTGCGACGGTAGCTGAAAACAGATTAAAAATAATCTCCTTTGATTAAACTTACAAATCGTTTAATAATCAACGGATTCGGCGCGGTTGGACTGGTATTATGTCGGCGGGGTCGATCGTTAATCAATTGGGTGACAGGCAAGGAAGGATTGCTCGAGGCCACGATTCCTTCCTAACAGGGCACGATGTATAGATTGAGATATCCAAGCTCAAATGTAGCAACATTCTATTTGGTAATTTAACAATATTTTGAAAAAGTAAAAGGTAATAAATGTATTCCGGTATTTAAAATGTACGTATATTCTGTTAGTTTAATCTGAATAGCTTCGTCAACATATTCATATGAGAATTTTTTAGCTGATAAATACGCGGCAATCAGAGAAAGAAACTTGTTTTCAATTTCCTCAAGCCACCACAAAGTTCGTTTCTACTTCTCTCATAGCCGCCTTCTGCTTTCGCCAGAAAAAATAAATTAAAACCCAACCTCGGCACACGGTGCACGCCAGTGGAGAAAGCAATTTTCTTAAATCTGATTGCGGGTTTAAAAATTAATACATCGCTCAGTTTCATCGTTACGAACATCGCTTCACATTGGACGGTACCATCTTCCAAGGTATGTGATTTCATCGGGTTGCATAACCATTACATCAGCGGCCATTATTAAGTACAGCTACTTACCAGAGTGGCCGTGTTTCAAAACTAGTGCAGCATGGAATGAAAATGTAATAGAATAATATATTTATGCCGGGTATTTCATGTTTAAGACGATCTAATTCAGTTTCCTTGGCAAGTGCCACAATGGCAGCGTTTGAAGGAAACATACACTCACATTCCTACAAAGTTACATAAAGTGAGGTTAGAGTGAATGCGTGTGTCCGCCAAATGAATTGCGACCGGAAATCCGCAGGGGAGCGTTATCAGGAGAAAAAGTAGCAATGCTATTGTTCACGGACGTTGGCATTTGCGTTAGTGACAGATAGCTGGCGGGCGATTGTTTGTGCCAACGAACATAACGAAAATGTTTACAATTCTTTCACTTAACAGCGGAATAATTAATGCCGCAGACGAGCACAAAGATGGCGCACGCGTCGTGTGCTCCCATAGACCACCGCGCACGACATGTTGGCAGAGATTGATTACATCAACTGGGGATATGAGCGGCATGGCTCGGTCTCACTCAAATATCCATTATAATGGTGCGTAAGGAAATTACATTGGCATCGGGTCCCAAGGGAAAAAATACCGAAGGTGATGATGATGATGCCGGGGATATTTACAAGCAGCGCTAGCTCGCTGGGATAGTGACATCGTGTAGCCAGCGACATCGCGGGAACAACCGAACCCGACACGAGCTGCCGCCAATTTCCCACGTAAATTGCTTTTTAAGACAGCCCGGATTGACGGCGCCCAAGCGTCACCAAAAATGGGGTTTGTGAATCTATGTGGGTATGCTGACGTCGACTACGTGCATTTTGTCTCCACACGGTCATTCCTTTTTAGTTTGCTTCCACACCACGCGGTGCACATTTGAATATGCAAATGTCAGGTAGAATCACTTTAGGCGAAAGTAGGTATATATTCTATAAACAAATATTCATACATTTTGCATATCGTTACGTATAAAGAGAGAACATTTTTTAAAGAATACTTTTTAACTCTGCATTTACTCTGATGAATATATAGTTTATTTTCAACATGTCTATTGAAAAATGGTCTTTTACCAACATCAAGAGCTTGAATATTTATTTAGCATGTTCTGCTAAATTTTTCTTATTTGTTTTCCTTATTTACGTGTTATAAATTTTAAAATGACCGTTCGATTTTTACTTTCTTGTAGAAAGTATTGTAAACCCAAAAATTACGACAAATGATGCCTGCGCAACTGTGTATGTTTGTGAACGCCCTACCCCCAATACCGTTGACCATAAAGAATAATGCCTTGAATTTCATATTTGCATATCACTGAAAAAAACAAATGCCTCCTACTATTGAAAAGGATATCTCAACCAGAAGTGCTTGTTTTTTCGTGTATTTTTTTGCTCATCTCTAAAACGACATGAGTAGGATAAAAGTGAATATTATTAAATAATATTATAAAAAATGTCGAGTGAGCTCCACTCCAGATTTTTATTAGTGTGATTACAATATAGAAACAGCCTTTCGTTTGGATTTTTTTTCCAGTATTGCTAGTTTTCTCTTAACTCTCCATTTTTCTATCGTTGTCGATTCAAATTTGCTATTTGATATTAAACAATTACGTAATTGTGCTAAATCCAGCATTCAACGAAATCGTTATGAGCTTGTTCCCATTATATAATTCCGCGAAACATTTCTCTGTGGGCAAGTGAAAACCGCGTTGTCAGACGCAGAACAAAATGAATATAAAAAAAGCGCAGCAGCGGAAAAGTTTCACACTTGTTGATTAGTTTCGAGTGTTTTATTGCGCTATTTGCGTTGTCATCGTCGCGTTCAGCGCGAGAACAAACGCTAATCGACAAACAGCGCACGTCACTCCGTTGTCTCTAGATCACGCGGACTTTGCGACAGCCAGACAGCCAGCATATTGAGCAAAAGAAAAACTATTCATGAACGAAACTTGTCAACACAGCGATGCTCCGTTTTTCCCTCTCTCTCAAAGCAACAACAAGAAAATTAAGCTGTATATTTTTTGGTGTCGGAAAGAGTACACCTGCGCGCATCGCATCGCATCGCATCGCATCGCATCGTCAACCAAAGAAAGACAAGTTTGATAGATGTGAAATCAATAATGAAGTAACCGTTTTATAATTAATGGCAAATAAATTATAAATAATTCCGCTTCAGCAGATGGGTTCGTTCTAAATATACATACCAACACAACGGGGCAGGCTGGCATTGATCGCGAGAATAAGCAACTCTGAAATGATAAATGATGATATTTTATCAATGTATTAATTGAAAATCTATGCCACGCAACAGAATATATATTGAAAGGTCTGCGAAGCGGTTTTCCGTTATCCCTATAATTGGAAATGGAGTGGTAAAGAAGAGCTTCTAATTAATTTAAATATTGATTTGTGAAGTACATCTTACCTTAAATTGCTACTCTCAATCTTGTAGAAGGAGATAACGTATGGGGTATATAATGATATTAGTAGGTGGATAATTGCGATAACATATCGCAAAGCGCAATTCCAGTGTTACATGCTACGTGATTACGTCATCGGAGGGCAAAATCCCTTGTCAAATCAGCGTGCACAACGGCGAAACTCGTAAAGCAAATTTATCTTCTTATATACAGGGTACATCGACACCATTATTGCAACGTATAATATGTATAATCAGGCTAATTAAGTTATAGGCATGATTAGTCACAATCTTAGCTCGGTCACGTACGAACTAGCGCGACTCTGGTGTTTCAAACTAAAATTAGATTTATCGGGCGATGTTACAAGGTGGAAGGTGTAGTAGAGTTGACGACAAGTTAACATTGCCAGATGTGTTGCAATCAGCGATGTTGTCTATCCATCTCTTTCGTTGCTGTTCTACAAGAGCGTACCTATGTATATAGTGAATTTCAGTTATCATTAACGATGAGCGTTTACAGTTATAGGTTGTTAAAATAATGACGTCAAACAATTTCTTATATAAATATATGTTTAAAATGCATTATTAGTGGGAACTACAGTGGAACATAATATATTATTCTTTTCGGGTCGACTAATTCAACTCCAAATAAACTTACTAATGGCATACTAATATTGGAAACATTTTGTAAGTAAAGCTTATTAAAATCACCAATAATAAATTCTAAATTGTACATATCGACTTTAAATAAATTTTGCATATCTATACGATGTAAGCAATAACAAAAACAATCGGAAGCCGAATAATTCTTAGAATCAAATATCGTCTTGATGGAACTATTGAAAAGAGGAAAGCTCGCCTAGTTGCACAGGGATTTGCACAACAGTCAGGCATCCACTTCAACGAAACGCTTGCCCAAGTGGCGCGCATGAGTTACATTCGAATATTGACGTTTCTAGCAGCACGTTTCGATACAAAAATTTATCAATTCAATATAACGACTGCATATTTGAACGGCGAACTTGAAGAAACAATATTGGTGGAACCCCCAAAATATTTGGTTGAGACTTTGGAATTAATAGTTCGCAACAATGAAAATAATAATGCCGTCAAAGCAAAAAATATGCCTGAGAAATTAAAATGTGGAAACAAAGTTTGTCATTTGAAAGAATCGTACAAGCTCGGATACATGCATCTTTATTTATTATTATTATTAAATTATTCTAAATATAACTTTATTCCGTGTAACAATATTGGACATACTGACATACAATAAGATAAAATTAAATATCATAGTATGATGCAATGTATTTCATTGTGCAAATTAGTGAAATATTACAATATTAATTACTGAATGATATTCTGCGGAAATGTGATCCGACTAAACAATGGTAATATTCCAAGTATTCCTCAAAAGCATTAGATACCTATTTCTCAAGTAAATGCAACTTTGTGAACTCTGACAGTTTGTTGATAAGGGGAATCAACGCTTAACCGTACCATATAATGAATTTACATTAATATGCAACATAGAATATCACTATCTCATACTGAAGCAATTTTCCATAATTTAATTGAACTTGCAACTGTAATTGCATTCCATGCTTAACTAAGCATAATGCATGTATTATGTTTGACAAATACATATTTCCTTCTCACTGATTATCAAATGTGTATATTTTTAGTTTTACCAGTTGACCGACATATATAATCTACAAAATCGGACTTGTACTTATAATAAAAGAATATATATTGCTTTTTAATGGTTTATTTATATTATTATAGAAACAGGGAAAAGATTAAAGTGTTTTGAATATTTATGATTCCACTTATAAACAACGATTGCACTTAAAGTTAATTTACTATTATTCGATCCACGATAACTGATAGCTCATCCGCTATATATGTATATACATACATCTTACGAGGTCAGATATTCCAATATCGCTCAATGAGTTCTATATTTATTTTTTGATTTCAAGGCGACGAGGATTGTTGAGTATTTTATTTTGAATCGATAATTATACAGACACACGACTAAATGCTTTAATTCTTCTGTACTTTGAAAGTGTTATACATGTATTTCCGATAAAATTTCAGGGATCGATAAATTTACTTCGTCCAAGAACGTTTAAAAAGAGGGATTCAATGTAGTCTAAACACTCTAAATCTTAAAGAAGGACGCATTGAATATATTTTTAATTGTGTCGATGGTACAATTTTGTTCATTATCCGTTTATTGATATGGGGTTTACATTAATCAAAATTGAATGGCCAACATAAATAAATGGAGGTAAAATATGTATTCGTATGGCAATATTTCAATTAGGGTTAATTGGATCCATTCAATTATATATGTGCATTGGGAATATAACACAACGATCAGGAGAATGGGATAGAGTAGGAAAAGAATCCGAAAATCATCAAAACTGAAGGGTCGTCATTTCCTAATGAAATTACGAAGATCGGCCGGACAAACCTGTGGACCCAACCACAACGAATCATAAAATTGTGGAACAATTTGGGTTTGAGTGTTCAGGCGGAGGGTGGTGGGAGGTGGTCCACATAGTCGTTTTGTTGAATAGAATGATCGTAGCTGGTTTCATTGGTTTCCAGCACTCAAATCTAACATTAAGACCAGTTAAATTGAATAACTGTGGACGCATCCAGCAGCTTGCCCTGTGGACGCACACACAAACATCGCCACTTATACATACGCAGTTGCACACACACACAGCACGACATAGTACAATAAACGACGTGGGTCATCGTAACGTCTAACCCACCCACCATTTGTCCCATAAGACACATGCTATTTGATCAGTTGACATTTTATTACAAAAATACTTTACCTCGCTCTTCCCGTAAACGAAACGGCCGACTTCCCACTTGATATATACCTGAAACTTTTGGTATTACCAACCATTTGTTTCCATTTACAGATTCATCTATGTTTGCCAACATCAACAGCAGTGGTATTTTAAATTTTAATAACGACAATATGACGTCGATTAACTTGTACAAACTAAGTAGACTGCAAATATATTTATGAACAGGTCAGTCGTTAGCTGCTTTGAGTCTTTTGACCAATGATTAATGACAAGATATACGCTGTTTCTATACAACAAGTCTTGTTTGTTGTGATTTGCCACGTAAGCAACATAGGTTATGTCTACTTCATTACTTTTCGATACGTCGCGTCGTCATAAAGCGGTGAGAAGTGATCGTGCTTAATAATTCAGCGACGCGCTACCAAAGCCGAAGCATAAACGAAAGAGACGGCCGGGCCGCCGCGCCACCCGCTTGAAAAGATCAACGCCGCGGAGCTCGAGGGCGTCGTCATCGTCGTTTATAAACCGGCAGTTAATAACATAGCGTGCACTACCGCGTGCTGTGAACGAGCAGCCAAACTAGCAACATTCATTCGCACACGAGAACCACGTCGCATCGCATCGCATCGTGTTGGTTGCTGCATTGACTTTGCACTATCCAACACGTTTTTATACTTTACAACCTCTGGTCCTTTCTCGAACGAAACTACAACTTGAAGTTCGTCTTTCTAGGGAATATCAGGTCGATTTAGTTGTCACACATGTTTTACAGTGCTGGATAGATTTAAAAGAAACTGCCATTTGCTAAAGTATTCTCTTCTATGTAAGCAAATGAATAAAGAACTTAACGATTATTTTTAAATTCGCAATTTTGAATAAACAAATATTTACTCTCACAAAAACTAAATTAGCATAAATTTATACAAAATCATAACAATCGCAAAAAACCTGCTGCGATTTTTCACTAATTACAATCTCACTTCTATATAAATTTTCTCTAAATTACAGTTTTAACTAATTGTATAACTTCACACTCACCTAATGAATTATTGTGATTTTCGAACTCGAGAATATAACGAAAATATACGTTTTGACCATCTCTGAATCTCTTGGTTATTAAATAAAATTAAAAGTTAGAAAAGCAGTTGTATGTCTAAAAATATCAATTTTAGAATACAACTTCGGATATATTTGGTACTCGATGGCTCAGCTTTTGTAATTAATGATATATGGATGATGCTTGTTTGAAAAATACTGCAAAGACATATGGAATGCATTATTCATATCATTGGTACATCTTCTAATCATAGTCTAGCTTATAACATAAATCAAAGGACTTATATTCCATTATGGCCAACCGAAATCATCATCAGTATAAGTTATGCGGAGTTCTCCTTATGATCAAGTGACAAGGGTATCTGAGTTGTGTGATTTAGACAATCATCAAAAGTAGCAATGGCCGTCATCAATCAAAAGCAGCGGTGGCATTACGTATCCAAGTGGAAAGACGTCGGTTCAGTTGCCGCGACATTCTGCATAGTTGCCCCTGCTGACGGTGCTTCACTATCCGAGATACTGGATCGACCGACGGCGACGGGTGGCCATCCTAGTACACGAGGGAACTAACATCACGCCGACGCGACGGCAGACAATGGAGGTGACGGACACGTGACCGAAGTGATTGATAGTGCGAGGGAAGATAGAAACAGAAGCAACATATGTGGCTCTTCGTTGTAGAAACTTTCTAGCGACAAGATCTCTTAATATGTTACAATACTTTGATGAAAAATGATGCGCCACATGAACAACGTTTTTGCATTATTTTATATATGCACTTGCGAATTTGTCATTGGTAACCGAATCATGTTTCTTTTCATAAAATGATATGTGAATACATTTATTCTGATTTTTACAAACCTGCAGTGTCCTGCACTCAATTTTTTTAAACTCATAATATTGCATTACTATTGCTATAAATTGATACTGTTCAAATTTCATGTTCGATATGTTTCGTTATTACTATACTTCCATATATACATTCGTATATAAAAGTTAAAAAAAAAAGTCCGTTTCAAATTTATATTTGTCAATACCTAATTGAATTTATGTTTAACAAATCCTCGCATTCGAACCTCTTAAACAAATTTTAATGATGTATGCGACTAGATTACGTATTGTTCTCCATTCTGTATTCTTATGAATTATTGAACAATTCTGCTGAATAAGATATTTTATTCCCTTTGCTAATTACTCCAATCCTAATGTTTAAATATTTAATAGACGTTAAAAGGAAATTTATATAAGGCAACAATAGAGGTTGAATAATTTAATATTTATTTTTGTGAAAGAAGCATGCTTTGGTTGTTTAATTTTGTATATGTTTGTACGCGCTAATTTAAATGATGGTGATGAGAATGGGCTTACTGTAACTGATATCTCTTTTTTTTTTATTATTTGCACGGAAATATCTTAAATTTTTATAAATACGGATGAGGTTTATTATTGGAAATTATGCGGTGTTATAGATTTTTTTTTACTAAATGGCCACTTTCTAGATAGACATAAATTTATAATTATTATTTGCAAATCGAGTGCAGGCCACTACCGAAATATCTTAATTTTTTATAAATACGGATGAGGTTTATTATTGGAAATTATGCGGTGTTATAGATTTTTTTTAGTAAATAGCCACTTTCTAGATAGACATTAATTTATAATTGTTATTTGCAAATCGGGTGCAGGCCACTCCACATTTTTAAATTATTACTATGAGTACTGGCAATTTGGGATTTACTACGAGAAAGTAGGATGAATTTGGTTATGTACAAGGTTTTGTGTGCAAAGAATTCGAATGAATACAAGTGATAAAAACACGAGGTTATTTGCTTTATTTGCTATGTGCTTACGTTGATATATGGAAGTAAATGGCATTGAAAACGAGACCTAAAAAGATAGCGACTGTTTATTGTAATAAGATTTCTGATTGATGTTTGTGATATCTCCAGAAGAAATAAAAATGATATACATGGAATGTGAAATTAAATGTCGAAATTTATCTGGTATATTGAATTCAATAACTGGAATAAAAGAATTGCTAAACGGAGTTATGTGAATTATGAGGATGAATTAGAATGCATTAATTCCAAATTGGATCCAAGAATTTGATGAGGATTGGTTGCGGCATGAACAAATTTAATGAGTGGATATGTACAATTAATTTTAGTACCGGGTTACATACAATTTAAAAATTATAGCTATATAATTATATCATTAACAATTTGTGATGAAGAGCACTGGATTCACTCTCTTTACACACAAACATACAATTAACCGTATTCCAAATATATATCATTTATGACTAGATAAAATTTATTTTACGTTTTTGACATAGAATACGCAGAAAATTACGACGAGCTTAGTTAATTTAAAAAAAAAAGTCCAATCTAATATATTTCAATAAATGAGACTTCTCAGATTACAGTCGGGGCAAAAAGCTACGGGGGTCGTGTGAAAGTTGACTATCTATAGATGTGCGCGTGCAACGTGAAAGTAAAATAACGCAGATATCAAGGGCGGTATATCTATTACAGCCGTGAACATAAAAACGCATATTTGTCGTGCGTGCGGTGGACGCCAGCTGTTACACGAGATAGCGACAGAACACAAAGTTATACCGACCAAGCAGCCGGGGCCAAACATGCGATCACACAACCAACGCATAATAACGCAACGGAATATCAAATATCTAACAGCGATTTTACTTTTTCAATCGGTGTAATATGAACATTTGCGAAAATATATTTTAAATAAACATTTATACAAATATCAACTGTGGACGTATTACCGATTAAAATTGGTGAGTGCAAATGGTGGTTAGATTGAAACAAAAACATAAAGGATGGCTTTAGTGCTATCTAAAAATGTTGCTGGGTTGATTTGTTTTAATTTTTATTTCACTGCAAACATCCTCCACCGTCACATTTCATTTAAATATTCTGTTTGATAAACATTGTTTTGCCATTATACAAAAAGTATATGGAATATTCTAGTAACTATTCGTTTAACCAGATTATAAAAAGTACTTTTATGTGTGAAAATGTGGTTAGCTTTGTTTTTGGTTTGGATATTGATTATTAAATAGTAATTTAAATTTTTAACTTGCCGTACCAAATACTGAAAGCTAAAGCATTCGGTCCTGTGTCTATAACAATTACGGATCAAAAAATTACCTTCGCTAAAAGTTTTTGACTTTTACACTAAAGATACCGGAGCGATGTGGACCAAATTTTCTGACATATTTTGTAGTATCCCAGTGTAAATTTGGAGTTTAGGGCTTCGATAATTAGATGGCATCTTAATTACTGGTACCATATTGGTATATTACTCTGTGTTTAGCGTTCGTTTTTTAATTGTACAAGTCGAGTGATTCCAATAAAATGGGGTACACTTTTCAGTATCAAATCTAGTGTTTCATTGTACCTGGTATAAAGTTGAACAAAATGTATCCATTCATATAAACTTATTCATCTTCGAAATTCTTCGAATGAAATCGCCTCTTTATTTCATTTCGTCATTCATATAAATCTTATTTATCAGCTTTTCGATATTATCTCCACATGAGTAAGCCATCTCATTCGTGTATCACTCACTCTAAGTACGATATTTTACAATCACTCTTTGATTTACAACGAATTCCTAAAGTACTCCGAACGAAATCTAGGAATAACTGATGCCACTTATAAAATTTAGAATATAAATTCAATTTTTATTTGAACGTAAGGATATAAAACTGTAAGTTAATGAATATCTCAGATACCATACACATATATTAGTAGTTATGATGATCATAGAATATATAATGATTTTACCCATAAATTTGCTCATGAATAATAAAAGCAGAAATTTTCATTCGTAAACATTTATGTTTAAATTTAATATTTTCTTGGTTCCAAGTAATTAAATTTTTCAATAGTTTTCTATTTATCTTTGATATACCACGAATTTCCTTTAAGAAGAAAATCTAGGAATAACTAATAGCATTTATAATGTTTAGAATATAATTACAAATTATATTCGAACGTAAGGAAATAAAAGTATAATTTAATGAGCATCTCAGTTACCATACACATATATCAATAGTTATGAAGATCATAGAATGCATAATGATTTTACTAATAAATTTACCCATGAATAATAGAAGCAGAAATATTCATGCATTAAACTTTTATGTTTATATTTAATGACCTCTTGGTTTAAAGTAATTAAATTTTTCAATAGTTTAGTATACGTGCTCTATAAGTAAGGAGTCTATATCTTGAAAATATTTATGATTTAAATTTCATGTCAGAAGTAGTTAATAAAAGCAGTCTAACAAAAGAGTGGTGCCGTTTAATTCCATTATTCAACATTGAATTTTGCGAATATGCAAATGACGCTAAACTGGGACAATGGAATAGTATTATAATACAGAGAGCGGACGATAAACAACGAGATTAAGACGTAAACTGAACAGTGAGGACACGTTACACTTATACTGTCGTGATGTCATAAACCTAAATTTCGTTATTAAAAACGTGGCACTCTTTAAAACCTACGTAGCACACGGACTGTCTGCAATTGTTTATTTCTCATTTTCACGCTCGTGTTAGATGAAGTAATTTTTTATTTTCAGTTCGAGTATTTTCTTTCATTTGAAACGATGTTTTGACAAGCAAAATGAAAACTAACTCTGACATTTTTCCTCGTTAAAGCCCCGAGGTGGAATTAAGAATTGCTGCGCTTTTTCCAGGGTTAATCTGTACGATGGATAGGGCACCGCTAGCAACGCTTTAGTATTAATTATTTTGTATGAAACCTTAGTGTTATGAGCACGAGGTTTTACTTTCTTGGTCTTAATAACTCTGCACACTATCTTGCTGCTGGCTAGAATTACATCAGAAGACAGCATTCATTTCAATTACATACACAGTTAGCCATGCCAATGTGTCGTGTGTGTGTGTGTATGTGGAATAGAAGAAGAGTAAGTTGAACGGTGAACCGAACTATGGTGGTCGGAGCCAAGTTAATCGCCACAACTTCGTTATGAGAAAGGGGCGGTGCTCGTTCACTTCCCAGTAATCATTGTCCGGTTTGACAAATCTTCGACGTGTCCAGACCGAGTTGATGAGCCTAACGGCCGTTTGTCATGGTCTGTCGAGTGTTGGTCATAAAAGGGTTCTGTAGCATCCTTGGCATTTAACTACGAAGGGCGAGGCAGATTTAGGACGTGCAAAAGTAAACAACATTATACAATTTACGCTATGCAAAAAATAAAATTGATCGTAAATTTTCATAAGGCATAAAAGCCGAGTGGCGGTTCTAGTTATGGCGTGAACACCATGTTAAACAGCTACAATTTGAAGTAAACATTTAGGTAGAAGAAATGAATTTGTCACCATCTGCAAATTAATCAACATCTATATCTAGACACTTTATTCACTGAATAACAATGAATTTACTAAAATATGGGATACGAAAATTGTCAATTACAGATATTTTAACCATAATATAATATAGAAATTCAAACCATGCATTAATTTCTCAAAAAGTAGCTCACAATTGAATCTGGTTATCATAGAATATTTATATATATATATATGTATATATTTCGGTAAAAGAATCCGTCTTCATCTTCAGCCTGGCGTTATAGACGTGTCCGAACGTCTATGTATGTACCTGTATCGTTTTGCATTGAAAGTGGATATTATTTTCCGATATGCCAGCGAAATGCTGTTTATGTTTTGCACGTCAATAAATGCAACAGAGTTACGTTATTTACAGAACACACGATTGTCTGTGTTGACTGTTGCATTTCTTTCTAGCGAAGAGCACTGATACACATATATTCACGTTGCTAGGACGCCAGAAAATGGCAAACAATATTTCTCGACATGTGTGCATGCGATCCGATATGTTCAATAAAATCGAGACAATACAACAACTTTCTTACATCTTATAGCAGCACAGACACAAAAATAGAACTATTTTTGTATATGCGCTCTTCGAAACAATGTATTGTTGAATCTCCAATATGTCATCGCTTTGCTCTCCCTTTGACTGTAAAAGTCCATGTTTCTATTTCTGGCATTCTTACGTCATACAAAAATATAAATACTGAACGAACATTCAAAGACAATTCCTAAATCAGCAAAATAAACATGGCTTATCTAAACCTAATTTATCGGTTGAGCAACTTTAACACTTGTATTCATAGTTATATCGTTTAATCTAGATTAAACTACGATTAGTAAAACTATGTTTAAACTTGCATGCATCAATGTGTAGTGATATAGTCATGATTTAAATCTTGTTTACATAATCTAAATTTTATTGAGAAATTCTATAGTGTGTATAGAGACTTAAGGACTATACCATACTATTTGAGTTACAGTGGCAGCAAATTTACAATATACAGTTTTGAGTCAAATGCGTTTTCAAGATTTAAGTAGTGATTCTTTAGTAATAAAAATAATTTTTTATACTTGTATTTTCAAAAATGAACATAGGCCGATTTTGATACTTCGACCTCTTATTCTATACGTAAATATACATCTCTGCTAATAACAATAAGTTCACTGATATGATAATTCTGGATATGTTGTAGTTTCCTCATTCCTTCTAAGAATCTGGGTTAAAACTCTATTACACGTAAAGCTTACCTGGCTTACAATATAAACTCAGATTAAAAGTTTAGTGTTTGACCCCATTTAAATTGCATTATGAATAAGCATTTTACTTAGTTTAATTAACCGAATTTAAACAATGTTCGCGGAGTATGAATACGGCAGCAAGAGTTTAGAATTTTCATTAATATGTAAAATGCACAACATTGTTGTTATCGCTATAACTGATTGAATGTTTTGAATAGTCGTTCGCGATGGAAGTAGTTTAAACCGATCATTTCGCACTTGTAATAAAATATAGGTATATGGCGTTGTTGGAATAGTGTAGCAGTATGCGGATCTTTAATTAGAAGCGTCAGTGAACGACCACAGTTAACTGTTTATGTACGCTCGCTCGCTGTTAGGCATTATTCAGCGGCCATGAAAATATTATCGTAATTTAAAATTCTCCCTTGGTGGTGTACCGTTTGCACGACAACCGCTGTTGCCTGGCGCATGCAACATGTTGCACACACACATACCACCCCATGCTACGGTCTCTCGATTATCGTCGCGATATTGAATAATTAAAACCGTTAGCGAAGCGTTTCACCCCGGTGGATAACACAGCAAAACTTGCACACGGACTCGTTCGCGATCAATCGCGCTTGCTCCAATAAAAATAGGCGACATTTATCTCAAGTATGATATACTACAGCTTCAGCTGGAATTTATCGTTTGTGTCTTGACGATGTTAATTAATTATTAGATGGACTAAAATATATTGAATGTATACAAGAATATTATTACTAGATTTGTTATAACTTTATATTATTCGTTTGTTTAAATGCAAAGGTGGACTGAACTTTCTTATACTTTCACTATGTATATACAATAATATTGCTTTATTTAATTTTATAATGTTGCTATGCAAAACATCAATATGTATAGCACCCGGGAAACCTAATTGTAAAGTAGCAATTTTCAAAAAACGAATTTTCATTAAATGATACATTTCTCCCCAAAACTTTTCAAACATAAGTTGCTTATCATTATTTGAATTATCAACTATAACGAATTATGAATTTATATAATATTGCTTGAATTCTGGAAATCTTTCTACATAAATACAATCTCAATACTATTTTAATAAAATAATTTAAAAATATGTTTTGTTTAAATTATATTTTTATAAAAATTTGTGCATGAACAACGAATTTGTTTTATAATTAGCATGACCAAAGAGTATCGAAATGGTTGAGGATTCAATTTTCCAATAATTTAAATATAATAGAAGAGATACAAAGAAATCCATATAACTAATATGGCTTATTATTAAGAGTATCCTTTGAAAATAAAGAAAAGATTTATTTCGAATCATGGTGAATTAATAAATGGTGCAATGCGTTACGCAACGGCTGCGACAAATACACATCGGTACGAAATGCTGCTAGATTTGATTTATAACCAGCGAGAACACAAAACATGTTTGTTTTTTTTTTGCAGCAAGAGTAGCACAGTGGGATAACGCCGGTTGGGGGGTAGTAGTGTGCTTGTTCCGCGGAATAATTCATTTCCATTTCAATTAAGCACTTCAGGCTGACAGCTCGCCGCCGGTTGCTTGGGCGGTTGCTTTGTATATTTCTTCCATCGTCTGTAGCGTTTCTCTCATTGGGTCGTTTCTTAAATTATTGTTCAATTCAAGAATCTAATACCTTTAATTAAAAATAAAATGATTTGCTGTTGTTTACTGTTCGTCAAATTTCATACATTATGGTTATCTATTCAATTTCTCCTAAAATTGGTAAACTAATTTGTTCAAATATACTTTTCTTAATTATCTTTCCACAGTCGTAAAGTGGGTTAACACTGATGGTAAAATAGCGCCACAATAGATTTGTAAAATTCCCTCATAGCTACCATTAATGTTTTGGCGCATAGTTAACTTTGTTACAGTAAACATAAATGTTGTAATTTTACACAAACATATTTTTCAAACTATGAAATATGCAACAAACTTTAGAATACGTATTGTCACGTTAATTATATCAATTATAATTGAGTTGTTGCAGGCTCCATGTTGGAATCCTGTATTATCCACAGGGTCTTTTCAGACTATATTAAGGAATGTGACTACTTGAGTTATTTTGAGCCCAATTACAGACGGTATAATGTTGTAATGGTCCTTAAATGGATGATTTGTTAACTAACGACATAACGAGCTCAAAATTATGATAATGACGATAATGAAAACGGTACTAGATATACATCTGAAATGCTCAGGGATCACATCTGGATCAATTGCTGACTTGATTATGTCAAAATATACTGAATTACTATAAAATATGATAAATATCAAAATTAGAGTATAATTTAATCTAAAATTACACGGTTACCGGGTAATAATATTTAAACAGAAGTACATTACATGATAAATTCAAATGTGAATTATAAATTATTCTAATATTTGGTAATGGTATTTAAACAGATAAACCATACGTGTTAAATTATAAATATAAATCAAATAAATGAAGTAATTAATTCAAAATCTGCAAAACATTATATAGAATTGCACAAATTTCTTTCTCCATATCCATATATTCCGTAGGACGAATTGCTCTTGAAATTGAATGTACTTAAATGCGGCCAGGTAATGCAGTTGATAATAGAATACACTAGAAGTATTAAAAATACTTAATATGAATAAAACGAAAAATGTAAGTACGTCCTAGTACATACATCCAATTGTTGTGTAATGTAGTTTTAGTCCCAAATAGGTGGCGTCTACAAACTTTTGTTTAGCGAATGCCACGATACCATAACATTTGCAATAATTGTTCCCTAACAACTCTTTTAATATGTGAAACACTAAAGTTGCAGAAAAGTTCGTCAGAAACTATCGAACCGTCAACTGCCTGACAGTCCGTCGTTGATGGTTCGTTTAAGTGTAATGGACTTTCCTGCAACCGGGCATAAAACTACTTCTTAATTAGAATAGTGGTCCAATGCTTTTATTTTCACCTCGCTTATATAACGTATTTCATGTATTGAGTTCCCGGTAGTAGCTGTTTCATTTCATTCTGTACGTCATGTAACTAGGATAATGCTTATTAACGCGACGGTGTAAACAACTTGCCGGACGAGTCCCAAGGGACTTCGAATACGGTCTATCACCAGTGCCTTTTTCAATTTGCATCCGAGTGGATTACGGCGAAAACTTTTGTGTTTGAAAAACTTCACATTTTATGCACTTTCAGATGTGTTCCGTGGTCGTTTTTTGCGCTCTTTTTTACCGTCTTCTTTTAATTCAATAAAACTCTCTTAACGAGATTTGCTAATTAAATTTTAATTAAAAAAATGTCTACTTTCAAGTGAACTGGCATTTACTTCAAGTATTTTTACATTTAATTATTTTAATTCGAAAAATAAATTGTTTCTTAGAGGTATAAAAACGATTCCGTCTGTTTGCAGAACATTCTTTAAGTAACTGTGACAAAGACGGTCTCACATTTATAGCCATTCAACTGTATATATAATTACTTAGTGAAACATAAAATTCTCAACTATTATGATATGCTTTGTCTTATTGTAATTAAAAGGGTTGTTCCATTAATAACCCAACATAACTATCTTCAATTGGCAAATACGTATTAATTTATGAAATAGGTATATTAATCCTCTTTCTTGCATTCAATTGCAAATCAATCTCTGGTTGAATCTATTCCTTAGGAAGCTTGTAAAGATTTAACAGATTCTCAGTTATTATAATTTTGCTTCGTGATTCGTGTTATAAGTTTCTTCAAAATTGCAGAGTCGTACACTATCCTCGTAAAATTTCACTATTGAAAGATCTCGTTTCTTTGGTGTAGAGTTTTCGTAGTAGTATTTGGTTAAATATAGCCTATGCCATGCATTAAATCCCACGCGTAGTTGGGTAGCAGCTTGTCTACCCTAACGGCCGATACCTGAGTTATATCTTAATTACAGCACACACACCTGGGGCCTCTCGTTCGACGACCCTTGACCTCTATGTGTAACCTTACACAGGACATGCACCCTTGCACACATGTCTCCACCATTGTGGTATGACGACATGTACTAAGGTAGCATATGTAATGTCTCGTAGGATAGAAGTTAGCAAGCGACAACTGTCCACGTCTTGGTCAAACTTAGTTTATTACTTTCCAAATAATGTTTTAATAATCTAGCAAGTTTTCCGCACAAAGTTGGTGTTCGATAGTTGCAACATGCGCAATTAATATTAATCTATAAATATCAAAATGCAGTTTTCCTTCAAAGTTTAGATTACATATTGCTAAGGTTCTTCTTTTTCAATGAATGATGAAACGGTATACTACAGAAATTGTATTTCCTTCATCAAGACATTGTGTAGGTAATAACAGATGAGCTGATTAACTCACCAACAAATATCACCAAAAAAAAAAATGTGTATGTATATAGCAGATAAACTAATTGCTTTAGGAAATACTTTAATTAAATAAAATTTATTTCAACCGATTGAATTCTATTAATTGACCGGATGCATTAAGAACACTTTGATTCCTATCGCCCAGAAAAACTGCCACACATTTCCAGCTAGATAACTTTCAATAGCGAAGCAATTCTCTCGCACATACACACCAAAGAAGAAGGAAATAAAACGAAATAGATTTTCATAGCCATGTATGACCGTGGAAATATCGTTGCTTTTGAATGTTGAAGCAATCGTATATGTAGTGAAATTCACGGCAATTTCGTTATTCGCGGCCGGATAGTCATGAATGCACGACGCCTGACACAATTGCTTTCATTTCTCACCCGCTCTCTTCGCACTGGTTATCATTATCTGTTTCTCGCAGTGTGCACCAAGCACACGCCTGCATTTCCACGCTAATCGTTAGGCGTTGCACGTGTTCACCTGGTCGCACTAATTGCGTTCCCGGTGCCCTCTGCTGCAACTCCCATTGCTCTTAATTCAACTACCCTTGCTGGTGACACATCATATAAACGCGGGTGGTTCATTCATATCCGTCCCCGCTCACACCGTGTGAGAACAGGAGGATAGACAAATGATGATACAATCGTCTCGTGCTTCACTGCACTTGTCATCGCAAGTCAACTTTTGGCATTCGCCGTTTTGATGATTGATTCCTCGTTCCGTTTTCGTACACGCGCGGTTCATTCTCAAATAATTGGAAACCAACTGGGAATTTAATATTTCTGAATTTTCCTTTCCGCGTCACACGCCTGGCCTGTCAGGGGTTGACATGTCACTCGATAACGATAGAGTTTCGAGTTTCATTATCGAACGTAACCCAGATTGAACGGTTACGTGCGTCAGTAAGATTGATCATGTGAAATGAGGTGTCCGCTAATTCGATATAATTCTAATAACATATCTAATTTTAAGTAGGTATCTGCTTAAACAAAATTATAACTAAAATCGAGACAGGTAAACGACTCGAAACAGGGAACTAGTCTCAGATGCAAATTCATTAATTTATTTGTACCATAGTTATTTAAAAGATTGCGTTGTACAAGCAAAATGGAGTAAATTTATTGTAGAAACTATAGTTTAAAAAGTTATTTCATAAAATGCTTGGTAAAACTTTAAGATTTCATTCTAGTAGGGTTCTTTGTAGGTATTTATTACATTTTAGTGTTTCGGTCTGAATCTGCAGGAAAATAAAACTTATCAAGAGTACATTTAATATATGCACCACTACCGTATTACCATATAAGCGAGCAGATCGCATGAGGGAGTTGGTAGTGCATGTATAAGAATACCAATTGCATAGTTTTGTAATGCAAATATAAGTGAAAAACATTTAAACATACAATTTAAAGTAAATTGTTTCATGGTAAAGTTGTTCTTATGCAAAACATGGTCTGATGTTATTTTTACGTGTACAGGAGATGATGCAAACCAACCGCTGGTCACTGGTTAGTTTCCGTTCGTTCAACTTTGAAGCGGTTTTACAGCAAAAGCCGTTGACCACCGAGAATACATATAGAGATACTGACCACAAGTGCACCAGCTCACATATCAGTGCCATAAACCGCGCGATGACGGGAGCACGTGACTTGAGTGTCGGAGCGTACCCTTTCCGTCTGGGGCAACGCGGAAGCCTCATCAAAAGCAGCCCGAGACCTCCGTCACATGTAGCGCGTTCGCAATCGTGCTGTTGCCCTCTGCATCACAATCGGCCGCTGTAAATCAACGCTAACTAACTCGGGGCTAATGTGATTCCGAATACGCTGTCGACCCGACAAACAAAAATAAAACCACCGCAAATATTTGGACTCGCGCGGAACACAGAGAAATGTTTACGTATGTACAACACGCACACACCCTCACAACCTGAACCACGCCCGTTGTTGCTCTAACACACACCACACAACATGCTACAACTACGGCTAGCTGTTGAACGAAATTGCGATGCATGGCGGCAACCTTACTAGTTAAAAAATTATCTCCGTTGACTGGGCGAACTCAGTCGAAACTCTGTCATATAACTTTACACATTGATAATTCTCGATGCATTTCTATGCCATGTTTTTTCGTTTACTCCAGAGTACAAGAGAGCAAGTGCTATTCTACTCAACATAAAATAACTTCAACGGAGGAAGACTAGATTCATATACCGTTGTATCTGTCAAAATGTAATGTGAACTTTTGACCATTACTGCTTCGTATCACATTACTAGCATTTGATTTGCGGTTTTAGTGAGTACTTCATTTGCAAGTCTCTACAAATGTTCAGTGTAGATATTTAATCCGCTCTACTGAACTTGCTAATTACAATAGCTCAAACAAAGTTATGCAAGGAAATATTTTGCGATACAGATTCGAATCAATTGTTCTACTGTATTTCTCCCAGTTTTTTTTTTTTTTGCACTTATCATAGGCAACGGAAGCAGGTCCGTGTATGGTTTTGTCGTTTACGTTAATCGTTGCATCCTCTTTCTGCATCTTTCACTAATTACATGCTGTTGTAATCATTTGTATCATAAACCCACCCTAACACATTCTGTTCGTATCGGTTTGGCAAGAACCTTCTTAAATGCAGTATGACTGAACCACCCTGGTCTACTCTCCACAGATAGAATGACTTTCAGCAAAATGCTATGTTCTTCTGGTGTCTTGTCGAACGAGATAGAACCTTGTTGAATGACGCTGGTCGCTGTGAGCTGGACGTAGCTGATAAGAGCGCCGGGAACACTTCGTAGTTTGTCGCCGGGTGTGATGTCGCATGTTGCTTAACCCCGCTGATCCAGATTGAAAATCTTAAATCAGCAGTGACTTTTCCTTTGTGTTCACAATGTTATTGTGTCCGAATGCTAGCCACGCGCATACTCTGCACTCGCTCCAGTTCTAGCTAGATTCATACAAAGATGAGCGCATATATGTTTGTATAGAGAACGTATTTTCCGAGCCGTGACGACGGAGTTGTTCGCGGCCGATGCACAAGTACAAACATCTCATGCGAACCGTCGTTACAGCCGTATAAAATGGACAATGGCCAGTCCACTGCACAGATGATAGTGTTGGAATTTACACTAGAAGAGAAAAATTGTCGAAAAGCGAAAAATATGAACGAAATAGAAATCATAAATAATGGAAGAGCCATTGAAATCGAACACAACAACCAAGACTCGAAAGATATATTTCATGGTTAAGATGACAATATAAACTGATTTTCAAATATCTTTAATACTTTGCTGTGGAAAATCAAACAGGGAATTGGTTACCCATTTTGTGAAGTCTTTAAAGCAAATATATATTCACCTTTCGGAGATTTAATTGTTATATTTACTAATATATAATGCGAAATTATTAGGGGCATGTAGTGGTTTTACGTACTGAATTTTATCATTTGTCTGTGTTTTTAAATTTATAAATTCGCATGTTTATGCCATACAATATTTAGTGGTGGCATAAATGTGTTATATTTTGAACCCGATTGGAAATCAGTGTAAACTTAGCAAGACAAAATTTACCGAAGAAGGTACCAAATTTGATGGAGTCACTGAAAGGCTTATAATTATTTGTTAGAAAAAAAGAACCTATTTTACGGGGTGTCAGGCAAACCTAAGGGATAAAGTTCTAATAAATAGTAATAAATGAAAGTAAGAACTCGAGAAACATGTGTAATTTAGCCAAAATAAGGAGTGTCCCTGAGGTTTTGGCAACGCAATGTATATGTACACCAAACACCAGTAATTCAATCGTGTTGACTTGTACACAACAATCGTTTTTATGTAACGAACAAAAACTGGTTGAGTTAAATCGTTTTGATTCCATTGACAATATGTTGAATGACTATAGCCCGTGGAGTAAATTCTAATTTATCTTGATTATTACGCATGATAATAGGAATGGTGCAGAATATCATGGACGTAGAACACATATGTAGAATGTCCCGGCGTTGTTAAAGAAACAAATCAAATGGCTGATCGCAAATGATTTGTTAGCGTTGTGGGAATCAGCAGCACGTTTGGTTTTCAGAACACAAAGAGCGTATTATTCGACGAGACAATGATGAACTCGCCGCTTTATTAGTCTTGAACAATATCCACTGAATTCCAATGACCGTTCCGTTGGATACTGGAAGGACCGTATAGGATCTGTGTTGAAGCACTCATGATGCCTGAATTTCTGAAATTCGCGTGGTCTGTTCTAGTGCAGGCAGTGCACCGCTTGTATGGTATTTGCCAATATCGACCAGCGGTATCGCGCTGCCAACAGAATACGCCCGGCCAAGTCCGAGCTTGAGCTTTGGTCTCATGGCGGCCACATGTCAATTTGCGTGTCACAATATTGATGCGGTACCGGCACGTGAATTGCACAATACTATTTTTAACAGATCGATTTATCATTCATGCATATTTGATCGGATGTATTGAGCTATATTAAACTTTGATTTACTTTTATGCATTTTTTTATTAGAATTCTAGTCTTTCTTGTACGTTTATATAAAAATATTGTGTATTATATTGATAACCACAGTAATATATTACTAAATGGTCTTAAATTTTTAGTTTTTTCCAACTGTTTCAATTTAGTGTCATGTGTTTGCATGACGCTTTGTAGTGTGACGTTAATTATCTTACACGTAATGACGTAATGTGATATCGGTAACGTATACGCCACTCGGCAGAGTTTTTAATTAATGGCTGCAGGGCCAACGCCAAACGCCCGAAGCGCGCATGCATAAATCACAAGAGAAGACCATTTTCAACGGACTACGTATACGCCATGTTTAATTTTAGCGTTCGCCGCGCCAACTACACTAATATTAGCTAGTCTTATTACGCAAATCTGACGAGTAGGCGAAACTGAGGTGACCTCGGCTAGTACCTATTTTTATAATGTCTAAATTGCATGTCACAATATTAATATAAATATCATATACCTACTGAACTTATTACACCCTTAATTGGGGAAATAGCGTGATGCAAGTTATTCCATATTTAAATATAGAAAAAGATATAAAAGTTACAATACAAAGTTTCTTAATCAACAATGAAACGATATTTATAAAAAATGTGGCCTAAATGTACTTATGGGACTATTGCAAAGCCTATATGCAACAAAAAAGTTTGTAATCTGATAGTTCCGCGGCAATCATTTTATATATTTAGTATCTCTAAATTTAAAGTGATACACAGACTCACAGTTTGATCCATTTGATGCACTCATTTATTTTAACAATTTAATTATTTTTTATTATTTAATTGTCAAACACTGCAATAACTAACATAATTCACTCTATAAATTCATTAGGTTGTTAATAAAATACATCAGATTGAACAAATCACTAAAATGTATATTAAAGAGGATTTAAGCGAGACAGTACAATAAGCTCCCGAAATGAAATATCCGGGTTAATATGTTTCCGTTTATGCAAGATGTCTGTTGTGTTAATATAATCGATGACCCGATTCCAAACAAGCCATAAGAAACGTCATCAGGAACACCACGGCGCGGCGGCAGCGGAGGGTATGATATAGACTCGGTGTATACAGAAGGCGACGATGGAGATAAAGTAAAAGGAAGTTGAGAAACGTCTCGTTCGTTCGTTCGTTCGTTCGTTCGTTAGTTAGGTCGCGGATGAAGTCAGTCGACGCGGCGGGAGGTCGATCGGAAGCTGGGACCTTTTAACGTGGCACCGCGCCAAATTTGCGCGCTGTGCACTCGCGAAATTTAAATATATTCGACGTGAAGTCGCTAGGGCGGCGTCGGTTCTGTCGCGTCGCCCAAATGGAAATTATTACCGACATCGGCGAGCCAACTATGTACATATATACCCGATCTCGGAAAGTACTACTCGACTCGACTAGTAGCGCTCGGCGTTAAGCAAGATGTATACTTCTAGTTCTCTGGTCAAGTACACTCGTGTACATAAACACTTTGGTCGCTTTGCGTCACTCCAAATCACGATTTGCGACTTAGTGCTTCTACCGCAGTGTTACATTTAGTTTATGATGCACGAACTACGATACAATTTCTTTTTGGCTTTACCGGAAAATGTAACATTGCATTTACAAGAACCATTTTTTAAATTGTTCCAATTTTATTTTAATAACATTTCGGACAGAACAGACACATCTTCATAACGTTTAAAAATATAATAAAAACACATAAACAAATTCATTTCGAATAGATATTTCAATTTTGAACGTTAGATTACATCAAAAACTACATTAACCCTGAAGAAATACTCCAAACGGAAACGGAATTAATGACATAAAATCTACTAAGCGCAGTCTACAACTTTATTGGACTGATTCCACATAAATTACTTTTTCAAAAAAATAAAATAAAATCGTTTGTCATCTAATCAATGCAATTTATTTCATCGTTTCCACTTAATTTAAAATCGTATATAATTGAAACATCAGGATTGATGGTAGTAGTTTGCACAGTTGGATTTAAAAAGATTTACAGTTTATAACAACACATTTAGCTATATTAATCACCAATTTGCAGTGCAACAATTATTAACCGCCAATGCAATATGTTTTATCAGTTTTATTAATAGCCCAATGTACCACTCTTTATGGAACTCGATATGGATCAAAGCTAGTTTTGCGTAATCCATTTTAATTGTCCTGTAAATTCATCAGACCCTCGTTAGTAATTTATCAATTATGTATGCTTACAATTTTGGTGTACTACAATAGAGGGTCTCTATGTCGTCGTTCACACACCACGCGATGATATTTGGGTTTGGTCTGTCGAGCGTGTATTATGTTCAGCTGGTTGCCGACGATCGCTCCAGTCGTGTTGCGTTTCCCTTGGTCGAGTATATCTGCCGTTGACCGATGGATGGACCGGCCTCTCCGTCGAATTTTACCCTGATTGCCAACGATGAATGAACGCATTTAAATTTCTAATCAGGAACATGCTATGCCGTCCTCGATTCTGCCTGCTCGCTATTGACGTTTGTAATGTGCGTCACTTGTGATGGACATTTTGACGCTGATATTAACTGTTTGTTCTCAAAACCGGTTTTGCGCTTTTAAACCGTCAGGTAACATTAATTCCTATGATTATGCTGTATTTCAGAATCTACATTTTAATTTAAGAGATTTTCATAACATCTATGCATCATACATTATCGTCGATAAGTCGTTGTAAAAGAAATATTACTTGTTTATGTCGTGTGGCACTTCAAAAAGTATATACAGTCAAACATTAATCTCAAACTTACATAAGTTGGAATTTTCCGTCGATATTTTGTGGGTGTATCCAATATTCTTACATATAATGTTGCTTCTATATCTCTAACTTTTACTTTAACTTATACGCAGTAATTAGTTAATCTTGTAATCATGAAAAAAATTAAGCTCGAGTTTTCAACGGATATATACGTTTGATACTATTTTCGAATTGACATCTTTGTGTCTTTTTGTCAATTAAAAATTCCAATAGTTTAATTTATTATTTTAGCATGATTATATTACAATAGCAAACACCATGTAAGTAAATATATATCCCGCTGTTGGAAATAGCGACTTTTGTATTCGTAAAATAAATTATTCGTTTTAATATATGATCTCATTCCGAGTATAGCTAAGAAAAACACGAGACAAGGATATTCATCTTCGCGTTGTACTCGCAGAGCAGCCGCCCTCTATTGTTTGATCAGGTGCACCTTTTCCTGATGTACCGCGGGGATTTCTAGTGGCTTCTCTTTACAAAAAAAAAAAAAAAAAAAAACGTACACAAAGAAGAAACGGTAATAAATATCGGGATGATATTAAAACTTTATATACGTAGAGGGAGGAAGTCATAAACCGAGCACGAGTTCCGACTTGTTTCTTTTTCCTCAGGCCACCAACGCACCTGGTGGTTAATGTGCGAACTAAAAAGCATTCGCAGCCCTTTAGGCATGGTAGTTTATTTGATTTCCCGCAGCAGACACATTTATTTGTTTTTAATTTGTCGTCATATTTTCACCAAGTCGCAAGAGACATTGCAGAATTTATTGTTACCTAAAATATTGAGTTTGTGGATATTGGATATTTTAGGTACAGTAGGTTGCCAAATTATTCTTCACATAAAATAGAACTCACCAATAAACCTAACCGAAAGTAACTAGTGAAAAATTACATATGCACAAAGATAGATGCGGTATTGAAATAGATGATCATGAAACGAATCCGATATTTTCGAGACCTGAACAAAATAGGGCTCCGATATAATATACAGTCTACTATAATGCCGTATGACTGGCAAACCTTAGACATATTTTGTTAGAAATACAATGCACAATTGCGTATCTCTCCTCAGTGAACTTGCTTGGCTACACAGCCATATAAATACCTTTGGCTACAGACTATATTTAGCTCAGACCTATCCAATTTTTATTAGAAGGGGAGATTGGGACGGGTGATTTTTATTTTCATTTAAGTGTATCTTCTAAAATATTTTTTTAATATATAATGTAATGGTGGAATAGAACCCACATTTGATTAGACTGTAAATCTAGGTAGTTTTTCTTTTAACGACGCGATGTTTAGATTCTTGGTACATTTATAGATATTCTAAGATAGGTTTTATTTGAGTGTACCCCTAGGTGGGTACAATATTGACAGTTGGGTGAAGAGTAATAGTTACCTTTAGGCTAAGTATACTTTGCCTAAAGGTAACTATATAGGAAGAGTTCAATTTTGGATTAGAATCCGAATGATGAACAAATTGGTATTGATTTTCGTTTTCTTTTATACCTACGAAGGTACATTGATAGATTGAATGTAATGTTATTTGGTTCCAACATTATTATGTTATATACATATTTGTATACAAATGCACAGATAGGGGATGAGTATAGTTCTGTAAGCCGTAGAAGAAAGATAGCAAAGCCGTTGATGTTCGATTGCATGTTAGGTCTACCGTGAACTAGGAATATATCAAACGTCACTTGTACAAATAGAACGGTAAAATCAGCTCCTAGTGTAACTATCTCATCACGTCTCTATTTCCTTATTACCCTGGATGTGTAATCAGTGGTAGCAAAACAAAATTGAAATGACGTTAATCGTCGAGGTCATTAGGGCCACTACGTCATTACATGAGTAGAGGGACCTACTTGAATATAGCGTCAAAAGGAGGCAGCACACCAAAGGAATGATAGCTGAGGCTCTGCTGTTGGGATGAGTGGCTCGGTTTTTACCTCTGTCGGATCTGTCGCTTTAATAACACTCAGACGCGCCACAGGGAAAGAGAGAGATCTCTGCTGTCGTGAACTAGCGTTTCAGGCATAATGTACTGGAAACGGATGATCAGCGAATCCACCCGAATACACACGAAGACGATGTTAAATATTTCGCACAAAAAAGGGCACATGGAAAACAATCAACGATATTAGAGAATCTCCGGATGAATTACGTTCATTTCAAATTTTAAACATTTGTATTATGAAAGTAAATTTGGAAAACAGTGAAACCAAACAACTGTCAAACACAGCAGATGTGTATAGTCAGAGTATCTAATTTCTAGTGAATTATCTGCTTAATGTATTATATAGGTTTTTTTGTGAGTATTATTGTGTACGATATTGAAAGTAGAATGGAGTACAAAACATTTTTCTTGTATTTCAAATTAAATGCGTATAAATTATTTTTATTTCAAGCAGTATGCCAGCTGTCAATTTGAACCATTCCGTTCCACGGCATCTGATGATCATCTACTTTTCTTATAAAGGGAAATTATTGTACAATAACATAATTTCATAAACCTATGATAACATTTTAGCCCTGGTGCAAGATCCCCTAGTTCCGCCACTGTTCCTATGTTTTATCCGGCACTTTCAGTGTACCGGCAGATTTCAATTCCTATTTGCGTGGTAGTTATTGTTTATGAAATCAACACACAGTTTTGACACAATGCAACTAACGTAAAATTAATTCGTATAACTTATACGAATTAATTTTCCGTTAGTTACGTCAAAATATTTCAAAACTGCCAGTAGGTAAATGCATTTCAATTGAGCTCTATGTATTTCAGAATGCAACATTTTAATCCCCATTCAAAAGCGGCCAAAGTTAAAGATTTCTCTTTGATAATGTACGGAGCAGGTGCATGTTTCTTGAATATTGATTATATTTCAGTTTCAGTAAACCTGTGATCATTCGATCCATGTATATTTTCACTTTTATGATTCCTTATTACCGACATTGTTGATTACAAAATATAACACAATTGAATCAGTATTTTACTTAGTTTTCAGCTTGTTATATTTTCAGGATCGTTCATTGTGCACGTGTTTAAATATAGACAGAAACGGCTTTTTAGTATTACTTTTCCTAGTGTTAAACAAAAGTTAGAATCTCGGATCAGTATTCCGTATCTTATTTCTAAATAACTACTCGTGCTACTGTGTGAGTGTTAAATTACTCACGTTTGATAAAAGTATTGGATAATGTTTCCAAGCCCTGTATTGTGCCATAGTATATAATTGTTTAATAGTTGAAAAATTAACAGTTTGTAGACAGTAATCTTTAATGCACACCGCTAAGAACAAATTCGCTTAGTATAAATGAGTATTGGGCTGTACATTGTTCGATGCATCTTCATTTGACAATTGTCTTTTGCGTGCGAGATTGTCTATAGGTGGCCGTTCGGTTGTTCGTTGAAGCGCGGGATTTCCAACTTGATTTATTGTTACCCCGGCTCCCTGACATCCGCGATTTAATCTGTGTCCGCCCGAATGTCCTCTTTCTTCCCCATCCCGCACACACACTTTCAATCTATCTTCCATCTTCGTTCTTCCTCACCCCGTGCTATGTAATTCTCGTCGCTTCATTCGATTCGCAGCAAGCATTGTGTCCCCGCACCTCACTACCGCCTTCAATATTGACTCTTCCTTTGATTAATATTTCACTGTTACAAGTTCAACGCCGAATTAAGAGTCAGTGAACGCCAACTTTGAGGTCGATAGGCTAATCGGGTCGCCTTTTCGCTTAACTCACTCATTTTTATCGCGATTAATGTTTTGATTTGGTAAAAAATAATCTAACGAAAGAAACGGGTATATTATGTTTTATTGTCACTTATTTGTTTTGCTGCCAATTTAATTTTGATCCTGGACAGAAGTAAGTATTATACTTATAAATCCTAAATAATTATAATATAATAAAATATGAAGTGGCCGTCAGTTGACTTTCATATACATAGATAATGGAAGTGAAAAATATGTTTAGGAAAGTCAACTTAACGCCACCACACATTTTTTTATTTTTTTATTGTAAATATTGAAGATTTGAAATTGATCAGTAGTATAATACCATGAAATATTAATAATCTATGGTAACTAGGGAAACGTAAATATATTGCTGTTATAAACAAGGTTTTTCAATAAATTGTACGTGTTTTAAAATACCACTTCAAATATAAATTGCTAAACATTTTAGTATCTTAATCTTTTTTGTATTCACTTTTTCTCTAACTCATGTCGTTTTCGAGATATTAAAAATATTATACGAATAAGCAAGAAGTATCGGTTCAAATTTCCTTTAAAATGAGAAGCACTTTTCCGGGATGGTCAACGGTATTCCGTGTAGAACACTAACAGACACACATACGTCATTGAAAAAATAGTCAATATGGATATTTCCATATCTTTTCTATCACTATACTTTCTTTTATACATTATGTATGAGAACGTAAAACTAATTTGCTAATGCATCAATTGCATAATGACAACAACAATAATTTTGTAAAAATAACAAACTATTGCATTCACTTCAAACAATTTCCTCGTAAATGTCCAACATTGATCCAGATATCTATTAGTAATGTAATTTTAAGGTTAATTGTTCCTTATAAAGAACAAAATTAATGGCTCGTCTGATTTAGGTTATTTTTGTTATTCTTTTTTTTTTGCTAATGGGTTTCTTTGCAGCTCGGACAATTGGAGTGTAAAGTAAGTGGGATGGGTGTGTTTTCTTGCTGAAATTACCGTGCTATAATAGTATCTTTATGTGGCATATTTTAGCTAGTGTTCCAATTGGTTTGGAAGTCTTCGAACGGGGCATGCCTTGATTTATGAAGTTGCTTTTAAAAGTTACGTTCGCATTGTTTTATTTTCTGTTTGAAAAGGTCCACTGGCGACGCATCATTTATCTTTTCGTTAACAAACGCTCGCGTAACGTAATCCTCTTTGCACAAAGCAAATATATACGCATGCGCACTCAAATCTTTTCTGGGTTCTTAAGATACGTAAACAAAATATGTATATATATATATAGAAATGATCCAGGGAAAATCATAGATATTATATTAAATGAACACAAACAATGGAGTTACAAAAGATATTTGTGAATACATAGACGTAAGATGTCCCACGGGGATTCACTATCGGCGAGCGAGTGAGGCAGAAATCCTCTTATTTAAAAAAAGAAATTTATTATCAACTTATTTTTCCAAATTTCATTGTAATCTGCGATTATAATGAAACCATTAGGTAGATTCATATTCATGGATACAACACATATACATATTCCAAATTCAAATGTATTTTTTCAATAAATAGAGAAAAGTTATAAGAAATTTAAATATCTTCACTATAATGTCCACTTTTTCTCTAATTTATGCCGTTTTGTAGGTACACAGATATACACAGCCTCACACATAAACACACACACACATACAGATTTCCATAAAATATTCAGATTTGATTCAGGGATATGGCCAAAACGTTAAATTCTCGACGTTTTAGAATTTTCATATTAAAAATACTTCCTTTTAAAGTGAAAATAGTTGTAACTTTCAAACAATTTTAAAGTTGAATTAACAATTTGTTTCGCAGTGTGGCACCTTCAGCAAATAGCAATTAACATAGAATATAATAGTTAATTTCAACTCTATGAACTTTAGATCAATGTTTCGCTAGAGTACTTGGTAGTATTCGTATATAAGGCAACTACTTATACGACTTCCAAGTTAAAAGTAATTTCATGTAATTCTCCGTGTAGTGTTGTAGGTACACAGTGTACCCACACCCACTCGTTGCGTTAGCATTATTGTACTATTGCATCCTCGTGAAATATATATGAAATGGTATTCCCGTGTTATATTCTGCAGGAGATGTGCAAGCAATATCCGCATGCAAAGGAACGCTAGATGGCAGATCGATGTCAATGCACATGTCACATCTGTTTATTCTCCACGAATGAAGAACATGCTCTTCGCGAAAGACCGACAACGTATCACATTTGCCAAATAGAATTTTTATTGCGGGTACAACACGCTGTATTCAAATCGTTAAAGCAAAATAATATATATATATATATATATATATATATATATATATATATATATATATATATATATATATATATATATATATACCGATTTTGATTTTGGTTACATTGATACGTTGATACTTGTATTTTACAAGTAAAATTTGATCAACATAAACTTTGTTAAGACTGGTTCAATTGTAAATACTACGTATGAAGTATTCGAAAATTGTTCATAGATGAAAAGTCGGGTGCTTAATCAAATAATTTATTCATCCATAAAACAGTATATCTTGAGTAAATCCGTTTTAAATATGCGGCTGCGAAAGTATATTTATCATCTGAAGAAGTGGAGCGCCTTTTTGCGCTAAATAACATAAAAAACTATAAAAAAGCCCTCCTTTTAAGTGTCGTCGTACACAACGTACGTACAGTATATCTACCCGGGCAGCTCACTGTCGTCCGTTGGATGGAATAGGAAATGTGGCGCGCGCACCATCCGGCCTGCGAACCGAGACGGATTTATGCCATTCGAGCACCTATAAAAACGCTTTATCTCCGTCCAGGTGTCGGGGATTCATCGCGCGCCACACTCACATTCACAAACCTCGCAGATGAGGATAGGGGGTTTTAGCGAATATTGTACGCAAAAGAAATGCGAACGAACGACGGTACATCACGTGACAGTCATTTAATTTTAACCCTATTAAATCCCCATAGGTGGCGTTACATGGAAAATGGATGAGTGCTGTCGCACTCTTCTTCTGCATCTTTCGCCCTACGTCACTGTATAAATCTGGTATGCTGTTTGCGTATACTCGTACCGCGCTGTTTGTCTATGTCTGCTTACCCGTTCGTCAACCTGGACGATACTACGTTATATTACACAATATGTACATTTCATTTCATTTTCTGTACCATCTCGAAATCAACTAGTTTAGATTGACATTCTTATCAATATTTAATATGTTTTCGAATTATATAGCTTATTCGTTTCACTTTGAACTGGGATCAGATTTCATAGGTTCACTTGATTGATATTTTATCTAACCATATCTTACAACTTCAATTTTTAAAGATATCAGTATTGTATAAGGTAGAGAATGACCAACTGAAATATGAAAAAATCTATAACCAAGAAACACGAGAAACCAGGATTAGTATGGTAAGAAATGAATATATCATAATAATACTGAGATAAGTAAACAATTGTGACCAAAATATACGGTATACGTAAGATATAAAACCCTGTCATCAAACATCATCTTAATCTAACGCTAGAATGCTAAAAGGAAAAAGGTGAAATATTGTGTCAGCGATATATGCAGTAATAATAACTAAAGATGCCGGTTGCCGTGAGTGAAGATATAGATATGTATGTTGTAAAAGTATTTTCATTTTCATAGAAGGATCACAACGATATTCTTATTTCTCTCTCTGTTAATAATAGATAAATAATAATAAATGGAACAACCTAATAATTGGGCCGTAGCTTAATAAATAATTGCCCACGAATAGCAGATAATAATGAATGGTGTCCAATATAAGGTGTAACTTGTTTTTGTTCGATAATTCCTTCTTCTCCGATTTCGTGAATCTGTAGCTTGTTTCTTTGAGAGGAGATAACAGTAGATAAATGAAAGGAAACAAAACTGAAATGGAACCGTGAGCATTGTGTATCGACAACAAATGATGGTTGCTGTCGAACCAGCTCCTTTTCGCCACTCCAGCGTAGCCTTCCATTCGAAACAAACAGAAGCATAGATATCGACTGAGGTGAAGATTGATGCCCGACAGAGGGCGGGATCAATTAATTCTCGGCCTGTTCGCCAATAAATATCCATCGCGCAGGAGCTGCCGGCAGTGCACAGTTCCACCAACACCGCCCGGTAATTCAATCAGGTGGTGTACGCTGTTGGCCCATTGTCTCGTAGCTCGGCTCAAGTTTTCGGTAAAGTTTATTTCTCAACGCCATGTCACTATAACTCAGCAACGGGAAATCTTGTTACGGGAGTCGAATCCTTTAACACCGCGGCTCGAACGCAGGACGGGATTTCAGCCAATTTGGTATATCATGCGCGCGCCCCCGCCACCCCCTTGGCACTCGCACATGTCCTGGCTATAACCTCCCCGGATGCCGCGGGCCGCTTCACTGTGACGGGAATTTTAAACCGAGGTCTTTATGGGCCGGATTTATTATCGCGAGTGGTTTGTTTTGTTATCGAAGACGCCTGTCCTAATCTCGGTGGACTATTCGCAAAGTCGAGACGTTAGTGAAGTTTTAGTTGCTAAATTTTCATTACTTTAATCGCCGGGATTCTTGCGCGCTTCATGTTTCTGTCGTTTGTACTTTTGCAAGTCTGCGACGAAGTCTATAGATTAAGGGGAATCCTCTTAATTCGATACGCATTCGATGGTGAAATATATTCTTCTGTGTAAGTTAAATTTGTCTTTCACATAAACAGTTTTTTCTGCAAAATTTGTTTGGCTCTAACACTTCATAGTTCTCCCTCTAGTTTAGAATATGTTTCATTATTGTGGATAAGAGCTATAATATTGAACATGCGTCTATAGTATAGTCTGTATTATATAATCTGTTTAATATAAATATTTTAAAGTTATAGGTACTTAACTAATTATCAATGGAATAAACCTATATAGTATGAGTACAACACTTCATATTGACATTTTTATATAAACGGAAATACATAATTATTATAGGTTTTATTTGCTAAACAATTAATGATGGCAATTTAATACCAAAATTATTGCATTATTGGAAATAATATCCGCTGATATATAGTTCACAAATTAGTAAATTCTGTAGAGGCAATGAAAACCAGCAATTTATACCTATTAAAAGCCATATTTAATGAATTCGTATGATATTGATATATTATAGAATTATTACATGAATTTTATTAAATATTAACAGCCGTATACAAAGGATTTTAAATCAAATAAACTTTATTGGCATGGAATCAATAGGCATGTGCCCAGTTTCAACTATGGAGAAAATGACATGTAGCTTAATAATTAATATAAACTATAAATAATATCTGTCAACATTTATTTACTTAGAAACAGGTTTGTTAAATAAATTTAGTTGGTTTGCCCATAATATATCTTTCCAAAATATCATTTAAAGATTGGATTAGATGAAATATGGTTGTGGCAGCCAACAGTTATCGAATCTGTCCTTTATTTGGCATAAAAAATTGATAGGTAATATTCATCTAAAGCCGATTTTAGGAGAAAATTTCATATTGAAAACAAAAATTTTAATAAGACAAAAGTATATGAAAATATAGAAGAAACTTCAGTTGAGAATAAAGTAAATAAACAAAAAAATCATTTAATACTTAACATTGATTATATCCATTTGATATAAAGGAGGATTAATCATCTGCAGTAGATTGATCATTTGTCGTTGCAAGTTGTTCGATGTGAAGGCAAATTTGTAACTGCGGGGGAAATGGAGCAAATTTGCACGAAAATATACAAGGCTGAATGCTTGTTACAGAAACAATACCTGCCGGCTGAACAGGGGAAATGCTGGAGCACATTTCTGTTCAAGAGGAATGTTGTTATATTATTTCGAAATTCGAGAGTGAAATTTAACAATGATGTTTGTGAATAAAAGATAAAGAGATGTTGATAAAATGTTTTGAATTTTGGAATCGGATATTTGAATATATGTCAAGAAGTGTCTACTGTATATTTTTATTTGATTTGACAGTACAGAATTGTTATCCAAGAAGAATATATCAAAATGTTTTTATATCTTTATATAGCTTGTTATATTTCCATTTGTAAGCTAATTTTACTTTACAATGTTTACGTTTGTATTTATATAATAAGGTAAGAAGGTTCTTCATTCAATTTATTTTCAATAAATTACAAAAAACTTCTTCGTATATTATATATATATATATATATATATATATATATATATATATATATATATATATATATATATATATATATATATATATATATATATATATATATATGTAAAATTATAACATGTTTTTGAAAAGTAATTGTTCTTCAGAGGAATGCTGATTGATTGTTTTTTTTTTTCATTCATATGTAAAAGTCGTTCGGTACCAATAGAAGAGTTGTAGCTACAAACTCAGGTCTTACGACCGACCGAGTATATAACATAAATCGAAATATGAGTTGTAGGAATTTTTGAAATCACAAACACGTAATATATATTTATGTGCCAAATATGCTTGATTACAAAAATGTTGGAGACACTCTTAAATTTTCTTGTTTTTTTGTTCATATTTTAATATAAACAATGTATACAAAACCTGTGGTGCGTTAATCATCGAAATGTAAAACGAATAACATTATTATGTATAGTTCAAACAAAATATACGTAAATTATAGATATCAAATACATATTTGTAAATTATGCAATAATTGAAATTGCTCATTGATAAATCCATGTCATTTATACATTATTTGTTGTAATTAACCAGAATCGTATTACAATATGAATCAGTGATAAATATATTTCCCAAAAAAAATTAGGTGGTAAAAACCATACATCAATCAACAAGATTCCGACTGACAATCATGACATGTGTATTTGGGTTATGTGTCATATCACTGATTTTTATATCGCGTTTCGGTATCGCTGTCGCCGTAAATTTTGACTGCCGAAACGACTGGTGTCATTCGTTGATAAAATATCCAACAGCCCGGACATCCGAGAATCGTTCGTCGTCACTTTAATAAGTAAACAGGCGAACCGTAGACAAGACGAGATGCGGGCGGGATATGCTAAAGCTGTCGCAGCCGATAAGAAACAATCGTCGTGATTGCCTAGCCTTCAGAGTTATACGGCCACACTGCACCAAACACTCATTTTACCCTAAATATTGGGACAACTCTGATTTCCGTAAATATTTAAATTGGCCAATTCAACAAAATCGGAGTCATCCAGATGTTTATGTGTGAATTTGTTGAACACTTTTTTTATGTTTCTATGGTTACTATATATTTTCCTAATATTGAGTTCTCCTTTTGTAAACTCCTAACGCGATGGTTTATCAGGGTATATAAATTCGTTTGACTTGCGGAGCGAAAAACATCAAGCGAACGAAGGAAATGCATACTCAAGTAGAAGAAGTAGTAGGCAGGTGAACGACGGTCAACGATGGCAAGAAGGAAGCTCTTTTAAAAACAATGTGCCAAGGGAATGCCGACGGAATTTCTTTTCTCAAGAAAATTTTCATACAAATCGTCTTGTTGGAATTTGACGTGAACATTCTCAAAAACGTGACACACCGATCAAGTGTCGAAGTGACTACGCTTGTTGCAGCATGTGTTCGTTTTCCGTCTTTGCTATAATCTCCGACGTACGTTGGGTTATTTCAGCCTTTATAACATGCCATTCAAAGTATCGCATCGATTTAAATGTGAACTTTTCTTTTAACTGCTGTATGTTCTATTCTTGGAGATATCACGTGAGTTTTCAAGTATTTTGTCATGTTTTGTTGTCATGTTGGAAGCACGATACACTTATGCTCTTTTCCCACAAAGACTTTAAGAATAAGGCGAACACATGCCATGTATTTTCAATACATTTAACAGGTCATTCTTCTTATATTTAAATTTCAAAGATGCTTTTTCTTATTGGTATCATTTTGTTTATTCTTGTTTCGTAATAAATTTCCACAAACAGTTAAGCATTACTAAATACAATAAAATCTGCAAGGGCTGTATAAAAATGCGCTATCTGCTTTGACTTTATGCGCGTGGATGAACGTATTTGAAACCAAAAGTGAGCATACCGTTGTAAGTGTATCGTGGTTGGAAGTAACTAATCGTTTTCAAGTTTGTGTCTGCAAAGAATTATGTATCTAAACTTTAAGTTAGAAAATAACTGTAAAACAATTAATGGTATTAACTCTTAGCTGCAAAAAATTATAAGCAAAAAATCAGTTGGAGAAAGTTTAAGTATGATTATTCTGACAGTCATTTATGACATTCATAATTTAGAACGAGTGTTGCGAACAAGTTGAACCGTCGAAATTGTGCGTCGTGATTCTGAATCTTTTTGTTCGCATTCTTATTTTTCTTTTTTGCATTCATTATGCGGGTGGAAGACATTGCGAAAGCCGAAACTCTACGACACAAAAGAGGCCTGTTAACAGTAGGTTGTTCAAGATATTCTGGTTAAAGAATGAATGTTCAGGCTATAGGGGTCGAGTCTGTTAGTACAAGGGATCCTACGCATTGAACATTCTACATGAAACGAATATATTTTACATAGAATGCTTAAATTTACTATAAAAATCGTGTACTTCGCAGACGTACGTTTGATTTGTTTCTAGATTTTTTATTTAAATTTCCTGAAATAATATACTTTATGATGTTGAATTTAGAAAACTAATATCTGAAATGGCACCTAATACAGTGAAAAATGCACTCTTTCTCAGTTCTTTTGTAATTTCATATTAAATTTAGGTCTATATCAAAAATGAAAATAGATCACTTTCAAGATACAATGTGCTAAATGCAAATGGATGTGCCAGCTAATAATTTCCTAATGTGTGTTTTTCGAACCTTGTATCAGAATCAAACTAATCATGATTACGAGAATTATGTTTCATCCTTCCTTCTTAGTAATCCCTACCCTTGAAATATGTGATCTGGAAATGTCAATCTCCTTCCCCTTGCGAAACATACAATTTCTATGATTACTTGGATTGATTCCTCAAACTGGTGCGTTAATTTTAATAAAGATGGCTAACAAATTTTCAATGAATATTACTAATATAAACTGACATATTTTTCAAAGTTCAATATAAAGCTTTAATATGAATATAATTTTTTTTTTCTGCTTGAGCATCATTTATCATACACTATTTTAATTTAGAGGTACATTTTGCTCTGAAGTTTAAATTAAATATGTAATTGGGGTTACAACTAAAGGTACGTTTGCAAAACATTCGAACGTATCATGATTCAATCGCGATGTTTCTTTGGCCATTAAATATATTCATGATTCAAACTAATCACGATTTAGAAAATCATAATTTAGAGACTCATGATCATAAGGCGAAGAAACATACCTCTATTCGTTAGAATATGAATTATATATTTCTTTACGCTCATACACATGATCATGCAATAGATGGTTTTTTCGTTTTGAAAAAGCAATAAATATTTGACATGGAAGTATAGCCAGCATGATGTATGCAGAATAAAAGTTGCCCCATTCTCCAATGAGCAACCGCAAAAATAATATTTAACTTTAAACTTGATTTATTTGAAAACCATAAACTTTTGACATAGTATAATATTTTTTTGAGAAACTACCATCGAATTCCGTGTGTTGGTAGACGAGAACATAACGTTGGTTGGTGCGTGGTGTGCTTTCATATAATGGAGAACTAATAACAGATATTTGTTCAGAGACCTGTGTGACGTGTGGGAATCAGCGGCAGTTAGTGGGCGCTAGGAATGGCGGCGTCTATAAATCGCAGCTGTCACAAACATTTCACCGGCATCTCACATATTTCTTGCGCAGCGAGCAACTGAAGATGCTTCTGCGCGACCCATATAACGAATCGAACACTACTAGTTCCTTACTAGTGATAGCGCCACCACACAACAACAGCTAATCGAATTCGAAGTTTTTGCAGCCGGGAAAAACCGTTTCCACTAGTCCTGTTTACGGCACTTCGTGCAGGAATTTAGAGTGTACCAGTTAAGAGGTTCTCACGTGTGACTTGTTTATAAATTGTAAGCGTCCAAATGTGTTTCTCTGACATTTATGGCACTAGAAAACATGCAATTAAATCTAGAACATTACGACCCTCACCAGCCCATTTATTAATTCAATTACTTTATGAAACACGAAAGTAAAAATCTGCAGTGCCCTACACTGGATTTTCTTGTACGTTTAGGGCCAAAATATTCACTTTACTAATTTTATGTATATCAAAGACTGGTTATCGAGTATTTATTAGGTGAATTTTATTCAGTCCATTAGGTTTTTTGTAGTTACTTGATGTTGTTAGATGACACGCCTAAACTTAGGTGAATTTAATTTTATTTTATTCATGCTACTTTTTGGTTACTGAGACAAAAATTGTACAAATACTAATGCCTTTGCTTCGCCGTAATACAATTCTAAATGCAATTTGCGCACTATACTCGCCGTTACAAGATACCGAACCCAACCGCTCAGACATACGCGCTACAATTACCATGTTCACATGGAGGATTCAATACTGGAATGAGATTGAACTGGATACGTTCCTCATGTGTTCACATGAGCGGGATTGAATACGATTAAAAGTTCTTAAAAAACCCGATGGGCGCACTGCGTGAACAGATTTAAATGGAATTGCCCAGAAAACGTAATCCAAATTGCTCTGATACCTTCAGAGGAGTAGAGGGCGCATATACTTACATCAAAATGTTAGTAATAGTTTATATATATATATATATATATATTTGGATCCAGGACGCCGAAACAAGAACTTTTTTGATCTGGAAATGTTTCTGACACGAGTAGTTATTTAAGAATCAGATGGATAACCATATTTACGCTTGAATCCGGTGTTATTTTATTTTGACATAACCTTGCTTCGCACGGCTTTTATAATATTTGGTATCGACGATTTGCGGTTTTCTTTGCTCAACTGTGGTAAAACATCCATGTAGGTAGGTAAATATAATGTGAAACGCCAAAGTCTGTGATTATTTGATATCGATATGCAGTGAATATCCCCGTATGGTTCATATGACTTATTTGACGGGAAGCCGCTGGCGGACCTGAATTTTCACTGTAAACACCGCACCGGATACGGCTCAAGAACCAGCTCCCCCTGCAATGAGTGATTGGGTGGGTATACCGTATTGATTTTGTACCCACGACAAAAATGAAAAGTTTTACTACTACGATGCTAGGGCACGAGAGCGATTGAAGATACGATGGAAAGTTGAGTGGCCTACCAAAAAGATACGCTGTAATTAGGGCATTTCATAAATGAATGAAGCAGAAATTTATTAAAGCTAAAGGCAATTTCATATTAACACCATTAAAATCAAAATTATCAGAGTAAGTCGGTGTAGGTATACATAATCATGAATTCTCTTTATAAAGTTTGTGACCTACTAAGATCTACAAGTATAATCCTGAAATCTTGAAATAATATTTACTTTAAGCTTAACCCTCTGAATTATTAATTATCTTCGAAGCTTTACAAATTGAGCAATAGTTCTCCATATTTTATAGCAACTTTATATTATGATTGCAAATACTTATTCGAATTGTTATTGTTGAGTTAACGAGCTATCTGTTGACAAGGAAGAAACATGACCTTAGTGCGGTAGCATTAATTCTAAAAACGTCTTTGTAGAAGCACTTAATAATTTAGTGGTGAGGGTCAGATCTGTGTGTTTGTTTAAAATAGGTCCACAAAACAACAAACACCCTCACATCCTACCAAGACAGGTAGTTTAGGGTAAGCAGCAGAATTAAGCCACAGTTGGCGTGTATCCAGCGTTAGGGAGAGTAGGCGCGAACGTGTGTGTTGTGAAATACGTTATCGACACGAGAAAGGGATTAATTAAATCCGGTGCGTCTCAGGCAGCGTCGGTTTTAACCGTATTAATCAAAACAATGGCGGGCGACGTGTTCGTGCACACAAAAGCCGATCTTCGTGACTCGAAACAAAAAACGGAACTGTCTCCACTGTTCTAACATAAAGGATCGCAGAAGAAAAGTGTCGACGTTGATTTTAACGATGGCATCGGTTTTATGTTTCGTCCGTCAGTGGACTAGCCATTTACGGTGCCAATTACTGGCACATATTTGTAGATAATCTGGGGCCGGGGACGTGCGTATTATTTATGTGCCACCTCTAATTGCCGCGGCGTTTACCGCCGAGGGGATCGGCCTTGCCAACTTAATAACAACGCAATCGGCTGCGTATCACTAAACGCCCACTGCTCGTTTACGCAATATTATATCAACGTTACTCTAGTCACCGTATCCTCACACTAATTAATATAGATTGTGTTGGCTAAACGTCACTCTCATATACGTACATGCACAGATATGTGGGATTAATTCCTACCTATTTCAGCTTTGCATACTTTAACCTTTATAATAAGAGCTAAAATTTACATTTGAACAAAAATATACACAAACATTATTTAGCCTCGATTCAACGAAACATCATCATCAAATGATCACCATTTTATATATTGCCTTTAATAACTAAGATGCAAATATAGATACGTCGTCGTTCCATACATGAAATGATACAGGTCAAGACAAAGATTGGAGATTAGGTCCAGGCAGCTATGCCTTCAGCTCAGGAAATATATGCGATACAAGCAGTGGACTCTCTCACTCCGCGCTTGAGCATAATATTTTAAATTTAAAATAATTGTTTTTAATAATTATGACCCAATAACTGGGATCATAATTTGATAATAAAAAATTATAGATATTAAAAGTCCTTCAATATTTGGTCATTTTCTTTTTTGATATAATGCAGATAGATAGAATAAAACATCTTAAAATGGTTTGTAAAATTTTTGGATACTTAATCCAAGGGTTTAATTAAAGGGATTCTAAATTTTGGGGCATATAACTCCGGAAGTATACGGGTGATTGAATTTAACATTCAAATATATGAGTTATATATATTTTTGAATTTAGAGCGATGGGACAAAAACTATTTGTTAATATTATTTTTTGATGCTAGAATGCTGCAGACACACGAACAAATGCATTAGCTCTTCTGTATATCGTTGTTTCGTACGGCGAGATAAAAATTAATAGATACATGTTGTAATATAGTTTCCCTTGGAAATTATCAAAGAAGAGATAGAAAATAAGAAATAGGTTAACAAGGTATTTTCCTGAATAGATACTTAGCTGAAGGAACTTTATACTTACTAACGGAAGCGAAGGAGAAAACTCATAAAACATTTCTACAAGTTTAAATACTAGATAAGATATTAAAAACTACCAAGACAGCTTAAAGTATGTTAATTAAATATATATTTTCCAACTATTCCTTTGTAACCTGACGCTCGCAACGTAATTTTCGAGTTATCTGAAGTTATTAGATTATATTTATTTTAAGTTTCTGCGTCGGTTATATGCCAATTGATTATAGATATAATAACTTCATGTATGCAATACTAGAACATCCAGATCAATAAAGTGTGAAAAGTTTACACCATTTCGAATTGTCGAATGTAGATAAAATTGGCAAGGCATCAGATATTAATAGCCGGGTTGCTGAGGGTGTCGTCCATTTCACAACGTTAAAATTCAATTCAAATGAGATCTGGGGTCTCTTTGCTGGCCTATCCAGTACGTAGGTACCTTAATAATTATTTTTGTCTCGTTAGCGACACACCCTCTGAGCTGCTTTGACCTTGCCAATGGTTTTGGTTGGGTAGATACTGAGAGCCCGCATACAAGACCCGAAAAGGAAACGGGTTAGAGCGGAAGTGTCAAGCAATGTGCGGTCCGTTCCGGCAACCGCAGCTGCTCTACCGGGACATTGATACCGCTGTTCATCTGACGTCATCAAGCCGGCATCTACCAGTATGGCGGCTGAGAAAGGGAATCAGGGAAGAGGTCCTTCTGAAATTTCTCGCACTTGAGCAGTTGACGCCATGGTTCGTAACCTACTTGAAATAGAACTGCTTTTTACAAAATCAAGAGTGCAGACCAGCGGCGGAGCACTAGAAAGGACTTATTTAACATAAATTGACATTTTAATATGATCCATAAACCAAAAGATTTAGCAGAAGTTTTAATTAAAAATATTATGCACTGAACACGAGGCCGCATTTTTATATAGTTAATGTATTTGTAATAATTTTTTGCAATTTTAATCCTTGGTTTCCCCGTCTTGATTCAAATGATAATAATTTATAATATTTATTAAATTATGATAAATTACAGCTAAATATGACTTCATATTTAAAAGTTCAATATCAATTTTCTGTAGGAGTAATTTATCATATAGGAAGCATTGACTTTTGAGTGCTCTGGAAATATCAATGCTACGCACCCAATTTGCGAAACTTGTGTTTTTTACCATTCACTTAACATAAACTGAACGAGAGAGAAATCCTGTGATATAAGCGAGATAGCGAATAGTTAGAATGGGAGAACGAGAGGCACACACGCTCGCAACCCTCTAATTTGTGATGCTTTTATCTCGGGCAGCCCTATATACGAGATACAGCTAGAATGTGATGCGTATGTATGTATCTGTATGTGTGTTCACAGTAAGTGCTAATGCTTCACCCTAGTTTGAGTTGGAGTACACGCCGGAGATGCTGCAGCGGCAGTTGACCGCTCAGACGTGTTTCAGCGCGTTCACCCTTCGCACTATAGCACGCCGCGCCGATTGGTGAAAACAGTAGGAAGTCGCTCGAAATGAACCGGCTGTATGACGGAAAGTTGGATTATTAATATCTAATGCTTAGACGATATTTTACCTATACGCAATAGGGATTCTAGTCAACAACATAGTAGACTTTAAATATTTGGATAATGGCTACAGTAGCTCACATCGGTGTATTTTTGACTGGTGTCATTTTTCTTGTGTATATGTGCGCGAACCCACGACCTCGTACAGCGAAATCGATATTTATATCTAGGGAAATGCACGGCACTTGAATCCTCATAGTTGCTCAATGGCCTACTTCGGATAAAAGAAGCAAATAAAGATTTCTCTTATGACACAAGTTGGGATCGTATAATAATAGTTTTCAAAAGATTACGAGTGTGTATTGAAACATTAAGCGTCAAGGCTTATTCACGACGAAACATTTAGTAATTTAGCTTAGAAATTTAAAGTAATAATTTCGCTCTGAACACGCCTATAAACAATATATTTAACTGTGCGGTACCTAACCATCGACCTGAGAAAAACTTTAAGAAATCTATATGTTTAGCAAGCTTCAAATAAAATATACCTATATATCAGAAATGATAATAAAATTAATTTCATTAGAGAATGATTTAATTTTATAAATTATTTACCTTGTTTTGTCATTTATAAAGCAGAATATTTTTAAATCGTTGAGGAATTACATTGTGAAAAAAATTAATTATATGAAATTAAATGTAGGAGAACGTCTTATTCTTCACAGTTTCTTTATTCATTAAAGATATGTAATGAATATTTTTATATTTGTGGTTATATATGTGGTTACATTTATTGTGCTAACTATATTCCTTCATCTTTCTATTTCATTTTTCGTAATCAAACTTTGGACATTAACGCAAGTCTGTTACTTGAGTATCTCGTCTTTAGGGAAGAAATAAAGTTTATTTGTTGAGGGAGCGGGATGATGACACACAGTGGAGCGACTACTGTAGCTATATGCTATATATATATCGTGCCTCTGGGGTGAACGGTGAAGGTGAAACATATTTACAAACATCCATGCCTATTTCTATAGGGTCATGGCTAGAGCTTCGAAAGTCGAGATGAGACCAAGACAAGTCTTGTCAAGGATCTTTTGTATCTAATATTTTACTAGAAAATGTCTTTCAATGTTATAACTGATTATTTAACTTTATATTTTACATTTCGAGACCAAAACTTACAAAATCGAGATTTACTCAAGCCAAGCCTAGCCTCATGAAGCCAGGACCAGGACTGGTCTTGTCTCGTCTTGGTCTCGTTTTGTCGAAGCACTGTCATAATTATATTTATCTGACGTTACTTAAAGTTTATTGATTTTGTATTAATTTAAAAAAATAATAATAAATATTCGTCATAATATCATTTGTGCCTTCAAATGCATTAAATAAATATTATTATCATCTTCTGTCAGTTGTATTGTCAAGGTATGTTGGCAGCGAATGCCGCACTTTAAGCCAGAAACAACTTTCTTCAAGATAAGTGAGCTTAAAGCTTTTTAAAGCGGGCTCTCTTTTACAACCTAAGGGGCATCCGCATTTCAATAGTGGCGGCTGTGTTTCTTTTTCCAGAACCTGATTATATATTGAGCTGTAGATCGATTGCAAGAAGGGATGCATTTATAGCAAAAGGAGATATAAATTACAACTATTTTACCTGCACAAATGACAAATGAAAGATAAGAATGGCCAGGTAGGTACCTCATCTGTAGGTAGTGCAGATTTACGTGTACCATTACGTAACAGTTTTTCTTAAACTTTGCAAGCACTTCCGTCTGTAGAGTGATGCATTATCCAGTGCGCTTATAATAGAATAATATAACTGAAAAATTGTAAAACGGAAGAGATTCTCGCACACTGTGACACAGTGACACTGGTTGGCTATGTATCGTAATTTATTTTCTTTTACAGAATAATGCACTGTCATTTGAAAAAGGATAGGGGAATTCATTTATCACCACTAACATAAAGGGAAGTAGAGCTTTATTCATTCCACTTCACAAAAGTAGTCTCACTTTATGATTAGTTCGTTGCTGAGGTATGGAGTACGTTTGCAAAAGTACATACATATGTACATACATATTTGATCTTGCAAACAGTTTCAAGAAGTGTGTATCCAGAGGTTACAACTATCGCGTAATCGTTGTGTGGAGACATCGATCAACGACAGTTGGTTAGTTGCACCTCATATCACCGGTAGTGACTGATAGAACCACGTCACAATGCCATCAGACGTGCGTGACGTCATGCGTTAGTGACTGATAGTCGTCCTAGGGCACGGAGCACGGAGCACGGAGCACGGACCATCCCACACTGATACGCGAAACGTGTTATGAGATTAAAATGTTGTGTGCTGTTATCTCATCAAGTTTATGGATTAAAAGCATGTTATAAATGCTATGGCTCATCGTGCTGTGCTTAAAGCATACACATATTAATACTAAAACAGAGTTATATTGAATTCAATGATACATTAGCGGAATGATCCTATACTTAAATTGAAACCACTATACTCAATAGAATTATATGTATATATTTGAATGGGGCAATTTCAATAGAAATTCTTAATCCACTCTGAAACTCATTCGGTCGAAAATATAATGTTATTAGCAGCAGCGATCAAGGGGTAATGACCAACCAATTATATCATTGTTGAATACGCGGAAATATGTATATTTTGATAGCAGGAGATTTATTTAGATACATATTATTGATAAAAGAGACGCATTTTACATCTAATCGTGCGTACTGGGTCGAAATAATTGGGCCCCAAAATTTGGAGCCCCCTTTAGTACAGTCCTTAGAAAAAGAAAAGAAATTATAACGTAGAAAAATGTTACTGAAAATTATATGATATTTTATGACCTTTTATATCTACACATTTAGTATATTGATCTAAATTCACGAACTGGCACTGGCAAATGATATTCGATTATTCGAGTAGTTGGAATTCTCAAATCAAATAATGCCATCTGTGATTCATTTTAGTTTTGGTTTATTACGCTAAGTTTATAGCTTTTATGTTTTGTAAAAGAAAGGAAACCAGTAAAAACCTTACTTTGTCATAAAAACAAATCATGAATAATGTTTACTATAAATTATATTTAAGCATTTTGATTCGACGATAAAAAAAGTTCTTAAGTGGCTCAACAATGAAACTAAATCTACACAGGATTCGTATTTGTTGTGTTCTTCTTCCTTCATCTTCTTCTATTTGGTTCCTTTTTTGTGGGATCTTTGAAAGTCGTAGCTTGTAATAAAGACATATCATGTGTTTATGTCGCGAGTGGTGCACCAGGGAAAAGGACGTCTCCGCGTATTATTCGCGAGAAAAACTTCAGATTAAAGTTGCCGGGATAAAAACGTTACGTCGTGACTTCAAATCACGGCTCCATGGAGAGAAAACATCCTCTATGTGTTCAACTTCGCGCATGATGAAAACCATTCACTCATGTCGCTCTCCACACTATAATGAATCGTTGTCCTATATTTATATACGTTAAACTACAGGATAAGTAAACTGTGTTCGAAACTTTCATAGTTTTTATGACCGGTGCACACAGGTACCGTGTAGTGTGCAAATAACTAAGATACATTTGCTACATTATTCTTGCTTCAATCCCCTAAGTACTTCAAACCAAACTTGCCTTAGTTTATCGATCAAACCACATTGTCCTCTATTCTAAGGTTGTCAAAATGCAAGGATAATGTGTTTCGTATTTGGTCAACATGTAATTAAAAGTTTCAGTTTCATTACAGAGATAATTAACTATGAATATGAAATAATGGGCGCTGTTTTGCTTTAGTATTACAACTTCATAACTACGAAATAACAGATTTACAACAACAAGAAACAGATAATTAACAGCATGCAAAACAAAATTACTCACATTGGTGTGGAACTTTTTCTCTAACACGTTAAAAAATGACACGAATAAACAAACTCTTTCGGTTGAAATATATGCTTTTCAGAAATTACAGGTTTTGTGCCTCAGCTTTTATAATTTCTTAATTCAAAATATCATATTTCTATGTTCAATTGACAAAATCAATTTTGACGTTCTTTATCTTTTACTAGCTATCCTCAATATATTATTTACTTATTGTAATCCAGGTTTGACATATTGTAACAAAATATCTAGTATATAGACAGGAACACGTCGCTAAACGATGGGGCAAAGTCCTAAAATATAAAGTTCAATAAGAAAGCGCCTGGGTCGCAAGAATTCAATCGGTCCGGATTTGCATGTAAATTCAAAAGCTGTAGAACGATTCGAGTAACGGGTTTTGACCGAGGTGACGTTCCTCTTCACATAACCCCGCTAAAACCAATCCCGTCAACACAATTGAGAGAAACAGCGTGCACTCTTGTGACGGCCAAAATCACTATTCTATACGACACCATAAGAATAGAAAGTAAAGTGTTAGAAGATAATCGCTTATGCACATTTCTAAGCATATTCTAATTTAGAAGTTATAGAATTTATATTTTGTATAAGAGTTGTCCGCAACATTGGACGATGAGCATTAATGGAATAGCATTTTGCTTTCTTGAACGAAGTCTAAAAGGAAATATGCTAATCTTGAAAATATGCTACTCCTATAATATCTCGAAATCGGCTTTTAAAAGTTATTTCGAAGAACGAACCATTTACTGAAAAAATGTATTGCAAAATTGTTATAATAAATGTACGGTTCCCTAGTTACAATGCAGATTGATTTTGTTTTATAGAAACTGTATGGTGAATATAAAACAAAATAAAGTATAAGATTAAATGTATGAGCTGTAGGCACTTGTTGAAACATGATTATTTAATAAGAAATAATTGAATAAAAACACACTTGGTTGGTTACAGAATTAATATAATAAATTTTGAAAGCAACCAAGTGTGTTTTTATTCAATTATTCCTTATAAAATAAAGTATAATAATAAATATAGATAGCGAAAGACAAAATAAGTCGAGACCACTCCAGCTTTTTTGAGTTATTTTGTGGATTTTTCCTCATATCCCTACATCAACATGTTAATTATATCGGTAAAGGCTTCTGAAGGTCAAACATGTAATAAATTTACGCAGTAATCCAGCCTTAACAAGGATATATATTCGCGGTTCATAATTCATGTTGAAGTTTGAAATTTCATAAAAAGAATTCTGGTTCAATTAACTTGAACAAAAATATAGGTACATGACTACAATGGTTGTAAGTAGGATATAAATTGGGCCCCTTTGTATTATGTGTAGGAAACAACTCCAAAAATTACTAGTACTACACGTATGTTTCACAAATAATCGACAGTTGTAATTACCTTCTTTTTTTGATTCATCGTGTATTGCTACTATGAACGGACGAATAAAATAGTGGTGGCCGCGGCATTGGCGGAGTTAGTGTGCATTCATCACACGGGCAAAGTCGATAGTCGATGTTTCCGATGTGCTGCGTCCATTAAAAACAATACGTATACAACAGTCCATTCGCTCTTTGTCATTTTTAATTGAAAACAACGTACGGAAAATGCGACAAAAAATCATCTGCCGTAACAGATAAGTGTACCACTGATGCGATGCTATACTCAAATCTATTCCACCATATTTTTACAGCAACAATCAGATAGTCTCTTTTATATGGAAATTTTTTAATCACTGTTTTCATACATTCCTTTTTGGGCAACTGCTTTGACAGAGGATATATTGACTGCGGGATTTATTTCGGGAAGAGATTGATTGGATTCATTCCGTTCGAGAGGCATGATATGTAAAAAAATTCAGCTTATATACATATATATACTCGTATATATATATATATATATATATATATATATATATATATATATATATATATATATATATATATATATATATATATATATAGTATATATACAGTTTGGAATGTAACGTTTAGTAAATAGTAATACTTATAAAATTGAAACAATTAATTAATTATGTAAAATATCGATAATTATTTATAAGTTATTATTTAGTAGAATCCTTTATTGATGCATTTATGTTGCGATTTTTATTTATTATTTACAATAAATAATAACATTCATAATCATTAACTTGTTGAAATAGCATAATTATGTTATATTTTTGTAATTTAAATATTTATTATAACTTATTTTTACTGCTAATACTGCTCGGATATTAATTATAAGCTGGATAAATATTATAATTCCCCGAAAAATATACTCTGGACCTACTTTTTGTCATTTTTCACTACGTATGCAAATAATTCCACTCTGACGTATATCAAATTGAAGCACATGCTGAACATTACAAAAAACAAAACAAAAATGCATAATTGTTACAAAAAATTAAACGAGTTTGTAATAATGAAAATTTGTTTGTGTGTGTGCGTGTGTTAAAACTGTAGAGCCAAAACTAAAGATAAAAGTACGAAACTAAACTTTATAGACTTGTATTTGGTCCGGGTGTGCACCTCCTATTTTTAAATACAATACCGGTTTTCCAACCAATATATCGAAAATGGCGTATGCAAAAAAAGTGAATCATATAAAAGTTGACGATATAAATATCTCTTTTAAAAATAGTTTTGTGTTTTACTATTCACCATAGTATATACATAAAATTTCACGGTAATCTTAACATGAATTTCAAACAATATAATGCAATTTTATACTATTTTAAATAGATAATGGATATATAAGAAAGTCCAAAGAATTCCAGTTTCTTATCACATGAAAAATAAAATAATATTATTATTGTTACTGTAAAGTACCTATAGTTAAAGTTAACGTTATGGAAACTTATGAAACCGGACCTAATATTGTATTTAAAGTTCACCAAGTTTGATAGTTTTAATAATATGAACGTATACAATTTTAACATAGAAGCACCTGTGACTATTACGCTGTATTTCCGTATTATTAACTCCTATGTAGATACAAACATATAAAGGCTACATTTAATTAAAATTACATTAAATAATTCTACTATATTTGAAATTATTAAACAGATATCGCATTATGTTTGTTTGGAATATAAGAAATAGTTAGAAATATTATTACTGATTAGGTATATATCACTACCAAATATCCATTAGACTTTCTAGTGTAAAGAAATAAAAAAGCATCGTGGAATCGGCTATACTTTAATACGCGCATTGGTTCATTTGTTCGTCGACTGCGAACTGCACCCCGTCGTCGTTGGGTAGGTTGGATGCTCGTGGCGTACTGGCCGTATATTAGCAAAACCGTGTGTATTGAGCCGTCGTAAGTCCGGTTTATTGCCGATAGATCATAGTCGGCGAGGCACCGGACCCGTGGAGGTCTGCCAGAGGGGAACGTTATCGGATGTGACGTCACGGTGCCCGAACATAATCGTACCAGCAAATTGAAGGATTTAGATGTTATTGATGGTGGTTCACCGCACACACACATACTCACACACGGCGACAAATTCAACAAGTTTAAAATGTCTACTGTCTTGCGATGATTTTATTTATAACTATACCCCCATGTTTTTCCTATCTTTACGAAGTCTAAAAGGAAGTATAATCATGAAGATGTTAGAAGTCGAGATTATAACGGAAATATACATTTAGACATTTCCTGAATCGAATCTTATTACTTTCAGTATGACGTCTATGTGTGTAAACGCTCTAGAGCCTTCAATTTTCGAAAATAATATCTCGTAAATGGCATTAATTAAAGAAAAATTAAGAAAAATAAATGTTGAAGATTTTCAGGGTAAATATGAATCAAAATAAAGCATTATTATAAATACTGATAGTGAAAGGAAAAGAATGTCGAGTGAAGGACACTCCAGCTATTTTATTGGGTGTAGATACTCAATGTTGTTTTACAAGGATTTGTTCCAAGCGAACACTTATTGGCAGATATTGACACCAATATATATGGCTTCTACGTGACGGATAGATATATGCCCTCTGTTTAAAGCTTCATATGAGCTACCAGACTTATTGCATTTGTAAGTTATTACATCGGTTTTTCTGTAATTATCTTCTATATTTTCGTAGGGGTTCATATGGATTTATGTTTGAAAATATCGGGATATTATGTATTGCTTGTTTACAATTTTGTTTTACTAGCATAACTTGTAGCACAAAAACAAAAAATTAATCTATTAATAGGTAGATCATCACCAGTGTGAATTGTTGTGCGTCTGGTTCCCTTTTCTGGGAGATATATCATGGTGATATATATCACAAATAGGGTTTTTACAGACAATTCTAAAATATTTTTTGTCAACAAAATTACTTCATATTGTGAAAAATATTTAAATAATAATGAATTTTAAAATTTGCATTTTCTTTAATATCGCGCAAAAGTAAATCTTAAAAAAATATATGTATAGCTATTTTATTAGATTGTGTATCGAAAGGTCATAATGATTATACATAATTATATTTAAATTTAAAATATTATACGTATAAACATGCGCGGATTTGTGAGGATCCGTATATTAGAACGGGTTGTTTAGTATGTTCGCGTTGTTTGCATTTATTCGACGAGTAAAAGACATTGGTGCCTGCACTTACGCTTGCTTAATTAACACACATACCTACATTGAGTATAAGAAAGTATAATTACACCTATACTATTATAAAATGTCATACTATAAATACCCTATTTTTCGAATTAGTAATATTACCTCTTAGAAGGTTCAGAGCCCCCAATTGTTGATGAAATAGTGTTTAATTTTCAATTGCTGTAAAATGTCATACTGGTATATAGTGCTCGACAAACCAAAAACACATTAAACTGAAAAATGACGGGTGGTTTATGGCACATGAACGTGAAAAGATACACGCACCGCGCCCGATGATTAATATGGAATTATGAATTGAATCGATATTTTATGCAACACGGGTGAACAGCCCTGAATAATTCTCCGCAATTATTTACAATTCAGGTTGCGTCGCGTACAAATGGCTTTTGGGTGCAATCGCACATTTATGTATGTACATGAAGCCGGAATCGTTCGCGGGCAGTCTGACCCACAGGGATGACATGTTGTAATCAGCTTACGAAGCGATATAATTCACGGAGAGTCAGTGGCTGCGTTTTTATCGCGCTGGCAGAACTTTGATTTGAGCACACGTACGTACGTTTCGGATGATCGCGAATATTAATGGGCACGAATCAAAAATAAAGAGTGACACAATCGGTGATATAAACCATCTCGCGTTGATTTACGGTTTGTCACACGGGGTGTTCCTTCGCGCTGCACGTTTTGTTATTGTCGCTTGATCAGACGGCCAGGGTGTGTCTCGCTGAATGAAATAGAGAACGCGCTATGCTCGCATCGATAGTTTGATAAGCTTACACGTTGGCGCATATTATTTCGCTTCCTGATTATAAAGTTTGCCCCTAAATTCTGTGGGAACATGTGCCGTAGTCAAACACACACATATATATATAGCGCCAAGGTATATATTAGTCTTGTTCGGGACTCAAGGCGGAAGAGCGCGTTAATAACGGGCGGCTAATCTGCGCCAGGCTCTGTACATCTGTAATGTGCTATATACCCGCACTTTCTCACTATACGTCGCGTACACAGATCGGCTTCAGTTTTATACCGTATTACTCAAGAGAGAACACTAGTCTTCAACTATTCACTATAGAATTGCCTTGATTAGTGTGCCAAGTTTCGTACTTGGATTGTCTGAATGCTCATGACGGCAGAAGAAATATCTTCTCATCTAAATAAATCTTTGGTCACCATAATAAAAAAAAAAAAAACTAATGGGATATAATAGAGAAAGTAGCATAAATGATCTTGATGGTACCTTAACTAACATAAAACATTTTTTTTTTTTGCAATGTTCATCTTAACAAAAGTTGCAATACAACCGTTTTGAATCCAAATGAACATTTTTTTGTCGCAGATTACGAATGTGACATCCCAAATCTTGGAAAAAAAGGTTGGGACGTGACCATGAACTTCTTGTTTGTGTGTGTCTATTAAAGTAGACGATGTTTTGACCGAAAAGTCTACCAGTATATGCACGTATAGACACATAAATAAATTAGGCAGCTGTGTGTGTGTCTCTGATCTCATTTCACGAACGAAAATCCCGTAGGAGCACTTATGCGATCCCTACACATCGCTTCTGAACACATGCGTCTGTGTCATGCTTGAACTTATAACATGGTCTTTAAAATATACGTGCAGTCAACACACTGCCGAAATCTGCGTTAACGCGTCACATGCACGCAACATGGTATAGATACGCTTCGTCACTCCTCTAAAATCATTTCTAAATATAGAAATTCAGTGCCTTTCGGGTAATTCAAAATGAAACTCTCAAGAACACAGTTCTTGTAACGACTATATTACTGTGTGACGGTGATTATACAGGGGTCAGAACATATATACGTAGGTTATTAATATGGATTTAATTTAAAAATAGTTATGTTCGAATCGGTTTGCTTTAACGGTATTTCATTCTCCTACAAATCAACAAATTGCTAAAATATTGGCAAAGTAATTTGGAGTCTGTGGCTGCTTACTTACAATAATAATAAAATAAAAACCCTTTACCACACAGTATTTAAAGAAAAGCTAATTTTGTAGCAAAATATATGAAGAGACCAAGAAGATACGCTCTTTACCAGGACATCAAGATTATACTAACATCCTGGTAAAGAGAGAGTGATAAGGACAAGAAATTGTCCCTCTTACAAATCTGTCAAGAATGCTTAAAGATTAAACTACTTTTTGCTTGTTTTTCTTTCTAAATTAAGTTAGGAAACCATGGTGCATTTGAATGTTAATCGTGTCGACAACGTCGCTCACTTACGCCGGATGTAAAAATGTCGGTTATTCTCGCCGGTAGACAACTGTCAGGGTGGTACGTTACGGACGTGTATTTGCAAGCCAAGAATTTAGTAATGTAAAAGCAAACATTACGGAAACGTCGTTAAATAATATCTAGTGCAGAGGCGCTGAATTGGGTTTTTGTTCCGTATAACATAACACCGCAGAATATGCACCCGGTCAAATTTTCTGCAAACAATACGCACAACAAGGTCTTCTTATTATATTACGAAATAGCACATTCCAGTTCAACTATGTAGTATACTGAATGTCTGGTGCGCCATATCTGAACACAAAACAAATTTAATTGAGTGTCGTACGTACGTACGTACGTATATATGTATGTATATAAACAACAAGAACAGTGGATTTCTGCAGTGCCTGTGTATTTATCTCTGTGTCGGTTCCGCTTGGTCTTTGTGTCGATTGTTCGTAAGAGCTAGCCCGTGACGGAGGACGGTGTCGTGTGCAGCACCGCTGCAACTGGCGGCTTGGACGGCGCGATACTTCACCCTGAATTACCGTGCCCTCCGAAGCGTGGCGCCACTGCAGTGATTCGCGGCCTGTCCCGTTCGCGCTCCGCTTATGTAAATCGCGACAAAAAACTCGTGTACCGACAAGACACCGGGGGCATTACGCTGACATATGCTAGCGACACGTAGCGGTAAACTGTACAATTTATGGCCGCGTGTCGGGAGTCCGGTTACGTGGAAAAAGTTTGCGCTCTGATTAGCATACATAGTACAGTAGTTTATACGAGTTCGAAACAGGCGGGCGCACCGCTCCACCTAATAGCCGTTTTATGTTCGGTCGCTCCCAGAGCTTTACGATCCGCCGCCCTACCGTCATCTGCTCCCTCAAGGCGGCAAGCCGATCGCTGCTCCTATACACCATAATAATACACTTCTTGACCAATACTGTTTGCTGCTTGTTGTAATTCAGCACATGCGTTCCTCTATGATTAACCGTCTGTATGTGTGTTCATTTTGTGTTGCAGTTGGCCAGGAGGCACGCCATCCGGTCATGGTGTACATCCACGGAGAGAGTTTTGAATGGAATTCAGGCAACCCGTACGATGGAAGTGTTCTCGCCAGCTACGCAGATGTAGTTGTTGTTACACTCAACTATCGTCTCGGTATTCTTGGCTTTCTGAATGCGAATCCGGCACCGCACTTGCGAGCTCGCGTTGCTAACTACGGCCTCATGGACCAGATTGCAGCGCTGCACTGGGTGCAACAAAATATAGCGTTATTCAACGGCGATCCAGGGAATGTGACGCTTATCGGACATGGTTCAGGGGCCGCGTGCATTAACTTCCTTATGATCTCCCCCACAGTTATGCCCGGACTATTCCATCGAGCTGTATTACTATCCGGCTCAGCACTGTCATCGTGGGCATTAGTCGAAGATCCCGTAAACTATGCAGTGCGACTAGCACGAGAAGTAAATTGCTCGATTCCAGATGACGTATCGAAAGACCATGAGTTAATTGTGGATTGCTTGCGTGATACGTCACTGGAAGTGTTGTTGGACGCCGACGTTGTTGCTCCTGCATATTTGAGTGCGTTTGGACCGAGCGTCGATGGTGTGGTGATTAAAACGGATTTCGCGAAAGAACTTCTCACGTACTTCATCCCGTCAGACTTGCAAAGTATCGTAGCCGGCGTCAACTCAAACATGAAACGCAGCGATGCTACGCTGACGTCACGAGGTAACAACCGCTACGACTTGTTGTTTGGTGTCGTGACCAGCGAAGCGTTATGGCGATTCTCGTCCGCAGACATTCAGGCTGGTTTCGAGGGCGAACGACGCGATAAAATAATCAGGACGTACGTGCGTAACGCTTACACGTACCACTTGAGCGAGATCTTTTTCACTGTTGTCAACGAGTACACGGATTGGGAACGTACCGTGCAACATCCGATCAACACCAGAGATGCTGCGGTTGCTGCGCTCAGTGACGCTCAATTCGTAGCACCACTGGTGCAAACCGGCGATCTGCTCAGTGCAAAGCCACCGCAACCTGGCCAAGAACAAACTGGACCACGGACCTACTTCTATGTGTTCGATTATCAGTCAAAAGATGGAGACTATCCACAGGTAAGAAAAGTATGATATGCATTCTTTAATTATTTAATCATGTAGTTTCTAATAGAACTCATCTGCACTGTAAAACATTTTTCGTCGAATTTTAAGTCACTTTTTAAAAACATATTCTCATTTCACATTTTATAAAACAAAGAAATTAATTTAAAATATTAGTGGTGATTAAATGTTTTCTTCTTAAAACTAATCAGTATTATAAGAAAGGCAAAATTTTCACCGAGATTAATAATTTGGTCACCGTACAAGGAGCTGGAGGCACTGTTGCCTGCATCAGTGTCATATTCAGTTTTTTATTTAACAATAGTTAATGTTAAATTGCATTATTTGATTAAAACACAACAGACATTGTCACCAATTTATAAAGTTCCCAAAAGGGAATAGCAAAATCGATCAGCAAACTTTTCTCATGCCTGATTAATTGTTTTAATGAGTATGAACTATGCGTTTGACATATGACATATCGCTTGGGTTTGAACGGAAAGAATCATTTCGTTGAATTATCGCGAACTTTGACAGATTTCCATTTGTTCAATTCGCACGGATCAGTGAACAAGTAGGGCTCGGTTGCCGCGAGGTGAATTTCACCGCAGTATGCATCGTTGCTGCGATGTATATTTATTGCAACAGCCAGCTTGTTTACATTAAATTCACTGGTTATTTTGATTCAATTTACCTGTCTGCTTGTTGCACTACTCATTTCCGTCAAATTCTATATCACGTTTTGACATCTGTATGCAAGACGGCAAACTGCGTTGCATGCACCGTTTGTTACAGTGGCAAATTATTTCCCATTTGGAAAACCGTGACTCACACCGAACATCCATCTAGCCAGGGCCGTCTTTATAGCCATTTAGTACCCTTGTTATAACTGAATTAATAATAACTTAACCATATGTTGCTTAGATGTTTGTATAAAATCTACGCTCATTTTTCACATCTCGATTCGATTTAAAACTCGAGGCCCCTAGGCCTCGTGAAAAGACGGCCCTGCACCTAGCGGCAACAGTTTGTAATTTTAAAATAACTTGCAGATGCAAAAGTTTTCAAACCATCTTTCACGGAACTTCGCGTAACTCTCAATCGGTTTATGCGGACTTTACCGAACTAGCGATATAAATATCGTATATGGAATATGTTTTCGAACGATTTTTAGTTTCATCGTTAGCTTTTATACCGGAACATTCCAGTTTGTGGATAGTCTTTTAAGTAAATAACTTCAATAGTTTTATGTTAAGTTTAAGAATGTGTATTGGTTGTGTGTTTAGCGAATGGGGACAGTACACGGGGAAGAGCTGCCGTATATGTTTGGAGCACCGCTGGTTGATGGCTTCAATCATTTCCCAAAGAACTACACCAAGTGGGAAGTCGCCCTTTCAGAAGCCGTCATTATCTATTGGGCGAATTTCGCGCGTACTGGGTAAGTGATCACTTGCGATGATTTTCAATTTCGGATTCACAATAACGTGTCTTTGATAGATAAGCAGATGCATGCAAACTAACTATTCACCGATACTTGCAGAAATATCATTACGGTACGCTGTGCCATCAATCATGCAGATTACACATTCAATTTTCAAATATGTTTCGAAACCACATATCGCTTTGCACGTATTTTCTATTTTTTACTATATTTCAGATTTCAATCTGAAGATAACGAAAATTATACTACGAGTTAAATGAATTTATTGTTACTTTACGGTAGTTATGGCCGTTTGTACCGAAGTCTTTTAAATTTTAACAAAATATTCCTTTAAGATGTTAAAGTGAACCTGTCTATTTATTTTGTATGCTATATTGTAAATCAATATTAAGAATTTTGCACCTTCGTTGAAGTTTACTACTTTTAAATATATTATGCAGTAGTACTCAAACAATATTTAAGGTGTTACTCCAATACACAAAATTGTTCGAACTGCCTTTTGTGAGATATTTTATTTACAATGGGGCTTAGAAGCTGCTTGTTAATTAATAAATACGTTTCTAAATTCTAGGAATTATAAATAAGTTTTAATAAATATGAAAGCAGGGATTAGTTTACCTTGAGTTGCAGTCCTTTGTACTGAATAAAGCTGGATTACGTGCACTAAATCCTTGCAGACAACACAGATTCTTTGATTCCGTGAAATACTAGCATGCAAAGTCAGCGTAACCACAAATAAGTTTATTCCAGAGCACATGGGCTCATTATAAAATAAATTTTTTGCACAATTATAAATTAAAAAACTACTTTACTTTAATAAATCGCGAATATAACACAGTAGAATTAAATATAATACAACACATCGGACGTCGAACTACTACTAAGCATTGCACATTGTCAGTAGACGCTCACAACCTTCGAAAACCGGGAACAGACAAGCGCGCACTGGTTATTGTATCTAACTGCGAATTAAAAATATGATAGGAAATTTGAAGTATACAGGTATTTTTTGATGTTTTGTTAATATTTGCATATATATATATCAAATAGTCAAAAAATATTTTGATTGGTATAGTTATTGTGTAGTAGTAGTTATAGTAGAAAGTCTGAGGATTAGGTGTGTGTTAAACACAAAACTTGTGTTCTTCATGATAGGTAACGTACATACATGCTATTGTTATTAGCGACGTTATCGGTAGCGATATTGGCATCTCAACTTGGTGCACGGCTTTATTATGTCTGCACAAGACTAACATTGTGTAATTCCTGTGCTGACGAGGGAGAAAGAGACAGCGAAAATCCTATTTGTATGAATATTCAACAGTCTTTTCTACATGTATTGCGGATTGTGTGTGTTTGTATTTCCACACGATTTTCATCCAAGTTTGCCAGAAGGTATTACTGCATGTCAAAATTGAAACGGAAGTTTCTGGTTTAGCTGAAGTAAAGTTAACAAAGCATAACAAAACACTGACTCACATTTGCTAAAGTTCTTATATATCATATTTACATGGTTTCTTTCATATTTTGGAAGGCTGAAAATAGGAATCAATCACTTAGTTTACGTCTTTCCAGCCTACATATTCTTTTCATACTCATCAAGCCTTTCAAATAATATAACAGATCTATTATCCTCGCATATCATTACGTGTATTCATTCAACTAAACGGAAAATGATATTTCGGTACATTTATTTCAAGTATACAATCATTTCTGAATGGAACAAATTTAAGTCTATCATTTTCATATATCTAAATAAGCAAACAAACAATATTAAAAGTATATCATCCGCGTTCATTAACACAGTTTACATGAGCTGTATTGTTCTGTTGTGTTTGTTAATTTAAATTAATTAATAACATCATTTAATCTCTTCAAAAATCAGGATTATAAATTTACCTAAGCTTCTATTTTATAATTGAATCGATTACTATACATAAAAATATATCCAAAATAACTGCTCTCTAAGTGTGTGAATCATAATCTTATGATGTTGAATTTGATTCTAATCTATAACACTTCAACGCAATTAACAACAATTTCGTAGCAATTTCTTGTAAGACAGCGTACAATATAGCACTTGGATCTGGCACAGAGTAAAGATGGGAACCACGGCCCGTTATCCCCGCAAATGCGCGATTACCGTAACAGAGGAACAGATTTAGCCGTAACGATAATGCGTTTTACGCATACCTACACTAACCAACAGAAACACACGCTCTTACGCGGGCGTTGTACACGCGTTACGTCACAGTGGCGTGTGTGTGTGTTTGTCGCATACATGAGGTCTTGCTAAATGACGCATGTACGCGTTTCCGCCTTAGCTTACAGTTTTGAAGTAACGTATTAAAACACCACCGTAGCCTGATAACATTATCCTCGTATTACCATCCCGGACCCCAACCAAAACGCTTACCATTGAATATACCGTTGGTTATATTATTAAAAATAAAATTTTATTGACGTCAATAATAAGTGCATTTTTAATCGTAATTAAAACCAAACAAAAGAGGATATTAATGTTACATATAAGATTGTGAGATTTGATTTATTATTATTAAAATGCAACTATAGTGAAAGCAATAATATGAGGTTTTTTTCTGGGGTATAAAGATTTATAAATCTTCCTTCAATGGGTTTCGCTCTAAAACAATACACAGACATCATTTCGAAAATAGTCAATTTCGATTCAGGGACGGACAAAACTTGTAGTTCCGTCATAATCCATGACCATAACATATAATTTACTAATTTTAAATTAGATTTGTATTACTTAATTCGTTTCTTGAGATAATATTCTAAGAAAACTTGTATGTGAAAAAGTAGAAAGTGTTTAAACTATATTAGGTTTTTAACACATTCAAATATACATACAACAAGATGCCATAGTCTATATCATTTCTGGGAAGCCCAAAACGTATATTTCCATTAAAATCTCGAGGTCGACATTTTTCATGAAACAATTATTCTTTTTATGAAGTAAGAAGTATTCGTACACAATTTCAACTTAATGCGTTTAAGTTAAGTTAAGATTTAAAATTGAATAGAGCTGAGAAAAATAAAAATTAGTTCATCATTTCAAACTTTTAACTCGCAATAAAATTGGTCCGCTTTTTGTTTTCAAATGCAAAAGAATATTCCATTTTACAAAACTTGCAACGGACTGCTCAAGGCAGTAGCAAACCAAAACAATGGGTTAGCTTGCTTTTCAATTAAAATACCTTCTGTCAGTTGTACCAACCTGTTTTCAATTTGTTGTTTAGTCCTAGTGTGCGTGGTAAGCAAGGAAACTTTAATCGAGTGTTTTAGGAAAACGGCAAAACTGAAAAGTTTAAGCTCGTATTTAAAAACGAATTACTGAAACGAAACAGTTGCGGCAACGGTGAGGGTGACGATGAAACGTATGGTATGCGGCGCGACGCTCATTATTATGCGTTCCCCGCTGTCAGGCGTCACCTAAAAACCAAAACTCCTCTCGGGACACTGAGATTCAAACATCTCGCCAGTCACGTGGCATTCAAATCAGCAGATGGCACCTACAGCCGAATAATATAATTGCGTATGCTGAATCTGCCGCTATTTGCACATTAATTCTACCTATCTTCATCTTTGTTCGAGCGGCCGTCGCGTCGTCTCTGTCGCATCCTCGTCATCCGGTGCGCTATCCGTGAATTGAATATGTTACGAACGGTGCATGCCTTAACCGGAGCGGAGCGTATGTTGACACACGCCGATAAATTACATTTTCTCAGCCAGGGTTTACTACATATGTAGATACAAGTTTAATAAAGCTTGTGGACAATGCCAACCCATATTAGATTATTATATTAATTTCTTGTACTACTAACTATTTAGTTGATGAAAGATATAAACCCTGTTGTGGATTGGTTAAAAGTGGAGGCTGAAATTATTACGTCGTCATTCCATAAAATTACAATATTTTACATTTACATGGTAATAGTTAGAGAATTATGACATTTTTAAAGAATAAAAACATAAACGACCAAACCATCCTCAATATATCCTCTCTATTTCATCCTCTCAATTTCACTACTGATAAGTTACTACTAATTTTAGTTTTCGCATATATAACATTGACATCTAGTTTAGTAATTAAAACAAAAGCTGAAGTGGCCTTCATTCGGCCTCACCTTGTTATGGATAAAACCGCAAGACTTAACTATTACTTCCGATTAAGATATTGATTTCAAATATATGAGATTTTCTTCCGGGTTATATACAAGTTTTAATATTAAAGATTCGTATTCACATTGCAGTGTAGTCCAATCGGCACTGAATATGTTGCAGTAACTCATTTCGTTAACTAAATATATATTCTATTTGTTTCAGAAACCCTAATGAACATCAGAGACCAGAAGCGACACTTGCTGTTTCCAGGGAAAAGAGTCGATTTCGATCGATAGTCTGGGACGAATATGATTCGGTACATCAGAAGTATTTGGAAATAGGTATTGTTACATTTTATCTTAGATTCAAATCACACCAAAATCTATAATAGTGAATTATTTAACATTTACGAAAGAAAATATAAGAAGGTTTCTAATTTTAGAATCTGAAGTTATTTTAAAATTTAACTTGCCTGTTTTTCAGATGGAGGTTTACAATTAATTATTTAGGAATTTAGTCATATAAAATTAGTATTACATTTGAAATGTGGACGTTTCAACCAAACCCTCATCAAAATATTTTTACATTTATAATGTGTTTTCTTTTTTAACCTTTCTGTTTTCCAAGAGACAATTTACTTGTGGAAATTTATATTTAGAGAAACAAAATATGTTAGAAGAAAAAAATAATCTTCAGTATTTCATTACAGTTTTCGGTTTTTCAGTTTTCAGTTTAGATTTTAACGTTAATATCATAAACAGGGTGTAAGTACTTACACATAATATCTATAATATTAAAATCTGTTAAATTATATCATTATTCTTATTTTAACAAAACAGTATTTTTGTATTTTTTATTTGTAAAATTGAATAATTTAGTATAACACTGTCACCAGTCAAACAAATAAACTTCGCTATTGGCTGGAAGTAAATTTCACATTTAAATTATAAACGGATCAATCTATAGTACCTACGTCTAAATTTAAATCACAAAAATACTTCCGTAAATTACTTCACTAAATTCAATTGTAAACCTGCTGTAAGAATTAATATATACATATATATATATATATATATATATATATATATATATATATATATATATATATATATATATATCTAGTGTAATTTACAAGCTTATTTGAAGTAAATTCAGAAATTTGAGTAAAAATTGATTTAGAAACAAAATAAATATCCAAACTAGAACAAAATTCAATTAGTGAGCGTCGGTTAATTTATTCTGTTCAATGAACCTATTACGAAGTAATCGCATCCGATGTTTGGTTTACAAAACAAGCAAAAGAAAAAATAAAATCAAAGTTAATTACAAGAATTCAGTGTATGCAGATGCAGCATTTTGTAGTAGGCTAGGCTAGGCTAGGCTAGGGTATCTCTGGCGAATTGGAGAGAGGTGGCCCAAACAGTAATGGCTAGCTAGCTAGCTAGCATCGCACTAAATTGGATGCAGTTAAGCGGAGCAAGCGACATAATAAATGATCCAGTTCAAGACAAACTTTGAATATTGATGTCCGAACATTCGTGCCGCATATCATAGTAAATGCCGGAGATAGGTTATGTCGCATGACAGTTTTCGCTGCCCCGCCCATAACTGGAACATAAACTGCTTCCAAATGGAATTCGTCATGTCATCAGTTTTGTTCCTCCCAAAAATAAAGCCCCACTGTTTTATTAATTGGATAGAATTTACGATGTTTGTTCGAAATTCAACAGTGATTTTCGTGTTTGCGTGTGTTAAATGTGATTGAGAATTCCTTTAAAAATGAGCTCGATTTGTTACGCCTGATCTGATTTCAGTTACCGTGAATTTTTCACTCGGTAAAATATAGGTCACGTATTGTCAAATCGATGCAAACACCACTATCTTATCCGTACCCGCAAGTATGCTATTTTCAACATTTGAGAACCGATGTCGTTTATACATCGCAAACTAGCTCGATTTTGTACAAGAAAAATGCTTGATCAGAATCTCCTGTATGCATAATTATGTTTCTTACCAGTAGACGATATCATGTTTATTGATATCGATTCTTCATTTTTATTGAATTATATTAACCCGTGGACACCATATGCCAGTACATATACAGAATATAGTCCACTCCTCACCGACATTATAATAGTAGCGTAAATTTTAAATATATAAATACCCAGATCCAACTATCTATGCGATTAGCTTTCAATACACAACGCAATGTTTATTTTACAAACATAAAAACATGAATATAATGCATTGTAATCAAACATCTGATAATTAATTTACTTTTGTTTAAAATTTTGATATTCGATGACGTTACGATTATAATAAAATAATTTTATAAATATAATAAATATTGGTACAATGGATCAAAGGCTCATTAATATAATAATAAAATAAAAATACAATAAAGTATTTTAGAACACCTAAATATAAATAATCGTGATATTTGATTTATTTTGTGAATCTTTTAAAATCACGTTTGAAATAGTTTTCGTTCGTTTACGGTTCATTGCTGAGGAAATATTTGTATATTGGGCCCGTGTGATATGTATGCTCGTATAATATTTCCCTTTTCCATGGCAGAGTGAACGTCACTACTGTCAACAGTAAACGCGATCGTTGGTGCTGTTTGCATGCCTTTTAGACAAATTGCCGTAGGTTGATAGTAAAGTTGTGCGATATTCGCTGGGATCTGGGCTTTAATACTCCCATAATTGCGAAATTTATCACCGTCCTTTGCATCTACTATGGCTTCTTTGTTGTATGTGCTAACGAGTACTTCGACCTCCGTCGTTTATCGGCTCCTTAATTACATATTCGGATCTCTCATATAACGTTGGTAACAGTGTTCGAACGCGTATTGAATACGCACCGCGGTTTCGTATTATCATAGGGCGCGCATAAATCAGTGTGTTTGGAACGGTCACGTGCCATCTCTGTATATCAACATTTCTCATATCCCGAGCTTGTAACCGCCATGCTCGCAGCTGTTCTGGAAACTTTCTAGTTTCGGAGAAATCATGAAATATTTCACAATAATATTCTTGTCGTTTTGATATCGAATCAATAGCTGATGTTGTGTACGTGTTCGAAGCATTGAACATTCTTTACTTTTACTATATAGATAAAACAGCACTTAAACGCAGGTATACCATTCGATTTTGAATAATGATCCACACTGGAACCCTTTTACCGCACGTTTTCCATCATGGCCGACCCCAACTAACCATTCTATAACTCAGCTTCGTTGACAGAAGGCAATTTACTTTAATATGCACGCAGAATCTCTTGGACTTGACGGTTTTAAATTAGGTAACACGCGAATCCCACAAAAAGATATATATATTTCACCATTAGTTCATATTGAGAGAGTATTCACGACGTGAAACTGTTAAATTGCAAACATGGATGGACATTCGTTGTTTTATGAGGGGACAAATTCACCATAAAATTTTTGATACATTCCTTCAGAGTATCACAGCGTTGACGGCCAAAGTGGTCGTAAAAATTTGCGAATCGTTCGTTCACTGTCCGTCATACTTCATTCTTCTAGGTTTTATATCGTAGAAGGTCGCAATATGGAAATAGCTTGATATTTAAATCGCTTCTTTGCTCCAGTTTCACATTATTATCTTTTAAAGAGAATTTTTAATAGCCACATATAAACTCCAATATATAGAAAATTATATCTTACGATGACTGTATAAAAATCTGTTTTACATACCGTTTTTGTATTGTGTGTTTTAGGTATGAAACCAAGAATGAAGAACCATTTCAGAGCACATCAACTGAGTGTATGGCTGCGGTTAATTCCCGAGCTACATCGAGCTGGCATGGAGGACGTCGTTGCCCGACACAATCTCTTCCGAAATCACAACGATGCTGATCTGTATGATGGCGCAGTGCGGCCTGATCCTCTTTCACGAGTTAGTTACTACGATCCCACGGAGATATTCCCTAGAAAACCAAACTCGACGTTGCAAAACGCCGTAACGCCTACAACCATGGACACAATTGTAACAACGTGCGTGAATGTCGTATCACCGGGTAATTTTAATCATCAAACAATGCAGAATGCGTCCACAGACACGTTAGCTAGTCTGGAAGCAGCTGGGTACGCTGCGTATTCTACTGCCCTCAGTGTGACAATTGCGATAGGTTGCTCGTTGCTTATACTGAATGTGCTGATATTTGCCGGAGTGTATTACCAACGTGATAAAACACGATTGGAAGTCAAATCGCTGCAGCAGCAACAACAGCAAAACCAGGGTCGAGGGCAGACTGCGTTTGAGACTATATCAAAACACAGTCATTACCATATAGGGCATTCGCAAAGTGCCAGCGTCATTGTGGACGTGGAACAAGATACGTCAGCGATGATCTTGAGTGCACAAGACAAGATGTTAGGCGGCGGACAACAGCATTTGTGTGCAACCACTAACTCAATGCTTAAAGCTCCGCCATCTAGTCCAAATGTGTTGTCTGCGAATTGTATGACGCTGCCCAAAGGTACAACTTTGAGCACTTGTACAGCTGCTGGACAAGGATACGGTTGTATGACGCTACCTAAAAACGTAACACTGATGAACAACGCAATTGCAGAGATGCAACAACAGGGTATTGTTCAGCCGCCTAATGGGACAGCCACGATGCACTTGAGTGTACCAAGACCGCCGCCGCCGCCGCGATCAAAGAGCCCTCCGGAGAGCCAACCGTTGCTGTCCGGCGCCCCGGCCGTACCGCCCAAACAGTCGCAGGGCGGCATGCGGGTACCGCAGGCAGCCATGAGTGAGATGCGAGTGTGACCACTGACGGTGTTCCAACGACGACAAGAATTGAAGTATCGCGGCCATTCCGTTCACCATATGAGTGTTGTTCATACATGTGTAAGTGTGTACACTATTACGTCACCAGGGTTCTCTACTACTACTACTCTACTTTACTGTTGCTCATCTCTATTCTCTCGTTTCTGGTCGAGCTGTCCGATCGATGTCTGGATGTGAGACACTTTGTACCGTATAAATGATTGATATACATGAATTAAGTTACTGAATCTGTGCCAAATTTACGTTCCATAATAGCCATTATAAATCGAGTGCGCCGAACCCGCGCGGCCGGACAAGAGAGATAATGTATGTCAAAGTGCGTCCGTTATTTTTGTGAGTGATGCGTGTCCAATGTCTGAACTGGCCCTGATACACTGACCTACGAAGAAATGGCCGCGCCCCTGTACATACTTTTGTAAAACATATGTTCCACTTCACACATACATACATACGTTACTTTCAGTGAACTTTGAGACATGGTATCGCTGAATTTCGAGCCCGTGTCTGCGCCGCATCACAGACCGATATGCCACTTATTACGAATACTGACCCTCACTCCTGAATCATACAACTCCACCTTTGTACTAAGAAGTACTTACGCATATACTATTTACATTACATAGATGTCCATTATGTGGTACATTCCGACCGGTGTAGCGCAGACATACCTACTCAATCTAGAATATTGTTGATGACATGTTTTAAATAATGTGACACTCTAAATTAATTATTATTATTATTATTATTATTACGATATAATAATGGTTTAATTAAAATCTGTAATTATTGTTCTTTGATTCAATTTCATCACACCAATCATTCATACTATCCTACCATATATTACCGTTTATTTACTCGGGAGACATCGGTCGAGCCTTTATAGGCACCAGCACCAGAAAATTACTTTTTTTTTCTTCTATGTTTAGCAATAACTTTTTAAAAGTAAGCTTAAGCGATTAATCCAGATATGTTAACAAAAGTTTTCTATAAAATTAATTAAATATAGTCTTATAGAATCTGAGAACACGTAACTCAATCATACAGTTTTCAGTAGAGCGATAAACGGTTTTATTTGTAACTTACATGAAATAAATAATATAGATACGTGACATGTAGCATGCGGCTCCAAAATGATACGCCACTGTAGCTCAGTTGGTTAGAGTGTTTGCCAGAGAACGAGAGACTCGGCTTTAAATTCCGTCATGTTCAAAACGTTAATTTAGCAGAATGATTGCTAAAAATAGAGATATCATTAAAGTTAAAGTCATTAACGAAATAAAAGTTAGGCAAACCACATCCTTAATAGCGTGTCCTCTTCCGGGTTAAAATTTAATTTCTACATAGGAAATATTTGAAAACATTAATTGATCAAGAATACATATTTGAAATGCCAAATATGAACATTTGTTGGCATACAACATTCCGCATGGAAATTAAATCACGTTTGAAATGTTGATTTAAAAGCCAATAAAGTGATGTTTTATAATGTTAATTTTGTAATATGTCTCTCTATTTCAAGATTTGTGTCTGTGATTAGATTTATCATAAATACAAATAATTGGTACGTTATAGTGTTCGACGCCCCATCGTGTAGAAGAGGTACCAGTTGCAGGATTCAAGGTAGGTTGAAGGCCATTTATGCAGGATGTTAGCGACAGAAGTTTCTACGCTTGTGATGTGTTATAAAATGTAGCTTATATGTGTATGTATGCGTGAGTTTACATGTTTCGCGAACCGTTTTATTTGTTTCCGAGTCCGATACACAATGTTCGAATACAACACTGCCAGCCAATATCTATGCAAATTTCACGTCGGCCGACGCGAGCGACACTTGCACAATCTTGTGCTGAGGAAGATGCGTTTCACGACATTCTTTATCAGTTCGCATACTCTGTATCCCAACAAGCACCTATACGCGCCACCGGGATCCTATCGTTGGATTTCATTTATTTCCAGCTTGCGTGTGCGCAGCCTTCTTCTCTAATCTTTTAAATCGTGTGTCGCCCGCACCCTCCTGCTGCCGTACGATTGCCTATTTAACGGTAATCTGACGGCGGAGAATTGTAAACGCTGATGTACGATAAAGATATTTGAATTACTTCGAGCGTTTCGCCTTTAAATGGAATGATGATGAATAATAATAGGCCCTGAGCAGCCAGTCATTGATTTGTGTCCGTCAAATACACTTTACTTTATCTTGATTGCTTTCGCGATTGTTGAACAATCAATTTCATGGCTCGGAAAAAATACTATTATGATGAAATATTATTATATTGAATGATAAAAAAAAAGTGCAGTACTCTACAATGTATTTTATTTTTTGTACGTATAATCATCAATTATGTTTGGTTACTTTTTGCTTTTCTTATATTGTTTTGTTATATAAAGAGAGTTCGAATATTGAGATAAAATGCCCAGATTGTTTTATTTTTGTCTTATATTTGGAGCATAGACAGCAATGTTATGTCTACATAAAAAATGTTACTTTAAAGCGATTTTGTTTATTTTAAAGAATGAATAAATTTTAATCGTATATTAAATTGCTTATAATAATGGCTCTAAAATATTTATAATACTTGCCCTCAATATGTTTAACTTTTATATTTATCAGTTTTTCAGACAAGGAAGGTTTGGTTAAGTCCATACAATAAATACAATAATTACCGAAAAAATCTTATTTGTATTGAATTCCCTTTATATTAGATACATGATATAAAATGGAACAGTAAAAAACTGAAAAAGAACAAAAAATACTGTCATATTGGTTACATAAAAAAGATATTTTTAATATGTCGTATAAAAATAATAGACACTATAAGACATTGAAAAAAAAAACTCAGTTCTAATAATATGAAATTATTTTCTCTTAACTACTGTACCCGTGTCTGAGCCTTCCGTTGTAGAATTCGATGATTCAGAACTTGATTGACTCTTTTCAGATTTTGAGCTTCTTAAAAAGGTGGGAATTCGCGTCAATTTTGACTTTGTAGACTTAGCGGTGCTACCCCCACTCCTGGGTTCTTCTGGCCTATGCACTTCTGGTTCACATTCAGTACTGTTATCTTTCGCCACCACTCTAGGAATTACTTTATTGATCTTTGTGGGATCATTCAACTTTCTGCTTATACTAGGTTTTATTATAACTTTAGGTTGATCAATTTTCTTCACTGGATTATCAGGATCTGCTGTAATTATTGTCTTAGGCGTTGCTTTCTTAGTTTCTGCGGGTTTGTCTTCACTCGCAGCTCGAAGGTTATCATAAATTGGTTGTGTATTCAAGGTATATGATTGTACACTGTGTTCAGCATCTGGAGTTCTCCTAACCTGTCTGGTAGGAATAAGAGGACCAACATGTAAACTATTACTGGTAATTGTTGGTTCTTCTGGTATCGGGGGCTCCTCAGCTATCTGCACTGGCGATGGCTGACAGATGGGAGTGCCATGGGAAGGTCTTCGATCTAAAGTAGAAGATGATCTGGGAGGAGGAGCAGGTGGCAAGCGGGAATTGCTCTTCAATGAATTCGAGCAATGAGGTTGTAGTCTTCGATTTTCTGGCAAGGAAGCGATCATTAGAAAACTTTGTGGTGGCAAAGATCTTCGCTTTAAAGCATTATTTTGAGGCGAATTACCAGGAAAATCTGGTAATACTTTTGGAAAATTTCTTCGCTTAATAGTTTGCAAAGACTCTTCAGGAGATAAAGGACCTTTAGAATATTCATCTCTTGAAGTTACATTTACGTCTTGGTTAGCGTCAAATGTTCTCATTCTTAAGGTACCGTATGAACCTGGTTCATCAAATGACCTTGTAGTTTGTACAGGATCTGAACGAGAATGTTGATGATGTATTTTTATTATATCAATATTTGGTTTTGGTCTATCTATTGCAGGTTTAGTTGTACTTTTTATTTGAGATTTTAGATTAATACTTGTTACACTTCGCCGTATACAAGTTTCTTCTACTTTAGGACTCCCAGTGAGAAAATCTTCCATTGTGGCTGAACGTCGTAACGGCTTCACTTCAGAGTCTTTTTTGCATAAATCCATTGACTTTGATAGTTCAATGGGTTGCTGTTTTAAAACACTACTTCCTCTAGCACCTGGAGTTGCATCAATTGCTACCGAAACCTTTATGGGTTTCTTCGAAATTGATGATGTAGAACATGTGCCTGGCTTAGTTGTGCCAGTTTTTGCTGTTCCTGTAGTTATTTTTGAGCCTGATTTTATAGTGGATGTTACAGAAGAATTTTTAGTCAACGGACTGACTGGCCTAGTTGAATTTTTTCCAGTGGTTGTTGTACTAAGTAATGTTTTTGAATCAGATGTTTTCGAAGGTTTTTTCTTATCTTGTTCCCGCTGCTGGGTGAGTTTATGCTCAAGAGCGAACTGTTGTCTTGTGCGTCTCAAAAACCTTGGACTACATCTTTGGACAATTTCATGAGCAATCCAATCGCGAACTTTAGTATGTGGATCTATAGTACTCGAGGATATTTGTCGCGTAAGTTTAAATCTTTGATTTGAATTAGAACTATCTTCGCTTTGTTTAACTACTGCTTCATAAGTATCATCACTACGCGCTGTCGATTGCCGAATCATCTCCATTACATTACATCCCCTGTCAACTGCATCGATCCCAGGTTCTCCATTAATCCTAGGTTTTTTCTCCGGAGAAACTTCAGATAGCGTTAACAAATTAGTGTCTTCATACTGTCGCTTTAAGTTACGTTCTTCTGTCCTCAATCGACGTCGTTTGTAATACAATCCTGCAAATGTGAGTACATTCACAAGTAGAAATAAGCCACCGACAATGATAAGTACGTTCATGGTTGTATTAGAAGTCTCAATATTCGCCTCAGGTGTCACATCCTTAGAAACGTCGTCTGTTGGAGTGCCAAGCATTCCTGGTTCTGGCGTATACGCATTGGTTTCAATCATCTTTTTCCTGATGCTGCCAAATATAGGCTCGGATGTAGGGCGGCGGTATGTTCGACGGGTGGGAAATGGGGGTGGTTCATGGGATGTTATTCGGTCATATCTTGTAAAATACGGCGGTAAGACTCCATAAGGATTGGTTGTGAATATTTGTGAGGGTGGTGTCGCTACGGTTGGCCTTGTTGTTCGAACTGGTATGACTTTTGTTTGATTTTTTAATACTTCTGGTAATATTTCGTTCCAAAATTGCATCAATGGTTGTCTGTACATCATTTGTATTCTTGGCGGAATATCTAAATAGGTTCAAAAATGATCAATCCAAAGGTTGTAAAGGTAAAATTGCATGTTTCAGTTAAAATTAACTAACCTAGATACATGTACGATTGATTTTTTGTTTCATATTCGGGCCATGAACTAGGCCAATATTTATCCCATTCCTGTGGTCGCATATTTAAAAATGATATACTTGAAATAGCATTTGGATTACTAAAACAAGATTTAAATAAAATCATTTTTATATAATTGAAAACTACATCAAAATAGGATCACAGGATTTGTTTAGAAGACACATGTAAAATATTTACCCTGTACGAGCAAAGTTGGTCCATAAAGTCATTACTATCTCCGAGAAAAGTTTTTCTTCCTGAGAGTACGAGTTAGGGAAAATATCTGTAGCACCTCCCAGCGGCGCTCCAAACACATACGGTAATTCTTCTCCATGGAGAGTTCTATCTTGCTGTACATGAATAAAGCAAAACAAATATTGTATTTATAACCAGTTCATATAATGAGATTAAAATCTCAAAAATGGATAACTGCTTACTAAGAACTCTTTGGAGAAAGTGTTATGCCCAAATACGTAAAAATACGATTTAGGATTCACTGCTGAATGGTAGTTGCCTGTCTGGACCAAAGGTGCAGTCATACGAGCATCTGAGAGCACCTCAAGGACTGTATCTCGACAGTTAATTGCGGAACTCTGGCTCAGATCTGTGTACTCGCGGAGTGTACTGGCTAAAGCGAGCTCTGGTTGGTATTCGAAACGATCTTGAAGGTATTCTCGCAGTATATTGTTTCGCTCTCGTTCAAGTAGACCGTGTATCAAGGCAACATTGCCTAATAACTGATCACTTTCTATCTCCGTCACTCCATACATCATTTCATAGCTATAAAGAATATTTTGATATTATAGACCAGTTCACTGATGAGACTCATTTTTTCTTATATTTATTATATATTTGAATCTCAGGAACATACTGAAAATATGAATTGCTATATATAGGAAATAACCACCTTTAAAAATTTCATCTAAATATTCCTTCAGTGACAGACAAATTATTCAAATAGAAATCCCCTAAATGATCTAGATGGTTGGGATCGTTGGTAGGAGTAAATATGTCTGTTCGAAATATATTATCTGCTTAATATGCTACGTTCATATCGTACTGCTTTTTGGTTTAATTTGCAAAACGTTTTCGTTTAACCTAACTGCATATTTTGATAAATGTAGTTGATAAGGGATAATAAAAAAATTGAAGTTAGTTATAATCAATATTCTGAGTCTTTCACTTGCAATAAACAGTAATGGTTGTGTACGTATCAACTAGTATAAAAATGTTAGTTCTGAATTGAAAATGACGTAAAGATTGATATAAAAATCTTTATATTAAGAACCTTTAATTCATAACCACCCTTACAAAATATATTACTCTGAATAGGATAATATATTTACCTTATTTGTCAAAAGATGATAAATATAAATCAGAAGCAGTATGGAGGGATAAACTTACCGACCAAATAACTCATTGTAGGTGGACATAAGGTGCTTGGGTAGATTGGGAACGACCAATCCATCTACTATCGGTCCGAACTTGGTGACGTACGTAGGAGCCATCACCTGAACCGACATAATCTCCGATAAACGTTTTCTCCTTAAACAAGCAGCAAGACCGTCATCAGATAGCGGACAGTTTAGTTCTTGCGCTACCTATAAAAGAAAAACTAATCATAAGATATAACACTTTAAAATTTAAAGTGATATGGCAGTCTCCTTGAAAATAATCGATTTGGCTCAATACATTATTTATTATATTTTAAGTTTAATTTAACCAAAGTTAATTTTGTTGATAACTAATTAGTAATACACGGTAGGTTGTTTTCGTTTGAATTCACCGAAAATTATTTTGTTTGTGAATATCATTTTGACCGCAAAATCGAAAACTAGGACAGTATGTTTACAGAATGTAATTTTTGATACGAAATTATTAATGACATTCTGGAAGCCTGCGGAACCAATTGGTAATCGCATTGAACACTGATAATCAGAACAGTAATCAACAAAACCCCCATTGTTGTTACATGACGCAGTACAATTTAAATGGCATTTCATTTATTTATGATGAAATTTTTAAAATTTAACTAGGTATTTGCAAATGTTTGAACATTTCAAATTATGCGGTCACCATCGTGCTGGAGAATAAAATACTAATTTTGCTTTAATAACAATTCCCTGGTGACCCTATTATAAAAACAAAAATTATTTGCTATTTCATCAGGGACAACATTTATTTATTTTTGCAAAAAAATAAATATTGGATTCTTCTGAATCCATTAATACTTTAAATAAATTTCATATTTCATGGTAAGTCTCATTCGTATTCATTTCATTTGGTTTACACATTATTTGTATTCGTGTTTCAAGCTTAAACCTCTTCGACGTGCGACCTTTTATATATGTAGGTACCAATTCACGAATGCAGGTCACTAGTTTCAAATACATTAAATTATAGAGCTACTTTGATGTACTCCTTTACGGAATAACCTACTTTCATCTTGTAGAAGCTTGCCTCACTTAGACCCGATATTACAGCATTGTTTAAATTCCAGTTTTTGTTTAACTTAAACTTTTTTTTTGTGACGCTTGAATAACATTGGGTCACCAAAATCGAAACAATAGAAACGAAAAGATAAATCTTAAACCTCCACTTAATAAAATAAATAAATAGCAAATAGTAAGGACATAAAAAAAAATCTTTAAGTTATGGATTAAATAAAATTTGATGTTAAATTAGGTCAAATTAAGTAAAATTTTAATTTGTTTTTCTAAATATATACCTGGTGTGTAAGTTGTAGAGAATTCTTTGCTAGAGCCCAGTCAGCTAAGGCAGACCCAGCCATCAGTATTGCTCGATGAAATAAAGCATTGCCAGCTCCGCGTGCAACCATCGGGGACATCATCAGAAAGTTCACACAAGCAGCGCCTGTATCATGACCAATCAAGGTCACAGAATTAGGATCACCTCCAAATGCCGCAATGTTTTCTTGCACCCACAATAACGCAGCTACTTGGTCCACCAAACCAAAGTTGCTACGTGCTTGGTCGCCTAGACCAGCTTTTAAGAAACCTACAACACAAATAAAACATTTATATGAAAAATTGATAAATTTTAATCCTTAAGTACTATTTGGACTAACATTTTTCGTAGTTCTTGCATTAAGATATATTAATAGATATGAAAACTGAAATACTACAAATAGATTATATTTCTAAACATGTCAGTGATTGAGTATTACCAAAGCAGCAACAGAAGAAATGATGTTTCACAATCATTTATCTGATTGTGTACATTTTTCAACAATTCATGCCAGGGAAAACTTAATCGTTGAACGTTAAAAATCAGAAAAGACTGAAATAATTTATATTCGTTGTATTCCACCGGTTAACACAAATTGATCGACAGAAAACGTGTTTCAAGCGTATTGGTTATTGCAGATAAATATTGAAATATATATTTGAATATTTCGATAAGGTGGAAATTAAAGAAACAATCTAAATTTTATATTGAAGAAACAGTATTTCATAAAATTATAATTATAAGCTAAATGGTATAATTTCAGAATATAACTGTGGAGTATTAATGGATTTGACAGTTAATTTGGGATATATATTTATAGTGAATACTTCGTATAAGAAAGTCGAGTACAGGCCACTCCTTATTATTTTATTATACACAGTTTTGTATAAAATTCGAATGGGAATATTATCGGACTGACGTCTATGTTAGGTGTGGGTGTGTGTGTGTTATCATGTGCGTATCTGTGTGTGTATGTCTGTGAACGCTCTAGAGCTAAAACTGTTAAATCTTTTATATATATATATATATATATATATATATATATATATATATATATATATATATATATATATATATTTCTTGTGAAAACTACCTAAAAGAAAGTCGTTTATTATTAATGTAATTACGCATCGATAATATTTATAAAGAAAATAACTTTTGCCAAGTTCTTTTTCGAACATGATGTTTGACCTTAAATTTTGTACATTTCAGTCATCTATAATATTTATTTTAATTTCATATTATTATGAATATACAATATTAATCTAAACAATATGTATAATTTTATTAAATATGGCTAATATCACCTGAAGTGCTATCAAAAAGATTCGCCTTTGTCGACGTGCCATGTTATAATTGGCCGAGAGAATCACAGCCAATCAAAACATTGTACGGCGAACATTTTTTTAGGGTGACAACGCTATGGAATTGTAAACTGAAATAGAATTACACAATACGTTTATTAATGGAACGGACAATGGATTGTTAAAATAATTTGTTACAAAGGCTGTTGCTCACTGTTGCGAAATTTGAATTCCGCAAATATTTAACCCTGGACGGGTATTCAAATCATCAAAGTTGCCTTAAATTCAGACAGGTACAGAATTCGTTCAATAATAATGGCTTCTGAGGGAAAACGAAAATAAAACTGCTTGTCTCAGTGTGTGTGTGTGTTTGCGTGAGTGCGGAATATTTATGCGTTTGTGTGTTCTATGGGACGGTGAAACATGAAATAAAATATGTAAAATGTCTGTGCGGCTGTCATTACGCATATTTGGATGTAACAGCGATATTCGCGTAGATTTATATAAACGATGAAACGATAAAAGGCGCCCGCTGTGTTACTCAAAAGACATGACGACAGATTGACAATGCGATTGTTCGGAATGTTTTCTTTGGAAAGTCGCCGAGAATATTTGATTGCTCGTCCGACGTCCATACGGGCACTCGATTTGTTGCTTATGCATATTTGTATATGTTCTACTTGCAAACTTGTGTGTACACACATTGTGTGTGCGATTTGTAAAGATATTTCATTTTTATGGGGTCGATATGCACGATGTGGGATTGTATCTGTAATATTTGGTACAGAGTCGGCGTAGCACTACTAATGTAAATATTTATTGTGTTTTAAATGCATTCTACCATTGCCATGAAACAATAGCAATATAACTAGCGGCACGTAAATGTAACTTGCCTAATTTAAAGATTGATTATTCAATAAATGGTACATTTTTTGAAAAACCTTTCAATCCAAAGTTGCTAGATTTTTAATTTCTTTAACATCAACAAAAATAATTATTCGTTTAGAATAAACATATTTGTACATATTTAGCTCATCGTACGAAGTACCGAAGAAGCTAAAGCATTAGTTGTGTGTCTGTAGCATTATCGAATCAAAAAATTCCTTAACAAAAAGTGTATGTCTCGTCGCCCTGAATCCAAAAATGTATATACTTATATACTTGGATGTTAGTCGTCACTCGCTCGTAAGACTAAATTTGTGCCCTTTACGCCTCTGAAGGTACCGGAGCGATTCACACCAAATTTAATACAAATTTTATTTGGCATCCCATTTGAATCCGCTCGCAGTTTAAATCCAATCGCCTGTATACTATCTGAGTTATAGGGCCCCAAAATTTAGAGCCCCCCTTAATACTACCCTTATAAAAATAATTAAACACTCAAACATTCTACTAAAAGTTCTAAGATATTTTATGTCTACCAGATTTTTTCATATTGTTAACCCAAAGCCCGAGAAACATTATTAAATATTATAATTTTGAATTTAAAAATATACACAAAAAGATTTGTTATCAATATAATCTACAAAAAATTGTAAGACTTTTTATATTTATAACATATTTTCAATTTATTAACCAAAAGGCCATAATAATTAAAAACCACTGCTCGCAACACACATCTTACCTAAAGGCGAGTAATTGTATTGCTGCGCAATCATATTCGCGCATTAGGCCTCCGGCTACGTGCCGAACTGTAGTAAAAATGTGACAGGTGGTCAATTGTGATTTTAATTTGTTAAAAATGTGATAAAATCCGCGTTTCAAATATGTACAACGACACCAATAGTATGATAAAGTGATGTTGATTGTGTTTTGATGTATTTTTACGGTGTAAATGTGTATTTCGTTTCGTTTTTGTAAGTCTCATTTGTGAACATTCGGTTATGGGAAAGACAGCGGTGCCAGCTTCGCGTGTTTCGTATAGACTTGTTGTGCCAGAGCATTGGAGTAATAAGGTAAGAGTTTTAACACGTTTATTTTGTTTATTTAACTCAATTATCATTGAAAATATATATATTTTGAATCCTTGGAACGGAAAAGTGACATCTCACATCTCGCTTTTGTACTGATTACTTGAAAATTACACTATTTTCAACGATGATAATTGTTTTGCTATCAATGTAACCACATTCCTAACCTGAGAAATCAGGTTAATTGTATTTTAACTGGCGCTGTGTAAATAAATTGTTTTATTATTTTATATACGAAAATTTTACAATTATCTTTTATAACATTCGTAAAAGAACAAGATTTGGTACGCGTAAAACGCACCAACGCGTAGAGCACGCCTTTAGGTAAGATATGCGTTGCGAGCAGTGGTTTTTAATTATTATGGCCTTTTGGTTAACAATTTGAAAAAATGTTATAGATATAAAAATTCTTACAATTTTTTATAGTTTATATTGATTAAAAATAAATTTAGTGCATTTTTAATATTAAGAATTTTTTTTCTGGCTTTGGGTTAACAATATGAAAAAATCTTGTAGACATAAAATATTTTAGAAGTTTTATTAGAATATTTGAGTATTTTAATTATTTTAATAAGGGTAATATTAAGGGGGGCTCCAAATTTTGGGGCCTTATAACTCGGGAAGTATACGGGCGATTAAATTTAAACTGCGAGTGGATTCAAATAGGATGCCAAATAATATGTGTACCAAATTTGGTGTGAATCGCTCCGGTACCTTAAGAGGAATAGAAAGCACAAATTTGGTCGAGCGAGCGACGACTAACATCCAAGTATATAAGTTATATGTATTTTTGGATTCAGGGCGACAAGACATACACTTTTTGTTAAGGAATTTTTTGATCCGAGAATGCTATAGACACACAACTAATGCTTTAGCTTCTTCGGTACTTCGTACGGCGAGCTCAATATGTATAAACATGTGTATTCTAAACGAATAATTATTTTTGTTGACAATTTGTTTTTCTTTTATTAATTACTGCCTATTGAAACTTATCTAATACATTAAGTTATAATTTTCGTCCCGTCTATATATTTTAAACTTAATTTTGTATAACTACGTTATTTTATAGAATTACTTGGTAATATATAAAATTACTAGTTAAAGTATCAAATATCAAAATTATTTTATAAATATACTACCGTAGATCTATATCTTTATCTCTCTAATCTATATCGGATTTATACGATTTAACGCTAACATATGTATATATCGCCAAATGCTTAGACAGCTGTGAACATCAATGTTCACTTTACGTTGACAACGCACGTTTGAAAATGTAACTGGAAGCACAAGCACTCAGTTTTATATTAGATGCTTTATACAATTTAAGTGTTTCTTCATTTATCTTAAAAGTATCAACGCGCCAGCTGTTCGCAATAGTCCGCATTTAGGTCTAAACGAGTATAGATTCGAATTCAGCGGTAAACAACTTTGATAAAAAATTATGCCGTGTACCATAACGTCATAGATGAATACGGAAAAGATTCTGAAGTTTGTAAAGAAAGTTTAGTGGGCAATCTCATCCATATAGTATATGTATAGCTGCCACAGCGTTAAACGAGGTTCGCTTTAGCTTGATTTCCACGAGGACAAATTTGTTTTCTGCGACCGTTCCGTCATCCTGGCTGTGCGTCTTTTCTTCTTATATAAATGATTCGGAACACCCAAGCGTCGGGCGGTCGTCTACTTGATGCGTCTCGCGCTCTCGCGTCGCCAATTGCACCAAGTTGAACGAATGATAAATAAAAATTGAAATCCTACAATGCCGCGCCATGGAATATATACACAAAAGATTTTATTTTTCGAGCACACACTTTTTCCATTTGTGAACATTGTTTTTTTATTGAACGAAAATAATTTGTTGATCAAACCAATGGTAACATTCAATTAATTGGAATAACAAAATTTGCTGACATTATTTTTTTGTCAAACAAAATTATACACCGTTTAGCGGTTCGCAGTACAATAAAACTTTTTAAACAATTTACTCATTAGTTCGTCGTACAGTGTGTACAAATTATTCAGGTATTATAGGGTTAGGTTAGGTAATTATATTATTTCCATGTACTCGGCGTGTCGACATTACCCTCAATTCTAACCAATATTGCAGGTCAATCGAATTACCCCTAAAGATGACAAGTTCGTATTCAACAATCTGTCTTCAAAGATCTTCCCCTGCATCAAACGAAATATGCACTTTGCATTGACCATTTAAAGCATTGTTTGATTGTCTCCATGGAAATAAAAGCTATTATAGATAATAATGATATTTAGTTTGTAAAAATATTCAATTTATATAAAATTCCATCATATACAAAAGTTCAAAACAATGTTGTTGTTTTTTACATTTCCGTTGACAGAGTATAAACGGTGGAATGATATTTTTGTGTCTTTTTTTATTCCCGATAAACAAAAAGGACAACGTGATGGTTGTACCAGAGCTCGTGCATATTAGCGACCGACGCATGTGTTTGTCATACCGATGTATTCGCCGCCATTCTCTTGCCCTCTCTCTCTCTCTTTTTCATAGGCACACAAGCGCAAACATTGCATGGTCGTTATTTGATGTTTTACTGAGAGAATGGATGAGATTTTAAAATTCAAACATCAATCAAATTAGTTTTGTTTTCTAATCGCTTCGTTTTCTATTCCTCAAAAAGAGCAGGCATCATATACTCGCTTATACATATATCTATGTTTAAAAATATTTGGTGAAATATTGGCATTTATTTTCCAATCTCGAAAATGAAATTAAACTACGTTTGTTTGTTTGACTCCTACAAACAAAATTAATAATTTAATGACCCATTTGTGACTGACCTAAAATCCCAAGGCGAAAATTGATTGTAATAAAAATTACGTTTCCATAATTTGATAACACACAACCGTCGTAAGCGTTTCCAGAATTCCATTCGTAGCTCTCTCCATGTATATACACCATCACTGGTAGTTTCCGGGCATTTCTTTGATAATCTGTAAGAAAAGAACAATATATGAATATCTAAATATAACTTTTTAATACTTTTGAAAATAAGGTTGTTACATTTACGTTTCTCTAAGTTACCACACAATTAGATTTTATTTCACGGCAATCTAAAATGAATTTAAAACCAAATATAGCAATATTTAATTAAATTAATAGTGGAAGTATAAATAACTCGAGTGAAGACCTCTTCAGCTTTTATTTGAAATTTAGTCGAGATCTATTACAAGACGTTGTTTAACATGCACGTATAACAGCGTCTTGAAAAGGACCTCAAATATTTGATTACACATGGGTATCTCGCATTTCTTAGTTGGTACAATAATACACGTTAGTAACTATTTTAAAGGATTATTGCTATTCACAGTATTTGATTGGTTAGATTAGTTCTATATACCAATAACATTTTGTATAATAATTTGTTGTTTATTATTGTATAAAATATATATAAATATTTTAAGTTGAATCTTACAATTATATTTACTATTCGTTCGGCATTTCATTATATAAACAACTCTATTTATTGGGGATTTTAAGAAATATGAAATAAATTGTGCCGTTTGTAAAACTGAGTGATAACTTATCACAATATTAATAGCTATTTTGTAAGATAGGATTACATAACAATATTCTAAATATATCTTTTATATCTAAATGTTAAATCAGCAGCATTTTATCAGGGAGTGTAAGCACAATCGCCATTAAATTATGCGTTAAATTATAATGGCCATTTGGCAAGTGGTATCTCCCCTCCATCGTACACACCGTCACGTCTGTTCATTTCGATGTCTTGTAAATGGGGGGGCGTGGACGGAGTAAAAGAAAAGACATGCTATGGTAAAACTGATGACGTCGTCCGTCCGTCGGAATGATAAAAAACAAAACTCCGTAAAGCGGCCCTTAATTTAAAAACTTTTTTAAAATATGCTCGTGTCATTTTTGCATTAGCTTTTTTCTTCGGCGGGGACAAAACTTTTGCGAGGAATAATAGAATTAAGATGTTAGCCGGTTGGCGGCTGCTTCTGCCGCTTTCACGTTAATAAATAGATTGTGCTGCGTTTGGAATATATTTCTTGCGTTTTCAAGAAGACCGTCGCCAACGAGTTAAAAGCATGGTTGTGCGCCACCCAAACCAAGTGGACCCTTGGCTTTGCTCCCGTTCGCATACTACAAATAATACCAATGATTTCTAAATATAATTTTTCTCGCCATTCTTACATGATTTAGTTAAAGTGCCTTTTATAAAACTACATTATGTGACTGAAAACGACCGATCGATGCTTGTTGAGTTTGCTTTTATTTCTGTTCTAATTAAATTTCTAGGTCGTCGTACGAGATAACTATAGGGCTTGGTCGTATGTGGACACGCTCGGGTCAAAAATTAAAATTTTATTGAATTATTAATCAATTTACGTTGTTAGTAATAAATACAGGTGTACTACAATAACAATAATTTGCCATAAAATTGAAAGACTTATATACGCATTCGATTTTGCAATAAAAATCAAATTTTAAATGAGAACAGAGACAACAAAGGAATAGTTTAGAAATATTTCTAATTTAATAAATTACTTCCTGAAATAATAAGGATAGATACTTTTTAGGAATTATTCATTTCAAATCAAAACTTATTTTTTGTAAGGGTGTTTAATAAATCTGTTTTTTTATTCATATCTTAATTACAATTGCATGAAGATAATTTTTATTACTTATAAGCATGTGAAAATTTTCGAACTCGAGATCCATTTTAAGTAAATCTAAATCTAGCCATTTCATTATCGTATACCAGTAGACTAAAAGACGAATGAAACAAAGTATGATAATGACGTTTTTATTATTCTCATAGATAAGTGTGTGTTAGAATAATAGAATTTGAAGCCGATCTGGCGTGCCGTATAAAGGAACTATTTTTATCCCGGCGATATCGTCCACAGAGTTAGCGGTATCTGTTCGGGACAATCCCAGTGCCTAACGCGTCGTACGGAGAATTGAATTATCGAAATCTTTTCTTGTGCGTTTCTCTGGCTCTGGAAATAATTGAATTGTAATTGACACCTCCGGTAGAGAATGAATTTAACCGGTGTTCAATATCCTGGTGTGTGGCGGGCGCGACTTGCCTGGCTCTGGCTGTAAATCGCGAGCCAGCTTCTTCGATTCTTCTCTCCTCCCCCACAATCCGTTCGTTTATTCGCATTCGTACAGTTTCTTTCAATCTCTGTCGCACTCCTTCTGTGTGCCTGCGCTACCGGCCAACTTTTGAGGATGTTCTTTCGGAGGGAACACTAATTATCTTGATGGTTTCGAAAGCGGGCACCGGATTTTGTTTTCATTTCAAAAAGTTCTATTTACAAGCTCACAATTCTTCCCTTATTGCCATCCAATTATAACAGAGCGTCTTGTTACAGACTTAATATCATAAATATTGTTTACGCTGTGGAGTCAGGGGTGGATTAGTACGTTAAAGGAGATTCGGGAAATGTTCGGACAAGCCTGGGGCTTCCAAGCAGACGCATAAATAAATTGAAAAACTTGTTAACTGAAGGATCACAAGTCAATCAGTGTAAGTCAACGAAAGAGGAAATTGAGAAAATTAAGAATTTACACTGTAAATTTATAATACAATGGTTGCATTTTGTCATTACATCGAAGACAAACACACACCATACGATTTTTATTCGTTTTACTCTTTCTAACACTTATCGAATATGAATTATTAGTTGGCATTTTAATGTTCTATTTTAATACTGATTAATCGTAAAATCATTTACGACCGTGTTAAGTTATTTGACGTAAAGTTATTCAACCATAGCGGTCACTATTTTTGAAACAAGATAAATCTGTAGAATATTATCGACAACGTCGGTATTTGAACCTAGAATCTACTTAGAAATAATGATTTTCTAGTATATTTTATTCGAAAAGTCTTTACTACTTACTAAAAAATCGACATTGACACATATTAATATTGTTTCACGGCAGTCTAGAATGAATTTAAAACAAAATAATACTATATTTAAATTAAAGAAGATGTTGGAAGTATATGAAAGTCGAGTAAAGATCACTTCTTATTTTTCTTGATGAACAACAAAGTCCACTAAGTAAATAGCGTAATTTAAATGCATTTGAAGGCAGCCTCGCTCAAGTAAATGGAGTACAGATGCAGCAACGAAAACAGTTCGGTTCAGATAAAAGACGACAAAAATAAAGCAAGTGTGTAGCTACATGTATGCGAAGACACACAAGATGAAAGGCCGAATGTATGCAGCCGGCAATAATACGGCAAGTCAAATAGTGTGTGTGCCGTGCCATCAAAGTCTTATGAGCGCGCATAGCAGCAAAAAGGAGAAATAGGTAATTGAAATCTCGATAGTACAATTCGAACGAGGCAAAGCACAGAGCGACCATCGCGACGTTAGCGACGCATGCTTGGCCCTGTCTATCTCATTCCAAACACCTTGATCCTGGCCTGCCGTCTAAAGGGGATCAGTCGACGGAATTCGAACGTAATCGAATCGAAAGCGTTCATCCCGTTTGCCCTGCTGGAGTGTGATCGAAGAATTTCGGTATGTGAACCTGCCACACTATCTCTGTACCGTTCGCACAGAATGCTGATGACTTGGTTTGCATTTAAAAGACGTATCTGCATTCCTTTCATTCGCCATTTACGATTCCGTCAATTCAGACATGTGTTACATGAAATATATTTATAAAATTGTATTTTCGCCAATTTAAAATAATCTGTAGTTTTTACACATTATTCTAAGATATTTGCTCAGCAGCTCGATCTGTAATTATATTGCCTCTGACCTGATTCGGAAAATAAGCCCGCCAAATAAAATATTATTGACAAATTACGGTGTTCCAATGTTAAGAGGATTTCAAAATCTTCGCAATCTCAATGTGTCGTTTCTAAATAAACCAATAGGTGCGAATGCAATTACAATATAGCAATAAGAACTCAAGGATCCGTTGTCACATCATCTGAGCTATTTAATTGGAACTGATGTTAGAGCACCAATAAAATACTCCAGAGATTCCTGGTATTTTATTTACGTTCTTTTATAAGATTTTAATCAAAAAGCTTGTGAAATAGAAATTGAAGCCATATTAATGGAAAAAGTACGGCTACATACAATTCTTAAGCTGTATCAAATGTTCAATATGGTTTTATAATTTAGTTTGACAAATAAATGCTTTTGTTTGCGCGATACAAACATTCACAAACAAGATTTAAAATAAATATGGAACTGTAGTTAAGCTCGCATTCGGAATGATTTAAATTCATTATTTTGACAATTGGTTTGACGCATTTATTTCATCACATTTAGGCAATATCTTTTGTGACATTATACAGAAACCTTTCTATATTACAACTCTATTTCTAACTGTTTACATACATAGCTATTACTACATACTGTTTTTTTTTTACTATGAAGTAAATAGGCCATTTTGTTGATAAATGTCACTATTTGCGATCGAAATTAATTGAATTGAAGCCATGTTTGTGTGATAAGAGTTTTAGTCAATCAACGCATTAAATTGTAAACATTTCTATTTCACCATTATTGAAATGATTTCATAATGTATTCCGGAATATGTTTTTAACAAATTTGCATGCCCATAATAACATAATACATACTCGGACCATCGGTATTCTCGATTGCGAATACATTGTATGATAACATTAGTAATATTATTTACAACCTATGTAATAATCCACATATAATATAGTAAAACTATATTGGATACTAGTCTCTTTCTATAAAAAAATTATAGGCAATAACGTATTTCTTTATAGTGTCATATACGGCAGTAGTAAATTTTATTAATATGATCGTACTTTGCCTTTTACTTTCTTATACGCAGTAATAAGTAAGTCTTATAATCATAAAAAATTACGAACTCGAGATTTCAACGAATAGACAAATTTTGACCTTCCCAGAATCGAATGTAACTATTTTCGGAATAACAACTGTGTGTCTGTGGACGTTCTAGAGCTAAAACTGTCGAACCTATTGTTTGAAAAGTTTCTTCAATTAATGTACCAGTTACGAGAAAATCTTAAATATCTTATTTATGTTGTCATAGATACGAATGTATGGAGGTAAAGTTACATAAATCGTATTAACTAGGCCTGACAACATTTTGGCAGGCAAACTAGATAGCCAAAAATAATTTATACTTGTCATTTAGCACAAATGGAACGAATGAGAACATGTTTCGAGCGTATTAGTTATTGAAAATAAATATTGAAGAAATAGTATTTAATGTAGTTGGATATATATTTCTAGCGAAAATTATGTATAAGAAAGTTGAGTGCATGTCACTTTTAGTCGGTGTATATACAGAAATGTATAATACATATATAAATTTGAGATGGACTTGGCTAGTTTATTTTTCTTATAATTATTAACAGAATTTAATCAATGTTTGAGTAACATATTTATAACTTTATTTAATTATTAGCCCACAAAAATACCAGGACAAAATTAATGTCTACAGATCTATGCAAATTTAACTCAATTCAATATTTCGTAATCTTATTCTAATAGATAATAATTTACTCTCACGACAATTTAAAATACGGTACAATATATTTCAAAACAATTAGGCAATCAATTCCAGAATTGAAACATGTAAATGTGGTTTAATGATATTAATAACGGTAGTTAAATTATAACTTTTTATTTTAATTAACATAAATGTATTTAAAATAAAGATAGAATAAATATATATTTCCATCCTCCAACTGGTGCCGTGACTGTGCACAAGAATGTCGGCGTACGATTCTGTTCTCTGTAAGTGAAATATGTGTAACGTGTGAAAGTGCAATGAAACCGAGACACATTTCCAGTGTCAGTAGTGGTATAATAAAAGCAACAAGCAATAACGGTTGAAGAACCTTGAAATGGCTGTGGCAATATCAACATAGGACGAGCACGTCCTCAGCCAGGACACGTCTGAAATGTGTAATGGCTCTGGCAGCCCATTCGCGGTCAATATATTTTAATGGGAACCGCTCGAATCGGAAAGGACTGTTGCATCCACTGAGACCTGATGAAAAATGCAACAGCCACCCGTGATTTTACCTCTGCACAACCGATTTATTTCCCTCCTATATTCAACAGTCTACACATTAAATGGAATGTTTCACTGAGTTACTAATACTTAAATGATAACCATTTGCAATCAACCATTCATCACGAATGACAAATCACATTCGTAACAAATTTCCTGAACGAGTCGAAGGAAATGAAGTTAAATTCATTAGCGTATGCGTATTTGCGTGGTGGTCAGTACAAAGCAAGCTGGAATGAACTTAATGATAACAGTTTGGAAAATCGCCGCTAGAGCGCTGATAGTGTCAACTGTGATGCACAGCGCCAATTCGGGAAACTCAGGAAGGAAAATACAACGCCCAGCGTCAATAGTGTTCAGTGCGCAGTCGCTTAGTTCGCGGTTCCGCGCCATCCTTCCCAACGGGGAGCGATATCGACCGTGGTCGTGTGATTCGCGAATTTATCCCACTTACACTTATCGCAATCGCATAATTATTGCATAAGTTTGCGTTATGAACATCTTTATGTACATAGGCAACAAAGTGACTTGCTGATACTTCACAACTCCATTCTTCATCACTTTAATTTGCATAATAGATAGATTTGACGACACATTCAATGACCGTAAATGTTTCTAAAGGACTACTTTATATTGTTTAATATCAGTCTAATTGAAACTGCCTGGATTAATTTTTCTTTATCTTTATAAACTTTTACCGTACGGTGTTGGAATAATGTTTTAGTGCTCTTGCCCACATATTTATCCATTGTTCTCTCTTTTGGGATAGATTCCTTACAACTTCTAATTTTCTGTCACTTTTCTCTACTGCCTCTCTCATTCAAATAATTAATTTCTATGTTAAACTGTAGTGGCTGTAGAGCGTTTACAAGTAGACAGACAGATGCACACACGGATTCCATTGAGAAAATAATCAAAATAAATTCTGCGACCTCTAATACGAATATATCCGTTAATATATCGAAATAGATTTTTATTATGAGTTAACTATAATTTCCTTGTTTCATTATGTATAAGAAAATAAATAATGTAATTGTCAATGAAGGATACTGTATTTCATTCGATTAAAGTTATTAATGAGGAAATTATGGCTACAGATTTTGGACGCATTGTTTTCAACAATAATATGTTCGTGTATAAGCACTGATCGATCATGCATATCTAACATGTACTACTGAAAATGAAGTTCATTTCGAAAAGGAATTTCAACTTCGGAAATCCTTCATAAATACGGATTCAAAGTACGTGGATTGCTGACATCTTTTGGGGAAATTCAATGGATGAAACCTGTGCAGTAGAATACCTATTGAATGACATAGTAGCACGTACTCTTTGTGTAGTGTGGGGTCCAACTCACAGCTGGAGAAATATTTCGTGCACGGCGTCGCGTCGTGTCGCGTCGGTCGCCTCTAGTCGGAGAATATCATCAAGAATGGCCCCGTGTCGCCACGCTGCAGGAGGTGCGCCTTCTAATAACGTGCAATATCCCCACAGCATCAATCACCCTTTGACATCCAACACAGCCACAACCACCAGCGACATCTCTGCGCAGTGTGCGCTATCTCATTGTCCTTTCGTCGTTTCCTTTCATCTTTTCCATGGCCATCTTTTTTGTCGGTCACTTTACTTTGCCACGTTGTTCGAAATCATCGCTACTTTTTTGTTGTGTGCTCACCGAGTCCGTTGATAGGGGTGCACTGATGCGTACCAATGGTTAAAATTCTGAATCATTTTCATGCGAAATGTCCGAATCGAAATATCATTTCGACCGTGAAATTTAATTTTCTGTGCGTTGAACGTACGGTCGTAAAACGCTTGGATCAATTTTGTAAGTTGAAATATACATGTTCGCCTACTGAAGCATTTCTTTTTCATTTTTAAAATGGAATTGTATATGCATATGTTAAAAACTGGGATATTCGGTTGAAACTTGAAAGCCTGCTCCTGACAAGGCTAGCCGTTTTTTAAACAAAGTGTTTTGCTTATTTCTCATAGAATGAATTCTAAAATGAAATAATAATATGTTTACATTCTACTAAACAAGAACGCAACCTCAGATAATTGTATGTGGCGCAACTGGCATAATTTTAGAGAAAAATAAAACTAAACTAGTCTTTGTTCCACTATTTTATACTTCCACCATTTATTTGTTATAATATTGTATTTTTATTTGAAAATACTATTAGCCAGTGGGCCGAAGCGCCACATAAATTTTCTCATAATAGGCAGTAACTCTTAACAAATATGTATATTTTCGGAAATGGGACAAAGCCCTAATTTCATTACAAGTACTATGTGTACAAAAATGTTGGTGTGTAGTTCATAGAACTGTTATGGCGATACTTGTTTATGGTTAATGTCTTAAATGTCGTTTGTCATTTAAGAAATATGTTGTTGGGTTCGACACTTGCATTTTTCGAGATATTGGAAACGCAGCAAGAGTACAAATTTTACATTTAAAGTTTCACAATTTTACCTTCAACAGTTTTAGCTCTTGTGTTCACACACAGAAATACAGACACACACAGACGTCATCTTATTTGAATCGAGGATGGCCAATATGTGTATTGCCATTGAAATCTCGAATTCCAAATTTTTCCGGACTACAATTCTTCCTTATATACGTTCGTACAAGAAAATAAGAAATGGAAGAGCAGGTAACTGGACCCTTCCTGCACTCTGCGATATAATGTTGCGAGAGAAAAATAAGCCTAATGGGAATTAGATCGAAATACGTCTAGACATATGTGAAGCAAGAGCTTCGTGGAAATAAGATATGACAGGTGAAACCCGTAAAATACGCTGTGAACTTAGTGGAAGATATACGGAGATCCCCGGCAATTATCGACAAAGGCGGCGTCTAGACGACTTACTAATATAAAAGTGTCGCAATCCTTGTCCAGCATTTTAGGTGTATTTTATTCATAATAATATAATAGATAGTTTTGAGTAATATTTGATAGAACTTATGTATAATACTTTAATGTACAGGTTATAGTTTAATTAGATGAAATATTAAAGGACAATAAAATGAAATACCGACCAGATGTGTGAATATAGCATGAATGCGCAGTCGTTTTAACACTGTAGCCATTTGGTGACTGATTTCATGTTGTAGGAAGCAACCTCATGAAGTACTCCATATGCATGGGTAGGAACAAAGATAACTGCAGCATATTTCCAACATCCTGGTAAATACATTCATGCTGGGAGAGAGATGTAGTACTTGAAAATTTACATGCATATCGGGAAATATATTCTAAATTTGGTTGGGGGCTCTTGGTTGATACAATTGAATTATCCAAACAATCGTGAAACACCTCGTGCATAGTCATATGGAACGTTGCATGTACAATTGTGCGCTGCGCTACGAACCACTCGTGGGCAACCTCGACGATATGAAAATAGTAAAACCCTGTTCGCGCATCATGGAGGAGAACAACAACATTGTTACATTGTGCACCACACACACTTCACCGTTAAAATAATAACGGCGTGATTGAAAGTTCCACGTACTTTTTAACCCAAAGAGGAAAAATCTCATGTAAAAACAGACGAGTGAGATATTTTATTCACAATTATTGGAACATAAATTGCTTTCAAAATAGGTTCAATTCAAAGCATTTATTTCGTTGCAACAATAGATATTCCGTTATAAATATTATGGAAAATTATATGTCAGTGGTTTCAAAATAACTCAGCAATAACTCTTATCTCTGGCAGTTTAAAATCTTATATGGAAATATCAGTAATCCACAAATAGAATTTAAGATTATTGTTCAAAATTAAAATGCTGGTAAAATTAATTTTGCTGTGTTTAAAATTACTAAGCATGAATGTAAAATATTCAAAAAACAATCTCTTCTTATTCGAGTCCCTACAGAAATGAAACTGAAAGAGATTGAGAGGAGGAAACTTATTTCGTGGACGCACGTAGACGAACATTGATCTTGGGCACAGCTGTAACCCAACGAGCCGTCAGGCTCGGTAACTACGGTTGTCTTGATCCACGGTTCTTTATGGCCTCGTTCCCTGGCCGACACTTTAATATTTTTTCATTACTGTACGACCACTGCCTGTTTAACGCTGTATTATGTCACTTTCTGCCAACATCGTTACGCCATGATCTTCTCGTTGACGTTTTCATATCGTCAACGGCAACAGCCATCAGGAAACGGAAGAAAGATACAACAAACTCTACCCCCCAAGGATGCTTCAAGACGAGCGTAGCGAGCACACACGCTGCCAACTGGCTATAGTTATCCCGCAACCGGAATACACTCTGCAAGAATGTGAATAAGCGAGATCCGCTGAACGATACGGTCGCTCGTCACTCGACTGCAGGATCAGGAGGATGAATGCATCCGCGGTGGTGCAGAAGGGAAACCACGAATCTGTCGCTTGAAACTCTGTAGATACACATTTCACTTTGCATAAAGTTTAAGTTTCCACTCTAGTTTCAATATTACTACACCATTTGAATGTTACTTTTCACAATGAAAAGTACTGACAAGTTCAAGGGTTGTTCTTTATTTTAGCTGACTAGATACCAGCTTTATAGTAGGCTTTGTCTTTTCTTTTGTTAAGGCCCAGTTGTGGTGTAACATTCAACCGTACGCTTTCATTAACTTCATTCGCTTGTCCTTCACTGATTGTTCAGTTCATGATTTTTCTCTGTTCCGCTTATAATAAAGAAAAGAGATAGATTATGAACTGAGCAAGAAATGCAGGACAAGCGAACAAACCATGACAGTTATACCGAATTTAAATTAAGTTATCAGTCTTTAACTTTGCTCACCAATGGTTCTATTAAATTTAAGTCTTATTAGATAACAAGAGCAACCGTTGTCTGATCTTGCTAGATACCAAGAACAACCGTTATTTGATGGGCGATTCAGAGTAATACATTATTTAAATGTGGTTCTAAATTATCTGTTTATATAACTCATATTCGTTAGAAATGCCATATTGTAAATAAGTAAAAACAAAACTATTGTCTGTCGAAAAAATTACTTCAATTTCTATTTATTGAGCTTGAAGATATCATTTAGCAGTATTTATAATATAGGATGGTAATCAACTCAATAATTGATAAGGGTAACAACGCGTAGTACTAATACCAAATTCAAACAATTCGATAACAGTCTGAATCAAACATATCCACTATTAAAAACTACAACAACAGAGTTTGGTTTGGTTAGATAACAAGAAAAATCATAATATAGTCTTGTTATGGATTATGGAATCTTACCCATACTCTGTAATCATATGGACTATAATTTTTGATGAGCCTTAGTAACGTTTATCAATGCAGATCTAATGTCAATACAAAATAATTGAAAAAAAAAAGGATCCAATAACCGCGTTCATATAAGTGAGAGAATGATTGAACATCCAAACTGACAGAGTATTAGATAGTTCAAGTGAAAAGCTTCTCAAGTATCGCAACTGTTTACTTGTATTTCTTTCTTGATTTACTGGTCGCCGAGTGAAACGTCGAGTAATTAATGTACATTTCGACGCGGCCAAGTATCGATGCGACGTGTTTGGTGTGAGCAATCCACCGCACACAAAGTCGATGAGGTGTATATAACATCGAGACCAAGAAGAGACACAGAAATACGCCGTTTGTGGAAATACATTGGTGTGTGTGTGTGTGTGTGTGTGTGTGTGTGTGTGTCTTCTGTAATCAGGTCGCGCGTTCCAATTTAGCGGAATGAACATTAAACGACACGCCCATCCTCCAGCCTCATTCTAAGCATGACCTGCCTTTTCCTACTGTGTGATTAAACTTTATTAACAGTATTTTTACAGTGCTTTGGTGCAGCAATTGTCCTTATCAGAGCGTTTCTACCTAATAAAGATTTAACAGCCGCTTTTCTAGAACAATAAAAGTACAATTCAAACTAACTCTGTCAAACAGTCTGTCGCTTTGGGAGGAGGATGGAACGCATCAGCTTTAGTTTGGTATTATTCGTGTTCTGAGCAAAGGTGGGTATTATAGGGAACTAAATAAAGACGTGATGATTATCATCGTCATGCCGTGTCTGCCGGTTAGGGACAAACGAACGACGACGACGACGACACTCAATTAAAGGCGGAAGAACACAGGAAGAGTAGGTACCAGTTGGCTGCTACAGCACGTCGGTCGTCGTACCAACGTACGGGTAATCTAGACTACTTCGTTTGTCGCCTCCATTTGCACTAGTGTGTGTGTGTGTGTGTGAGAATAAACGAGCAAACCAAGCGGATAACAATACCTACCATAATAGCATTTATGTATGTATGTACAAACGTATGGAATCGCGTTTCACTATTTGTATAATCATGCAGCATAGGGAAGCATTATTATTCATTCGGTTTGCTTTGCTGCCATTGCTCATAAACAAGTATGAGTAAAGTTCAACTGCAAGTTAATCTTCCAATTAACCTATTGCCAAATTTCAAGTGTATTTCTTCGTCGTCTCTTCTATTCAAAATATGAACAATATAGGTGTATATTAGATCACTCCAGCTTATTAATTAAAATCGCGATTGCTCGTATCGTATTGGGTGTGTAGAACTGTACTGTTTGTAGAAGATACGCATTATAAAATATATATTATTATAAATTAGATGTTGATCTCACATTGATAAAGTTGAAAAACATTTTTAATAGTGCCATTGTTTTTCGCTAGTGTTTACCAGCTCTGTCGTATTTCAGCGTTGAACGCTTATACATCACGTAACTTTTCAACTGTTTACAGCATTGAGCTTCCAAAACGCAAGTCGGCTAGCCTAGTTTATCCTAATCGCAACTAATTGCGATGAGACGGTTGCACAGCAAAAACTTGAAATGAACACACATCCAATTTTCTCCAAGTCGTTTTATATATATATATATATAGTGTTGAACCACGGAAGAAACCACAGTTTAGAAAATCTATTACAATTTTTACTTCTATTCGAGTAATAACCAACTTTTTAAAAGTTACTGAAAAGATCCGGTCGTTCAAAGTTGCAAGCAATTGAGCTGATTGCAGTTCGAGAAATGTGCGTGCTACATACGTGTATGTTCAGTTATTACACAAATACACTGGCATTTCTAACTATCAGATATGCAGTCCGGTACCGAAAATTAAAACTATATCATATAGTCCAGATACTGAGGGTATGGAATTGCGTAATTGACTTGTAAATAATTAATTTAATTATTCATTGCATCGTTTGTTTATAGTTTGTGTTAGTGTTTGTTTGGTTTATTGTGTTAGCTATATTCCTTCATCCTCCTATAATATATCAGCGTTCTTCACTTTCTTGTAGTTTTATTTTTTCATATTTACATAATTACTCTAACCTATGATTCATTCAAGCCTCCCCTATTCCAAAATAGTTCCATAGATTCTGCGTGTTGGCCTCAACTAATATTTCATATTAGTTTACCATAGTTTAAGGGGAAAATGCGTAGATCTGGCAACACTGGGCACGAATCCAGCTGTACTGGAGATAATTATGTATGTGCACAACGTGTGACGGTTACAAAGCTTCGATATCAGTCTCTGCGCGTCCGCGAAGGGCAAATATCGGAAGCGGACGCGATTCACGCGGCTCGGTGATTAATATTTCCGCGTCACATGCGTTCCGTAGGCGCACTACGCTCTCCCAGTCGCTCACTCACTGATACGGTCTCACTACCTCGGGAAACTGAACCGTTGCTTTGGCACACCAAAAGCTGTTGCTCTGTCGTTACCTCGAACTTCCACCTTTGAACATCCGAATAAATTAGACACAGTGTCACATGACACGGCAACTGATACAACCACACTATACCACTAGTTTACATTTGCAAACGCTACAGTCGTCTGCAATTATATGAACACGGATTTAAGCTAACATACGCAAATTTGCACCTGTGCACAATTATTTCTTAGAATGATTTAACTGCAACGATAAAAATAATTGGTTTATTCACCAATTATATAGGAATTATTCTTATGTGAATGTATATAAGGTAGTACTGTAATCAGGTAAATTTGCAAACTCGTGATTTAAACGGAAATACACGTTTTGACCATCCCTTAATCGAACCTGACTATTTTTGGATTGCCTTCTGGGTGTTTGTGACAGCTTAGAGCAAAAACAGTTCAAAGTAAAATTTTGAAACTGTAAACTTAAGGTTTGTATTTAAAACAATATCTTAACCCGAACAGTTTACTCTTGCTATTTTAATTCTTAATGTACAATATGACATGTCCTGTGCAGTTTTATTCTAATTAGCTGTATAAGAAATCCTGCAATAGTGCAGTGTTTTTCAGCCTTTTCACTGGCGGTCATCTTAATAATTTATTTATTTGCCGCAGACTACTAACATATATGTAGTTGGTGATTCACCGGTAGTCCGCGGTCTACAAGTTGAGAAACTCTGCAATATATGGTTAAATTTAATACTTACTCAAAAGATAAATGCCTCATAATTTGTCAACCTACTGAATTGTAGGAACATTCAAACAGTTACGCCTTTATTGAGATGACTATGAAATTTGTTTCGCGTCCGTTTCCAATCATGGTTTCCGATAAGATGATGATGAATCTGTGCCGCGCGATATATTTATCTTATTGGCATATACGTATATATCCGGTGTGGCAAATTAGCAAAAGTGAGAAAAGTAAGTGACAGTTCAGGCAATAGATTAAAGTTTTCCGCTGAGTCGGCGGGGGCGGGGGGCAGTCCGCGATAAGAATGTCGGGGACGCGACCCGGTTCGGACATCCTGAATTACCCGAGACCCGCGGCCCGGTTGACTCCAAGTTCGTGCCGAGTTTCGCTCGTAAATTTGGCGGCCACGCAACCAACTTTGTTCAAATTGTTGTGTGTCGTTACAAAGTTTAAAGCCGGAGGCCGCGTACCGCCACCCACGATTTATGCATTTGATAATTATACAGGTTTAACTCTGATGCTTATAAACACCGCCGGATCCAAATTATATCATTTATTATCTGGCTGACGACGACGAGGCGAGGCGAGGCGAACTCCGAACACCGAACACCGTCGATGCCACACACGAAGCACACGTTTCACCATGTTACATCTCTTGTTAATATAGCTGCCAAACCAACGAGGGTTCGATTTACATTTCCAAATATATTTACACATAGATAAGATTGAATTGAACAGCAGCAACTAATGGCTAGCCATATACAAAAAGTTAATCTGTTTTCCACCAACTGGGATGAATAAATCGAAATTCAAAGTTGCACAAAAAGAAAGCAATATTGCTATTTTGCTATATTTTTACTGATTCTGAAATACATCGAACGCTGCCCCAGAACTTAAATTGCAGACCTTTTAAAAGTTGATAGATTCTTCTTAAACACTTACTTGGAATTGCAATGTATCTAATTGTAAGCAAACTTTTCTTTGAGCACAATTCCCCAAATATTACTGGTAACAAAGTATTGTAAATTTATTTTTCTCATCTTAAGAAATTAGTGATTATAAAAATATTTTATAAATTTATTTAGCTGAAAGCATTAATGCCTGTATTTGTGCTTGTTCTTTGCAACGTACTCCGTTATTTTTAAGATTTGTTAGCCCATTTTTAAAAAGTAATGCAAAGGAATAAACATGTGCATTTTAAATCCGTATATATCAGTAGCTTCTTACATCGATAAAGTAGCATTGTACTTTCAGCACAGGTAAAATAACGACAACAATTTGCACTTCTTTATCTATAGCGTATGTCCTTGTAGACAATGTGCAAAAGCTTGCTTTCAAATAAAATGAGAATTGTGATTATTTTATTATTATCTTGTCGTTTCATTTGGCGTGTAAATAAAGATAGATAGATAGATGTCACCATATGTTGGTGGAAATGAAGCAATGCTATTATATATGGTTCCGGTTGCGCAGACTATCTGAGAGCAGTTAGAAAGATATACTGATATGACAAGTGCTTGTGTCGGTTTATAACTTCTACAATGACAGTCGTTGAGACGTTTTATTTTCGCGATATATTAAAGGGAATGGAACAGAAATACGTACATACAATGGTGTCGATTGACCTATAAACTGAATGCTTACGCTTAGACTACATTGGATCACGATTTATTTGGAAACCGTGCTGTTATGCCCAGATAAGCCGGTTGAGGGATAATCATGTTTCACAGACGGCATATAATATGAATCTATATCGCATTGTACCTATTTTTGTCACAATAATCGAAGATAGAAAACATAAACTTAAATCAATTGGCGGTTATATTAACTAAGATGTAGGATTTTGAATTAACAAAAGTTTACTATTATTTTAGTGTTTACTATGATTGTTTTTAATTTGTTTCGATCTGTTTATATTTTCAGTTATACTTTTCTGCTATCTGATCAGGAAATTTTAGAGTTCATATTACACTGTTTATTTGCTTCATATCGATGGTAATAACAATCTACAGTAAAAAGTCTATTGTAGGTATTGTGTAAAACGGCGAGTGCTTGCTGCGAGAGAAGGATCTATCTTTTGTTTTGTATTTCGCGTACAGCCAGGGTTTTGTAAGGTATAAAACCATGCAACAATAAAATATGTAAGAATTTTCAATTCAGGCTCAGGCACACATGCACACACACACAGTGTACTGCGCAAGGTAGTGATAGACATGACGCGTCATATTCTAGAGGTAGGGAATCAAAAGAAATGCGGTTGAAGTACTTTTGTGTAAGGTCGTGATTTGTGCAACTCCAATAGCACCTGCTTGGTATAAAAGGAAGTAGGATCACAGCCGCAAAGGAAAAAGTGGGGTTAGGAGAATAGAATAGAAGAGGGATGTCACGTCACGTACGGTCATGCTGCGTCTGCAACCAGTGCTACAGCAGAAATACACACACAAGTTTCGAAACTGACCTCTTGCCCCCCCACCCCACCCCCACTGCTGTAAACAGCGGATTTAGTGCTTCACTTAGTGAGATTACCTCTTCTCTCTGTCTACCTTGTAGGGAAGTGTGTAGTGGTTGTTTGTAGCGGCGGGGTGCGATGTTCGAACCCCCCAAGAGAAATGATCTGCTGGATTGTAAAAAATTGAAAGCAATTACGTACAAGTGCCTGCTTCAAGTCGAACGAACCCGAAATAGCACCCGTAATTAAGTGAAAAATAATCGCATCGACCAAAGTTGAAGCGTCTCAAATGCTCTATACTTCAGGTTAGGTGTAAACTCATCCGCGTCAATCTTGCCCAAGCTTGTCTATTTTCTAGGCAGCGTTCGTCGTCCTCTTGAAATTGGTTTTTTAAAAAACCCAAATGAAATTTCTACGCAGCAAATTTCTTTAGAAAAACTAGTTATCCAACGGCCCTTGTCATTAATTATACAACTAAATGGACTTTACTTTAATAAAATTAACGATAAATATATGATAAAAAGAGATATAATATTCATAGCTATGAAAGATAGAATATTATTATATCGTCGTATGCATTATTCGAATCTTATTAGATTTACAAAATCACTTGTAAACAATGTATTTAGAAAAGGAGTATAAATTGTGTAATTATTTACGAAGCAGAAGTTATGTAAGACATTCAAAATATCTGCTGCTTCTAGTTATACAAATTTGTAAGTACAAAATATGTAGCTATATATTTGTCGCAAGATGATGACATTGCACAGAGCTGAAATACTAAATGGAACTAATTCTATTGCCACGCCTGGATTCATTTGTTGAAATTTCTTACCCAATAGCCCTTCTAACCCTCCTCTTTTAAGGACTGCTCGAATATTGCATTATACAAACCTAAAATTTAGGTCTGAATTAAGTGGAATGGTTATTTTGCCAAACACTGAAAATTAATTTCGAATTTTTTGTTTCATTCTAATTGTGTGACGAAATACAATTCAACCACTGACTAATAGTTTAAAAAGTTAAGAAAAATTGAGTAATATCTACTTGGGCGTATTTGTTATTTTATATTGTCTGATAGCGAATGATGAAAATGTTTAAATAGTATGAAATATAACAATTGCGATTACATTTAATTATTAGCCATTCGCTTGTATTGAATATGTTATTAAGAATTACAGTGAAACGAAAATTTATAAGAGTATTTCCAGTGCAATATTAAATAAATGTAGTAGTGGGTTAAATCATACTAATGTACGTATCCATATAATGAAATGTGTTTCTCAAGAGACAGACAGCCACACATATTGAAAGAGTAACAACAAGCAAGTGTATGTAACATATGAACAGTGCAGAACAGAAAGCGTGTGAGTGAAGCACTGCAGGGAAATAAATCAAACATGTAAATGTCAAAGAAATTTCATGAACGTTCCAGGCTGCAACGAGACCAGACCACACCAGACCAGAGCAGACTGCGTGATACATACTTGAACGCTGCCGTACGTGTTTTCAATGCAATGTCATATTCAGCAGGATGATATAAAAATGCATTAGTTAATAACGTTTCCCAGCAGATTTCAACATTGGTCGGAGCAAGGGGAGAATGGTCGCGTTCGCGTCGAGAATCATAATTGGAGCAGGGCGCCGTTGTGGTAAAAGCAACGAAGGGATACAAGGGAAGGGGCCCGGCTCCCCACACACATACACACACACACACAGGTTATGTAGAGCGCGTACGTGTCCCGTCGGGACCGCGCCGGGTTCCGTAATCAGTTCCTCTCGCTCGTAAATCGCAGTCAGTGGTCGACCGATAAAACAGGACGCGACAGTATCGGCGGAACATCGACGGACGCGGCGTACGTGGCTCACATCGAAACTATGCACATTAGGACTTGTTACGGTCCTCAACGACTGCACTGATTGAGTCTGCCATCGTCGCTATACCCGCTATTCCCAACTCATCTCACACACACACGAGCTGTTCCCAGTTAAAGATCGAAGCAATCGTAGCTAGATATATACGTTGGAAGGAACACTCGAAACGGTAAGCTTGGAAACTTTGACAGCGAGAAAGGTTTCTATGGCTTTCTGTTTGCATTCAATTTCAACATTCTCAAGTGATAAGTTGCGCAAAGATGGATTTCGATTATTCTAACTATTTTCTTGATTTCATTCAAGCGTATTTACTATGCTAAAACTATGTTACGAACTTGGGAATAGTTTGATGAGGTTATAAGTACAGGATTGCCTTTGAAACTGATGACTGGTTTCACATCAAAACTTTGAGAACTAAGTCAACACCACTGATGTCAATCATCATAAAATTACTTACTGCAAATATCTATATTCATAGGTTATCCAGTCAATATATATATATATATATATATATATATATATATATATATATATATATATATATATATATATATATATATATATATATATATATATATATGTAGGTACATATTAGACTCTCTTATACTTCCACTATCTATTTAATATATTATTAAATTATTTTGTCTTCAATTCTTGCTAAAATTGCCGTGAAACAATATCAATATGTATTAGGGAAACGTAAATATAATATGGCTATTTTCAAATTCAATTTCTTACAGTTAATATACTGATTACAAAAATAAGAAATGTACACTTGGGCACAACTGTTAAGTTATAAGTTTCATAATATTACTTTCAATAGCTTTGGCTTTGAGCGATAAATGTTCATTCGTAAAATGGAAAAAATAAGTATTTTTTATTCGTCACTAAATTAAGATATTAAAGAACCTTTCAAAAACTGTTTATTTTCATTTTTTATTTATAATACAAAATTAAATTTTTTCTACCATGCTGTGGCAATATATTAAAAATATGTACCTTTGCAAAGAGAAATATTGCTAACGGAAATATAAATCGAATATTTATAGGAAAAGGATATAGAATTCTGTTTAGAGATGGCAGGTGTAAATTATTGAACAAAATTTAAGATCACAGAAAGATGAAAATATATTTTGAAAATAGTTTTCAACTAGTTTTTACTATAGTATAGTGCGCCACTTAATGAATTGTTAAATCAAAGGAGATAGATAATTGATATTTAATCAAAACATTGGATTCTATGTACACCCAGAAGACGGAAACCCTCTGGTTGTCCGTAACGTCGGGAACTGAATTAATATAATTTCCCTTTCATGTAACATCATAAACCCAATTATTTATTAATATATTTAATATGAATATATGTTGTGTGCCTTTTCGCCAATCAAGCAAAGATTTGTTTCAAATTTGATTGTAGATTTGAACATTAAACAAAAATAGATAATAGGTAAATAAGCAAGCAGATAAATACGCAAACCAAACTTAAGCCATCCGTGCTTGCAGTTGGGAAATGAAATTAGTGGGCGTAGTGTCTCCCATATAGTACGTAGGTAGCTGGCGGGGCTTTGGTTGTCTGATTAGTATGGACGGCAGAACGTTCGTTGCGAGAGTGGGGTCAGGAATAGGTCAAGCCTTCCACGCGCGCTGTCCGTACGTTCCAGCACTCTCGGCTTGCAAAACGTACAGTTCGCTCTGCCTCTGAAACAACGTGCTCGCCCGTTTTCCCTAACATCCATCGACCTTCCATTCGGCGGCTGTCTTAGTGCTAAAAGCTTCGAGGTTCTTTTAATTTTAAAAGGCGGCCACCGGAAGAACGCATCGTGCAAAACAAACACACGTCCTCGTTGTTTTAGCTGAGTGAGAGTAACTAACCCACTATACCCGCACACTAACCTACATGTTTTCGTTTCGTATTACGAATACGTTTTCTGTTGTTTGCGCTGGAATTACAGGTGCAAAGATTCAAATATCAAACGGGCGGAGTTTGCCACTTCTTACTTGTCATCGATCGCAAGAATTCACACATATTCTAAGAATCCAACACGTTCAGTTGGATGTCCTTATGTGAACCTGTCACTGATGGTTCTGTTCAAGAAATGCGCATTTTAATAATGCTGATTAAAGAATATAGACGTATTATTATATTACATTGAGTAAAATTATTTATTATTTCAACATTAAAATAGTTTGAATTGTGACAATTTAACTCATCAAATGTTAAACTAATTGTAATTAGACTGAACATGCACCTGTTTCCGTTAATTATAATGATAACAAATAACATATGAACAAAATTAATAGAGAAACTTTGATTTCTCTCAAAAGCACATTTACGCAATCACAGTAGTTCTAATTTATAAACGCCACACTATTTGAATAATTTTGTCTGGTGGTGAACGTGGTCAAATGTATTTAGTAACTTTGTAACAGTACGAAGCACGCATAGCGAATTCGGCTCTATATTCATGTGAGTGAAGTTGGCTATTGTATGAGTATGATTATGCCACTTTCTCGTGTCCATATTGCATGAGTAATAATAATTGTGCGAGTGGCTGTGGTGGGGTGAGTGAGGTGGCGGTGGTCCGGTGGGAGCGTGACTGGCCACCAAACGACGCCGTTACCAGCAGCGCCCGGACACCAACCAGATAACGTTACCGGGTCCGACCCCCAGGGGCGCCGTCGTATGACCACCGCCCGCTACGATACAACAGCTCTTGTGGACAGTACCGCTTCTGGAATTTCATTTCGACACGGAATGAACGACGCCGCGCACGTGAATTAAGAGGGTACGACACCCTCATGAATAATAAATTTAGCCCCTCTCTATGTGCCATAATACACATGCAAAAAAATTAAACAACGAAAAATGAAAAAGTCAAATAATTTCGAAATTATTTCGCGTATTAATATACACGACAGCGGAAAGAAATAATGAAATTTAACCATCGATATGCATAGCAGTGGATCTGTTCTTGAAGTAAATAAATTACTCGAACCACTTCAATGCAGACGTAAACAAACAACTATGCATGCGTCAAAAGTTATCTATGATGAAATTGATTTGGAATACAGTCTTGATTTTAATTTGTCGTACGATAGTACAAAACGGCTATAGCTATTGGTTGTGTTTCTGTAAAATGCAACAGATTTTTTTTTTTTTTTGTAGCCGTACGAATTTTAGAAATGTTTAAGCATTTGAATGTGCATTTTACAGATATCCGTACACGTAGTAGGGACCCAATATTTGGAGCGCTCTCTTATACTGACGATGTAGTAATATAGGTAATAGGACATAAACATGCACTTCTGGTTTGAATAGTATTTTCAAAAATAGGTGTATATCTAGACCACATAGAAGTCTTAAGTATGATGTTTTACAATTCTACGTTCGGCAGTTCTGGTACACTGTTACTCAGACAGAAAAGAATATAAAGACATAATTAAGTTTCGATTTTAAAATTAATAACTATAGATCTATCACATGTATATGGTAGGTATGATTAACACATGAAAATAAAGTAATGACAATTATGCTGGATTTTCTGAGCAATTAATTTGAACAGCACATTATTAAATGTTGCATTTTAATTGAACAAATGAGTAACTATTAGAGGTGAGATAGTGCATTTCAACTAGAACGAACTAACTGTATGTAGGTAGTGAAGAAAAGTACTTTGTGCCAACATTAAGATAATGTTCCTTGTAAGTGCGAACGTGGTTACGTTTGAGAAATCGACAGAATTAATTCCGAGTAAAGCTCGCCCATCGGAGTGTAACGGTTCAGAGTGCAAACTTAAAATGGATTGAACAAAAACTTATCAAAAGTCGTCTGGCAGTACCGCTTTAGAGATGCCTAATTATTGATTTCTTAATCTCACATTTCAAACGGTTTTCAATATTTTCATTTTGTTCCCACATTATTCATCTCGTCATCAAGTCATTGCTTGTTTTATTTAGGTGCGAATTGTGCTATTCTGTAAATCAATTTAATTTAAGACCGCACGACTGTTCGGAAATTTTGATTCTGACCCAATAGATGGCACAGCGGACCGTAAATATTTTTCTATGAGTGTGCGCAGATGCGCAGTTGAGCTAAGATAGCCGGCGGAGAAGCAAAAAAGCAATAGTTTCTTCAAACCATATTAGATCCGTTCTGTTGGTCGCCACTAGTGCCTAATCTAGACGCTACAATGATCATAACCTATAATAATCAACGAATATCATCATCATAATATCTAATTATGATAACCAGCATAGCAACACGTAGTAATTACATATTTCTATGGTACTGCTCTCTGTTGATACCTTAATCAAGTGCATATGGTAATTTTTGCTTCATGTGCTGATAGTTATTGATACATTATGCACGGTTTAATTGCGCAAACTAAATGAACAATATAGTTTATGAATTATAATATTGGTTAAAATATCTCGTATATATAAATATATATTAGCATAACCCAACAGGTACCTGCCCTCTGTTAAAACTTCTAGGGAAATTGCAGCATAAATTTGATCAATTATTAATTACTGATATATGGATACTAAAGATGATTGAATTCTTTAAGTTAACGATTTCTTTCATTCAGTCAATATGTTCCTTATCAGAGCGTCCATTGCCAACCATTTATATTTCAAACACGAACCAATTTTATTCGATTTGCTCATAAATATCCATATTGAGCTATGTGTTCTCTCAAAGTGTTCCACCATAAAAAGTATAATTCGCTTGTATGGACGTGTTAGCAATTTTGCTAAGAGAGTAGCAAAAAATCTATATAGTTTAACATTATTACGATTTATTTTAATGGTTGTAAAAAAGATTTCTAGTATCTGGATTCTATTCCAGTATATTTGTTTGTTTACTCTTAAACTTGTATTAATCGCAGTTGGGATATTTAATGTGCGGGCCCATTCAATGGTTATGTCTATTAAGTTTGATGAACATAATTAGTATATTTTGGAAGGATATCAAACAAGAATACTGGATTTATCATGTCAAAAGATGATGTTACATTCGTATTATCCTATAATTAAAAAGTTGGAGTAGCCTTTTCTCGGCTTTCTTATACTTTCCCGGTCTACTTAAAATATTCTTAATTTTATTTTATATGAATGCTATATATATATATATATATATATATATATATATATATATATATATATATATATATATATATATATATATATATATATTTGAATGACGTAAACCTGAGATAAGGCTATATGCCATGTTCTTGCAAACAACTTTGTAAAAATAAAAATGAACCTGTACCAGGGATATTCATGTTGAAATGCATGATTTGCTTGAAGCCAAAAGCAACGCGATTGATTTATCCTTACTTTAGCAGCAACTATGCTATAAAAGACGATGTGAAACATGGTCTGAGCGGCTGTCTTTCAAGAATAAGAGAGCCACGATGACGGTTTCGGTTTAAAATGTCATCGTGCTCCGTTCGCCCGTTTCACGTTTTTCATTTACTCCACCGTGAATAAAAAGAACGTTTATTTGGAATTTGCGGCGACGTAGCCGAGAATCGTCACGGCTAAAGAAACCCGATGAGATTGTGTACTAGGGTCGACGAGAATCGGACCAGAATCCATAAAATGGATTTGAGAAAAAGCCTAGGCAACGTAGTTTTTTGCTTGTCGTATAGTATATACAAAATACGTTCTACAGTATTCCGCAATGTATTTGTAACATTTTTAGACTAAAATACGATTACTATTGTTAAGTTAAGAGAACAGTATGAAAAGGATACAATTTGTGAATTAGATTTTTAAATCCAAACTTTATAGACATTTTTCAAAATGTATTCCACATATGACTTCGTTTTATAGTCTTTATACTCGGACCAATGTTTAACCGTTTGAGTGCCACGGGCCTTTCTCAATTCCCGATCGAAACTTGCCAAGCGGCGCGATAGCGCTTGTTATATCCCGTGCCGAATAGCTGCGCTGCAGTTTTGAGGACAGGACAGAAAAAGCGCGATCGCGCCGCTTGGCACTCAAACGGTTAAGGCAATATACGTCCCTGATCGGCCCGTTGTCATTCCTTTGCTTTTCCGTATTTCCACTAACCACTCATTCTGAACTTGTTTCTGTGCAAAAATTTCCATCGCGAATTTCAACATTGTATATACTTGAATACCCTATATTTTGTACAACGTACGATGTTTTCTGTTTTTATCAAGAAATTGAGTTTTTATACACTCAGTTCGGAATTTATTATTCACTGTGTTGCAGCACATGGCATAGCATGGTTGTATGTATGTTATGTCTGTGTGCAGAGAAGTTTCTTATCGTGTTTCTGATCTGGAATTCAAATTTATACAACACCGAAACACAGCAACAGCAATGCGTCACAAAATATTTAATATTTCATACATTTTCTTCCATACTTTAGATTATTTTAATGAAAATTATTCATAAACTGCTACATGATACACAATATAATCATCATCATATATAATGTATTGAAAACTTTTGGTTATATTAAAATTATGTAGCATAAAATATTTTGTTCTGTTTTAAAATAATAATTAAACCTGTATAGTATATTGAATTATATTTAAAATTTAATTAATGTGAAAATGGAATTTCCATTGTATTACAAATATTTAATTATGACTTTTCGAAGTGAAATATTATCTATATAAAGCAATATTAATAATTATCTAGCGATTTGTTAATTATGTTCTTTTCCAATTATTTATCTTACAAATTGAATTGCATAAAAATAATCTGCAGTGCACTACATAACAGTAAACTATTATATTATAATATAGGTCTTAAGTTTAAAGTTTTATAATTTTATTATGAAGTGTTTTTGCTGTATTACGATCACAGTTCGATAGACGTGTGTCATTTTAAATTTCGAAAATAGACAGAAAATATTATGGGAAGGTTAAACGTGTATTTCTGTTAAAATCCCGATTTCTAAATTTGTCGTAATTATAATTCTTCCTTATATACATTCGTATATGAAAGTAAACATTTATATATCATCACACATTATCCCCAATAAATAGAGTAGCAATATTCGAACTCCTACGCGGTACTTCTCAATACTGTAATATATAATACCGTTATTTTGAGGTAACAAAAAGATAATGCAAGATGATTATGGATCCTATGGTTCAATGTATGCAAAATACATTTATTGATAAATCACCGCTAATGAAGAATTAAAGAAAATATAATATCCCTATTGATGCATTGATTTTATTACGGAATGGAATAACAAAATTCCGAATCGAATTGTAGATATTATGTCAGGTAATATGAACGACGTTATTCGGCTGCAGGCAGTTGGTGAGCTCGGGTTTTTGTATATGTTTCCTCGGCATTTGTTTTACCTCATATCGACTGAAAACGGCCGTCGCCATGGTGATGAGAAAGAGATATTCGTTCTCAAATTGAAATTGGAGATATTTAAAAATATACAAAGGGAAACGGATTTTATTAACATTGCAGGTGCTTGCGTAAATATAAACTTTGATGAATATAAAATATTGTTCAGCTTGGTTAAACATCAGTTTAATAACACGGGCCTATATTTATCTGACCTTTGATATGGTATATAAAATTTATAGAACTTAACTTGGCCACCCCCACTTTAAGACATGAAAATCATTGTTTAAACAATTGGCACAATACAAAATATTAATGGCGCATAAGAGCGCATAACGAGCGAAATAACTACTCGTATAATAATACAGATTCAGTTGCTAAGAATTCGTAGTTATATTCCGCACCTCTAGAGCCGTGCGTGTGCGTTCAATTCTATTTTGCAGGATATGATTAATTTACCAGTAAATTATTCGGCATAGTATTATCTCATTATGATGATACATATTGATGAGTAAGTAAATCAAATTACAAAGGAAGGGGAAAGCGTGATGTTATTTAGCTTTTAGCACATGTGCTTTGATGTACCATCATAATTATGAGAACCACCACATCTTCAACGTGCGAGCGCGCGGTGTAGCGCGCAGACTGTGCGAAACATAGCGAACAACTTTGTTGTTGAATTTTAACACCGGAAAATTAAAGTTCCATTACGGTTCACACTCCGGTGTGCCAACTACGGCAAAACTAAATTAATTTATTCGCATTCAACTCTAGGTTCATTAGTTTACGAAAGAACCGAAAGACACCCAGCGACAATTACGTTTCAAATCACTAAAGTTTTGTACAACACATGATTACGGAACAACTGAATTCACCTGTATTCACATATCCGGTGTAATTTTTCGTAAAAATTCCTTTTCTGATTCCGCAAACCGGAAGAATTAGTACTTGCATTTCCTTTTTGCCACCATCATTTATACTTTCTTATTAGTATAAATAAAATGTATTGTGAATAAGTTAATCTAGAAATATATATATATATATATATATATATATATATATATATATATATATATATGTATATATATATATATATATATATATATATATATATAATATATATAATATATATGTATATATGGAAGTGTAGGTCATAAAGTAATAACCTCACATTAGGCTACATACTAATTTAATTTAATTTCCAATACATTGAATATAAAAATAAGATTCTAAAAATCGAATATAAAGACATAATTTTAATAATGATATATTTTAAATGTACTAAAACCGTGAAACGATGTTTTCTAATGTGATAATATGTTTGAAAAGCATTACTTTGTTGAAATAAAGAAATTAAATAAAGTTTGGTTTGTTGTTAGTGTAATTTCAAACTTTTCATAAAGTTGTTCCGTCAACAATGCCATTACAGTTTCGTATTTCAAGTTTATTTTTAGTACCGCGAGCACCTTGCAAACATAGAAAGCTTCCATTTTCTTGTTGTAGACAACTAAAAATAATACCTACAATTTTCCGCCTTACTTACGTAAAACAAATACGATAATTGGATCTCATTAAATGCATTTTACAAGCAAATCGGGCTTTAAATTTCGGAATACCTACTGTATTTATATTTGCTAAATAAACTGTGTCTTTTTTTTTTAATTCCTGATTAATTTCAGTATCTCAGACATCGCACATCAATAATGTTAGGTTAGGTACTGGAGTTTCAAGCCAGGAAGCAAGGCGACGGTTCACCAGTGTATGATTACTGTTCTAATAAGATCTTCCGGGCTTCTATACAGGGCCCAGCTCAATTCATAAGTTAAGGAACGGACGGCTAATTTGAACCTCAATACCTCGCCAGATTCTCACCCGACGCGCTGATTAAAGGATCAAATTGAATGTCTGGTTCCATGCAAACTATGTATCGCAAACACCTTCATAGTCTTTGACATTTTGGTTAATATTATTTGCAAAGTTGAGAAGAGCAACGATTTGTTTTAATGTTAATACTAACCAAATAAAAAGATCAATGATTAATTTGTAAAAATTTATCACATAAATAGTTAATTTTGAATAATGGAAATATACCATGCATATTCCGCCCCCGTTTTCTGCTGGTTAAGTTAGGTTAAATTTGTACATAAATAGTAGAAAATAATACAAAAAAATGTTTTTATTAAATGTTCCAAGTTATACAAATTATCGCTGCAAAAATTAGAATTTTGTTTTCTATTGTTATTAAAACTGAATTAAATCAATGATAAAATCTGAGAAGCATTGTATCATTGATTCTTAATATAATCGGAGTATTAATCGATTTCTATCAGATTGTGAACAACATTTATCCACTATATTTTTCAAAGTATACAAACTAATAAAACCAGGCTACCGAAGTTATATATTATTATAATAACGAAAATATTACGTTATGATATATATTCGATTAAATTAGAATTCCTTTTCTATTAAAGTAGCAAATTTATTTAAATAGAGAAAATTAAAAATAAATTTCTAATATTCAATTATTGTGTTTGCTTCGTGAATTTTAACGTTGTTCAAATATACCTTAGTGCTTTAAATGTTCATTCTAGTATTCCACGTTCATGTGTTACACCGATGTTCAGTTAACAGTGTGTGTTTGCTTACTCGCTAAACCCATGAATGTTCGCTGTATTTTCATATAGCTGAATTGTCTTTACAAATGAGTTTTTACATGCATATACGAATATATTGTAATATACAAATTTTCGAACTCGAGATTTGTACGGAAACTGATATTTTGACCATCACTAAATCGAATTCGACAATTTTCGGAATAACGTGTGTGAGCACATGTTACATTTACGTTTCACTAGGAACCACACATAGTAATTTTGTTTCACCGCAATGTAGCATGAATTTAAAACAAAATAAAGCAAAAAAGTGCAAGTACATGAATGTTGAGTGAAGACCTTCCAGCTTTCTTTTATAATTATATAAGATAAAAAACGCTATCACAAAATGTTAACAAAAAAATAATAATAATATTTTGTTTAAATGTGTACCTTGCCTTTTTTTAACCTCTTAAAATAATATATATGAATTCTGGTTCGGCTGTGAAAGAGTTAATATGGTAACCATTATTTTAAATATAAATTTTACGTTTCATTTAGATGATAATTCTGTGCATTAATGTGCTTCAGGGATACAATAAATTGCTCATGATATTATTTTAGGAATAAAATAATTTGGGTAGTAGTAGGTTGGTACAATGTATGCATATATTTTTATGTTTTTCTTCGTACGAACAGACAAATGAAGTACTATTTCAAAAGTGTTGAAACGAGGCTATAAAAATATTTTACTACTAGCAATATATATACTCCGTACGTTCGTTTACTCTCCTTTTACAAATGTAAAATTTTACATCGCCAATAAAAGGGTAAAGACAAATCGTTTATATTTATACCAGTCCCACTGCAAATTCATTTCGGTCAATTTCAAAATATCATTTCACCACTCTCAATAAAGTATATCTTTACCAGAAAATAACTTTATGGAATCAATAATAAGTTTTACATAATATTTAGTACCTTCCTAAATAAATATCATCATGCAATATCCTACTGAAATGAATTTATACTTAAAAATTGTACTTTCTTATACGATATGTATAAAATAAAGTAATGGGAATATTCTTCTTGAAGGTCCATTTTTACGTTATTTTCCACGACGTCTGTGAGTGTGTCGGTCTGTGAACACTTTACAACTAATACCATTGAACCTAAACATATGATGGTTGGAATTTGAGTTTTATAATAACCCAGAAAAGAAAACCTCGTATTTGTGAAAAGTATATTTCAATAGAAAGTGCTTGTTTACTCGTGTCATTTTGGGCACATTTCGAATACAAGATAGAGAAAAATGTAAAGTAGATTAAGATAATCTTACTTTCTTCTTGTGGCTTTACGAATACGTGGAAAGGCATTTTTAAACTATTAACACTGTATACTATAAATATTAATGAATATTGTTTAAGTAACAATTGAATTTAGTGAGAATTAAAACCGCTCAATTAAATATTCATCTATATTATACAGTTTAGTTAGTAAAAACGGTGGGAACTAATTTGCTGAGCAACTTTAGTTGACTGAAAAACGACACGCTAGTGTGTTAACGAAATTGTTAATTTCCATATACATATTGTATAAATCCCCAAGTAATCTTAGCGGGGATTTATTAACATGTTAACCATTTTTCCCATTTCTTGCCTCATTCATATTCATTGGAGTTTTCATATATGTATGTAGCTACCTAGTAGCAACAAGGGAAACTTACCCTTATAGAATAAATGATCTTTTTGCACAGATTTATGAAAATGTTTAGGAACCCTTAAGTCCAACGATTGAATTCGTACTATATTATATATGCAATCGTACGATGTGCTAAAAATTATACGGACTTGATTTAGCTTTGTACCGTTGATAATATGAAGCATTAATAAAATGTTTCAAAATTCGAAGAAACCTTTCTTTTCCACGTGGGTAAATATTATTTCATTTGTTCTACCCTACTCCTATTACCAATAAATCCCTAATGAAAATCTCGTTTCGTTGGTTATCTAAATAATGTAATCGAAGCTTACACCGCCCTTAAATATGCCGCTGATCACACATTTGCTAATCTGATTATACAATCGTGTTAAAAGTTCCAATTTGAAGATCCCTCGCAATGATCCCCGCGAGCAGCGGATTGTTCGGATTCGTTCTGGAGGGTATTTCAGATTTTGCTCGATCGGCGGTTCAGTACGGTTCACAATCGCTTGTAATTATTTTCAGTGTATTAGTCCCAGAGGGCAATGGAAATTGAAATGCTTTCGCGTAATAATGTGATTTACATTTGATATAATGCGAGAGCGGGAGAGCACTGCTAATGTTTACTATAGTCTTAGTTCATGTCACCTAAATTTCGTAATATATTAAAATTATTAAAATTTAACCTAAAAATTGGAATCTTTTTGTTTCTTTGCGGCAATGGGAAAGACAAATTTACACTGTAAAAAGTTAGTCTACCGATTTCGGGGTAATTCTAATTAAACTGGTGGAAATTAAAATTAATATTCATTTGTAAAATGTAACCACTAACGCCAGAGTACATTTTTGTAAAAGAAATTTTTTGAACCGAGCATGATATAGATACCCAAGCAGTCACTGTACTATCATAGGACAGGACGGGCTGACAAACCCATTCTCGTCGTTCGCTATTATGTTGGCAATGTTATTTCTCATATAAGTTTTGCTGAACTATAGCAAATATGTTTACCTTTCGTTAAATCGCAATAAATTGAGTGTTATTTGGGCAGAAATGTGGGTTTGGTTAGGTTTTGGGGTAAATGCGTGAACAAATAACACATTTACCCCGACTGTCAAGATTTTCGCAAACATCAGTAGGGGTATATACATTCAGAGTATGCGGTGTTGTGTTTCGTATTTCGAGCTATACCTATACTGAAGCTATTGAAACCTGGCTGAGTTACATTTTTCCCTGCCCGCCCCTTGCTGCCACCTCGTACGTCATCGTTCGTTCTTGCTTCTTTCTCAGCTGGTTCGTCCAGCAGACAGCAAAAGCAGCCGTTTGTTGGCAACGCACGGTCCTTCCGGCCGGCGAGGTCTCTTATTTCTTATTTATCGACGAGCCCTTATTCAATTCCCTCGTTTCCTGCGTATGTATGTATATGGGTTTATGTATGTATGTATATTGGTTTATGCATGTATATATATATATATATATATATGTTTTATATATGTATATATATATATATATATATATATATATATATATATATATATATATATATATATATATATATATATATATATATATATATACATATTTATATTTATATGTGTAATTTTAAATGTATGCAAACTTTATCATCATATATTTTATAATTTTCTGTGAACATAATATACTATTCTGTGAATGTTTGTATGTGTAAGTGTGTTGTGTGCGCGTGTGTGTGTGTTTGTTTGTGTGTGTATGTATGTGCCTGTGAATTCTCTACTTCACAAGCAGTTAATATAAAATCATGAAAATTATCCAAACCAGAATAAAGGCTATATTTTTGAAAGAAATCTTACTTGTATAAAAGTATATGCACTCTAGTTATCTATTTCTTATCTCGAAAACGGCACGAGTTTTAGAAAAAAGTAATTTATATAATAGATAATGAACTGGTGTATTCTCTTGACTAGATGTGTAATTATGAAAAATAAAATTCTTTCCTGAGAAATGTAGTCTTTTTATAAAATAAATTTAATTTGCTGAACGTTTCGGATTATTATTTATGTTATCATTAGTGCAATTGCACTGTAATTGTTTATTCGTAGCAATGACGACTAAAGGAACATTGAATATGTAATGAAATCGGCAATTAGTGGATTTATTTGTTTTGTTCATTATTATCATATTTACTTATTTGTTTTGTATTGATGACAGTATTTGTATCAAAACGGAATATCCACTCAAATTTTAAAAACATTAAATTAATATTTATCTTTTGATTATACATATATGTACAAGTCTAGTGTATCTCAGTTTCTGTATTAACTATTGATAGTAGAATGCGTAGCTATATTTAATTCAAGGTGAATTACACCCTTGGACTACATGATTGTCAGGGCTAACTGTAAATGATTTGAGTTGAAAAAACGTGCGAACTTGTTCCATCGATTGAATTGTCGATTCAGAAGCAGCGTGATGTGCTTCGTTGTGAAAAATATATATCTAGAGCAAGGGTGCATAATTTAAGCAAATCGGGGACTCAATTACGAGGCCATATTTTTGTCAGTGAAAACATCCAAACAGTAAATAATGCTCTCCTAGTCATATATAATTCAGATAATATATATGTTTATAGTGGACTAAATGACACAATGATGATTTAACAAAAAACATGACAGCTGAATCCCCTCTATAATTCCAATATGGATTACTTTATATTTATGGAAATAAATAATTATAAAAGAGGAAACCATTGTTGTAAACGCTGCACCGATTAGCATAATGTACATTGTAAATATTCGGCTATGTATATTTCGATATTATTTATTAAATTTAAATCATTTAATAACAGATTAGTGATTGAATTTATGGAGACAGGATTTATAAAACTATTTTCAATTTATGTCCAAAACGGCTAAAATATAATAAATATTATACTGGTAATTATTAATACAGCTACATAAATAGAAGTGAAGTCACCTGCACTCGATTTTCTTATACGTAGTGTAGAATATCCCTACATTTGTTCTACAAGCTAGTTATATTTTGAAACAACATTGTTTGCGTGTGAGATATACTGTAACGAATGCCATAAATATCTCCTTGAGAAAATGGAAAGACTGAGGATGATAACATGGCGCAGAACAAGGAAATATGAAGAACTTTACGAAGTAATAAACATACCGGTACCTTCCACAGGGTGCGTACACTCGCTTTTCTGTGTTCACAACGACGAACACTCCGCATTTAGGTTAGGAACCTTTATTATATTAAAACGGATATGCCTTTGAAAATATATTTGTGAACGGAAACGACTGTGTTTCTACTCTATCAGATATTTGTCGTTTTAGACAATTCTTGGTTTATTACCTTCATAATTTTTCCAATATTGATAAAAGTTACATTCCTTTGAATTGACATGTATTACAATCACTATACGGCCTGATATCTTGTTCAATAAATGCATTACTATTCGAGATTAATTGCTCACTATCTAGCGGAGAAAATTTCAAACACAATCTACCCCGAATAGTTTGTATGATGGCAGTTCTTGTCAATCAACGTTATAAATTTTAAACATGTTTTGGTATTCGCTGGTCCATAATAACATATTACACACTTGCGTCAAATATAATCAACAAATTTCAGTTGTCAGCGCCCCTTACAATATTCCATGTTGTGAACAGCGAGTTATTCGTTTTAAAATCAGTTTGACACAGTTTCAGTTTGCGACATTTTTACTCTATATAATCGATATAGAAAACTTTATTGTCACAGCATTGACTAAAATTATAAACAAAGTCGAGCAAAATATATTTTTGTATTTTCAACGTAGATCAGCACAAATAATATCTATAGCTTGCTGAAGTGTATTGGTGCTTGATGTGCAAGAGTGCGTATAGTTCATCAAACATGAACTCAGCAGTGCGCAGTGTGCTTAGGCGAAGGGGAGTGAAGCCGATGCGTAGTTGCCTGCCGCTGCCGCACCCCAACTTTAATCATCGTCCAATTACATCCGTAGAAGCACCTCTTGACGTCATCGGCGTACCGGGACCAAATGAAACCTAGGGCCGTTGTTGCCAATCATTCTATTACTAGGCATCAACGCTCATTTCAGCGTCGTCCCCAACCCTCCTGAAGTACCTACTCCTCTTGCTTGCTCATCGCTCATCGCTCATGACCCTCAGACACTGTGAACCATCTCATCCGGCAAAAGGAACACATTTTTAATGTAATGTAGATATGATGAGAGATTAGCCAGTACGTCCACTTCCACTTCCCCCCGTTCGTTTCGATATTAAAGTTGTTGTTTTAGTTCTGTTTCAGTATGGTGTGTGGCTGTGTCTGTGCGCGGAATATTTAAACAAGCTTGTTCTAGTTTTTGTACGAATTAGTAGGCGAGAGCGTTTATAAAATTGCGTTGCTAGTGTGTTTGTGATGCCCGCATATCATGAACCATTACTCTAATAACCAATTATATTTAATACCATTTTCTACTACTCTTTTTGTTTTATTTTTATCTTTACATCCATAAGCCCTAGGATTTACCCGTATGTACCTAATTGTCAAATAATTTCATTTTTGTTTTAATTCTTTACCTACCACACAATATCAAAACAGTCAAAATAATTCTGCAGATTTTTTTTTAAATATATCTATTTCATAGATGAATAGGTGAATACCGTATTATATTTTTACATTATAAATTAAAGAGTCGCTGGTGAAATAAAAAACCTATTTTGTACACATATATTTATAGCTCAAAAGTTTGTTGGACATCGCTCGATCGAAACGAAAAAATGGTCATTGCTTATGTTGCTCATAAAAATACACTTAAAAATAAAAATTACTTATAAGAAATTCGAGCGCTTTTAATTGTTTTTCTGTATACGCTACTATATTCAAATTGCACCCAAATACCATAAAAAGATATCACAATACTATAAAAACGCCGTGTTTTCTTTATTTTATTCCTAATTTTAACATTCGTGTAGGAAATAAAAAAATAATAATTGTAAAATATTATAAAAACCAAATGAAAAAATCTTTTGATATAAACCAATTAACTAGCACGTTCCGGTTTGAAGACGTTTGTATGTCTCCTTCCTCTTTACATCTTCCGCTACTGGATATAAAGCCACTAATAAATCCATCATTATTAAAATGGTATATTTTCCGCTGAGATTAATTATACGCTCACCGGTAGGCCTACTTTTAAATGTATTTAGCGGGCAGATTGTCCACTCATTTTTAAAGGAGAACAAGCGAAATAAATATTCACGGGCAAATACTTAGATATGTGCGACGACAGATTTAAATATAGATTTATAAAATGAAAATTAAATATATGATGTCTCATTGTGTATTTGAAATGTTCAAGCATTGGTTCAATGTGTATTCTCATGTTATTCATTTTTGATAGCGCGTTGTCATCGCTATTTGTGATCAGCTTGTGTGTAGCTTTTCTCGGTTAGACAGGAAGAGGATGACAGAATAATCTCCGGCACCTAAAAACACGAGTATTTTTATTTAAAGGAAGGAACAGACTGACAGAAAAACGGTTAACGAGACTTGCCAGTCTAACCACTAACAAACGAACAAAAAATACGTACAAAAAGAATTTGAAACTCATTCAATGTGCACTTTAATCGCTTTAAATTGTTGTTTTAAACATTGTTCTGACCTGATCTCGGATAAGATTGTTTGAGAGCTATGTGTGTGTGTGTGTGTGTGTGTGTGTATTAGCTTTTAAAGAGGACATTTATTTAGCGTTGGGATAAGTGACTTTTAGATGGGAGTAAGTTAAAAATACACGTAGTTTATAATTTACGTGACGTCTTGCAAAATCTGAAACTGCTCTCAGATTTGTAGAAGCTTTCTAGAAATAGATTCTGGTATGTAAATAAAATTGAATACTTTTGCAATAAATTTGTGAATATTTACATTTTCTAGCAAGCAATTCTCAACATAATAGGTCTTAGTTATTCAAGTGCGGCAAAAGACACATTTTAATTTCTTTTTGCGCATGATATTGAAAAACGATTTTTCTCAAAGTTATATTGGCTCCTAAATTTTAATTTCCTAACTTTAAAATATAATGGTAATTACTATTAATTGTACAACGTCAAAATTCAATATTTAATTAATATTGAAATTTGTTTCTAAAATTTCAAAATTTAGAAACTTCACTTTATTGAAGCAACTATAGTGGGGTTATACTAATTTTAGCGGCCAATGTTATCTGTCAACATTTATTTACTTATTATCAGTTTTGATAAATTTAGTTGTTTTGCTATTCCATTTCATAATATATCTTTCCAAAATGCCATATAAATGAAAAATGAATTATAACTCTCACAAAACACAGCAAAAATAAATAAGGTTAGATACAATCTGTTTTGACAGCTAACATAGTTGCTGAATCTGATACTACATAATTCGTTACCAACTTAATGTCATATGCCTATTATCTATTAAATGTTCGTGTACAAGCGATGACGTACCATGCCTATTGTGGCGCGAATGTAAAAGAAAAGAATCATTTCAAATAATATATATATATATATATATATATATATATATATATATATATATATATATATATATATATATATATATGTATGTATAACTTAAAATAATGTCTAGTTTTTAAAAAATAGTAAAGAAAATGGCATTTAGTGTATGTTACCACATAGTTTTCGTATCGATCTTAGATTAATTTGCAACTGGCAGTGCCATATCCTATACTGCAAATAAAATAGTGCAACGTTTTATTTACATCGTTAGTCTTTGACCGAGCAAATTTAAGTGTTATATGATGAGTGCCAACAGCGCACTCAATACACTAAACCCAAACGCACATCCTCCGGAATCTATGGTTTGCACATGTGGAGGATAGCCCGTGCGCGCTCCCGGTGACAGAGGTCATACATTCCCCGGGTTAAAAATACACACGATTTTGTGTTTATGCGTTCGCGCGCGCTCTCTCTCTCTCTCACTTGCGTGTGTCGGTACACACTTGTCACATTCCGTTTATCTCCGTCTCACTTACACACTGTACTTCATATACGCGCGTTTAATTTTTTTTTCTTTATCGTCCTTTCTTTACTATATACGATATACTCTTTTTTAATGGGTAGGCAACGGGCTTGGCTCTGTTAGGTTTGTGAAAACGAGCTGTCGCAACATTTATTCTCAACCCCTAGCCAGAAAAGGCAGCATTTTTTTTATAGCTGCTATTTTTTGTGATGTTGTGCTTCGTGTGTAAAAAATATAATTGACCTGAATACTAATTTTCGTTTTAATCCTCGACAAATCTTTTTGCTTTATTACTCGTTATTACATTAGTAAAACACATTGAAGTTGGTCGTCACACACCTAATAATAATAACTGAATTATTCTAATACGAAAGCATGCCTATAAAGGGTTGTAATTAAAAACTCTAATATATATATATATATATATATATATATATATATATATATATATACATATATATATATATATATATATATATATATATATATATATATATATATATATATATATATATATATATATATATATATATGTATGTGTGTATATATAAATAACATCGATTTAACTGAGTAAACATTTGTAGTGATACTTAATTCAGAAATAAAAAAATTACCAAAGAAAAATGGATTTCAATTGGCATTATTAGCGGTGGTATTGTGCTGTCAATAAGTTATTGAAGCCATTCGTTTGAAACAATTTGGTATTTTAACAGGAATAATTAAACTCCTCATAAAAAGCAATCAAACACCGCGTACTCGATCTATTTTTTGTTCTCGTATTTTTTATTGAACAAATTGACGAAATGAAATGAAGTGAACTGGGTGTTTTATTATTTGATCAAATCTGTTCGTTTCACTTGTAGATAGAATGTGATCGAATGTCGCCTCATCAGTTATAATTGAAAATCAATTTTGAATTTCGGGTTTTATAACTGTCATTATTCATTTTAATAATTCGTTTTCAAAATTAGTTCGTCTAATTAATTCCAACCCCAGTTACATTGACACGAACGGATATTTCACTTTGATTTATTACTGTTTATTATTAGAAATTCCACCAGATATAACAATGTTCACTTAATTTATTTACAATATTATATATATGTGGCATGCCTATCCATCTATAGCGATGCTTGTATATATTTTATTTTATTTCACCAAGCACGGTGGTTCCATATTAAGGCTTTACATTTGCTGAAATATTAATTCGACTATAAGATCTGTCAATTTTCCATTTTACGGAGTAAGGTGACTATCCATATTTATAAATTTTAACTAATATTCTATAGAAGTTATAACTTGTAACTAGAAAAGGCCGTATCTGTTATTGAAATATTATTTTCTATTAAAGTGTTTTCGACATATGTACCATTTACTTACTTTGGAAATAGACATGTGACAATTACGTTACTCTAAATTACCACACATATTTATATTATTCACGATAATCTAGCATGAATTTAATACAAAATAAATATATGAAATTATGTATTATTATTAAGTGCTATATGTTAAAATATATTTATATTAAAGCAGAACGTTGACTACATCATGCATTGTAAGGTATATTAAAATGCACGAGGCGCTACAGATGCGGAAGAACAATTTGTATACACCTGCCAAATAAATACAATATAAATACGATTGAAGTTATTTGGATCGGATAAATATAGAATTTGACAGCTGGCCTAGAATCAGCTGATCAAAATTATGGATATGATCACGTGATCGCAACCGAAATTTATTTATATGTTTCGCACAGTAATACGCGAGCGTTGCGATGGCTTCCAAATACGAAAATAACAGATGCGATGCCAAGTTGGCGTACACATTATTATGTGTGACAGTGTGATACCGCGTTGATTCCGACTGATCCCATCTCGAAGACCCGCAGCTTTATGCTCATCAGTCGCGACGTGCCACACTTTTTACACACACATCACTACTCGCCGCTATCTTCACGACTTCTAGTGTTTGTTATTCAACGCATGCGTGATCCTGAATCCCGCTTTTTATTGTACAGCAATTCATTGCACATACAATTTAGAATTTCATTTGGCAAACTTTAAATTGTGCAAGAATAACAAAAAGTATATCTACTTTTCAATCAAAATTGCAAATAATTATCTTTAAAACAAACATAATCATTTGTTAGCATATTATTCAATGATAAAAATAGTGTCAGCGAAAGATAAATTGTGCTTTAAAATACCAGATGATTTGAGTGGCATTTTCAGGTACATTTGTTACAATCACATTTGCGCACCGAACAAAAATAGAATTCAACTTGCGTTGTTGTTAAAACGATTATTTCTGCCATATACATTAATTATATTAAATATATAGATAGTGACAGTAAAAAGTAAAGCTTAAAAATCTACCAAATTAGTAAATGTAATTGAAGGTTCATATAGACTAATTTGAAAATTAATTTCATTTAGTTGAGTAATGTAAATGTATGTCATCTTCGTGCACTACATGAGATAGCTCCTCAAACAGGAATATACACACTCAAATACATCAAAGTACCTGAAATTGGCTGATATCATAAATGGTTAATTGAAAATTTTGTTTATCTTCGTATTTATACAATTATATGCGTTATACTTATATGTAATGTAATATGTTTTGATTTCACACTGGGAAGCGAATGGTTGGACATTGATTAACTTGCAGATGCGTGTGTCTTTTTTATTTGTGGCAAAGCAGGATTCTCTGTTCTACGTTCTATATTTAGTGTAGTACAGTTTGTCGTTCTCGAAATAATACAATAACATGCCAGAATTTCGAATGAATTTCGTAAATAAATGACTGTACATCTGTTAGTTAACTTAATGTGAGCGCTGGTTTTGCTACAGGCGTAACTATTATTATTATTTACTATATGCAAACTTCATATCAAATTTAAATTTATTGTTATGATTTGCTAACATTTACTTTACTCTGATGATGTAGGTATATATCTATTTATTATTGCATAAATTTTCGGTAAACCAGTTATAAATTATGTAGAAATTTACTAGTATTATACTCGCAATATATGCCTCGTCATTTGTGAATATATATCTAAGAATAGATGTATAACTCAATTCTTGATTCTTGCTCAAACAATATTATGAATATTAATGTTATTATACTGAAACATATATTATATCAAAACATTTTGTATGATTTTGAACCAATCTATAATTCTGAGAAGAAAATCAGTATTATGTTGAACATGATATTAGACATATTCTATAATGGGTAAAATTGTTTAAATCGTATAGAGTAAATATGCACTGTTCTGTTTCAATATTCTTTTCATAAATAAAACGTGCACATTTAGACCATATAAAAGTCTTAAGTTTGAAGTTAATATCTTGTGTCCGAAATTTTTACATGATTACTAAACTTACTGCGTATAAGAAAGTAGAAAGGTTAACCAGACCGTTATATTCCTTAAAAGATTGTAATCAAAGTGATTTCAATCTTCTGTTGTGAGACTCTGAGAATATAGTCGATTATCGACAGTTAGTGTCGCTCAGAATCACAAATATAAAATGTGCCACCCTTAACTTGTTACGATCGCTTTAATAGGCGACGAATTGCTCTGAGCATATTTATCAAAGTTGGCTTTTATCTCTGTATAATTCAAAAAGGTAAGCTAAATTAGATACCAATATCACAAATATAAATTGATGGTAACAAAGTTTACAAACTAAACTATGAAACAACAAGAAGACACACAGCGATCATAATTAATTTCATTTCGGAGATAAGGACGACACAGACTTGCCGAAGTTTCGAGTTATTTAGAAAAAAGTTTTGTATAATACGAATTGTGTTCGCTTAACATTAATTATGAAATTCTTTCAAATGAAACGTAACTTTGTCTTGTAAGTAAAATGAGGAGAAAAATGCCTCAGCCCATTTATGTAAATTTCCAAGTGAAATAATTAACACAAAATTAAAATGATCATTTCACTTTCGCTGTGCACGGTGAATATTTCGTTGTACGCGCGCAGAAGCGCTTGCTTCTTAATTGTATTACGCCCGCCGTAGACAATACAAGAAGGGCGCATGCCTTGTAATTCCATTTCGAATGTATTTGTGTAGCTTACAATGCAATGCAAGTGAAGCAGGTTATCTCGCAAGAATTAATTTAATTGTTTGGCAGATGGTCGTGATTATATTTGTATCTGTATTTTGAACATAGATGTAAAACCATTACTATGAGAGTATATGTCCTTTACTGTAATTCCTTTCAATAGATATTAAACATTTGTTCCAATGATCAAACAATTTGATTGTGTTGTTATCTATGTTGTTACCGAAGACTCTTAACCATCTATTGCGTTTTGTCCCTGGATAGGAACACAACATGTATGTATGTATCTCTAGAGTTCAAAGAGGATATATCCAGTTCTGGATTAAAAAGTTAATAATAATTTCTATCCAGTTTAAGTCCTATATTTATTAAATAATTTGTTGTCGATTCACTAGTCATATCTCTATTTTCAGTATCTATCATGTGAGATAACAAACGTGATCCGAAGTGTATTAATAAAATATAACACTTATTCAACATTATCATATTTCAAATATAAATTTCGTAGCATTAGCATATATCTCCCTGGAGATGATGATGATTCTCATCGCTTTATATGCTGTACATATCATGCTTTTTAATCTTTCACCCTCATCCGTTATTCCTTCATTTCCTCTTCATTTCATTTCCATTTTCTTTCATACCATAAAAGGAAAAATAACATCGCCTTACCGGCTGATGTTCATAGTAGTACATAGGCAATGCCGGTGAAGTAGGTAACTACCCCGTGAATAGAGGTATTCGTGCGGTTTGGAGTTCCGTGTCTCGGGTTACTGTTATTGCTGGAATCACAAATATGCAAGTGCAACTGCATTTATATAGCAGCTATAGTTTCGTGCCATATACACATACATACAAAAGTATGTTCAAGGAAATCTTCAATAATTCATAGTAGTTTGTATCTCTTACTCTATCTGCTCGGCTGTACATTTGTATACATGTACGATATGTACTATCTGGTTCAATGTCTATGCAGCATGGTTGCATTTCCGTTGCGCGGTTAGTCTACTTGGTAAATATGGATGCTCCTTCCGGTTAAACATAATTTGTCGTTGGTGAACCAATATTCCTGGGTTGCTTCCTCCATTTTCATCACAGAATATAACTTCTATAAAAACTTGCGATATTTTGTTACATGGCAATATTATCAACCATATCATCATCACTCTGTCTCGACGATCCAAAAAGGTAGCAGCGTTCACTTGTTTTATATTATATTTATCGAAGATATTGCCTACATGTAAAAAGAAATGAAACTAGTTAAAAAAAAATACTTTTTAGTTTATATACTAAGTTTTTACTATATATTTTATATTGCTTTACTGTGTTTTTAATTCATGCTGCATTTTACATAATACTATATTAAAATGTGTGGTAACTAGGGATTCGTAAATGTATCATGGCTATTTATCAAATGCGATTTTGTTGAAAAACTGTTCAAACAAAAGTTGCTAGAAATTTAAAAATCATTATCTTTTCTATCTATCATGTAGTTTTCGAAATATAGAAAAAATTACACGGATAAACAAGTACCTTGGGATAAAATATCCTTCTCAAAAATTGGACGTATTCTGTCCAGGCATATACCCATATATAAATTTAAGACTTGTAACAAAACTTAAATTTAAAATAACAAATTTTTAACGTTCAATACTGTAGATCGTGTACAGAAAGACACACGCACATACACAGACATCATTGATAAAATAGTCAATCTGAATCTAGTGATTCTCAAAACGGATATTTTCATTAAAATAACTTATAAGAAAATATAAATGTAGGTAATATATACTTTATTTTGCTGTGTCATTTGTGGTATATTGTTATTTAAAAGGGCTAATATTTAAAATGCTTTATTTCCCAAAATATCCACAAGTATAATATTTGGCCGTAAGGAAAAGCAAATTTAATAAAATAGTTTGTAGATGTTGATATAAATACACAAAACAAAGAATCTGATATAAGAACCCAATTCCACATATATTGCATTGCGCCGAAGCCAGTTGTTTGCAAAATTGATTATTATTTATTTAATAGGTTAGAATATATATTCGAAAAATAATTTAATAATGTTCAATTTTTTCATTTTTCCACATAAGATAATAAGTAAATATAAATATTCAGAAAAATATATAATCTAACAGATAAATAATATACAATCTTGGGTTAAATTGCTTTTCAAGTTGGTTCAATTATTGGGGAGTATGACTCATATTTGTCGTGCAGTGTATAAACAAAAGGACGTAAGCCAATTATAATAAACAAAGTATACACACACGTATCGATAATCGACCATTTAATAAGTTTCCTCAGTTCCAATATGTTATGGAGGCTATCGAATATTGAATTTTCTACAGCGCAAATAACACTGGTATAATTGAGTTTAGCAACATAGTACAATTTGCTACGTCCAACGAGTTAAATTTATAATTATCTCTGATTTTAATCAGCAACATACATGTACACAATTTCTGTTTATGCTTGCGATTTCTAAACCAAAACTAAATTGTAAATATTAATAGCCATTCAGAATATGCAGCCGCAAAAAAGAAACCGTTATCTATTTTGCATACGAAACATATTCGAAACGGTATTGGAACTATATAGAAGATTAACGTATAAATAAGTATAAGCGAAGCATAGCTCCAGTGTTCCATATTTACATATACGCGTTCAAAAATAAAAATGATTGCTCTTGTAGACAATTCACTTTACCTAGACTAAAATATAATCAATGGTCTATTCAGAGTAATACAGTCTTTAAAGGTGGGTATAAATTAAAGGTTGATACATCTTATTCAATTTTGAATTATTTATTTAGTTATTGAATGTAATCGACCCAAAATAAATTATGACGAACTTAATTTGGTTCATTCTCCCTTAACAATAACTAAATCTGTCAAAATATATCAAAATGCAAGCGTTCTGCGAAAACAACCAAAATTAGTATGAGCATGTGCAGACACACACAGTTATACACACAGACGAACATCCAAAATCATACATACAGATTTAATTTCATAAATAGTCAGTTTCGATCCAGAGATGACCAAAACGTGTATTACCGTTATAATATTAAGTTCAAAATATCTCATCATTACAATACTGCCTTTGAATTTCGTCCAAAAAAGCAAGTTGTATTTAAAATGGATACAGATTTAACAAATGCAACTAATATTTATTTCTTATTTACTGACTGTCAATATATATTCTTGTGGAAATAATATTTGTTAAAACAGATAAAATATTTACTGTTCTTTCTAGACACATATAATTTTAACCAGAAACATGTATTGGCTTATGTAGATAACGTTTTGCCTATATCATGATTTCAGACAATGATATTGTTTACCAGGGCAAAGTTTTCTTTTACCTCCGTGCGGTTATTGATTTTTCAATATAAATAATGTTTCAGTACCGAAATACTAGTACTAGTTTTACGTGCAAGAATGTAAAACAATTATTAAATAGTATTCTAAATTATCGCAATATTTATTTTTAGCACAAAACTCATGGACTGAATTATATTGTTTGACGGTGTATTGACACTGGAAAAGTTTGTTGTGGATTATTAATTTTGCGACGCAACGGTATCCTGGGATACAATGAAACTTCATTTGTAATGAGGTAAATTAATGAATTGTTAACTGTTCCGCGAACCCTTTCACAGCTTATACATTCAAATCTCGGCTCACAATTGTTAAATTTTAATAACGACTTTGTGAACAAATTTAAAGTTACTGATTTATTCTTCTTAGTTCTCAAGTTCACACAAATTATTTATACGTGTTGCAAAGTTACGCGCAGATACTATCTGTATATTATGATGAGGATGAGCAAAAAAAGAAGTCCTGCTTTACAATATACAGTTTTTGATAATGAACGCAGTTGGCAAAAGCTAATTGTAGTTGATGGCATATTTTCAGCAACCTTTGAACTGCATTATATAAATTGCAGCCACCATATTCTGTTACCTAATATAATAATTACAACCAAATATTAAATTTGGTTTCACGGGCCAATGCAATGGCGTGCTCTGAAAATTCGGGTATTAGGGACATTGTAATAATTTTAGTGAAAATTTATAGCATTATGATTCAAAGGTGGCCCGCATTCTGAACCGAAGAATAATTCAAGGAATTTTTATATTTGACCGTGAAAGAAACTAAATAATATGGATTTTAAAGCAGGCAAGGCAAGTGACAAGTCGGGCACGGGAATGCCGCTCGCAGACGCATTCCACAAGCCGCAATAAACGCCGCCTGCAGCTCCTGCCGGAACGTTTGCTTCTACTCCGGATGTCTAATAGGCGATCGCGACCGAAATAACTTAGTGAAAATATTCTCCGATGCTCCATCAATATTTTCGGAGACAATAGAACGTGCTTGGCACCGCGATGATTTGCTGAAAATTGTGCCATTGCTCGCAGCTAGATTCTTAATTAATAATTAAAACACCGCGGGCGAAGACTCAATTAAATGAAATGGGACTGAGATGTAGAGAACACGTACCGCACGCATGCGCACTGTAGCACACCTCCCTTTCCTCTCTGCTTGTCGGGCTAAATCGTTCTTAAGCTAGAGCCGTTAAGCCGATTCGCGTGTACGCGGCGGGGAATCGAGTTGCGTTCTTGCTCTCTTCCGAAATGAAAATACAACTCTTTCGTAATGTGTTCGCGTGCAACGATGCGGCGCGGCAAACAGAACGATATTGAATTGTACCTGGGGGACCGAATTACTGCTTGAGATTCTTACTAGACTGTACGGCATTGGGCAACAACACTGATAACCAAAGTGATTCTAGCCACAAAATACTGTGCAAAAAAGGTTGCAGTAATCGTGCGTGTCTATTACATCTACGAAGTAAAATTATTCACGAGTTGGAGAAGGTTAGATGTAGAACATAAAATGATAGCGAAAGTAATCTGAAAAAAACCGGAAGTGACTTGATTTCCCTATACATTATTTTCAATATTAATAATACTCCCACATATGTATATCTATAATTGTATATATTTACGTAATACATTATTAATTTTGCGATGTGGAAGTAATCTGGAAAGCAGTCAGTAAGTTTTTCCTGATTACTTGCACATCGCATTTATTACTCCAGTAGATCATCAACTTTTAATTGTTTATTGTGTATTAAATTCATACAGCGATTGCTGTAAAACAATATCAATATATTTATAGCAACCAGGGAAATGTAAATGCAATACATATTATCAAGAACGATATTTATTTAATGGTACTTTAATATATATTTCCGTTAAAATTTCAAGTTCTTAAATTGTTCAATATTTTATTACATACATTCATATAAGAAAATAAAAATGTATAGGAAGTAAGTATGTTTGTAAAGTTTTGGAAATTAATAGCATTCATTAGCATGCAAACCAGGTTAGAGGGTGAATACAAATTGAATACAGCAATTATCTGAAAAATGAAATCCTTGATGTAGGTGAAAAAAGCATATTTCAAAAACAAATCACACATACACACTAGCGCTCGTGTATTTCGATTGCGGGGGCGATCAGTGGCCCGGAGCATTGTTTAAATTACTCTGCCGCTGACTTTCAAAACTGCCATATAGAAATGCGAGGGCACAGAGTTTGCGGACGGCGTTCTGCCAGGGTACATACTTAATATTTTTACTTCAACCAATGGATATTATATAGTGATATATGTAAATTTCAAATGGGGTGTGTCTATCCCCAGCAATGTTGACCTTATTTTAACATATTTCCGTAATTTGCTTTCAATGTGTGTTTTATCAAACTTTTTCTAAAGTTTATAATTGATTTTCAAAGGCCTTTATTTATTCCTGCCAGATTTCAATAAGATACGAAAACAAAGTTTATATATTTTGGGTTTGCTCTGCAAATTAGGAGCCTCCGGCTTTTTTAACCGTATTATAAACCTATTGGATAATAAACTTTATAAAAATATATTATCTTTTGTAACCTCAATAATAAGATATATGTTTAAAATTTAAGAAAAATCTTAGGATTTCAATATAATAACATAGATAGATTTGAATAACGACTTTTTAATTTTGTTTAATATAATGTTAGTATATGGTTCATGAGAAAAATATATTGCTAGATTGGAGAGTGTGTGTATATGTTTTTAAGTGCCCCCAAAATAGCTAGATTCTCATACAAATAATTAAAAAATAATGCTTCTAAAATAGTACACAATTTTTATGAAAAACGCTGTTTCAAGTCGTAAACGCTTCCATAGTAACCATAAATAGAGTGAGTACATATAGTGAGTCTCAAAAATATCCAGACAAGTTTACAAGTCCCTATGAGCATTTGAGTGAATATTTAATTAATGTTAATCCAGTGTATCGCAATTGACCGTGTGCGTAATAACGCAAAATTGTTGCCAGGCGTTGCCCAGGCGAGAGAATGGCGTCTAGATATGAAATACAGCTAGAAAAATCTCTCACGTTTTGCTTATCTAAATATTGCCCGAAGGGATTTATCACTAGGATGCCCGTTTTGCTATAGTTTTTCTAATTTATTTTTTCCATTTTGTTTCAACTCAGATGAAATATCCTGGTTTTGCTTTAACGAATCCCTGTACTTTTACACTTTTTTGAATTCATTTTTCTGTACGGTGAAACATTGATATTCATTTTTTGTTTGTTTCTTTTATTTTTTCATTGTTTTTGTTGGATAACTGAAATGAATGAAATGCATATTGCCAGAGTAGAAATGATTTAAACTCTTTATTTCAAACACACATGTAACGCATACCATTAATTAAGACGGAATTAATTGTTATTCACCCAGTCATTATTTCAGCATTTGTCTACGGCTAAATCCGCATTACTTCTGTCTAATTTTACCAAGCACTGATTTATATCGTTTGTGGTTACTTATTTTTCACGTGCTTCTAATTATTTTAAATTACCTTTTGAAACGGTATTGAAAAAGAAACAGTACACTTATGAAACTTGAAGTATTTGGTAAGTATAGAAACTAGAATGAAAATATTACAGTAATTAGGGCTCTGCTTGAATATACCATTTATGAACTTAACAAATAAATTATGATAAATGTTGAAGTTGCAAGATGTTGCATAATAATAAGGCAAGCATAAATTCAAAACATTTTTCCTGAATTTTCATTCTTTCTCCTCAAGCAGTCGAATCACGATGTTGACTTGCCTACAGTCATTTTTTTCTTTACATTTATAATTGTTTCCATTTTCTCATTCTGTTTAGCTCTCACCAAAATAATTGACGCACCAAATGAAAAATTAAAATTGTTGTGTACTCTCAGAGTGTCCTTAACTTTTTTATTGTGTCTATAAAAATGTTGGTTGTTTTATTTGAAGAAATACATTTTATGTTGGTAATAAAGTCTCTCTCAATAGCCAATCATCGAGTATATCGAATTAATCATAGCTAGTTTTATTATAGTTATATTTAGCTTTGAAATTGTGTATTACAACGTAAATATTTACTCGTTTTTGAAGTGCAGTAAAAACTACGTTATGTACATATTTCGTTTTATTACTGACGGTGTATTGACTTTATATATTTATACTTATTTATTTATCCAAAGTAGATATATATATATATATATATATATATATATATATATATATATATATATATATATATATATATATATATATGTATGATTTTATTTTCATATATTGTATAATAAATAGTAAAACAATATTTTCAATTTTCTTAATAAAAATACCATAAAATATACCTTGCAACCCGGTATATATGCGTTCAATATTAGAACATATAATATATATATATATTCAAGAATCAAAATTGAGAATGCTTACTTTTTACTGTCTTATACGATTGTATTGTAATCACGATAATTTTTGAACTAGACATTTTAACAGTAAGACAGGTTTTGTATTTTGAAGTTCATTTTGACGCCACCCCAGGTCGAACACAATATGTGCTCGTTCCAGCTATACCTGTTATTTTAACAGCTTTTTTTTATATATATTTATAACGTAAAATTATATTGTAAAGAAATGTAAAATATATCAAATAATACGGCTCATAAGATCGACTTGAATATGAATTCTTACCTGCATTCGGTAGGCCCCATTATATCAATTCGGTCGTCTACGTTGTTGAAGATGGAGAATATATAAAATATCTTTCTTTTTGCTTTTGCCTTTTTAATCACAAACAAGAAAGGACGTGCTTGTTCTGCGCGGCAACGAGATTAAGCGAGTAACGTCACCCCAGTATGGACGACCTCTATAAAATTTCCGTAAGAATTTCGAAACGTGTAAACATGACGACGATACATCCATTTACCGCGGGCGACAACGCTCGGTGAACCCGGGTGCGCGGTGTCGTTCATTCGGAGTCCCACGACGACAACGCCACCGCGAGTGCGGAGGCAACGTCGGGCTACACGTGTTGGCATAATGAAATTTCACTGTCTTTTTATTTATGCCCAATTTAATCGCGCTCCATGGGACCACGAGCTTATAACAAACGTTCCGCGTCTGTTTCGCTTTTGCACTGTAATTAACAATTCTTTCTCTTTTACTTTGGACGAGCGGAAATCTTGAAAATGCCTCGACCTTTATGGGAAATATTCATTTTGAAGCAATTTGAAAACAATTACATTATATTTAATAAGTTACTCGAGAGGGTAGTGTTCAGTCAACATAATATCTGCGGATAATTGATTTGATCAATCTTTACAAATTTAAAGCTTTTGCCTAACCACGCATAGCAAGAGATAATCAAATTATATAGCTGTATTATACCGAATATTTCACTTGTCTTATATAAAAACCAATCAGAATACACAATTTTGGAACATATTGAAGAATTATAAAAGTAAAACACAAAGTATAGTAAAATTGATGCTGTTACGATTAGTTCCGGCTATTAAACCAACTTTAGGTCTGAAGATGGTTCTAATAAAGAATTTTTTGAAACTATACCAATTGTTTTAATCATATTTTACATACTTATAGGGCGTTTAACTTTGATACGTTTTAGCAAATTAACCTGGCTATTAAAAATTCTTTTGAAGTGTAATATTGGTAATTAATCGGCTTCATTTAACTTACGAAAACCATTAGCGTATTATTTTGTTGTGACCCCAGTAAGCTTAAGTTGTTGATTTATTATATCAAGCATTGATTAATTTAGTCTACTTTGTAAAATAAATGAAAGAGAATGCGGTGGTGTCTAAGGACTACGTCGCAGGTGAATATAAATATGTTTTCTCTTTTGTTCGTTTGCACAGGAATAAAAGAAAATGCGAGTGGTGTGTTTCATCGTGACGCATGCGCAATGGCCCGGGTTAACATGAGTGATTAGGGTCCCTACGCGCAGACACAGTGGCTGCCTGATAAAACAGCGAAAAAGAATGGCCACTGACAAATGGATGAGAATGGATGGCTGCAAAGAAAGTCCCCGTTGTAATTATTACCCGGTGTCAAAAGGCTCTTGACTGATGGCGCCCAGTCCGTCGCTACATCCGACTATTGTCTCTAATTGTCAACCTTTTGCTTTTATTCAATGTGACGCGACTAATGTTGCAATTGTGTTCTGTCTGCTTCATCAATAAGTACATTCTAAAAATGAAATCACAGACAAGTTTCGCAAATTCAAACAGCGCAATATCCCTTTAATACAACTATATTTAGAATTTATATTAACATGCACGAACGAGATATGATAAAAACAATTTCGCACAGAGATGATTAAACCGCAAGGGTTTCCAACATGAAGCACTATATAATAATGGCGAATAATCGAACTTGATTCTGGTATATTAAATTTCCAAGGAAATATATATAAATATATATCACTATTATATATAATTTTCAGTAATATATATTAGTAATTTTTTTTTTCTAATTACATAAATAAATGAGGGGGTGGGACGTGTACAGTATTTTAAGGTCTATGACGTTCTGAAAATGAATTCTGATTTTTATGATTCCTTACTCTATGTTATTTCACAAAATTGTATAGTAAAAACGATATTGCTATTATAATATTATATCGAATATTTTATCTATTTTATACAAAATGCATGTTAGCACACACAATAATTTTAGTTGGATAAAATGATATATTTGTTTTCAAGAATTAGCAAATACATTTGAAAAGTTGTTAAATATTGAATTTTATTCCAGTATGCCGTAAATGGGTTGTTTTTCGAAGAAACTTTTCAGCAGAATTTGTACAAAAACATACATTTTTACTTGTTTTGTAGCAAAAAGCATGTCTAGGTCAAACAATTTTACAGTTCGCAGACAAAAACAAAGTTTGAATGCTCAAAATACATTCCGAAATGTTCGAATTGTTCATGTTGAAATATCAATATACATATTCAATATTATTTTTAAAGCCAGAGTTATACGATTTCCAGGTATTTAAAATTCTGCAGCTAATCATACAAATAACATATCATTTGACAAAAATATATTACCATACCAAATTGTATGTTATATTATTTATATACATTTTCATTTTACGAAAATTGAGATGACATTTTTCAATTTGGTAAAAAGAAACTGTACGATCGTCAGCCAATCAGTACTACGACAGCAACAGCTCAATTTTATGTGAGCAGCAATATAAAGTTATATCGAAAAAAGTGTATTAGGATATATTAAATTTACACGTTGAATTTTCCATTATTACTTTTTATAAATAGATTGAATGAGTCAATGCATTTCCGCTCAAAAAATGGAATGTTTCAGGGTTATATTTTGTTCTACGTCTAAAAAAAGGCTTCAAAGAATGTCTGTCTGTCTGTCTGCCTGCGTAGATTTTTGACCATTGGAGTGAATCAGTTGCCGACAATTTGAAACGAGGTCTCACATTTGACTGGCAGTAGAGAACAAAACATCCAATGGCAATGTGAGTTGTGGAATTAGCGGCTTTCGGAGAACTGACAGTTTCTAAATCGGGAACAGGTCGGTCCAGTGTCATCTTCCAAGATTTTCCTATCTATAGAACGCACGCTCTCCAAGTAGGTATTAGCTTCGTCTATTATAGCAGCGATGATAAACCGAACTGTACTGAACCAATAGATGCATAGTAGCCTATAGTCGATCCGACTTTGTGTTTGACGTCAAATTACATCCAGTTATATATATACTGTTGACAGATACAAATTCGGCTAAAACATCATAAGAACATTTTTTGTAACGTGACGAAATTATCTTTCAACGTATATTTAAAATGCTATTCAACATACAGAATTCACCGCTATAGATCAATTTAAAAAATTCAATGCGCATGCGTTACATGAAACATGACATTAGATAGGGTTGTTAGAGCTTACGAATTTTTTTCCTTGTTTATAAATCTCTATTTATTATGTGTATATACCCTCATCCATGAATACTGAATTCTGTAAAATTCTGCTTATTTGGAGGTTAGGTTTGTAGATGTAAAAAACACATACGTATAGGCTTTGTCAAATTCTGTGATTTTCGCAGTATAGCAAAATTAAAGTTGAATCTAATATAGGTAGGTGTAGTGAGTGTATAGTCATTGAAGGATGTAATAGAACGGATGGCTGCACTCCAAAAGGTGCCACAGTTTCTAATCGGATTCGCGGACTTGGAAGATGGGCACTTTGTGTCGTCAGGGATTCGTTTACGGTATGGTTAGTTGGAGCCGCGGGAAATTACGTGCCGTGCCGTGACCAGCGATAGCAATGTTATTAAAAGTTCAGCATCAAGTCACGTGGTGCGCACTGCACTGAACTTTCGCATCGTTTTTAATGGAACTGATGCGACAAATGGAAAACTTAATAAACTTGTTTTTAATGACGGCCATCAGGAATTAAAAATGTGAAAGTTAACGGACGAAATTCGGTAAAACTTTTCTACTCTTATATCATGGCCTGTTTCGACGGAAATTTTGCCAATTTCAAATATTATTTGATCGCTGAGAACAAAATGAGACGAAGATAAATACAGAAGAGGAAAATTAAACGTTTCGAATATCCGTTAGACTTATTTCTGACAAAAGATTCGACTTATTGATCTACGTTTTGCAGGATGTCCATAAGAATATGAAGCGACGACATTTGTATTTTTAGATATAACATCAAACATTATGAAACTATTTCAGTAACAGTTACCGGTCGTGTATACTGAACATATCCTGTTTATTTATAACGGATCATCCACTTCAACATATTCGTTAATATGATTTTCAAATTCTTGCATTAAGAACAAGCATATGTGGCAGATACTTGCCTTAAGCTTGCCGTATAATTAATGTACTTTACAGCAGAATAATGATTGTTTAACATAATAAACAGAATATCAAAGCAGGGTTAGCTCAAAGATTGCATTAAATAATGATCACGTAATGGAAAAGTAATACAAAAGCTTTATTGCCATAGAAATAATGTTGAATTTATTTTTGAAATTAGCAGCACAAGGGAAATGCAAAAAGTTTCTTGGTCATGTAAAGTTTAAAAATGCGATGAAAGAATATTGAAAATTTAAATATCTTACGCTGTAAAAATATTAATAATCGTAGGATAAAAGTTTATTTTTTGTGAAACCAACAGTTAAGAGTACTCAAGTCTTCAGACTAATTACAACTTTTTTCACAAAGCAAACAGAATTTAATTAAACTGCATGCCGTGGCTAACGCGATGTTTCTCATTTTATCAATTATTTTCAAGTAAAAAAGAGGAAGCGTTAGAAAAAGGAAAAAATAATAAAAAAAGATAACACGGTATGATGATCCATCACAACACAACGTAAAGTTAAACATCATATTCTTACTATAAATACTCAACAAATTTCTGGCACAATCAAAACTTCTCTTTTTTATTCCCTCTTCCTCTGAATAGAAGATCTGGAGAGGCCTACACTAGACTTTCTATCACCTATTACCAAAGAATAAATATTGTTATATTATGTTATATTAATTATACTTTAATACAACCAGAACACAAACACACAGACAGGCAGACACAACTTGCGAATCAAATCTACTATATTCATTTTAAGCTCGACGTACGGACTGTGCAAAAGAGCTTTAGTGATCGGCCGTGTTTGTCGGATCAAAGAATGTCCTTTACAAAAAGTTCTTGTTTCTGTTTACTAAAGGATTCCTGCCGTATCTCAAATTTAATCTTCCGTACAAGTTCGAAGTAATAGCCCCCTTTAAAAAAAATGAAATATCAAAGAAAGTTACCAAATATTCTGATATATTTTATGTCAAATAATGTTCTACAATTTGTGAACCCAGTAGCCATTAGTTATTTTTTCATTCAATTCTCTATTTATTTTAAATAAATTTTATTATAAAAAAAATTATATCATCATCGTTTATTCAGATTGTGAACTGAACAATTCTGAAAGTTAATATATTGTAACGGTCGTTTTAAAATTAATAACAATGGAATTATTGTCGTTTATAATTTATCTATTTAAAATTCAGTGGTTATAAATACGATTTTTCATTTATACATCAGTGGTTGAAATAATGCTTTCTATATAAATTATAAAATTAAAATATTCACTGGATAAGTAATACGACCAGCTAAAAGCATTGGTGCCTGCACCTATGCTTGAAAGAAGCGTAATAATACGAGATTCATGTATAATTAATTCAGCTGAAGTAATTAAAAGTATAAACGCACATTTATATATATATATATATATATATATATATATATATATATATATATATATATATATATATATATATATATATATATATATATAAAAGAAATCATAGAGAAATAAAAACACTTACAATTAATAAGAACGTAGTCCTCTTGACAATTTCAAGCAAACACAGAAATATATTCAATTACAGTGTGTACAGTGTAACAAAACTTAAAAGTATAAAATAGTGAAACGCCAAAAGAAAAAATTAATATATTTTTTTAAAACAGAGATCGCAGATGCATGCATGAGAAATATAAGAGAATCATCAAAGGAATTTCCGCTCTACTTAATAAAACAATTTGTTTATTTACCTGATGAAAGAGAGACAGTTCACGCAGTGCTCTCTCTCTCTCGAAAAAATAAAAAATGAGGAAATTTACCCTTGCAAAATTTACAATTGACCGTGTGTTCATCTACGAACTGTTAAAATTCGTCAGTATACTTTCTTATACCTAAAATATACTAAACCAGGCGCAACTTGACAAATTGTGTGCTTATGTTATTTTCTAGGACATCAAAAAATATTGTAACTATGAATAGTCGCTTTTAAAATTGGTAAATGTATTTGTTATATTCATGGATAATTATTTATTAAGGCTTAAGATACAACACGTGACAAAAATATATGAAAATTACAATTATAACATACTTAACTCAAATCTATGCGCAAATTTGTCACATATATGTTTAGAAATATGAGTATTTAAACAATTGGAACATTCAAGTTAAAATTTGAGAATGAATACAATATTTCATTTCTTTATAATTTATTATTACAAATACGTTTTCTAGCTCGATTTTCAAGAGAAAAACATCGAAAACTGAAACCATTTCGGATTTATAACCATTTTGAAATTCAGTTTATATTAAAAATTATCTATGAGAAAAATATATATTTTCAGTATTATTCTGCAAACCATCTCGGATTTGTAGCCTAAATTGCTTTAAATCGGTTCATTAGGTATACAGTGGACATGAAGTAACAAATATTAGTTTGTTTCCAACGATGTGAAACATATGATTACAATATCACATAATTGTGTATTTTGAATATGAATGCAATTATATTAATATGCATATATCATTGTCCCGTGTCCGCGCGTTAAGTTTCATCATATAGAAAATGAAACGGGTGAAATTGTGTGTTAAACTGTCATCATCATTTGGTGCAGTGCAGTTAATAATTCGACACTTTTCCGACAGCGAACTAAAGAGTAGCATGCGGGGTTGGGGGAGGGGGGATAGGGGTGAGGCATAGTGCATGCACGGCGGGCGTAGCGAGATCCATCTTCGGTCGACTGATTCTATTTTCCGCCCGTCAATAAATAATAATGTGCTTAAAAGTTCTCCACACCTCGTTGTTGAACGAAGCTAGCTGCCTCGTGAAGGGGAACTGCAAAATGGGCACACAGCCATACGTGTGCATACATGTCTACCCTCCTACGATTTGCAAGCAGCACGTTTACCCATTTCCAGTCCTGTTTCCGGTTTCATAGACGTGCAGCGATGGATTCATTTTCACGGCACACACACACACACTGACGTTCAGTCCCCCATGTATACTCGCATTTCTATACACATATTGAATAACCTAAAGTGAAATAGTCGTTGAAAAAGTCATTAACTTTTTGGTTATTACAAGCATAGAATATTTGCCATTTAAGTGTAACACTGGTAATATTTAAGGTTCAAAATTCACGTTATTGCCTAAATACAAACGCACATATTTAATTCTTATTGCGCTTTTAATTATCAAGAATGGCGCTTTACGAATTTAATACTTCTAAAAAGGTACCCATTAATAAAAACACTAATTTAATAACTTTGGCATGTCGGTTGTTCCATTTTTATTTTAGTGTTTAATGTACGGGTGCAATACAGATGTGTAAGGCCGTTACAGCTGTTTATGGACTGTCATGTCAAAAACATGTACAACTAACTTACTATTATTTTTTATTTATTCTGTAATTATTGGGAAATAATAGTGGTACTAGATATATAATTTATTTTTATTCTTCACTACCATTTTTTTAATTAAAAAATCATTATAACAAACTATTATGGAATGCAAGCTCACAATCTGAAAAAATCGGTTGTGGCCTACACAAAACTTTCTAGGTAATCATTACTTGGTGTAATTTAATATCAGATATGTTCACCTATAACATGGTAATAAAAATACTATATTTTAAATTAAAGCTTTGTTTTATTGAGATTTTTGGTAATACTAGGGCACTATATGTCTAGCTTATATATCTCCATATTACAGCTATAATATACATAGACATATGATACGAGAGTGAGAGAGAGACGGAGAATTAGGATGTATGTATGTATGTCTGTGTTTCGCGGTGTACAATTTATCTGGTGCACCATTACACGTAATGGGTTGGCAGTTGTCATAAGCCAGGCCAGACGTTAGTCCATGATAAAATAAGGGCTGTCACCGGCGACAGCAGCGCGTTCACAGCAGAAATATACGCGGAATGGCAGAAGAAAGTGATGTTAGCCACTCTTCGCCCTCCTACTCCAAACACCACTCGCCGGTGGCGCCAACAAATTTCGCAAAACACGGATATTTATCGCCCGAACTTAACCTTTTCATAGGTTTTCTTCCATTTTTTTATTTGTCGGGGGCCTCTTACAAATGAATTGTATATCTATGATGAATCGAAACATACGGATATGACACGCGGATATTTGTTGGCATATTAACGTTGGTGTACACAAATCATTACCTAGATTTCTATTTTTCAAGTTTACATATAGATAGATGTTATTACTAGAAATGGATTTTATTTTTAATCTATTTTGCTATAAACATGTATTTATTAACTCAAGCTGAAAGATCTAGCAATATATTGTATTTTTGAATTAATTTCGAATATTCAACAATTTTTATTTCTTTTGCAGTGCAACAGAGCGATGTAACGAGATCAACAATGCATCATCATAAGGTAAAAAGAATTTCCACTCAAGATTTTGTATTATCAATATATTCAGCAATCGCATAATATTCAAATGTAAATTCCCTTGAGTCTCAGTTTTCTATATTAAAAATTTTATGTACAACAATGCAAAGAAACTCTAGCACATCTTTTCATAAAATAACAATTCAATTGAATGTATAAGATTGTATTTTCTTTTTCGTGGCTACATTCGAATAGATGTTTAATGAATACATTGAGATACAAGTGATCATAAAATATTTTATTTTGAAAATGTATCTACAGTATTATTCAAACTAAGACGAAGAAGATTACATTCGTTTGAAGTTAGCAGTTTCAGTTTTTGTTGTTTTGCTCGCCCTACGAAGTACAGAAGAGGTAAAGAATTCGGCCATGTATCTGCAACAATCTCAGATCAAAACAAATCCTTAACAAAGCGTTCTTGTCTCGTCGTCCAGAATCTAGTGGTGGGGTTCGTTATCTTGTAAAAACTAAGGGTAGTAAATACAGAGACCTAATAACATTGGTGCCTGCACCTATGTATGTTTGCTAAAATATCTGTGCTCTGCTTAAATTATATAGGGTAGGTACGTTTGGTTGAACTAATTCCCCTGGCAAATTGACTAAATATATTATGAAATTTAGGGGTAATCAGTCAGGACCGTGTGTTATTTAAAAAATGCGTATCATGTCAGAAATGTTCATAATTAATACACCGGATCGTAACACGAGAATATCTTTGAAACACGGCGAAGCATAATAAAATGGAAATTATGAACAAGCGAATTGACTGAACGTCATGATCATGATAATATATGTTCACATATGCTAGACGAGATCCCTCATAGTTAATTATTGCTTGTCTTATGTGAATAGCAAGATGGCGGCCTAGGAGGGGCTGCCTTTAGAGCCTATGTGCGTCTATGACTTGCTAAATATAGTTGTGTCGTGGTCCGCATATATCTACACACTCTGTATACGTGTAACGCTTTTGTCGACTGGTCTCTGAGGTCTCGCTTGTTGTTCTAACTTCAACGAAGGCAGTTGCTCGTCAATACGTGTATGACAGTGGCGCCCGCAACATTAAATTAATATGTGAGTCCATCAAAATACTCAAAGACTGCTACAATAAACACGATCATAGTCTGCCATGAACATAGTTAGCTTGTGAATACATAAATAGTGTTATGTGACACCTCATAATATATGCAGCAGGGAAACGATGACAGACATGCAAACATTATCGAAGGTTGCATTTCTGTTCAACACTGCAATGACCTCATTTTTTCAGAATCGTTGTAACGAACGACTTTTCTTGGTCTGAATTTTATGTATACTCATATTTTACATTATATATAAAAGAAAAAATAATTCACTGGCATTTTTATGGTTATATCTGTTTTAATGGATCCTGAATTTATTTTGATTAATTTCTCAATTTGTGTGTGTGTGTGTATGTGTCTGTCTTGGAACGCTCTACAGCTAATAAAATTGAATATAAAAATATAAAGTTGAAATAAAATAGACGCGAAAGCAGTCTTAGGTTTATTTATTCAAATTAATCTCAACGTTTCGACAGGAACTTCTGTCTTTAGACTTAAACTCCTGAGGAAGACAGAAGTTCCTGTCCAAACGTTGAAAATCATTTGAATAAATATACCTATGACTGCATTCCCGTCTATTTTATTTCAACATTAAATTTCACCAGTCGATCATCAAAGAATATTTATAAGAATATTAAGTCTTTAATAAGACTTCTATATCCCTGGAATGCATTCACGTGTCCCTTAGTTATGTACAAAATATATTGATATTGTTTCATTAAATTTCATATATAGTGAATAGTAAGTACAGTTGAATTTTTAAATGAAGTCACTTCAAGGCCATCGGTATGAACCACGGATACCTAATAGCGTGTTTATTTCTCTCTCATGTTTGTATGCATAAGAGAAGGATGGATAGAGTACCCATATGTCGCGCGGGTTTTCGTGATTTCAGAATAGAGTACAGACATCCTTCGCTAGTCAATCGTTCTTGTGTCCAACGCAATGTATGTATAACATATGTTCGGTATTATATCATATTTTTTATTGAACACATAGGCGTTCGACGAAATTTCTACCGTATTTTCACATTATTGTGCAATTGTTTCTGCTTCTGTCAGTTCTTAGTTTGTGCAATTTTTACTTCGTTTTGATCGATTTCGTGTGTTCTATTCGTTCAATTTTGTGTTATTACTTTCAAAAAAATTAAAAGTTTATTATGTGCCTATTGACCTACACCACTGCTATTTACAAAATGGGTGGGGCTAAAATCTTGAGTCGTATGGTGTATGTTTGACCTTGAAGTGACTTCTTTTAAAAATTCAACTGTACATATAAGAAAGTCGAATGAAACAAAACAAAATCAGTACAAGATGAAGTAACATGATAAAATCGAAATCTATAAATTCAGATCAATAATGTATGTGTAAGAAGTAAGTTCAGCCCACCTGTGATTTACTAATGAAATTTAATTATTTTACCAGGTAGATAAAAGGTAAATGATTGAAAACGTTAATAAGGTTTCTTGATAAATATTGAAAACATAATTTTGAAGGTATACATATAAATTTCAGGCAAGTGTAGGGTTGAAACTGTACCGTAACTTATTTAATACACTAAGCAACCCCTAATAAAATATATATATATTTTGCGTATATGGTAAGAAGACGGGAACACACCCCGACGTTCGTCATGTGCGAGTCGACACTGGTGTGTGTGTGTAATTTCGGGAACACCCCTTGTGGTTTGTTTCTAAGACCACAAACGCAATAACCATGCATTTAAAGCGGCTACCCTCGCGCTGCTGCTAGCCTGTCTGCCGTTTATGAATTTTAACTGAGCTATGGGGAATAATTCGAGACAGGCAAGAAACAAGTGCCTACGTGCTTAAGAAATACAGCGTTAAAAGGCTTAAAGTGACGTTATTTTTAAACGCCCTCTTAATGTAATGACTCTTCATTGTGTTGTTCCTGTTCTAAATGCTCTTTTTCGTTAAAAACATACGTTTAGTATTAGATTTACTCTACATGAAAACAATTCTTTAATATTTTGCTGTTCATGAAGTACCATTCCAATTTTGTAAACAAGCTTCGGTAAGCTTTTGTGTTGAATTATATTTTACTTAAACGTGAATATATGACAAGCTTTTTTTGTATTTATTTCTACAAAGGATTATGTATACATATGAAACCTGTCATGAAGATCTGTTTTGTACGGTTAAATAATTAAAAAATAATCATTGAAACAAAACAAATTAGCTGAACGAGTTTTATTTGAGGGTTTTTTTTTATTTTATTTTGCCATTTTAGTTTTAATAACATGTTTAACATGATTACGTCATCTTAGTAGCATCTCTTTAAGTTGACACTTTTTGCTCTATAATACATTTTGCAAAATAAATAACTAACCAGTTAGATATTACCTCATTTTGTGTAACGGGTGGGACGAGTGAAGCGAGATCCTGCAAAATATATTCGAAAATAAACTTACCAAACAATAGTTGCTAGACATTTTAATATCTCTACCTTTAATAAGAAACACTTTTTCTCTAACTCATACTATTTCCGAGATATTGAAAATGTAGCAAGAGTATACTGCTATTTTCGTTTAAGATATTGTTTTTAAAAAAAAAGAGGTGCAACCGTTTTGGCTCTTAAACGTTTCACCCACACACAGACGTCATTCCGAAAATAGTCAGATTCAATTCAAGGATTGTCAAAAATAACAATATTAACATTTTCTTACTTGTGTTTCTATAATTAAATATTAAAATATTAATATTTTTGTGTTATTTACGTTTCATAACTAGTGGTGTAATGAATTTTTATTCGATTTTACGTTGCGATCTGTAGTCAGTTTGGAAAAGTGACCCTATATGTTTAGAAATAGGATGAAATTCTGTAAGTCTTGACAACAAAAAACTATAGTATTATTTCGAAAAATTTGTTGTTCCAAATATAATTTTCGGGTTAAGCGAACAATATTACGAATTAGATCAAAGAAATTCAACAATTGTCACTGTTCAAACGAAATCAATACGACTCCATACATGACAAAGTATTTTCTTTTCGAGAGTGTTCACTGTTTTTATCCGATTTCATGTAATTCAATTATGGATAATATTATTTGAAGGCATCCCAAGTTCCTCACAAAATAGTAAACGAATGTAGCTTCTATGTGTAGATATTCTATGATTGCATCGCAGAATAAAAATAGTAATTTTCATTTCTAGGTTGAACTAAAATAGGACAGATTAAACGACCATTTTCCCAATCAAATTGTTTCCTTTATCTAAGTAAACTTCTGTACGAGCTCGCATAGTTACAAAGAAATGAACTAAAAAGAGAAAACGCGCGCGGTAAAAAGAAGGCTAATGAATGTAGAAAAAGAATACTGTTGCCAACGTTACAGAAAATAGTAGTCGGAACGATTCGATTCCAATGAGACGATGAACCGGACAACCGCGACCAACGTTAATATATGATTGAAGCACGAAAAAGTTATTTGTATTTTAATTAATTGTTGTGTGGCTGTCAAAAGACATGAAACATATGCACAGGCCTGTCTTTATCCGCTTTGTGCCCCTAGCCAAATGATTAATGAGTCTTCTGTTAAAAATACGCCTTTTTTGTCAGTAAAAATTAAACTATAATTTTCAAAACCTAATCCGTTCATTCGATTCTTCTTAAATTGTTTATAAAATTACCAATTTTTTCTAAAAATGTAAGATTGGGACCCATAGTCACTTTAAAACTAAATCCATTTTCAAAATTGGCTATGCAAATATTTTTTTATTTTTATATTATATTCACATAATTTCCAATATTATGGATATCATGTCCATTAATAAAAAAGTGTAGAGTATCACAAAAATGAACTCTGAATTGCAATTGTTTTACCAGTAGAAGTTTGAAACAATAGCAATGCGCCATTGTTTATTTGAGCCAACGCAATAAACATGATTTTCGCAATTTACGTCTCAGATATGTGCGACAGTTATTTATACACCTACTCGTTTTAACGATTGAAGTTTCGTGTCATGAATCACCGCTCGTTTCGATTCGTACTGCTTGCAAATAAATCAACTACTACAAATATGTGTAAACATACATTTTAGTATATGTTCAAGAGAAGAGACTACACTTATTCTATTGACTGGCGCGCCCATAAATTTATTCCGAAATAAACTAATACTTATTCAACAATACTTTTGACATTTAACACAAATAACTGTCGGATTCAACACGATTTATTGATTGTTAATTTGCAATAGCAAAAAATGCTCTTATTAGCTCGTCGTGTGCGCTCGTGTGTCTGTAATACTCCCGAAATTAACAAATGCTTTTGCACAGCAATTCACTTCACGTCTTCCCGAATAATATGTTTGGATGTATGCCGCTCGCTCACTCATTCGTAAGATCAAATTTAGTATACATATAATATTAGTACTTTCTACTCGTTCTTTTCGCATTTAAAATTCGATAGGCCCTATATTTCGGAAGTTATGCTACAATTAACTATATCAAATTCAGCCTTAGAGGAATAAACCTGCGGAGTCTGTCCTTAGGTCACACATTTAAATGGACGTCATCATGCTTATATTCAACAACTGTATGTATATTTTTCGTTTGGAATATTTCTAGAAATAAATAGCAAAATATTGTTTGTGTCATATTTCACGAGAGATAAATTAATTTCGTCTGCTTCGGCCAGAGACAAGCCTCTACAAACAAAGTATTATCTTTACTTTACCACGAACTTAATTTACGGCAGGCGACACTTTTTCGCCGCTATCCGCCGCTCCGTGTATGCTGCGCGGTATAAAAGAACAACTTTCTTCGTTTTTTATCGCGGAAATTTCAGCTTTGATGAAATTTTTAGCAGCACCGGAACTACCGCAGTGTTGACTTAAGTGCAAACGCGACAATTACAACATCTGCCGCTTGTTGGCGCTGGCGTCGTCGTTGGCGGTGCAGTAAAGCGCGCATTCAATAGCTCTATCTGCGATAAGTCAATTATGTCATTTGTGTTTTCAATTAGCTGTGTGTATGTGTGTGTGTGTGAAGACAATCCTGTATGGTATGACGGTAATAAATTCTGTTCATCTCATTTTAACACGTACGAATATATGTTCATTTAGAACCATTTTCTCTTTTCGCATAAATTTGCAGGACCGTAGTAAAGATTATTTATGTTGGTCACAGTATAACGAAAAATATGTAAACATGTTGTTTTGCAGAAGATTAGAAAGTTGTCATGATTCATGTTTATGGTCAAAAAAATGAAATGCTGTATGTTTGTGATAACATTATTACTATACACACACATACCCACACACACATGCACATATATATATATTTATTTGAATTACATTAAAATATTTCGAATTATTGTGAGGACTCCACCAAATAATATTTGTAGTTAAGTAAAGATAATTGATAATTACACCTACTAATAGAGATTAAAAGCGATACGATAAACAAAAAGACATTATTTATATGAATTACTTTGGACTTCCGCTAACATTACTATAAATGTTTTAAAATAATAATGAAACTAATACACTTAAGCCATTTGCGTTTATAATCTTTTATAGTAGTATTGAATCTTATAAAAGTTATAGGTATTCATTGTAACTAGTTATCAATATAATTTGGCTCTAATTCATTAGATGCATATACGCAGAGTATACAAAATAAACATAATCAAATTTGTGTGAAACTAGAAACTTCTATTAAAAATTCAATAAATAAATGAAAATAAAAATAAAAACAAGAAAAATGTGGATAGGTCGCAAGTCTTTTCTGGGTTATCTTTTATAAACACATGGACACTATATGTACTGGTCTCATTATGTGAGCGTTAGCTTCAGTGCTGCTACACATTACGGCGGAATGTTTATGAAGCAGCAAAAAGCACAAGATTAATACGACAGACACGTGTAATTTTGGATGCATCGCCACTCGACGCGCATGCGCACCGCCCCCCGTCCACTCCGCTAGTAACGGATTACAGAGTGAATTAGTGCAGGTGCCGTTTTAAAAATAAATAATTAATCGCGCAATTATGCACGGCAAGCAATATCTCACTCGACCTCTAGCAACGGTACCGAGACACATAATCCTAGTTTGTACGGCCGTCGGTCGGTCGCTTTGTCACTATTATTACCGAAATAAATATGCGAACACTCGCTGATGCACATCGGATTAGATAAACATTAAACTGTTAATCGTTTAATCGTCTAATCTACATGGAAACACTTCTTCACAGATCACCAGACGCGATAGGTGAAAAGCAATGTTTTTTGTTTGCTATTTCTAAAATTCACGGCAATTCATACCTGTGAAATATATGTATTCTGATAATATTCGATTGAAATTACACCATAATGAATATGAATTAATTAGCACACTAGTCACATTTCTGTTTTCGGGTTATATTAACAATAGGTGAAATTATTGACTATGGACAAAGGAGATTTTCAATCTATCTGTGGCTTGTTGCTAAAAGTGCCAATGTCATTATTATCCCTGGTCGTTCTATATTGCATCGATGCCATTCTCCAATGCACTGTATTACCGTTTGTGAGTATAAGCTTTAAACCGTTGATATTTAGACAGTTATTGCATCGAGAAGAACAAGAAAACTGAAGCGAATAGTATTTCTAACTGAATATCGCTAAATTAACATTGGCACTTTTAACACCAATCAACAGATTGATTGCTAATTTTGAATATGCAATTACAAACAGAGAACGGTATAAGGACGATAATTATTTACCTATATCGATCATATCAATCGCAATATTAGTGTGTATTATAATCGAAAACTCGCGCTATCATTACTTTAATACGAGTTTTTGAGTTTTAAGCGAACTGATATTACAATTGAAATGGTCGATATAGAAAAGTTTTCCTCTAATAAAATTCTTGGTTTGTAATTATAAATATTGGCAATCAGAATAGCAAAAAATAAAATATTCACCAACAAAGATTACTTACAAAATATATTGATATCAATCAATAATCTGACAGCGTGAAATTTTCTTAAAATTTGTTAGTGCCAACTGGCTGTACTTTAATCATAATTCATATGTATATGAAATGAAGTTTGAGATAATAAGGTACATAATATAGGTGTATATACCTATTGAATAATTGGCAAACTTACCTTCTCTGATCGGCGCGTATATATTCAGGAACAGACAATCTTCCGTGGAATTGGTAAGATACTGTGCGAGCCGCCTGAATTTCTCTTTGGACTCTGACGACATATTCTTGAGACTGGGCAACCGCTGCGGGCATACCGGGCCCATTCTATCCGCGTATAATATGTTGGTCCAGGGCGGGGCGCTGCCTGGCGGCATGAAGCGTAACTCACCGACGGGCGCCGCTGCATACGGTATGCCCAGGTATTGCTCGCAGCGGCGCGTCCCACCGCCCGATTCCACAACGATACCCTGCAGGATACCCTGTTTGATACGAATCTGGGGCTGCGTGTATCTGCTTGGCATCGGGCTGCGAACAGAAACACCATATTTACCCTATTTACTATTTCATCGGCATTCATCCAGCCATTAAATCTAGTTCACTGTATGACAATAATATGATATGTTTTGGGCAATTGTTACAAACATATAAGTCAAACTGGAAGCATTGTTGCTTCATTGATTATTAGTTTATATCTTTTTTTAATTAACATCAGAATAGCTGAACATTATATTTTAGTAAAAAAAAAAAGAAAAAAGTACGAACACATTCTCTTTGATTATATGTACAAGAAAGTCCAGTGTAGGATATTGCAGATATTTATTGGCATTATTAGTCGAAGGAAATCTGGAGTCATTCGATTTCAATGGAAGTCCGTTTAATTTATTTTCAATGCATTACGAATGCCCTGTTCACGAATTGTGTGGCTTTAACATAATATTAATGGTAGCTAGTGTGTGTGTGTGTGTGAGTAATTCTGCGCAATCGATGTTACATTAACATTACAGTAGTGATACGATTGTATTATAATGGTTGTATCCTTATCGGAAGTGTATAATAGCTGCAGAATTGTTTACTGAAATGCGTAGTTCCACCATTTGTGATACAGAAAGCACACCTGGTGGCGACAGCTTGGATTATGTGGCCTATAAATTTTACATCGACTGTCTGGCCTATACGCACCCCGAAGCGTTCTAATCACTTTTGCATACTAATTTAGTTTCCACATTTTAATTTTACAATGTGTTATAGACACACAACTTTAGCATGCTATATATATATATATATATATATATATATATATATATATATATATATATATATATATATATATATATATATATATATATATATATATACATATATATATTCCATAAATTATTATTCATTTTAATATAAGTCTAAACCCTGGTGTGCACGAACCATTTTTGGAAACAAATCTTAGCTGGAAGTACTCTTGCTACTTTATAAATTTTTCGGAAAAGAAAACTAGTGATTTTTATTAACGACATTAAATTTTTTAAACAATTTTAATATAAATATATTACCGAAAAATTTAACATTACTAATATTGTTTTGCTGCAATCTAGTATTCATTTATGACAATATTACATTATATTAAAAAGATACTAGATGTATAATTAAAGTCGAGTGAAAGCCACTCCAGAATTTTATCTAACTTATTGCAAATTAAAAGTGGAATTACATATTTCGCACAATAATTTACAGTAATAGTGACACCGTATAATTTGATAATGGGAGTAGAAAGTCGAGTAAAGCTTGTGGATCAAATCAAACATTTTAGTATAATTAGATGCTATTATGGTGCGATTAAAATAATTATACCGCAAACATATGATGCAAATCTTGTCTAGACTGTCATTCCATGCGATAAAACCAGTTTTAACATATTATAGCAACAATCAATTACAATCATAATACATTTTAATCTCACAAACATATTAATAACTATATACTGTGTATAATGATGACATATTGCTAATAACAAAACATTTTAGTGCATTAGTGCAATATTTGACTTCAGTAGTATTATCATTAAATAGAATATAAATATGTTTTTGTTATTATTCCTCAACATGACGCAAGCTTTCAATTACAGAATAATTTTTTCATGTTTTTAAACATAATAAGCTGGAGTATCCTTATGTGAATCAATTAAAGACATTAAAATTTCTAACCACTTTTGCTCGAAAAGTTCTTTGATAGATTAATTATGCAATTTATGGCATATTTCAAAATCGACACGTGTTAAAAAAGTAAATCTTCTAAAACATAAAAATATTAGAATTATTCATTTATAAAGTTTTCTCTAAAGTTGTACCATTTACTGACGCTTTTGAAGTTAGCAATATGACATTTACGTTTCTCTAGTTACCATATACGTATAATGATATTATTTCACGGCAATTTTAGGATGAATAAAGCAATATTATATTAAATTGATCGTGGAAGTATATATGCAAGTCGAGTTTTTTTGTATTAATTAAAAATCCAAGTATATCAATACTATGAAGAAAATAAATGTCATGATATTATTCTGAGAATTAGTCAAGCAAACAAATTTAACGAAGTCAAGTCTTATTTAGAATCCATATGCAGGTTATTCTATTAATATGATAAAGTACACACTAGATCGTTATCGTGAGACCACATGCAAGCGTAGATATGTATGTATAGAAATATAGATATTGGGAATGAATCATCAATACGATGTGTACTGAATTGATATATAGATTACGTTTGCTAGTTCAATATGTGCGAAGCTACCTATGTTTCGGGTAATCAATCCATTTGAATAATCCATCCAACGTACACTGTCTGATTAGAGTGGTACGCATAATTTATTTAGCTAATATCCGCTATTACTGTGCAAACAATCACTGCGCTCAAAAACGTGAATCAGTAGAATTTTACTAATTACATTTAAAAAGCTCTGAATAAAACACAAAACATATTTGACGTGTTGCGTACGGTTAAAACAATGTGATGCTTGTATTTCTGTTTTGCAAATCAGGTATACAAGTATTTCCATATACAAACACTATTTCATCGAATACCATATATATTGCTTTGTTCAAATAAAGTGGACACCATTATTTATTGTATAAATATGATAAACCTCATATTATTCCCTACATATTTATTATCAGTTTTAATATCAAATTTATAGTTTTTAAATTATAGAAATAAAGTACAAACATTAAATTCTAAACATATATATTTTCAGTGCACAAGAAGTTTAAATCCAATGACTTTTATACTTCCAGAGTAATAGGACCTCAAAATGTAGAGACTTGTTTTATAATGCCTTTTGAAAACAATGGAAAATATCAATATTTTTAAGATATATAAAAGCTACAAAGTTTCTTGAAATTGTGAGGCTATGAAAATATAATAGTTTAAAAATTCTAAATATTTATGAAAACCAATATAATTTATCCTCAAATAATTACAAGACCTTTTTTATCCATAACATTGTTTTATTATAGATTGTGAACTGAAATAATAATTTTGAAATTTAAATGCATTTGTCAGTTGAGTGTCACTATTGTTGCAATCAATTCGGTATTCCAATTGGTCAATCAATCAATAAAAATTGCTTAAATTATTATATTTATCATTTTATCTCCTCAAAAATAAGTGGTAATTTATAGCTTTCGTCAGTAAAAATATCAGTGGTTAAAAATATTTTTCAACATGAATGAAATAATAAAAGATTCTACGCTATCGTTCGAAAATTATAATGCAGCAGCAGTTTCAATTGTGCTGCTCCCGTTCAAACTAATAATTGGAATACTTTTGTTGTTGTTGTCCTTGCTGCTTATGGAATCCCGCTTTGCATAAATTCCTATTAGTGACAACTACTTAAAAACTTTGTCTTATGAAACAGAGCATATAAATCGTGTAGCGAGAGGGCAAATTGACACGATTATGATGTGATGATGTATATATTATGATAATATGCTTGTTTATGCGAGTTTCACAAAAATGTACAAAGTTTGCTAAATATAGCAGCAGCAGCAGCAGCAGTATTTAATTAAAATCCATTTGAAATTCTTAGCACGCAACCCCTCTCTCATGGAAAAGTTTTACTTCAAATATATAAGCAGCCATGGAAGTGAATTTAGTACTGTACAACCTGAGTTGTACCTACAGTTACATAAACTCGTTCGTTATTAATGAATCGACACGCTACTATTACGAAATAACTACTTTACTACACACAAATAGTCGTCGTTTATTATTCCATGACTCATCTTTATGAAGCGTCATTTATCGAGCTTATATTACATGATTTGAAACTTTTCAAATATACGTACGTCGTTTTGTAAAATAAAATGACGTTTGCATAACACAAATAATTAACTACCTTATCGTTTGATCATTTACATTTACAGTTGTTTGCCAATTTATTAATTTTGGATAAATTACTCTTTCAGACGTTTACCAAACTTCTATATCAGTACATAACGACTTTATTCTTATTCATGTGTTTTCTATTTTTAGCATGAATTGGTAAAAGTAAAACCCTAACGATCATTACTTTCTTATGCGCAGTAATAAGTAAGACTTGTAATCATAAAATAATTTGAACTCAAGATTCTAATGGAAATTCACGTTTTGATCCTCCCTGAATCCTCCCTGAATCGAATATGACTATTTAAGAATAATTAGCTATATGGTACGATTTCAGAGTATCACTGTGGAGTATTTGTAGGTTTGACATCATCAGATTGTTTCAGATTAATTGTTAGTGAAATCTTCGTATAAGAAAATCGAGTGTAGTCCCTTCACATTTTTTATATATATATTATCAAATATTATTACCATATTTTTTAAATATACTCTCATAGAATCTCCGTTATTTTCTTTAATACATCACGAAATATTTGGCTGGTAATATAAATACAGCAATAAGGTAGATTCCATAAAAATTATTTAATGAATTTATGGGAAATATTTGTTAACATAAGAATGAGAATTCTCGCAAAATATGATGATGTAATATCAAAAATTGAATATACAGTAAAAGTCTGTAAATATTAAGATAAATTGTTATTGACCAAAATTAGATTAAATATTTTTGCTTAACTGACAGAGTGTATAAGTAGAAACCGAAATACAAAATGTCTAACGAATTGATACAAGGGTAAATGCAAATGTGTCGACAAAAAAAACGGTGAGAGTTGGGTTGACCAGATTGGTCAATTTGCCTAATGTCCTAAAAGGTCTATTTTATGACAGACCTTCGGAATAATTAGCAATCAGCATAAATATTCAAAGAAAGAATAAATCCAGCACGACTTGTCCAAACATATAACCTTAAAAGAACAATGTCAAGTTGAATTAAAACATTTCTTTATCCATTTATTCACACGATAGAAATAGAAATATGTATAATAATTGTAACATGAAAATTATATATTTATGCATTATTCAGAGGCTACACCAGTAAATCGTTCTCTGTTTAACAACCATACAAATCTTACTCATATGTTTATATATTTTTTTAATTAATCAGAAGCGAGTTGGAAACCCTTCGTTCATACCGAGGTTTAAAGTTTTTTTTTTGTACCTACAATAAGCCCATTAGATAGTATACTTTTTTTTTAGGATTGAACACCCCTGCACCAAAATATGCGCGACAGATGTTTCCATTTGAAGCACAAGCTTAAAGTATCGTTATCTTACCTAAGATATATCCCAAATGTTATACACAGGGAAGATATGCTACACAATTTAATTTAGAAAAATCTGAGTTACATCGAAATATAAATAAACCAAACGGAATGCTGATCTTAATATAAATATTTAAAATTTTATTCTTACATTCACATAAATATTCATAAGGAATCTGGAAAATGTTTTATTTTAGAAGAAACATGCGTATTGTTTATTTTCAAACAAAAATATTTTCTATTCAATATCATTGGAGATATAATTTAACAAGACTTGTGGTGAAACAGAATATAATATACATTTCTTCAATTATTTATGTAATATGTTTAATTGGACGCGCTAAAAAAGTGGCTATTACAAACGCCGAAAAACCAGTTATGCTACTTAATGAGTGATTGACAACATAGAGTTAATTCTCTTTACAGAAATTACACTGAGCAATCATGAATCCATTAATACGGAATATGACTAGCATGCAACATTATTATCATAAATTAAAGTTTATGTAACGGTATTGATGTGTGGATTTCCATCTTTTGCTAATTAAAACATCCAATATCATATATCAGTCATTTTGTTAATTGCAACTTTACCTAATTAGCAACTACTTGCAAAGGTTTTGAAATTCAGCTGATTTCAGGAATAATATTTGGATTGCAATGAAAGAATATAGTGTATATATATATATATATATATATATATATATATATATATATATATATATATATATATATATATATATATATATTATATATATATGAAAATTTGAATGACTTTGTGTTTTATATATTTGTACAGAATTCACGTAGCAGTATTTTAAATTGTGAAGCTAGTCTTCGACTAGAACAAAATATCGTTCGGCAAAGTCTTTTCAGAATCGTTCACCGTGAAATGTGTGTTGCAGCAGTTCAGCCAAGTGCATTATTATTATGTGCGTGCATAGATGCAGTAAATTTTCCCAGTTGCTCTCTGTAATAATAGAAAAGGGTGAAATAAAATGCTGAGTAAATCAAAAGGAATAATAAGAAACATTGTGGAAATGCGAATCGTTATATGTTTTAAAAGAGTAGGTCATATTGATGTTCTATGTATACGTACGTATGTTTGACTTGGGTGGTGGTAGTATTGGAAATGGCCACTCTGAAATTTTATAGTTAGTAAAAGGAAAACCGAATTGAATCGTGCTCAACCGAAGAGTTGAATCACTTTAAAATTTTATTGGTGCTCGCTCTTGAATTTCTATGTACCAAAGATATGGTTCGTGCGGTCAAAGTCTCCTTAGATCGTATATCTATAAGTGTTTCTCAACCGTTTCCGCTATTTCTTGAAATCAATTAAATTAATAGACTGTATCTAAAATAAATAATGCCACTTGCTCGCTACACGATAAGATTAAAACTAATTTTGGAAAGGGGAAACAAACATTCATTATCTTTAAAATTACTTATTCGTTTTACTTTCTTATAAAGTAAATAAATGGTTCGAAAAATGACATAGTCGTTTCGCTGTCCCCTAAGTACGATTTTACTATTTTCGCATTAATATCTGCTGGCGTTCATGTGAAGCAAAGCGATATTTCTTATACTCTTAGAACAGAAGAATAATATTCTTCATATTTTTCGGATTGAATGAAAATTATTTCATTTTCGATTCAAGTTAAGCATTAGTTGTTATATTTACGTCTCAAATATAATCCAATTAGGGCGATGAAAAATGTCGTTTATATTAAAATCCAATTTTCGCCGTAAAGTTGTGTCCTATTATGGATAATTATTTAATACATTTATATTATTATTAACAATACATATAATTATATCAATAAAACTAAATTTGAATCTGAAAAGAATAGCAAAATTATATCCAACGAGAGAGAGAGAGAGTGAGTGGCCAAAAGACATAATATATTCAAATAAATTGGATATCAGGTGTCAGGCAAACGTAAAACGTATCTCTGTTCAGGAATTTTGTAATAGACAATGTTACTATAGCTCAATTGCACCGCACGTGTAGCGCATCAAATATACATTAAGTAATTTAGCCTTGAATTATGTAAGATCCATGGAAATTGGAACATGGTTTAGTTTGCTATATAAAACTTTAGTTTCATATAAATTCTGCAGGTTTTTCAACAACCTACAAACAAAGAGTTGAATCGACCGACGCTTTAAAAGTAGTAAGAAAAGTTGATAAAAGAATAATGCAGCTGTCTCGATGCTCAAAATCAATTTTATATTTATGAGGAGAAATTTTTCATTATCCATAAAAACTGCAAGCCCCATTTACGATTTATATACACGTTGTTATTATATTGATTATTCCGTAAATGACGTCAATATATCAAGAATTCCATCTATAACCACAGTTATTTATGTTTCGATAAAATTGAATTAATGTCAGCGAATGTTTGTTTAACTTTAAAAATAATTTTATTTTTCTACAAAAAAAAAAATATCTATATATATATATATATATATATATATATATATATATATATATATATATATATATATATATATATATATATATATACATATATATATAAATGAATTTATTTAAACTTACATTTAACCGAATAGATGTTTTAATATTATTCAAAGAAAGTAGTTCTTATTATAGTAGTAGATATTAAAATAAAAAACAGCTTTAGTTTATAAAAGTTTTTCGAAATATATATACCATTTACTGAAATTTCTTATTTGAAAATAGACATGTTACATTTACGTTTCCTTTAGTTACTAATCATAGTTTCATGGCATGGGTAACATGAATTTGAAACAAAAGAAAGCTATATTAAAAAATACGAAATAGATAAAAGTAAAAGAAAGGCGAGTGAAGGGCTCTCTAACATTCTTGTTGAGAAATTGCTTAAAAAGCAATCCTAATATGTTCACCACAAGAACGGTTATATTTAATCGTGTAACTATTTGACTTTGGTACGATTTACCTAAAATTAATATTTTTGTAATTAAATCATATATAAAGCTTATCCCTAATTCTTTATGTAGCGTTGCCATTGTAAAAGCAATTTGCTGCTGTCGACGTACAATGTTTTGATTGGCCGTGCTATGGAGCAATGACCTTGAGATCAATGCACAGTCAATCGGCACGTTTATGCCGGTGGCAGCGGTCCAGGTGGAATTAGCTTAAGTAGAAATAGTATTGAAACTAGCAAATTAGCTGGCTGTCTTACTTGTATCGATAGTCCAAGCGCGTCGAGCATACTCCGGCTAAGGTCAACACAATTATCACTACTGGAAAAGCCATAACACCAATACACAGTGAAACACCAACACCACTCCCACTACCAAATACACAATGATATTATTGATTTCAAAACTTCATCCCATTTCTCTCGGGGTTAGAAATATGTTTATGTTCTAGCACATCCTAATCATGCACACCACTTATCGACGAAACCGCACTCACACCACGGCACGAGCGTGTAAACACGTCAGCACGTTATCTGAGACATCAATTTCGTTTCGTTGAACGCGATCACTTCTTAAATAGATACCGACCGGTTAAATCCTTTCATTCCGCATTAGTATGTGTCCGTATTTCTTTTTCGTTTAAAAGCTTTCCCAGGCCATTTTTCATGGAGAAAACTTTCTGCGGTTTCTTCAATTCACTTATAATCTTGCTAAGTGTATTGAAGGCTCGCAAGCCACTGATCATGTGATGCGTTCTTAACGTCGCCGTCGCCGAATCCCAATCTATTTTTGACTACGCACAAATATTTCAGCGACGGTTGTCGTTGATTGGATGGTGCTACGACTTCAAGTGCCCAAAATAGATTTTGAATACATTTACACAACAACAACACACACACAAATGCAATGACATACGCCTGCAACACTGTGCGTTTCAAATGGTTTCTCGGAACATTAACTGCATAACTTTCTCCGCTTGGAATAGCTTCCAAATTTATCAGGGCTTTCTTCGATTCGGCATTAGGAACACGGATAAACCAAATAAAATAAAATAAATACATCTACGGACTTCAACGATTTAGATGTAGTTCCTAAACTTGTAGGAATTAAAGATACAAATCGGTAAATTTATTCAACAAATGTACACACACACAAAAAAAATAGCAATATTAACTATTATTGTGGCTGAATATGAATTAAAACAATAGTGTAGTAAATGTCAGAAATGGCCAATACTCGATTATATTATATTTAATTATAATACTTCATTTTCATATCTCATATTTCAGTATCTAACGATATTGGCTGTTGAGCATTCACACACAGACTTCATTGAAAAATAGACGTTGGACAACAAAAATTCCACAGAAGGTATTATTTTATTGAAAATAAACAATTCAAACTCCATTGTACAATTTATTATTTTCGCATTTTCGTAAAATGTGATACTACAAATGAAATTTTATGAATTTTACTTGTAAAACCCCATTTTTCTTAGACTGTTACTTGTATATTTTCCGATAAATAAAAATTATATCTAATTAAATAAATTGGTTCAAGTCAACACTATTGGAAGATTTTTATACATATTTACGTGATTCGCAATAAGACCAATATTAAACTTAAATTAATTGTCTGATTTAGTTCTTCTTATTACTTGGCCTGAATGTTAAAATTGTTTTGATGAAATATACTGTGACATACATAAATTAAGTGCAGTTTTGATGTATTTAAAATATTCTCTGTAGAGCAGTTAAACATGATATTGTGTAAATGTATAAAAATAAACTGAGCACATAGAATAAAATATGTATAAATATAATTATCCAGAATCCGTATGGGAATAAACCATAATGTTATTTAATTTGTCATAGTTACATCTGATAAAAACAGGATGATATATACGTATGTAAATAATTAAGTTTGATTATTTTTTACGCTTAAATATAAATCATATTTTTATAGTCTAGTAGAGAAATTAGAATTCCAGAAGGAGCGCGCTCGGCAGCGGCCGCCGTTGAATCATAAATTCTGCAGTCGATTTTTATTCTTTTTATTTTTCTAACTGGATGTAAATAATTACGGTTGCATTGCAGAATTTGTATTCGTCGTCAGTTGTGAAGCTACACGATTGCACCGCTACACTACAGCGCCATCGCACGATACGTTACGTTATTACTGTCAACTTTTTCCCGGTCGACGTGAATCCTGTAAAACTGAACATGTTACATACTCACGAGTAGTTTACTTTTTCCTTTTGAGTTGCAGGGAATCAGTGCGGCCGTCAGAGCCGTCTTAACACTGGAAACACACCAGGTCTGAGCTAAAAGGCAACGAGCTTTAATAGGCGCTTCGCTGGCCAAATGAGCACAAATTTTCTTAACACTTAAATCTAATATTTCCAATTTTAAAATGACAATAAGCCTCAACCGGATTATGTGAGCGATATCTTTTACTCTTGGCTAAAAAATATAAATAATATTTACATTCTCAGTTTTTAAAATGATTTATCTTAAAGTGCAAATGTTAAAATTTCAGAAAATAATATTTATACGACAAATCTACCCAAAGATTTAAGATCAGCATATTGAAATAGTGTTTTTCAAATATCATGATCTCAATCTGAGACTAATAATATTAATTTATATGATGTGTAGGCTGCAGTTGGGCGCCTTTATAGCATATCTTGTTGAAATTTATTTTTAGATAAACAATAGTTTAGTTATCAATCGCTGGATAGGTGAACTTCTTATCGGTATTGTTTTTTGAAATAATTCTTTAAGTTTGGAAAATATTTGTATATTTAATAGGAAAGTTAGCTTGAATTTCTCTTCTAACTTTTTAAGATAATGTTGGTTATTTAGTAAACCATTAATATAATATCGAATCCACGGATTAGATTTTAAAATTTCAATTAGGTTTTGAAAATATTCAATACAGATTAAGAGTATCTCAAATCATTTATTATCGTTCAAATACTGTAATGGTTACAATACTTTGTTTGAGACTTCGTCCCAGATAGTAAAAAGAATAATGTTTTAGTCACTGTAAATTTTGTTTTGTTGCTAATAATAAGAATATTATTAACTAAATTTTGGCTCTCACAACCAAGTAATTTTTAGAGTGTACTAGTAAATGAGGGCCCAATGCGATTCCGTCAATACGAGGTTAGTGAAATGCATGCAAGACGGCGCAAAGCAAGTATTCCGTGTGCAATGACGCGCGAACGTCGGTCGGTCGGTCGGTCCCTGTTTTTGCCATTTGCCCGATGGACCGCGCACTCTTGTTCGGCGCAAATACGCCACTGCCTCGCTGCTTGCTGTGTTATAGTTCGCCTTGGGTAGTCTGGGGGTCTGCGCCGTGCTGGGTCCGACCGAGCTTTCAGCAAATGTTGCCGAGGGATAATGGAAACGTCAGAAGCTCATTCGTATAAGATCAACAACGTATTCCGTCAACCACGCTGACAAATGTGCCGGTCGCCCGCCGCCGTCAATAACGTCGAATTGATTTCGCGGGCGCCTACCCTTGCCCCGACAATGTCACGATTCACTCACCACCATGTTGCTTCTCTGTCACTCACCTTGGCGGATGTCCATGATGGTTCGGTTCGGCATTCCATAACTTTCACTCGTTAGGGATTAAATTAATTCCATGCATAACCAATTCAAACGTGGCTTATTTATTTCGCATTTGTCAATCCTCCTGACAGCTTCTACATAAAACTACGATTTCATCGACATTTTTATTTTGCATATTTACACTGTGGATGCATGTATATTTATATCTGAATTGTCAGTTTGACACATCCATAATTGTGTACGTTTATTTCTGGCTTGCTGAAACACAAGAGCAAATGAGCTATAGTATTTGTCATTTGTCTATAAAATTTACACAGCTATCTCTTATACGTGTCCCTGACAACAAACATGATTGAAAGAGAGTGATTCTTATAGAAGTTCAAGATATTTAAATGTTTTGTTTAAAATATTATTTGGGGAAATGTATCTTTTACATCAAAAACGCATTTGAAATTAAAATTTCTATTTTTGTTTCAGAGTTAAAATAAATAACCTGAAAGTGAAAACTAAGTATAAGAAAGTTGAGTGAAGCCACTTGCAAATTTTTTATATTGGTTTTAAGCTTGTCGCGCAAGGCGAGTTGGAAACATTGGATAACTAATTTTAATTCAACAAACGTTCCTCGAATAGTTGTGATGTTAATTCTGTAATAGCAATATTAATATTTGCATGTAATACTGCAATTAAGCTATAAGCATTGTAGAATTCCGAAATGAATTCTCCTGCGTGAAACAACAACTTGAAACACTGATGGCTTCATTAATAATCTTCGCTGATGTCCGCTTGAATTGAAAGCGCCGGCAAAAGAGAAACACACGTACAGTAAAATTGTGCAAAGTTCAGTCATTGTACATGCTTAATCTAGTTAACGATGAAGACCTCTTAAAAATTCTACCACTCTTGCCTGTCTGACGCTGACAAATTTCTTAATTTCGTCCATCTACCGTCATCCCCTCAGAAAACTTTTCTTACTGCGACTTAGTTTCTTTTGTACGCTCCACGATCCCGGCACGTCTTTAGTTTATCACATTAGACATCAGTTTCTACACGGAATTGAGCCATAGCTATTCTCCGTTCTTGTTTTCTTTTTTCTTTTTATTTCTTTATATCCTTACATCCACATAATTATATAGATCATCTTTTTATAACTTCGTGGCTTGGTTATACTCCAAGAATAATGACCGCTTTAGCACCCCGCACATTCTGGTTAATAAAATAATATTGCTTCTGTCTATAACATTGTAAGACTCAAATAAATGGGTTCTTCGCCGATAGATATAATGGTCCAATATTAAGCAAAATTTCAAATAATATAATAACCGTTGTATCAGCGTGCGTGCGTGCGCAAATATCATTTTTTTTTTGTGCTTTCTTTCTCCAGATATTTCCATTCCCGAGAATTCTTGCGTAAAATATCGAAAATTAATCATTTAAGCAATCTCAATTTTTAAAATGAATCTGCTCCTATTTCAAATTTTTGCGACTATATTTCGTACAGTTTTGAGACCAGTATATATTTTAATTGCATTTTCCATATATCCGAGACTTAAAATAGTCATTTATTAAATAAATAATAGTTTAGAAAATGTTTGTTTCTCCAGATAATGCATTTCTCGATAATTATTGATTAATATAATTCATACAATGGTATAAAATTATATATTCAATTAAAATTAAAGCATTACTTCATATAACTGAGATGACATTTTGTTCAAATCTATAATAGAATTGTATGGAGATAATTGTTTCTAATGTATTCAAATTGCATTTACAGTCGTCATATTATAATTACGTAGCTACAATTCTGTATACGTCCATTCGGTATTGATTCAAGTTAATTGATGCCTGTGAAATCGCAGGGTTTCAGATCGGAATAAATTATTATTACGCTTTTCCTTTCCGTTACTGAAAGTGCCTTAGAAACGAATTGGATATTTCAGTTGGCAATACACAAAGGCAGATTTGCACTATGCCCGAGCTGCGACTCTACAACGTCTTTTTGCGACTCTCTACCAAAACCGTGGCTTATTGGTAGTTCAGATACAAAGTCTCAAATTCGTAAAAATATATACTAATCAATGAAAAAACCACGAGAAAACAAATATAAAACTGAAGCTTTAAAATCTGGAGTGGTCATCTTCTACTTAATTTTCACTGAAACTTGCTTTATTAGTTCGCCTTACAAAGTGAAGAAGATATTTTTCAAAGTTCTTAAGGATCATTCCAATAATATATTGTAATTTACATACATGGTCTTCAGTTAGCAATATTTACTTCATAATTAAACTAAATGTATTTTGATCAAAGTGTTTTCTGTAAAATATTCATATAATGGACTTGATATGATATAATTATTATACTTTAGACCCTTTGATGTAGTTATCAATACACCGTATTATATTATTCAACATATTACTAAATATAATATATGTATATTATTCATCTTTCCTGATAGTAGAATGTATATACATGCCATGTATTCTATGCATGAAAAAATAAATTATCAATTGTTTGTTACCAATAAATAAGCAATTACTGTTGAATATGTTTGTAAATAAAGACAAAATTGAAAGATATATATAAGAGAGAGAGAGAGAAGTTTTGCTGTACGTTAGTGTATAAATACCATTTGCGATATCGAAATATTGGCCGGCGGCGATATCGCGATGTTCGTGTATTTCTGAGATCAAAAGAATTGACCTTTTCAAAATGAACTGAAAGGAAATAACCAAAATAAATAAAATACTACAACTCCGATGCGATTGTTTCTTTCTATTTGCTTTTGTTTGTTTAGCCTTGCTGTTTATTTACGTATAAACAACATCCAATACATACTCCGATAATTATATTGTATAAAAAGTGCATATTCGCACAAGTATGTATGAAATAACACAAAAGGTAAAATTCACAATTTCAGAACCATTCTGATACTGTCAAAAAATTGTAAAACAGTAATATTTTTTCAATTCGTTTTTCTTTCTTCACAAAGTACAAAAGTAAATAAGAATCAGATTTTAATATTTAGTGATAGTAAATGTGAATTGATTTTTAAGAGCCATTTTGGTGTTAAGTTAAATAACTTTATGATTGAGCTTTAATTATCAAGATATGAAAATAGGATAATAAGGAAGGACAGATGTTTATCAACATTCATTTTACCCTTTGCTGGACTGTTTGTTATAAATGGCACATACTTTCTTGGTACTTTTTAAATATCTCGGAAACAGCTTGTTTGTGAAACAGATATTTATAAGTGTTGAAGATCTTTAAATTTCTAGCAACTTTTGAAAAATAAGTGTTTTTGAAATATGTCCCATTTAATGCAAAATCACCTCTAAATGTTTATGTTACTACACATAATGATGTGGTTTCACGGAAATAATGCATGAATTTAAAACAAAAATAAGCAATATTATGTTAATCAGATATTAGAAGTATAAGCCACTCCAGCTTTTCTTATTTTTCCTGTAAATAAAACATAGTCCATGAATTGTTTCATTAAAAAAATTACATTAAATAATAAAGGGATGATATCATTTTTCGATTATTTCTGTGCTGATATTACTTGAAATTTTCTAGGAATTTGAATATTTATAAGTTTCACGTTCAATGCGTCATTCTTCCTCATTTATGACACAAATTATTCTTCAATTAATTATATTATTTTACAAACATTGCAAATGATTATATAACATTTGTGATCAATCAATTAGTATATTTAATATTAATTAGTCTAGACTAATAAATAATGCAGCATATTTGATAATTAACACCAATTTATACGTGTTTGTTTTATCATTTAACTACTCATAAATAGTCCAACACAATCCATATTATGAGAGCCTCGCATATTATATTATGTCAATAATTTAGGTTGAGTAGAAAAAGATACTCTTTTGCAAATTTGCACCCAAACACAATGATTTCATAAATTGTACTTTGTTTGATTACTGTATACAAATGCATAATTAATTAAACCTATATTAAGCACTTGTAGCTATAATCAATAGTTAGACACTATTGGTCATATTATAGTATTACATTTTCTAAGAAACATATCTATATTTGATGATTTTTACAATATAAATTATCATATGTTTGCTTACACAATTATACAATTCACAAATGTGTTTTTGTCTCAATAAATTTACACAATACTGTACATATAAATATGAGGATCAATGAGCTGAATATTTTTTCGGCAATGATACGGCAGATTTAGCTAGCGGTTTCATGCGCGGTTTGATGACATTTCGAAGAGTGTTTCATATAGTTTTTTCGGTGGAGCGACGAGGCTCGCAGCTGCCAAACTTCCCTGGGCGTTCCACGCTGCCTGTATTCGCCTCATCATCGTTCCGTTCCAGGGGCGCCCTAATACCGTGCCCCTCGGGCCTAACCTAGCGGAGCGCAAGAAATCTGCGAAAACGTTTGCTCGCATCGGATCATACGGATTCGCATCGTTATGATGATAGCCGGGATTAACCAATTCGGAACACTGTTCTTAACCTTCGTTATCGCAGTGCTGTTATCTTTCGCATGCCACATGCACACACGAGAATCCCATGTGTGTATAGTATGAATCACGTGTCGAAATTAAATTGTCATAAAACGATTTGTCAAATACTTGGAAACCTCCAACTTAAACAGATGCTTATATTTGAGTTTTAAATTACGATTTTGTCATCTGGAAAAGCATGCGAAATTATTGATTATTTATTATGAATGTAAATGAACAGTCGATTAAGCTTCAAAACGAATTAAATTGTTTTACATTCTTGTACGTTCAGTATACGTATACAGAAATTATTGTTAACACAAAGATAATCTAGCTCGTATTTTATTGGAAATATCCGATTTGAATTTGTCTGTGGGTCTGTTTGTGCGTTTGTGAACGCTCTATAGCCAATACCGCTGTACACTATATATATATATATATATATATATATATATATATATATATATATATATATATATATATATATATATATATATAATATAGGATTAAATATTAAATTTTATGACAACCCGGCAACGATTCGTGCTATAAACTATAGACATAATATCCACATAAGCATGCACAAACACGCACCTAGAAATTTGCACACCTACACCTATACACACACACACACACGGACACATCGCTAAGGGCTAAACGTGCGCCCTCGTGTGCGAGGCCAGGTACTCAAGAGAGCCATTCATCATCGGCCACTGACGGCACGGTAATTGCACTTTTCGTGCAGCACCGCTCCCTCCGTGGAGGTGCGTGCGTGCACTACCTATTTTCAATATACGTATACAAAATATTCATAAAATCGTATGGCCGTTTCGTTTATGTTTGAACCCCTCTGTTGTTGTTCTTTATTGTTGCAACTCGATCCTTATATTCCATCAAACTCTTATACGAAAATATGTATATAAGGAAATTTGAAATTCAAATAAAAGTGTAACGAGTTAACCAACAACAAATGGATGATGGGTGAGGCATGTTTATGGGTGGCGTGTCCACATCTAAGTGAAACGGGGCTAAAATATAACATGCATCATACACTGATTACCAAATTGTGTAACGGGTCGTAAAGATCATGGCGCACGGATAGACCGATGCACATAAAATGCCGTTTGTCAACATCCTTTTTCCAACTTATTGTCACGTTATAGAATATTTTCTTTCATATCAGAAAATGTTCTACATTATGCATTTTGATCCACCGGATTCATTTATTTATACTTTCTTATACGTAATTCGAAATTTTAATTGAAATATTTATTTTGAGGGTCCTTGAATCCATTTTGATTGTAATCCAATGACGCCTGTGAATGATATTGACTATAATCTAATTGACATTAGATTAGAGGTTTCGTTGCATAAGACGATTATTCGAAAGTGTTCATATCTTCATAAAAAGATTAATGTACATTTAGAAAAACGAGAAAGTCTAAGCTGTCTGTTAGAACGGAGGAGGTTTTGAAAAGCGTGCAACGTTCTTCCATTGCGATGGTTATGCGTATCATTATGTTCAACTTTAGTAGACATTCGTTTTATTGCACGAAGCTGGGCGAGAGAATTTATCAAATGTAACTACTACTACCAACCAAGTAACTGAACGCATAGCGAGAGTTGCTTTAAAAGATTGATCAAGTCGAATGTTTTGCCGTCGGAGCATCCCAATATATTGACATACAATTCACATCAATTTCTCACAGTGATCGCGATAATATTGTACGGCCACATGTTTAAAATAAATATTTTTTATTTTCCGTGTGATATATTGGTACCTATAATTTTTCTGGCGAACGATTTCTGTCCCCCATTGAACTGTTGAAATGTGTAACCCTTTTCACTTTCGTATCATCATCTCTTTCACATGCTATAAAATACTCCGTTTTATGTTTTTAATGGTTGGCCTGATTTTTCCAAACGTATCCGCCTCAGTGCGCCCCTTCATACCGAGCGTAAGGATCGCGACGCCGCGGTTGGGATTCACACAGGGAGGAGCGCGCGGTTGTGTGTGTGTGTGTGTGTGTGTGTGGGACAGGAGGGAGGTAGTTCTATAAATTAGGCACGATCGCAGCCGGCCGTGACGCCTAACCTCCGCACGTCCTGCCCCGCCGTTCCAAGGTCGATGATAGATGGTCGCCGATGCTTGGGCGGCCGCTTCCTCCGTCCGTTGCCACGTTTCCTCTGTCCGCCGCCGCTGCCGCCTTGCCATAGTCTCAATATCTGCATACGGCTGTGATTGCGCTTCTCGCTCGCTATCTAGCGCTAAATACCCGGCGTCCTTTGTCATGCGCTTGAGGGAGCCACCGCGCGAAACATTATTATTTACGACGACGACGGTCACTGGCGAGAACAATGTGGCGTTTCGCTGTTTTTCATACGACGGGGCCTCGAGACACATTACGCCGCGCCCGCCGCCAACTGAGCTTTTTCACCGCGGCTCGGCATCGGAGGATGGAGAAGACACGCTCGTGCATTCGCTACTACGTACTACACTCCTCACACTCAGCTATCTACCTAACCTAACCTAACCTACCATCAGCCCCGCTCGCAATACATTCATGTTACACAGGTCTGTGTTGTCTGCATGTTCAGATGGATTTAGTGGCTGTGTGGTGTGTTCTTTCGTGAAACTAATATGTATGTATGTATATATGTGCTTGAAATATATTTGAAAATTGCTGGAAATTAACGTATACTACATTTGGACTATTAATTTCAGGGAATTGTGCGAGTTTCCCATTCATAAAGTGTGAGAAACATAAAGAATAGATAGAAATATTTTAGAATCATGTGTTGCTTACGTCATAACAAACGTAGTCCATCATCATTTCTTTCATAGCATGTCTCATTTTTCCAACAATTATATTTAGCACTACCACTAGCCAATTCATATTCTTCAAAAACAACTTAGGGATAGGATTCTGTAATTTCTCTTTTTATGTTTTGTCCTGGCATATGTTCAGGTATTAATGTGTATGTCTTTAATTACAGATTTCAATTAAATAAAACCAAAAAATGTGGGTCTTGTTAGGTAACTATTACTGACCCTTGTTATCGGTTATTAAATGTCACACAATCGACTCATTTAACCTTTTTTTTTTTTTTTTAATTCATTCTTCATCCTATATTAATAATTTACTATTTTCCGTATGTCATGACTTGACATTCTCATGTATATCAAGCATCAAGTGTAATAGTGTGATTGTCCATTGGCAGCCACAGTTAGAACGATAGTTCTGGTTTGTTACACGATTCATCCCTAGGTGTGTTCGCCTCCAACAGTTGGCAGACTTGTATATGTAAATGGCCCATGGCAAACATTACATTCCATGCGTGTTCAATGTTCAGACATCGTTCGCTGTTGAAATTTAACCAGTTTGTTGCAGTAAAATGTGTCTGCAAATTTCGTCAAGTCTATCCATAGCTTTGCTATATTTACGCATTACTCAATTAAGCGACTAAATATATATATATATATATATATATATATATATATATATATATATATAAATAAATAAATATCTCACTGACTTTGTGACTGATTTTTCTCTGAATGTACCGGGTAAACGAAATTTTGTATACATATAACTTAAGTGCCGCAGACAAATAGAATATCTTGTAAAAACAGTGTATTTTTCACTGATGGTGCCTAGGGGCGCAAAGCAGCTAAAGACTGGCCTGTTATCAACTGAGTACAAAACGAATATAAGAAATACAGCAAATGGAAACACGTATTAAAAGTGACTTTCTATCCATCGCATAGAAAGCACGTACTAATAGAACAGGGGGATTGACGTACAGTAAAAGACAAATGTGAAATATGCATGTAGGAGCGCGTAGCTTCGTGAAATCGGCCGATAAAGTTGGAAACAGCGACGACGAACTGTTGCGAATACCTCCGTGAATTATGATCAGAGATTCCAGCAACGGGTGCTCAGGCAATTTATTAACGCTGGTATTGAGTTGATCTCGTATGTATCGCAGCGCCATTAAAGTTATCGGTCGGCAAGGCACAGCACGACGACGATGCGACTAGTCCCGTATCGCGTTCCCCCGGCTTACTTGTCGGACACGCTGAATAACATACATATATTTCTCCAGCTATCCACCCGACTCGTGTTCATAGAACAGGCTTGTTGTCCGGACCATATGAGCGCCATGACTCATCATGGGATGCCAAACAGTTAAAATATCCATGGCACACCGACAAACCAAACAAATCGCTAAAATTGAGGCGAAGCAAAAAAACTAGGATTTAATAAATATATCAAAGTAAAATCTTTCATTTAAAGTCGCCAGTAGGATTGGGCAAAATATCCAAATAACGAAAACCTTAGAAAACCAATATATCTTCGATTTTTTTAATATCTACGATATTTTTATTTTCTTGTTTGTAGTAATTGTAATAAGTAATCATGAAAAATTCTGAACTCAAGATTTCGACGGATATACACGTTTTGACTTATAAATTTGTAACTTTCCAAAATTTGATACCAAATATGCTGCTTGACGTATGTGTGATTATTACTTTTCATCGTCGATGCATTTCCGAAATACACCAATTACATTGATTAATCGATTCATCAATACCTACCAATCAATACCCAGATACCGTGCAATATCTGTCCAACAGATAACAATTGCGATATATCGATAAGTATTGATACTGCAATGATTTTGATACTTGATACCAAAATTTTAGTATCGTCTGGTTTTACCGTAGACTATATACTATTTGGTGGTGTGTCTGTATACTAAGAAGAAAAAATAATGCACAGATATGTTGAATATGTACATAATTCATATATATGAAGGCATGTCGCTCGCTACGTCAGTCGTAAGACCTCAGTTGGTGGCCGCAATGCCTCTGAAGGTTTGTTTGTTTCATTATTCAAGAACCTTAACTTTCGCTACCGTACCTGCTTTTACCAAATTTAGTAAGCTGTTAGTCAGATCGCTCTGTACAGTGCCGGATTAAAATGGGGACAGGGTGAGCAGTTTCTCATAAGCCTCCTCCAAAATTACAGAATATTTTGTTTGGAACATATATTTCTAATGAAAACTACGTAAAAGAAAGTTCAGTGTTGGCCACAACCGTTTTTCTTTTTAAAATATTTATATGTATAGAAACTCTATAAAAACAAAAATTGTTACTCCTGAATTCTCAATATATTGTCGATTACACATATATTTCCTTCACTAAATTTCTGCCCGTAGGCTTTAAAAGGATAAATCCGGCCCTGACTCTATACCTCTTAACAACTTAGGTTTCCCTGGTAATGATTATGTTTACAAGTGTTAACCTTATGGCACTTCAACTTCTTGACGATCGCTCATATTTGCAAGCAGAAGCAGCATAATATGCTTACACCAATGCTTGCTTTTTATTTTTCATTTTACATTTTACACTACCGTTTTCTGATTGTAGCATCCACTCTTATAATCTGCAATGTAATTAATGTTGCTGAGTTAAGTACACCATGAAGGATGGTGAAATGTTGATTCACAAAAGACGCCGAGTCAGAGAGATCTATACGAAATACGCTTAATTTATCACTAGCTAGAATCAGAAGTAGAGACCAGAAAGATATAATAGAACAGAAATGTCTATTCAGGTGTAATCTTCCAGGATTTGCAGTTATAGTTAAATGGTTTAATTAAATCTCTTAGATGAACCGTAGGAGTTGTGAGAGAAAAATTTTCACAGGTTGCTATCTTGATTCAACTTCATATTTCAACTTGAAATATAAATTATATTGTAACTATTTACACGCAAAACTTCAGTATGGATTTGTATTCAAGTTGAAATGTAGACCTGACCACAAACTAGCTACACATTCCTTGGGTAAGTCAGATAACGTCTGTATAAATTACGATTACATTTAATTAAGGGTCACTATTGTCTTTGATATGATTCATGGTGTAATAGTAATTTTTATAATTGAATTGCTAATCGTTATACACATAATGAAGCATGCAAAAAAAATATCTGAAGTTTATAACAACTTTCGGAACAGTAAAAAATTAGAGTAATTAGATTCAATTTGCGATCGAGATTGATTGCTCGCTATCGGAGGAATATTCAAACACAGTCCGCCCCGAATGGAAGCCTTGTTTCAAACCCAGAATCCCGTACAGTGAGTTATATATTTATAAGTGATCACACTTATTGCTATAAATTATCTAATATTTTTTTAAATTAATTTGTTATTATTTATATACCAAACGTGATTCTTTTGTTTTCACTTGTTACATTGTTTCTCCCTCCTCACTCTTTCTCTCTATCAGGCAGTTGTTTTAGTAGGCTGGAATTGCTTGTCGAATGTCAAATCACTGTCAATATATGCCACTCACGTTTGATTTACGTTTGACAACAAAGATATCATTAGGATGTTTCGCATATATATATACGTATATGCATGGTACACCAAATATACAATATCATATTCACCATCCAATTAACTGCATGGCTTTGTTATCGTCACCCGCTTAATCAAAACTTATTTGATCATTCATATATTCTTCATTCACGATCGAGATTAAGTCCTTGCTATATAGCGGAGAAAAATTCAATCCTAATCCGCCGCAAAGAAATGTCATGCTTGTGCAAACAGTTCTTGTCAATCAACGTAATACACATACATACATCCTTTTCAACAGAATTCAAAAGATTGTTTGTTGGAATGTGTTGTGAATTAATTTGCACAATATACAATTATATCCAACACACTCCAACTAAAAACTCGGAGGCGTACATTGACCATGTATCGGTGTGCTACCAACGTTATTGTCAATTCCGTATTGATAAAACATTAAAACATGTTTTCTATACGTACGTGGATTGAGTAAAAAAGCTCTGTCTCACTGATGCATACATCAGAATGCAGCAGATAGAGTTGTGCACAAAAAGATGACTGTGTACCACTGTTCGTTCTTCATTCGGTGGACAGATTTATGGTGACGTATCCGGAGTGGACCTCAGTGCAAACTGCACGTACAAATACATCATGTGCCGTACTACGTAGGTAGGGGAGTGCGCGGGAAGTATGTGGCAGTAACTGCGGGGTGTGTTCGTCGAACCGCAACGTCTCAAGGATCTCGTACTTCCGGTGTATTGTTATGCGCGCGTTACGAGAAACGGAAGTCTTGAAAACAATACAGGAAGTTGGCGAACATTGAACACCGACCACGCATCGTTGCGCAACGTTGTAAGGTAGCATTGCAGATGCTAGTTGCACTGTAAACAGTCAATTATCCGTTTGCGTACGTCATATGTGCAAGACGTTTCTCGCAATAAACAATATAAGCGCACCTCGCTATACGTTGAACAATATACACACACACGGCTGTGATGACAGAAATTGTTCTATCCACTGTCTCGAAGTTGGCTTTGACATGTGCAACAAAAACGGCAATATGGCTCGAACAAACAAATATGCTTTACCATGAGAATGCTTGAAATGTGCTTTAGACATTTTTGACCGTGCCATATCACATATAAACACAATAATTTCTTTTTTATCTATTTTAATTTTTGTGAAATCAAAGGCCATAAGTAATAAAAGCAATTTATTGGGAATTTTATAAGTTAGTAAGTTCAGCGGTGGGACTACAAAAATTGCCTTGTATCTGTAACAATCATTGCAGTGCCTATAGTTCGCATATTTATTTGTTGCATACAATTCTTTATTCCTAACTTTTTTATTATTAATTTATCAATGGTAATAAACAGGTTTTCTTCAATTCAAACATTCGTCATTAAAACAATGTTTTCTACATAAGTAAAATGAAAAGAAAATCCGACAAATAGATTAAACGGCGAGCTGAATGCTAGTTAAAAGAAAGTATTGCACTGTCCATAGCAGAAATTTGTTTTTGTTTACAGCTGATAACGGAGAAACGTTGGAACCTGTTACAGAATTATCAATGGTAGAGTTTGTTGCGTGTATTTAACTTTGGAATAAATAAACAAGCAAGGAAACAAAGTTTCATCTGTGGTTTTCAGAAAAGTTTCTGTATCCGGACAGCATTACGAAACAGAGACAGAATATATGGTAGTGACGCGGTGATGTTCTCCACGAATAATGTTCAGGTATTTCCAGTGGCTGCTTGCATACATACATACATATATCTATCTATATGCAATGGCTGGCTCGCGAAACTTTATGTATATTCCTTCGTATTTTCAATAGGTTTTCATGGCAGATAAGACACTCCTACAATACGAGCCTCACTTCAATCTGTATGCCAACATTTTCTGTTATTCGTATCAGAATCTCTTTTTCTTCGATGTAATATGCTTGTAACCGCGTACCTACTTTCTATAGATTGCATTGGGAGTAGCACAATCTTGCAATACAAACTTATTCAAATGTAATATCCGAATGAATACATTTTGTTGAAGACTTATTCGAGCGGACACAAATTAATTAGGCAATCGAATTGTTACGACAATGAATCAGATGAAAGTAGGACGCTCCAATAAGTCTGCTGTGCCAAACAATGGACTTTATTATGTCCGTATAACGAAATACTAACTTATGATATTTTGTGATAGAATAATGTTGTTTTATTACCAATGATGGTGTGGTCTTCCCGCGACTCTATAATTGCTATATTTTATTTCAAACTCATGCTAGATTGCCTTGAAGCAATTACAGTATGTGTGTTAATTAGGGAATTTTAAACATGCCAATTTTCATAGTTGATGTTCATTAATTCGTACAATTATCGAATAACTATTTAAATACAAGTTGATAGAACTAAGGATCCTAACAAAGACACCCCATCTGCAGCTCCCACATTTTTAGTATGACGATTTTGGTATTGTTATGCCCAATTTGGCTGCTGAAGAATACAGCTTCCTTACTGACTGATCTATTTCACTAATATTGGTTTTTTGTATATCCGCGCTTCGGTTGCTCTTGGCGTGACTATATGTATATATATATATATATATATGTGTATTTGCTGAATGCGACGTATACTTCGGCATCTGCGAGCGTACGTTTTCTTTTCTGTATCTTTGTGTCATAGACGATTTAACAATTCGCAGATTCTCTGGAAACGCGAGCGCCGCCGCCGCCGCTACATCTCTTCATTGCTCCCAGACAATCCCCGGGTGTATCGACCTGATTCATTGCATATATCTATTCGCGTCCGCGTTTCGCTGCTCCCTCAAAACGGTATCGCGCTCACACACAGTCGTGTTTTGTTTCTTTTTCATTTCCCTAATAAACACGCTTTGCATGCAGTGCAACACGCCGCGCCGCGCCGGCGAGGTCGCACACTTCGCGCCACATTTTTCAGCGCTTGTTTTCGCTAACGAAGCGCCGGCCCGTGCGCTCAACCATCACCCTTTTCTACGTGGACGCCTGCTTGCGCGTTTTAACCACCTCCTTAACTGTTTCATTCTCCTGACCGGAATTCACAATAGCGCACCACATACTCACACTATTTCGAATTTAGGTTGAAATTTCGCCAAGTTCACTTTCAACATTCATGGAAACCATTAGAAGATGGTGAGAAAAGTATCTGAATAATACGCATCTCTGTATAATTAATTTTTGCAGAAATTACTAATTGAATATTTGGTATTATTATAAAACGATCTAGAAATATGAATATGATATTGGGCTTATGTTTTTTCGCCGTAGCAAATGTATTCTGGATTCTTGTATGATATTACTTATACGTATGTATAAAAGGAAGTACGTATGAGCGTGGGCGAATGCTATAGTAGAGCCAAAACTATTGATTATAAAATTATGAAACATTTAATTAAGACTAGCATATAGCCCGTACATTCACCTTCTATTTATAAAAACATTATTTACACCGGAAGTATCTACTTCAATTTCAATATTTTGAAAATGGTAGTAGTTTGAGAAAAAGTGATTCTTGTAAAAAGACTTCTAGCAAATATTCATTTATATATATATATTTAATATAATAAGAAGGTTGAGTGAAGACTCCACCTGCATTTTTTTTTTTTCTTGCTATACATAAATATTCTTGGCTATCGCCATTGTTAGCAGAACATTCATTTGTTCCTTGTAAATCACTTCAAAGTGGAAAAATTAATTTGTTTGATTCCCTCGTGAATATTTGAAATACTTGATATTTTAATTATCTTTGTTTTCGTTAACTCTTTGCTTTCTGCTCTTGGCCACGCGCGCCTGAGTAGAATATTAACAGTTTTAAAAAGTTCTATGTAGATATACGAACTTAAATATTAGATTACGTGTAATGAATTCTAGATTACTTTTTAATTTAGTTTGTGTCAAATTTTGTACTTATACATTTATAATGCTTACTTGGCGTATATAAATAAATGTTTTATTATCATATTTAAAAAAAAAACAATAATGTTCTTCTTATTTTTCGTTTTGCATGAACAGACACACAATAAGAATCATGATTATAGTACTTCTTAATATGCATTCATATAAGAAAGTAAACATGGGTTATATAGTAAACAATTAATGCAAAAACGGATTCGTATTATCTTTCTGAAAAATATCAATTTGGTTTGGACAAATTGAAAATTTTAGGTAAATTAATCATTGGCCCAAAGGCTTAAAGCGGCTAAAGTTGTGCCTGTGGATAACAACGTCTTGCCGTATGAGTATACTAAAATATACTATATCTACTATTTAATTTCATTTGGCCATTTGTGTGAAATGGGTAAACTTTTACAGTGTAAAAAGAGGGAAAATGCTAATGTTAGAATAATTTGCATACAAAGTAGTGCGAAAATAAGCTAGATAGTTAATAAATAGAAGAATGTTTGCAAAAAATGTCAAGTGTGACACACGCTACTTTGATTATATTGTCGATCGGGCGTTTATGAATGACGGCGCGATAGCAGCGTAGGCCCATCGATTTTTAATTCTGTTGAACGCGGGCGGTCTCGCCGGCCGGCTGAAAGGTGTGGTTATGAACACCCGCCGCTACTATAAAACGGCCCCGTTAACAACTTGATCCAAGCCCTCTTCATTTACTTTGTTCCACTCACTGAAGTTGCAAGAAATGAAACGGTGATGGACTGCTCGCTCGTCTTATACCTTATACTCACTTTCTGTTCCTGTCACCTCGCCTCGCCTCACCTCATTCATTGCCTTACTACTTCGCGTTTGGGGCTTCTGATTTCATTAATGCTACTGAACTAAAATGGAAGTTTTTATGTTTTTTATTGCGTTTGTCATTGGTTCCTTTGTCTTGATTCTGAATTGACATCGATGGTCTATACAATTTTAGAGGCTCTGTACAATATATGATGTTATCAAAGGATAATCAGACAATTGGTAACTCTAAACACGTGTTCAGAGTGAAAATTAAAAATAATAATCTAGTTTGTATTATGACAAAGTATGATACATTTTCTTGCTGTGAACGTTAACTTTCTCAATATAATTAGTTTAATTGAAGCTTTTCATCAGTATATCATGATATGGTTTTCAGTTTAACATGTTAAATATTTATAAAAATACCTTATAGCGCTACAGATTAGCTCAGAATTCCACCATTACTTTGACCAGTTTATTTGGCTAGCATTAATTAAAACAAATTGAGTAAACATGACACAAAATAAAAGTGTAGTGGTTTAGGTTTCATATCGAAAAGCATTTGGTTCTATCGACGGATGTTTTACGCTAGCTTTATTGTCAAATCAAAACAATTGTATAGGTATGTTCTCTTCGGTGACAAGCAATTTGTCTGTGGCAAGTGACGATTAAATTGTGCCCCGTCGCAAGGAGACACACAACGATCCAATCTAAACCGCATTATGCATCCGGGCCGGCCCGGCCCGGCCCGGCTCGGCCCGGCGTGCACCTGTCAACCGTTGATTGCGAAGCAATGCAATGCAAGTAACCAAACCCGGCGTCGAGCGGCGACAGCCAGTCGATCGCTTTCGTTAAGCTCGCGTGTAATTTATGCCGCCGAAGGCGTTCCTTCGCCTCTACAGCGCGACATGCTCATTCACTCTATCCACATATAGGGAGGGATGATGATGATGATGCCTCCCTAATACATACATCCTGCAAACGTGCAGAAACAAGTCGGTGTGTTTGAGTGTCGAAGGTATTTACTGGCACTGGCAAGTTTCGTTTGAGCCCTCCAGAGAACACGGCGAGCGTCTTTCGGGCGAAGTGGATGCCTGCGGCGACACGGTTTGATTACGCCGCATCGCCCGACCGTGACGTAATAACGAGAGCCTGCCTGGTGTTCGGACTGTGCAAGATTTCTTATACGTCGCCGGCACAGCGGCTGTCCTTGTTGCACCTTCTGCAAACGCTGCTTAAAGATTAAAAATTAAAATTTATGGAATCATTAAACTCACGTAATTACTTCGACAAGTCATTAACGCTGCTGCCTACATAAAGTGTCGCACTGTGTCGTAAATTCACACATAACCAAATTCAAATTGAGATTACAATGTGGAAAAGATGTAGGCACATCCTTCTATCAGAATCACACACATTCAAACAAACTTTATTGCATTTCATAAAAATTATTTCTTCTTCAACTATGACATATTTATCATTATTTAAAAAAAAATTAAAAACATTTTATTCTTTAAATTTTGTTATTTTAGTTTAGAATCATTTTGAATTCTGATTTCACAATTCTATTGTTTTAATAACTTCATTATTTACAATACATTTTGAAAATATTGTATGAAAAATGCATATTGCTTTGAGGACGGCATTACATTAAACCCAAACCTTAAAAATATTTTAATTCTTTTCAACTTCCGAGAATTCCAACTCTTACAACCTACAACTTGGACACGAATTTCATATATAATTTCAAAATAATTTATGGTCTGTGTACTAATAAGTTTCTTTTATTCATTAACCATGGACGCATAATTATTTTATATCGATATTTTCTACATATTTAAATTGTAACTTACAACTTGCAGCGTTATGCAAAGTAAGTAAACAGACCTTATGAGTTAAGTGATTTATCATGTATCCCCGAGGAAATTGGATTCAGTTTTTTAAACATGTGGAATAAATGCATCAATCAAAAATAATAATGAAATATAAACATTTAGACATCGTATCCGATTTTAATGCATTCGAATTTTCCCATTTCAACGTGTTGGTATATTGCCGTGTCTATTATACCAAAGAAAATTTTACCCTTCCATTTTTGGTCTGCAAACGATTACAAGTTTGACTATAAATGATCATGACAGTTAAAATTAAAACATTAACCAAAATAAATAAATATATAAAGATCACATTATAGAATATACTGTTCTCAAAACTGTGAGCAGAATTACCATAAATTTACATATTTATTTTCAGTATGATTTTTTATATATATATTCAACCCAATATAAAAATTTCATTTTGAAACAATCAAATTATTATAAGTGTGCGATATATTAACAAAAATTTATGTTTTACCACAAAATGTGCAATTCATTGAAATATGACAAAATGTGTAATACAAAAACACCTTAGGCAATGTTGCCAGTTTTTGTGAAAGAACGGAACGGGCGCAACCCCACATTAATCCTGTTGAACCTGTCCATTTCCCGTGCGAAAACTCGACAGAGGGTGCGGCGACTGTCACTTCTTCAAGCGTAAAGTAGACAGTGGTATAGTTCTACAATATACAAGTGGAAGTGTGGCGGTGGTGGTGGTGTCCCATCAAGTTATGAAATGTAATAAAACAGTTGTAACCAGCAACAAGGGCAGACAGACGTGTGCGTTTCGCAATAAATATTGATTTTAAAATATCCCTGGTGATGCGATTGTTTCGGATGCGGCACCCGTTGGTTACGAAATAATAGCAACAACGCGTGTATTATATCCGGACGGTGTAATAAAACATGATCACGTAGGCTATCCACAATGGGCTCTGTTCTATTTGCAATGGCAGGAATATTTTATCGCATTCGCATCGATGTTAAACGACAATAACCATCAGGAACGAGCTACTACCTCACGTGCATTTCGTTTGTTTTGCCAAACATGCGAATACTGTGCATGGATTCATAGTTATTTAAATAGTGTTGTATATCAGCAGAGGTACACTGGCGCACCTCACATTCACAGCGAATTGGCTCCGCATCCACATCGAAATTAGGCGAAATTTATTGCAACGATATTTGCCCATGGTTATGATATTTTATTTATTCATGCTAATCAAATGGCACTGCAACAATTTGCTTTGGAATCCCAACCTTGATACATTGAAACAATCTACAGTGCCCTACACTGGTCTTGCATATCCGTATAAGCAATGTATATTGATGATATGATATATATATATATATATATATATATATATATATATATATATATATATATATATATATATATATATATATATATATATATACATTAGTAATAAAATATATTTTTCATACTTACTAATAAATAATACTTTTCCTCTTATTCTATAAAGGCATCGAAAAATGTAAAAAAATATCTTTTGAAATTATCCCACTACTATAGCCCTTTAATATAAATATAGATTATTGTGATTTCAATGGGAAAACTTGTCACTATGATATGTATAAATCAAAGTAAAATTTATCGCCTTGTAGAGTGGACAAATATAAAAATGCATGCGATGTAAAATTTAACGGTATATTTGTAAGAGTGTACGGTACGTTCTCATTTTATTTCCTGGAAAACCCCAACCCGTAACCATTTGAAGCACGTCGTGCGGGTAGAACACTATAGTAACGGCCACAAAAGAAAAACAATGCGTCTAGTTTTACGATCGGTTGTAAAGCAAGTCGTCGTTCCCGGTTACAACAACTGTGCGACCCGACCCGTGCCCGGTGAGCTCGCAGGTATGTATAGGTGATATCACAATTCACCGTGAGCTATGCTCCAACACATATTAAAAATTCCGCAGCAGGGCCTGGGGGACATTTCCACGAGCAGGAGAACAAGAAGACGACAACGTGTGCACGTCGCATCATTACGACCGGACAGATTTCGTTATTAAATATCTGAGATTCAGAGCACGAATAATAAAGTTCCACGTCCGTTTCAAAGTTTCTCTCCTCGCATGTGACGGCGGATCCGTCAGGAGCGAGGTTCGACGCGGTTCTACGCTCTTCGGGGTGTGGGGGTCATCAATGCTGCCTGCCGCTGAGCACTGAATCTAGCAACGTAATTACGCCGTCGGAAATTACGAGTGTGCGTCAATGGACGCATCCAAATCAGCGTCCGTGGGGCGTACAACGCTTTCTCGATACAGCACTATCATAACTTTCACTACCCATTTGTTACTCCATCACCTGAAGTTACTGTTTCAGTTTCTTGTTCGAGCATATCTTGCATGTACACTAGCTCACCTTTATAGACAATATTCAAATACAGGCAAATTTTCATTTCTCGAACTTCTGCAAGTCTATTTATCTTATTTATAAGGATGAGATTTGTGTGTTCTGTATTTCTCTACATATAACCTCATGTTTATATAACTCAAATTTATATACATCCAAGTTTTTTGATCGGATTGTACTTTCAAGTTTGACTGCAATAGATGTACTGTTTATAAACGCTGACAAAAAGCTTATTACTGGAAAGTATAAGCAAACATAGTACGGATAATATAATTTACAAATATATATATACTCGATTTTCTTATAAGTAGTGTCCATTATAAATAATATGTATATATACTTCAAACTTGAATTTCCGTTTAAATGTCTAAGAAAATAACAAATAAACATATGTTTTCTAGAAACCAGAAAGACCCTCTAACGAAGTAACAATTCACAAGTAAGAATATTTGCTTTCTTTCTGTCTCTGTTTGTATTAAGATAATATAAGATACCACAACACATTTATAGCTACTTTTTATGTAGAAGAACGTCCAATGTATTAGGCACTGCCAATTTTGCATTTTTATTTTCAATAATAACTAGCAAATCATTTTCGAGTAGCTTTCCTTCAACGTTGAACATATTCCGGTTCTGAAGATCTTGTGAAACTATAAGTTGTAAGAATTGACTAGCATATAATTTGGATGTCCTGAAGGCATCTGCGAGAAAGTTTCGAAAAGTGTATATGCGCCAGCCAACAAAAATACCTTTTGTATAAAACTTCACATGCCATGTGCATGGTTCATCGTTTCCCGATGCGAAACCACGGCCCACTATTCCAAACCGAATCAAGCCAGAGCAGCGGCAGCGGCAGCAGACCTCTCGTCACAATACCCGGAGTCCGTATTCCCGCCGCACCGCACCGCACCGCACCGCTGCCCACAAACTCAAGTTTGCTGATTACTGAAGTCTCGAAGAGAGAAATGAAATTCTAGCCGGCGAACGCAAGCTATAAAAACCAAATAAAGTTGGTGGCAAAGAAGATGGCGGGTCGCGAGCGGACTTTGTTGTTTCGCTGCCTGTCCGTGTCGGAGAATTTAATAATTTCCCACCAAGTTTATAAGAAGCCGGGGCCGGGGCCGAGGCCGGGGCCATTCGCTCAAGTGTTTTCCATGGTTGATTAGCGCGCTAACTCGCTTATAAACTGTGAATGGGTTACCACCAGTTCAGTTCGCAGATGATGCAAATTACTGCAGAATGATGTACGTGGGTACGTTTGTCCGTCAAACTAACATATTGTACCGTCACGTACACCATGGCCAGCTTGATAACAACTGTGTCACATCATTAGGTAATACGAATGTGGTAAACACTCTGCCACATTCATTTTCATCTATTTCATTAGAACCGCATGCACGTCAGTGCATATTAATGCCCAAAAATAGTTGTCTATTATAAATATATATATATTTTCTAAACACCGCGATATTCTTTTTGATTATTATATTTATTCACGATTAAAACCAATCCCGATTCTGGGAATCATGATTTGCAAAATCATGCCTATAGTCATATAATAAATATAGTAGAAAAAAGTTGTGGGCAGAGCACAAATTTGGTATGTCTTCCATCATCATTTTCAAGGTTGCTTCGACTATAGATGTTATGCGAACGAGTGTATGCTTTTATACGGTACGATGCAAATCGATCGTTAAGGTAAAAATATATAAGAAATATAACCGTGGAATTGGATACGATCTGAAGTAGGTGAGAAAAGAGAAGAGGAAATCGATAAATCTACACCTAAAAACACTCAACGCGTGCGACATTAGCACATTTAAGATCGCATCAATGAGGCAGAGGATCGGTATCGCGCTTACATACACCTGCCGACCAAGCACTTTCCATGTCACCACTCTATCTACCCAACAACTGTTTGTCCGCTCGGCGTGCTTAGCGCTTAGCCTAGCCACAAGTATAGAGTTCTGTGCGTGATGACATACTAAGATTACATGTGGCGCCGCAACAACGGAAACGACACACGACAAATGAAATAATCGTAAATCACTGAAGCCAACTCGATTTAGTCTATTGTTGATCTTGTTATTGAGCCACCATACTACAAACAAACTACTTCTTATTTCTACCACTACTATATTAAAACTATTTGCATTCTGTAGTTTGAAGCAATGCATATATTTATAAATATTATGGTTGCATATGTAAAGGAATCCACAAATTTTTTGATATAATTATATATATATATATATATATATATATATATATATATATATATATATATATATATATATATATATATATATATATATATATATCACTCAGATGTATGTGTTTACATGCTTGTTTCTATTTTAAATTATATGTTTCTATTCATGTGTAGAACGCTTAATTTGTAAGAATTGGTTTGGGCACCATGAAAGTCGAGATTCTTAACCTTATGCCACAGCTTAATAAATGATTTTCTGTGTAAACAATCTTGAGATATTTAAAAAAATATATTAGCGGGCTAAAATATGTTTTAATTTGAAATTATCATTTTTAAAGGCTTGAGCAATTGTATTTTAACATATGACTATTTATTACTTTTAAAATAACAAATAGACAAATACGAATCAAATGTATACATATTTATTCAATTATAATCAAAATTTCAAATTTTAAAATCTGTCAGGACATAAATATACGTAATATATTTTTATTTATCGTGTTCAAAATGCATTCAATCATTATCTTTAAATAAAGTCAATATGGGCTGTAACTAAGGGAAACGAAAGTGAAGAATAGGTTTGAGACTATGGTAAGTCCAAATAATGCCCTGATAATTCTTTATAATCTATGTATAATATTCACTGAATTGCAGACAGGCTTAAAAATAATAGAAATTGAGCAAACGAATTTAATGAAAATAAAAATCGCATTGTTTTCAAAATCATAAAACTTCTGGAAAGATGGTAACTTTTAATTCTGAAAAAGTGGAATAATCTGAAATCCTAATTGACTTGAGTTTTGAGTAGGATCGTGAGTATAAGGCAGGCGGTGCGGTTCGGTTGATCTCGGTCCCCGATACGGACGAGCAGGGCGGACGCAGTTCACTTCGGACGTTTCCAAGTGTTTACGCTTCAGTAACAATTAAACTTTGATAGGATTAAGTAATATCATGGTCCAACGAAAAATCATCAGACAAGATTCCAAGGTTTCCAACTTTTCCTTAGGGTCTTCATCCTTCCATCATCACTGTAATTTCATCAGCGAGCGTCTTCATTGCATTGATCCCTAATAAAACTCATAAACATCCCCCAAGTAGTTGAGTAACCCTCTTTATCGTACAACCAAGTATAAAATGACTGAATAATAAATATACCCTAAATTTGCAATCGCGGCCGGCGCGGCAGTTGTAATCGCGTGGCTGTAGTAGTGGCGGCTGCCTATCCGTGGGAAAATAATGTTGTCAAATTGATTTTTAAACACATTACAAACTAGAAATGACGGCGTCGACATTCGAGCCGAATGGATGATGTCGGAAAGCTCGTGATAGAAAAAAAGTAAAACAAAAATAGCGAAAGATCACACAGTGACTGGGACAGCACAGACATAAAATCGAAACGACAGCAGCGCCATTAGTTGGTGGCAGAACCGTGAACGGCGTGCACAGGCGCGGGTGGACAGCGCCGCGACGCGCAGGGGCCGTAAACTCGCCAGCGACGCCAGTGAGTCTTTGGGAAGCGTCGCATGATGAGGCCGGATCGCGCCACCCTCAACGTAAACTATTCTTCTAACATGATAATGATGCTACTTCATCAACTACTGACAGAAACACCGTCAGTCACACTTGTCAACAACTTTGTTGTATCTATACAACTACGTGCGTGTAAAACGTGAATATTGTTCAGAATTATTAACGTTTCTATTAAGTGGTGTGTGCGTATAATTAACGAATAATTATCACATTTTAATTACAATTTATAATAAACAGAACAGTGACTTGGTGAAATAGTGACATAGTGTGACACGTGTGTACCAGGAATATAATATTAAAAGTGTTTCCAAGTACCTCAGTATTCATTATATTATTATGTATATGATTTAAAGTGAGGAACATGCACGTATGCACAGATGCTTGCAGTGATATTGTTCAAGAAACTGGTGAATTCCTGGTGCACCGACAGTGAGAGGATGCGGAGGCACGGCGGCAACCGCCGGCAATGATTCCACCCGCGGCTGGTGTACCAGTTGTCCACGTTTGTGTGCAAAAAGACCGCGTTCTCGTGTAAAGTGTGCGCTGCTAGTGTGTGTGTGTGTCATGCGGCCGGCTTTCGACCACCGACGTCCGTAGTGCCGCCGATAAGTGCGGTTTGCGCCGAAGATGGCCCGCTCTCTCATGTTCTTGTTGTTATTGTGGGGTGGCGCGGCTGTTGGCGAACCGCCACCACCACCCCCGCCACAACATCCCCTCACCTCGCGCACCGTGCGGACCAAGTATGGGGACGTAAGTGGTGTGATCGTCACCCCCGATTCTCGCCACCTGGAACCGGTCGAGGTGTTCCGCGGTATTCCGTACGCTAGCCCACCGCTCGGTAGCCTCAGGTTTATGCCGCCCGTCACCGGGGCCCTTTGGTCTGGTGTCAAGATGGCCGACAAATTTGGACCGGTATGTCCTCAACGTTTACCCGACATAAGCAATGAGACAGCAGCTCTGCGGAAGATGCCTCGCGGTCGTCTTGAACATCTACGACGCCTGCTACCATACTTGGCCAACCAAGCTGAAGATTGCTTGTACCTAAACATATACGCACCAGCACAAGGTACAATATCTTGTTCTTAGCATCCTTATTATTTTCATTTCTTTTGCGAAACGAAACTCTTAGGCATCTCCACACTCCCATTTAGATCCCAGACCTTCTTCCCGAACTCATATGCGCGTTTCTCATAATGAAACATTGACCCTTGTGCGCTTCGGTGCAAATAAATGATCACCTCAGGCAGAGAAATATTTCATAAAATTACTCCAATGCCACTTCTAGCGCGCCAATGCGATTAGTACCCATAACAAATCTTAGCCATCCGCGGTATGTACGTTATGGAAGTGGTAGAAGGGAACTTGTGTAATATCACATTATCACGCTCAGAACGATATTCAATAGACCAGCGGAAGTTTATTCGATACCAATGTCACACTGGCAGCTTGTATATATATATATGCTGTGTGTAACTCTATTATGAAACTCTGGTTGCTCTGGGAATATTAATTAACGCTACAGAATAAACAGATGACGGTGAGTCCTGTTTGTTTGGTCGCCATGGATAGATCACTATACTATGTGTAGCAACAATACAATACAATAGCTTAACATGTTGGCCACCCAATTTTTGTCCAATTTCCATCAGTCTCGGCAGAAATGTAAACACTACCCAAATATACACTAATACATTCCACAACATTTCTCTGCATCCGCTCACTTCTTCTTCTTCATCAATTTATTCCTCGTCATCCGTTTGCCGTTTACCTCTGGCGGTGCGCGTTTCCGTTTTCAGAATGCGCGCTTTTGTGATGGATGCCTCAACGAATCGGATCGCGGTGAATTTCAGAATGTAATCTCTGTTGGAACTCGAGGGGATGTGCCGGCTACACGCTCGTCCGCCACCCGTATTTGCACAACGGAAATGATATTTTCTTAAACCAGAATTCGCAAGAAAAGCGTTCGTTCATCGTCGACAGTGTTTGCAAAGCAACCAAGTGCTGAGATCTCCTGAATTGCTAGTACGGTACGCGGTACGTATACTCATTGACGTGAAGATTTTAATTATATAGCCGTGAATCAATTACATGATTTCATGAATCGACTTGGAATTAAATGAGGAGCTAGATTTAAATGAAGAGCAATAATGTAAGCATCATACAAGTACTACTGGTGCAGAACGGGGAATAGAATAATGGCGAAAGATACGATTGAAGCTTGAAGACGTTCAGTTTGGAGATAGATTTAGCAAGGAGAGATAGAGCCTAAGAGATTACAATCGACGACGGGATTGAGTTGCGGAATGGAGACTACAAGTTGTTTAAAGAAGATATTACGAGCTCTCGAGGGGATGGCGTGAATCCCGAATGTTCAATTTATTCCCGATAAAAAGTTTCTTGCTCAACTTATAAACACATAATCGGAGCTACTATATTATACACTAAACTGAAAATGCATCGACTGCTAACTACGAACTACGCGATACCATCATCGATTGTCTGATAACTGCAAGCCCACTTTGGTAATGTTTCACTGGTTTGGCATTTGGCCGTCCAGCCAAGCGTTTACTTACCGTTCACACAGCAACTCATTGTCCTTCCTTATTTAGTGTGTGCGTTGTGCATTGAGGGTGCGCTGCCCGCCGCCAATTGTTAACTGTCGGAGACCACAGCGTCATAAAACAGACCGAGCACAATGTGCGGAAAACCAACCCTGGGCCACCGACAAAATGGAAAAAGGCAAACGGTGTACGAGTGTCTTGGTGTGTGTGTGTGTATTGAGGTTGGAAAATGTTCTGAATATAAAATGTATAGGGGCACGTGTTCTAAACCGAAGGAAACACACTTACACACAAGAAAGATGGATGGATGATAATCTGGGTGGGGGAAAGTGAAACGAATGTGCTATAGGAAAATTGCTGCGAAATGCGATATTATAAGAATGGGTATAAACACCTTTGCCGCAAGCACACATATATACATTTTTTCCGTTTTAAATAAAAATAGCTTATCGATTTCATACAATTGATATATATATATATATATATATATATATATATATATATATATATATATATATATATATATATATATATGACGAAATTCGTTTCTATAACTTAATAGCTTTTTTATGTATTCGACGCACGAATTTCACTTATAGTTTGAAAGCAGGGTTTGTATATATCTATGTGCAAATTAAGTTTTTCGAAAAATACATATGCACCACTATTTCGGTTTCTATCTGACAGTAAAAATAAAAGGAATCCAAAATGGTATTCACTCGACTATATTTAATACTCCTTGTTTTAAATTTATGGTACGTTTGCAATAAAACAATAACAATATGTATTGTAACTAGAAATACGTTAATGTAACCTGGCCATTTTATAACGCGATTTTGCAGTTAATAGTACATTTAATATATATATATATAAATTTACCTAAATTTCTTAAAATTATATTCTAATAAATATATTTGTAAAAATTAACCAAATATTCAATATTGTTTTACTTTTGATTTAAATTTGGAGAAATCTTCATACTGCAATCATCATTAAACAATTTTGTAGAATATTATCAAAAATGTATTTTCGGAGGTGCGAATGAAGCATTCTACCGGATTTATTTGAAGAGCTAACGCATCGTGTACCGAAAATTCTAACAAATTGCTCTGAATACTTACACGGAAAGTTCTTATCATATGATCAAAAAGTAAATACTGCTGAAGTTGGATATTTAAAGTTAGTTAAGTACTTAACATACCAGCACGAATTTGATTACGTAGGCATGTGAAAATAAATACACTCGCTGCTTTTTTCATTTTAATTTGTAAATGTACGTTGATTACCGGCCTTGGAACATAATTACTACAGCGGTATTTTTATAATACGTTCGTATGAGAATGATTTGTTTAATTTTAAATTAATCTGGAGTGCATTTAATATTAAAGATCGCTACGCAAGGTGTGTAGCTATTTTATTACTATAAATGTTATCAAAGTAATTTAGTGCCTACTCTGTATATGAGTGGGAAAGAAATAATGGATGGTATACAAAACCGCTAGCTATTTCACGAGATGAAGGATTCATGTTTTCATTTCCTTTGAAATATTATCATAATATTCGCACTGTCACAGAATTGTATGTACTTTTTAAATTTTCATTTTTAGTTCTGTGACCCCGACAGTATTTCACAACAAAGGCTTATGAAAATATTTAATATTTAACAAACACGTTAACGAAATGTTTTAATCCGAGACACACAGACACACGTACGGCGAGATAATAAATCATTATAATAGGTACAGGTACATTGAAAGGACGAGAAAAATGAGTGAAGGCCCTTCCAGCTTTTTTAAAATATTTTTACTCATATTTGAAAACATAAACAAAATATACAAATTTCTTGACTGGTGTCTCGGTTTTTGTGCCTTTCCATAAAACTTTTTTGTACATAAATCAAAGTTGCAAATTGTTAATTGTGTTTGAAATGAAAAGCAGTAAATATTTTTCTTGTAAAATATTAAAACTTTGTCGTTATAAGTTATCTTCACTTACATTTGATTATTCTTCATTCATCTCGGTTCCTCGTTCTCGTGTAAACCCGTCTCATTTGAATTTCAATGATGGCACGGTATTGTAAACTCAATCTTAAGCCCATTGTGCAACAAGAAAATGGATAAGCCTATACGAATTTGCATGATTGTCTTGTATTATACACCAGAAAAATACATTTGAACAGAAAAAAGTGCGAATCTCACGTTTAATCAAAATAATCCATTTGAAATATATTTTCAACAAGCGGTTGTACCGGTCTACACGTAACCGGGTTATCAAACACATTTTGATTTTTGTTTACGTAATATCATTGGTGTGAAATGTGGTTGCACATGTGAATAAATGGATATTATATGCGAGGGATGAATATGGATTGGCGAGTAATGGGTTGTAATACGGTGATAAAAGGGTGACCAGCGCCCAGATATGTGCGAACATACCAAACAAACCAATGACATACATATATCGCTGTATTATTGGCATGCGTTTAGGGTCGCGAAATATATTCGCAAAAATCTGCAAATTATATCATTTACATGAAATGAGGTTATACGTGTATTGATTTCAATTGAACAATTCATTTGATGTTGCGCACGAAACAAAAATGGATCGAGCTTTTTAATTATCAAGATATAGCGTTGCATGCACCCTAATCTATATAGATACACTATTTCACTACACTATCTCATTTAATAGCATTTGCATGTTCATTGTTTTCATTTATTGCTATACTATTTTTCATTTCGTCGAGCTAAAGCATTCGCTTGTATGGCTGTATATAGCATAAAATATGCACTTAATTTTAATTTTATCAAAAATAAAAAGTACTTTTAGTAACAAAAACTTTTTTTTTAAATTGTGAACCCAAAAGCTATAATAATTAATTTTTTTTTAATATTTTGCGCAAGCGCTGAAGAAGAGGTGGAGTCCACTGCTCGCATCGCATATTTTACAAGGCGAGTTGAAGGCATACGTGCCTGTACCTAAGCTTGTTTTTACATGCCTTATATGCTTCAAAATAAATTGTCTTAGAACACAATAACAACAAAACTTATTACAAGTAAATATATGTTGATAAATAACATCGGCCACCAAATTAAGAATAATATTTCAAAATTGAACTTTAATTTAATTTGTTGTTCTAGTTACAAATTTTAATATTAAATATATATATATTGAATTTTAGCGTTTTAATGTAAATTAATACGGTTTATAGTAATTATAAGGCTAAATATGTACATGTCATTTAGGAAAATCTTGTATGAAATAATCTCGCTTCGGTCGTCCCGCAAACATGACACCCGTTACACAAAATGAGGCAATTCTTAACAGTGGTTACATAAATAGTTATACCTACTTCACTTATATTCATAGAAATTAAAACTGCTTTTGTGTCAAATCTCCCATTATTCCTATGGAAACAATTGGTAATCTTTGCTAAGCTAATATCAAATAATGTATGTTTATAATTCCCATTGTTATTTTAAAGCTACATGAAAACGTGCCTTGCATTTTTAACATAACTAATTTGCAGTTTACACTATTTGCTCTTAATTTTAAAGCGATGGACATTTTCCATTTTAAAACAAATATCCGCCTAAGCATGATGTTCATCTAATTACTGAAATTCTGCACTTGCATATTAGTGTCAATTTAAATAAAATGATTAATAGGTAATACAACATGATATCTGTAGAACCACTGTACGTGAATATATTGCTACCAGAGCGCTTGAAATTACAATTATGTCTATAACAAAATAAATATAAATTTGTAAGTGTGAGAGAGAACATTTACATTGTAACACGCGCGTCCATGTTTATTTGTGTATACATTTAGTTTGTCTCGATGCCGTGTCCGGTCCAAGCTTTTGTTGCTAATACGTTCGTAAATATCGTTTATCGTGATATACGCGGCATCACAGCTAATTGGAAATCATTTGATACACCGATTCAGTCAAGCACAAATTTAAATTTGACGAACCCACTATAGAGTACGCCTTGTAACGACATCATGATGGACATTCGCTCTATTGATTTATCTGATACAAAACAAACCTGGTTCCCTTGAAAAATTAACAAAATCAACTCTGCCAACAATGCAATACAAAAAGCCAAAAAATTTGATGCAATAACCACACATTTCATATTGTGCTTTATACGATTCTATTTTAAAAGAGATTTAAAGTGACTCTGTCTATTTGAAACTGAAATTGCATTCATCGGCCATCATTAGATGTTTACATATTATACTGAAAAAAAATCCAATCGCATTTCCACATTTTCATGTTCATAGTACTTACTTATTACTGCGTATATGAAAGTAATAACTCTAGGAATTCGTAATATCATTAATCTAAATTATTTATACTTTATACATTAAAACACACATATTATTGCATTATATTTGCCTAAGTTACTATTTTAGGTATTAGTAATATTCTAGTAGTAACATTATTCAGTATATAATGTAGCCTATATGTTAACCAAATAATGTTTTTATTATTATTCAAGATCCACCTCAATATTTTAACACCATACACGTCATCACATTAATGGTAGCCGGGGGCAGTAATTTAACAAATCGATAGTGGCGCCGCAAATCATCGATGTTAAACCACTTTCCGAATAAAACAATCAAATTGAAATGCCATTTTTGAACCAACTCTCATTTAGAAAATAGTTTGAGTTTTCACTGAATAATATTCTTGTAACATAATACACTATACTGACTATGTGTCGTTTATACCTAAAATATTTGATCGCCTGACCATTATTAACCAATGGCAAACTTGTGTGTTAACCATCAACATTTCAGCAAATGTTAAACCAATTTTGTGACATAGGAAGGAGTCCCTGTTAACCTAAATAGCGATGCTTCCGTAAGTTGATGGGTGTTTTAATTAAATTTCAACAAACTCAGTCGTCCGTGCGTCACCTGAAAATACGTAATATTTGTCCCCCTTGTTATTGGTAATATAACGTATAAGCTTTGTTGAACAAGAGAGAAAGCAGCAATCGTGAATGCTTCTGAAAAATGAAAAACAATTGATACTGATAATCAAACAGGTCAGTGTTAACAATGGGCAAATCTATTGAATATGGTCGCGCAGACAACTTATTGAATGTAATACAAATGGACGTTATTATGGTTTCTATTTATCGCTTTAGTAAGAACTGGCCACAATTAATTTTAATAATTCGGCTGGTGCTTATCGAATTCAAAAGTCAAACTTGAATTTTATATATATATATATATATATATATATATATATATATATATATATATATATATATATATATATATATATATATTATGCTACGAGATTTACTGTCGATACTAAGAGAGTTAAACAGGAAATTTATGGAGTTGCTGAAAACCAAGACGAGATTGATAACCTAGAGTGAAACACTAACAATGGCGATAAAACTCATAGACTACACTTGCATTTTTTGGTTCCTCTTGGATGTAACAAATGAACCATCTCTTAATTGTTGCTTTCGAAGGACGCAAACATCCGTTAACCTACTTCGAACTTCCAAAGAATCTGGATAAACATGTGCCCCACCGGAAGACTATTAAAAATAATTTGCATTGAATCTTGCTTTAGTTTTCCAATCCTTTCAAATAACAACACCAAATTTAAATGAATATGTCAAATAAATACAACTTAATAAAAACGTAAGAAATTGCTTACTAAATTTGTAATAGTGAAATAGAGCCGTGAGTGTGCTTTCACTTAATCTTGCTAATATGTTTTTCATGTATTTTGTATGAAAGATAGTAGTAGATAATTATGATTTATTCTTGGATTCATTAAAATCTCTTATTACCTGCTTTACATCACATATTCTTATCGATCCCCGTTCTGTTCGCAAAAAAGCCTTAAGGCGTGGCCCAACGACAATGCCTGCGTGTTCGCGAGATACGGTCCACCAAACTTACTATACATTCTTTATAATTATGAATTTTTAAGATCAACTTTCGAGCAAACGTCAATCAATGTCTGCGTATAGTGACACCAGGTGTTATCAGAAAATATCCATCGTTACATTGTCGTGGCTGATAGAGTTGCAGCAGACCGCGTATGGTCCATCTTATTTTGATCAAGTTGAAAGCTTTGAAACGACATCGACATCACAAATAATCCAACTGTAAAGTTTGGAAGACTGGTCTGCATCATATAATACAGAAAAATTTAAACCATGTTTCAAGATATGATGTAGATGTTTCCTAAAGTATTTTGCAACATGAACCACATGCCTGGGGATCTGTGAAATAAGGCGCGACTAGTAAAAGGTTAAAGAGTTCCTAAAAATTGTATGACAGACTAACAGATCGCATATGGTCCATCTGCTGGAGTCTTGATCAAGTTGAAAGCTTTGTAACGGTGTCAACACCACAAATAATTCCAGTTTCAAAGGTAGAAAGATGGTTTGCATCTTCTGACACAGAACAGAAGCAGTCCATAGGGGAATTCAAATTCGAAAACGAAATACATACACCGATGATGACAAGAACTGCTTCCTGGGGACTGAGACAAAGATGAACGGGAACCGGATGGGTAAGACACGCATGAAAACAAAAACAAAAATATAAACTCGCTCAGGTGACCCGTGATAAGAAAAAATATAAGAGAGCCACGCATAGAAAAAGCGAATACAAAGAAAAAACGAATGCCACGAAACAAACAAGCAAACAAACAAAAACAACTAGTTCGGAAGAGGAGCTGACAAATAAAACAGGAACCGTTAAATATGGAACGCGGAGCGAGAAATATCACCGACCCTGTCGAAACCCACTTCAAGCAAACACTTATTGTGTGTCTCACGAAGTCGGGGACGGTGTTATTGAGTGAGTGGTGATTGCGGCCGACAAGATTATATAGCCGGATATACCATTTTGTCAGGGGCATAATTAGAATGGACCAAAATTTGGAAGCGAGATGCATTCACCCACAGCGCGCTCAATCACAGTGTTTACAGATCCGATCATGGGATGGCCCAGTCTGCCGGTGGCGTTTGCCAGAGAATTGCACCTTGTTCCCGTGAAATTGAATGCATAATCCGGAGAAATTGCATTTTCCATCTATATGGTACGTGCATTCAGATCCAACCGATTTCAACGAACGTATAACTGTCCGGAAAGTAAACCGAGACCACTCTATCCCTGCATTTCAGATCTAATCCATACATTATTCGTTAAAAAAGACATCAAATAACTAAAGTCGATTTCATAATTAAATGATCATGAATCAAAGCTTTGCAACGAAGTATAATAGAACATGCTACAACAAAACAGAGATAATATTTAATTATATTGTTTTGTCTAGTCGCTTGTTAATGTTGGTCTGGCTCAATTTATTCCATTTAATTGTTATATCTGATAGTTATTTCCAAGGTAAGAATGTATTTTTTCTAAAGTACAATGCAGAACGAAGCCCCATAGCATTGACTAGTAATTGAATATCCAATACTCGGTGAGCATACTTCATTCTATAATTGAATAGGAAAAATAAACGAATGAAAAAATAGCGCCTTCAGTGAACGATAAAAATGCTCTTTTCACGAGAGAACTTGACGATCATAATATGATCAAGTTCTTTTCTTTTCATTAACTTTGCTCGTTTAGAATTTCACTGAAACAATTAAAATATGCATTGTATGCAAGTCGCATTTTACAGACAGATATATCCACTTTGTTCTTTCATTTTATTTTCAATATTTCGTTTCATTTTTGTTGAATAATGTCCGGTTAGCCACCCATATTCTATTTTTTTAGCTCGCCGTAAGGTCGTTTGTCAGTAGTATTCCTGGATTTAGATATATCTATGACAAAAAATATTTCCTCGATGCCCTGAATCAAAATATATACCTATATAGTTATAACTCATTTACTTGTCGTTGCTCATTTACTCGATTTCTAGCTAGTTAGACCAAATGTGTAGTTCTACTTCTTTGAAGGTACCAGAGCGATTTGGGATAAATTTGCTACATTTATACAGTGATATCTCAATCGAATTTTAAATCAGTTTAAATCCAATTGGCCTGATGCTTCTGAAGTTAAAGAACCCTTCATAAAACTGTCTTTTAACTTTCAGATATTTTAAATATTGAAAATATTCATTTTGAAATTTAGAAAAAGACTCAATCAGTTCTGGTTTCTAATTTCATCAATTAATTAATAACAATTGCGGTCATTATTGTTTTACATGATATTATCTTTTCAAAAGTGTGGAACACAAGTGTTTTGGAAGCCTTTTCGTTGCCCTCAAAACCCGAAAAAAGGCACTTACAAGAACACTTCTCTTCCAAAACATATAAATATGTCTCTTAAACCCTAGGGCACAATTTCGTTGAATGTTCTATAAATAAGAAATATTGAAACATTCAGATTCAGGAAAGGTGGCTAGAAAAACGAATCCTTTTTGTCTTGATACTTTTACGAGGCACACATATTTCCATTCTTACCACGAGCAACTCAGTCGCAGACGGTATGACGTCATTGTGTCGAGCAATATAGCAACAGTATACAACGTGTCTAAATTACTAGTAATTACGAGGAAGACTTATGGCGAAGGCTGTACTTGTACTCTCGTCGCAGAGTCGCACAACTTCTTACCACGCTTTCAGCTCTCATTATAGACACGGAGCGACGCTGCGAGCGAAACAAAGACGGAGGGATGCAACGAAACAATTCGGGCAGGTACGGACCATGTAGCTACAATAACGACACTGCTCCTGCAGAAACGCGGAGCTAGCGTTTCGCTGGCGTCGTAAACACGGCCGCATGTATCTCTATGTATATACGTCTTTGTGGGTGTGTGTGTCTGTAGTATATTCCGGCAGCGCCTCGAGCCGTTTTAATAACAGAGTATGTACTCTATCCCTTCCCTGTATGGTTATACGATGTTGCCTGCCAGATTATGGAATAATACTTTTCTAGTGGGCTTTCCTTCTAAGGATGCTGATATTTTTCACTGGGAAATGAAATATGCAAACTTCTATTCGGCATCTTGCTGAATAACGAACCAGCCACTTAATATGCTAATTATGATAAATTTATCTTTCTTATTTTACTAAATTTGATTTAGTTATTTTTCAACTATCCACTTTTTATTTAAAGCTTGTATTTATACCTACTTATACGAATGTATATTAGGATGTTTAGTAATCAAGAAAAATTATGAATCGATTATGACTATATTCGAAATGGCATCTGTGTGTGTATTTGTGGGTATGTGTGAATGCTCTAAATTCAAAATTGTAAAAGATAAATTTTTTAACTAAGTTTTGATTATAACCCAGGTGTGCCCTTCCCATTTTTTATAATAATATTTTCACCGAAATCACGATTTACTCTCGCTAATTTTTCAATTTCTCGAGAACTGTACTAGTTGGAGGAACAGTAATACTTATATAATTTAAAGATATTCAAGTTTTTAACAACTTTTGTTATGTATATTTGCAAAATGTACAATATACTGAAAAATAACAATGTTATACTTACGTTTTCCTAGTTACACAATAATATAGTTTCACGGCAATTTTTGAATGAATTTATAACAATATAAAGCATTGTAATATTAAATGGATAGTGGATGTATATGTAAGTCGAGTAAGGGTCACTCCAGCTTATATATCATGTTCTCGTACACGTGTCGCTTTATAGCTCATTCTCCAACATTTCAACTACCTTCGAATACAATAATGAACTCCTAATTTAGGGCTTCGATATAAACGGTGAGTTTATACAACATAATGCTAATATAATATAACGTCCAACTAAAACGCACGTAATGCCTCTGTTTATGCAGAAACTACAACTAACCTAATGCAAGTGAACAAAGCATCATTGAATCAACCGGTTTGAAGCTTCGCTTATTGTTTAACTAAATATATTTGGTTAAGTTATATAACCAATTTCAACGATATGTATATGGCTAAACAGCTGAAGAAGTTATAATTTCAACTACTTTTCTCTACAAAATAAATATATACATATAGTAGAGTCCTGGTAATCTGTACATAGTGTAATCCGAACGTTTCTATAATTCGAACTACTCTATTCCCCATTACCCACGCGCTTGTACTCACATATCAATTTATAACCTTTAGACTTCATAATACAAAATAAATTATCACATATTAATGGTAGGAATTTATGTGATTAATACCGCTTTTACATTCTTATACGAATTAATTCAAGGCAGTATTGTAATCAGGAACTCGAGATTTTAACGGAAATACACGTTTTAACCATCCCTTAATCGTTTCGGACAGTTTTCGATATAATGTACTCGTATTTCTATTTGTCTGTCTGTTTATGTATTTGTCGGACTTAGTCCCTCTGCCTGTCTGTGTATCTGTCTGTCTGTCTGTGATCGCCTTACAGTGAAAACTGTTGATGACTTTAAAGTTATGACCTTTATAGAGGTTCGAAGAAAACTTATTATTTCTGAAAGCTACAACATTAATGAAACTAATGGTTTACTCTTGCTATTTTTTCAATACCTTAAACACAGCATAGGTTAGAGAAATATGAAATTATTATAAATGTTGAAAATATTAAAATTACTACCATTTCTTTTTAAAGTTTCCAAAAAATGTGCGATTTATCATTATTGTAATTTTACTTTTAAAAATAACAATAATACATTTACGTTTTTATATTTGCAAATATTACAATACATATTTTATTGTGTCAAAGCAGTCGTTGCAGGATTTCTAAACAAAATGAAGCAATATAAGTAATAAAAAAAATATATAATTTGGAATAAAACCTACGTATAAGAATTTCTAGTTAAGTTTTGTTTTAATATGCAATATTATTTAATATCACATTTAATCTTACATACTATAAATCCAACATGGGGTATTTTTTCTCTGGATTATTAAAGCTCTTTAGTACACTGTAGTTTAATTAGTTACTCAAATCCTTGTTACTTTCCCTTTTTACACTCTGGTAAAAAAAATATATTTACATTTATTATTAGTTTACGATTGCGAGTTGTTATGCCAGGTCACGCATATGCATACGCGGATGTTGGAACATACTACACGGTGGTTTAAGGTTTAAGCCATCAATCGGGAATGGTAGATAGGCCATCCTTACGATCCACTTAGCGCATATGTCGCACATTTATTACACATGATACATGACATGGAAACTATTAGTCGTAAACGAACCTTAACCCCTTTAGCTACAGTATTGTCGCATAAACTCACCTTTTAATTGCAAATGTTGTTAATTGATAAATCGCTTCTGCATGATATAGTGAAAAGAAGAAGTAGTATATGTCGATAACTATCTGTCAGTGCAATTTCTTGCGTGTCAAAATCGGTTGTGGAATAGTGCCTTTATTTTCTGGATGTATAATACACTTTACAACTTTCCGTGAAAGAACTGTATAAAAACCTAATTTCCATAGTCGTCGTCGACGTTGATATTGTAGGAAACACCCAGACGTATAAAAAGCAAAGAGGCTACTCCAGATTTTTTTTTATTAAATTAAGGAAGCACGTTGCTGTTCATCTGGCAACGTCGCATTCAAGTTTGTTCGTACTATATCAATGTAATTCGCTGTGCACTCTCTCTCGCACACACACACACACACAACTTTTGCAACATTGGCCCCCGAACACTTCGAACGAACGCGCTGTGCGTAATCTCGTTCGCTCCATTAGCGATCCTAGATGCTAAGTTGTCTCGTTAGTGTGTCGCTACAGCACTTTAATCACTGGCTATAAGAAAAGTTATCCGTTAGTAAAACATAGTAGGATTTTGTTCACTCTTTCCAAACAGGGGGCATGCAGTTGCCCCAGCATTTCGAGCCTGTAGCCAGTGATAGAAAATATTCTCTGCAATCTCTAGTCTATTTACGATTAAAATGCAGCATTCAGTAAGATAGCAATGTTTAATGTCATAAAACAAACTGGATTTATGAATTGTAAATTCTAAGCTGAATTACTAATTGTTATGTTGTGAATATACACATTTATAACGAATGATCAGAAATCGAACGTTCTCAAACCGTATTGTATACATCTACGTACGTCACTCCTCTCTATCATGAGACTGATCCACTTATTTGATCGTATAATTACATTGAAAGTTTAATTACAAAACCACTCTTTCGTTCCTGCATCCGTCAATGTGATGGAGATATATGGATGCTAAAACTTTGGTAATTCGATAATTACACATTTTAGATAGGTTTATGTATTCTATTAATCCTTTAAATTCTGTTAATATTAACGATCAATAAAGAAAGACAAATGAGTTTAGTTCGTCAGATTAATATTAACGGAAGTACACATTTTGACCATCCCTGAATCAAATCTTTGAAAAAGGCTTTAACTGTCGTAGGGTAAATTTTAAACACTCTAAAGCATTGTTATATATTCATATAGTGAAAGAACATCTTTTCTTACACTACATCTTTTTTTACGAAAAATTATACTTGCTTCTTTAAAAATATTCCATCTAAATTAGATTCTGTATTTAAGTTCATTACTATAAATAGATTTCGGTGAATTCTTTAGTCATTTATAACATTTTCATATGTTTTCAATCAGAAATTGGATCTGATAAAGTATATCAAAGAAACATATATGTATATAGAAAAAGCATTTGTCAAGAAATATGTTCCCTAACAGTGGTTGGTCGTTTGTTACATTATCATTCTGATTGCTATATAATAATTCATTATTTGTCGACTATTCGATGACAATAACACAAATGACCTCATTAAATATGAAACAAATACATTTATTTTCATTATTTAGTACTCTATGTACATACTTGAAATGTTGTGATTTATAAATATGGACTGGATTATATTTATGAAACATTACGTTAAGTGAGCGCTTGTGGAAATTTATTGATTGACATCTTTCCGAAAATAAATATCGTTTTCTTGCTCACTTTTTAATGTGGTCTTAATTTGAAAACCAGTTTAAATTTAGCTTTTTTCTAGGGTATGTTGATTGAAGTAATATTGTCTCAGACTTATATATATATATGTATATAGTAAATAATTAATCATTCTGAATTCAAGGATCAATTTTAATAAATTTCAATTAGGTTTTGAGATTATTTTATTTTATTAAAACAGTAAATTTGTAACTAACGGTCTTAATAATCTAAACTAGGGGCTTAAAACCGCATTTTACAGAATGCATAATGGAACTGTTGAATTATCAATTTAGTAGCATGTAGAACTAAGGAAAGAGCAAGCATATTTTCTAAGATTTGATCAATGCCATGCACTCAATTTCTGAGCGCACACGAATAGAAAGATAATATTATGGTTGTACACGCGGCGGCATAAATATAAATCACCTGACTGTCGGACCGTTTGCGCTTTTCTATTCCACTTCCGGTTGCCCAGAGTGTACCCCGCCCGTCCGTCCGCCGGCCGTAGTACGGGCTCCACCGTATAGTCCAGATTAACGGTGATTGTAGCGATTTATTAGAGCAAGGGGTAGCTAGCGCGCGTTCTCTACGCCTCAGTGTACTCCAGTGCGGGTGGGTGTGCACTGAGTGTAAAAACACAGAACACGCTCAGAGCCTTAGCCCTACTTTTTCAATGCTTTAATCCGCTTTGTCACGTTCCTCGGTTGTTTCAATATTTTGTCAATTGTTCCGCTACGTTCTTTTTTGCTACCGACATTTCAGGTGTGTGTACAAAAGGATGTGGCAGCATCTGCAACAAAAACCTTGAGTATAATTGGGTGTTTGAGCGCGTTAGAAGTATATGTTTTGTAATTGTGCGATACAGTATATAAGCGTCAGTATGCATTAATTTATCGGCTGTGATCAGCACAAGACTTTTTACTATTATTATTATTATTATTAATAAATAACTGCTTTTCCCAAGAATCTTATTTTTCCTTTAAACTTAAGAATTGTGTATAGCGTGTTTGTATATGTGTGGTGTGTATGTGTGTGAACGCTCTAGGACTATAACTGTTCAATGCATAAATATTTAAATCTATAAACTTGTATATAAACCGGGATAGCATTATAAGGTAGCTAGTTTATGATAATCAAATGGGTTTCTTCTACAAATAGTACACATTTTGAGAAAACTAGATAACGATGAACAATTTTTACGGTCACAACATTGTGGAATAAAGTCAATGTGTGTGTTATGCTAAATCATGGTAGTAAGAATAGTTAGGAAGAAATATGCGTTTTCACGCGCAATATATTTTGTAATATTTATGGCATGGAGCAGCACCGTTTCGGCCGAATAAATGAAGGGTGCAACGAGCATGAACGAGCGGTGTACGCGATGAAAACGATGTACATTTTAGTACACGAAGCGACGAGACCGAACGACAAACGAATGAAATCACGAATTTGTCGACGTCGCGACGACGACGATCCAGCGAATGCATTAGCTGTGGCGACAGCCACGCCATCTACTTTGCCCCCCGTGCGCCATGTCATCTTTATGAGCGCAGCTTGCACTTCCATCAGCCACTGTTTGCTCAAGAGAGTTCTGTGTGTTCACTTACACAGAAACACAAACACCCACAAAAGAAATCACCGGGATTTTTCATATTATATTCAAGCACTGATATTGTAAAAAATAATGTTACTGTAGCTACACAAAATGTTTTACATATTCGTTTATTTTTTTATTAAAGGAATATATTTAGCTCGCCGTACGAAGTACAGAAGAGTTAATACAAGCAGTTGTGTGCCTGTATCATTCTCGAATCAAAACATATCATTAAAAATTGTTATTCTCGTCGCCCTGAATCAAAAAATATATGCCATTTAGTCCTCTGAAGGTTCCCGAGTGATTTATACCAAATTTTTGAAGAGGTAATTAGATGTTGGACATAATCGCACAGATAATGTGGCGCTGTCTAGATATGTTTATGGTGTGACTGTTTCACGTGGAAATAGTTTTAGGCTGAAGCTCACACAGGCATATTCATGTTTTGTTGGCACCTCCAGCAAAAAATGATTCATTTCGGGTTTGCGCCCTTTGACGCGTTGGCGAACGAGGCGGAGGCGGAGACGGGTGAATGCATCCCCTCCCCGCCGCCAGAAAACACGACGCCACGTAATTATGTGCACGCATGAGCGCACGTCACATTAAACGGCTCTTTATGACGCAATGCGCGATGTCCAGTTTTAAAATGACCAGACCCGAATTAGAGCGTTATGAATTATACACGACACATATGGTGTACCTACGTACACGCATGTGTTGGTGAGTGGGTGTGTATCTATTTGTGTATGTGAAAAGGAGTGATATATGTGTATTGTAAGGGTGTGTATATGAGGAATAGAGTATGTAGAGGTTTGTTTATGTGTGCGTGGGTAGAGGGCAGGTGCTAGCACAAGCGGCCTCAACGCTGACGCTTCACAGTTATGTATTCATCGGACGCGGCGACCAGTTTATTCTGCATAATAAAATGCGTAGTTTCTAATTGGACAACAAATTTAATGCGACACCAGTGACAACGTGTCGCGTATGCTTTTATCATCGCGCCCAGCTCGTTTCCGCTAACCACCGCCATGTTTGTGTCAGGGTTAACACCCTCTGGACCTCCCGGCCAACAAACAAATAAAAACTCGCACACACTCTTACACCTAGAAATAAACAAACACATACATCCATGTTAAGAACAAAATCACACAAACACGTCAAGAGGAAAGCCTTTGATAAATCTCAACACGCATTTGTACACATTATTCGGGGAGCGGCGCATCAGTGTATCCATTCGTATTCAGAGCCAACAGAATTGTGCCTGAGATATATATATTATGTATATTTGTTGAATTTTGTTAAACCATATAAAGGAAAGCCTCAAATAAACTTGCTTATCAACGCGTGGAAGACAAATTCTTTGTATTGTTCGAAATTTAAGGGGACACAATTTAAGGGGACGCTAGGTACAGTATGCTATATACGTATCCTTGCATTACAGAAATTAATATGTATCTATTCAGCCGTCAATAATGGAGATTATTAGCACACATAGAACATGACAACAGATACATTAAGATATATGTTACCAATGCTGGTGTTCAGCTCTTTGAACAATGTGATCGCATTACGTCATTATGCTAAAAATATCCCACGAAATATAGTATACCAAAATCAGAGGCGATCGCATGACGTCATATAAATGCGATGTTGTATGGCAGTCCCAGCACAGCACAGGGTCCCATATACTTATTTAGAAATATACCTTCATCCCGAAATTATAATAACATCATGCACAATTGCGACAGACATCTTAAAAATGCTGATCCTTAGTGATATTCTGGAGTATCAATTGGTATCTTGTCATTTGATTTATGTTATATGGGAACCAAACTATATTTATAGCAATTAATATTCGATTTCGTCAGTTTAACTTATTTCTCATATTTTTATTTGAATTTGGTAAGTATATATACTTTCCAAATTAACGAACACGTCACATTAAAATTTTATATAACGCCATTAACCAATCCAAAGCTGCAAAGGCAAACCACAAATGTATCGCAATGATAATTTAGAAGCCAATGGTGCAATCGCATTTCTTTTCGATTCGCGCAATTATAACGAACTCATATGTACTTTTTTTAAAATGCCGATTTCGAAAAGGACACGAGTTAGTGAAAAAACAATTCTTATAAAAGTTAAAGATATATTAAGCACTAGCAACAATTGTTTACTTTTTTTTTGAAAATAGGACTACTTATTGCCTTTGAAAATGGTTAGTTTAAATTTACGTTTCCCAAGTAAACATATTGACATTGTTTCATAAAATAAAGCATTATTATAAATATAGATGGTGAAAATATAAAAAATCTTTTGTGTATTCTAAATTAAGTTTCTCATTTACGAATAAATGTTTGACGCTTTCATTTGATCGAGACTTGATTATTTCTATTACGTAATTTTCTTCTGAACAAGTTTCACTCAACTAATCAATTATCGGTTGTAAAAAGTCGATATTTAACAGTGATGAAAATCGCTGGTGGCCTGTTAGCTCCAGCAATCTCATAACAGAAATCTATATGGTCCAGCGCTGCTGTGTGTGCCTGTGTAATTGTGATACGAAATGCAATCACAGGATGAATTATGGATGAACGACGTCCAGAGAGTGGTGTGCGGTGCTGTGTGGAGTGGAGAGAGATCACCAGCGGCCGGGCCGAGCGATACATTCTCAGCGCCGGCACTAGCACCGGGACCCCCCGCATCGGATCAGATGAGTTGAGATGAAATGAGATTCGAGAGCGAACTCCAGCATATAGAAAGTGGTGGCCGAGTGTCTGACGACGGGTCACACGACGAGGCTTGACCCCGAAGCTTTATAACCCGGGTCGCATTCACAGGGCCTTCCGGACACGCGACCGGATTTATGTTGTCGTATAAATTAACTTTGGCGCAAAAAAATCGATGTCCCCAATCACTGGGCGATCCTGTTAATACCCGTCCGTTCGGTGTCGCTGTGCCGCCTGGGCAGGAGGATGCTCGTTCGACGGTCAGACGTGATTCACTTGAAGATCTAATTTTGATCGGGGTCTTAAAGCTATTAGGGTATTATTTTGCTATTGGTAGATGGGGCTGAATGTCGTTCATTGTTCTCATCACCGCTAACGAACAACTCTATTACATTTTGTGCTGCACGTTATTTGCCACCCATTAAGCCCTCGTTTCATACTTTTCAACACAAATATGTCAAATGTAATCAACTCATTTTCAGTATTTTCCTGCCTTTATAATTGGATTTTTCCAAATATATACTTTCGTAGACTCTTTATCTCTCTCATTCACAATGTTATTTTATAATTTTCAGAATCCTAAAACATTTTTATATATCGGAATAAACAAAGAATAAATGGCTATGAATTATCTAATACATTCTTACAAATTTTTAATTCAAACATATACTAATATTATTCTACAAGAGACCTTTAGATTACAACACTCTACCAATTGAGCTCAATTTAAAGATTGTAAGTTCAAGTCTCAGTAACATTTTTGTTCATTTTAGATTTTCGTCTAAAATCATGTAGTATTTTCCATTAATACGTCTGTTTGGTGTCACTGGTGATTTTAAGGGTTCATGCAAATCAAACTCTAGGTTTATATTTTAACGTATATAATTTGAATATGCACTGGAGCACTGGTTTACATTTGACAACTAACACTGACTGGACTGTATTTTGTTTTATTTCAATTCCCATTGTACAGAGTATAGAAAACGTTTCTGGTTAGAGTGTTTAAACGATACTGTTGTGTAGAGTATTTTGAATTTTGTATTTTGTTTCAAATATTGTGTTTCTATTGTTACAGGTGAGTTAATCATTTTACATTTACCTTCTTCATATTCAACAAGAACTAAGGAACACGTAAGTTAATTGTATACAATATATTGGCTCACCAGCTATTTATTTCTTATGGTGTCTACGACAGAGTTTCAAAATTACCGGTATTTTTTAAACGTTGAGAATTAGGATCGGGAAATCCTACTTTCCGAGAATTTTTAAGAAATGTGAGAAATTAATTGTTTTATTATAAACAATCTATTTCATAAATACAAATGTAATTAACAATACATAATTTCAATTTTTCCAAACATTAAAAAATACTATAAAGAAATTACTATTGATAAAACCATAAATAATTATATTACAAATAGTACAACACATAATAAAACAGTATGGTGAAATAGAAAACATAATTAAGATAATAAATTAATTAACAATAATAAAAACTAAATAACATTTTCATTAATATATAACTTTTAAATAAACTTTTATAGTTCGTGTAATTCTTTACATCTTTCATTTCTTTCGGTAAAACATTGTATAATTTCATGACGAAAATTTTAGTTACCTTTATTAGTATTAATATTATTTAAAAATATGTTATTGTTAATGTTTTGAATATGCAAACTATTGCTTTTGATGAAATCTAAATTACTCTTCTCCATATTATTTAAAATTTTCTTCATGATTTTCGTATCTTCGAATGAATTTAATAGGTTTAAATTTATATGATTTAATAATTACAATTTCTTTTAAACAAGAAATTTGTATGTGCTTATTGTTGCAAACTAAACTTTTTACCTCATTATCGTTATATATTTATATATAATAAAAAAATTGGTATTTTGTAATAATCAAAGAAATTCTATGATTAGATTGATTGCAGATCCGAGTTCGATACATATTACATATCCCACTCCCTTAGTTGTAGAAAATGCGTGTCAATGTGTATTTATTTATATATTATACCTACATTGTAAATCTCAAATTGATCACTTATCCGTGGCACATTTACAAAAAGTAACGTTTTTATTTATATTTATCTAGTCTAGTATAACTTTGCACCGGATACCTAGTTGTAAATAAGAGGAACTTCTACAGCCAAGCCTGAAAATTGATCCTGGTAAATAGGATAGGTTTTTGGTTAGGATATCGTACCCGATTCTCACAATGCTTTTATTTACCGAGATAAGATATATGGTCCCCTTTTCGTATAAAAAATATTCGTTTCGCAATCGTATAACTTCGTCCGCAACCCGGATTTTATTTCAATAATCTTCTATATAAGAAGCATTATTTGTCAATATTCATTCTGATTATTTGTTCAATTTTAGTCACATCGTTTATGATTTACCGATTCGCTCTTTATTGGATTGTTACGTGTATAATCTTGTAGTGACAAGAAACAATATTGTGTATTTTTTAATTCTCGTATTTATTGATAACTAAAAACGCTTTTAATAGAAACAATTGGTGATCTTTATCAAATATCAAATGGAGTAAGTTTCTCTTTCTCCAGAACTGTTTGAATATAATATAACTTAAGCATATTTTTCTAGAACCTATTGGAACATACATGAATAATTATAAACGTGTTTGTCTTGAAATGAAATAATACTGGTTTGCTGCTAAGCCCCGCGATTATTAGTGTCGCTAAATAAATGTATAATTCTCGTTTAATCCCAAGTAAAATATCCGAAATTCGGTTGAGAAATCGGATGTTTGGTCAGGACAAGCTCCTGCCCGCTCGTTAGTGGCATCTGTTTGGGAGCATTCTCTCTCTCGCTCGCTCTTTTCACATCCACTATCTCCGTTCTAGTGACCGCCTGTGCAAACTTCATCGAAGAGTACATTCGCAATGTAATTAGGGCCCAGGCGCTGGTGCTACACTCCCCCCGTCTTGCGGAAATTATTTAGAGGAAATGACGCACAGATAAGATCCATGCAACACCACGGTGCGGCGTCAAGTACTTCAAAAGTTTGCTACGTCGCACACGTATTACCTTCTTTCTCTTATTCATAATTTTGTGCATGTTTCCATCCTGCTTGCTCGCACGCTAAGCCCAGTGCTGCACATATCCGTTGGCATCGTTACCGACACAGATTGTTGGTTGTTGCCTATACACACATTCACAAATGCAAATAAAGGTATTTCTACATGTGATCCCCGCATTCCTTATTACTTTACAACGATTGTAACCGCGGAATGTTCGTATTAAATAGTATCACACCGAGCATACACTTTGTGAATGCCGAAATGGTTTATAAACTTTGAAAATGTGTTTTGGAGAAAGAGTATATGAACATTTTATATTATTATTATTTCATACTATTTTACTTTGTGCGAATTCATTAACCACCCATATATACTTAAATTATTATATTCGTCCTGCACAATTACATAATGTATATTTACGAAGATATGCTGTACTCGAGATTGTATATTTGTAAATCCGCAATATTATCTGCCGCAAATCATCATTGTTCAAGTAATCCCTTATGCAGATAATGTACCTAATGAATCGGGAGCAATTGTACTTTTTCCTGGATGATTTTATACAGTATAAATTGTAATATACTCCATTAGTTCGTAGATGTGGATTAATAAAATGCCCGTCTGGCAGTCGTTGGAGATCACGTTTATAGAGGACGCTTTAGTGAATATGCAAAAAACAAGTTTAAGTACAAGGCATTCGGTAATATATGCGATGCGACTCTCTCGTCCCACTCCATGCTTGGCATATTATAATTTATAAATCATTATTATTAATTATTATGGCCTATGGGTTCACAATATTAAAATAATAATGTTGTACTTATAAAATAACTTACAATTAATTAAATATAGTACAAATTTTAAAATTCAAAATTATAACTTTTAATAATTTTTTATGGCCTACCAATAAAAAATATGAACTAATCTTATAGATTGAAAATATCTTAATCTATCTAAAATTTTTGTATATTTTAATTATTTCTTACGGGCAGTATTAAGAAGGGCTCCAAATGTTGAGGCCCTATAACTCCGAAAGTATAACAGGATAAATAAAAACATCAATATTTACATCTAGAGTTCCACTTAATTACCTACGTAATAAAATTTATATATTAATTAAAAAGCCATGGTGACAAAATATGTACACAAAAGTTTACTGTAAAGCATTGCAGATTTATACTTTCTTATAATGAGCGTATAGGGATCATGAAAGAAAAACTGGTATATTTTAATGGATATAGCCGTTCCGAGGTCCCCTAAGTACGATTGGACTATTTTCCAAAGAACTATTCCCTCTTTCTGTCTCTGTCTTGTGTGTGAGTCGTAATACTTCATTATTATCTCAAAAAGTGTAGCATTTGTAAGAAATTCATAATATTTTCCATAGCAACTATACGAGTATATGTATTTTATAGGTATTTATAAAAGAGTGCTGGGCACAACAGTTTTAGTTTATTAAATAGATAAAAGGAAATATATAATTATAAAACAAAATCCTGTTGTGCGAATAAAATTGAATGCCTTTGAATAGATTATAAATTATAATAAAAACTGTTTAAAAACCTAATAAACTAGATATTCATTGTCATCAGTTTTTGCATATTAAATCCCGCTCTTCGTACAAATAAAATCAATAGTAATCTCACTGTAACTGAACGGAATTGATTTCGAAATAAAGAACACACATGAATCAGGCACAGCAGAGGCGCGCGTGGCTGAAAACGTCAGACTGCCAATCACTTTTAAATATTTAATCCATCGTAATCTCATTCGCGCGGTAAAAATCGACGCGTTTTTGCTCGCGAGTTGGCTGTGCGAGCAACACAAAAAGAAGAGTTGCTGTATCGTTTCGTATACAATAATGAGTTGTTGTTTTTTTTGAAAATATACTCTGTACCCAGTAAATATAATCAAGTTTTTGTTAGCGCATGACGAGAAAAAATGGTTAAATTCGGTCCCACGAGTGGCCGTCGCGACGCGATACGCGCTAAAGTGGGTGCCTGTACTCGCTTCTCGTAACAATTTGTGTTGCGGTATGTCTCATGTCCCAGTGGTTTAACTGGAAGGACTCTACTAGTACCCGAATATAACGACTACGCTAGCGCTTGAGTCGGTAATGTCGACACCTCTCAACATGCATCGTGGATCGGTATGTCGCTGTTACAGAATATTTTTAATGGACTCGTCTTTTTTGATAAATGTAGTTGACAAAATGGCTCAACATAATTACTAAATGTGTAATTTTGAACACTATTACCAAATTTATACAATACTATTTTAATTCTGTTTATTAATATACGAAAACAAATTTAAAACTACATAAACAATTAGATGCAAACTTCATATTTTAAAAATTGAACAAGAATTGAGATTATAATTAGTAAGATATTGAAGCATATTTTATACCACATATCATGAAATATCTAAAGATACAGTAAATACCTGTGTAAAATGAATCTACGCCACTATATTTTATTTTATGTGTTCCTTTTTGAGAAGAAAGACTTTAATCTTTTCTTTTAGTACGATGCGTGATTTCCCAGCAAATCATGTTTATTTAAGAATTTGTATTTTCCAAAAAATTCGTGAATATAAAATTCCATTTATTTTATGTATTCACTTTGTCAAAATGAGTATCTTTTCTAAGTCTTTTTAAATGGAATATTTTTAATCGCGACTCTGAAAATAGTACCAGTCTATAAATGATAATTCCCGCTCGAAATAATGATTAATTCAAATGTGAATAATGTGTAAAGGTAGGTTATATATATATATATATGTATGTCGAATGACTACACAACGGATGAGAATTGGCTGAATTTCCACTATAGCATCGGCGCTTTCTTCGCGCATCTTTCATACATTTTTGTATGTGAATATGAAAGGATCCAATAAGACGGTGGCCGCGTCGCCTGTGCCGCCTGTGCCGCCCGGATCTGAGCAGGAATTGAATGCAGATTTTTTCAATACAATATCCTGCGAATGGCGGTTCCATATTATACACCAGGACACCTCTCTAAGGATAAAATGAGAAACCAGCTGAATTATTCGATGACACGTGTCGTCTACGTTACATATCGAAAAAACGAACGATTCGCACAAAATAAAGAAAGAAAAAATCTCCTTTCCAATAGCTATATAAATTATTTTTAACATTTATTTGGGTAGTGCCTTCAAATTTTTAAGTAATACATATTTATATATCTACAATTAGTAGTAGTAGTAAAAAAATGGGGTTCTTCTTTATAAAGGATCAGCGGTTATAAAAATGGTTTATTTTTAATTTGGTTTTCCATCGAATTATATGTTTACAATAAAGTGAGCTAGAAGCATGGGTGCTTTTATCTATGGTTGTTCTTTTATTGAAATTATATGTTGATATGCAAATTATATTGAAAAATGCAAAATTAACAATTTATATATTTTTGTAATAATTAATTTAAATTCAAACAAAAATTTAATTCATTGATATTTATAACAATAACCACCCAAAACAAAATGATACAGCATCATAAAATAGATAATTTGATAGATAGAGTTTGTACAAATTAATTTAATTTGTATAATCAGCAATTTCATAGCCATCATCAAAATTTATTTTTATATATATCATTGTTAATTTATTTAATTCCTAAAATATGTTTATGTTTCTTTGTAGGCAGCCAAACTGCAGTAATTTAACAGTCTCGTCGAATTCTTACCGAGATTAATATTGTTTTCTTAAAATTATATATATAGAACGCTGGAGTGGCCGTCACTCTACGTCTTGTACTTCCACTATTTATATAAACTATAAATAGTGAAACGTAAATATAAAATAATAATTTATTAAGGCGCTTTTTCAGTAAACAATCTATTCAAGCAAAAATTGCTAGAAATTTTAATAATTTTAACTTTTGCCAGATTCACTATTTCCCTAACTCTGGTGGTTTTCAAGATATGCAAAAAGTAGCAAATGCCAATCATTACTTCCGGTTAAAATATGGTTTTCAAACATAGGTTTTCTTCCGGGTCATAAGTTTAAAGATTCACAATTCAACGAATTTATCTCTAGAGCGCGCACACACAAACATACACACATACATACATACACACACACACACACACACACATATTTTCGTAAATAGGGAAATTCGTTTCAGCGATGGGCAAACTCTGTAATTCTGTTAAAATCTCCAGGTTCGATTTTTTTTTTGCGATTTTAATAGTTCCTTTTAAGGAATGTTTAAAGAAAGTAAAAATAAACAGTAATTTGTTTTGAAATGTAAGACCCTCGGCCAAATTAATTGTGTGGTTTCCCATAACAAAGTTGGTAGGTACTCTTGTTAGTAAAGGGACTGTTCTAAATGTTTACCGGTCTAATCGGAAATCGAACGTGGGTCTTAAGTGCTGAAATGGTTATTACGCCAACTTAACAGAAGCTCCGGGAATAACATCTGAATAATTTCATTATATACCTATTTAGTAGCAGTTTTAACGTACAGGGGGTGGCATGGATCGTTAGCTTGACTGCACTCGTTCGACACTGGTCGGGGGTTTCCGATTGCGAATTTTCTTTTCAATTCTGTACTTTGCAATTACCAATAAATATTACATGTTTTAATCTATCTATTAGAGCAAAGTGTATTGATTTAGCTGTATATATATATTGTCCATTTGCATCAAACATAAAATCACAAAATTAGGATTGGCATAATGCATTATTTGTTTGCAACATGATTACGCTGTAATCTGTGTTGTATATTTTACGGTTTAATTTTCATTTGCTTTCAGCTGTCAAACTTAATTAAAAATCGAATGAGTAAAAAGTTTATTTAATTATAACAACATACATGTACCAGTTGCAATTATGACCAAAACATTCATATTTGTAATTCATAACTGGATTGAATTACATATTAGTTTTGAAAAGGGAATCATTAAAAAGAAATTTTATTTTTCATTTTATACACCAATGCAAAATTATGCTATAATTGAAATATTAATGTTCTAAATTTGGTTGTATTAAGCTTTAAGTTCGGTTTTTGTGTTTTAAGTTCACGCGCCAGAAAACATTCCATTTTTTAATAAGTTGTTTCTACTGGAAATGTTTGTCTACTTGTGTCATTTTTTGTACACCTCTACAGGGATACGAGTTAGTACAATGTGAATTTTATAAAAGTAGAATGAATATTACGTATATATGTGTAGTAACAACTTAATAATAGTTAAGGGCACTACAGATCATTGTTGGTTTTTGGATTCAGAGTGTTAATTATAATAACTGAAAAACATACTACTATCTTTTGGGAACAAATATATTTTATCGCCGATTTCTGTTAATTTGTTAGTAGCTGTAACTTTGCACTATAGTTTTCGCGGTAGACGAGTTTTGTAAGCGATAAGTAAATATAAGCTCAACTTTAGAACAAACTTGAAAATGAACAATTGTAGCAGCAAGTTTTACGTGATTTAATTTAATTATGTATTTAATGTAACGACCCCATTCCAGAAGTCATTTTAGCTAGGTAGGCACTAGAAAGTTTAATATGTCTCCCAACCTACTGCTCACTAAATAATTGATACGATTACAGCAGGACAGACTTTGTTATAAAGGTTGGTTTGTAGACACAAGTCCAAGTCAAAAACAAACATTAGAGTATAAAACTTGTACATCAGCAAGAACTTTATTTATATAAGAATAAATTGGTTTCTCTATGAAATTAAATAAAACAAAAATTCCCCACGCAGTTTTACTAAATTTTGTTCTTTAATTGCAAAAGAAAGATGGATAATTAGTTACTATACGAACTTATTAATTTGCTGGCGTTGACTACTTTGTAATTAACTTATTTTATAACTTTTCTTAATAGGTATTATTAATTAAGATTATTTTCTGTTGAAAATATTAGTGCTTGAACCAATGCTTGTATTTGCACAACGAGCTCTACTTTCCAAAAAATGCTTGTATGTTCCATTACTAGTTTAAATACTATTCTTATCGTGAAATATCAAACCCTGAAGCATAAATTTTACGATATTATATTTAATTACATTTAAAACAATGGTTGTTTTATATATACCATTTCGAGACTATCGAAATATGATTGTAAGCATTTTATTTTGCTTATATTAATGTAGGCAACAATATTATGCTGTCTCGTAAAATCTATAAATATCGTTTGTAAATTGAATTAAAATACAAATATGAATAAACATAATATTAAATGTTTTAGCAAACAAAATAGTATAATAGAACGAATAGTAACAAAGTTATAGTTTTATAGTTGGGCTGAATCGAATATAAATTAACCGCATCCAATGATAGGCAACGTCAATAATACAGCTATATGATCATAAATTATTTTTATCAGAGCAATTATGTGGTACAGGGATTCCATGATAAATATGTAATTTCTATAATTTCATTTCTGGAATAACTTATGATTACTGTTAAATATTTAGGCAAATCAATAACTGAATGCTTTAAATATTCGGAGGAATTCATAATTTTTAAGTTTTTCAGCAATTGCTAATTTGATGTAAAACATTTATTAATTATTTTGTTTTATGTAACCAAATTTGGTTTAAAAATTACGGGGGGACTATCGATCTGAGTATCTTAGCATCCTAGTTTGTCACGCTCGCCAATATAATTCTATCTTCATCATTATAATCATATTCTTTTCCATAATTTCATCCATGCTTTTCGGTTGTTTACCGGTCTGTATATTAGATTCTAGTTAATTTTCTTCTTTGATCCAGTTTCAATTAGTCTTTCAATCCAGCTGTTTCTGAACGTGCCTTTTCTTTTTTCTCCGTACTTCAACAAAATTGCTAATAAATATATTCAAGGGTCATCGATGATGCCATAAAAATTAGTACGTTAGGCTTATTATCTAAATTTTGTAAGACCCGCCATAAACTGTCCTGGTTAGTGTCAGACTAGTGCAAATATTTTGTTATTTAAAAATAGATATAAGTTTTGCCTGTAAATATTTACAAAACTATTACAGTGAGAATTGAATAAATCTTTTCATATATTTATATGTTAAAACAAATCTACTAAAATGTGTTCGTTCGGACACGGCCAGTATAGAAGAGAACCGGAGACAATGACCAAGGTATTATAGGATAGCGGCCTCATTCAAAAACTGGTAAACTTTGCGAAAGAGTAATTCACATCAGACATCCGTAGAGATAAAAAACATATTATAAATAATGTTCGACAATGGAAAAAGAGATATTTATTTAGATAAAGAAGACGAAAGAAACATTGGAAATTAGTATATTTTGGTGAAACTTGTGGATGGAAAAATCTGCGCTATCGAATACAATGGAAACAATATATATATAGTGTGTGGATGTATTGATTATTGACGTAGCTTACTAGCACAACGAGCTCTACTTTCCAAAACGATAGCCTCATAAATCGTGACCCGACCCTCTCATATTGTCTTCTAATAGTGAATTTCATACATAGAAACTAGCAGCAGGATTGAGAGAAAACAGAAGGCAGAAAGTAGGGTTAAGGAGAGTACATTTATAGGCAGTCTCAGCACCTAGAACCCTACAAACACAGAATAAAATATGGAATGGAATGAAATTTTCATGAGGATCGTTGGATTGCTGGGATGCCACCAATGCTAATGGGCATATGTAGTAGTGGCAATGAGAAGGGAGCGTGTGTCAGAGGTGAGGTGAGTGCAGGGAGTTGCTCGCCTGTTTGCAGACCGGAGAAGGGGTCGCGACTTACTCTCGTAAGTGTTGACACTTGTGTGAATCGCGTTGCTGTGCTGCCGAAGCCATGAAAAGGGGCGCCGACGATGTCAAGTCAACAGCACTTGAAATAAATATGATGTGGGGTTGTTGGCTAGGCAGCGCGGGAATATCACCACCGTACGTGCCACCATCGACCGCCACAGGCCACCGACCACCGGCCAATGTTTGGCTTCGGGGACATTTTCGACAAACTGCATCGTGATTCTGACGCAATAATAAAAACCCTATTTATGATTTATTACAAACAGGGTATGCATGCGCACAGTCATGTGTATGATGGCATTTGTTTGAATTGAAATTCCGTTCAATGGGAATTAAATCTTTTGTGTTATATACATATTTGCAAAATGATTTTTATTTATTTTTTATTCATAACTGATAAATATTATATATATATATAGGAATTTCAAAACATTCAAATGAAATATCTGTTCTAGGTTTTATTATTGGATCACCGTGTTCACTGAACAACGGTTATTTTGACTCGTATCTCATATAAGTCAAACATTCGATTAATTATTCGAATAAAATAAGTTTGTCTGGTATTGTTTCTCTCATAAAACTAATTGCATTTCTATTATTTGGAATACCTACCCTTTGTAGACAATATATAGGTAACAAACTTTGGTTCGTTTTATTTGACAGACCTCATAAAAGGAAACACAAAATTGTTTTAAATTTAAATGGAAATTAAGTGACAGACGTTGTTAAAGAGACCTATCTTATTTGAGTTTAAACAAATCCTCATTACGAAATTCGAATGATAGATAATATATCTAGTGTGGGATACAGAAGATATATTTGGAAACAAAGAAATACCTCTTAGATTTAGTAAAATAGGAAATATTCGAAGATTAGAGAAAGTCGTTGGTATATTTCAACCAATATTTGGTCTTCCTCGGAGTATATTAGATGTTGGATGACAATGTACTAATCAATTAATTTTAACAGTTAGTCGAATACTTATTGACTATTACCCCAATGATGCCTATGTGTGTCTGTCGGTCTGTTTGTCTGTCTATCTATCTGTCTGTTTATATGACGGCCTGTTTGTCTCTCTATCTATCTGCCAGTCTGTTTGTATGTTTGTCTGTTACAAATTAGCAAAAATCTGAACCTTATAATAGATAATAATATTTAAACGCACCTCTTTTTCTAAATATGTACCTTTTACTGTAAAATCATCTTTGAAAATTGCCATGTTACATTTACGTTTCCCTAATTACCATACTTATCAATATAGAATGAAACAAAGTTATATTATATTTATAGTGAAAACTAAGTGTATGAAAGGCGAGTGAAGGGCACTTCAGATTTTTATATAATATATTCACAATGTTCGTATCTGTATAAATAATGGAATTAAACAATTAGTAGGACATGGATATAACAAGCTATAGAATTGGGTTTGTTTTGCGATCCATTAGGATAAGTAACACGAGAAGTGTTAAATTGAAGCATCAACGAAAGGTGTTGGTTGGTGGTAGGTGGCGGGTCGTCAGTACTTGACCTCTTATGTTTGGCGCATGTTATAGCAGTAATCTGTATGTATATTTTCCAACCACTATGCTACCCGTGCCATATCGCAATGTATACTCTATAATACCGTAGCTGGTAAGCTTTATTCATAGAGTGTTAAAAGTAATTAGTTTAATGTTGTATCTAATTTACGTGAAGCATCTGGTAAATTGTAATTATAAATTGGCTGAACTGAAAGGAAAATAAATTAACTCTGTATATCCTATTTGAATTAAAAATTAAAAACAAGGACTAGCCTTCACTCAACTCTCTATCTTCATATATTTTGTTTTAAATTAGCGATTACCAAGAAACGTGCATATATCATTAATGATTTTATAGTAAATGGTACATTTTTTGAAAGAACTTTTCAAATAATTTTTGCTAGAAATTTCAATATTTTCAACTATCATAAAAACAGTATTTCTTAACCCTTCGTTGTTGTCCAGTTATTGAAAAGGAATATACGGTTATTTTCGGTCAATATTGAGCACAGTGCAAATCTAAGTTAAAAATTTCATATTATTATCTTCAATAATACTAGGTTTAGAGCGTTCAAAGACACATATATATATATATATATATATATATATATATATATATATATATATATATATATAAATGACATTCAATTCAAGGATGTTAAAACGTGTATATCTGCTAATGTATCGTGATTATAATACTTATTTATATTCATTCGTATTAGAATGTTAAAATATTCAGTTTAATACTTCTTTTGATAATTCAACTAGCTATATACTTTCAATTTGGTAATGTATGTAATGCTGAAATAAAACCAAAAGTTAACAGAAATTTTAATATTCATATATGTAAATTCGGACATATTGTGCTATTTCGGTTAGTCATCGTTATTGTAATACGACTCTCGGTACTGCCAAGAATTGAAATGAAATAATTAAAAACGACCTACATATAAACCTTCATACAGCTACATTTTTCTTAGTTGTTACCAGCTACATAAATTACCATATATTACAATTTTCCTCATAATTCCTATATCCATTAAGGATTTGACAGATTGTTATTTATCATCCGATATTTCACGCGTATTATATATTTAATTTGCATTTTAAAACATAATAGACATAGTTATATGCTTTGCCAGAAGAAGCCATACAGTAAACCCGTAAAACGCTTATGTAACATCGAAATATATCGCATTTATTTTATTCAATGTGATCTTGTTTAGAGATTAATGGACTGAAAAAGTGTTCATCGCACTTCCGCTCATTTGAGACCAAGTAATATGAAAATACAAACGAACCCGATGAAACAAGATTTACAAATAACAGATAAATGTAAGCATGGGATTTCTCGATTAATCCAATCAGAACTCTGTTTTACTTTACAGGAGTTGGAAATATATTTTCAAATTAATTAATTCATCTTTTACTAAGAATGTTCCTAAATAATATCACTTTTTGACGATTAAGTCGTAGATATTTGCAAAAATAAACAATTATCAGTTAATGATACGTTTGCTTCAACGAGTCGGTTCCTTTTTATTTTTAAACATTTTATTTTTTCTATATTAGTCAACATTCCATAAGCAATTAATTAAATATAGTCATAGAATCTGTATAAATTGCCATGGATATATCACGAAATGTTGGGATATGTTAAATGACTAACATAAATTGCTAGCACTATTGATCCGGATCGTTCAGGTCTTTCAAAGCCAGTAACAGAAGCAGATAACAAAGGAAACGGTTACCGTACAAAAAACGTTGAATAAATTTCTCGCAAGTTTTCAAATTCTTTCCTCAATTATTACAGTATATAAAAGATGAATGTGACAGGAGAAGCCATTGTTATCCGAGCGAGAACAAAGATATCCCCGCGCATGGATGCCATGCCATCATGCCGTAATCGATATAGCTTGATTTGAATTAAATTTGAATCATTAAACAGGTTAAGAGTTGCGGGTGATAAATTTGCCGCGGTATCTAACACATACTCACACATACAAATGAATGTAAAATGTTTAATTGTGCGCAGTTATCACAGAATGCTGGCAAAGTGGGGAAGCGTTCGCAGAGCAGAGCGTCGGGGTTAAATAATTGAGATTGTTACAATGACTTTTCGTTGTATTTAATTATTCATAACGCAGCTGACGGGTCGCGAAATTTATTCACATTCACCATGTTTTGTTGTCGTTCATTGCAAACAAAGATTATTATGAAAATCCTATATACGTATACGTACGTATAAAGAAGAAATCCATTCAGTAAATTACCATACCAAACGTGACATTACATTTCTTTTACCCTATCTCTCTCTGTTACACACTTTTCTCCGTCAAACGCACGTACGCACAACTTTGAAATACAATATTACAAAAACACTCGGCATTATCAATCTTATATTGATATAAATATACATATATATATATATATATATATATATATATATATATATATATATATATATATATATATATATATATATATATATATATATATATATATATATATATATATATATATATATATATATATGCCATCACTATCTGTAATACATTATGTTTAATTTTGTTTAAAATTCACCCCACGATTAACTAGGGATATGTAAATGTAAAATAACTATATTCAAGGGTAATTTTTCAGTAAATTCTACATTCTCAGAAAAACTTTTTTAATAAAAATAAATATTAATTTAATATTTAATTAACTTATATAATAATCATTTTCTCACTAACTCTTGTTGTTTTTGAGGTACGTAAACAGTAGTAAGAATAAACCATCACTTCCAGTTTTGACATTGTTATCTTATGTGGGTGGATTTGCTTCTGGAACATATAGAAGTCATAAGTATAAAGATTCATAATTTTGCCTTTAGAGGGCTTGGCTCTAGAGCTTCAACAGATTTCGCGGTTGAGCGACCACAGACAAACACACACAGACACACACACACACACATACACACACATAAACAAACCCACATATACAGACGTAATTTATAAAAAAGAAAATCAGATTCGAGTTAGGGATAACTAGAACGTGTATTTCCATTAAAATCTCGAGTTCATCTTTATCCAAGAAAGTAAAAATGTATTATTTTTATTTTATCGCTGTTTCATCGTAAAGATATTAGTTTGGGAAATAAAAAGGAATCGTGTTATCCTACACAGTATATTTATCATTGTTTTAGGTAAAGTGCTAGTAGTTTCGACTGAAAAATTATCGTCAGCTATAAGATGGATTATTTCGATTAGTGGAGAATCCATTCTACGTTCTGAATTTGCAAGCAAAATGCTTGTATTTCTAAAATAATTATTAATACTAAATAACTTAAATATAAACTATATATAATAAATAATACTAAATAACTTAAATGGCAACTATTGTGAAACACACCAATAAGTTAGGGGGAAATAGCAAGGAGTCATCTTCAGAATTCATTGCAGCATCCCAAATAAAAAGGGTTAGACAAAGAAAAGTCATAAAAATCTTATTCGGAAGGTGTCCGAAAAAGAGAATAAAATTCTAGAAGTCTGCGGATGAGATGAAAGGATAAAACCTACTATAGTGCAGTGGTATTCAGAAAATGGACGTGGAAAATAAAATGAAAATTCCCCAAGGTAGAGTTACGGTTGAGAAAAATTCTCCATGTCTACTTACTTCTAGAAATAACTGGATTTATTTTCTTTGAAATGCAGTGAATCAATTTCCTATAAATCTATACGTATACAGATCCTAATCTGGAAAATTTCCGCCCAACTTCAAATTTTTATGAATTTATTTAATATTCTTAATTTTTACAGTTACATAGCGCCCCTATAATTTGATTTGCGTTACAACATTTTTGTTTATATCAATAAATTACAACATTCTTTGATGTATAATCAAGTATCTTCAGACCTCTCATACAAGATCTTTTGTTCTGCCTGTTCACAATAATTAAATCTCTTAAAATATCAGTGATTATAAAAGTGGTTTCTGCTGAAAATTAATAAGTAAATAATCTAGCGGTTGAAACGAATTAAGAAGATATGGAGTGCTCTTCACTCGAATTTCTTATACCTAATTTTTACTTCAATTACTTTATTATGTTATAAATTCTTGTTACCATTGTCATACATTCATTTATATTTTATACCTAACATTGAAGGAAGTAAAATGGTGTACAACAAATACTGCAACATATATCTTCCACCTAGATTGATATAAGCTTTACTACGGCGAGTTAGAGGTTAGGATAGGATTGGATTTAATTTTTTTATAATATACTAAACATCGAGAAACTAAATAACGATACGTGAATAGAATGAAATAAATCCAAACTAAACAAATTGAAGGACGATGTTCTTTAAAGACACTCTAGTAAAAAGAATGAAAATACAAAAGACAAGAGATAGTGAAACACCTCTGATCGCACGAGCTGGGGGTGTTGGTGCTGGTTGTATTTCCATGTGTGGTAAACAATGTTTTTGCATTTTTAAAATCTGAAATATAAATTTACGATTTATCGCTGTTGTCAGGAGGCATGTTGATTTATTTATCCCATTAAAATCTACTGGAATAATCAAACGAAAAATCCGGTAAAAACGGTAAATATAGTCACAAACAAAATAAAACCGTACCATGAAAACGATACCTGACACTCATTGCCTTAATTACTGTAGGTTCAACGGCAGCATGGGCGTAATTCATATTTATTATTTCGAATAAATTTGCCGAAAATCACTTGTGCTAAAACTTGAAAATGAAAATTTTATTGATTTATAAAATTGTTCCAAACCAATTACGTATAATGAGAGGCGAGCTTTTGTATAAAGCCATGGCATGTTCGTGTTTTCATTCGATAACAATTAATACGTATAATTAGGAGCACTTTATCGTTAGGTTTTTGATGTAATTGCGTTTCGAGCCTGTATAATTAGCGTGGTATTTCAATGTTCTCATCACGGCACGATAACTTACACACATTTTTATAATTATTATCGTACTGCCGTAGCACATTGTTGTGTGTTTTCATATCTTCATTTCTTAATCTATATTTCTGTAATGTACTTCTTTTAAATCAATATGAACACGTCTACAAATTTTTTTTAATTTCTTGTAACTGATGATGATTTTATTTATTTTTTAATTCGAAACATACATATTTGATTGTATGATTAAAAAGGGTTGTCTAAGACCCATTCTTCTAAAACAATATGGACTGCAAAGGCAACTACTAGTGAATGTTTCCAATCAGTGAATATTTCTTCAATATGTATTCGAACTTGTTTCTCTCGTATGACTTAAACGTATACTAATTGTACGGTTGTATGAGGAAGGGAGGTCATGGGGGTGAAATAGGATACACACGGCTCTAATAGTCGGGTCGTTACACGGTTACACCGGCGACAACGTTCTCCAGATAGTCTGTTAGCAACCACACACACAAACACAGACACAAACATAGTGAGTCAGCAGTTAATGAGCAACGCACCGCAGAAATGTAAATAGGTGTGATAAAGCAAATGGCCGGGGTGTTCACGTTGAGATACCGTTGCGTCACATGTGGCAGCCTCAAACACAAACGATGGACCGTCTGTTTATGACAGTCGCTATAACAACTTGACGCTAGATTGTCTTCTAAGATGTACAAGGCCCCTGTAGGTGGCATCGACATGATAGACATCTTTCTTGATGACTTGTCACACTAAACATTTAACTTGCATGTTCTAAACCAGACTGACTTTGAATTACTAATGCTTGTTTCGTTGTTCAATTTAATTCATCACTATTTTCATGAACAATACATTTTGCCATGTAATTTGGTTTGAAAATGAACATCGCTTAAGGTAAACAGTCAACCTTGCATAAGCAAGGTACAGAGATAATTAATTAAGCTTAGGTACAAGACACCTATGCCTTATAAGTTATATATGGGATGCGAATAGCATAGATTTCCCCGTCCTACACCACGCTTGCCATAAGATTGAAATTTAAAACTTTTGCTTATAATTTTTATGGCCAATGGGTTAACAAATATGTTATTGAAATAAAAAGTTTTACATTTTTTAGTAGATTAATTCTGTATACCCAAAGAAAGAATGTTAATTCAGTCGCACAAATAACGTTTTGTCCCTGGTATAGCCAAGTATAATAACATTTTTACGAGTGTCATCTCATCATAATGCTAGTATATAGAAGTCATAATTGCATAAATGTGCATTCCATGTAATTACTTGCAGTAAAGGAGTGATACTCAGTTGGAAGTAGGCCGCTTGGGAAGCGACAGATCCGTTGGGAAATACAACAACCAAATGTAATGAGGTGAGTCCAGCTCCAATGGGAAATTGTTCTTATACGCGAATTGCGTGTTATGATAACTGTGTGCTAAACAATGTAACTGATAGACACGTCTAGGGAATCTGTGGCTACACTAGATGGCTATGGCTGAAGCCTGGCAAAATGATGAAATTGAGTACAGAGCAGACTACGAACATTTGCCTTTGTGCAATCACTCTGATTTTAATTATGTTTATTTTCTTTTATACACACACTCTTTATCTGCGCCGGATTTAATATCAAAGTAATATTATGGCCTTACAGTTAAAGGGTCTCCCAAGAAGGACTTTATTTGTTGTGAAACCTAAACTAAGGGCCAGTATTATCCACAATTTAATCTATCATTAAATTTTATTTAAGGCATTCGATTTGTTTTTATCTCCATTTCAGTCTAGCAACAGTTAATATCTATTGGTTTCAGACTTATTAGGATTTATAAAAAAAATCTTGTAGAACAGGCATAAATATTGCCTTTTTTTTACAACGAAATTTTATTACTGTAGCTCTAAATCTTAGGGCGCTGTAATTCCTAGATCCGACAATTGTCCTTTTGTTACGGGTTCGAGTATTCAAAATGGCGAAAAAATTACAACTACATGCAAGCAGCATTGAATGTCGACGATCCCGACGACGACGGCAACGGCAACGGCTTCTGATTGTCAGTACTCGACTTACTTTTTTCTACTAATGCGAGTGCATGAGTGTGGAATAATTTAATGGTTGCTTCTTGAATAAATAAGACATAATATCGTGTTGTCACCGCGACTGGAATTCACGATAAAAAGAACAGATGTGTCGTGCGGGAGATGTGGGTTGCTGAAATTATTTCGAAATATATTCAGATATTTCTTGCGAATCTACTTCGCATTTCAAGTTCCAAGTGAAGTTCATTCGTTTGTAACACGTAATGGGGCTGCCTTTTCTTTCGCCCCTAGTTGGGCTACTTTTACTTGCAGCTGTCTTCACGCAATGCATTCAGGAGAAAGACATATTTGTGGTTTAATTTTCGTGTATGAGCAAAATTTTGTTAAATATATATTCATAACTTATAGCGAGCAGGGTTGCTGTCATAATTCAATGTTTAGCGTCTTGTTATCGAAAATTGATTAATTTACAAAATAAAACCTAAAGTAAATTTATAATCCTAATATATTAATAGATAAAATGATAATATTATTGATTCATTGTCATTGACAAACAATACAGAATAATATATAACAATACAAATCATGGAAACTGTCGTAATAAACGTGTATCAAATATTATTAATATTGTTTGTATTATTTACTTTTACAGTATATGATATGAGCACATGGTAACACAGGTGTAAATTGAAGAATATTTCTAAATAAAACCCTTTTTTTTCCAAATAGTTCCTAACAGCGGATAAAAGAAGGTAAATCTATAGGTACTATTTTAATAAAAAAGAAATATATAAGAAAATAGTTGCTTTATTTCGGTGTTCACTAATTAAAGAATAGTTTCGATGCTTTAGTACATTGAATGATTTAAGGGTGTGTGTTGTGAAGACACTGGTCGCTTTACAAGAGGACGACGTAACGGAATCAGTAGCTAAACCAATTCCGTATTAGCTGCATAGTTCATTGTTTGTAACGTTTCACTGTTTGTAAGTTTAGAGGGACTACATCCACCTATACAATGCAGTGAGGAGTGAGCAGTGCGCACGCTATCTTCAAATGAAATTGCTTTCCTCCATATTACTACCGCACTTACGTAGTAAATACTTTCTATCAAAACTTTCTTCGCTAAAAGTTAACAAACACTTCAAAAGCAAACAATAACTCAAAGTGATACCACGGTCTATTGTTTTGTACAAAAGGACAATAATGATATTTAGTTCTAATATTTTATTTTCTGGAAACCGACAATATAGATTTAATAATATATTTTATACTTTTATAGTCTTGCTATAAACTTCAATAACAAGTTTTACATCGAGACGATTCTAATCAAATCGGGTTCAATTTTACTTTCAATCGTCGTCGGTTATAACAAGCAAAGTTTGAAACTACTATTAATAAAAAATTAAACAAACACTGCACAAATGCTTCCAGTTCACCTTGCTTTTAATGAAACTAGATATATTTATATATATATATATATATATATATATATATATATATATATATATATATATATATATATATATATATATATATATACCATTTTAATACTAATTATTGAATTAAGAATTTAACCTTATATTTGTTTCTTCTTTTTTTTATAACTTTAAATTATAATTATTGAAATATGTCACTATATCATATAAATTATATAAGCACTTTCGTAAACACGATACCAAGAGAAACAATTGTCAATAATGTATGTTGTTTAAACAAGATACATTATTATATTGATTGTATAAAATAAACACGATAATTTGCTATTATATTTATCATTGGCATACAACATCAATATATCAGATGTCACTATTTGCAAACTCCAGTACACACCAAATACTCATCAAATCTTCATATTAATATTCCACTGAACTTTATCGTAAAATGCGTTTTGAATTCATATTACTATCTTAAATTTTCAGGTTATTATTCACGACGTTTCATATTTTCAAAGTCAATGACGGTACGTATGTACCAAACACAACGTCAATCAATAACAATATCAATATATCTCCTCAAAAATCAGAATTATATATTATATTTGAATAGATTATCCGCAATATTATTATTTGATTTTGACATGTGTATTATTTTTTCTTTGTATCAAATAATTAACTTGTGACGGACTAAACTTTGAATTTTGCAGTGGCTCATCATTTTTTAAAAATGATTAATGGCCATATGTTAAAATATTAATAGATAGAAATCAGTTTTCTCGATGTTTTGGTGCATAGTACAAAATTTTACAGTAGCTTAGACGATTTTTACAATGGCTAGAGTCACATAGGCCTGGCCCAGCCACTTGTAGTAACCGTAGTAGAATCATATAAACAAAGCGTTCTACACATAAATTGACACATTCATTTAATCACATACATCTGGATATTTATATATACATGTATGTGTATGTATAGCGAGCTACAAACCATAAATAATTTCTTTGCAGTTTTGCAGATTAGTTAGGATTTATGCCATATTTTGCGAAGATTGTGGAATATAGTAAAGGCAATTTATTGCCGAATAAAAAATAACTTTGGACGAATTCTTGTTGAGAAAATATGTACTATGTACCTACGCAAGAGTGTAATATATGAAAATGTATTAATTTAATCGGTGAGCTATTGTGTATGCAGCGTATGCAAATGAGTTATATTAGGCGAAATTCATTGCAATAGGATGCAGATTTGATGGGAAATTGCACAATTAGGTATATATATGTATAGAGAGAGATAGTTTAATAGTTTACAAGGATGTTGGCGTGGTTCTGATACGATCAGGCGGCGGCATGCTATAACCTGACGTACAGATCAAGCGCGCGCGGTGTAAACAGCAGGAAACATGCTTAGTTTAATTCGCACTGGAACATCAGTTTTCGAACTAAATTAGTTGGGGAACTAAAACGCTAACGCTAACACTAACCTTGCTTCGGCAAACACAGACGTCCGTATACTTTATTAAAACTAAACGCGATTGCCGTTTACGCTATTACGACAATACTTTACTCGGGTGTAACGTAATGAAAATTGCTGCTCGCTTGCATACACACACATCTACAAGTGCAAAATGCAATTGTTGCCTGTGACATTTTAATTTATTTCTCACACACACACACAACTGGAAATTATCACAAAGATGTAAAAATTGTAAACAACAACAACAACAGGAACACTAGCTACAAAAAACGATCATCCAACTGCAGGATTAAGAGCTATAGTTACGTTTCCGGAAAGTGGATAACTTGATTAAAAGTTACTTGCGTGACTTGAAATGTTTCATTTGGAACGAGGCATTTTAAGGAATCAGTCAAATTCAGTTGTACCACTGTGATTAATCAATTATATTCCGTATACACTGACATTTCGGTGCTACTAGGAAAGTGAAGTATCAGGATATGGCGTGCATTGGACAGGTTTTGGATGACAGCGGGCATACCAAAATACTTAAGGCTTATTTTAATAGAATATTAATTTAGTGATTTAAATTTTGACATAATTTAGATTCATACCGATTATAATTAAGATGTGTAATTTACATCCAACCAATAGTGAAAAGTATTTGTCATTTTTGCCAATTAAATTTACATCTATAAGGAAATCATTTTTCAATATTATATATATTATGTGTGTAGAAAATATGTTCTATAAGAACATATAACAATCGCCCAAATATTAATTTGAAGATTTAAAGTGTGTTTCAATAAAATTCACCACCAGTCAAATTATTCATTTAGACTGATGGTTCGGTGAAGAGTGAACTGTATTCTACATATGATATGGGCACAAGGTGCCCACGTGTTCACCTAGTTTATAAATAATATCCATATTTATTTTCTAAATTGCCAAATTTGCCCTTAAAAACTTGCATAGTTGTCACTTCTTTTGGTTTTTTTTTTTATTCGTGGTAAATTAATTTATTTCAGCCACTGACATGCCTATCTCTCAGTGTACATGTCACCAAATACTATAGCTCATTTGAATAGTATATGTTGTAAAATCAGATTATGTAGTTATTAAACATCAAATGTATTTGACGTAATTTTTAAAACATTTGAACTATATTTGAACCATATGAAATGTGAGTTAAATAATATTTGAATTTGTGATTAATTTTTTTACATATTTCATATTTCAATTGAAAATATATCACAAACCGTGGGTGACAAAAAAAGCAAATGACAAAATAAAACATGTTTTATGATTTAGAGATTATTTTATCTATTTTATACAATGAATAAAAATATATAAATTCATATTATAAAAAGCGTATTTGGTTATGGCAATAATGGTATTTAAACAGAAGTTTTGTGCATTAATCCATGTGCATATGTGAAAAGTTACAGCTCTATTTCGAAATCAAATCATAATAATAACTGAGGTTAATTTAAGTCTGGTGAATATCACACGATATTATAATTTGCTGTGTGAAATAACATAGTACAGTGATATACGAAGTATATTATCATAGTTTACACCGCTGGGAATACTAACGAACACATGAAATATAATATACTATGTACTTGTGTATTTCATAACTGGAAATGTAAACAAAACCTTATTCCTCTCGCTATACACTATAAATATCCGAATTACCAGCACATGCACAAAACACCTAAGATACATATATATATGTTCATCATACAAATACAGAAACAGCTTGTTTAATTTAATCAGTCATTTTAAACCTGATACCAACATTAGTGATGATTGCAACGAAAATTTCGAGAGAGGTCACTTTGACCGTTTTTAGGTTGCTGTATACGAAATACAGAAGAGCTAAAGCAATCGGTAGTGTGTCTGTATCATTCTCGGATCAAATAATTTAATTTACAAAAAGTGTTTGTCTCGTCGCCGTGAATCCAATAATATATAATACTCATACACTTCGATCCAACTAAATGGAATGTAGGACGAGCTGAAGCCTGTACTTATGTTTATTCTAAATAAAAATGAAGTATTGTGCAATATTAAATGAATGGTTGTATATGAACGAATACAATATGATATGAACAGTATAATATACCACAGGTGTAAAATGATATTAACGTAATTTCTGGCCGAACCGGGATCGACTATAGTTCGTTGATTTTCTACTAGTTTCGTGCACCAGCAACAGAGGGGAAACGCCTTTGAACAAATTATTGTGTAGCATTGGAGCCGTTTGACAAATAATGATAGTTCCGTTCACAATGAGATTTAGCACAAATGTGACCTGAATTGTAAATTCATACGGAATTGTGAAACAAACTGAGAGAATAGAATAATTACGTAGTTTCATGTGTTTTTTTTTTTTGCAGTGCGTGCGTGTGTGTGTGTGAGTTTGCGTTCTCATTAATTTTTTTGTTTCATCCTTTTGTAAACAAATTGTTACGTTTAGAGCAGTAATTTTTTCTAACGAGCTTATTCCAGTACCAATGTGTGTAGTATGCGATACTCTGTATCATATGCCTTTTGAAACAATGTGTTTATCAGACATCGGTTTTAATTAAATTGTGCTCGTTTTAGTATAGCTGTTTTATGTGTTTTATCCATCTTCATCAGCATTACTTAAAAAACTCCAACTCATTAGATAATTACATTGTGAGCTTCGTAGACAGCGAGCTTCGTTTGAGAAGATTTCTACTTTAACTTTCAAAATGATAAAGGCAGCTCTTGCCTTTTTTTTTAAAGCTATGCCAGATATGACAAAATTACAATTATGAACCGTGAATTTAATGTGCTTCTGTGATTTTGTAATTTCTAAATCTAACCAACACATTGGATAATTTAACTAATGAAATTTTCTCTCAGATCTTTTATTTTGTATATAATTGTAGAACACTATGTTTATACAAATTAAATTTATAATCGCTGTCAACGTTCAAACCACATAACTTTATACCTATTATTTAATTTTTGAATAAACGTCAATATGCCGACTGTTGGTTCCATATCGAGTTATGTAAAACATAAAGTAAATTATAATATAAATGGATAAATATCTATTTACAGGCTTAAATGGGTTGCCATCATGTCAGTAATGATAACAATTCTGTCTTATTATACCGAATTCTGTGTCATCGAATGTTAAAATTTAAAAACAAAATTTGGCAACAAATTAAATATTTGCTTACAATGAATGCGTTTGCATGATGGGTTCGTAAGACATATAAATCAGTGAGGAGTGATTGGTTTTATGTATATGTTACGGGCTTGTGGTGCCCACGGGTTAGCCAGGTTCTACAATAATTCTGATTGTATTCTGCACCGTATAGCTCCACTGTTTAAGCAAGCATAATAATATGTAGTTACCATAAATGTAAGAGAAAGACAGGGAAAGAACACTAGAGCAAGTGTCGACAAAGCTGGTACGTGCGCAAACTCATAAGAATGGAATTTATAATAATAACTGCGGGAATTACATGGTTCGTATTCACCAGTGTGAATATCGTTGAATGGCGGAGGACGACGACGCGACGCGGCGCGGCGCCGAGCTGTGTGCGAGCAATATTCAAAAGTAATTATCTCACGATGAAAAGTTTAACGCGCTCTAGCTTCTAGGTAACTTTCTACTATCGCCCACCTATAGAGATACAACTGTATAGCTAGCGGGCTCGCTATGCCGCTCCACTGCCTCTAATAGATTACGTGCGAACTATATACCGCTTAACGAAACTGCTTATTTCAATAATCAACGCCCTCGGTTGCCGCCCTCTCTTAGCCAACACCATTCAACGTGTATTCCAATCTGCGACTCCATTTCCAACATGGAACAAACATCGGTTTTGCTACTATATATATACCTACCAGATTACACAAACGGTGCCAGTCAATCCTCAGCTCATTATTTTTCATACAAAGGACACTCTAATTACGATTTTACCTTTGGAATATGAGTGTACACTATTAAAAAGAAACAATTTGTCCAATAATGGCAAATCTCTGAGACTGTCTTGTCATTACTCCGACACTAACTCGCTAATACGGATACAAAGACTACCTATTTCAAAAGGCTGCCATTTACTGAGCAATGCATCAATATTCATGAGAAAACAAATACAATACGAGGAGGTAAAAATATGATAATCATTAAAATAAATTTCAAAGCAATAATATACATTTTCTATTATATCTTTAGATTGGATCTGATTCAACTTTATATATGTTTATATATATATATGTGCTGTTGATCGTGATGACGTGATAAGAATCTATCGAAAATCAATGGGTACCAATTTGAGACTGACACTATTATTTCTTCTTTTCTTTTTTCGTTTCGTGTGCGTAGTACAGCGAATTCGTAATGGGAAAAGTTAAAAAATAAAAACAAAAAATAAATCACAGCAGCCCTTGATATGCGGTAATCACGGATTGTGCGTGGAAGAAAATTGAAAATCGATTATCAGCAACAATATTTATAGGAAGCCTGAAGTCTACAAATATACACGAACAAGTGTATTTCATATTTTAATTAGACAAAATAAAAAAGATTTCGAGGCAGGGCTTTTGTTGAATTTAAGTTCAGAAACACATAATTCAACTTTTGCAAAAGAAAAACTTCCGTAAATATTTTCTTATAAAACAAGCGATTATATTCACATAAGACGAGCATTGTATAAACGTTAAATATTAAATTCGTAACTTAATTTTCTGGATTTCGTCTTGGCTAAAATCGACAGAGTATTCTCTATACAATCAAAAAAGGAAAACCTTTGTTTTGAAATATTTGAAGAATTTATTAAACATTATTCGCGTTGAACTATTGCATCAAGTTTCATTTAATGACCGACCGGCATTTTATAAAACAATTTAACGGGTTAAATTAAAGAGTAACAGTAATCACCCTCGAATCTGTTACTTTTATAACTCATCAGTGGGACAAAGTTCATTTAGGAAATTTACAATTCAGATAACCTACTGCGGAAAAAAAACAAAAACAAAGGATTTTGGTACTAATTTAAATATTTTTCGAATCCTTGGCTACACGCAAACACATCAACCCTAAATGTACACTAAAAATATATTCGAGAATAATTTACTTATCACAAAGCACATAATTAATGAATCACAAATGATATACGGTGGCAATCCATAACTTCTATTTGTGCCTATTTACAACCCAGTTGTTGTACTTTTTAAAAGTGGTTATGTATAATTGAATTGCTAGACAGAATTTGGTATTCCTAGTACTAAACCATTGTTGAGATAACTAACTGTCTATATTATACAAACTGCTAAAAGGTGCCTTCAAGCTCCATAAATTGTAATAGAAGTGAAATTTGTGACATAAATGATTAATTTTTAATACTTTCGTTTGACAATATAGCATTATTTTTAGCTCGTCGTGTTGTACAGAGAGCTACAGTGATCAATCGTGTGTGTAATATTGTCAGATTAAAAAATATCCTTAACAAAAAGATCAAACACGTAACTCATATACTTGGATGTATGTATCTCGCTCGCTAAAGCTTTGTAACCGCGGTACCGAGTTGATTTTAACGAAATTTGGTTAACATAAAAATTGTGTACATAAAATAGAAAGTCATTATTATCCTTTATAATTAATCTTTTAAAAAATTCAGGGGATAAAATAGGTTTTCATATAAGTATTAGTGATTAAAAAAATATTTGCTGTATAAATAACATTATTAAATTATCCACTGAATAGATAATATGGCCAGCTAAAGGTATTGGTGCCTACACCTTTGCTAGTTAAGCAGTCAATTATTTAAACGAGAAAATTAATATATTTTTGTAGAAATAATAATTTCAATAATCAATTTAATATAATTGAATTGGCATTTCGAAGAAATTTGGACATCAGTAATCCATTTTCCTTAAATGAAAAACAATTTATTTTAGTTTTATAAATGATCCATGTGGTTGAGATGTTTTGTGGATGTTTATATGTCTGCACGATATATTTTACTATCTTTTAAATATGATTTGTACATTTCGTAATGCTCTTTGGTTTGTTTTTCCGGAACGTTTGCGTTTAACTTGGTTACACATTTTGACAGATGCTTTGTTTATTCTCCTTTATCAACAACAACTGGTGATTAGGGAAAATAAACAAAATGTTGTTAGCTATAATCAATATTCTGGGTCACTTTATGCAATAACTAGTAAAGGTTGTTCGCATATCAATTAGTGAGATTATACGATGTTAATATTGAATTGAATTAGAATTTAAAATAACACCCGTGAATACATAACCACCGTTTAAGAATGTATTACTCGGAATCGGTCTGGATCTTATGTTTAGGTATGGTTATGAGTTTGTTTATCAAGGAACACTACAAAATGTTGGTCTTGTAAAATAAATTGGCTGAATAATTCATTATTATGAAACAGTGTAGTCGACGGACTATAATATACTAGTAAATAAATAAACATAGAGCAATTGGACCCGGATGTGAAAGCAACGGTGTGATCGTAGTGATCAATATGTGCCCAATTTTATACAATATGAATTTTATTGTATGATTTGCATTGCTCAATTGTCTGGTCTATAAATAAAGTTAAATTGGTCCGAAACAGTTTACTACAATATGGACGATATTATTCATGTTATTTCACATCAGATCATTTTGAACTGCCGTTAATCCGGGACACCGGATTACCATAGCTAAAACCCGCCAATAACACGACGACTGTCCTAGCGATCGAGGCACGGGTCTCCACTCCGGACAACTATAATTTCATTCCGAACATTGTTATTATTCAAAATGGCGTTTTGAATAAATCCCCTCTACATCATCGTTCGCCGAAACGTTGTATCTGTGGTTTGTCGAAGCAACACTGACTGAGGCGCTTGTGGCTCCTAGAATAAATATTTAAATTGATTTCAAGTTATGTATATGTATATTTGGGGCGCTAGTGTCTCACAGGAGATTTATTCAACACGTCGTCACTTCGACCGGACTGTTACCGTTATTTGCATCTATGACGTGGCACGCTCACAGCCAACACGATGTCAACGTTGCTATATCTTTAATGGAATCGCCGTGAGTTGTGTGGATTTTATTTTTTGTCCGTTAATATTTTTATATATCCCTAACCTAAAAAGGTCACACAAAGGATGCTTGCCTATAAATATTACAAGGTTTATAAAATACGTTTACTACCTTACCGGTAATAACTTGCTTTCTCCTAGTAAACTTCTTACGAGTTTTCGTTTCATATTTTTGCTATGTTGATAACGCATACGTTTACAAATCATAAAATAAGTATATATACTTGTGGAAACTTGCTTTTATATATCTTCGACATCTGCCACATTGATTATTACATTTATTATTTTTTTATACGAATGATATTAGGATGTATGGATCACGAAAAATGTCGAACTCTGTATTTTAATGATAATAATAATGATGTCTGTGTGAATCTGTCTGCCTGTGTTCGCTCTACAGCAAAAACTGTTTATGATTAAATTATAAAAGTTCATATTTAAAGCCTACATAGTACCTAGAAGAAAACCTTTTATTTTTGATAACATTGTGGGATACCGCAGAATATTTGTAGACAATTTAGTTCAAAATGCTCAGCCACCTTCAGAAGGGTAAAGGGTACAAATTTGGTTTTATGAGCGACGACTAACATTTACATATTATTACTTTTAATATACAAAACTATCAAAAATGAAAAATAGTAAAAATTGATTATATTTTAAATAACAGATACGAATAACGAATGGTTAATTTTATATAAGTATGTATAAAGGTCCTAGCTCAGCATGTACTCTTCCAAATATGCATATTTTAAACACATCAGACTCACGTTATGATGCTGAAATACGATGAAATATGAATGTGACAAAATTAACAAACTCGACACTTTCTGCGCAAATTTTTAATGCTTGCTATAAAAAAAGGATAATTGCTTTTACGTAAAAATATAAAACGTTCCTTTGTTAAAACCATAGAAAGGCACAACGTTTCCTTTATCACATGAATTTTCAAACCGATTCTCGGACGAAGCGCTACCACTACATACACACGCCCACACATGCTGCATACATTTACTGTTTCATTAGTTGTGGGCGTGTACACGTAAATCTACTGTATAAATTTCATACGACGTCACCGACAATTGCTCTCGACTAACGTCAATTTGAAATTTCTCACATATTCTGCACATTTCACAAACTATTTCAACAAATATAAAGTTAATTGAAACTACTAGCAGCAATTTCATTAATGTGCTGTATAGATAAGTTTATAATATATTTTATATTCTAATTATTTCACAAAAATTAATCAAAACATAGATTAAAATACCGACCTTGATTGGAAAATAGTTTTCAGAACATTGTATTTCGTATAACTCTTCGCAATATTTTGCCATAAGCCTTTTTATTCTGCTTGCTCACGACTTGTCTCACTCAATTCATTAGAATTTGTTGACATATTAAAAAACAGTGCATATTTTAAGATTCATAATTATTATTTTTAATATACATTTATGGCCCTTCGTTTACCAAAATGATGAAAATTTGTTGACACAAAATATCTTAAAATTTCTTGTAGAATGCTTTGGTACATTTTTTTTTTCTTATATCAAAGGGAGCTCCAAATTTTAGGGTAAAAAGGCGATTTGATTTGATTTAAATTGCAAACGGGGTTAAATGTGTAGAATCGCTGTATGACATTTATACTGAAAATTAAGTATAAATTGTAGTGTTCTTTTTTTATATTTATATTACATATACTACGTAAAAAATCACAATTCATAAATATCGATAAAATTGAAAAAGAACTGATCATTGAGTTAATAATGTTATTGAAGTTTTTATGTTGGGAACGATTTCGTTTTTCAGACATAACAAACGTTCTCATAAAATCATAAAACCATTACTTTTAACAGCAGTTGTGAAATCTCATCCAAACACGCTTCCGACGAAGATTATATTGCGTTTTTCGCGTCCGATCTTGGGCACACTCTTGCCAAGCAAAACCATCTTGAAATCGTTCATCTACACTTAACTTTATATGTCTGTATGTACAACACTGTTAACGTTATTGTTACATCCATATCCGAAGCACACGAAAAACTAAACAAAAACCTTTTTATTACAAACGATTGCTTACCAAAGTCAGCAAATAGATTTATCAACCAAAGTTTTAGGATCTCATATATTGCGTTGATTGCAAGTTATATTAATTAATTAATTTATTTGATTGGTGCTACTTTAAGTTATACATGACTTTTTAAGTATACCATTTATATAGGGGCATATTAACTAATTTTAGTTCTAAGTAGAAGCGGTGCAAACTGCCATTAATCTTTTGTAATTCAATAATTAGTAATATTATTTTTGTTGCACGCATTTGTAATTCTCTGGTTGGAATTCCAAACCATAGTTTCCATAAATGTGGCATGTTGAAATATACCGTATGTAGTCGGTCCTCCATCAAATTTCCTCTTTATAAATAAATAACACTCAAGATCAAACAGGGTAGGACACATAAATAAATCAAGGGTGGCCACCTCTACCAAATAATGCAGACAGTGGCGATTGATTAATGTGTCAAATTGAAATGTTACCCTTCTGCCTGTGACGGCTCAGTCTTACCCTTCGAAACTTTGGACAAGCACAAATATCATTCCATTCTAACGGCGGATATTACTTTTAACTGAGTTTTGTGTATCAGATATTGATATTTATACTGTAGCATTGTGACAAAGGTGCACCGTTCAATTTACTTGAACTGTCAATGTTGAACATTTCAAAGGTTTTGTTGACAATCTATTATTGAGACTGCAAATCACATTTTTATTAATATAACTGGTTGCGTATCCAATATTAACCGCGGTTTGCAGGAATCAATATTGTTGTTTATTTTATTTCAGAATTTCTGCAGGGAATTGTCTCGATCTTTAGAAATGGCGCCCGTAGAACTATATTTCCAAAAATATAAAATTCTGATTTAGAAAATGTTGTCTGAAAACAACTATCTCACATATACGATGCTCAAAGAGGCACTCGTCCCATTAATTTTAAACAAATTAACGAAATAGTCAACTTTTTATAAGAACAGATATATGTATATTTCATTGGTAGAATGCTCGAAGGTATTCAGCAACCCACTGTTTGCGTAGACGAATTAAAAATTATGATCCTAACTAAATTTTATGTCCATAGCATTTTTGTCTGGATCTATATGCAAGGATACCCTTTTTTTATCATATTTTGTTATTTTAAAAATATTCGCTAGGGATCTGGTGAGTTGAATGTACTGAATCTATGCGGTTTCATCTTTTGTGAATGTTGGTTTAACCAAAACATGGAGGTTATAAAAATACGAACTATAATTCAACATAAATATTTATGAACGCATCTGATCGCATTCGAATTTCTCATTTCATCGCTCTTCATCTCGTTTTAATTTTTTTATTTTTTTTGCTGCGTCGTTTCCATAATTTACATAATGATTATAGTGTTGTAACGGATGTCTGACTTTTGCTCCTGATCTGTCAAGAACAATGCGCCTATTTATTCCGAGACAGTAAATAATTAATCTGCAAGTCTAATTATATAAGAGTGTTTACTTCGATAACTTCGGCACATAATATTTATTTTGCTACAGTACCGTTTATTAGAAATTTCCGCTATCATTAATCATGTTCAAGTATCATGATAATAATAATAAGGCAGTATTTGGCGCATAGCATTTGCTCTGTTGTATAGCCAATGTTATTAATTAAAGCGATTGCACTAGCTTGCTTGCTGTCTCATGGATGTATTACAACTACATACACAAATGAATACTGCTTCGTCAAATCTAGACTATACATAAATAAACTATATTCAGTCAAGGGGAACAATTCACAGATTTAAACGTCAATTTGTGAAAGATACACTTAAGGGCCTTTTTGATAACAAAAACAATGGAAAACTCCTTAATATTGTTTATTTTGAATGTAATTTGTTTTATTGCAATTTAAAGACATCTCAAGCTGATAAATGTATAAATCATAACTCTCGAAGCAACACCATTTGGTGGAGTTGTTTAGAGCTCAATGTACATACAATTATTATTATTATTGCTATCGTGTATGCAACTATTCCATCTGATCTTATGTGTTGTTCATTTGTACATATTAAAATGACGTAGAGAGATGCCGTCGCAATAATCAGCCAACGTAATTTCCTAAGTGGTTTCGAGTAATTATACGACTCAAGGGCGGAAGGCAACTATCGCGTGGCGTCGAGAAATTGGATCTCCACGCGTCCTCCTCCTCCGACGTACCTAGTATTCATCGTCATTTTCATCCTTTCCCTCCATCTCTCTCTCTTTTCTGTTTAAGACGTTCAGCGCCCCTGTGATCGCTTACACACACTCGCTACTGAATACATTAGCTTCCTTGAGATAGATTTTATTCACATGAACATCATGGATTTTCGGGGATTAAATGACAATATTAGTTCTGTACGTACGTGTCTATATCAGTTTTAAGCGCATCGTACAGTCTATATAAAAAGATACGTTTCGTGATTCTATTGTATTCTTAGTTTAAAAAAATATTGGCACAGGTATTTGTGTCACGTGTTCCTGATTCCAAAAATGCACAGAACTTATATAGTTGGATGTATGTCGATCGTTTGTCAGTCCGACTTTGTGGCTACATCTCCTCCAAAATGATTTGATTTTAACCAAATTTGATACACATAAAATATTAGTGCCCAATAAATTTCGGTTGCATTTTAAATTTAAATGTATTGGTTTTAGTACGCCACATTCTTTAGTTTTTGTCCCTCTAATTACCTCGGCGTGTGAGGTGAGCGCGCGATACGACTAGCATGGTACAAATATGAATTAATGCGGAAGAGGTGAAGATACAACAGCAGAGTGTAGCGCGAATGTGACAAATGCGCGCCTGTATGCTGTATCTTCTTCAATGAGCTAGAGTGCTGATGTTTGTCTGAGTGTTCTCTGTACAACATCGATATACGGTTGCATGGGAAAGACGTACGATATATATATAGTTAGAAGCTTGTGCTTGACTGACTGACTGACACACCCCAACGATGTTTGTCACGAAATGAACTTGTTTACACGACTTTGCAATTTAATTCCCGGTCCAGTTAGGATGTACCAAAGTCTTCCATGTCACACATCGACCCGACGATACCCTCCGTTTCTTCCGATGTGCTCAATCTCATTTGAGTTGATGGCCATTCGAACCACGACACGAGCACGAGCACGAGTACGAGCCCTATATAACCAGAGCGTCACGCACTCGTAACCCTTGTCCTTCGGGGTCCGGAGTCCGGCGTCGGCCAATCCCGAACAACACGAATGAGTTGAGATTTCCGGCCTTCATTAAGTTAGTGCATTGTTTTGCTAGCAGAGAAAAACTTCCGTGCCTGTAGTGCCAGGGATTAAAGAAACTTGGAAAAGTTTGTATTGTGGATTAACGTTCGGATGGATAGTTGTTTATACTTATCCGAGGGAGCAAGCAATTAAGTTCAGTCGACTTGGTCGATAAACCAGAGCGCAAATTTATTAATGTTTCAGACTCTAATTGCTGCTTATCCTCATCCGCGCCCGGAAACGGAATTATGCATATCGTTTCCTGTGTCCGTGAGCTACCACGAACATCTGCTTGGTTTCCGAGATGGTACTATATGTGCGGAGGTATATCGTGTGTTTGGCCATGGCTGCGATTGCAACACACACACACACTCCCGCACCAAGCATTTATCGATGCCTGTTTTCTCGTAAACGATTGGTTCGCACGCGAATGGAGAACGGCCGTGATTTAGAGCCAGGCCATTAATTCGCTTTCGCGTTCACTTTCCCTTTTAACTAAATCTCTGTTGACAACAATTGAATATTTAACGGAGCCATATATAGTCTCATAGAAAAGAAGAGTACAGCAGCAACGGTGGCGTCCGAACGCAAAGAACCCCTCCGCTTATAAATCATTTACATTTCGTTCGCCCTTTCAACGGAACCACCATCAACGCACCACCGGTCTACGTTCGCTACCTGCTGCTGGTAATTCGATTGCGCACGCCCATCCCTCGAAATAGATGTGTTACGGCCCATTACAACTGCTGGAAAGAGAATACTTTTCACTCGCAACGACTCCTCCATGAAATGCAATGCAACGGTTTCTTTTCACACACACACACACACGAGAGATATTTGATTTGCCTGTACTGATACCGGCTGCAGACGACAGTGCACGACACCAAACCGCTTGCGTCCCCTCGCTCAACGTTTCCGATATGACGGCACCGTTTCCTTTGTGCACACTCTCCGAACGAATGAATATTCCATAGACGACAACACATTGACAGTACATCACGCAAACTTAGGGCGTGTTCCCTTACAAGTAAACTAATTTCCAGCGTCTGCTTTCAGTTATTCGAACTAAAAGAACACTCGCTACTGACCAACTGCCGACACAAGGACACTCTATTTGGAAATATATAGGAAATACAGTCATTTATTTAAAAAGAAAACTGACGTGGCCTTCAATTGACTTTACTAGACATTCAATATGTATATTAATAATGTTATTTTATTTTGTTTTAAATTCAACTTATAATAAATCTTAAATTGATACTGGCACACTACCAAGCACTATAGCTCTCTTGTACATACTGTACAGTGAGCTGAGCCCAGTTTTATAATCACATTGCTTTGGCATTCAAAGCAATTTCCCCTTTACTAAATATCTCTTCAGAATTTATTTTATATCCCTTTCCAAGCGGGCTTCGATAAAATTAGTTGAAGCAATCGTCGGTAGGTGGTGCTGGTAAACGTATAAATAGCGTTAGTATCAAGTTTCGGCGTTGAGAATCGCGAGAAGGCGAAGAAATTAGAATAACAAACACGGCAATGGTGAATACGCTTTCTACATATATGGGTGTTTGCAAACAATTCGCGTTCAAAGCGGGCACACATGCATTCACAGGCCCCCCATTCCAACCACAACGAGCTACTATTAGGATTATGCGCGGGGGACGTAAGACGAAGTTTGGTTTTAGGATTAGAAATGGCGGTGGCCAGGCAGGCGTACAAGATCCACCAGGCAGTGTGTGTGTGTGCGGTGGACCATCTAAGGTCCACGGCCCCAGGTCAAACAATGTTTAATTGATGAAATAATTAGGGGATAAAGGGTGGAGCGCTTGGCCTGGCCGTTTAGCGAAAGCGAAGCCGCGTTTGCCATAAGGCAAGGCGGATCGACGGTAGTTGATTATTCCTACTAGCGAGCTGCCCCCCGGAATCTCAGCAAATTAATCCATCGGCTTGTAATTATCGAGATAACATGTTGATTATACACACGCCTTTTAATTTACGCAAATTTCTGCTTTTAATTATTTCGTATCTTTTTGTTGATTCAATCAGAAATTATCCCTAGTTTGAAGGCTTTTACATTCTTATACAAATACAAATTTTTGCATACATTTAAAAAATATTTAAAAAATAGCCTATTATGTCGAATTAGAAAGCCATTGAATTGAGAATAAACGATAAACTGTACTTATATATAATTTTTGTTCGACATAAGCTAAACATATTCGACCGTATCGATAAAAAAAAAACAAAATTAGTACTAAATTTCAATATGTTGTTAATTTATTTATAATTCCACAAATATATCTCCTTTAATTAGGTTTGTTCATGGTTTAATCTGAATCGCTTGCCTTTAAATACGGTTGAACGACTTTAAATTCCCGATATATTCGAATATTTTGCAATAATAATCTTTCAAATGTGTTTCCCGTCCATAACGAAGCAAATTTATTTCGGATTAACTTAATTGGTGCTTGTGTCAGAGAATCCAGGTTCGATTGGGACTGTTCTCTCTCTGCGTACGCTCGTGACAAAACCGTGGACGTATAATCCGTGCCGCGACGTACTGTCCCGCTTAATCATGATTAATTTGCATATTTTACACACGAGAGGCGGCGAGATTTGTCAAGACAATGAAGCGCCCGCCGCCGTGTCGACTAATGCACGCCATCAATATGACGGCGACCGCGTCGCACTTCTTTACACTCGCCTGCCTACTTCCTACTTCTACTACACCCTACCTAGATGACATGAAATTTACCTGGATTTAATTCCCCATGTACCTACATTGTTCCGTCGCTAAACGACAAAAAAGAAAATACACCAGCTTGCCTCATTTAATTTGCACTAAAAATTTTTCAAGATTATTCTTTGTTCTAAAATGAAAACAGCAGGATGAGGCATAAAGATAATCCAAATTTATTAAACAGTTTACCTACAAACATTTTCTTGTTTTACAGAATGATAGTGACCTTAATATTAATATTCATATAAATATATTTATCAAAACATTTTCTCATTATGGTACCAACATAATTAGATTATTATTTCTTGTAAAAATTTAATCTTTTTTTATATGCGTAAATTCTAAAATAAATTAAAATTTATAATGGCTATTAGTCCCAAGCAGTTTGTGTTAGCGATATTTTTATATATATAACTTATATACTTGGATGTTAATCAAAACTATATTTATGTCTCTATCTATTTCTCTGAAGGTACCGGAGTGATTTACATCAAATTAGCTACACATATTTACCGAACGACATCCAAGTATATGTTTTATATCAAAGAACATACATCTATGTTCCTTGGTTATATACATTTTTGGATTTAGAACGACGAGGCAAAAACTTTTATTAAAGATATTTCTGACCCGATAATATTACAGACACACGATCGATTGTTCTAGCTTAAATTACGTAAAAACTGTAAACGGTTGTTAATTATAATGTATGGAGCATTAATTTTTGACAAGATCTTTCTAGATATATTATATTGGAAGTGTTCACTTCGATCTGACACAATTCCAATATAAAATGAATCCTATAAAATATAGGATAAACGTTGGACAAAAACGGCAGATATAAATAAAAATGAAATACTTTCACGATACACATACACAGTCATGATAGTGTAATGTTTTTACAGCATGGCACACTGGTCGTACTATTTGTAAAATTCGAATCATAAACTTGAAACACTAGGTGGCCGCGGCCATTCCATGCCATGTTATCTGAAAGTGCACGTTCGTTCCAAAACCCTGCTGGAAAATCTTCGCTTCTCTGATATGTAATTCGTTCCTATACATTTTCTGCATCAACCGTTTCCGATAACGATTACGATGTGAACGCGTGTTGCTCGCTGCCATACAAATAAATACATGGTTGTTAATAAACACTTCCTATACCCTATTCACAGCCATTCTTGTTCTGTAGTCTTTTCATCTAAACAAAACTTGATTGCGTTTTCACCCAATAATATAGAGAATTAGATAAAGGAATTATTTCACATTCAAATATTGAGTGCTATACGTTAGTTGTGAAAATTAGCTACATTTTCTTTTAAATATAAAAATAAGAATGTCATAACAATCAAATAATATGACAAAACAAATACAAGAGTAAATAGTGTAATTTCTTATTTCAGAGTTCATTTAAAGGTAACGCTACTAATAATTTATGAAATAATAAACAATTTATTTAAGTGCCAAATAACTCACATTCCCTTGGAAATGTTGTCAGAGAGTATAAAAAAGATATAGATTCAGTCCTAAAACTATAAAATTCCTAATATTTTATTCTGGTATTTGACGTTTCATATGAATTCTAAATTATTTTTTGGAGTTGTATTTTAACTTGAAGTGAAGCCGTCATTTTGTCAGAAACCACAAGCACTTGAAGATTTACTGTCCTATGTGTCGGGATATCAATTTATGCGAAATAATTTAGTTTTTTTTTTCTTACTTTGACTAAATTAACTATATATGATATCCATATATAAATTTTAGAAGAATTATCCTGAAAATGATGCCATGTTAAAAAATATTTGACGAAAATATTGTGGAACACACTGCAGTAAAAAGATGTTGGGGCCTGTGTGGGAAATGTGGGTGATTGTACACACCCCGATCTACATTGCTAATGCTAACTGCCCTTATAAATCGTATGTCGCGCAAGGAGCAGCGCCCATCCTGAATTAGCCGATTTCTGTGCGCGGCATCAGCTACACTCGCTCGCTTCATCGTTTGCTATGCGAGTTTCTTTTTATAGCCGGTCACATTACCGTGAACTACGTAATAAAATTGTAGGCTGTAATGGTGAAATTCCGCGCATGGTGAAAAACATTTTATGAATTCGGCTTAAATTACTTTAATTACTCTGGCCCTCATCTAACCATAATCTTGGATGGCTAATATAAAACACTCGGATTTCATTATCAGTATATAAACGAATGTTTATTAGTACTAAAGTGAAAATACTTAATTGGGCTTAACTAATTCGTAAATTAATAATATAAAATATCACATTTTTCGGGGTCAGAATGATAGAGACATTAATTATAATTTATTAAATTTTATTTCAGTTGTACCATAATTCAAGTAGTATTATCATATCTGACAACCATGGATAATGATATAACGCTCCTTGTTTAGACAAACAATGAAAAATGGCACGCCTAACCAAGGGGTGTTTTATCGTTTTACAATGGTTGTTAGATATCATAATATTTTACTTTACGATTTTCCGCATGACCATGAATATATTATGTGTTTTTGTGATTCGCACTTTCTCAGCAACAAATTATAGCTACGAATATTTACAAGTATATACGTTAATTTTAAAATTTTGAAGTGCAGTTTACGCTGTCGGTAACAATAAAAATGTTGGAGTTGATTAGCAGTAATTTTCATTAAATAAGTTATGTCCGAGAGATTTTTTACGCAGCCCACGGTAGATTACCCCACCAACCGCAGTAAAAAGACAATAAAAACGTAATAAAATATTTCATGGATATGTCATGGATATTTTTTATAGTATTCCTGATTACAGTTTTGCAAAGATAAAAATATGATTGTGTCCAATTTCGCTAATTTGAATATTTACTAATACATTTGTTTGCACCGTCGAAGAATTTTATGTTTTAATTAAATTGAAGTAGATATACGAAATTTTGAAAGAGTATGCTTGCGTTCTTTATTAGATAGACGAAGAGTAAATATCAGCTTGCTTTCTTAACAAAATATTTGAGATTAAGTTAGTAGCACAAACTTGAGTCAGAAACTAAAAGTTATGGAACATTTTCCTGAAGTATTCTTTGTTATAATCCAATTTAGTCAAAGTATGATATAAACTCATTTTTCTAGAGGAACTTTTAATAGTTTGTAACAGAAAATATACGAAGCATGTCATTTTTAAAATTCCTTTTTATTAAATTTACATTACGGATGAACGCAAACGATGTATCGTCGGGATACACGGAATTTCCGTTCAGATTTTTCATGTCTTTTCTTTTTCGTCGGATACGTATTTTTTTGTGCATTGTCACATCTATTCATTTGATGTGTCCCCAAGGTTCTTTTATTTCCTCATCTTTCACAGTACCTACATTAATTCTCTTTGTCAACTGACACACGCCCCACCAACACCGCCACTACTGCTTTTGAACATTCTTTTGAAAAGTCATTCTTTTACTACTTTGCATTTACCATCGTAGTTTATCTAAATCAAATTTTAAACTACTATGTTAAATTAGTTGGCTGCTGCATTTATCTGTGAAAATATATATTTAAATGTGAACGCTCTTTTTCCTCATTCATCACTCTTTGTTAAAGGTGTACTAGTTACTCTGCAATAAATTTTAAGTTTCAAATAACTCGGAATAAAAATCGAGAAACATGTTCATACAACTTATAATTAATGTTATACATATGTATATTGTGCTTTAATTAATTCATGCTACCATTTCTGAAGTGAATCACATATTGGTCGAAATATACAACGTTTCATACCAATTCAAAAACTTGACTTGCCATAAAGGGTAAAAAATATTGCACAATTTTATTTATAAATTATTCCTTGTCCCGTATTTTAATATACATGTTTGTGTATTTCGGCTCCGTCTCGAACTCTTAATTACCGCGCAGCGTTTAATTAAATAAGCAACTGGCAACATTGCGAATGTCAGCAGAGAACGCCTCATTCCCCTCGTGACTGGCCAAATATTCTTTCTTTGTCAGTTCTCTCTCCCGTTTGCGGCTAAAGTAACACAAAAAGACACGTTTACTTTATTTGACTTTAATTCGAATCCAACACAAAGATCAACTCAAAAGTTGGGAATTTTCTTAGTAAGTAATGTAAAAGTTTTGCAAACGTTGTACGCTCGCTGCGAACCGCAAAGTGCTCGGAATAATTTTGAATAAACAGAGCATCGCCACGGCGGGCGTAAGTCGCTTCCGTCCTGCATCTGTACGCCGTAGATGCGCCCGTTGTTGCTGCCTAAAAAATATTATGCTTTAGTTCTTATGTGCGTATTCGTTTACGGATATTAAAGTATAGTTGATTCTTCGGCTGCGCGACTTCTATGATAAATGCTTTCCACCGTACAAATAGTCATTATTTACAAACGTCGTCGTGCCAAACAACAACAAAAAAAAAAGATTTTTTCTTACTGAACTCTGAACTCAATTCTCGCTTTAGTTTGTATTTGATATGCACCTGGTGCTGCTTAGGCTAATGTTATTATTACGTTAGCAGTAGTATTGTAAAAACTGATTGCAAATTTAAAACACTGTTTCTAAACTCTAACTTTCTTATACGAATGTATATTAGGAAGTATTGTGATCACGAAGAAATTCGAACTTAGGATTTTAATGGTAATACACGTTTTGAATAAGAGTTTCTGACTATTTTTGAAATAATGCCTGTGTGTGGGTCCGTCTATTCATCAGCAATACCTGCTTATGGCAAAATTATAAAACTTTAAACTTAAGACCTATACAGTGCTCAGAATAAATGTTCTTATTTTTGAAAATCATATCTTAAACAGAAGTAATGGTTACATCTACTTTTTTAATATTTCGAAAACGGTATGAATAAACGAGAAAATTAAGCTTTTATAAATCAAAGAAATGACAAACAAGTGTAAAATCGCGAACATTTGTATATTGGGTTGTTTTCCAAAAAATCTTATACATTGAACTTGTACAGCCAGACATAAAGCAGCATTTGTCAGAGGAAAACGTATACATTGGCAAAATCTCAAATGACTGAAGTATAACAGTGAAATGCTAGGAGGGGATGAGACATATTTGCAGTTTTTAGCGCTACTTAAAGTGAGTGCCGCATCGGCGGGAAACATCGTATTCTTTTTACTGACTGTCGCTCGTTGTTCATTACCTGTCAATCTTGTTACAACGGGATACACTTTTTCATGATCTCCGCCGGGACCTACCTACCTACCTACTATATATATTGTTATAGCGAGGCCTCGATTCACGTTCGCATCGTAAAAACACGCCGCGTCTGCCTTCACCCCACAATTCTGGAAGATATTCTATATATATATATAGGTATATGGCTAATATAAGGATGTGTAAAACATAATACATCGTGCACATATTCTATCGCTCGCACGCATATTACTGCACCTAATTTGGAATCGATTATTAGCATTTACCCACTCTTCACTCTCTGAATATATAATACGAGTCATTGTTATAATATATTCCAGCTCTTATGAGTACTGTACAATATCAAATGTCTGGTTGTCTTAGATTAGAACGTTAGTTATTACGCAATAATCATATAGAATATATACATATATATATATATATATATATATATATATATATATATATATATATATATATATATATATATATATATATATATATATATATATATATATATATATATAGTACGCAATCACGCAGTGGAAGCTATCGACGTTATACAGGTTGCCTAAAGAGAATGTTCACACAGATTAACATGTAAATATTTAATAATTAGATGCCCATATCATATACAGAATATAGTATGTATATGCAATTTTTTATTTAAATCATGTTTTAATTTTGTGAAATGTAAATAAAAATATGGACGGTGGACGTGGCACAATTTGGTAAGGCGTGTCTGTCCACGGCCACAGTAACACCATTATATAATATCAGGCTGCAGCAGCAAGCACACACATCAATTTGTTCCCAACAACTTTAGTTTGTCTGTTTGGTGTGTGGATGAGGGGCAGAAAAAATGCGGCCGTAGCTGCGTTAGGGCTACATCAAGTCACGGCCATTGCGCTTTCGGTCGTGAACACGAGCAGCCGCGTACGCAATTCTCGCTCTTAAGGGCAAACGCCCGGAACTGCGGATTGTTGACTGGGCCCCGGAATGTAAGATATGAAGACACTTTCATAGCGCGGAAGAAATGTAACCGTCGCATACTTCATTCCGAAACAACGGCTCTCGCGATCAAACAACGTTGTCTTCCAGCTCACTTCCCCCCCTCCCTCTCTTTGGCTTTTCCCCTTTTTTATTCTCAACACTGGAATGTAAGTCGTACAATTATAATTTCTACTGCTAATTCAGCTAAGGTGCACACAGCTATTATTCTCACATACACACAGTTAAATAAATATTTGTATATATTTACCCTACACAATTATACATTATTATATATTTTAAAACTCTGTAGGTAGTTGGAATTAATCTTAATAATAATAACGAAAGTTGTCTCTAACTGGTTCTATAGTGGTACGATTTTTAAAACTTAGCAAACTTGTAAAAATATCAGCATAACCTCGACAGTACATACAAAATATATATATATTTATCAAATGAATGTTAACAAATAATACAATAATGCTAGTGTTACTGTTATACAAATACTTGAGGCGACACTGCGCGTTGAACAAAAATGAAAAAAAAACTGTTAAGAGAGATTTGCAATTTTTCGAAATATAACAACAAAAACACTGTGCACACAAAAAACAGGGTAGTAGTTAAAGCATGTATCTATATGCGATGCTATAGAATATGTTTTTTATATATTATTTGTAGGTATAATTAGAGCTCAATGTAGGATTTGGTAATTTATATCGGCTGATAACGAATGCATATAACTAGATTCAAATTAATTTTAATTGTGTATTTGTTACGATGCGATCTCATTACATGTGTTATAACTATATCCGTTTATTAAATAGGATATTATGTGAGTACTTCTTCTTAAATTCTTTATTTCAGAACGTGTAACTATTTACAGTCTATCTTTCAGTAAAGTACGTCGTGTATTGAGAGTCATTTAGTCAGTGTGATAATAGTGCTGTGTATTATTATTTAAAGTGAGGTTGATAGCTAATCTATAACGCATATGTATATTGATGTTGATGTATTTGTCTGGATATGCAGTATGAATATGTATGAATCAATATGTGAAGTTAAATTGTTATTGATATTAATATATGGACGAAGGCACCAAGTAAAGAATATTATTTAGACCTATTAAATGTGTGTCCTGCGGTCCCCACTGTGACCAATATGATGTGTTCTATGGTTCCAACGGTGGCCTATCTGGTGTGTCAGGAAGTCCCAACGGTGGCCTGTGTGGTATGTCCTAACGATCGTAGTAAGGTGTGTTTCGTCCATGGAAGACTCCTTACATATGAGGTTTGACTATTTGGCGTGAGTAAGATGTTTGTGGGTTTAGGTATATGCATGGGTGTGACAGAAATATAGACTGACCTCTCACTGAGTTTAAACTCAAACCAGTAATCCAAATCTACAAGAAAGAAATACCATCTTTAACATTTTGAATATCGTTATTACATTACAATGAAACGAAAAATACAAAGAGTATTTCCTGTGCTTCGCGCACTAGTCATTGATCCCTCTTAAAATTGTCGGGTCTCATTCCTATTATTTCTCCGGAATATGTAATTACATACGTACATACATATAGTATGTGTCTTTTCACATTCGCATCTTTGTACATTAATTAAAAATACCAAGTTATGTAATATACTATATCATTTCCATAATTACATACGCTAAAACGACAAGGTTCCGGTACAGCCAGAAAGGAAATAAAACCGGTTCCGGTAATCCGAAACCCGTAAATTCACTGTGACGTGCTTAATCGGAAACGTATAATATCTAATTATAGTCGAGCGACTCGCATAAGGGGTGGGCTATTCTCACTCAATCCTACGCTGCTTACTGGATATAATTTACTTTGTGTCCAAAGTGTTCTTAATATTACATCCTTCTTTAGCTGGTGCCTAATACTGTGGGATATACACCGCTGCCCGGTATAATAAAATTGAATATATTAACCAGCCAATTACGATGGGACGTCACACCCAATATTAGTGTCATGTATCACAAATTATCCTGTACTTCATATGAAAAGTTTAATAGCACGCTACCCTACTTTCGGTCTATTGTCTATATAGTATTCATATCTTAAATGAATTTCGAATTCATAAGGCAAATTTTCAGTATACGTTGCATTTTTTTTTTTTTTTTACTTACTAGAAATTTAAATATTTTCAACATTTTTAACAATTTCATTTTCTCTCGTGATGTTTTTGAGATATGCAAAAGTAGTATACAATTTCTTCTAGTTATGATATTGTTTTCAAAAATAGAGGTGCCCACCCAGGTGCCCACACAAGTCTTAAGTTTAAAGTTTCATCATTTTAATTTCAACAATTTTAACTCTAGTGATCATAGACATACAGATAAGGACGCACAGACACACACCAACATAGAGATATCATGCCAGAAATAGATTTGATTCTGGGATGGCGAGTTCAAAACTTTTCTTGATTACCATTTTTCCTTTTACACTTCGTCCAAGGTTGTAAAAACCCTATAAATGTAACGTTTTATTTACATCTATCTTTAAACCCTATTACTTTATATAGTAAACCACAACATATATTTGCTATAGAATCACTGTTTCAAAAGTAGTTGTGAATTCAGGCCAAAGTATTGGTGGAATATTACCTCAGAATCGAAATATAATTTTATTTGAACGTGGACTGTAGGAAATGATATCGATAGTTGTAAAACAAGAACAATTTCAGATTGTTGGTCAACTGAACGGATGCCTTGTATCGACTAATAAAAGAAACGAACTTGGAAGTATACAGTTGCTTAAATGGCAAAACTCCAAAAGCTATGAGTGTTCACTGGAAGAACAAAATAAACTATCGAGTATTGTAAAAGTTTTCTTTGGAAGCAAATGTGTCGTCTGCTAGTGACCTCTTTGCTAGCGTCATACACGTATTGATCAATTGCATGAAATCTATTCATTGGTACGTTTATGATACTGAAAATTTCTAAACAGAACAATGTGTCATTTACTGATAATCGCAATGTCAACATAAATAAATTAATATATATATAAATAAATAAATTTATTTACGTATTAGTGACAGACATTTCTCTGCGTGTAACATTTCGATTGGTTCTTATCGACATTTTATCGTAACTGTCATAAGTTCAAACTGAATTTCACGCAGAATCAGATTAAAATCGCGTTATTACAATCAAGCAGTAATAAATTAAATTTGCATGATGAACTTTTCCCTAACCTAATCTATATTTCAATCAATTTATATCGCCAGGAAAACAGGTGCCGTGTTATATTGGATAAGCAAATTATATTAAACTCGCTGCCATAAAATTATTTACATTTTCACTTGCGAGTTGCAGGTGATGCAAAGTAAGACATACACGGCATATACCACCGTGCACGCAAAATTAACAAAATACATCCAGTACTATACATATTTAAACAACACTTTCCACTGGCACCATTAAAATATGGACTCGGCTTTTTGTTGTTACTGTGGAAACTGTATCACAAAAACAAGGAGAACTGTGAATGAAAATAATGGCTGTAATGGGCGAATGCGGCAACGAAAAATAGAACAAAAGATGGCGGATGTATATCAGAGAAAGAGCATATTATTAATTTTGTATGTAATGGAAACTATGCAATATATATTCGTACCATTTTAAAACAACGCATAACATAATACATGTCTAGCATTCTATATTTTCTTAGGATATTCTTATTTCGTTCTTGGTTGAAAACAATGTTTTTATATGGAAAAATATATATATTTAAATGTAAATTGTTTCAAGATTCCGACGATATATGTAATTTGTGATCTTTGTGAACCAAATGCGGCTGTCTTTACTTGTGTTTGTTAATTTTCAGATATGTCTGACTTATGCAAAGTTGTTCGCCCATTTCACAGTTCAGTTAACCAAAATAACGGGGCATAATCCTTGTTTATAGGATTGATAACTAGGTGACTCTAGCAGAACACTCGCAAACAACTGAATATTTTCCTAATTCTAATTTTTATTTTTATTTTTGTTAAACAATCGATAATTTATCACCTCTACCAAACATAAATGAGCCAATATTGGATAGTAATATTCAATCGATCTAATTTTAGAACGCCTCCCGTTCAAATATGTTTCAAAAGAATACTTCAATATTATTCAAGCATAAATAAAGTATATTTGGTGCAACTCACTTTAAGGCAATCGAATCAATTTAGTCTGTGAACGTTAGAGACAACCATCACCACTGATCACGTCACGGCTGGTTACGTCATTATATACCACCAAGTGTATGTGGTAAGCCTATGTGTGTGTGTCTGTGGTTTTGTGTGTTCTATAGTTTGTGTTGTACAATTTTTATTGGCCACAAGACCATAATAGTGCGTGTGTGAGTGCGTGCGTGCGTGTGTGTGGTTGCGTGCGTATATGGCCTACAAGGAAATGACGATCTGGAACGCTTCACGGTAGACCGAGTGTTCATTCCCATTCTGTAGTACAATCTAAAGAAGAACGGGATCTCCCGAAAGCTTTTTGTCACAAGCTCGTCTCTTCCAAGTCTTCTTCTTGCATCACATTTTTTTTTGTTCTGTGTGTGAGCGGTGTCGCTGCTGGAAAAGTCGATTTTTATTACTTTTTCCCAACGTAATCGATCGAAGGAACACAGGGAAAGGTGCACGGCGCAGTTAAACACGGCATTACATATTTACCATCGCTCACAGCCTCTACGAGATATCCGCCTGCTAAGTCCGCTTCTCGAAATATATAAACAGACTTTATCATGCTCCACTTCCTTAAATATGGCTATATTAAGACGAGGACTCGTTAAAATTCAAGGACTTAAGGAGATGATCCTCGTCAAACATTCGTATTATTTGTTGAATTCATATTTTATACGGTACACGTGTAAGTATAGCTTTAGCAATACAGTTTAATGTTCATTACTTTCTTTGATAAAGTCTAATATGAAGAATTGTAATCATGAACATTTTCCAAGTCAATATTTTAACGGAAATACTCGTTTTAACCATCCTTAAATCGCTTCTGACTATTTTCAGAATCACGTCTGTATGTGTGTGTACCTCCTATTTTTGAAAATAATATCTTAACTGAAAGTAGCGTGAGTTAGAGAAATATTCATTCTTATAAAAGTTGAAGATATTAAAATGTCTAGCAACTTTTATTTAAAAAGGTTTTTCGAAGAACGTACCATTTACTGAAAAATTTCCTTTGAAAATAGTTATTTTAGATTTACGTTTCCCTATAGCGAGTGAGATACCACCTAATCATGGATATATATATATATATATATATATATATATATATATATATATATATATATATATATATATATATATATATATATATATATATATATGTGTATACATATATATATATATATATATATATATATATATATATATATATATATATATATATATGTGTATACATATATATATATATATATATATATATATATATATATATATATATATATATATATATATATATATATCACTAGTAATGTTTTATTTCTGCCTTTGAAATAAATAGAGGAGCAGCAGTCGTTGGTGCTTGCATCTTTGTTTGGCTGAATATAAAATTTAATTTGACAAATATAATAAACCTATACTATAGCAATACTACACAAACAGAATTGTGCAAGTCATTTGAATCCAAGGGATTAATATAAGTGCAATATCATGTACGAACCGGAATGCAAACCAGTTGAGTTGAAACATCGTGCGGGGATTGTTGCATATCTTAGCAGTGCGTATACTATATTGAATATTGTGTGGTAAATTATGTGAAAGTGAGTGCATTTCTTGGCTCTTGCGGAGGTTGCAACTTCAGATGAAATTATGGTAAATAACATTTAACGTTTGATATTCAACCTGTGTCTGATACTTGCTATATTTTATTGTAAGAGCCTAAATAACATTAGGAGATTGGTACTAACTTATTAACGGCCAACCCAAACTATTTTATGACAACAGAAGCCTACATGTTGGTTACAATTGACGAGCTCTATTCTGAAAGCGGTTTCCGTGATATATTAATTATTAATATATATATTTTACGATATATAACTTTTACATCGTAGCAAAAAGTGAATTAATGTGTTGATTGATAGAAGAGTTATTAACTTTGTTCTGTAGAACTATAAAGAAATCCTGTATATAACATATTTTAATTTAATTATGATTGCGTTTATGAGAAATATCGTTCTTTTTCTCTATTTTTAACAACTTCAAACGATTATTCTATCAAATAGCAAATATTTTCTCTAAAATTCATTAAAGATGGTTTCATAGAATCTATCTTAAGGCTTTCTTAGTATTCGACAATATTATTTGCATAATAAATTATTAATATAGTTTTAATTTTACACTTACCCGTTTCCATTAGCATTATAATTTACATATTAAAATTGGTTTACGAATTATTTATGCTTTGGTATTCAGTAAAATAATATCGAACATAAATCTTTTTTGCATTCTCAATAATTTAAATGAATTCATAAGCTCATATTTCTGAAACTATAATTTTTATGAGAAATCTGTAATTTAGAATCAGCATATTCAAATTGAGTTCTATTTATATTTGGGATCGCAATGTGAGCGCTACAATTTTTCAATCATTTCAAGGGCCGTTTCGATTGCAGCAAATTTTTTGGTTAATCTTTTTAAAATGTTATTCCATATAAACAATAGTTCAGTTATTGATCCCTAGGAAGTTATTAGTTTTTGAGGAAATTATTTTTGAAGTTTGTAAAATATATTCAGGGTTTATTCATGATTTGGTTTATTCATGATTAATTTACGCTAAATTGAATGCGCAAATGTGTTTAAAAAAAAAATACTATTAGGTTTTGGCAAATTACATATATTACATCGAAAATAATTGTTGCTTTATGCAATGAATTATTCAAGAATATTAATTCATTGCTGAACTGTTAGGTTTACAAAATTTTGCAATTTCTCTTTACAAAAATGCTGACTTGCTCATAATTAACGCCTTAAACTAGCACCGATATCGCAAATGATACGAGACCGAGATATATTCGCCCATAAACGAATTGAACTCCGTTGGTCATATATCAGAAAATAATTCATCCATGTATAAATAAAGAATAATGCCATGCTTGTACTATAAAAACGACAATGGATTACTTATTATTTGTTAAACTGCAGTATACTGCATTGTCTAACGCACCGTATTTTAACTACCATTTCCTTTAGATTCTTAATCGGAATACAATTCAAAGTCATAACTCACTGTAATATCTCTAGTGTTAACCTACTTCATACATACTACCAAAGGAGACATAAGTTATTATAAGAAATATTTGATGTTATACGGCGTAGATTGTAGGGTGGAAACCGCAATCTCTTTCTTGATCAGAAAATATGTTTATACAAACATTAGCTGATGTTTATTATACCCATTCAAAATGAAACTTCGTGTATTATGTTATTCAAACGGTTAATAGGTGATTTGCAGCGGTAACAATAATGTTATTCATGAAAAGCTGCGCTTGTTATTATAAATATAATTACGTTGGGGATTTTTGAAAGTATAATGGCAGATAAAAGTTAAAAATCATGTTTATATGGAAAATTAAAAATGTTGTTTACCAACTGATTTACATAAGTGATGTGGGGAATGAAAATTAATTATATTTGTACAGTTTTTAATCCTGATATGCACGCATCTACTTTTCTAGGACCGCGCAGAGAAACATATATGTAATACGCAAGTATTTCAACAAATGTACTTAAAAAGAAATTTTACAAAAGTTGTTTAAAATTTAAATATAATATTCACTTTTATAAGAAATATCTATTCTCTAACTCTTGTCGTTTACGATATACTGAAAAAGTTACAAGAGTAAATCATAGATCCCGGTTAAGGTATTGTTAGTGTAATGTGTTTGTTTATTTCCCGTTAAATGACATCAGTACGTAGTATGACGTATATGTGCTTTATTGAAGTAGATAATGTTTGACAAGCACTTTCGACAGTTTCCCAGCGAAACCAATACATTATCAAATACTGTTTTGATTTTGACATGGTACACCGACCAGTTTGACTATTTCGTTTACAGTGCACGTTTGAGTATCATTAAAGCGCATGCGCATTAATAACATTTCGTGGTGCATTTACCCGTTGCTATAAATGAGGTCAAGCAGAGATGAGCTCAATTATTACTACATTAGTTATCATATTTTAAATATACGCCGCCAATAATATAATTTAATTATCATATTTATATTCAACGTGTTGTATGATGCCAGATGATAGCAGATAATATCGTTCTAGTGTACCTAAAATAATTCTTTTCTCTCTTACACTTTTTACTTTTTTAGACGAAGTCTAATTAGGAATTATAGAAATCAAAAAATATATATATTTCTAGATGTACATTTATATATATATATATATATATATATATATATATATATATATATATATATATATATATATATATTCGTTTATTATAAGTTCAGGATTATTCATTGTAGGACAATGCAGTATTTTTATATAGCGAGTATAGGGATAATGAAAAGATCGATTGCTAGATTTTAATGGATATTGAAGGTCCCTAAAGTACGATTTGACAATGTTCTCAATGATGTCTGGTTGTGTCTGGCACATTATTTATAAACTACCAACAGCAAAACATTGTATTAGAAGTATATTTGCAAAAAGCTAATTAGATTTTGGCCATCCTAGCTAGAATACAAACACATAAATGATTCAAATATTTAATAAATAATATTAAATTATTTATGTTCATGTGTAACTGAATAAAATAATAATCCTTAATAATGGGGGTAATATACTATTAAATAAATGGACGACTTATTATTTTTATATTTCGGGTGGAACATCGTTCGTGACTTGGGTCCATGTAGTTCGCTAGCTTTCCGCCTCAGAACTCGCATAGACATTTATTTTAATGTGTTGTATATAATGGCGAACTCATCACAACTGGCCATTGTGTACCATAATCACAGCTCGCAAGCATCAGTATGCAAGCAAATGAGAGTGTAAGCAGCAAACTCAGAATGTGTTTGTGTGTGTGTGTGTTTTTAGAAAAAGAAATAGCGTGTGTGTGTGCGTCGGTTAATATGGATGTGTGCGGGAAAGCCATTAAAAACAATAGAGTCGTCCTCATCGAAATCCTGGCCTGAGTTAGCGGCAGCTTGCAACGTTGTCTGTTCGCCGTAAAGTCCGGTGGTGGCCAGTGGTGTGGTGTGGCGGAGAAGTACGGGCGATGGGGGCGGTGATCGGATAAGCATGGGAAACGCAGGGAACAGTGTTATATAGGGAGGAACCTGCCCGGCCGCTGTCATTCCCAATTACGGCACCGAACGGGCGCTAACAATAGTGATTAATCGCCCGTTTGAGTCCGGCCCGGAGTCCGCTCTCTCGGACGTTATTGCTTCTGTTCTTGTTAGCCCGGCCGAGCCCCAGCCATGCAAGTTTCGTGTCTGTCGGTGTGCCGGTGTGAGGGTCTGCGAATGCGGGCTGTGTCCAGTTAGGCACTCCCAACAATCTTCTTCTCATCTTACTCCTTTGTAGTCACCAGGCAGGAAAAAATTGGTCTAGAACTCTGCCGTAGGTACCATCTCTAATTAGTATACTAACCGATGATGATGGTGATTAAGCATTAATTGTTATAGTTATTCACATTTGCGCTGATTTATAGTAATTGTATGTAATTCTATTTTTTTTTCTCATACAACAGTCTTCTATATGAAAGTATTGTAAACATGAAAAAAGACAAATTTAAGATTTAAACGGAAATACAAGTTTTTGTCATCCCTGAATCGATTCTGAATATATTCGGCAGGAAGTCTGTGTATGTTGGTGTGTGTGCGCATATGAGCGTGAGCGTGTGTGTGTGTGTGTAAGAGAGTGTGGGTGTGAACGCTCAAGAGCCAAACTGTTGAAGATAAGATTCCCGGTGAACATGTAATATCTCAAGTATATTCATTATTTTCTCATATAGAAAGTAAAGGGATTATGAAAAAATCGATTGCTTGAATTCAATGTGTATATAGTACAATAGGTATATCTATTCTATAATATTTAAATATAGATTCATGGTGCGATTCTGAGCAAATCTGCAAAGCTTTAGGAGAAAAAAATCTTTAAGGATTGACCGTTTTCCAATGAGTAGATATTTTATTATAATTCGTTGCATAAAATAAATTTAGAAGATATAATAAATGTGCTTTTTGCATTTCTTTTAAAATGTCTTTACTTTCAAAATATTACATATTCTCCTTACAGATCTACAGATATGCTTAAAATTTCATAATTACTCTGAAATGTCTTGAATCCATTCTATTTTACATAATTCCATGTCATCTCCATGTTTCTCATGTATTTATTAATGTTGGGTGGTTTTAAAGATAGGTTTTCAGATAAGCTCTTAGAAAGTTCAGAAATATGTCTCGTGTGAAGAATTTCAAATTACTCGTTCCTCTCTGTCCTTATTTTAATTGGATTTTCGTTATTATCCGGTAGATGGTGTATAAATGCCCAGAGCGACCATCGGACCGGAGTGGCGCGTCTGTCACTGCCTGGTTCACGAAACGAACGAACGAACGAACGAATAGATTGTTCACACGTATCCGCTTCTAACTTCAAAGTACAATTTTGTTTTAGTTTCACGTTTCAGTTGATTTAGGGTTGAACATACACAGTATTCATTTACATTCCCATTAATTAGATTTATAAACTCGTTACAAACAAAATGGACAAAAATTAACCACTTTAGAGTCTTTTGATGTAAAATATGTAAACACTTTTTACTTTCTTTACAAAGTCCAAAACTAAACACATTGAACTGCCCCGGATTGATTTTGACCATTTTTTAAATGACGTTAACCATTTTCTTTTTCCGTATAACTATTGTTAAAAGAAAATGCTATGGAAAACTTGCCCGCGTTGCAAGATGAAAAACTGATGGAAAATATAATATTAACCAAATCTACCATCACGGGCCAAATGTGGTTGTTTTGGTCACGCAAAAATAGCCATGTTTTCATGAACCACGTTCCGAAATAATACCAAATTCATGTAATTGCGCAGTCGGTTCCATTTAAAAACATGAAACCGCAACCATACTGTTGTTTTGGATCAAATACGGAATATTCTATTAGTGTGTATATTAGTGCTCTAACCTGGTCACGTAGTACACAAGGTAAAAAAAAAAATAATACTACATCCAATTGTATTTCTCATCTATTTGTGTTAAATCGAAGTTTGATTCGAATCTATAAACCTGATAATCAGATATCACTGAAATATATGTACATAGAAATTCAACAAAATGTTGATGTGTGTATACCAATATGCAGTATATGAAGTTTGTATTTAGTTTTTTGCAAGCACATAGGAACACAGTCACATTGAGAGAATGAGCAGAGATAGTCGTAGTAAAAATCACTGGCGACATCGCATTTGCTCCAAGCATTGTATTTCATAAAATATTTACAGTGCACTGAACAGGAATACATTTTACAATTCATAAAGATGAAACAACAAGGGTGCTTTTTCTGAATATTTTATATACACAAACTCGAATGAATTCATCTGATTGCATACCTACATATAACAAATGACTGGATACCATTACTTGTTTACAGTTTCAAACGTTCGCTGCAGACGATTTTTAAAATTATGCACGTTGAAATATCCGTAGAAGCAGTAAATTCGACTTATATGATTATATACTACATCATTCAAAACACAAACGTATATTATTTTCAAATTGTATGCCTTTTTCTGCCATATATTTCCTACATACGATGGGAACATACATATTCTATTTATATTTCAGTTGTCTTCAAATACTTGACGCAATATTCATAATTCTTTATCTCATATTTAATTTAAATAAATATATGCCCTAAAAAGGTATTTATTAATTTGGATTCACCCTCATCCCTCTTCGGCATTCTATCATCCCTAACTTCAATTATTTTTCACTGAAGAACCAATATTTGTATACAATCATCTCGTGTTTTCTTCCTTCCGTATAATTATTTAATAAATTAGTACATTATTAATTTTATTTTTCACAAAATACAAATAATATATTAATTTCATGGTTGGATACATATGTAGCTGTACCTATGCTTGTTAAAAGCAGTTAATGGTTAAAGTTTATTTAAATGCATCTAAACATCAGCACCATTTTTTCATTTTTATTTTTATAGCTGCTTTTGCGGTGGATATACACGCATACAGATGTCGATATGAATTTTTTTATTAATATCTCGAGGTCGACATTTTTCATGATTAAAATATTTCCTTTTAGACTTCTTCAAGAAATAAAAATGTTTTGTCTTAATTTTTCTTTCTAAATAATTTCGTCGTTAAAGTTATTAATTTGATTTTAATAACCATTCTTTTTTGAACAAAATATTCAAGAATAATTGTGAATATATTAAATTGCTTTTTCATTCTTTAGCTCGTTATGCTGTGCTGCAAGATTTAATTAAATAAAAAGCCTGACTCTGTTATATCTTTCTCATTTGTGATTTTAAACATTTTAAATAAACATATATTACAATTACAGTTAGTGTACCTACTATGTTCTCTAGAGTTAATCAATTTTAAAGTATCTCGTATCATCTTCATAAGCAGTCACCTTTTGTAACCAAATACTTGATGGCTCTTAGAGAGGTATTAAAAATATATGCAAATTTGCAGAGAAAGTTGAGGAGTACCGTGACTCATAATCGGTATCATTCTTAAGTTTTCCGACATGAAGCCTGTCAATTTAACTTTCACCTTTTTGGCGGAAAATACGTTAGATGAATTTTAATCACGTCATTCTTTGACTTTATGTTTTCCTTTAAAGTTACCGAATGAAGCCTTTTGATTACTTTCGCCCGAACGTAATGTTAATATTGATTCAACGAACCACATATTTTTTTAATTACGGATAGTAATTTTGTTTCTTTGCCTAAAGATTCTAGTGCAGTAACAATTTGTGTCAAAAGCCTGAATTTGTTCATAATTTGAGTTCTGAAGAAGTGGGGCTTCAAACATGATTTGAAATCTAGTCTATAGACTGGCTAAATACTTTTTTTTATGCAAATTCATACATTTTCCCCCTGTATATTTTATAAACAAAATATCAATAAAGAAGCTGGAATTACCTTCCCTTTACTTCTTTATACTTCTACAATATATTTAATATATTATTACGCACAGAAATCAACAAGGTTCATTTTCGATAAAATCTCAAATTTGTTAATTTTCATGACTATAAAAATAAATAATTAAAAAATTTAAGCTACATCGATTAATTTTTAATATGCTTTACAACATTTAGAACAAAAAATATGGATTGTTAAAATTTTACTTTTGTATAAGAAAGATTTACAAAAGATTTACTTGATTGCAATTTGTGTTTCATTATTTATTTTACGCCACCAAATTCCCTCATTTAATTTTTTACTTTTGGAGTATAATACACAATTTTACATAAAAGCTGGGGTAGTCTTCACTCGACTATCTTCTCCTTTCACTATCTGTCCAGCTCGGTACTTCGTATGGTGAGCTTAAAAGGCACAAAATATATATTTGAATATCTGAAAGTAGCTGTTGCTCGATTCAAAGTGAATTGAAACTCAAACGGATATTAATTTTATTTCATTGTATAAATACGCCGGATACAACAAATTTGTATTCATATTTCTATTTGAAAAGGATATTGACAACCACCGTTTCACCCCTTTCAATGTGTGCGGGTTTGATCAATACATTCGTAATTAAATATTAATTAAATCTTTGCAGTCGTCAACACATGCACAATTTTCAAAAGCCTTCAAACTATATTAAATATATTTTCTTGGAAATTGAGTATAAGTTTGTACCATATATATATATTAGGGTGGGCAGTTCGTCATAGTCCGTCTTTATTTTATGATTATGGTCGTGGTTTGATAAAGGATAATTAATTTATTTTGAATTGTGACTATATTGTTGTTTCTCTTGTTTCAGGTGAGTGATTCTAGTACAATTTGCATTCCATCCTACTAGACAGCTTACAACTAATAAGGTAAGTAATATAGTAAAAGTCGCTACGTGCGATCATATTTCCCAAAGAGAATCATCGATGCAGATTCAATTTATTGCGTCGTGCAACTCGGAGTGCAACTTCGGAATTTAATCTATACTCTGTTAAGTGTAAAGTCACGTTCAAGACCACTGAGTACATATATAGTAAACTTTGTTTATTTTTCTTGACTTCTGCTTGAAATTCAATTAGACTAGAAGAGAGGAATGCGTCAATATTGATACAGTCTGTGTTTTGAAATGTTTTAAATGTAGAGTTCAGATTGTGTTTTAAGTTAAGTTAAGTTAAGTTGGCCATAACACGCGCATAGGTCAGTTGAGACTTCATTGTGTATCTTGTAATATATTACATTTGTTCTCTAAATCAATCATATGAATAAATTTCGTAACCAGGGAGAAGTTAAACGAGTATCCATTAAAAAAGAGCACTAATAAATCGGCTTAAATAAAAAATAACAGCTGCGCTTTTTCTTTTTTGGAAACATTCGCTAATGTATACGAGGCAATTTAGCTAATTTATATATTTAATTGATGCTTATCTTGATCTATTATTACAAATTTGCTACTGTGGTCTTAATATAAACACAAAAAAGAACATTTTCCAAAACGTTGCTCGAACACGTAATAACATCATTATTATTCATGAGATAAGCAAACAACGAAATGTTTCTATTTGCAACGGTTTCGCAGGAGGTCGGTCATGTACAAATTGCGTTTCAATTGTTTATATAAATATGTTTTGTTTCTTTGGCGTATTAGTGCCAGCGGGGCAATGTCAAGTTATTAGGGTAAATAACAGTTGGAATAAAAAACGCTGCGGGGAGAATAATAAATAAATAATTATCGTGCGCATTCTCCAGAGGCAGCACAAACATAACCACACACGCGCGTTCCTTGCGAAGCAATCCAATTTTTCATCAATGCGCGCGCGACTTGGTGCCGGAAGTGACGTTTGGCTCCCGACGCACGTAGCACGCCAAGAGTGCACGCTTTGCTGGCTGTAATGGCGGTTGCTCCAGCTCTGCCAGTTGTATAAAGTAATGATCAAGCTAGCTGCAGATACTGGTGCTCGCGAAGAACACATTCTCATACCAATAAACTTTACACGGAACGTATACGATGGCAATGCGATTTCTTAACTCAGTTTCCTGTCAAACCGTAAAAGTACACATTCGCGGCTGTTATTTACGTGATCTCTTTACGCTGCGCGAGTTCATTTTAAGTGATTAATTCGTGTTTGCACTGAATTCGCTTTCTTATTTGCCACTTATCTTACAGGAAAAACTATACCGTCACCTAAATACAACAACTTTACCGAACTTCTAATTAGTATTCTAACGATAATCAATTTTATATATTTTAAAGCAATACACTTTTTTCACATGAAATACAGTTAAAGTTAAAGTTAAAGAGTATTGTGATCACAAAAAGATATTGACCTCTAATATTTTTAATGAAAATATACATTTTGACTGTTTTCTAAATAACGTCTGTCTGTGAACACTATAACCAATACTATTTAACATACGAATAAAATTATGATTTTTTTATCAATAATTTACATCTTAGTTCTAAAGTTATCTTAAACATGACGAAAATAATGTTTTCAATTTAAGGTTTGTGTATCCCTGGATAGAAAATATTTTATTTTTGAAAAGAATATTACAACTGGCAGGGCTTGTTTACTCGTGTTATTTTTAGCACATCCCAAAATGCATACAATGAAGTTAGAAAAAAATTGCTTTTGAAAAAAGCCATATTACATTTACGTTTTCCTACGTTACCCACATATTGTTATCGTTTCCTGACAATTGTAGAATGAATTGCACAATAATATTATTACAAATAATAAAATTATATATATATATATATATATATATATATATATATATATAATGTTGTTAAAACCAAGTATATAATAGATGTGGTATTGTTTTCCTTTATTATTACAAAACAACAATAGCTAAAACTTGTGTTCGCACCAAACTTTACTACGTAATATTGCACAACAAGATATCTCAAGCAAAATGCATTAGTTGTAGTTTGTTAGTCAAGTTATCTACTACTAGCATAACAATTTAGCAGGATTATGGACTTAACTATTTGTTTCTCCTGGATTTTTGTGCTCCAAACAAATCAAGTTACTGTCTAGGAAAGTTCGTACAAAATTGGACAAATACATAACAGTTAATTAAAAATTCCCAAAATTCGAATAATCCATTTGTAGAGAAGACGATAATAATAATTAAAATCGTCGTAACTAATGGGAAATTATACCACGGCGACAAGTGCTACGTGATATTAGCGCTCCATTATTCAATTTACAAGAAGCTCTAGGTCGTTTGCGGCTAGATGATACCGTCGCCTTAACTTTAACGATGTTATATTGCATGCTTAGGGATACACGTATGTGTTAGCGTTCTGTTTCCGATTCACGTGGTTGTCGGTGCCGCGCGTTGGCTGATGGTAACGCAATCACTGCCGGCCGCACTCTTAATGAGATATCGCGGACGATGCCTTCAACCATCTGCCAATTACGCTGACGTTGCAAACTTAATTCCGTTTGTTGCGCGTTTCGTAGACGCGTCTACTTACCCTCACATTAAGCGAACTCCAACCTTCCCTAACACCACCTTTCACCTTATGACAACCTCAACGTTCTTCTGAGAAACTCATCATCTTACGAACCGTGCTCGCCTGCAATGAATAAGATATCTCACTTGCGACATCATTAGGCTTTAGCTCACTCAAGGTCACTGAAAACCGTTATAACAATACAGATTTGAACATTTTTGAAACAGCACTTAACATCTCCAAAGCATCTTAAAAACAACTTTTAACGCGTCAACAACATGTATTCGCTTATCTAAGACAGCATTTAGAGAGATTTGAAAGTTGTTTTGGAGATGTTTAGAGCTGTGGTTATAGATATTTTCATATCTTGGTTTTTGGTGACCCTGATTTTCACTAGAATTGGGGGATCACACCTACTCATTACGTCAAATGTGAACAGGGCTCCAAGAGGCCTTTTCTAGACAGCTATCAACACGTCATCTTCCGGCGAAGAGCCCTAGCATGTCTCTTGTTAATTAAGACAAAGTTAATTACATAGTGATAAGTGTCGAATGTAGCCAAACAGAAAATCCCCTAAAGCATTTACAAGTATCTATTTTGACTCACTGCTCCGACATGTGAGCGCTTGCGTAGACGTGTTCAACGTTGGTAAAGGTATGTTACGCACTTCAGTTGTACATTGCATCATCAACCTGGCTTGATTTGTGATGTGCGCCAAATAGGTTTGTGCGTGGGATGTGTTGCTGTGCTTGGGTCGATGTTGTACATACGATGTAACTTGTAATTAATTAATTCCAAGCCTACCGTTCCCGTGTCCCGTGCGTTATCGAGCGCTTACAAGGACCGCGAGTTTGAACTGATTGCGAGACCTACACAACTCGTTGCGTAAAAATTAGGCGAAGAGACAAACCTTCAGCAGGTGAAATAATACAAAATCATTATTTGACAAAACAGATCAAGTAAAGAATCGTTGATTAAATGTTTGGTTATGATAATTATTGTAAAATTGGATGGTTGTGCGTTAGTAGAATGAACTAATTGGTTTGAAAAGTTAAATTAGTTTGGAAGGAGAATGATTGAAAATGTAACATTAATCATTTTATAATCATAATGAAACTGGACCAATGATTGCAATACCGGTTTTCGGTATATGTTCTTTACTTTGCAAAAAGATAATTTTGCTGATAATTACGACCCTTTTAAAATATAACCTACTAGCGGTACTTTACACAATATACCGGTATCTTAATCTACATCCGATATTCCACTCACTGAGTGAATGAGTGATTTGATAGTAAGACTTGCATTTGAAGAACTATATGCAGTAATGCTTTGCTCCGTGAGTCAAGGAATTATTTCATAGTTCGCCGCACAAGTTCAAATCCACAAAGAGCTTTCAACCGTATTGCTGTGAGCAAACAACTTGCATAATATCTGCAGTGGTAAACATGAATGTTGAGAATTTGTTCTTTCTTCAGTATTATTTATCGTCGGAATTCACCGTGAACGATTTTAATTCGCCAAAAAGAAGATGTTGCTCTCACGAAGAAAACAATTTTCTCATCATCAACACACAAAGAAAGTAATTTGAAAAACTAAAGAAACAAAATATCCCTACCAATTATCTCAAAGGTGTATTTGATTTCAAGAAATAAACGAATAAATATTGTAGCGTGCATTTCGAGGCAGCTAATACCTGGATCCGGTTGTGGTGAATATGACAGATTGCAGCACTCATACTTAATATATCATTCGAGTAAAAATTACGGTATTTCACCTGAGAGGTATGTCCTTTACAAGCAAATAGGGGAGTGGAATAGTTAAAAATTACTCTGAAAATTGGTTACGCTTCAATGGGTTGTAAACATGCGATCGAAATGGCTTGGAGACCTTCAAGTTTATATACACTGAATCAATATCGTTTTCACTTCTCTAAATTTCTATTTAAATAATGTAAACATATATTTACATACGAGTATTGACGAACATACCCACAAAGAAGTCATCATAAATAAGAAATCTGCCGTGTCCTACGCTGGAATATCTTCTTCGGATTATGAATGTATCTGAGGCCATATTATTAGTTTCTTATACGCAGTAATTAGTTTTGCAATCATGAACAATTTAGAACTCGAGTTTTCAAAGGATATACACGTTTTGATATTCATCTGTGAACGCTGTGGAGCTAAAATTGTTAAAATTAAAATTATGAAACTTCAAACTTACGACTTGCATATTGCCTAGATGAGCACCATTTATTTTTGAAAATAATAGGCATATCGGAAGTGCATGCTTGATATTGAAGAAATCGTATTTCACAACGTAATAAAATAATAAGTTGAAAAGTACAATTTTAGAGTATTACTGTGAAGTATTTATTCCGAACTCTTAAACGAAAGTAACGGTTTACTCTTACTAATTATATATATATATATATATATATATATATATATATATATATATATATATATATATATATATATATATATACGAGTATATTAGTTATATATTTATGGAGTTAAAGTTATCTACCGGTTTTGATATTATTATCCCAAATCGAATATTTTCTTCTGCGGTGCATACAACTTTTCAACTTAAAGTTTCATGATTTAATCTTCAATAGTTTTTGCATTAAAGTGCTTGCACATACACACGTCATTTGAAAATTAGTCAATAATTTCGTAAGCTGACGTATATGTACATATATTAATTATTACTAAGCAGTGTATAATTAACAAAAATAGCACATAAAACCATAACCAGATAAAGATAAGAAATATGTTCGTTGCATGTCTAACGGTTTCATGAACATTTAAATATAATTAAATAAAGTGAGTGACTATGTATTATAATAGTAAGATAGCGGGTTGTCATCTAGCTTGCGGTAGTGTTCGCTGACGAACATTAATTTCCATTATTAGAATAATAAAAGAAATTAATTCTACGGTGTTCGTGCCACACTAAAAGCATTTTCAGTGCAAGAAGGTCACCACTTGTCACCACTGCCGTTACAGAAAGACAGAGAGAGAGAGATAGTGCACAAAAGTACATGCAAGCGTTACTCTTTATACTAGAGCGTCTTCAAACTCAGCAATGCATGTCGTCTTTACGAGTTATCACTGTTACTAGAACGGCGGAAACTTTTACGAATACGTTAAGCGTAACTATCGAATTTTATTTTTCGTGTGGTAAGCACCCTGCAACCCACACACGTATCCACAATGCACTTTGCTATTCAGATGTTTTGATACTGCGAGATTTGCAATTGTCGGGTAGTAAACTCACTTTGGCAAACTTCTACATTGCATTTAATGGCATACAGAATATCGTAATGCTATTTTGCACCAATGTTGGATAATATAATCAATTAAACTCGCACCTATATTACTAATTAGAAAGTTTTAGTGGTCTTTCACTATCTATTTAACATAATATTTCTTTATTTTATTTTTATTTCATCTTTAGTAACAATATCAATATGTATGGTAACTAGAGTTACAGATAAATAGAACATTGCAATTTTCAAACGCGAACGCCAAATCGTATTGTGAATTAAAAACTCTAATAGCATCAATAATATCCCGTATTAAACTGAGCTACGTAATTGGGAATAATATGCAATTATTATTTCCATATATGGAAAAATAAATATCTCAATTTTCGAACTGATCCATCTTCATTTCGTACGGCATGCAACGGTCAGTTATTTAACAGCTGTAGGTACCTACTTCGGATGTAAATGGTTTCCATGTCATATGTTTTGTTGGATACCGTAAATTTCCGTATGCTTAGCTAGGCAACCCGAAGATAGATGACTAGATGGGCCCGCCTCTCGATTGTGTATTTGGTAACATGTAACCTACGATACACATTCGCGGATAAACCTGACATGTATCGTACATCGAACACAAATTTATGTAGCTGTCAATTCCTGTGCTTTATTTTCATATTGAGCGAATACTGCAAGTGATCATACGGCTATTTGCTGTGGGCACGGCATCTCCTGTTGAATGTTGCTACGTGATCAACTGTAGGTCACCCTTATTAACAACACAGTTAATTAGTTTGCTCAATGGCGCTGAAGCACGCTCAAAGGCGAGCTTATCAAACAGCGGTGAATTTAAAATCCTTGTTCACAGTATAATCGGCTTGAAGCAAAACACACCACGGAATGGTCGCTCATTATTTGGATTTCAATGAATTTAAAAGCGAATGCTCATCACTGCCTGAATATTATATATGTTGTCGCAGTTGTCGACAGATATACATGTAATTTGCGCCTTATGTAAACAAATCTTGGAATTACTAGGGTGTTCACAAGATGAGAAGTCGAATGAAAACTTGATACGTTTGAGAGCGTGAGACTACACGATGTTTTACTTAACTTTAATGGGGGAGAGAGAGAGAGAGAGAGTACGCACGACACATATCACAAGCGAGAAGTTCGACTTGGTCGCTGCAAGTTTGACTGACAGTCGCCCCGGAGCTTTTGACAGAAACGCGAGCTCGCTGCATATCGATCTTGCAGTAGGGCAAAGACGAAAGCTCTAAGTCCTCGGTTGACAAGTGACCGGCGCGGCGCGGCGGCGGCGTGCCCTCGGCTCTGCGGGATTTAGGTACTTGGAGAATTGCCATAGTACATCACGTCCCAAATATTTCACGAGTCGCACACACACGCACACGCCAACGCCAACGCAATTCCATTATGAAAACATGAACAGCATCCAACTCCCAACTCCAACTAAAACATTCGTTCTCATCGCACAACTAAATCCCTAATGTTTAACTGATAAACAGTGAGTATAACCAAGTCCGCTCACTTTCTAATCTTCTTATCGCCCGTTTGGATTCCTGCCTGTACGTTACCCATCTCTACATGGATCGCAGTATTATGTCACGGGATTAGCTGTAATATTTACGAAATGGGGGCTCGGACTATTTTACATCATGTTTGAGGCTAAAGATCGAACACGCGCAGCATGACTCAACAATTTTGCAAGAAGTAGAACAGTTTGTGCATCGCCCATTTAATAACTACCCGCACAAAAGGCACGTACGTTAAGCGATAAAAGTTTAGGACAATCTCGTGGCGGACAGCGTGACATGTTGGTTGGCGGTGAATTTATCCCGGGAACTTTTGCACAACAGGAGCAGTGGGGCAGGGGACGTTAATTCGTGTACGACGAAATAAAAAGGGTTCGAGAAACGGAACGGTGGTCGTGAAGTTGGCCAACATAATAACGTTACAACTTTAATAACTTCGCGAGCAACCATTTAATACCGCATCTCTCAAATATTTATGTAGGGAATGTCGCAAACTTAAATAGGATTGAATTATTCGTGCCCTATAAGCATGCGGAATGTAAATTCTGTAGAACCGAGATTTCGTGAGTTTTTAATTTACGTCATTTACAGCGAGTACCCAGGGGACCACCATTCTTCTCCTGCCCAGTGTGTCCCAGTACGTGCGCCTGCTCTTGTTATTGTTCAGCACTACGTACTGACTGTGAAACTCAGTTTCATTTCTTCTTTATTGCATGCGCACCGCCAGGAATCTAATGCGGTCCACGAACACAATCTATATAGTGTTTTCTCGTGTAAAATGTTTACGGAATTGCCTTACTCATGCATTTTTGATCTCACACACGTTCAAAACGTTCACTGAGTGAAATAAATATGATAAACAAGCAAGACTTTCGTAGGCATAGAAACAATAAACCATCCTGTACACAAGGAATTTGTATGCAGAAACGGTTATAAGATTCGGCTGATCCCAAAGGAATCAAAACTAAAGCTCCGCATATATGCAATTGCTTTCCGACGTATGCACCAACGTCAGCGGCAAATCTGGTGATTACGCCGATTCCATCTTAACCTGTTGTCAAACTACTATTCAGATGAGATCGCCTAAGACCTGGATATGCAATATCAATTTTAAATTCATCCGGAAATAATGCTCCCAATGGTTACTAGTTTCTTGAAATATTTCCGAAAGCTATAGGATACCAGTAAGCTTTTATCTAAAAGATATTCCTATTTATAAGTTATGCTTTTATTTATAATATTGAATTCGTAGCGCCTGGAATCTGGACTGCTACGATACACTCACATGACAAACGGGATAGTCAGTGAACCATTTAGGAATTAATAGTCAGAAGTAGATAGGTAGGCAGTCAATGAGTGGGGACTGAATAATCAATAAGTTAGACAGAAACGGATAAGCAGTTAGTGCGGATGTAAATATGAGATAGTTGGAGTGAGAAAATCAATAGTTAATGTGCAATGATAATTAGGTGAAATATATAAGTTAATATGTGTGTTTAATATATACTTTACCGCAAAAATAAATATGAATTTTCAAGGTTGGTTGGGTAAATAAATAAAGCCTGCTAGAATGAATTTAAATAGTTCCCAATTTAATATTTATTAAATTTACAAATTTTAAACTAGATTTAAAAAATTTCTCATTAGTATTATGATTCTTCTCCACTACAATTGAGAATTATTTTTATAGCTCAGTGTTGCCAATGGAAATGGTAATTGAAAAGCTGCATTCGTTTACTCGCTTCAAATAATAATAAATACGGAGAAAATACTACTACAAGTATCAGTTATCCAGTTGAAAGAAATCTGGAGTAGATATCGCGGACTATAATAATATCCAAGAAAATTGTATAAAATATTAGCAAATCTAAATTATACTACCCCCAGTAACGAAAAAAATAACGCAGTTGTAATCTCATTTCATTAGTGATATTACATTTACTCCTGATTTGTGTAAGTTGTTTAGTTTTGCAAGTTCTTAGCTCACCGTACGAAGTACAGAAAAGAAAAAGCAATCATTCGTGTCTCGTGTGTCTGCAGCATATTTGGATCCAAAGATTACCTTAACAAAAAGTGTTTGTCTCGTCGCCCTGAAATCAAATATATATATATATATATATATATATATATATATATATATATATATATATATATATATCATATGTTTGGATGTTATTTCAAACTTGTACCGGAGCATTTTAAAGCAAATTGTTAATTTGAATGTGTTTTTTTTTTTTAATGTTATTGTCGTTTATCCAGCAATTCACAGCAAGTCTTGGTAAACATAATTCCATTTCGTGCGATCAATCGTTAAATTTGTTTGCGAATCCTTCTTTAATTTATTTTACATTTCAATTCAAACCAAACATCTGCGGCAAACTTGGTTCTCATGTTAACTTGTTGTCCAAGTTGTGTACGACCTGGATCTGCAATTTCAATTTCAAATCCTTCCGGAATTAAGATTCGCAGCGTTTATTGTTTCTTACCCTCGAAATGAAATAATTCTAAAAAGAGATTATCCGACAGCATCACGGTCGTATGCACATTCGGAATTTAGTATCGCAGTAGTGAATGAGAAATGAGCTTTCGAGAGATAAATCATCCAAGGCTCTGGGACACATATTGCGTACCTGAGTGAATTGAACTCTGAACTCGTGGATGCAGATGAATGCGCAAGAAATAATAACACATAGAATTCTGAAACCATTGATGCGCGGAAGAGGGAGAAGTACAGAAGGGTGATGTTGAACTGTTCCAGAAGTCGATCGATCGACGGGCAATACTTGTACGTTGCACGTGCTCTTTCTCTTTCGCGAATCGGAATCCAAGATCAGTCCGTAATGCCAGACCTTTGTATGTAAATCTGTCCGTTCATAGTACATCTACACCCTGCGTCACATCCCTTTGCTAGGAACACTAAAAGAAAATCTAATGCCACGTCGTGTTATTTTACGCTGCTTGTAAAGCGACGGTCGGTCGGTTGGCAAACGTCGCTATATGTAGACAAGAGTGAGTTGGGACTTTGCCTATTTGGAAACTCTCGCCTCTTTATAGTCCCTCCCCCTATAGCATACAGTCAACATTATGTGACTTTCTTGTTTGAGTTTAACACAAGAAACTGTATTTGCATTGCGAAACACTTAATAGAAGTTTATTTTGCGTTTCCGCTTTACCTGACACTTTAAATACGTGATGATAAGCAGAGCCTTTGAATTGAGACAAATACAGAAATTAAACTTATTCCATTTACTTAACTAACGTTCAACTTTACTTTCTAATATTTCCCTAAAATAATACCAGTTGCCAATTTAGTAGGACACTTTCAAATGACAAATAGTTACATACTTGTTTAATGCTCTACATTTCATCCATAAGCTGAATGTATTTATATATTTATGGGTACGTTTATGATAAGCAAAATTTAGTGGCAACAACATTGTATTATGTGACATCAATAAAAAATTTACCTTGGTCTGACGATTTATTCAATATGAAACCATTTGATAGTCTATGAGAATGCACTAAATGAGAAATTGCCGAAGTCATCACAAATAATATATGTATCATTGAAGGGGTTATAAATATTTGGCAACACTCGACAAAAATAAAGGAAATTGCAAAAACATATATAGAACGTATGCCACGGTATGTAGTTGCCAAATATTGAAATTTGGACTTATGACTTAAAACATAATTTGTTTGAAACTATAACTATAACTTTAATATAGAATTAACGTTTAAAACAAATAATGGTTTTCTTTTTATCATTTAATAAAAGGAGTAGAAGATCATGAAACTGCAAGACTTAAATGAATATTGCCATTTAGAGATCTGAGTACGTGTACGAATTTGTATCATCTTTGTATCGTTTGAAATGTGATTTTGCCACAATTAAAAATGTATAATAATTTGGCAAGCCACTGTAGGTACCGTTAATATTTACTTTATTTTCCGAATATATTGCAGCATGTATCAATAAAACAGATTAAACACATATGTCATATATGTTAAATAAATCCGAATTGATTGAAAGTTGTCAAAAAATGACAAATTTTTGCTGTCTGTTTTCTATAATTCAGACCATATATTATTTATGGTGTAAACCTTCAAAAACACAAACAATATGTATGTGTAACATTTAATGTATCAATCTAGTATGAAGCATTCGATCATATGTGGTGTTCAGCATTGAATAGTTCTATTTTCGGAGAGGGTTTCAGTCTGCCGGTTTTAACATGAAAACAAATGTGTTCCTTGTTTGTTTGAGCACCAAGAAAAGGTGTAGTGGCGAATAAAGCGATGGGCGTAATAGCAGTAAAGTTTAAGGTAAATGCCGAAGTGAGAATGTGCAGATTGGGCATACATAATGTTTCCACTCCAGTGACCGTTGACGAACATTGCGCAGTGTTCTCGGGGAGTCTTCTCCATTAGGAGGCGAGTGTGTGTGGGTCTCGAGCACGCAGACGAACAATTTGCTTTGCTGACATATTTCATTTGCGGTCTCTTCATAAATCTACGTACACACACACAAACTCAACGGTTTGGAGCAGGGTGCGCGCTGTCAGCATCAATAAATATGTATGTATGGAATGGGAGCAGCGCGCAGAAATGAAGTCTCTTGAACTTGCAGATTTGCACACAATTCGCCATCACACCTATACCTGTATACGCAGCTACGATTACTTATATATATACTCATCATTTGGATGCGCTGACTGATTTTTATTTCTAATATACCCTCTCGTTTATTCACTTATTGTACATTTACATTTCATTCGAGGAAAGTTCTACGTATCGCTGTATCATCGCTATTATCAAAGAATATTATATTAGCTATCACAATATACATTTCAAAACCCATTCCTTGCATATTTGATAAGATTTTCTTTAACGATTCGCGATATCTGTTTATCAAATGTGTAAATAATTTAAGTTATATTATCAATGTTATTTTAAAAGATAGTTTATCTATCCATACAACTTAAGCTAGACCTGGCGGTTCAAGACCACCGATGATATAGGCATGGCTGTTTGTAAATATTTCTCATCTTCATACAGCACACACAGTGGAATATGGCCACAGCAGTCCCAATGGACCTAAGTTCATACAATATTAAAAAGTATTATTTGTCCTTGTACGCAAATAAACAACTGAGAATTGTATATATAAATGCTTGTTATGTCTAAGGGCGAATAGTATCCTTTTATTTTGAACTGTGTAAAGTATCTTGAACTTACATAATCAGAGGGATTTTCTATTATCTTGTAAATATTAACGATCAATAGGAAATATACAAATTCAATAGCATAGCCATGAAAAATAACAGTTACAAAAGCAACCTAAACATATCAAAGAGCTAAATTGTAACAAATTATCGTACATATATTTCGTTTCCTTTGCAATATTTCCTTTAGTTTACCACTGCTAGTACAACGAAAACGAAAAGCAACCAAAACCATTGCTACATGTAACGTTTCTCTCAGTCTGTCTCTCTCTCTCTCTACCTTTATTTATTCACTTCGTTAGTGCTCAGAGGTTTGACGGGTTCCCCCGAGCGGAATACAATACCCGTGCGCGGTTCTCAACGTCACAGCAGCAGGAGCTGCCACCGCCATCACCGCCGCCGTCGAACGACACGGCGGCGTTAGAAAGCACACAGGCTCATAAAATGCTCTCAACCAGCCAAGGCAAGGAAGGCCCAACTGGAAACTCGACGCGGCATTAATGAGATTTGCTCTCCGGAGCGCGAACATCTCCCGATCGAGCTCACGCGTGCCCCCGGAACCTCATAAATAAATTCATAACACAATGTTGATTGCTTCAGATGGTCTTGCCTTCCTTTTCGCATAAACACCATTCTATGCAATGCACCACCTTTTGCCTATACAACACACGTCATGCTTCTCTGTATATAAAAATACATATATGTTTGCTGTAAAATGTAACTCATTCACGATTTCAACCGTAATATTATTCACCCTTCCCATTTGCTTATTGGATTTAGAAAACATTCACATTGTACTTTTGTATCTACACTTTTCCTTCGCTTTGAATCAATGTTATATCTTAATTCATGCGGATACAAGTCTACAAATCTGTTTCTACGGTGTATTATGCTGAGATTTTGCCCTTCCATTTTTTATTTATTTTTGTTAAATTGTAAACCAGAAATTAGTGTAGATATACTGGTACCGTTTACGACCTTGGTTATGAGATACCCGAGTTATTTTTGCGTAATTGTATAAACGATCGCAAATTGGTTTGCAGATAATGTTTATTCGATTTTATCCATTAGTTTCTAGCACTTAATTTTGTGAAAATTTTATTATGAATTATATTTATATTGAATTCCTAAGCTTGGTTCGATATTCTTAACTATAACTGACCGAGACAAAAATCACGTTTTGGAGCCTATTGTTGGTGAGGTTTAACGAAATAACGGCAAGTATAAAATCCGTTGTTCAACATGAATTCTAAATCGCTCTAAGTACTTGGTGCATTTAAGCATATGCAACATATACTCCAAGTTCAATCAAGTGAAAAAGTAATGAAAATTCATATTTCTAATACACTAAATCTTCTGCAAAATTTACATTAAAGAATATACCGTGCTATTTTCCGTGAATTCATTAAAAACTGCAGTGAATACAGCACGAGAACGATAAGCGACAAAATGTAGCCGGTCTTCCACTCCATTTCACAATTTCACTCCAGCTCCAAAACTGCTTGTCTGTTCTTTGAGAAAAGATACCACTAGTGTCACCTGAGATTTTATCTTGTTATTCGGAACACCTGATGATATACCTATACACTTGGTTGTTTACATCTTGGTGTTGCGAAGACCAAAGCATCTTCTTTACAAAGGAAGGATGTCACAACTGGAACTTGGGTGTATAGTGACACGTCAGCCGCAGACTGATAAGGGGAACCCGTGTCGAGAATCAGGGCATCGTAATTACTGACGATCGCATCGACAGATATCAGGCTGCAAGTCACGTACAGTGCACACAGCCTGGGCACACTGTGAGAATGAAAAATGTTGACAATTTTTAGAACGAAACTCTCTCGCAGAGCCGTATGACATTGGCATACTTCACAACACCAAAGCGATCGTCGTTCCAAATAACACCGGGCTGTGTTAAATTACAAAGAAAATTCCAGCGAATTAATTTCGCAAAACGGGGATAGCTGCTTTTGATTGTAGAATTATCGCTTGCTCAAAACTAGTTAACCATGAGATTGGTACTTTTGATTGTAGCCCTCATATACTCGTCCCTTCATCGGTGGTATAGGTGATTTCGCAAACAATAGCAACAAACATCGACTGATGTCCGGAGCGAAACTCGTTTCATTCGATAATCGCGTGTCTGCTTTTATTTATTAGTTAATTTATCGATTGTGGCCGCCGTTTCGAACGTGGCGCATTGTTTCGTCGCTTTGCTGGGATGGGCGAAAAGAACGACTCTCCATTACGGGCCGATAATCGAGCAGTGACGCAAACTCATACATACAGCCCTTCATCCACCCAGCCGCATTTATAAAGGGAACGAGCAACTTATGGACCGTTGTGGCACGGACTTAATTCTGCATAATTCGTCGACGATATCGGCCATTACCGGGGGTGTCGGTTAGCCCGGGCCTCGACTCTTGGCATGGTTCCGCCCGTCCGCTGCCAAACTTGGCTCGGAAACGACGATTTTATGCATAATTTATTTCCGTTTTTGCTCGCATACCATATTTACATGCATTATGTGTCGTTTTAATTCTACACATCGTGCTTGTTTAGCACATACGTCCATTCCTGTTATGAATGTGTGCTGAAACGGTTTCGGAATATGTGTACCTCTTTTGGCCTCTCCAATCCTCATACGTATCTGCAGGTAATAAGGTGCTTTACAAATGCCTACTAGTATAGTGTGTACAATAGTGTGTTGGTGTTGATGATGGGAATTAATGTTTGGTATGGAAAACGAAGCATAAACGTGAAAATCAGGATTGGCCATAATGAGAATACATCGAATAAATTGGTAAAGATGTACATGAAATTCGAATGCCGAGTTACTTCTTAAAGAAATAGATGAATTATGGTAATTAATTGATTGAAGGCCGTAAACAAGTGAAATCGCGGAGCATATAATAGCAGATAAATGGATCGCCTAAAGAGAGTAAGGAGAATGATGATGAATACTTGAAAAAGGAATGTCTGCACGTCATGCATAGACAAAGTGTGACGTTATGTTTGTAATGAGACGAGCGACGTTCATGCAATCTCAACGGACAGTGTTAATCCAGTGGCTGTTGTTGTCTGTGAGTGTTGCACGTAGCCCGTTTTTGCGTTAGCCGTAGCGTCAGACCGGATGCGCGCATCTCATGTGTCTGCATCTTGGGTATTAGTGCAGAAGCTGCGGCGCAAGGAGTAATACCGACCGACCGACCGACAACGCCCCACTCATTAGCGTGAGCAGACTGTCTTTGTTGCCTGTATCATTACAACACGCCGTGCACACCAACTCTGCCCTAGTTTTCATTCCCAAGTACCACAAGACTAAAAACAAACAAACACACGAACAACGTTGGACTGGCGTGTCATGAAAACTGAGATTAGACCAATGTAACGAACCAGCGCAGCTGCAAAAGAAATGGCCAGCCAACACTTTTTATGTTTTTATTCCCACTGAAGAACGATAATTAAAAGAACCTTCCTGTTCGTCGCTCGTGCAACCACATTGCACTCACTTTAGTTAGATGCTTCTCACTGCATCATTGCTATGCCTTCATTGACAGCTAGTCAATGGCGTTCTAGTTTTATGTTTTTATTTGCACTATGATGAATGCTTGTTAATATTACTTGTTCACTTCATCCTTTTCCTATAGCCCACTTTCATTGTATTATAAAAATGTTTTAACTCACAACTATAGAATGAATTTGAAGATAATTCCTTTTATTCCGCATGCCTTACATCCAATGCATTTTCAATCATATTCATCCAGTTATTTCGGAGGTGACTCCGCATTCTTACTTCATTTACATCATCTATATAACCAAACCAGTGCTTTTGTCCACCACGCTACGTACGACATTTCGTTCGTGTCGCACTTCTCATACACACGTACACTTCTCTTTCGGTCTCTTCTAGCAACACCACAAGTACCCCTCAAAAACCTCATTCCCACTGCAGTCACTCTATATTTATGCTTCGTCTTCCAAACCCAACTCTCACTCCCATACGTCAATGTTGACAATAACACACCGTTGTATATACATAATCTCATGAGCGGGCGGAAGAAACGGCTTCTAGGAGGAGTCTAAATGAAGCGCGTGAGATCTGAGAAGGAGAATTGAGTTGAATGGAGCAAGATTGTAAGAAGGGGATTGTAAGATTGAAAAGGGTTATCTGCCACCGCAGTTATGAGAAAGGCTTCACGTTATGTATGTAAATTCCCAGATACATATTTCAATGTACTTAGTTTTCTATCCGAAACGCTTTGTACATCTTATGAACTATCATACAGAAAACATGAAATAAGTGTATACAAATTAATAGCAATGCTTGTATTATTAAATAGTTCTTATCTTTTTGGTGTGAAAGAAAATTAAACATAATGTTACTTGTGCGAGTCTCATCATTTTTAAATACATCTGACAACAATATGGCAACACTTCCCTCAACTACTACAGTAAATTAAAGAGCTTGAACACTATTTAAGGATTAAATTGTCGATTGCATTTAACCTGTGACCTATTCTTGGAGCGCGAACACAGCATGCGAGATCTAAGCGAAACAGAGACGAAACATCCAGAGGATGCAAAACAGCAATAGCATCACCCCGATCGATAAATCAGTCTGCGGTCGAAACTTCCGAAACATGTACATGTTTTTCATCGACGATTTTGTTATATTTGCAAACTATATTATGCATTTGCAAATTCGCAAACACGTATACATTCATTAGAGACGCGTGTCAAATGAAGATTTTTATTCGCATTGGATTAAATTGAACTGTGAAATCATGTCGCCCGCCAGGATTTTGTGTACGTGTTTTCATATGACTCCGTGGGTGTTCACGGCCTGATTTCGTTCCTGTTTTTTAATAACAACACGTTCCTGTACGACCGCTTGATACGGGGAACACATTGCACGCATCTATTGTGGCATACATGAAGTTAGAAATGCGATGGGGGGCGCATACATAAATCAATTTATATACAATTTCCGCAAATCGGAACAAAAACCAAATACGCACAACTAAGCAACCACGTTGGTGTTATTTCTATACCCTTGCAAGTTTCTGCCGAGGTGCCTGAGCCTTATTTCATTTCAGTGCAATTGCCACAGAAGGAAACACAGAGGAACCTTCAAACCAGTTTTTAGGTTATTTTATTTGTGACCAAAATACGTTCTTCCATACATAGCGTATAAGAAAGTTTAAAACAGAATGTCGTTCAATAATGGATATTTCATCAAAATATTGAATTATTTTAATGTAAATATTATGTTAACTTTGAGGAAGTTGGAGGAAAATGTTGACAAATGACGGAAGAAATGAAGTGAAAAATCATCCATTTCTCATTTCATTTAAAATTGTATTCGATTGAAATATGAGTTTCCGCTGACATGTTGGCTGGATAAGTATCACGATGACAATATACTTCCTAATGTATTATGTATGAGATAATAAAAATAATGATATAATGTAGTGCTATTAAGTGGTAAAAAGCTACTAAAAATCCATCAAATGGTTTCGCATAAAATCGACGCGACGCGACGTTCCAGTTTATCTGGACTCGATAGCGCGGCCTTTTAACAGATTCAGCTATAAAACCAATCCTACTTCCAGCCCACGCTGCCAGTAAACGTGGACGTGAATCGTGGTGCGACCGACGCGACGTGGCATGTAGCAAACCATCTGATACAATAAGCCGCGTGAAGCTCTCCTTCTCAGGTTTTTGTTTTCGTTTCATTTGATTCCGCACGCAGGCGGCCGTTGGCAGTGGTAAATTTAATTTGGGGCATTACCAAAGGATTCAAGACGCTTTAGGATCGACCCGCCCTTACCACGACTATCTATTTTAATTACGGCCAGACAGGGTGTATGTTTCTCTGCGTTAGTGCTTCTATATACGACTACGTACAGTGAGAATCGATGCAGCGACCGAAGTGCAGCGATGATGTACGCTTGGGGAGTCAATTAGCTGCGGCTACCACAAACGTCACTTGTTCGGGGGCAATAAAGATGGAGCGATGATTCAAATGGAAGGAATCACAATATTATGAAATTGCTCTCTAAGGATATATCTACTAAATGGCCAAATTGATTTTGGTTCAATGAAGGACTAAAGTGCCTGTCGTCGCTACCACTATAATATCGACCAAGTAATAACATGGACATTTGACAAGTGAGGAGATTATGTCTTGGTATTAACACACATACCCTTTCAATTATTTATCCTTTTATAAATTTGGTCAATTATTGCACTTAGATCTTGTTTAAAAAGAAAATACATTATCATGTACGTATTCTAACTGTAAATAGAGTTAGAAAATTTTCTTTTATCGTATAATGTATAAGAAAGTTAAGAGTGCAAATATATATTATAGATATTAAAAGTTTAATTTGAAAAGTGTTCTCAAATAGCTTACCTATTACTGGAAAATTCAGAATAATGGAGATACATAAATAACTAAATTATTTCATGATATTCGCAGTATCAACGAATGTAAACATAATTATACATTTGAACGAACCAATTAGCAATTAAAAAATAATAACTAAAATGAATGTTGCTCTATTATTGTTGTTTTAATTAATATTACATTACTTTTTGATACACTCATCAAACAGAGCACCATATTTTTCAACACGTGCCAACCGATGGATATTAAAATAATATTCCATATAAGCTAATTGATGTAGGGAAACGAGCTCATTGCCACATAATCCCAATTTGAAAGTGAAACTATTTACAATAATTATTATCTGTACTAGCAAAATAACATCCGCGAATATTAACAGAAATTAAAATTTGTTAATGAACAACAGACCTGTGTGTATGTGTGTTTATAAATCCTTGCGAACAAACGATGGATATCAAGTGACGGTCTAGTGTATCTATTGTGACAGTATTTTTTCCTCCGTGAATGTAACAATGTCAAGGATCCTGCCCAGAGCCGCCTATTGTGTATGTGTTTCGTTTAATCGAAGAGAAAGAGAAGTTGATGCGTACTGTATGGAGGAAGAGGTCAAGTGCATGGAGAGGAGAGGAGAGGCGGAAACAACAGATAGGGCGTCACTTGTTCCATCAACGCCAGCTGTTTGCAGCGACGCATTTACTTAACGATTCCGCGGCGCTAGAGGCAAATAAAAACTCCCCGGAGAGAGCCTGATGGCAAGTGCGAAACAACCACTACTAGTGTGTAGTAGCTTTATAGAAGCATCATTTAATGTGTTACGCCATCGAGCTGGAAATATGAAGGAGAGTGATACGTGCGAAATTGCGAAGAACCCAGTTTACTTGCACCGATATTCGCGATAAAGGATCTAAGTTTATATAATTCCTTGGTACACTACACACACAAAATCAAATTTAAGTTTTTTTTTTTAATTAATACACCCATTCGATTTTGATAGATAAAATTATATGTAGAACTGAATTTGAATATGCTGATCTCAAATCAGTGCACGAAATTGCCGAAAAAAATTCTGATTTTGAGCATTTAAATATTTGACTTTAAATATATTTTTTGTATTATTTGCTCAATGCGAAATGGATTTCTAAATCAATTTTCAAAAGTAAAATAATACTGTTTTAAGCTCATGTTTACTATATGATCATATTCCTATTGGAATATGAGGCCCCTAGGTTCAGGCCTCGTGTGTGTCAAGTGCTAAGACCTGACCTATCGTAATATACGTAATAATCTTTGTGTTTATTCTAATCACATGCCTTTAATCTAACTCTAATGAAATATGCAATTTTACTCGGAATAATCTAACAATACAATTCTTATATGATTTATGTGATCATAATAAGGCTCCCTCTTATTCAACTGAATTAAATTATTCTCTCAATTTAGGGTTTATGCAGCAGTAAGAAATATTGATTAAAATAACTGAATATACGTGCATACGAAATTCTGTGTAACGTTTTACTTTATTACTGAGAAGAGAACATAACCGACTGCTGAACAGAGTTAATAATTAATTTTCTCGTTTATTAATACGCGACACGCAACCCCCAATTTTACATAAAGAGATTAAAGCAAGCTTCCCTTCTCGCTAATCACAGCCATCTCCATTTCTACTTGTCTGCTAAAATGAACCGTGATGTCGATATTACACTGCAATATATTAAATATTAATGATAATACAATGGAAATGATTGAACAAAGGATTATTCACATTTAACAGCAGATACAAATTATTCATTTTTACTTTATTCTACGTTATGTATAAAAGAAAGTATTGTGTATCACAAAAACAAACCCAACCTTGAAATTTTAATAAAATTATTTGTTTTGAGAGGCCCTGAATGTTGACGTATGTTTGTGTATTTGTGAACGCTCTACAGCTAATACCATCCCTGCATCGAATTGGACTATTTTCAATATGATATCTGTGTGTTTTTGTGTGTGCGCGCTCTAGAGCTTAACCCGTTGAATATATATATATATATATATATATATATATATATATATATATATATATATATATATATACATATATATATATATATATATATATATATATATATATATATATATATATATATATATATATATATATATATATAACAAATCGGTTTCATCAACGAATCACCGTTCATTTTGTTCTAATTAAAAATAAATAAATGAACAAATCGAGGTACAGACGAAACCAAAAAAGCAGAGCCAACTAATCGGATGATGATGGTGCATGCAGAGAGCTACTGCTGTGATGTTGATCAACACGACCGAACGAATTGCATGACGTACATTTGTGTGTCGACGTTCGTGGTCGATTTCGATACAAATGGAGATTACAGCGGAGTGCGCCAGGTGCAGATTGATTACGAAAGGGATCACGTGATTGAAAAAGTTCAGCGACGGAACGCAACGCACGACAAACGCGATTTGGTTTACTCGAAACTAGATTAGCTTATTGGCCAACCCACCATCTCCTATCTCTCTCACTCTCTATCTAACTTTGATTTTCTCTCTGTGAACATGGGCGCATCGTCCAGTGTCTCTTCCACATTATTTTCACAGGGTTACAAGCCTTTTTATCAACTTAGATGTTTGTAAGCCAAGCTTAAATTCAAGCTAAACAGTGAAGGAAGATGTTTGAGAATGTTATTTTGTCCAGTAGACTAACAATAGGTTAAATATGTTATTTTAACAGGCTGATGAAATCGATTTTTAATAAAATTACTTATGAGAAATAGATGTCTGTCATAAAGATGCATCACAGTATTTTTGCGTGGCTACAAAAGAATTGTAGAATAGAGCATAGCAGTGAGCACTTTGGCAGTTGTTTACTGGGCGGAACGTTCGCTGACCGTCAGATCATCAGGATTTTTTCTACCGTCAGTTGGGTCCTACGGGATAAGCCGCGATAGCGTTTTCGGTTAATTTATTACAGGATTCATTGATTTCATCAGCAACCTGTCCAGGGTAGCCTGCTTTTATTTTATGTCGAACTGATAAGCTATGCTGTCGCATAGAACGATTAAGATGTCCAAATAGGTATATATGTAGGTTAAAAGGCTATCACAATATATCGATTACCGATTCATATGAATCTCGAAATGACAGTTTTAGGGATCGTTTTCAATTCATCATGTTTTCGTACGAAAACATGGTTATCGGCTGTTGCCATTATAGTTACAAACGATGACCAGATTCTCGATGTCTCGCAAAATCTTTTTTATTTGTCCCAGTTTTTATTTTCTTGAACGTTGCACTAAAGGAAGTATGATCATGCACATTTTTAGATTAAATATTTTCACGAAAATACATGTTTGTGGACCCCCGATCGTTCAATATTTTGATGAAATAAATATGAATCTTTAAAGATAATGCCCTATTTGTTAGCTCTAAGCCTTTCGACCACTACGGCCGGCATTTATATTATTAAAATTTGCATTATTATTATATTAACGGTGAGGACTAGACTGATATGGGCACATGATGCCCACAAATTACCCTAGTTGTTAAAGAAATAATATTTATTTCCGTGGTTCGAACCATAATAGTGAAAAATCAGTGTCGTTCTACTTTGTACAGTAAACATTAGAAACCCAATTTTAGATAGATTTGTCTTGTTTAAATTTTAAATAGAATTTGAAGGTTTAATGATATCCAATTTCTTTAAACAATACCAAGATTGTTTACTCGTACAACAAATCCCAGCTATTCCACAAAATATATATATAGTTAAAGAAGCGAATTTACTATCGTGAGATACATGGATGCGGATACACGCTGATTGGCCGTGCAAAGCAATCTTCGAACGAGAACACGTTCATGAATAAGTGAAGTGTTCTGGGTTTTCTCTGGTGGATTCGACGGTTGAAATCGCAAAAATGTTCCCGATGCGGTTTGTCGAACAACCATATCGTTTTGTTGCAATGCTACGGCACGCCATCGACACGTAACCGCGAAACACGAAAGCTTGTGACATAAATCCGGATGCATGTCATGTATTTGAGCACGTATCACTTTAAGCTACTCAATGTGACCTATAGATAACAAGCACCAGCCACAAATATTAAGCAACACCAATCAGTCATGTCTATGCATATTCGCCATATGAGGTTCATTCCGCGTTAGTTGTTCTGTCACAATCTATATAAGTTGCATTTGTTGTTCCAATAATAATAACAACTAATTTAAACTTAAACCATAATAATATCCTAACCACATACCTATTAATTAATGTTAATATTTGTAAAGTTCTGGATTAACATGTTACTAGCTTGAATTGTCATCATTTTGGATTATACATGCTATTATGATGGGAAGATAAGAACTATCCACTATATTCAAACAATAATTTTAAATGTTTACAACAAGTTTTGGAAAAATCGGGAGGGACCTTCACTCGACTTTCATGTGTGTTCATCCGTAGAGCGCTCTCAATAATTTTATCCCAAATCTACGTTGAGGCTTGAAAATGCTTGTTTTTAAATTATTCAGTGTTATAGTATACCTAATATTTTATGAGCATTGTATTGGACACATGCACATTAATAACATATTAGGCATCTTCAGTATGATTTTAACGTCCAAAGTTGGAAAGTAAGGGTTAGAGGTACGAATTTTTCCGCAAATCGTTTCATTTCAAAGAAAACTTGTAATTTTTCACTTTTTAATCGAAATCATTTTCACTTAACTAGTAGTTTATTTGAAATAGTAAATAAGACTAAATTCGTACCGACATTATAAGTATGTTGCAACCTATAAATGTTAATCAAACTGTCAGAATTTTATTAAAACGGAATAAAAATAACATTGTTTAGTCGTTTCTTATATGCACAAGTAAGTATGTGCTCGAGACACAAAGGTAACGAATGGTTCAATCTCTAACAAGATATAATGAGACCACTCAGGCGTTTTTTTTTTTTTATTGTGGAAACTGTCATAGAGAACATTATTGCTTTCCGGTTATTAAAAACACGGCTAATATCGTTATAATAATATGTTTTCATTTCTCGTTTAGATGTTAAAAATGGTCCCCTACACTGCGTGTATTTAATTCTCAATCCTCATCCGTTACAGCTCTATAATATACGGCGTTATTATATAGTAGCAACAACAGTCGTTTTTCAGCGGCGGAAAATCCAGAATTTAATTTAACAGTTTCATTTGTTAGTAAATTTTAATATAACTTTTTATAATTTCCGTTCTATAGCGAGACCCTATTGTCAGTTGTATAAATGACGTCAGACATGCTCCATCGTCTGAAAAGCTGCTGATGGCTTGTTAACTCGTTCAATCTAATTTCTTCTTGAGCAAAAAATAAAATGTGAAACGCGACTTGACTTCTGTCGAGCCCCGCTCTTCGCCTCTGCTTGTTCTGGTCCATCCGCATACACCCGTGTATTCACTAGTCTCTGGCAAGTGGAGCAACGTCGTTTGTCACCCACCCCGCCGAAAACTTTCGACCAAGTAAACAGATTTTTAACAAACTCTCGTGCACGGAAACTTTGGTACATTCGTTTAGAAGACCGCTCGCCGCGCCGCGCTGTACAGCTTGGCCTGGCTGGCTGGCTGGCTGGCAGGCTGGCAGGCTCACTGTTTTGCACCGTTGACTTAATCTTTGCTCTTTATCGGCGTAAAATAATACCACTGTGTTAATTGTGACCCGAGGCGGAATGACAACGGCAACTTTAAATTCACTAAGGACTCCGTTTGCTCTCTGTCGATCGCTAGCTTCCGCACTCACTCGCACCCGGATCTATTTCCCTTTTTTGTTGTTTTTCCTTTGTACGCTACATACTACATTCAATTCCATTTTATCTTTGTGCAAGAAGGAGTAGATTGGACCTTCTTTTTGTATGGAATTTTTTTTTGCTCAATGTCTACTTCCAATAATTCTTTTTCAGCATCGCATTATACAAAATAAATATTTAATATTTCCCTAGCCTAACACTTATTTCATATTGCTCTGTTAGAAGATCCACTTACCAAATAATTGTAATTTTTTTTTATTTATTCTACATTCACAATTCTTATTTAATTGCTCTATCTATTGCACTATTTTATTTTTTGATAACTCTACCTGAAACCAGTGGAAATATTCCAAATTACCTCTCCAGATCAACACCTAAACTGATACAAATGAAAATTCCTTTTTTTCCTTTAGCAAATGTCATTTGGTGTAACTTCATTTTTCTCATTGTTATTTTAAAGCACATTTAGTGAAGTTTCTATGAACAAAGGGTGTTTGTCGCGCATATGCTGCTTATGTGATGGCCATCAAACAATAACACACATCACAGGTGTCTACCTGAAGTTGACAACATAATCAAAAATCCGGTAAATACGAAAGATGACAATGGATTCTGTTTTCGGGAAGAGTAATCAGAACAGGATTAATTAATCTGGAGTCTAAGACTAGTCTATCTCTGGTGAACGAATATTTATAAATAAATTCGTTCAAGTTAAAAAAATTACAAGCATAGTTACTGGCACCGATGTCTTTAACTCGCCTTATCTATTTGGCGGATTATTTGTTTATTTGACAATTTTTTAACTACTTTTGTTTTTAAGGAATATACCAGATTTATAACCACTGTTATAAAATGAATGCATTTGTTATTGATTGACAAACTTGGTATACAGAATTAAATGTTGACAAGAACCTTTTCGTTAAGGATATTTTTTCATAAGAGAATTTTATAGACATTATCATACAAATGAGCTAAACATATCTAAGATTTATATCGGATCCATCACTTATAACCATAAATTTAAGACATTCTGGTGTATGTAAGTCCAACTCATATAATACAAATTTCAATAGATTCATTTTCTTAGAACTTCCCAACAAGCATTATATATGCTTCTGTAAATAACCATAATATCCAAACCAAAGATGTACGAGTTCATATATGACACAAATGTTATTTCTCAGTCACAACTGGTCCTGCGATATGGGCTTGGACAAGATCTTGCGAATCCGTTATTACGGAAGAAACGACTATGACGTCCGGTGACATTTGAAACGCACATCATCCACCATATATATTTACAATAACTATGTGTATGTATATGTGTGTGTGGGTATGTGATTGTAGCATAGTGTTACTACGCAGCACACTACAAAGGTCCCTTTTGTTCAGTGCAAATAGCGACGGCGGCCGGCTCGTTAGTGGCTCTCCTTCCATTTTGATTTCTTCCTCTCTTTAGTTCCCGGTCGCACGCTTAGTTTTCTGCGTAACCTCAAAATTGCTGTTCCTAGTTTTCTATGTTTCTAAATTGGCCGTCGTTATTGGATTCCTTCTGCCCACAGCGATTCTGTTTCGCGTCTGCTGTGACTGCTCCTGGCTGCAAAGACATTGTATTTGCGAGTGTGTGTGCTTATGTTCTCAGCCGTATGAGTCGTCGCGCTTGTGTTTATTATTCGTCGCAAGAGCGGAGCAGTGTGTGCCCTTTGAAAACGATTCGCACACACGAAGAAATACACGTGTTCGTTTATACTTTGGGTCTATATAAAAAAGAAAAACACGCGCTGAATTTCACCGAAAACGACGCAATAGAACTAAATTAGTACCGGCACTCGCAAGATTTCCTTCAACATTAACACCACTAATAAGCTTTCGACCCTTGCTTTATATACCATATCCGTTTATAGTTTTCCTTAATAGCTTACAATATGAACGACATTGCTTCTTTGAAATGGACGACATGGCCTTTCCTTTAGCTCACCGCATGATGAAAAATTGGTTTCCATATAAATTAAAGTTTCGTGTAAGTAATTCTTATTATAAATATATATGTTACGATTCAAGTAATCAATCGGTTTATATTAATAATTATCGGCCATTAATAGTACTAACCTAAGAAAAAGGTCAAAGTGATTATTAAATTTGAATTTACCACATACAGCGGGAATCTATCTTTAGTAAATGTAAAAAAATGAACCGTTACTCCCGGTTAAGATATTGTTTTCAAAATTAGAAGGTGCTTACCTGGATCATATACAAGTTAAAAGTCAGAATCACAATCACTCAAAACGTGTATTTTCGTTAATATTTCAACGTCGAAATTTGTTGTTATTGCAATACTATCTTATCTTTAGTCCGTTGTTCAAGAGAGAGAAAAAAATACCATCCATCACACGAGTCCGCTGGCAAATATGCTTACACACCCAATAATATTTGAAGTTGAATTTGTTTGATTTATTGAACTTATTTAATTTGATTGAAGCAGCGATTTTAGAAACAAAAGAAAACAAATGTATTTACAATAACAAAATCGACTTCATTCTTCTGCAACTATACGTGTAGGATTTAGACAAAAAACAACGAATTCGTGTAGATGTTCCAAGCGAAATCAATCTTGAGTATCATTTATTTGGCAGTTTCGGTGAACAGACCGAAGCACACAAGTTTATAGACAAACAGTCGACAGCTACACCGCAACGGTTCACCAAACTTAGTTATATTATCAGGCGACCCGATTTCGGTTGAGCGAAAATTGAAAATTAAATAGCAAATTTTATTCATCCAATTACCGTTCACCACACCACGAGACGAAACCAATGCATGAGCGTGAGAGTCAATGCAAATGTATATGTGTGTGTTCGCCTATTAAAATTATTTGTCCATATTTCAGCGTACGGTGGCAAGTTGCCGCTTATAAATTACGCGGTCTGCCGGCGCAGTTCCACACGAAATATTCGCAGGATACATACATACACACAAACATTCATCAATTACGTGCAGCACGCACGCGGTGATCCGGTGCGCGGTATCACCGGCCTTCGTTCGTTCGTTCGTTCGCTCACTCGTTCGTTCGTTTGGACTATGTATGCACCCCATACTCCGCACCTAGTGTCGGCCTTGCAGCACATCGCTATCCATAAACAAATGGATAATGCAACCGCGGTTTTAAAACGGTTGATTTGTGGTTACGCCGCCCGGCTACCGGACCGCATTCCGGAACATTAATTGGTCCCGTACCGCGCTCTACTCGACTCCGTGACGACCTCATTCCACTCATTCCTCCTCTAATTCTAGCCCTGTTCACCCTTCATTATTCTCCTTTCTGCTCGCCGTGTGTCGTCATCTATCTCTTCTGGGTAATTCTTTCGGTCAACCATTCTGCCTTCCCTGTTGTCCTCCCTATTTTTCCACCAATTGTTTTTTTTTTTTTCACTACCCCACACATTATTCCTCTCTTCTGCATATTAACTGCATTTATCTAATATTCTTTATTTCGGGTCTACTTTCCTGTTGCCTAATCTGATGCTTACTTTCAAATTCCTTTACATCTTTTTTCGCTTAATCCACTTTATCAACTTGCATTAGCTTTTCTACTGTTTTTCTGAGCAACCCTTTATTCCCCAATGATGCTTTTTGGCCTAATTTTTTCCATATCTGTAAGAGGTTGCCTGGGGAAATCGCCTCTTAACCATATTTACTAGGATCTGGAAAAGCCTATGTGAATTACAGTTATTTCCAAGATAATGTAATTACAAACGCATACTCGACAAAAGTAACAATAACAATAAATATATTAATAGTAAATAAGGTAACACAGATTCTGAATCCACTATAAGTAACCTAATATCAGAAACCACACGCCGCGCCGGTAATTTGTCCCTGTATATTCTTCGAAGAGCTTCTCGAAACTAAGCAATATACTTTTAATTATATAAGTATGAAAATATCCTACATCTGTATTTACTCATCTTTATCCAGTTCCCTTTTTTCTACATTTTTTATATGCTCTGCCTTCAAACATCTAACATGCAATTTTTTCCTACTTGCCTTCGTACTTCCACATACCCTTTGTAGTTACAAGTTACATCTTCCTTCACTTTACTTTATCTAGTTTCCAATTTTGGCATGCTAACGTATCCCGTTTGTTCTTCGCTATGCACTCTCCTACTTGCTGTCTTACGCCATTCTTCTGGTCTCGATTATTCTAAACTTCCAACTTCAATAAATACGATCAATCAGTCAGCCGTTTGATGCAGTGGACGGCATCGTCTCGTCCACTTACAAAAGACGTTTTGCTGCTACCGGCTAAGGTGAAAGATGAGTGCGACTGATCTGATAATGCATTCAATGGGACGGATTTGTGACCACGGACACAGCTCACCGCGCGCTTTGTTGCTTCCCTCTCCAATACATCATCCCCAGATCGTTTCATTGTCGGCCGAGCGACCGACCGAGCTACCATCGGTAATTACAGTAACACAGTGACGTTCGTGTACAACGGCTTCCGCGCACACACCAAAATCAACACAACAACGCGATATATAAACGAGAATAACTCTATTATTCCATCCGTAGATACGTGACACAAAATCACCAGTACAGATATGTCATACTACCCATCAATATGGATATCTAAATCATCATATCTTTCCCAACAAAATTCTGATAACGAACACCAACCACGATTATTTTATTATATTATTATACTTACTTCAATAGCACAACACACATTCGAATTTCATCTAGTTGTTTACTACATAAGCTAATTCTTATTAGCTAGAATTATCTTCATTCAACTTTCTTATATTTCCACTATTTACTTAATGTAGTATTGCTTTATTTTGTTATAAATTCATGCTAGGGTCAATTTCAATATGAGTAGTATCTAAGGAAACTTTATAAATAATCTCTTAAAAGATTTCACTTAAGGTTGATTTTACATGTAGTGTAACAAGCTCAATATGTTTAGTTTAGTAGTTGTGTAAGAGTGTTGCAAGCGTGTAGTAATCATACAAATCGATTAAAAAAATCAAGTATTCTCACCACAAAATTGAATTTAAATTGTTTGATGTTTATCGTGCTACTCTCTATTGTTTGGTTCTACTGTTGCATTAACTTTTTTTTTCCTTTTTTTGTAGCGCTGTTATTTTCTGGTTTAACTAAATATATCGAGGTTAGTTTTTCTGTTTACTCGTATTCGATATAGTTCGTCAGCAACACATCGTGTATTCATGAACATGTTCTATTGATCCATTCATTTCCACAGTTGGTATATCTACATCCACTGAGGGTTATTTTACTTACGACTGCACTAACTTTCTTGTGCGCTTATAGCAAGCACATCAGAATACGAATGTGCAGCATTTAGCATGGATGATATCTCCATATATTATGACGTAGAACTTCGCATCCACTAAGTGGAATTCTGCTTTTCTATGCATCCGTCATTTGTTCATTTTAATAGAAAACTTGGGTGCTTAAGTTTAGGTAATTGAATTGGAAAATCTCATTTAAAATATATTCAATGAAAAATCAAGTGAAAACAGGCCCCATTCTAAGTTATATTAAAGCTATTTTTGACTATTAGTCCACAACTGTTTATGTAATTAATCATTTATAATCTGGTAAATTTGCTGTAATATTAAGAAATATAGTACAGAAAATTAATTATTTTTACATAAATAATATTTCAATTGTCAGTCCATGAGAAGGTGAAATTATTATTATTTATTTTGTTGGTTAAATTTTTTGTCTTGGATCACAGTATATTTTTGGATGAACAATGAAAGTGAAACCAAATGCGCGAACAGTTAGGTTTTGACAATTTTTTGCATTATATTTTTACTAAAGGAGGTTCATTAATCAATGGTTTTGGTGGTCAAAGCGGATAATGGCGGACATGGTATCAAGTAGAAGAGTAACCTTTACTCCTCTTATCAATATAATCCCAAAACATTGATTAATGAAATGAACCAGTGCAATTGTTGTAATTATCTTTATATAAAATCGTAATATTATAAATCCAGTGAGTAACACCGAAAAGAGTAGCAACAATGTTTCTTGATACAATTTAAAGGAAATATATAGCCGTCGTGTAGGTAAACAAAATATTCCCGTGCTTGCTTTGAACATAAATGAAGATTTATAGGACACTGTGCTTTTATAGTAGGTGACCAGTTTTATACGGGAATCAAAGTGCAACAAACTAGAGCAACGTCGTAGATATTCCGTACAAGTCAGTGTTGCGTGTTGAAAGGAGAAGAGCTAGATCTCTGTGGACCGGAGAACTGCAGAGTCTGGGACAGTCTTCCATGAACGAGCACGCCGCGCCGCGCCGCCAGCGCACGAACATGTGAGAGCCTCAAAGACGAGCGACACAAGTTTTCTGGGCTCTTGCACCGTGACTGGAATGTTTTCAAGAGGCACGCTCGTCTCTGCTGAATTCTCGTCGAGCACGCTCGCAACTTACACTCTATTCGTCAGGGGGTTTGCACCTTGACGCGCTCTACAATCACCCGCCACACTTACACCCTGGCCCTCATCATCACCATCACACTCTTCTCTGGGCACGATTCACTTTTCGCTGTTCGCGCACCGCACCCCGCGTTCCGATTCGATATCTAGCCCGATAACAGCGGAGTTGCAAAGTGAAAATTGGTTCACACGATGGATTCAATACCCGTTGCCAGGCAACGATGCTCTTCTCACCATGGAATTTGCTGGCACGAGCCGGTCGCTTGGTGGTGCGACATAGAACTCATTAATTTCGCCGTCAAATATAAAACAATTAACTTTTATCGCGATGCTAAAAAACTAATTAGGTATAAGCGGGCCGTCACTCATCACATGCATCGATATTATACGCGTTTGATATATGTTTGAGCATGTGTGCATCATCAGTAAATCAATTTATGAACTTGATTCTCATTGTCGCGTAGTGCATTATGCAATTAACCAATTTATAAAGGCAACGATGACGACGATGAAAGCGCGTAAAGGTATAGTGAGGCAACACATTGTTTTGGTAGTTCATGCCAGGTGTGTGTGTGTGTGTATGTTCATATGTGGACGTCGTGGTTGTGGCACAGTTGTGGCAGCGCAGCGGCGTCGGGTGCGACGAGCCAGCGATGGGTGAATTTGTGTAGCGCGGGGCGGTGGCGGGATGTCACAGGATCGATAACTCCGGGAGTGTGCCGGAGCCGTAGACGCGCCCGGAGCCTGTGAATGCGATCCACCACCCGTCGGTCACATATCAACGATGCGTGTGAAATAAGAGGCCAGTTTGCCAGTAGCGAGCACCACTCTACAGACAACAAATCGCATTTTCTTCTATCGAAACGAGAGCAAGGAATTCCTATAGTGTCGAAATTGGAGAATTATTTTTCATATCTATGGATAAATCCTACTATAGACACCTGCAACAGCGACCTCAGCGTCAGTTACACAGATTGTTTACGGCATTTGTAGTGTGTCTTATCATTATCTTCTTTGGCATTTCATCTCCTAATTATTCATACTAACATGTATATTGTGATTGTATTTGGAAAATGTTCACTTCTGTAGTATATAAAAAATAATAACCACAAAAATTCTGCAATTTCTATATTGTTTTTCTCATCTGGACAAAATTACGATGCACATTCTCTATCGTGGTATTTCACCTTCTAGATATTTATACTTTCATGAATATTTCTCTGTTATTTTATGCTTTTAAGCTTTCTTATTGTTATACCTATCTCCTATTTTATTTATTATTCCATGTATTTATACCTACAGCTCTTGCATAGAATGGGTATAGGCATAAAAATAATGAATGGAAAATGTAGGCCAAATGTTAATTCTACGGAAGTACATATAGGCAGGATAACAAAAATTGATAAGTTGGTGAAATGTTGGTAAGGATCTATTGCTTGTATGTGCTATGCCGGAGAATAGCGCATACCAAGAATAAATTTTCTATAAATGGAAAAATGCCGAGAAGTACATAAATATAGATTAAAAAATTACGGTTAGGTTAAAAATGGAAATGGCACTGAATGTGTTCCTGGAATATCTACGTCTATGTCTAATATCAATACTTGTTTGGTAAACTATATGTTAACACAATTTCGTACAAAATAAACACTTCACAATAGATGTGTGAAATTAACGGTAGTACTACTGTTAATTTATCCGGTTCCCCAGAGATGCACTAAAAGACTCATTAAATGGCCACTGCATTTGCACAACATAAGTTTGTTGCAGCGTCACCATGTTCTATTCGAATGCATAAACATTTACACACACAGACACACACACACCAATCAGGATATAGTAGGTATTCCTCTATCTCTCAAACAAAGCACTGTTCTAGTTTCGATGTAATTGCGCGAGCACGTTTGAGTATTGCTGAAATGTAAAACGCGAAGCACGTAAAATTAAATGGCAAGCTTCTCCTTTCTAATGAACCAAAACTGGAGTTCGTGAAACAATCATCTTGCAGCGCCCGAGATACGTATCGGTGAGCGATGCACGTACCATCGGTCGTGCCGTAGCATAGCCCGTTAATATCCAAGGCGCTGAGTGGCAGACATTGGCGCACTGGCCGGCGGCAGCATCTTCGCTCGCCGACAGTTGACCAAAGCTTCGCCTTAATGGATATCCATCGCTCTTCTCAAGGCCACTGTCCACTGCACAGACCCGTCGTAATTAGTCCGGCCGCCGCTTGATTTATAAGTGTGCTGAATGGAACGACATCTCAATGGGCATTAAATCTCTTTTATTTTTTGTCATCTACCGTATTTTACGACCAACGTCCGGTTTCTCCAAGACAACATGTCATACTCTAGTGTCTAGTACCCAAGCAATCACAATTCTCTCGTACTCTTTTTACTGTGGGCCGACCGACTCGATTTTGGCTTCCGTCTGATATGTCGGTGGTGGATCGATGCGTTATCGACATGCATCGCTGTCCGACGCAGATATTTCATACGATTATATTGGTGCCGGTATTACCGGCTCCGATAGCTATTTTATGGTTCAATGAGATTGGCTTGTTGCAACATTCAGATACGGAAGTGTTATAGTGTCGCATTGAGACAAGCTTCAATGCTGTATACGGTTCGCGGAAACGATCTTTTTGGCCAAACATTCTCATCCATAGAGAGCAGCACATGTCTTTTGATACGTTTGTATACAAGACTGACGCTAGTTTCATGTGAATATCTCTTATGTGAATTCGATTATATATATATATATCTCCTTTCCCATTTTATATATCTCGTGCTCCCTCTTTCTCTGGCAAACATGCACGATCATTTTTGATACATGTTCTATAGCGCGAAGCGAATTCGCAATAAATAACAAAAATATAAAACAGTCGATACCACTCCCCCAGCTAAATATCACGCGGAAATTAAACAAACGAAATATATTCATGCACCACTCGATATGGGCGACATTTAATGAAAATGTACACAATCACATTGCAGAAGTCAATTATTTCCAATGGTGACACAATTCTGGAAATAAAAATGTATAACGCATTTTACACAAAATGGCCAACTTTCATTAGTTTCCAGTTTTAAATGCTATATAATTTTATTCAAGTAACAATGGATTATTCTTTCTAAAAAAATAAATATATATTTATAATACCTATGTTTTTCTGGGTAATAATGTAAAATTATAATCCAACCAAGGCATTACCAGATTAAGCACGTATATTTGTGTAGACCTCTTTTTTTGGGTTTTTTTTTTTTTACCCGGCTAATAAACCATGATGGTGACAGCTCCATTATATATTTGCTAAGAGGTGCTTTGATCTTGTTGTTTTCAGTTTTTCTAAAATGGTTACAGAAAATAGTCAAATCAATTAATGATATTAAAGATTTTAATCATTTTTGCTAGTAATTGTTTCTCAATAAGTATAGCATTGGAAATGCGCAAACGTTTCCATGTCAACAATTTTATGTCTTTTGCTGGCCACAACGGAAATTTTACAATTAGCTGTATCTGTACGATTTCCTACATATATAACATAAATAAAGCTGGCCCGTGGTTTGCGACGGTTCGTTTTACGCCCATTACTTTGTCTTACATACTATATATGTAGTATTAAACGAAATTTAGTATAATTGCATAATATATGGGTATTTTTCAAGGACACTACATTGAATAATTGGTTTCATTTTACGCCGATTTGGTTAGACCAGTTCGTTGTGGAACTTAACAGTGGCGTTAAACAAGAACAAACTGTATTTCTGTCATAGGCCTGACAAAATGAGAAAAATCGCGACGAAAATTGTAATATTTGGCATCGTTCTGAGATGAGAAATATCGCGACGAGTCTTGCAACATTTATCCTCGCATAATTTCAAGACGAGAAAAGAAATGGTCGTTTTTCAACGAGACAAACATTATTTAATATATAAACATATTTGTTATGAAAGAATCAAACAATAATTGAATACCATCGAAGTCGAATGTCTGAGTAAGCAATGTGCACAAGAGAACAAATATACGTAGCCGCTGAAGTCGCAAAAAGCCTTACATACGGTCAGTTGCGCGACAGCGACTCCATTCAACAAACTAATCCGATTTGTCATTTGTTTGCGTGTGTTTTATTTGAAAGTCGTCTGAGATTGTACCGAATATTTGGCCGCAAGCACATGACGTCGAGGTGGCCTGTGCGAACGTGTTCTTGTGCCACTGGCACGGGTGGGGCACAAATCCCATGACGGCGGCGTCGTAATCACCGGGCGCCTGTGTCATATCGATTGCAGGCGGATGACGGATTCGCGTATACCCTCGTCATCGTCACACCGACAACCAACATTCCTTGACGTACTTGCACATATACTATATTATGGAGTAGCAGCGATGTTGTACTACACTATATACCATGCAGAAGCCCCCGATTTATGTTTTACTAGTTGCGACAAATTAGCAACAACCACAAACACTCGAGAAAGCGTACAGCGCTGCTCCGAACAAGCCTTGATTGTGTGCCCCGTCCCATTCAATATTATATGTATGTACCTCATCAAACTAGATCAAATTACATTATGCACCGAATTATCCCGATCACTGTTGCGAATTTGAGATCACTTGCTCTTATTTAATTTTTATCAAAATAATCTACAAATAATTGTAAAACTTCTTATACCTATCATTTCATTTTTCAAATTATTAACCAAAAGACCATAATAATTAGAAACCGCTGCTCGCATCGCATATATTACTATACTTCTACTATGTTGTTTTAATTATTCTTAAACCCAGATCTTAAGAATAAATTGCTTATATAGTGAACAACTAGTAGGTACATAATCGAATGCGTGGAGTTGTTTGTAGAAATATCATAATTAGGTTTTAACAAATTGAAAACGACTGAAGACGAGTATATGTACTTAGAGATTCTCAAAACTTATTCAAAATAACTTGCACAGTGAAACAATCAGAGTTTGAGATCTGTCTCAACCGCATGCCTTATTTTGCTATCACAATGGAGACATACATCCATACATAGCCACACATACACATTCATATATGTAATCTCACATTTACACCTTCACAAAGAGCGGTCCAGCGACATCTAGTAGTGGCCATCATACCCTATCCCCTTCCGTATCCATTTGACGACAATGCACGAGAGACAACGTCACACGGTTCCGGTTCGTAAGACTGTCATAGCCCAGGTCGTACCCCAGGCCCAGGGTCTGACTGAACATGAATTCTCTGTCATTTGTAACATGTGTGCTAGTGCCGTTTGTGGTCGACCTGTATACACGGGGTGTGTGTATATGTTGAACTGAACGCAACCCCGGCTTGATTAAAAACATACGGCAGAGTGGTAACATTTCCTCCGATGTTATCCGTAATTAAAATTATACACTATTGCCATATATGTTATATATAAATTTGTTTCATTTGCTACACACAAATAGTATAAAACAACTTGTTTGATATCTGTTGCTGAAGCGCATGCTAAAGAATTTTATTTTATTAAATATACAGTTTGCTCTACGACTATGTTCAAATATTAAATAATATTTGTATGTTATTCTTAATGTTATCAAGACAGTAAAATACATAAAATAAAACTGTTTATTTTATAAACAGCAAAATCAGCTTGGAACTAAACAAATATAATAATGCATTTTTAAAATACTTTCTGCATTCACAATTTCTACAACTCTCATTTTATTTTGAATTTAAACTACGTAATTAAAAATTCATTAAATATAAAATTGCATTCATATCTTGAACTTCCATATACCGATTTTTTCTGTATCCCCGAGTATAAATTTGCTCAACTGTATACAAAAGTATAAGTCGAAGTGTTCGACCGGAGATTTTCTTGTAGGCTTGTTTAAAGCTTAAACATTTCTAATCGGTTTTGAAGAAAAATGTAAATATTCATTACAAATAATATTAAGGGTTGCTTGTTACATTTTACAGTCAAACTGCATAATTTGAATTTAGTCGAGTATTTTCTTAAGTAGAATTTATGTAGGTAAGCTTTGTGTATTCTGTATATCATTATATATAAAATAATTTCTATGTAACTCGAATTTTCTATATCTCAAAGTTTTTTTACCGTATTTTCGGGATTCAATTTATAGAAATTTGTATTTTGATATGAAAATCAAGATCACAAAAGTGTGAAAAAAGTAATATTCTTAATTTTCGAAGGCAGCTTCACGGCACGACGTTAATAGTTACAACAAAATCTTGAGGTTAAGACTCTCATAATATTGTTTGACAATGGTTTTAAATTTTTATTTTTTTATAGTTTGAGCACAACAGAAGCTGGCCGTATAAACATCTAAATTGTACTATAATGAAAGATTTCAACAATATTCTTCTATTTTCAAGGCTTCGTAGACACTTTTTAATTGTAATACTGTATGGTGGTTAAAACACTCAGTAATCGATGTTTATGTATGTTCCAACAAAAATGGAAAACATTTAATGAATATGCTGACTAACTTAGATTGCAACATGATACATTTACTTGCCAAGAATGTTTTCACCAGAAACTTTTTGAATATTCTTCGTATTATTAATATTATTCATGTGATAGGAATTTTACATATGTATGTTTGTATATAATGCAGTTCGGTAACAGTTTCTTGATGGAAAAGTTTCAAAGTATTGCTTGCATACGTATGTTAAAGTTATAAAACATTATTTGTTATTTTTTCTGCATTGGTAATAATAAATAAACATGTTTTCAATATTCTACGAGACTGTTAACTCAATACCGATGCGAGACGATACTTGGAATCTTGAAATTGTTAGACACTTTATTTCTGTATTTGTAATAATACTATATTTTGTTTAAACTTCACCCTACAATAGCTATGAAACAAGATCAGTATGTAAGGAAACGTAAATATAAAATTACCAATTTCGAAAGCCATTTTTCAGTAAATGTTACCTTTTTATAAATTAATTTTTAAACAAAAGTTGCTAGAAAATTTAATATCTACAACTTTTATAATTATCATTTTTTCTCTAATTATTGCTGTTTTTGAGATATTGCAAAAGTAACAGAAATAAATCTTTTACTTCTGGTTGAGATATTGTTTGCACAAATAGAAGGTACACAGTCTATATATCAGTCTAAAATATTAAGTTTCATAATTTTGCCTTCAACAATTTTGGGTCTGCAGCGTTTACAGACACACACATTCCGAAAATAGTCAATTTAATTCAGGGATAGTTAAAATGTGTATATATCCGTTATATATCTCAAGTTTCGTGTTTACAATACTTTCTTTATACTTCGTTCAAGAATATATATGTCATATATATCTCGTTTTAAAATAATGACAAAACCAGAAGCAAATTTCCTCTACCTATACATGAATTTATTTACAGAATTTATAGAAAAATACAATGCAACATACTATTCGTATATTTTATATTAACACACATGTCATTCAACACCTCGATTTTCAACCGTCTTTTTGTGCTTCGCCAATCGAACTCACATCTACACTCGCCATCTTTTATCCAGCTAACATACATCAAATTTCGCACACCATTTGAATCTCTTATTTCGTTATTCATTTTATTATAGTAATTTTTCTCCAAATCGTAGATTAGATATAGTTTCTCATGAGTCGACATTCATTTTGTGAAATTGAAAAAGAAAACTTATGAGAAATTAATATTTTTAATATTTATATTTATAAAAAAAATTCCTTATATCGGCTCATTTTCGAGAAACTGTAAAAATAGCAAGAGTGAACATTAACATCCGGTTTAAAGTTTGTTTTCAAATTATCGGCTTTTTTCACGCTTACATTCCATCTTTAAATTGAATATGTTTTTATTAATATATATATTTAGTTCTTGTTGTTGAACGCTCACTCCTTTTCTCTCTATTTCGTTCTCTTTCCCTCTCTTTCTTTCATACACACACACACACAAACAGTGTTCATCTAAAACATAGTCAATGTCAACTCAGAGAAATTAAAAATGTGTCTTTACAATTTTCATGTTTACAATATCCCCTTTTAGTCTTCGTGCAAGAAATTAAAAAATCTGGAGGGCCCTTTACTCGACTGTCTTATATATAATTTTGTTGAAAAAATATCAATATGTGAGGTAACATGTAACATGGTTATTTTCTAAGGTGACTTATCTGCAATTGGTACATTTTTCGAATAAACTTGTTAGAAATTGTATTATTATTAACTCGTGCCCGTGTAAAAACTGACACGAGTAAATATGAACTTCCGGTTGCACGCAGATGTCATTGAAAAATCAGTCAATTACCCTTAAAACAGCTATTAAAAATAACGTAAAATAAAGTAAAGACTGTTCTCTTTTTATTAGGCATTCATTGCATAGTGAATAATTTTAATTCTAAGGTGAAGACGTTGCAAGCAATTAATTAGCAAGCACAACCATTATTATATTAATAATAATAATAATAATAAAGACAACTGCAAGTGGCACCACAGATAATAAACACGTATGTTTAGTTAATTAACGTAGTTATATGGGTGGTATTCGGAAGAGCATTTAAATCAATATACTGAGCGAGGCGTATGATGCTCCTGGCGGGCACAATGCGAGCACCAAGCAGCAGGTACCGCACCGACGGAGTTTGATGAAAGTTCTCGTGTTCTTCGAGACTGATGCTGATCTTTTGATGTATGTTACTATCTATCACAAGAGACGACATTCAGTGTAGGAGATAACGTGCATGTGAATCCGGCATGCTAACGGTTCAGACAAGCTCTCTCAACTATCTGCTTTTAGAAGTGACCAGCCCGAATTGGTCGACAATAAGAAAATACAATGAATGCTACCTACAATTTTATATATATATATATATATATATATATATATATATATATATATATATATATATATATACGTTTACGTTCTTAGAAAATGAAATTATATCTAATTTGATTTCATCTAAGCAAGGTGAAAGATGTAAGTACAATTTTGACCTCCTTTTCTTTTACTGGTATAAAACGTTTTATGGCTGTAATGTACACATAGTAAGTTAGTTGTACGTGTCCACATCTCGGTTTTATAAAAACTCCCGCTCTATATATGTTAGGCGTTGAACAAGCGTAATAAGTGCAATATTTATACAGATATAGTCGTTTTATAGCTGTAATGTACACATAGCATGTTAGTTGAACGTGACGTTATATTTTTACTTTCTTTTACAAAGAAATAACTAAATATTGTATTCATGAAAAATTACGAACTCGAGATTTTAACGGATATACATTATTTTTCCTGTTTTCGGTATAACGAAATAGATATTTAAACTGAAAATGTTTGATTACTCGTACCGTATCTTGCATATTTCGAAAACGACACACTAGCTAGACGAAAAGTGTAAAAGTTAAAGATAAAAATATCTAGCAACTTCTGTTATATATTTTTCGAAAAGGCTTAGCCAAATTACATTTACGTTTCCCTAGTTACCACATATAATATTGTTTCTTGACAATGGTATGTGTATAATCAATTTTTGGGTATGTTTGTGTGAATGTGTGTCTGTGTGTGTGTCGTCTCCATTACTATAGGAAATGACGGGTCTCTTGTGAACGACCGACGTACGGTCGGGTCGTTCAATATTACGGGTGTATGGATACTCGGATAGCGGGCAGCCTGTCGTAGGAACGCACAAAGTTAAACGTCTAGTCATTTGTTGGGCCGATTGACGACTTCCCTGCCAAGGTGACAGTGTAATTCAGTCTGTTGGTTGTCGTTGAAGTCATCCGTCCAATGTAATTGGCAGTGACGTAGTAAAAGGGATCGTTCGAACCCTTTAATCCACACATGAATCGTTTACGCTATTGTCTATGTATAGCACGGTGAATTTATGCACCCGAGAATCTCTGCAACACGAGTATCGCGTCGTTCATTGTAAATGAACTGATACCCGCGGTGATTTATTGACTCCGCGTTGATAACTGCGCTCCGAAAGGTTTCACGTATAAAAATAAACGTGTATTCCATATTCAATGCCGAGGCTTTTAATATACTAAAAGTAGTGTAGCACAAAGAATTCCTTCTTTTTATTCAGAGTACGTATAGGTAGATATGCTTTTGTTCAGTTCAGTTTTTCTGGCATATAATAAAGTTTTTAATACTATGAAAATATATGTTTACGATAGAGTACATACTCGATTAAAGATATAAAGTCAAACTTCATCAACATTTTATTACATATACTTGTTCTAAATTTGTTTAACTCAAGCATACAGGCAAATCTTGCAATTGCAAAAGTAGTAAAAACCAGGTTTATTGGCAAACTTTTCAAATATATTTCCACTCAACTCTAACATAATTCCTATAACGAATTTTGCCAACGCAACAAACTTTTTCATAAAAAATCTATTTTCGGTTTGTTGTCAAACTATATTTAATATAACAAAAATATCCAAGATTCTTATTTTCCCATAATGATAGTATTTGGACCTGGGAAGACATCGCCTGCTAGATTTTCATGGATATAGCCGTTTCAACATCCCCTGAGTATGACTTGACTATTTTCACAATAATGTCTTTCTAAATGTGTGAACGAATTACTAAAAAAAAAACTAAGTGCAGATCAGCAACATTTGTATTTTGTCAAGATCGCACTGCTTACTCTATGTGTTTTCAGTATCTCCAAAATGGCAATTCCACACTTTAAGTTTACATAATATTTATTATTTACATTGGTTATATGCTTATATGGCGGTTTCACAGTGTATTTTATAACAATTCTACTAGTTCTAACGCAAAAAGTGAAACTATTATATTGTTTTATGCAAGTATGCAGTTTGATATATAGTCTATATGTTTGTTACCTAAGTTCTTAGGCACTTCTTAAGCGATTGTGATCCTGTAGAATATTTATACAAATAGATTTTAACATTTATAACATCACTTCTACAAATATTGTAGTACCATGTAGAAGCTAAAAGTTAGTGAATATTTTACCGATTTGAAAATTCCCAATCCGATGAAACGCTGCCAGTTCCATTAGAGATAGATAAAATGATGAACATCAGTATTGTAAAGCACAAAAAAAGTTGGCGAATCTCATCTAGTTTTTCTCTTAGAGAGAGAGAAGTACCATGGTTCATTGCAACATGTTTTCATGCACAAATCATTTCTACTGGCAATTCACATCGAGTGGCTTCCAAACCTTCCAACCATCCATCCATATATAGATATGTGTGTAGCTTATAGCTTCAGTGCCCTGAGAGCGTTCTCGCACAAATCGACGCTATCGTTATCGAATTTCCGTAAGAGCCTGCCGCGTAATTCACATCAGAATAATTAAACCGTGTCGTTGGAATATATCAAGTATAATCAGCGCAATTTACCGAAGCGCAGTTGGTAGGATGGTTTGTCGGCGGGCGGTCCTCGGCAATTTTGCCACCGCCGCACCACCATCACCATGCCCATAAGAGATACGATATTACTACGAAATGAACGAGCGATGGAGAATTTTCAAATTTAATACTGCCTTAATAGCCACTCACTCCGTGCGCTCTCGCACTCTTTCAAAATGGCCTGCAGTTTGTCGAATGTCAGGACCGCGTTCTACAAAATGATCTGTTAGCCCATGAAAACGCCGCAATATGATGAAGCAACACAGTATGCTAATAATACCTGGTTTGTCGTTAGACGCAAGGAAATTTATCCAGGGTTACAGTTGTTCCGGAAATTTGAAATGGTTAACATACACAGTTACTAACCAAAAAATGTAAATCTGATCCGTAAAAAATAGACGGTTTCGTGATTGTTGAATTCACTGAATCCTGTATAAATATACTTATACAGGATTCAGTGATTTAATTAATACTATAGCATTATATTAAATTTTGCGTTAAAACAAACATAATGGGGCTTGGGTATAAGATAGAGTGAAGGGCACTCCTTAGTTTTTCTATTTACCTTGCATTATATATAAGTGGCCCACGGCAAATTCTAGGTTGGTCAGATCTGCTCTAGAGTTCTATATTTCACTAAATATAATCCAGTATTCAGTGCAGAGCCTTGATTCTAAATCATATTTGAACTTAAAATATAAAATATATTGTAACAATTTCCATATAAACCTTACATGTTCAATATGAATTTAGATTCAAGTTGAAATGTGTGAATCTGAATATAGGCCCAGTAGGATGCGATTATGATAATCATAGCTAGCTATTTCGACTAATTAATTTTTGAAATGATAGTAGGTCAACGTTGACTCGGCAATTTTTTATCAAGATTGTGCCCGTATTGTATAGAAAATACGAGTTACTATGCAAATTACATATATACTATTTATATTGGCTATGTGCCGTTTATTGCCGAGAAATGGGAGCGCAGGTGGTTTTATCAAGAAACACAAGTATAAAATCAAGAATAGCACGGTAAAGCCACACTTTAAATTTGAATATGTTGGTATAGGTACCTATATCGGTGCGATGCACAGTAATCGTGCGATCGGCCTGACGGTGCTATAGGCGGAGATACTCGTATCCGGTTTCACATTTCCATTTCCTTGGCGTGCCGGTTGGCTGGAAGATTCAGTGCGCCGGGAGCTGACCACGGACGATACTAAAACACGCGGCCGCCGGTGTACGAGGCCATTTATAAAAATAACGGCACAATTTAGCGTTCCACGGCAAATGGCGCAGAACTTGAGCTTTTCATGGGCCGAGAATTATTGGCCGTCGGCGGTCGGGCAAGATTGCACGGTACATAAACAAGACTGGCGGCTAGGCGGTCACCTACCCTGCAACTATTACATGGTATGGTTTGGCGACACTTTCACCGTCTGCGGAACGTTTCATTTGTGTTTCGCGAACGACGCCCCTGAATCCAATATCCTCCTCATTCACCCGATAACAGCCCAATACACCACACGTGTGACAACCCCTGTAATTGTACATATACGAATATTGCTTGCACGATGGCAAGGTATTATTGCAACTCGCTGGTGTATGGATTCATTAGAAACATCTTATGTTGGTTGAGAGTACGTTTGTGAACATGTATGAATAGTTTGATTAGTCTTAATAGAATGATTTTGTATTATTTCTCTTGATTATCCGTTTCAGTACGCTGATAAACAAATTATCATAATGCTATTAAGCATGATTGTAGGCCCAACATATATGTAACTGTGGAATTTACTGTACATTTTACTGTCAGAGTAATGTGGAATCAAAGCTTATGTATAAATTATTTTGGCAGAAATTATATGAGGATACTTCACAGAAATTTAAGGATGCATTGAATCCCTTTGAAATTTCTGATGCTCATTTTAAACAAATGTTCCACTTAGGCTAGCAAAGTGTGATAAATATTGTAGACAAAAAAAAATCCTTTACGAATCCAAAAATTTACTTTATTGATCAAAAAATCACAATAATTCACTCATTATTTTACTAATTCCCTAAAATTCAATGTTCCAACTCGTATATTCTGTGTTATATGTAATACTTTCTTATACAAGGAGTACGGGTTCATGAAAAAATCAGTTACTACGATTTGACTATTTTTTCTATAGGGCATGTGTGTGTGTGTGTGTGTGTGAGTGTATGAAAAATAATTCGATTAATAATGAACGATGTTAAAGATATTAATAATTTTTGCCATGGTTAAAGAAGTGTGGCATTACTAAAAATTGACAAAACCAAATATTCATATTTGACATACGTGTATGTATTCCCAAATTGCTTTGTGCAATAGTGGAAGTTTAGCAATTCGCTGATTTCGTCATTAGTGTAAAATCGATGCATAAATTTGGATAGCTAATATCCTTTTTCAGTTGCATATTGTAAAGGTGTCTAATAGTAAATCTAAATATAAATTCTAGCCGGCAATGTTTGCATACTTTCCCTGTGTTGATTTAAATTTTTGTACGTGCAGTTGCCATATTCGATAAGCGTTCATGTCAAAGGAATTATATTCCGCAACGCCACCACTGTTGATGTACAAAATCGAGCTGTCGTTCACGTTTCAAACTTTCACGAAAATACGCGATATGACAACACAAATTTCAACCTACAATATGGTAGGATGCGGAAGGGTGAACCGGTGAAATTTTCAAAAAGCCAACATCGAGCTTTGTTCACTGTGCACTTAAAATCTGATTCGGCAACGCGACAAAAAGCCGATTATAAAAATTAATATTCAATTTTACTTTCTAGCGAGTGCACGTTTTTAAATGAAATAACTGGAGAACTCAATTACCTAAACTTTAAGAGCTGTTCCCACGAAAAGGCACTGGAAAAATGTTTAGTGGAGTCTCTCAATTAAAGGAATAAATGTTTTTAGTAGGTACCTGATTTTAAGCGCGAAATTAACTTCTGCCACATTGAAATTAAAGCGATTTCATTTAAATAATGCAGAGTGGCTCTGATATTACCGTTACGGACGAATCATCCGGTGGAGCTCTAATCTTAAACAATTTACGCACTTAATTTAAGCTCTACTAAATTTACACCAGTGCTTCATAACCTGTGAGTTATTTCCCCCAATGGATTAATTATTGATTTGGTTTAGAGTCATTCGTAGCCCTTCGTAAATTATTAAATTACGGCATATTCCTTCATATAAGAACGCAGAAGGATAATGCTTAATTTACAATTTGTTCTTTTGTTTAACGGGTAAATGGCTTTAAAAGGTTAAGAAACACTGTTTATTGATTTAACATTGAACAAAAATTCTTTTCTTATCTCCTATATTTTACGCATCGTTATTTTTAATGCACAGCATCACGCCGTATTTAATTCGCGACAACTTGACGTTGTGAAGACGTAAACACTGACAAAATTTTCGGTGTCTTCATTTTTTCCACGGTCCTCATCGTTCTGTTCGGCGCAGATAACCTATAATAGGTCGGAACAAATTCGCGCTTGAGAAATAAATTTCATTATTTTTAAGAGACAAGTTGGCGAAAGAAAAGAAATATTGGTGAGGGAACAAACGGAAACAATGGTTTTTCCATTCAAAATATGTGATTTTAATTAAAAATCTGTCAAGATTTAATAAGTAATATTCCCGCTGCCAAGCAATTTCTGCTAGTGTGCAGTCGCCATAACTGAAAAGCTTCCACGGGTACGAATCTTTGCTGCTGTTGTTTCCAACGTCCGTCGGGAATTAATTCTTTTCCAAACTTGCTTCTCCTTGTTTTCTTGTGTTTCTGCCATCAGATCGATCCACTCTAAATTTGAATAAAATCAATTTGATTCTTCAATGTCGCAACATCCATTTTGTTCTGTTACGCACAGTAGCTTTCTGAAATATTGCTCTTTCTATTGAATTTTCAATATAAATCGTTCTTAAAAATAATTGCAAACAGATGCTGTGATTACACCTTATTGCTTTTACTTTCTTATACGTATTGTACAGAAGATAGTATTGTTTTCACAAATATATATATATATATATATATATATATATATATATATATATATATATCCATTTATTTATGTTGTTTGTTTTCTCCGTTATGACAATTTTCTGTTCAAACACATATGTGGGTGTTTAAAATTGGGGCGATATGAATTTCGTTGATGATCGTTTTCAATTCTGCTTGTAATTAATTTGATTTTTCAATAGCGCCGTGTTTGGAGAAATTAACCATGTATGAGCTTCGACAGCAAACAGATTAAGCTTTTTTTACGACGGCGGGCGACAGAACAAACGGAATTCTAAACGCGCGTGTGTGGAACGTTGCGACAAACAGCTAGTGTTATTAAAAAACTTGCAGCACGTCCATTCAACGAAATACTTCTTTTCGTTTGGCTCGCTCGCCGCACCGAGGCGCCACCATTGAGTGCGCTTATCGCTAGATGCGTCGATGCCAGGAGTAATGGACACTTCTTCTCGCCGCCCCCGGTAATTACGGCCGCCCCCGTCCAGTTTTTAGCGGCAGCATAATTCCCCAACGTTCCTTGTCAGGTCCGTTGCTTATCTGACGCCTCCAGCGCGCACCTGTGCCGAACCGTTCATTACGTTTATGTGTACAGAAGCGTATGCAAATGGATTATATAATTAAAAATTATTGGCTGCTCGCGAAATTCTAGATACGGCTTCTAGGTTCTTACTGTCTGCGGAAATTCAAGTATTGCCGATTCAAACTAATCGATACACTGGCAGAAGGAGTAAAAATACTATTGAAGATAAAAATAATGAAACTATACATTTCAAGTTTGTATGTAGCACGACAGAAAATTTCATATTTTCTAAACTGGTAGTTAAAGTTTACTCCTGTACTTTCTACTTTTTTATACGAATGTATGTAAGGAAATATTGTAATCAAGAAAAATTTCGAACGGAAATATTTGTTTTGCAAACCGTGAATCGAAACTAACTATTTTGGCATGACGTCTGTATGAGCGTGAACGTTTTAGTCCCAAAACTGTTGAAGGAATATTTTTATAACTTTAAACTTTGGACTCCTATCTTTGAAAATATATTTTTTAGCCGGAAGGAACAGTTTACTCCTACAACTTCTTCAATATCTTGAAAATGATGTAAGTTAGAGAAAAAACATTTTTATAAAAGTTGAAACTAATAAAATTTCTAGCATTTTTGTATTAAAATGTTTTATTCGTTTAATGAACCATTTACTGAAAAATAACGTTTGAAAATAATCACATATTTTGATATTAGTTATGTTCGATTGTCCTGCATTTTTTGCTCAGATCATAAACTGTCCTTTTTCTTCATTATAGTTGGAAGAGAGACAATATTGAACTGAACAGTCAGTGCAGAACAAACGAACAAAGCTATTGTTTCACAGTAAACTAGGTTACATTTAAAACAAAATAAAACAATATTATATTAAATAGACATATAAGAAAGTGGGGCGATGACTACAACAGTTTTTTACTATCTCTAAAACGGCATTAACAAAAAGAAATGTGATTTCTATAAATTTCAAATATTATAATTTCTTATTAGTTCGGTTTGAAATTTTTCTCAATAGTCGTACCTTTTACTGAAAAATAGCTTTTGAATTTAGTAAATTAATATGTTGTGTTTCATTATAATCGAAATATTAACGATTTTTATTATTTAAAACAAAATTAAATAATATTATTGAGTTTCTTCGAAATATCCACACATAATTTAAATATGACACATAATATCAATACATATTGTTTGATTTTGCGTATAAAAACGTCAGTGTGTATTTCTTAGCTAGTTTTGGTTAAAAAAAAAATGGAAAAGTGGAAACCGGTAGTTGTATATCGTCTGTCTAGTATAAGTATATCCCTGAGCCAACCCTGAATGCAGTGTAAAACGTGACAAATTACACGCGTCACGTTTTTTACTTTGTTTCTCCTTTGGCGGAGGTTTTCGTTGGGGTTACGTCTTTGTCGCTGTAGGTACTGTTACAAACGTCGATCGCCTCGTCGTCGTCGTCGTCTCCGTTGCCGTGCGAAGCGCAAACACCTATAAAACCGAGCTGCCGTATACCTCTTGCTTGAGCAAGCGTATCGCGCGTCGAAGATAAAAAAGTTAAACATTCGGTGAAATATCGGTCCGGAGGGCCACCCCCGAAACGCTCCACTCCGCTCCGTTCGTGATAGATACCCGGAGTGGTCGGCCATCCGGATCAAACGACCTGGACGCGACCGGCCATCATGAATTTTTATTAAATCTCCAGTTGGATAAATCAAATATCAGTTCGAGCCAAAGTCGCGGACCGTGTAATCTGTGCGCTTTGTTCTGTCTATGCTCGAACTCACATTTCGTTGCTGCATCCGATGCGTGCATGATGGACACACGCGAAATATCTTATATTATAAATGGCGACAGCATTTTTTTCATTCGTCTACTACAACAATATTTATAGTTTCATTATATTACCTGTGTTCATAGTTGAACATAGTCTAACGCCTGCTTTATAATTGAAAATTTAAAGAAATAATGTAATGAGGTAATTTAGTGAAGAAACATTTTAAACAATAGTACAACAAACAAAGAATAACGAAAGTTTTAATATTATAAAAATAACCACAAATGAACTGTGAACTGAACTGTCTTGAAATTTAATATTTTTACTTTCTCTTTTATATGTATGCAGATATACTCCATATAAATAAATAAATAAATAAATGGAAAGTCATTCGGTATTTTTATACTATTTTTCATTATTATACTCCTCGATTCTTTGAAACGCTGAGAATGTTCTATATAAATATTTATAAAAAGAAAAATGCGAGAAGACAGTAGAATATTGGGTGTATCAAATGCTGAAAATGTGAGTGAAAGAATATGTGCCAGAAATATTTTAGTAATCAATACGAAATTCAACACCAATTGCTATTTATTGATACTTCTCTCTCGTTCCAAATTTTGTTCTTGGTTTCGTAAGAAGCTTTCACATCAATTTCTAGGTGTTTGCACACGAATTTTCCGCGGGCAAGTTAAAGGTGTGTGTCTTTTATCAATCTTTCGCTGATCCTGAAGATTCAACCGAAATGCAAACGTATTCACGAACCCGCTAATTAACAAACGGAGAAGGACTTGAATAAACACCGCTGGGAGCTGCTGATGAAGCACTCGGAAAATTTTAAACGGTGGCAGAAGAAAACGTAGGCATTGTAACTCATCAAACTTGACACGAAATGATCATAATAAATCACGGTCGCACGTGGCCCTGTAGGAGGTACTGCCTATCTTTTTTGCCGCTGCATATCTGTCACGAGATACCTGTCAATTGGCTTTTGATGAACGATCACCGGTCTAGGGACTGGGCGCGTAAAGTTCACAGGTCATCTAACCTGAAATACAGTTTCGACGGTGCATTAAACGTGTCAAACCCTCTGTTCCTCCACTTGAATGCGATTTGGTTCTTCGATTTTCTTTTTACTTTCTTTTACGAAGAAATATATACATATATGTCAAAAAATTGTCTAAGATCTAAACTTTTCTAATGTAAGAATTAATGAGGACTCCATTTTTACACATATTATTATGTATACTATAAAATGCGTCTACAAAGTTGATTAAACCTTTTTTGATTCCGAAAATGTTATAGATACATAACCAAACACTGTAGCTCTTATGTACTACTGTACGACGAAATAAAAATAAATAGGTTGCATCAATATAACGTCTCATTTAACATTTACATATTTTAAATTATATCAGTATTATGTTAGTATACGTCTTTTTCCTTATGGTTTTGGTTATTTTTATGAAATTTATTATATTTCTATTTATTTCTAATTTAGTTTTACTATCATACTGTTTACTGTAGGATTCATAAATACTGGATATAGTATGTGGAGCTTAAAAATATATCTGAAACTCTGAAACACTAAGAGTGCTTATGCTCGTCTGTATATAAGGTCACTTGGTCGTGGTTGATGTCCAAACGCAACTAGATTTCATATAAATTTGATCGAACCAAGCTAAAATTTCGTTCTCAAATTTTAGCAGAGTATATAAAACCGAAGGTAGAGAAGTTGAAGACATAAACAATATATGATACTAAAATACATTGTCTTGAAAAGTATGTGGAGCGAAACACTGTCTCCGCGCATTGGTTATTCGATCTCACAAAGGATGCCAATTAAGTTGTCACATTTTTATGAAAGCTGCGAAGCACACGAGAAGAAAACTTGAAGGAAAGCTACCCACACCGCTGCAGTACTCCAAAAGGAAGCTGATATTAATCGTATAATTACGGATTCGACGTGTGCCGGCTATTAACGTGACAAATTAACCGCACAACTATAATTTACGGTAGATGTGATAGTAGTCGCGGCCAACCAGATATTAATGCAAATTTATTATTGGAATGTAATTGTTGCACTGAATCAATTCCGAATTGTTTGAAACGTCATTTGTAGGGGTGGGACGGTTCTAGCTGGCTAGCCGGGATACATGCCGCCTGAATAGATCGCTGCCATGAATCAAAGGGGATTCGATCGTGATTAGCATATTGGTGCAAGTATTAGTGATTCTACACCCTTCCTTACATGCGTATTAGATATGAGATCGTGCTATGTATTGTTCGACTTGGCGACAAGCTATGCATTAGCTACCCGGGAAATATTGCTATGTTGCAGTCTCATACCTGCAAGGATTGTTTGTTTCATTCGTAAACAAAATTCAGTTGGTTTGGCTTCAATGAATAGCTATAGATATTAGACATGCAGAGACAAAAGTTGCACGATGGTGTATTTATGAACAAAGTGAGTTGTCTTTTTGAAGATACATTTTCGTTCATTTGCCCATCTTTATAAACAATATTCAAATAATCGTTATACAGCATATGAATGTTGTGAACATACTTCGACTTTTATAATTTGCTAGTACAGAGAATGTGGATTAAAATAAAATTGCATGATCACAAGGAGAACTGGGAAAGACCTACACACGGTTATTTATATAAGATAACTGGTATCCCAGTATTTCACGAATTATCTGTAAACAGAAGAAAATTCGATGAAATTCAAAATATATATATCCTATAGATAGAAATATGTATCTCAATGTTTATAATTTTAAACAATGTAATCAATTTTTTTATATAATATTAATCGCTTCTACTATGTTATAGACTTTATTTTTTGCTAGGAAAAGCAAATTTATAAAATCGCTTCCAAGAAAGTACATATTTTTTGTATTTTTATCTGCAAATAGCAGTTGCATTGCACAAATGAAAAGAAAGACAAGTAAAAGAAGTTTTGTGTTTATTTTTTGTGATAAAATGAGAAACGTAACAAATATGAATATTTGCACAACAGAAGAATAGATTTAAGTTATAAAATGGAGTTATGTTGCAAATTTATGTTTAACCTGAAAATTTACTTTATATTTCAGTTAAAAATACAGAAAATATTCTGCGCCTTTTTTAAAGCAAATTGAGATTTTCTTGATTAAAAATTAGGTACAACGTGTTGAGAATAAAATAGGTACTGAACAATTTTTATTAAAAAAGTTTTTGTCCAGGACAAGCAGATAGAATATGTAATTGAAAATTTTACATGAGAATTGTTGCCTCAGTTATTCTATGTTCGCATCAATAATTGTGTGCATTTCAATAGAAATTTCTACTACCAGGACATCTTTAATATGAAACTATAATCTTTGGTAATATCAAATTTGTCTATCATAAGCTATGAGCGCTAATTTAAATATGTTTGCAATTGAATATATAAAATACACTTTGACACGTTGATTGTATATGTATGAAAACTTGATGAAAAATAGTTTGGTGACATGATTGTGTATGTAGGACAAACAAGTTGTTTTTGTAATTTCCCAAGATCATCAGTTATATCTCGCCAAATGTCAAATTTGAAAAAAGTTAGATATAAAGTATAAAGCACCGCATACTGAAATTAAATACTAGCAGTGTGCATTTCAACTTCATTGAATTATAGTACGCTATCATGGTATCACGCTAATCCATCTCTTTCTCTCTGTGTGTGTGTGTGTGTGTGTCTCAGTGTTTGTGTGTGCGTGTGTGTTGGCGAGCGACAAACCCCCAGACCCATCGTAAAGTGCCATCTTATGTATCTGCGAGAATGGCACACCGACCGTAATTTATAACCGACTAAGAAAACGCAGTAGCGCCAACTTTCATGGAAAAAAACGACACAAACTTCAACCATCACCAAACCACTAGTGCATGTTCTAATGCAAATCGATTTTAAGGGAATCGTCATATGTTTCACGTTCTTGGTTGCTCCTGTGTCGCATATTCGGAATAAACGTAAAGCGAAAATAATTTCTAATGTCGGCTACTCGTTTCCGTTTGTTTAACGGCGCGGCGTGTCCTTTGATCACCGAGGCGAGAGAAGAACAAGAGCAGGCAGCGCCGTTGCGAAAACACCACCTCCGAGTAAAAGGAAATGATCTTGCACGTTGAAGCAATCAGCCGCCGGAGGTGACGTCAACGGGCGTAGCCTATTCGATGCGCCGAGCGACGCCAGTAGACAGAGGTGGCCAAAGGAAGCCTTAAGTAAACTGGGAACCACCCAGAAACATATGTGACCTTTTCAGTTTTGGTAGTTCATGTTAGAGCCTAGAGGATCTTCTTACCAACTGAACCCTTCATAATTTTTGCCCTAGTTTCTTCTTATTTACTGGTATATGGTATATGTCCACGGTTCAATTTTTTGTAAATGTACCCGGTATTGAAAATAGCCATATTAAATTTACTTTACCACATATTTATTTAGTTTCATGGCAAAACACAATACTACAGTGAAAACTAGGGAAGTTAATTAATCTGACCAATTATTATCCATCTATTATAATATTTTGTTTCCAATATATAATGATATGTTATCTAACATAGTTTGCTCCCAAAATATTACAATTCACATTGGAATATAGACTGCTATGGAAATTAGTGAGTAAAATATGCATTATTTTATCTTAAATGTTCGATACCTCCAAATACATACGAGTATTAATTTGTTCTAAAAGTTTAAACTTACATATCCGCTGAAAATGTCTCACAGTACTTTCTCTTCAATCCAGCCCTGGCGAGAAACAAAGGGGGTGTTCATCTACAGATAAAGAAAGGGGAGTGGGAAAAGGAAGATGAAGAAGTAGTAGACGTAGTGGTATGGAATGAGGATTGAGACAGGTCCGCATCCGTCCGCTAGCGGAAGTAGATTTATCGAACGTCCCGCGTGTCTTCCGGCGCATAACTTGCGCCGGCGGCAGCAGTCGCTCTCTACACGTTGAAAATTACTTCTGCAAATGTTTACAAGCCATGAAATTGGAAAAGTGCAGCTAACGGAGCTCGCGAAAATACGATCGGAGTCCACCCCGCGGGCAGTGCGTCTACAGTACGGACAACGAGCGCTCGCATCAGCCCCTGTCTTCGTACACTTTACACGTTTCCTGTGTTTCCCTATTAATCCGACGAACCGTTCGCGCGTCAAACATTAACCCACACCGGAATACCCTATCTTGTCTACTACTACTACTACTACCTTGTGTGTTACTGCTAGGTGCGTGTCACTGGCAAACACAAATCACTTAAGAGATAAGTGCTGATATTTATCTATACAAACAATTTGCTCGCTCATGTTAACGTCACGCCGTATATGCATAGGTACTCTATCGAAGTTGGCTGGAAATCTTGCTATAATCACGTTGCTTGCTTGCGTTTACATTTAATACACGCAATCATATTGAAAACTTGCTTTTATCTCAAATATAATTAACACCTACAGGATAAAATTTATAAGCTTTCGTGCACTACTTTTACACAGTTGGTTCAATAAAAATATGACTCCAACTATCAATAAATGTCGCTATAGTCCCGCTCCCATTAGGTTTACGTACTTTAAATTAAAGAAAAATGGTCCTAGGGGTGGTTTGCACCCCAGTGCGTCAACAAGGGTTAATAATGGTTATGTTACTTTACGTTTATGTTTCCTTAGTTACAATACTACTTATTGAAATTGTGTCATAGTAATCGTAGGTGAATTTAAAACAAAATAGAGCATTAATATAAATATAGATAATGAAAGTACATGAAAGTTGCGGAAAGACCACTTCAGTTTTTGTTTGTTATATATTTTCACAGCAAAAATATAGGGGAAAATCAATAGCAAATATTAGTTTGCAGCTTTTTATTGCAGTCTGTAGTAAAATGAAAAAATTATTTTCAATGCAGCAAATTTATAATTCAATTCATATCAATCACGTTTGACCGGTAAATCAAATTAATGTTTTTCTTTTTTAATATTTTAATTATATAATACGAAGTTTGTCATTCCGAATTAGATTTCAATGCCTGTGGCACCTATATACAGGGAACGTGCTTATACATCTAACTAGTAAATAAGTTTAGAATGATATTTACAAGATTCAATCCGAAAGTTGTGTTGACTTGCTGCGACTGACAAGAGACGAGCAACTTGCCATGTTAGGGGAAATCATGTAAGCCATGCTGCTCTCACGGCAACAAATGCAACTAAATCCAACTATTGATTATAGTTTGTGTACTGAGTTAATCCTCCCCTTCGACGAGTTTCCTCCTTTTTGCTAAAGTTGAGGTTAAATTTAGCAATTTGCATTATTTAGAATCCTCGTTTTCGACGTGCTTTATTCAATATTCGTATCAAATTCATTTTAAATTGTAAATAACAAGTTCCTGTCTTAAGTTAATCTATTATTCACTCTAATCTACACTCATTTAATTCACTACTTGGGAATTTGTTCGTCGGCGGAAGGATACATTCGATATATAAAACACATCCAGTTACAAGCTAATCATCATCAGCATCAGAGCTATACATGATATATATTTTCTAAGCAATGTAATAACAATACTTTTTATATATTTATTGTAATTCTCTTGAAATTTCTCTGCTAAATCCAGCAGTACAATAAATATATTAACAGTATTGTAATTACATTATTTGGAAATTGTTTTCACTTTCCGAATTTATCCATCTTCTGATGAACAAACTCACCTTATAGAAATAATGATGTGTGTATTCAAAATGTAACGAAATTGGCTCCCCCAATAAACAGACTGAATTTTTGAACTGTATCATCTGAATAAATCGAAAATAAACGACCACAATTAAAACACTTCCTGATGCCGTACACCAGAGGGAAAGAAATGCATTTAGACAAATGATCTTGACAAACTGATTCAAACGTAGAATTAATTGCTTTCGTATTCCCATAACTCGAGATACATTCGTAATTATTTAAAGATTGAACGAATCCCGCAGTTGTCAAGCGAAGCGCCGAGTTGCATAACTTGTTAGAACGAACTTGATATTCTTGCGTCACTGGAGGGACAAATGATGTTACGACGAAACGGATGTGGCCCCACAATTAATCGTTCTAACGCCGTTTTTATACACAAGCCTGTAGGTAGGATACACACGCATACACACTGAAAAGTTAAATTTATGTTAATTATCTACAGGGATGTCAAAGTCTGCTAAGCGGACTGAATGTAAATTGGCGTTTTTCATTTTATCGTCTCAATATAAGAAATAAATTACAGATTAAATTTAATTTTAATAAAAACTAATAGAGACAGAATCATCTCGATTTCAGGGATTAATAACTGAACTATATTTTATCTAATAGTTTATTTGGATGTCCGGTTTTGGCTCTGGGCAAGCAACATATGATTCCAGCGATCGAACCGTTAGGATCTTGTTCTGAGATAGATACATAAACATACAACAAGCACTGATGGTTGTTTGTTTTCTCGTTGGTTTTGTGTTCTTTTCATTGGTGCACCGTTTGCAACAATACAATGTGATCCTCGTGTGTGACGGCATAAATCAAATGCTGAACGAACCGTACACCATGTTCCATATATGGCGAACGACTTTCATGTATCACAATGCACCGCGACTATACCTTAAATCCTCTATCCTCGCGGCACTGCCATACGAAATATTTGGCGTTTGTTTGCACAATGACACAATTGCTAGATTTATATGTCACCCGTTCACAATACGTTACTTTTGCCGTCGCCCCCTAAACAGTTATAACAATTAAACGCACGATTTAACGGGCACGGATAAATCTTTAACTACAACATGTGTTCATTGTTGTTTGTATTTATATACATTCCGTTCAAATTATGAGTTCGCACGATGACATGTACATAAACACCCGTTGGTTATACAGTTTGACAATGATTTGCTTAATTGAAAAGTTTATAACAAACAAAATAAATAAATTACACACTTGGTTTAACGGGACGATATAAATTTTATTCCCTGTTGTCAGAATCACCAAACAATTGTCGAAAACTAAAATACGTATTTTCATATTAGTTTCATAACCTACCATATATTTTACGTGAATTTGTATAAGTGTTTACGAAATACAGAAGAACTAAAACATACGCCGAGCTTAATGTATAGGTGCCTGTACCTATGCTTATTTATCATTACATCTCTTAAGAAATCAGTGTTTATAATTAGGATTTCTTCATTATGAACATTAGTGTTTTCTAGATTTAAGTAAAGTGAAAATCCTTAAAGATTATACAGTGAGCAGAATGCATTGGTGCTTGTACTTTTGCTTGCTATAAGAATTATGCTGGGAATTTTTATATTGCAAAACTTTTTTGCACGAGGGTAAATTATAAATTTGAATTCTTAGAAATCAGATTCACTATAAAATTGCTGTAATTTCAACGAAGTATTTCTGAAGAAGAATTTTATTATTCCAAACGTCTAGAATATATATTAGAGTAAATTAAGCATAAAAATTCGTTTAACTCGTAAAAAAAAAAAATGGGTTGTGGCCAACGCGGGACTTTCTTTTACGTAGTTTTCATCAATATTTATTGATTATAAAAATATAATATTAGGAAATAATAATCCAACAGAAACAATATGAAAACCAAGCTTACCTTATATAAATGAATGGGTTGAAAATTATACCAATACCAATTTGTAATGGTTTTGAACTAACTAACTATCAAAACTAAACAATTCTCTACAGAAATATTCTGAAATGTCATTTATCTAATTCAGACCATTTTGTTTTCTTGTCGAAATATTGACAGGCGCAGATGATCCGATTTATTAAGCTACATTCGAATCCATGACAACGTAAACAAGATTCTCATCATTTTCGGTAGCAGTTTTCTCGTAACTGGTACATTTATTGAAGAAACTTTTCAAACAAAAGTTGTGCGAAATATTAATATCTTTCATTATGAACATAACTATTTTTGCCGTAAGTGCAGCCGTTCTAGTGATATTGGAGATAGAACAAAAAATGCATAGAGTAAACATGCACTGCCGGTTAGAATATTCTTTTCAAAAATAGGAGGTGCACAACTAGACCATATACAAGTCTTAAGTTTGAAGTCTCATAATTTTACGTTGGACAGTTTCGGCTCTAGAGCGTTCACATACACACACACACACGCACACACACACACACACACACACACACACACACACACACACACACACAGACGTCACTCCGAAAATAGTCACATTCGATTCAGGGAAGCTCAAAACGTGTATATCCGTTGAAATCTCGAGTTCGATATTTTTGGTGATCCCTATACTTACTTATTACTTCGTAAAAGAAAGTAATAATAATGATATCTTTTTTGTGACGAAGGCAAATGAAGTGGACAAGTATATTATATAGAAACACACAGAGAGCAAGTTTGCAATAGCGTTCCATTGTAATCCATTTATCTCACTTGAAATACTTTTCGGTGCAATTTCCAATTCAATGTGAAGTTGACTTTTATTGATCATTCAGATTTAGCACATTGCACTTTTTTGCACGACAAGCACAAAGACTTTTGCGTCGGATTTCCTTTGAAAATCGAAACAGGAATTCGGCGATTTTCTCAGATTGCAAACGTTAGCATTATATTAGATCCATTGCACTCGTTTCTGCAATTCTTTCTTGCATATGTTCAAATCATTTATACAAAAAAGCTGGAGTGTCCTTCGCTCGACTTTCTCATACTGTCACTATCTATACATACCATTACTTAATTTTGATTTAAACTGTAACTACGATTGCTTTGAAACAATATCAATATGTATTGTAATTGGGAAATTACAACATTAAAATGAATGAAATATTTATTTCTAAGATAGCCAATACTTCGCTCTATGCCTCTCTAGTTTTCGATTTTCAATATTTTGCTTAGATTTTTTTTTAATATTATTCTATATTTACCCTATTTTCAAAAGTCCATAGTTTTTATTGAGATGACAAATTTAAAAATTCAAAACTAGACAAGCATACATTGACTATTTTTCTACCGGAATATTCTAAAAGTTTTATTCAAAAAAATGTATTAGCAAGTATTTTAAGGGTCAAACGAACGCTTCAAGTAGTAAATAGCATTGGCTCTTATGGCGCTACGATATTCGTGCGCTTCCCCCTTTACACCGACCTGTAAGGACGGGCAACCATGGGGATTCCTCTTAACTTTGGGCCGCATTACAAAATTAGAGTCCTGCTAAGTCATAGCTATGGTCGTTTCTCAGTTAAAAAAAGAGCATCCCACATAATCTTTTATTCAATACTCTTTTTATATGTATCATCAATATTTATAAAAATAACAATGATATCATTAATAAAAGAGACAAGCTCTTTTGTTTAAGAATTTTTTTGATCCGAGCTTGTTACAGACACAGGATCAAACGGTATAAATGTCTTATACAACGAGCTAAATATATGGGCATACAAACTGTAAACTAAAACTGAATAATCAATTCAAATTTAAAATGTGAATTTATTTAACCAAAAATATGTAACAAATTACCAACTACATTAAAAACCACTATTCCAATTTTTGCCAAATAAATTCGACGTTATGCAGGTAGGTATGCAAACATATTTTTGTAACACAGCAGCGCTACGGCGACATCACACATGTAACGTGTGCATTAGTGTGTTGAGTGAATGCAACCAGCGTGAAGTGGCGTGGTGTGTGCTCAATCCGCGTGGTGCACATAGAGAGGTGTGTGCGCACCTGGGCCGGACGCGGCGCGTGACAACCGAACCAAAGCGCGCCCAACAATTCGTTCACGGCCACTGCCTTCCATTGCTCCCATGCTCCTGCTCGCTCAAACCGATAAGCTCGAAACTTGACGCATCTGTCGCGCAACATCGCAGTGCTCCGCTCGGCGCGTACAATAGGGCCACAGCTGCGGCCAAACGAAAGTGCATCCAAAGATAACCAACCGCATTAATGCTCATATTAGGAAAAGGGATCACACATAAGTTTAGCGGACCCCTGTGCCTATACACACTGAAAGCATACTGCTCTCAATGCGCCACTATTACTTATGGTGCGATTCGGAGCCAGTCTATAGGTCTATAAGGAGAATCAGTAAGATTTTGAAAAAGGTGTAGTTCTTTAATGGAGACATATTTTAGTATTAAAAATTACACATATCATTTATTATGTTCGATATATCTTAAAGAATCAGTTTAGCATTCCCGTTTGGAATATCCTTTTCAAAAATTGGTTGTTTTTTCATGAATATGCAAATCTTATTTTTATATTTCCTGTAGAGCATTGAGAAAATAGTCAGAATGGGTTCAACATTTAAAACGGATATTTCCATTAAAAGTTGATTTTATACAATTCCATATTGTATACATAACGTATACAAAATTGAAATATTAACGAAACCTAATTACACCAACTGTTGTTCATAATATATGAATAAGAATGTTTTAATAATAACAATATTGAATTAAATTCAAAGGATGAGCATGGCACCAAAACGTGAAATTAATATTTTGCGGTAATAGCGTACGTGTAGAAAACTCGGTTAGCATGTCAGTGAATGCCACAAATGAAATTCTGATGGTAAGCTAGAGATATTTTCTTGTTTATTTCATGTTATCCCGAGGTCACAATAAAATTAGAGCACGTCTACAGCCACGGTATGAAAATGGCTGTCAGTGTTCTATTACTAACTAAGCCTTCCGTACAGAATTTTAATGTTCCCGTCGGCAAAAGTGAACTGTGAAATGTACTCTAGCTTAAAATATAAAAATGTTGGTGTTTAAAACTCCAGAAAACATAGTTGCTTTTTAGAATGCCAAGTTGGTACTATAATGAATTTTTATTCAACGTGGAACAGTATTCATAAAGAACACTATCTTCAGTTTCACCCTACTACGTTAAAACTTTTCTTAGCGCACATCTAAGTTTTGAATAGGTTCGTCAAGCTATTCTTCTTGGAGACATGTTTTGGTTACTGCAACACCCATTACAATACTCAATTCGATTCGTTGTTAGTATAATCGACAAAAATGTCACTTCCGTTCATTTCAACCCGCATAATATGGAAATACAATCAAAACCAACACGCATACCAATAATGATATTGCATGATACTCATTGGACGATACAAGGCGTACAAATTACAACTAATTATTAAAAGAGAAATAATATAAATAATGTTACGATGCGTTTTAAATATATGTGTTATAACTATTCGTTTATTAAATAGGATATTATGTGAACACCAGTCTTCTTTAATTCTGTATTTCAGAACGTATATAACCATTTACAGTCTATCTACCGGTGAAATAGGTCGTGTATTGAGAGTGATTTAGTGAGTGACAAAAGTGTTGTGAATTATTATTTGAGGTGAGGTTGATGCTAATCTATAACGTATTATGATATTTGGATATTCTGCTATATGTATTAATATTGAGTATGAATTGGTATGAATCAATATGTGAAGTTGATAGCTAATCTATAACGTATATTGATAATTGGGTATTCTACTATTTGTATTAATGTTAAGATATATGGAGTATGACTAGGTATGTGTGAAAGGAGACTAATGGTGGAATTCTGAGCTAATCTGTAGATTTATAAGACTATTCTAGAAATATCTAAACGCTTATAATTTCAAAATAATTATGTTTGTTATGTTGTTCCATTTATTAAGGAAATTCAATATTGAAATATTTTATTAAATTAATGAAACACATAGCGTTGCCAATATTTTATAGAAATCTCTATAGAGTTATAGAAACACTCAGAATTCCACTATAATCTGTTGAATTGTTATTGATATTAATATATGGACGATGGGACGAAGTGTCCGGATTGGTATTGAGGTATAATTATGGAGTAAAGTAAAGAATATGAGCTAGACATATTAAATGAGTATTAATATACACCGATACTTACCGAGACATTTTTAACTAAATGGAATAACCGAACGACCAGAGTGCACATCGTTCGAAAATTGTACACGGTTACGAATTACCGAACGCACCTATTTAACATAAATACATTTGAAGTTTGAACATGTATTTTCGAGTTCTGTTAATTGCTCTAAGTGGAACATCTTAGTTCTCGTAATTTAACTATTAACTAGTTTATCATATATGTAATTCAGCTATCAGTTATAGTGTGGTACAATGTATCCCCTCTTTGGTAGATTAAATCATTTTAAACGATGCAGTACACCTTAAATGCTCGCAATTCCACTAATAATCATCACGTATCACACACTGCGATAAGGTAACGCTACTCATAGAGTACTCATAGCATAGATATTAATTTAATATATTCTACCGCTTAACCGAGATTAGCTTTTATTTCTTACTCTATTTGGATACATAATCTGAAAGATAGCAAGATATTAATACGAACAAAATAAATATCCTCCTTATGAATTGAATTTTGAACTTTTGTTGATATAAAATTAAAATTAGAGAATAATTACTCAGATTTTGATAAAATGAAACAATAAGAAGGACTTGATTTGATACTTTTATAATCCCGTTAAAATTTAATAGAATCCGACGTATAAGAAATATCGAGAATGGGGCAATGTAATTTATTTAGTTATTAATCCGTGAACACCCCAAAGTGTGACGGTAAACATCAATAAAACGATATTTCAAAATGTTCTTTACTATTTCCGCTATTGTTTTTATGTGCTTTCAAATAAACACAATAAATTCCTGCAATTCCTGTTATATTGTTATACCTGCAAAATAAAACAAAAGAAAAGACTCTATACTATCATTAATATCCACATATAATATGTTGTTACAAAACTGTCACTGTTAAATTGAATTTTTAATAATAATATCGGTGATATTGTCGATAAATCTAACTTGATGTTGAATCCATAACCGTTGCCAATGTTTATTATTGCATATAACAATGTTGATGAAGTATTCAGGAATTGGAAATACCAAACGAACAATAAAATGTAACAGTCTGAAACGGAGGCATGATATTATATTGAATGCAAGCAACGACATTGTTGTATCTTTTTATTCACACTGGTGTTTCGGAAACAAAATAAAAAACATGAACAATTCCGAATATTGACGAGCAGTGACGCATTACCGAGCTTTTACTCAAAAGTCAAGGAAAAAGAATTTCAGAATAACTACGTTCAATATACATACATATATTTTCTTATATGAATGGACATAATGAAGTATTGTAATTATAAAAATGTTGTACACGTTTTGGCGATCCCACAATTCCGACTATTTTCGGATTGACGCCAATTTTTGTCCGTGTGTGTTTGCACATTTGTGTGTATGTTGGTCTGTGTTTCTGTTAGTCTGGGTTTCTGTGTGTCTATGTGTATGTTTGACTGTGTGTCTATGGCATTTTAATTTAAGTGTGTCTGTATGGTTGTGTGTCTCTATATGTCTGTGTATCTGTATGATTGTGTGTATGTGCGTCAATGTGTCACACATATTAGGCGTATTTGATGTGTTGAAAGCGGATTAGCCAATAACTTTTATTCACTGATGTTCAAAAATTGAACTTCATTTTACTGCCGTTCAATATTTTTCAATACAATTATACTTTCGGACATAAGTGTATCTTTATTTTTGATTTAAATTCAGAGCTGTAGCTAGTTGAATAAAAAGGGGTATATTTATTGTATTTTGCACGGTATTCCACTTTGTCATCGAACGCTGAAGTGTATACAGCAACAACAAAGGCTATTCTTTAACAATTCATTGTCGTCTGTACGCCACCAATCATCTGCAGAATGCGGGGGAAAATCCACCGTTGCCATTACCGATTCGCGAACCCCACCGTACCGCACCAACTTTCTCATTCCGCTGATATTTACGTACTTTCTATCGAAATTTATCTGAAATTAATTCAGTGTAAATTACACAGCGGTAAATTAATTATCAATTACTTCCGAACGGTGATTATGAATGGTAATCCGAAGGTCTAGCTAGCGGTCGCTGTCAGCCAAATGCAACCAATCGCTTCTCACTCACACGTATTACTCCTTAGTTGCGAAGTTCGCTGCGGGCGGGACTGCAGAGCGTGGCGGCTGTTACTACTATCCGTCAAATTGTTAGTTGGAAACTAATAAAGTATACGGTTTTGCGCCGGATGAAGAATATACCACCCATTAGTTATTTAAATTTAAACGATAAATAATAGGGCACACTTGGAGTACATACTCGCTGCTATGTACTCTATGAATAACGCTTCGATACTTCAATATAATTAGTATATGGGAAACGCACTAGTCTCAGCCTCGTTATTTTCCACTATAAACTATACAACGCTCTCTATTAATTGTTTATACGAACTTTTGGCGCCCTTTTGAGATTCTAAATGAAATATATTACATACACTTTATAACAAGACTCTTGTTTTGTACAACTTTATTACTTTGCAAAGTAATATAGATATAGTTTTGTAACTTACGGCATAATAAGTTTTTGTAATTATACTCTTACATTTACAAACTATTGTCTACATCGTCTATTTAGATCTTGTACAAAAAGCACTTATTCCACTGAGAGCCATTTCAACCCATGTCCATTTCACGAAAATATTTACGATATATTGGTAGTAAACCTTTAATACAAATCAGTACTGCCTTTTGAACTTTTATCACCGCTACTCCGATATCCCCGTTGACTTCGTCAAATAGTCTATAGTCTATTGGCCCCTTTAGGCAAAGTAGCTCGAACCCGTCTGTATACATTCGTAAATGTAGTCAGATGTTTCCTAAGAACAACCCCGAATAGTTCGCAAACACCATAATGAATCGAAACGATCTATCCGATCTGTGACGTCACAGGTTTATTTCAATGAACTTATCCGAGCTTCTTTTCGGACATATATATATATATATATATATATATATATATATATATATATATATATATATATATATATATATTCATATTAGATAGCTTAAAGCAGAACAGGTCAAAATTCAATTTTGCAGCCCAACATTCATTGATTTTCCAAACCTGCATTTAAAATACCGGGGCAGTATATGCAGAGAGACCGAATTTGTTTACTTTTACTCATAAACAAAACGTAATTGGAATATGAATTGTCGTTTTACCATTTATTACACTATTTTTGTATTATATATGTATATATATATATATATATATATATATATATTTATATGTATAATTGTATATGTATAGCTATGTACCTACGTGCGATCCTTTGATATAAATTACATGTTTAACACATTATGTTACATGATTACGGTCAGAAAAATGCTTTGTTGTCATGTTAAATCTAACATTATCCAGTCACTGTATATATAAAAACAATTTTTGCCTCGTATTTTCTACATGTGTTCAAATATACATAATTTCTAAATTTGTCAAAGCACGGGACAAACCGTGTTTAATTTCACACGCAATTTCTGTAGTTCGTTCAATTACACGCTAAAAAAATATGCCTGTACGATCACTATATTTTGTATGCTAAAATTACTAGAGCAATTGTAAAATTACGTGATATTATTTTTAATATAAAGAATTCGTTATAATGTTACTCACATTATACATAATTATTGAAAACGAATTATTATTTTCCAAGTTATATTATATTCAAGGTATTCTAAAGCAAATAAGTAATTTTTTCCTTATATTGGGATCAGGAATTTGACTTTTAACTTATGTCTGCTAATGTGTGAGTGTGAGAGCTATTTATTTAAAAAGCTATTAAGTGCAGAACAGAGTTTAAGATATATACGTGCATCTTAGACTAAATATAATGTACATTATGTTTGCTGAGAACTGATTAGATTTCGGGCAAAAATCCAAAGTTGTTCAAATCTTTAATATCTTTCAAATTAAATATATTTTCTTCCGTAAATACTTACAGAAAAAGAATTTTTTTGTACGTTATTAAAGATTTGAACAACTTTTGTTTGAAAACTTTTTGTTGAGGATATCCGAGATATTACAGTCACACGAACGAATACTTCAGTTCTTCTGTACTATGTACAGCGAGCTGATGATATTTAAAATAATATTTATGAATTTTTATACGGTGTCTGTTTTACTTTTAATGCCCTCTAACTCCGGAAGTCGAAAGGTGAAATACTTACGGAGTTAATAGAATAATTATGAAATTAGGTATTTAAGTTAATTAATAAATTTAACAGTAGTAGAACTTACGTGTTGTAAAATCTTATGCACGAAAATGAATAATTATTATTATTCTCGAAAGAGTAGAGTTTCCCGTGCTGTTGCCCTAATGCAAGTAATAAAAGCTAACCTAGTTGTTGGAAGAATAATTACGAACATGCGTCTATATTATAGTGCAACAATTCGTTCGTCGTTGGGCTCTTTAAAGTTAAAAGTTCCCAAAGTACGGAAGATGAAGTTATTAGATTCGAGGATCATCATAGTGCGACATTTCACACTCTCTGTGTGCAAACCGGATGGTGTAAGAAGGTGTTACGGTAAAGATGAAAGGGGATGAAAATGGAAATACACGACAAACGGCATCAAAAGTACAGGTGCATAGATTCTATTGTGCTCTACTAATTTCTCTCAAATATCATACGTAGAACTTGTCTGTTATTTGTGCTTCAGATGTTTGTCAAACTATTATTAAAATAGCATCAAACAAGTATGTTTTCGGTTGATTATAATATGTCGTTTGACTTGCACTAATTAATTGCTAAAGTCTGGAGAGCATGAAAACAATTGAAATTTACACTGCACGCAGACAAATTATTCTGTGTAGTATATTCGTTCTTAGCGTGATGCATCAAACGCGTCTTTGGTCGGTTTGAGCTTCACGACAATGATTTTCATATATGTAGTGTTCATTATAAATAATATATGTTTAAAATTTTATGTGTACTATATGGTATAATATTGTTTTATTTATGCAATGTTTGCTGTGAAACATTATCAATATCTATAGCAAAGAGGCAAACATTTGTTTGGGATATATATATACTTCTAATGTAAACTACGTAAAGTCGGGTATAGGCCACTCCACTTTATTTATTTTTACTTTTAAAATATCAGTGGCTGAAACTGTTTTCTGTTTAATAATTCATTATTTTCCACCGAGATTATAAGCTGGGTCGAACGACGAACTGGAGGAATTGATGTGTTTGAATATATTTCAAGTTTATAATTAACAAAACAATGTAACATTGTTTTACTAGTGTAGTAAATTCAACAAACATTTCTTTTTTCGTAGAGTTTGTTTACAATAACAAACAAAAAAATACGCGTAAAAATACGTGATCTAAATAAAGATGTAAAGTTTTATGCGCCTCGTGAAATCCTGATCGTGTAGCAATAATAAAACGTATTGCACTGATTTATACAATGGTAGAACTCATTCGTAAAATGCTATTGCATCAAAACAATAGGTACAAACAACATTTTCTATCCGTACATACATACATACATATGTACATAGACCGTGTTTGTATGATAGAATGCACGACAGCGCGTCTGTCCTGTACGACTATTTTATGAGACTCCAGGGAAGGAAGGCACAACCCGAAACCCACGGTGAATTCAATTTGTTTATTTATTCGTGGCGTTTTGGGCCGTTCCATCACACATTTATCCATTTATGGTCACTGCACGTAGCTATGTATATACTAGGCTGGCAAGGTTATCACGGGAAACCAGACTATTTCATTTTTTAGTCAACGTGTTTTGCCAACTCGTCATAAAATCTACGCTTGTTGTACCTAACTTTAACGTTGATATCACGCTGAATTTCGAAATTGCAACTATCCCAACCTTCATTTGTTTTACTAACATAACTTGTTTGCTAGTTTAATGCATAATAATTTCATTTTATTCTGAATATGTTACGACCGAATACTAGTGCTCACGGTCTGTGCAACAGTTACGTTCCCAAATGAATTGGCGCAAATTGAATCTGCGGAAAATGAAACAAATTATGAGTTGCATTCCACGTCCGCAAAAAATACTCACAAATAATATAATATAATTATTAGCTCGCCGTACGAAGTACAAAAGAACTAAAGCTATCGGTCGTTCAAATCAACAAAGTCTGACCTTATTGTAGGTGAAAATTGGCAGCAGATAAACACATAAAAAATCATTTGGTTGCGAATGCTTCAAAAAATTTAATTTAAGGCTGTCGATTACCTGACTTTTATCTCGATAAATAACGATTATTAATTTTATATATGTTTAGCTATATATCTTTATAATTGCGCCAAGGATAATTTTCTTATATCGATCAATTACAATATTAGTTTAAAAGTTGAAAAATCGTTTCAAAGAGATAATAAAGCGAGTATTCCAATTTTTACTAGATTAATTACAACTTTAAAGCAAGTTCTATGCGATTCTTTTAAATGAATTGTGGAAAATATTTGTTGATTTTCTAGAATAATCGTTTGGCCATACTTTTGCAGAATTGTGCCCAAAAACAAATAAAATCGAAGTAATTTTCTAACCAAATTAAATTAAGGTAAACGTCAGCTCAAAACCTCTCTTTCCGTTAAAATATAAATATTTATATTGTTTATTCGTTACTCCCCAGTACGATATTCCCCAGTACGCGTTAATTGGCCAAAACCTATAGTAAAATAGTGTGTATTTGTGGTTTATGCAATAAGTTTTGAGATTTGTGTGTTGTTCACAGCAGGTACGAGAGAGGGCGGTGCCTCTGGTGGCAAATACCCTGTCATGGTGTACATCCATGGGGAGAGCTACGAGTGGAATTCGGGCAACCCATACGACGGAAGCGTGTTGGCCAGCTATGGGGGCGTTGTCGTCGTCACCATAAACTACCGACTTGGCATTCTCGGTAAGTTTAGTACACACATAAACATATTCTATGTACTACACGGTCAATACCATGTTTCCATTGCTATTATACTACACGGCAATTCCTTCGAGCTTTTCTACTGCCTGCACTGAACATTTCAAAATTTGCTAATCCTGGCGTGGTATTCGATTCATTTATATTCCATACAACGTATGAGACGGATATAATTAAAAGAGCCAAGGGGCACCCATTAACTGATTCCCTTACTACATATATACTACATTATACATATTTTTCAAATTGGGAAACCAAAGGCAATAACAATTAAATTATTTATTTTGAAATTTACATTTATTCGACGAGCCGAAGGCATAGGTGTCTGTACCTAAGCTTGTTAAATTGGTATAGGTAACATGTTCATCAAAGGAAATTATATATAGTAATAATTTAATACCGTAATAATTCCAACTGATTTAAAAATACATCGTAATCTCAGTATAGTTATTTCGATGGTAAAATAAAATGTAATTTATATTTTCATTAAACGAAACATGTACTTTTAATTAAAATTGAACAAAACATTTAATCAATTATGAAAACAGAGAGAAAAATGTTTTTCTGTTACATACGGATTGCTCAAAAGAGGAATGGTATCGCCTGCAACGTTGTTTACATAAAGTGTAAAATATTCTCAGCAAATAACAACCAATCGCAGAAGCCAAAGCCGTGTGCCTTTGTTTCAATCTGCTTTTAGTTTTATGCGCAGCAAAAATCCTTTCATATACGATCCGGCTAATCATAAAGCTGAAATGAAATATCGTTCCGAATAAGGGCGCAGGTATATACTCAGGCTCGTCCTTAGCTGCTTTTAGCCTCTGGGTCAATGATTAATGAGGCGCCCTCAGTGAACAATGCAATGTTATCAAAAGCATTTTTATTTATCAAAATCTAAATGAATTTATTCAACTAATCCACGAATTCGATTGTGCATTAATTGTTTCCTAGATAACCAAATCATTATTCAAATCTGAGACGAAATAAAAAGAGAAAACTATTTTTCCCAAAACTAATAAAGAAAATTAATTCTCCTTGTCAGTGATGGTTGTGCGCAGCCGATTAACTCAACGACATACGTTCTACAACGTATTTTGTATGTTTCACAATAAATTAGATTGTGTAAATTACGTCGGTTATAAAAAAAATGTTATTTTAATATTTCGGAATCTCTTCTCATTTTGTCCAAATTAGGGATTTTTAACTCGATAATATTCTTAAATTGAAGTGATTTATACGGTTACGTATGATAAGAAATATATATTTGAATTTAATACATGAAACAATGCTTAAAAATAATGCAATTTGTTAGGTTTCTATATTTTTTATTATTTTTCTGTAGATTAATTTGGATTATTTAAAATATGATTAAGAATATGACAAGATTTGACTATGCAAAAGAATGATAAATACATTTTATTTTGTAGCCTTGCTTCATTCACCGTAAATACGATTAGAAATTACAAATAATCATTCAGTTTGCTTGTTAGCATTAAAATCAACAAGATTTACGCATTAATTATGTATTTAATTGCTGTGAACGCTAGCATAATGTGCCATAAAACAATCTGAATAATGAATTGTTGTAATTTTAATTAGTAATTAGTTTTGGATGTTGTAATTATTTTTCTAAGAACAGTATTAAAGGAGGCTCCAAATTTTGGGGTCTATAACTCCGGAAGTATACGGCCGATTAAATTTAAACTGCGAACGAATTCAAATGGGATGTCAAAGAATATGTGCAGCAAATTTGGTTCAATTAGCTCTGGTAACTTCAGAGGAGTAGAGGGCACAAATTTGGTCTTAGGAGCTACCGAGAGATCGAATAACGACTAACATCCAAGTATATGAGTTATATATATTTTTCGATTTAGGGCTGACGAGACAAACAGGAAATGATTGGATGTTTGACGATTAAGTTAATAAGTGGTGGTAGTAGATTATTGTTGTTATTACGAAAGTGTATTATAGAGAATGATAGGAATATAGGGTCCACTTTGTGGTGATAGTAAGGTTTGCGGTGTATGATGTTTTTAGTTAATGGGTAGCCAGGTCACGGGATGTCTGCCAGTCACATTCGACCAATCTGTTAGTTGTCGCCGATCTAATTGCACGTCGGCCATCCTTCGGTGCGGCCGACTATCTGCGCACGAGATTCACATGTATGGGTCACGAAACTTTGACGGAATTTAATTTAGAAAGTTTTTCTCTACAACAAGAGTTTGATCCAAGAAGCCTGCGTCGGGTCGGCCGGCCGAGGCTGCGGGACTAAGTATCGGATGAATTAAACTCAAACTTAACAATCCACACTCGGTATATATATATATATAGGGAAGAGAGTAGGTACTCTCATTCAGTCCAGTCTCCCGCAGAACTTAGCCCATAAATTGTTTCGCAAGTCGTTAAAAGTTTAAAAGCACAGCGAACCCGCTAAATCGCACCGTCCAATGACAGTTCAACAAATATTTCTCTAATATTTGTCGGATCTCTGGCTCTGTTCTGTATAGTATAGGACCTCTTAACCCTCTCGATTATATTTAATCACGGAAAGTTCGCTCGCACAGGCCTACTTCATATTGATAAACACCTGGTACCTACATATGTTTCCAAACTTTCGTAGGCAACCTTGCTAAATTACTTTTACTTTACTCATTTATGTTAAGATATTTCACCCTTTAAATTTACTCCCACATATTTTTCCACTAGATTAATAAATCTCCCTGTAGCAGTATTATTGTAAAATTTTCTTATCTGCCAAATACCGACTCGTAAATTTATTAAAGATTCCACATTTGCAACTACATACTATTAATACTGCGTTCGAAATTCTCCGGTAACAATATATTTGGTAACAACTTAATACATAAGATTTTCATAATAAAAAGGTTCTATTTTATTGTTTAGAACCTCCTATATATGTCTTCCAATTAATTGAAAATGGTAAATAAATGTTTACAGCGTCTAAACTCCTAATTTGGTCTCATTCTATCTACGATAAATCGTGATTAACATTACATTAAATAATGATCTTAATTATGAACACTTTTTCTGTAATTCATTCCATATGCTAAATAAAAATGAAAACTTAGTTAACTTGTTTTTGCGGTAGAGCGTTCACAGATTAATACTCGCGCGAACACACACATTTCAATACTTAACGACTTTATTATTTTTATCCATTTTTACCAGAATGATCGCAAAAGTAAGACCAAACGATTATTCCATATAATACGTACGCAAATATATTCTCTAAATTTCATTAAATATCACCATTGTGAAATATCAACAGATGGCACTGAAATATTACGCGAATTATAAACGAAGTGTACACTTTTTGACAACTCCCATATAATAGCATTAATAATGTTGACATCGTGGTATACTTTTTGTTTTCATTTCGGTTTTAGGGTAGATTAAATATTATTGCGGATTATTATAGATAGTGGTAATTGAAGTTGAGTGGTTTATTTTTCTATTTTAGTCAGACGATTTAAATATTTTGTTTGCATTTTTCCAACATTCTGCCTCCATTATTTGTGTTCCAATAAGTTCTGGACAATATGTATCGAATATTTTAGAGTTCTCACATTTGATAATTAGGCTATGTTATGTTTGAAAGTTAAATATTTCTGTATTTTAGGAATTTCACATTTTGCGTTAGAACTAATAGAATTGTTAATAAATACACAGTCACGACTTGAAACAGCTATTTGTAAATAATGTATGCACAGTTCGTTTATTTCCACAATTTCTCACCAGTGGGTGAGATTGCTTAGCTGCAAATGCCAATACTGTCATAGCATCTGCGTCACAGCCCTTAATATATCACGAAAGTTTTGCTAGATCCACGACACAGCCTGAAGGCATGTTTAATTTATTTTCCAAAATTGTTGCTAAATATAGAGAAAATAAATAAATAATGGTGCCATTGCCTACTAAATTGAAAGTTAGGGAAAAGACCACTACAAGCTCAAAGCATTACTTTCTGTTATGTCTGGGTTTGAGTTTTGCAATACTTCTATGTCCAATACGTCCAAGGTCAAATAAATACATAATTTTATAAAATAGAAATGCTCCTGTGTTTTTTCATGTATGTTATGTTATAAACCGTAATAATTTGTGACTATTAGGTTTCTTGAATGCGAACACGGACCCATATCTCCGTTCGCCTGCCAACTACGGCCTTATGGACCAAATCGCGGCTCTGCACTGGCTGCAGGAGAACATCGCCGTGTTCGGCGGCGACCCGACCAACGTCACGGTGATCGGCCACGGCACCGGTGCAGCTTGTGTCAACTTCCTGCTTACGTCTAGCGCCGTTCCCGAGGGCGTCCTCTTCCACCGCGCCGTGCTCATGTCTGGATCGGCGCTCTCACCCTGGGCACTCGTGCACGAACCCTCCAGGTATTTATTTTTACCATATACATACATTCTCTATATTAAATATAGATATTTCTCCAGGATTCATACCAAAGACATTTATATGTTCTAACAGCAAATTAATAACTGCAACGCGACGAAAATAACACTAAATACTAAATAATATTTTATTTTAAATTCTAAAATAATTAATTTTAATATTTTTTTCACGTTTTTTATATTCTTACCAAAATCCTTCTCGTAAATATAATTTTAAAATATTCATGCGGTTATTTCTCTATTTTTTTTTAAATTGAGATATACAAAGACGGTTTTATGTTATTATAAGAGAGTTTCATATACGAACATGTGTATAAAAAAAATCTTATGCTTATAAAGGAAAAAATTTCAATTTAGGTAGAAAGTTGTACGAAAGTTTTCGTGAAAGAGAAAATGTTTGTGGGTTTATTGTACCAATTTTCACGACATTCAACGGCACATCAAAGTTCTTACCTTTCTTCGGAAAGTAAATAAAGTATTTTATTAGTTTAAAAGTAGATATTGCTTATAGAATGTCCCAAATACACTAAAGAAAATCCTGATTATGTTGCAAGAGGCATTTATTTGTATCAATAGTTTGTTTTTCACTCAATATTATATTAAGCAAAATTATATTAGTATTACAGTTAAACTTCCATAAACTCCGAATATACGGCAAGAAAAACTTCGAGATATAGAAAATCTTATATTACTAAGTCAACCCGTGGGCTCCATGTGCCCTTATCATATACAGAATACAGTCCACTAATCACCAATTCATATATACATACACAGATACGTCTGTTTTTCTTTTAGGCAATATACAGAACACATAAATCTCACCCAAAAATTTGCTATAAGAGAAAATTCGTCTTATGAAAGTTCGATATATGGAAGTTTGGCTATAATTCATTTTAAAGTGTACTAAGTTAAATTATTTGTACTTATTATAATTCAGTGCAATAGAAACAATATCGATTGACAATAATATTTCTCATATCAAAATTAATTAGTTTGTTAAGTTAAAAGCAATAATTAATGTATATATTTACTGTCCTCCAATGTCTAAGTTGTTGCATACATAATCTGTATAATCAATGAAAATACTAAACGAAAAGTTACAAACTACCCGACACAAAGTTTGGAACTTGGATCTATCTCCATTGGCGATACACTAATTCTATAAGTTTTGTTGACTATCCAATGGTTAATTTATTAGCCTACGAATTAATAACTGCTATAAATAATTTCTGATAGTCTCCAAACTTAAGAATTATGAGATTAAATGATAAATTCATTACAATTATTTGTACTTTTTTGTGCTCGTTGTACAAGTACAAAAAGCTATAGTGTACGGTCGAGTGTCTGTAACATTCTCGGAATCGAGCAGATATTCGTTTCACGTCTTCCTGATTCCAAAATTGTATTTAACTTAAGTATATCACACGCTCTCTCATAATACCAACGTATCTGAAGTTACTGGACCGATTTTAACCAAATTTGGTAGACATATAAATTGTATACCTATTTGGTGCCTCAAGAATTTTAAATCCAATTGCTCTTATACTACCGGAGTTACAGGGTTCTAAATAACGAAGTCTCTTTAATACTGCCCTAAGAATGCTTTAGTATTTCTGTACTTCGTACTTCTTGTGACCTTACATTGTATTCCCTAGTACTCTTCACATATAAACTGTTTGTATTGATACCAAACTTATATATCATATATTGGCTGACCTATACAAGTGGATGTAATGCTTGAAGTATCTCTCGAGCACTTATAGAAAAATCGAGCAGCTCTCGACGAAAATCCATGTAATCTGCTAACAAAACAATACCTAATGCCCACCGTGTATCCTCGTGAAAGGTTATATGATGGCTTTGCATAAAATAATCATCAGATATACACAATTAATATATGCACTGTATTTCTAAAAAAAAATTATCTGTACAGATACGCAGCTCAGGTAGCCATCCATGTGAACTGTTCGCCAGAATTACCGCATCCTCATCTAATGAAATGTTTGCGGGAACGGCCGCTAGAGGCGCTCCTGTCAACGCCAGTACGAGATCCAGATTTTGCGTTCGCGTTTGGACCAAGTGTTGATGGAGTTGTTATCGATACAGGCGAACCTGCGGGTAAGGAGTTTTTTTTTACTTTTAAATATATGCAAATTATTTTACGCAACAGTAGCTTTACTGTAATAACATAATAAGGAATTAGAAAAGGGCTTATCGTGCTATAAACTGGAAAAAAAAAACATGTAGAACAGTATTACTAATTACTGATGCACTGGCCATTGTATAACTAGACTAATAGATATTGATAAACCATTGTCTAAAATTAAATGCGAAAATCAATTTATATTAATGTGTCAACATATTATTTAATTAAAATGTATCGGACCCGTTCATAAACTGAATATTAAATTACATGTGAAATTAGCAATATTAGCAATTAGAAGGTATCATCCAATTTGATCCGACATATTATATATATATATATATATATATATATATATATATATATATATATATATATATATATATATATATTAATTGAAATCTTTATGTTGTAGCGCACTACAATCAATTTAAACAACATGTAACTAAATAATTAATATCATCATAAAAACAATTCACAATATATGTATGTTGATTTTCGTACTCACTAGTTATATTATGTTAATTTAGGTTGGGTTAAGTTGGAGGTACTCAAAAATAAATTGATTTCTTTTAATTAGTTAAATTCAGTTATTAAATAAATTGTTAAATGTTTCTTGAGAACTGAGACTATTTAAAAACTACCCAGCATACATACTTTAATATAACTTCCCCGAAATGTCGCCGAGACGTAACATACGCATTTTAAGTCGCTGCAACATCACATAGATGTCACAAGATTGCGTTGGCTGGGTATTTTCTCAGTAACAAATAAGGAAAAAGAATCTCCAGCAATTCAATTAATAACTGAGAAATTTGTTTATCTAAATTAAAAATTTCAACACGATTAACTATAAAAGACAGTACATGCAAGTTATATGTGTCCAATTTTACGAAAACGACCAGATTTCACGAAAACGGCAAGCTCATCAAAAATGATGCATGAAATTTAGTCTCCGATTGGAACCAAAATATACGGAGAACACAATTTGTCATAAACTTCATGATAAGAATGCAATAATTAATTATTTTTGATATTATTTTGCTCAATAACAAAACGGTTTTCTAAATCGATTTGGGACTTTTTTTAATTTTGCACAACAAATCGATTTCCAATAGTAAAGAAAATTGGGTGGCCTTCACTCGATCTTCCTTTATTGTTTCACTGTCGGTGACTATAATAATGCTAAATTTTGCTTTTTAAGCATAAGTTACTAGAAATGCCGTTCAGATATTGTTTCAAAACACACCATAACCATAAACCAGTCTTAAAATTCATGCTTCATAATTTCGCCTTCAACAGTTTTGGCTCTAGAGCGTTCACAGTCACACAGACACATCCACATACACACAGACGTTCAAATCTCAAGTTCGAATATTAAAATAAAAATACAATACAATACTTCAATTTAGTAGATAGAAAAACAAAAGTTCGGCCCCCGTGCTGCCTACACTGACTGTACAGTTTAACTGAGAGGAATCGGTTAGTTTTAGTATTTATAGAGGACAAAGCTTTGTTAATTTACTTCTTCAATTATCACTCGGTTCCTATTAATAATCAAGCGATCGTTTACCAAGGTTAAATATTTAAAGACCTTGACTGCCTGTATCATATGAGTAGAAGTAAGTAGAGAAGGAAAGTGTATTCGATAGTAATATTAGATTATATAAGCACACCATTTACCGAATGAGAACCATTACGAATGAATGTCGTTCAACTTGATTCGCAATATAAATGTTACTACACATTCCACTAACACCTGGCAGATCCAAATAATCCGGAAAACCAGTAACCGTTAACGTAATGTGCTTAATTCGATCTAATACTGGTTGCCCCGTTATGTGGTAAACACAATTATTGCCAGTGCGACTCTATTAGAATAATAGATTGTATTTGGTATTGCTCACCTTCAATCTACTGTATATAAGGTTATTAAAGGCACTTGATAACTAGCACCTTCCAATTAAATCGTAATTAGAAGATTGGTTATAGAATATCAAACAACTGGGGTGGTTTCACTTCACTTTCCTGTCCTTACACTATCTGTCTTTCTTATACGGAGTAATAAGTAAATCTTCAACGGATATAGACGATTTGACTCTCCCTGAATCAAATGTGACTATTTTCGGAATAATGTATGTGTCGAATGTATAATTGTGAAACTTCAAACTTAAGACTTGTTATGGTCTAGATGTGCACCTCCTTTATCCAATATCACTAGAACGGCGAAATACGTAAAATCTAATGCTTTATTTATATGGCGTATCCATGATTAGATCTACATTTGCAGATTAATCGGAGAAGTGGATATGATATAGGCATATGCTGCCCAGCGTTTTACTTAGTTATTTAATGGTCGCACATCACAAAAGATGATTAAATTAGTAGAATCTAACCTTACGTTGTCGAATAGGCCCCAAGACGTTAACTTGTAATTTATAAATTATTCTCAGGAGAGAACCAGCACTATGGTGACTACGGCAGTCCATCACAGCGACAAGACCAACCCCAAAACGCTATCAATATCCTCAATAACGTGCTCCTGCGGAAACCAGCCGTTGCCAAACTGTCCAAATATGACTTGTTATTAGGAGTTGTAAAGGCAGAGGCGTACTTTGCTTTTAGCGGAGACGATGTGCAATACGGAATCGAGGCAGATCGAAGATCGAAAATTTTGAGGTCATTTGTACGGCGAACATATAGGTATAACCATCACATTTTTCTTTTGTTTTTCTGTGGAATCAGATACATTGTTTGTCCCAGTTACCATCTGTCCGAGATCCTAGCGACAATTGTGAATGAGTATACGGATTGGGAGCGCCCTGTACAGCATCCAATCAACATTAGGGACGAAACACTGGAAGCACTGAGCGACGCGCAAGTTGTAGCGCCGGTGGTGCACACCGCAGATCTGCACAGCGCAGAACACCGGAACTCCTATCTGTATGTGTTCGACTACCAGACCAAGTTCGGCGACTATCCACAGGTCAGTTGCGGTCAATTTACATTAGATATGCATTAAACTAATCCAAATCCAAAAGTTCATAATTTATATATTATTCGAACAAATAACTGAATAATTGAAATTAAGAAATCTGATGTGCCCTGCACTATATATGTAATATAGCTTTATTTTGTTTAAAATTAATTCTATCATTTCCAAGGAACAATATCAATATGTACGGTAACTATAACTATAAGTTATATATATTTTTGGATTCAGGGCGACGAGACATACACTAAGTTAAGGAATTTTTTTGATCCGAGAATGCTACAGACACACGACCGAATGCTTTAGCTTCTTAGCTAAAAATGTTGCTAATAATTTTGATATCTTTTATATGATTCAATTTTTCTCTAAACCATGTAATTTTTGAGATATACAACAATTGACTCGAGTTACTTCCGGTTGAAGTAATTTTTCCAAAATTAGGAGGATTTCGTTCCCAGGATATACACGCTCAAATTCACAGTACTTTCTTTAATACGTGACGTATAAGAAAGTTAAAATAACCTAAGTTAATTCTTTACTGGGAAAGATAACTATAATTTTATTATTATCACTGATATAAAAGTGATTGAATTTATAAACAATATTTGACTTAAACATATTTATAGATGCATTTTTTATGTGTCACAATCAGGCAAATTCAAAGAATTATATTTAATTGTACCAATCAAATATTTGAATTGTTTCAATTCTATATTTATTCCACCATTCACTTCAGAAAATTTATTATTCGTACGTTTTATCAAAGAGAATACATATAATGTATTCTCTTTGGTTTTATCCAAATAATTCGTTCTCTCTGTGATAATCATGTATTCTAGCTTTCGGAATTAAATCTTTTTGAATTATTTCCTATTATATATTTATATTTTTATATAGGAATAAGTAGTAATTTAAAGCTAAACAATATGCTTTTTCTCCAATTAAAGTAGTAGGTATAGTAATTTGATATTTATTAGAAAAGAGTACGATGGTATCAAATATAGCTTATCCTATGTCACTGTTAAGTATTAGCGAGGTTTGAATGTGCAAAGAGCCAAAAAGTGACGAGTACAAATATTGGGTCTGCTAAATTCCACAACCCAAGGCCTTTTGTGTAGCTGTACGGATATACGGCTTTGAATTGCTATTGATCTGATAAATAATGCCGATAGCTAATACTGTGACCGACCAAGTCAATTTTCACCTCCGTCAATGATCAAAACGCGTAATGAATGTTCAAACAAGTGATTTGAATACACATGGGTTTCACTGTCGATAGAGAATTCACCCTTTTTATTTAAACATTAATTGCGTCTCCCCTCTGCAACATTAGCCGCGCCTCATTATTACCTTTCGTACCTACTTTATTTTTATGGGGGGCTCTGACACCAACGCGCTACACCAAAATGAACACGCATGCGTAGGAAGTGAATTAAACCCCGAAAAAATCGGCAACATTTCAGTGTCGGTTGTGCGAATTTCCCAGTTAAATAATTCAACGTAAACTATACGTCACCTCCGTCTACGTCTCCCTTGATGCCGGCGTGTATGAATGCGTATACACATTGTTGCGAGACACACATTCCAACAAACACACACACACGCATGCTTAAACAAAAACACACAGTCATCACGGTTACAAACCACCATATCCAGTTGCCTTTTTCATCCATGCCACATATCCAGACACATTTCCTTTGTCTATTTATGTGTGCGTTTGTGTGACTATAGGTGCGAGGGTGTGTATGTGAGAGAGATAGAGAGAGCATGGCGGCTTTTTACTTGGTGTATGTGTGTGTGTGTGAGCTTTTTTACTGTCGTTTCCGGAGTACCGCGCGCGCAGATCCGACTCGTGTAAATATTCAAAATTCCGGAAACGCACAATGTCGGACTGTCGGTGGTGCACGTTTCTGTTTTTTCTTCTACTTCCACTGTTTGTTAGCTTTGTTTCCACTGACGCAATTCATAATGTTGTCTACTTATTTCAGCGTCAGGGCTGTATTCATGGGGAGGAGCTGCCATATTTATTCGGCGCACCATTGGTTGGCGGGTTCATGCACTTTGTGCGCAACTACACCAAGTCTGAAATGCTGCTGGCTGAAGCAACCATGATCTACTGGAGTAATTTCGCCCGAACTGGCAATCCAAACGAACCTCAAGAAACGGAACCAGTGCATGGCGTACGCCAAGACCGGAATCGCTTCAAAAATATCGAGTGGACGGCGTACGAAGCGGTGCATAAGAAATTTTTAAATCTAGGTAAATGTATGCTTATTCTTTCAAGGTGTCTACCACTCCTAGAATTTTAAATTCCTGGAATTAAAATGCATCTTTCTAAAATTTTTCAAATAAAAAACTGCCGTGAATTCCTTGAATTTACCAATTTAATTTTGGTAGACACCATGTATTGTACCCAAGACTAATTAATACTTTATCATAAATGTCATTTAATTACAGATACAAAACCGAAATTAAAAAACCATTATCGAGCGCATCGATTGTCGTTTTGGTTGAACCTCGTCCCAGATCTGCACCGGCCTGGCGGTGACGACGTGCCCCGATCGCATCATGACCTGATCGACGATGAACCACCGACCCCCCGATTACCAGTGTTGACGCCTAGAAAACTTCCAACAACAGAAACACCCGAGCCCCTCCGAAACCATCCAACAGTCGCCAACTCTACGACCACCATCTCTCCAGCAACTCAAGACGTTGGTCTTTTACCCGACGACCTACTAGGAGGCCAGGGCGCGAGTACAACGCAACACACCGTTGAAGACGGTTTTGCCGCCTACTCAACCGCACTAAGCGTCACAATAGCGATAGGATGCTCCCTGCTGATCCTCAACGTGTTGATTTTCGCCGGAGTGTACTACCAGCGCGACAAAACTCGCATGAACGAGCAAAACGGTGGTCAACCGAAGAAGCGGTCGGAGAACGGTCAAATGCCGAATAACATTTGCGGGGACTTGGAGAGTGGGATCGTTGGACTGAAAGCAGACCCGGCCACGATACTGGGCCATCATCACTCACACCACCAGATGCCACCGCCGGAATTCGCCGACTTGCCGCAGAACAACGCAACGCTGCCCCGACCGCCGCCGCCGCCCAAGAATGCCAAACCCCAGGTGAACACTCTGGTGGCCGAGAACCAACCGTTGTTGTCCGCGCATGGCATGCAACTCATCAACACCGGCACGCTCACCAAGAAGAACACTCAAATGAACGCCAAACAGAATACGATGGAGGAACTGCGAGTGTGACCCGTGTTTCAGTTGACTGAACTGTGTGCGCGCACTTTCTTAATAAACCAGGACATGTTACGACAATGTTGTAGGTGTGAATGTTGTGTACATACTATTATAATATAGATTCGAAAAAGTGTTATTTATCCTATTAATAAATATACTATTCTATTTCAGTTTCAAATAATTCTGGGCGTTATGTTTTGTGTATTTACTCACCCTTTCAATCAACTGAAAAGCATTTTATATTTTCTGTTGAGAGAATTATAGGTGAAAGATTATCTACAAATTTCATTTTAATTATTTTATTTTCATTGTTTTAAGTATACAATCAAATACCTTATTGTTGACAACCATATTACGTATTTTTAATTTTTCGTGTTGAAACGAGTTAAAGATTACAAAAATATATTGTTTCACCTTCAGGCTTGGATCGATTCGATTTATTTTAAATGAATTAAAATATCATGCATGAATAATATAAGTTTACAAGGGTTTCGGGTGGAGGGCTAAAATTGTAAAGGATAGAGTAGAGATTTCATTATTTTTACATCGCATTTTAAGTGTTACATCACCTTAGATACTCATACTACCTGAAAATGTCACATATTTTTTCATAAATAATACTTAAAATTGAGCTTCGCACTTTATTGCATAATCTTTTTTTTTACATTCAGAAAACCAATATATATATAATTTAGGTATATATATAATTTCATACAGAATATAAATTTTAAAATAGTATTATAATATCTGATATATATTTATTTTTTGTTATCTTCTACAGTTTCATTTTAATATTTGGCATCTCGGTAGGGACTTAGTCAAAGTGACCATCCCAGGAAGCAAAACGGAAGTGTTTCCTAGACTAATCGATTATTAAGACAAAATCACTCAAGTTATCAGACTTTTTATCGGACAGTATCAGGAGAAACGGTCAACATACACCATCATATTGTGGCATATTGACATTAGTTCACCTGCACCAGTATCATGGATACGTATATATAAATAGTACGTACAAAATATCTCTCAACCAAAGTAAACGTCTTAAATTTAAATATATAAGTATGTACATATATTGCACAGTACAATTTGGCTTTTCTTTCGAAAATATCACAACTGTAGTACAGAAACTGATTCGAGAATCAGTTCACATATAAACCTCATTAGTTACAAGTGTTCATTACGGTAGACCGACGGCTATACCCTCTCCTAGACACAGCAGCACCTTGAGCCTCGCATTCCCTCCGTACCCTATCGATTATATCCGCGACGAGTTTCTCTTCCTTCTCCCTTTGCTGCTCCCAGTCAGCGCCCCGAGGACACGCTTCTTTGCGTCGTGGCGTCTTCCCAGCCGGACCTTCTGTTGAAATATCAAGTGGATCGGTTGCTTGTATAGGCTCGTCCTCGCCATCCGGATGTCGAGCACTTACGTGTCCCATATACCCTTTGCGACTCTTAAAAAACACGTTGCAATGTGTACACCGAAACAATGGAGAAGGACTCATAGATGCCGCAGTTACAGCCGTTATTGTACTCGTCGTTACAGTTGTTACGACTGGTACTGGTGTAGGAGTGGAGCTACCTGTGTGCAATTTGTATTTGTGACGATACCAATGGGTTCTACTAGCTAAGACTTCGCCGCAAAGTTTACATGTCACACTGCCATCGTCGCGAATTAGGTACTCGAGGAGCTCGCTTTTTGAACGGATTGTTGTGCCACCTCCGTCAGGATCGTAAACTCCGCCGCCCATATCGGGCTCGTCGCTTCGTTCGATAACTAGGGAGTTGTTGTCGTCGGTGAGAAAATGAACGCCAGGTTCGTGCTCTGGTGGTGCAATGCATTCGGAGCCGATGCTTTGGATCACTGGTACGGTACGGGACTCAATTGATTGAGACGACATTATCACTGTAGTCTCCTGCAATCGAAGAGGTAGCAGGCGGACTGTGACTTCATCGCCTGCAAGGATGCAGAACAGGTATTTGTTAGTGAGGAATATTTAAAATATTGTAAGTTGGTGCACTAAAAGGATTGCTACATATAGGAAACGTTATTGTACACATATAGAGGTAGATTTATTTATTAATAGACGAAAATACAATTACTGGTTTCTTAACAAAAAAAAACTTTTGATATATAAATCGCATTTTAGTAATTAAATCTGCACCACACGAATTTTTGTTTAGAACAAATACGAATAATATAAACTTCTACAAGTGACCTACAGCGCAATATTACATAAACGTGCGTGTATAATATGCATGTGTACCTAATTCAAAAAAATTATCCTAAAATATTTTTAAACACTTTAAGTGTTTATATAACAAATTTAAAAAAAATAAACAAAAGAAAACAACATACATAAGAAATGAAAGTCCACTGTTCGTCACTTATGAAAAAATAGAAAACCTTGAATTCTTCGAATATAATACAATGAATTATATTCATGCAAAATTTTGGTAACTTAAATAAAAGTCGTTATTTATGAAATGCGTGCGGTGTCTGAAAGAAGCGTGTTAAATTTTCGATTGTATTAACATAATAAATGTTATGTGTGCAACACACCTGCACAAAACTTAACACTAGTTATTATTGAATTATTAATTGCACTTGATTACACTTTATTATTATCAATAGAATATGTTTTTAATATATTTTTGTTTAGAGGTTCCCGTAATCTGTGCCCCAATTGCCAGATCGGACGAACCTTGGAAGAACAGCTGATAAATCGGTTGGCCTATGAGCCTCAATATAAAAAAGAACATTTAAAAAAAGAAACATTTAAACAAAACAAAAACGACCTATTCTATCACACTCTGATTGTGAACAATTATTTTTAAAATAATATTAGAAAACTATTGCATTATCTATACAGAACAGTATACGAAAATAAATCATTTAAAATGAATTCAATTACATCTGTCCAAAAGTTATTACAACGTCTCCATCTAGTTAAATATCCATTTTCAAAGAATGGTTAAAATATATTTATATGATATAAATGTAAATAATTAATATAATATTTATAATATATATATTTATATAATCCTAAAATAATAAATTTTATATTTGCAATCTATATACTTTTTAACTTACAAACTAAATACATTAACAATTATTATTGATTTCCTTTAAACTTTAAAAATATAATTAATATTTGAGTTATTTTTTACAATTTATACTTCAATAAACCCAACACCTTACTTCTAAAATTTGTTTTTACGTTAATTTCTTTGTCATTTGTGCGTCGAACGGCGTAAATATTTTTCTATAAAATTAACTTTTGATTATAGTACTAAATGTGCACTGTAGTACGATTGTTATTGCAACCCCTAAAATCTACAATCCAAACCATAATAATTAGTATCGAATAAACTCTGTAATCAATGTAACATATAATGTTATCTCGAATGTTTTGTTATATAATATTAATGTAATAACTACTATTATCATAATAGCCATAACCGGGTATTGTCCTTGACGAGTGGGATGCTAGGCAACCACACCCTCAATACCCGCTGTGTCATCTCCATTTAAACGTATATTTGTTTATATAATATATGCATCCGTCGCGCAACACCTTTTCAAGGTCATTCCGAAAACCCACACTACATACAAAACACATCTCGTACAATTGTCCAATCGGTGCCATAATGCACAAATTTGCGCATAAACGGAGCCATTGTCGCCTATATATTAGTGTTGTACTCGCAAAGGTACAAAACAACGTAATAAATATTATAAATTCCAACAATTTGTGCCATTTTTAATGGTGTTTCTGATTTTTCTACTTTATATTTTTTTCTTTGTTTTAATATTTTTTTTAGTAAGGCAGTTAGCACCATCAATATAGAAATATATTTATATGTATATATATAGTTATAATAATCTACAAAAGTTGCAATCTGGGATTGCATAACGCGCGACCATTTTAAATGGTAGTGTTATGTTGAATATTTGCACTATCTTCAGCTAGGGAGGGCGGGAGAAAAAACCCCATGGGAAAGACGCAATCTTTCGGCATGAAACAATCGTGCACCGTTTTCATGTGGTTCTTCATCTTATCCGGCCGTGAGAATTCTTTAGCGCAAACCGGACACGGGAAAACTTTTCGCTGGTGTCCCTCATGGTACAAGAACGCATGCCTTTGGAAACTGTATTTGTTCTTAAACGTTTTCTGCACGTCAGCCTTAGCACATTCTGTGCACTGGTAAACCCCTTCGCTGACGCTCGCATATCGAAACAGATTCAAGCCCCGAACCGACATTTCTGTGAGTTGTTCGGCAGGGTCTTGGCTGGCCGATGTGGCGCGTCGACGTGCTCTACGACGTACAGGTTGCCGTGCGGGTGCGTTGGCACCTGCATTCGGACCAGTCGATGTTGACGGAGCACCGCTGGTTGTACCAATCGGTGTCACCACACCACCGCTACTTGTGGTAGTGTTGTTATTATTATTGTTATTTATTGCGTCTGGTGATGCAAAATGCGCTGAATCAGATCCTTGAATTCGTGGTTGATTTAACATTTCTACTTTCGGCGTTAATAGAGATTGGACGGACGATGGATCTAGACAACAAATGTTTAATTATATATTGATGTTACTTACGGTTATATAGCTATAGCAACAAATGAAACATGCCCAACAAATAATGATGCAAATTATATAAATAGGATGGATTTTAGGTATTTTTTGGGAGGAAAACAAAAATATAAATGACAAAATCATTCTTTATTCCAACTAAAATATGAATATGCATTCCATATACTAACTATGAATAAATTATGAGGTAATGTCTAGCAAACGTAAATGTGCTCGAAGATATTTTCTAAGTCGATAATCGCAATGTTTAAAAAATATCAATAAATAAAGATCTTGCTAAATAATATAAAGTAAAGTAGAATGTAGTGCATTCATAAGTCTACGAAAAAATAATAAGTAACTACTGATGTCATCAAAATAAAGTACATCTAGCAAACTCAATAAAAACAGAAGTACAAGTGATATTTGAATTTACCTGCGCGTCGTCCACTTGTCTTCTGGTATACCATTCACAATTTACTCATTGTGTGACACTTTTAACACTAACAAGTCCCTCTAATTTCCAAAAAAAAAAATCCCTGATATAAATTCTTACAAAACAAGAAGAACATATATAATAAATTTATTATTCCCTGTTTCCAATTTCCAATGAGATAGAATTAAATTTACAAATACTTTCGGTTTTCTTAACGTTTTTTTGTTTTAAGTAACACTTATATGAAAAAATATAATATGTATATTATTTGTGCTACAGTCGTAATTCTTATCTACATAAATATCTTATATAAATTTAACAAGTGTATAAGGCCACCATTTTACAACCATTTGTCGCATGAAGATAACGCACTTGTGCAGTCTATCGGCCCACAATCAAATGGACACGTTATTTTGTTCTGAAGGCACTACAGTTTGTTTGTGTATAATTTTCACATGCGCCAGCATGTTATCTTTCCTTGTAAAATCTTTGAAGCACACCGGACACGTATACATCTTCACATCTATCTTGTGTGACGTCATATAATGCCGGCAAAAATTGCTTATATGTGTATAAACGCGATCACAAACTGTGCATCTATACAAATTATCTTTCTCCCTAACACAAAAATCTCTGGCAGACTTATCAGGATCACAGATTTTCTTGTTATAATTCTCGTAGTATTGGGCGCGGACCGCTTGCCGCAGCTGTGCATCATCGATAACAATGTCATCCATAATGTCGGAAGACACATCGTTCTGATTCTCATACATCATGTTGGAATGATGGCGTCGTTTCTTATTCCGAGATTGTTGCTGAGCGGATATGTAGGATTCAAGTAGAGCTTTCGGGTCGAATTTCTCTTCGGCGGAATCGTTGAAGGAGTCATCCAATTCGTTGCCTTCGTCGTCGGACATTTCTTCTAGGCTATACTCTTCGTGTAGGGACGAATTGAATTCTAAGCATCGGGTGCTGTCGTTTACGGGTACGTTATCTGTAATTGAAGCCGCGGAAAAATTCGTTAGTTTTGGTAATGCGAGTTGATTGTTTTATGCTTTAGTTGTTATGTTAAAGGGAAAAGCTATAGGGAATAAGCCGCGTCGACTCCTGACACAGTGAGAGGTAACGGACGGCTCATTCCTTTCACTCTTCCCTTACAACAAGTTCATTTTCAACTCACCTCCACGTCACTCCCCCGTATTTGTGTGTGGCACATGTGAACACTTATTAACACGCCGACCCGCTCTATAGCTTTTCCCTTCACACTTCACTATCAAACTAATACTACAAATCAGGACCTACTTTAAATAATGGTGCAAATCATTTTATGTGGCAAGCTTTTGCTATGGACAAAATCACATATACATATTAACTTTGTAGCCGTATATATATGACTATAAAGTGAATCAATTTACTTTTAAAATGCTAATGATAATAATATTGAAATTTGTAATTAGAATTTCAAATTTTAGAACAAGGTTTTGGACCCCCTCCACTTTGTTATAGCAACAGCGATACCATTAAAGTGATTTGTAATTCTGAAATAGTCAGATTTTGAAAGCCGATGTTATCCGTCAACATTTATTTACTTATTAGTTTTGCTAAATATATTTTATTGTTTTGCTATTCTATTTCATAATGAAACATTTCAAAATATCATATAAAAGTTGTTTTGTGATGTCTTATATAAAATTAGACAGAATCTGTTGTGTCAGCTAACATAGTTCCCGAATATTGAACTTAATATAGTAGTATTTAATGTTCGTACACGTGGCGCGAAACTTTACAATTTATATCTATTAAAATATGAAGATTTAAGTAGAATAAAAAACACGTATAGTTTAAAATAATATCTACTTCCGTAATAAAAATTTAAACAAGGCTTGCCACAAGCATTTTGTTTCATTTGCATGTTCTAAGGTTCAAATCTATAAAAATACGAATATTTATGTATTGTACATTTACCATAAATTAATAACTATAAATGTGTATTGTTATTTAATCATGACTATGGGAAATGGATATACGTTATTTTGTAGATTCGAACCAAATATATTATACAATATACGAATCCAATATTAAACGGGAATATTTTTTTATTCAATTGTAGATTCGCCATATAGAATCTAGACTCGATTTCTTTACATAATTATTATAGGTTTAAATCCTTTACCGCAATATAATTCAGGCGAATGTTTATAATCCGAAACGCCGACAATATGCAAATGTATATTTAGATAAAAATCCAGACAAATTCTACAACGATTTAGGGTGTAATGCATATTTAGTAAATGACGTCATGTTTTTCTAAAGAAAATTTGGCTATACATACATTTTAATCTATTTATAATTACTTCTGTATTTTCTATTTGTAAGAAAAATTACTAACAATTATTCGCGATTAATAATAATCTTCTCCAGAGTGTTTTCCATAATAGTTTCTTGGATTTTCCAGGATGTAAAAGAAAACTACCACTAATAGTTTCGCAAAATTATAAATTAACAAATTCATTTAAAATCAAATAAAACAAATATTTACGTTCGTTAAAACCATTATGTAACTTGTTCAATGTTTTGATACAGCCGCTGTATAAGAGAATTATAATTTAAAGTATGATTTTATTTACATATATAAAACTAATATAAAACAATAAAAATGGAGATTTTTTTGTAAAAAAAAACAGTTAAATCATTTTCTGTTGCATCTGTGATTTTAACACATGACTATTCATAGACAAACATGTTTGATTCAATAAACAAAACAAATAAACTTTTGAACATGTTAGAAGAAACTTATTTACGTTTTAATCAACATGTAACATCGATAATAAAAATTTGTGCTACGTTGTAAATAACCACCAGTTAAATATTTTTTTTAAATACATTTTTAGTATTCATAAAATGTATTTAGATTATTTAATTGAGATTTCTTGTACTTATTGTATTTGTTGATGAATGTTATGATTGATACGACCCTGTCAATGTGTAAATTATAAATTTTTATATATTTAATGTGGATATTAATCTTGTTCTATCAGAATCTGGGGAGGTTATTAAACAATTATGATGATTATAATATAGAGTGGACTGTAGTCTGCATATGATATGGGCATCTATTTGTTAATGTTCTGATATGATATGAAATTTGAAAATAAACTATTCTAAAACACGTGATTTAAAATGGCGGATCGTTGAAGTTAGAATTAACAAAAAAAAGCTAACAAAATTGTTTATAAATATTGATAAGTTTTGACTTTAACATGATTATATTTACAATTTTCAAATAGACGAAAACATACAAGTATATTTTCTGTTCAACATTGAACAGTCTAAATTTAAAATTGCATTTGCACCTTGATAATTGTTTGCCCATTGTTCACAATTTGTGACGTAATACTGGAATAGTTAATAATTACACGTAAACATAGTAATTAAAAAAATGTCTTAAATTAAACCGCCGAGAAAATGATGGCTCTTCTTACCTGTTGTATATTCATCTTGCTGCTGTTTCGATTCCTGTTCGCGGGATGTGCTAGCAATCGGTTCCTCTTTGATCTTCCCATCCTGATCGTCCTGTTCGTGTTCATTCCGTCCGCCCGTGCTCGAATCTGAAGTGTTGCCCCCAGCACCGAAACCATCCATGCCCATCTTCACCTCCAACATCTCCGGACTGCCCTGCACCAACATATCCCCACTGACACGATTGTCAAAGTCCTCCGCCGGGCTGCCCATGCCTCCGGGTGTACCATTCGAGCTGCCCGACAGTTTCCGCGGGCGGCCCCGCTTCCGCTTCGGCTGCATGAGAGCGCTGCCCAGCAGCGGGTTCATCATTTGGCTGAAACGTTTGTGCGGATGTTGTATCCTGTGCAAATGCGGCGGCGGGTTCAACGTCGAGTTCTGTTGGTGCGGGTTCTGCATTAGCGACGACGTTATGCTCGGAATGTCACATTTCTCCTCGTTCACTTCGGTCAGCCCTTTGATTCGTAAGCTTTCAGCGACTCGCAGAAACGCTGTTAGCCGGTCCTGGTCCACGCTCACTTCGCCGCGGTACATGAAATCCAGTAAGCTTTTCATGTCTGAGTATGGGACGTCTTTTAATATAACTATTGGATGTTTGTCCGGGTGGTTGACGAAGAGGGATTGGAAGTATGGACTACACGCACTCAGGACCATTTTATGAGCGCGCAGCAGCTGCCCTTCGACAGCTAATGTGACATCCACGAAACTCTCGTCGTGCAGCAGCTGATCGAAAACTGATAACAAATTCGATTGGTGATTGTTCCATCGCAAACAGAACCTTTGACACGACATGTTGGCAGGTGCTGGGGCCCCAACTTTTGGCTGATATTGCTGATGATTCAATTGGCGAAAATTTATACTTGACATGGGTGGTGATAACTTATTGTCGTACTATATAACCCTAAAAATAAAAAAATACATTTAATCTGGATATAAATACAGTTTAAAATGATCATAACCAAAAACGTATGCAAATATTTCGAGATCGTATCCATTGGAATTTGTCGTAAATTATAAAAATCAGTGACGTATTTTTAGTGCATGTAAATATAGTTTGATAACGTTTGGGGAAATATTAAATGAAATATCTGTCTCAATGATAAGTGAATCATACAGGTGGCAAAGATGAAACAGAAACCGGAATCGTTATTACATCATAGTAGGAAGCTGCGGGTTCGTCCTCATCGCGTTGCATCACGGACGCTATTTAAATACAAATATAAACACAAGATTCATGTTTTCCGCATTTGAACAACAAACGATATTTATTGCAGTTATTTATACGAACACTCGTCATCCCCCCGAGAATAAAATGGGCACAGCCCTTCCGCCATTTTTATAATCAACTACACCCCGCCTACTATACGACACGAGAGCTAGTTTACGCAACCCTATCCCCCATTAAGAAACATCGCGAAGCAGCAGAAAATACGCAATAAACAACAAGTTCAACGGTATATATATAAATACTAAACACACTTGCTCGAAGTTGAATTTAAAATATCGATTTAAAAGTATATATTGATTTGAAGGCAGGGTAAAGGGAGCTGTCGACCCCAACGCAGAGCAAGCACAGTCACTAGTTTAAATATTTACATTCCTGTTGTACACGATCACATGAAACACTAAATCACTTGCACAGAGCCTACATATTATAAACAATAATATTGGCATTACCTTGCCATTTCATTTCACAAATTAAATACAAGGGTGGCTATCCATAGAGGATCGAATTATTTGACTGCACTTTTCAAGTCGCCATGTCAGCAATCTACCTTCTCACTCTCATCCAACACTCGGGAGTGTTCGGGATGTGTTCGGGGTTGCAGGCGAGGCGCAAAATTCAAGAGATTACGGTATAAAAAAATAGTAAAAAAAATCAATCAGGAAATGATTCTCCTGTACAAGTTAAAAATAAGTAGTGTTCAATTTGTCACCCTACGTTTATGGAATACAACAATTTATATTTACTTTAGTAAAAATAGTCAAAAGGGGGCGCGAATCTATGGTGGCATTGGCGAAATGAAAAACTGCACGAGTCGCGCGCAATTTTACATATGTGCTACGTCATCAGTCAAAGGGTGCCGTGAGGAGGTCGACATTCGGCAATCTCAAAATGAAATACTTACTTTTATGAAATAATTTTGTAATAATATCCCACGCACTCGCAGCGAAACACTAGCACATTTCGAATCAACATGTACAAATGTTGGTAATTTGTTCGTGTTAACCCTCTCGCCACTAACTTGGAACTTCTCTCTGCCCCGTGTGGACAAACGCGCTCTACACAACCAGCACCACCACCACCGCCGCCTGACCTTGGGGTACCGATGTGCAGCGGTCCTGTTGCGCACTGAACGGGCTGCAAAGACGCGCACACATCGACGACTATACGTGTGCGACCGTACTCGCGCTCTCACATCGAGGGCTCGCCCAATCGCCCAGAGATTTTCTAATCCTGTTCACAAGACCCCAAACCCACAAACATCGGACTGGTGGATTACCCCGCGATGGGCTACACGTGCGCGCTCTCTAAGAGCGCGGGTAGTTGACCCCCCGAAATCAAAAGATGAGTTGCGCTCGTGCACTTGAGGGTGCGTTCCCTCACAAAAATATAGAAACTGATGTGCGGCACCCAACAGGTGGGACAAGTACACACGTGCGCCGCCCAGGGTTGATGACCGCACCGGATCGGCCCCGGGGCGCGTTGGGTTCAATGCACGCCGTGGTGGCAGTTCATTTCTTTCTACAGCGGCGGAGCTCTACGGGCTACTTCCTGACAGACCTCCCTGGACCCCGAACTGTACACTTCGTGGGAACGCTATGGCGATGGCCGCTCCCGTCCGTGACGTCATTCTGCTTGACCGCGTGGAACAAGAGGCACGCCCGCGCGCCTATATCATCTCTAATAAAAATGAAAGAAAAAAAAAAACGGGCAGCAAGGCTCCCCATATAGACGTGCGCCTCTGACGCCATGACCCAGTGAACGCTGAAAGTCATCGACGCTGTTTTCCGTCCTGCGTGTGTGTGTGTGATGCCTTGTGCGTATACTGCCTGCCCACACCACAACAATGCGGCACCGGCACCGTGCTTACACGCTGCTCCAAAGGGTGCAAGCACTCACGCAGCATACCGCACCGTACTTTCACTCCACTCGGTCTATACACTATTCATTTAAAGAATTGTTTTGTACGTTGGCATTTACAATTACGAAACGCTTTCATTTTAATGAGGGTGATTTCTCCCCAGACATTTAGGTCGTTAACTACAATAGGATATTTTTGGACAAAAGAATTAGAATTTTATCTTCCGAATCTTTACGAGTCGCTCCCTCAAATTTTAGTTAGAAAACCAATAACAGCTTTCCTTTATTTGCTAATAATATTAAGACTACGAATTATATAAGCTGTAACCTTATGGTCTATATTAACTTTCATAAATGATTACTATGATTCTTATAGAATTTAAAAATCATAGCAGGTGAAATACAAAACATATATATATATTTGATTTGACGTTGTCTAGCTAAGTCAGCTCAGTAGGCACACGTTCTAAGCATACAGAGGGAGATAACATCCTAAGATCATCGCCGGTGCCACGGAGATGTTCGGCCGGGGGTTGACGACCTCTCGCCAACAGTGCGTAACTGCTGGGGCCCGCGTTATAATATTCCTCTCTTAGCTCCCCTACACCGCGTACACACAGTACATATCGCTCCAGTGCTTGGCCTGGCTAGTGTCGCATCGCGCAGGGTTGCCGCCCGCCTAACGAGGCCGCGTCAGTGACCTTGCTTCCCTCCGGCACCACCACTGCGCAACACTTCCGGTCGGTCATGACCTGTTGCCGTCATCTAAAGCCACGTGTATATTATTTCACTTTACCGTAAAAGAAATAAAGAAAGAAAGAAGAAACTAAATCATAAAGGAATTGTACACCTAAAAACTAGCAATCATTTCGCAACCGCAAACTTCGCCCCACTAGAAATAATACCCAACAATATTTCTCTACAAATTTATTCAAACAACTTAGATTGTACATTTAAAACAATAAGATAATTAAAAGTATGACAAGATAATTCAGGATGTCGACCACGGAATATATTTCGAAATATAATAAAAGCAAATGGCGACCTCTATAAGCACCTTCCTGTTCATCTAGACATCAACCAAGTAAACTACAAACAAATATATTTCCAAACAAAGGAAAATAATGAAAATCAGGCTATTTGCTTTGAACCAAGTTAGACTTAACGTGTGCATTTTCCACTAATTTCGCAATGCCCTCTAAAACAATTTGCCCATTTGCTTCACAAGTATATTTAACTTCCAACAGTTTCCTTAACGAAGATAATTCTACATTAATCGTTATTTCATCACCTACATAACATTTATTAGGAAACCGTAAAGTTTGATACACAACTAAAGTCCCAGGCCCCGGTAATTTGGTCCCAATTACCCCCGAAACTAACCCGTTAAGAAACGCCCCATGCACTATCCCATTCGACCCCTCATGAATTGGATTTGTATCCCCGGTTAATCGAGAAAAATCCGCAATATCTTTTTGCGTAATTTTCCGAATTATTTGAACAGTGTTACCAACCCTTAATTGTGTTTGCGAATAATGTTTAATTAACGTAAAATACACGTTTTTTGTATTCATTTTTGGTTATTTTCCAAAAATAATGTTGCTAGATTGCGTAACCGTGGATTACTATTCTTTTTGATTTGCTCCAATTTCTCTATTGTTTTTCCGGTTAAAATGCGATGCTCCGATGCAGATGTTTTTAAAAACATTAAAGTTGTAATTGTATTCGAAACAACGTCTATATCGGAACTGTATAACATTAACGTAATCAATTCAATGCCATTTTGTCGTATAATAATATCTCTATTTCGAGGATCTGTAATACATTAACAATTGAGTAGACATAACCTCAATATTTTGAGGTTATGTTACCTGAGCTTAAGTTACATAACGCAGCTATAGAGTACTGTTTATGCTCCTCGTCTCTAAAACATAGTTGTTCTAAGAACAATTCAATCAATTTTAAGTCTCGGATGTAATCATAATTTATTGGATCATATGAAAAGTTCGCTAGATTAGCTAGCACTTGTTTTTTGGACTCTGAAACAAATGAACGGTCAATTTGTGACGACACAGCCACACCAAATTACTTACCATCTTGTTTAGTTTCATTGAATTCTTTTTTTAATAGTCTCAAAAAATCATAACGCCCTATTCCATCTGGTCCAGTTTTTCGTAAAAGTTGCTCCTTTTTGCTGAACATTTTCCGGCCCAAATGTTGACATGCTAAACAGCGCTAGGTTTCATTTTGCGGGTAGTTTCAAAACTAACTATTTGGCGCCAACTTGTGGCGGGTAAATTTGAATTCAAAATACTGGAGGGACCTTATTCGTAATGTATTTTATAATAATTTGATTGTAAATTCGTGTCAGAGTAACTATAAAGCAATTGCAATTGCCAGTTATAGAGAATTAAAAATATGATATAGCTAATTTCAAAAGCGATTTTTCAGTAAATGGTGCACTTCTCGAAATAACTTTTTAATTAAAAGTTGCTAGATAATTTCATATCTTAATTTTTATAAGAATAACTTTTTCTGTAACACCTGCCGCTTTTGAGTTATTTAGACAGAAGTTACTTGAAATTTCCATATCTTCAACTTTTGTATGCTTCACTTTTTCTCTTATCCCGTTTTTCGAGAGTAGTAAGTGTAAATTGGTGCTTCCGATTAATATATTGTTTTCAAAAACAGAAGGTACACCCTCGGACTAAATGCGAGTTTTAAGTTTAAAGTGCTAGATGGTAGAACGTTCACTCATTCTTCCACAGATGTGATTTATTTGTAATCTTATCATTTATAAACAACTTATGAATTCTTTTACTTAAAATAAATTATACTATGTTGCACAAGTTTATTAAATACTGATTTTAAAATAATAATCAAATAAATCTCAATGTGACATCAATCTGTTTTCTGTTATCATACATCTTTCTTAATTTAATTTCCTAATCTACAAAATACAATTTTTACGTTTCAACAGATATTTGACCCTTAGATATTTTATCTGTAGAAATATATCATTAGATAGATAAACAATTGAATTAATGTATTGGTAATCTTAATATTTTTACAAATTGGATTATTTTATAATTCGATATTAATTTATATTCAACATAAAACATATAAAAATAACAACAATCTGACGTACAGAGACCTCTGATTGAAATCTTATCATATTTCATATTTTTACCTAGACTCTGTATTGTTTTCATCAATATTGTCATCTATATAAAAATATAAAAAATTGGAGTGACCTTCACTCGACTTTCTTATACTATCACTAACTTTATATACTATTGCTTTATTTTGTTTTAAATTGTATCTACAATTGCTTTGAAAAAGCGATTCTCCAGAACGATTCAGATATTATGAAAAAAAATTCCATCAAAAGTTGCTAGAAATTTTAATATCTTCATCTTTTATAATTCTCACATTTTCGAGATGTTGATTAAGATATTGTTTGCAAAAATAGGAGGTTTACTTAAGTTTAGTTATATAATTTTGGGTTCAACAGTTTTTGCTGTAGAGCACACAGACCCACAGAGATCTGTTCGAAATAGTCAGAAAAGGTCAAAACGTGTATTTCCGTTATAACGACTCTGATACTACAATACTTCCTTATATACATTCGTATAAGTAAGAATACTGCATAAAAACGAAGATATCTAATCTTTTAATCACTAACAATGCGCCTCGTTTATATATAAGGAAGAAATTTAAACGTATTACATTTACTTTTAGAAATATTTAATAATTTCGTGAAAATAACTTAATAATCATGAGGGCGATATTATTTGTGTTTTGCTTGGTGGCTGTCGGTTCATCATATTCAGAACCGGAGTTGAATTCGCTTTCTTTCTTTAAACATTTAATCGAGGCTAACAAAGTTCTTGCTGAGGATGACAGCAGAATATCAGTAAATATTAATGAATATATGGATAATGCTGTTGCAGTTATTAACAAGTGGTTAGTTAACAAGGGAATGGATCCTCTTCCGGTCGATAACATAGAAGAAGGATTCAGCGTAGTAAGTAGTCCTTTTTTACGAATCTTAATTTCAATGTTTGGGATTTCAAATTAAATTGAAAAATAAAATGAAATATATATTTTAATTAATGATACGACGTCTTGTAGTTATAAGTAAAAATTATTGCAGAATATTAGTAAATAGTTATTAGATGTGGATAATATTCCTGTAAAATGAAATATTCGGAGATCTTATAATCGCAATAAAGGCCTTTAAATCATGATATTTTCCATTTTAGAAAGTTGGTTTAATCCGCTACCACGGTGAATTTAGTTTATCGCACGGTTGGATGCAAGGACTCAGTACTGTAATCCGCAGTGGAGACGCCTTTTTGAACTATGAAGCACAACTTCTAAATGCACGTATCCCACTTGCGTTCGAATCCGTATTGATCAACTATGATTATCTTGCGAAGATCATGAACCTTGGACCTAAAGGTGGACTAGAGGGAAAAATCACGAATCTACAAGTTTTCGTTGATATTACTATCGACACAAAAACAACTGAGATTGTCCTGCAAGGATTCAAAATTACGAACACCGGTAAAATCACGGTGAAATTCAGTGGTAATCCACTTGTCGATTGGCTCAGCAATGCTTTATCCGGACTTGCGACCAAAATCCTAAAGAATGTTATTACTGGAGTCGTCCAAAACGAAGTGCGAACCCTTCTTGAGAAAACTATTGATCAGATAAATAACAGCCACTGAATTTATATATTTATAAACGCTTGTATTTTGTAATACAAATAGTGTATAATTCTCAATTTATTTATTTGTGTTTCCTTAATTATTAAATAAAATGTTCATTTATTGATTGTAAGATATATTACAGGTTTTATTGTCGTATAAGATGCAGGTGTTTCCAATCTTTCATCAAATTTTAGATTTAATCAGATAGATAATAACACAATTTTTATCAATTGGGTTTTACTTAATTATAGATAATTAGGCCGTAGGCACCAGTGTCCATATTATATACAGTTCATTCATCGATATAATAATAATATAAATAAAAATAAAATTGAATTCATATTTGTATTTGTCAGAGTCGAGCATTTAGATTCCATTACACAATTCTTTGTGATTCGGATATAAATCGGATTATAATATAGTAGTTTTAAGAAATTATTTATATTGTGTTTTCTATTTACTTGATTTTCACAACAAAAACCATTTTCTTCACAGATTTTCTTTTTACTTTCTTTTACAAAGTAATAAGTAAGTCTTGTAATCATGAAAAATTTCGAACGCGAGATTTCAACGGATATACATGTTTTGACCTTCCCTGAATCAAATGTGACTATTTTCGGAATGTCGTCTGTCTGTCTGTGTGTGTGAACGCTCTAGGGCCAAAACTGTCCAACGTAAAATTATGAAACTTCAAACTTAAGACTTGTATATGCCCTAGATGTGCACCTCCTATTTTTGAAACTAATATTCAAACCGGTAGTGCATGTTTACTCTATGCATTTTTTGTTCTATCTCCAATATCAGTAGAACGGCTGTACATACGACGCACAACTTTTGTTTGTTTGAAACATTTCTTCAAAAAATGTACCAGTTGCGAGAAAAATGCTACAAAACATTATAAATATCTTGTTTACGTTGCCATTAATTCGCATGTAGCTTATATATATATATATATATATATATATATATATATATATATATATTATATATATATATATATATATATATATATATATATATATATATATATATATATATATATATATCTAATAGAGTCTTTTGTTTTCCTGACAAAATAATAGATGATCCGATTTTATAAGCTACATGCGAATTAATGGCATATATATATATATATATATATATATATATATATATATATATATATATATATATATATATATATATATATATCTAGTGAAAACTGCGTAAAAGAAAGTCGAGTGCAGTCCACTCCGGATATTTTAAGTTTTATTACGCCAAACAATATTATTTTATCTGTTTAAAAATCAGAATTATACATTTACTTACTGTTTCTATATAGTTTGTCAATCAATCGATAATACAATCAAGTTATCTTTAAAAATCAAGATTATAAATTAACACTACTTCTATTTTATTTCCAAATAATTACTTTATTACATTTGATGGGACATTTTTCATGTTAGTTAATCAATCAATGTCAATAATATTTAAAAATTATAAATTAACTTGCTGCTTCTATTTTGTATTTAAATAGATTAGTCAACGAATATATTACTAACTTATGAATATTTTTAATAAACTGAGTGTTAGTAAATGAATGCATTTAATGGCGTTTTCAGCATACGTTTTCATCAGAAAATGAGAATATCAGAACGTTCATTGATTTTCGGGGTTGAATATCCGCTATAAATGTAACAAATCGTTGTTATAGTAATATGTATTTTGTGATTGCTAGGTTACTATAGGAAATAAATAAAATTTCCGCATATAACACATTTATTCGATGTTAACTTAACCGTTTTTCAATATCTTAGTGTAATATAATTATATTTTCGGGCATTTAATTAAAAATTAAAACATGTCTAATATGAATGAAAGTAGTGGAAGTTATCTAACAAATTTCGAATACAGAGATTTATTCAAAACTTTTCTGACATCAATAAATAAATATGAATCAAACGAAATATTTAAATCATACGATGAAGAAGACTCGAATGTTATACAAGATAAATCATCAAAATTTTTCTGTGCTATTCTAAGGGATGCTTGCGATCAAATTACTATATTGGGCGGTTTCGATACAGACGAACGAAACGTGTCTTTAAAGGTAAAAGATGTGCAAGCGAAAGCCAAAGAATATCACACAAACAATCCGGTATATGATCGAGACTCATCCGACCCGTATAGGATTGCGTTTAATAAGCAGAAAATATATAAGCTTACTAAAGATAGGTACATATATTGTGTATCTATTTAAAATATTGCAATTATATTTATGTTTTAATCGTAGCTTATTCGTCAAAGAAGTTTTTACTCGTTTGATGTTCGAATTAAAACATGATAATACATATATAGTGCTCACTAATTTGTTGGATGATCTACAAGAGTGCGAATTTGATGAAGTTAATTTGGAAATCGAACTAAGTGAGAACTTGAATAGAATGCAGGACATAAAATGTGGTTTAATACATGACGAAAAGGACCATCATAAAAATATGCAAAGCCTTTGCAAGGATATCTCAGTTATGATTGATACACTTGAAGTAAGTTTACCAATCATTATTATTAGCATAGAGTCTAACTCGACTTTCTTGTCCTTTCACTGTCTGTATTTATAGTAATGCTAATTTTGTTTTAAATTCACTTTACTAAACAATTTAATATCTGCTTAACTATTATGGGAATTACTTTTACTCAAACCATTACCGAGATATTAAAAAACTAGCAAGGGTAAACTGTTACTTCCGGTAAAGATATTGTTTTCACAATTTTACCGAATCAGATTCGATGCATCAATTGAATTGAATTTTCTGTCAATTGGGACATTTTTTCGATGTAGGCGAAGTGTCTTAAAGAATAAATAAATGCGTTATAAACCAAATTCTTTACAGGATATTTATTTTGAAAATATATTGAGAATGAGGTATATAAGTGCATGGGAACAAGCACGTGTAGAACAGACACAAGATACATGCGTTAAGGCTGAATCTGAGTTAAATATTACGATATCCAGATTTAAGAAGAAAATAGAGAGAGAAATACGAGTGAATGCCGAAATAGAATTGTTCTTAAAAGAAAATGAAATTGTATCGTGATTATAAATTTAATGTTCTCTTTCCTGTTATTAATATTAATAACTCCTAGGATATAGATCGTGGTATTACATATTGGCAGATACGCTATGACAGGGAAATCGAACAGCGTCAACTTAAGTTGACAATACTAAGAGAAAAAATGGATACTCAAGAGAATAAATTTCTTCAACTTAAAGGAGTGGTATATAATATTACAAAGACAAATTATTTTATAGACCACTTTCGAAATTCAATGAGCAGGCGCGTATGCTTGCTCACTGATGTTTTGTCAGTCGAAATTAGAATATAAACCGATTGCTCTGATTAGAAATCTAATAGTTAATCCTGTGGAAATTTCCTAATTTACAATACGCAAAAATTACAATTTCGAAAGTGGTGTATTTTATCCCATCAAAGTTTTACTTATATTGTTGTGCCTATGAAATTTAGTTCGAACTACGTAAAAAAGAAATCGAAGAATACTTAATCTACAAAGAAATAAAACGGAAAGAAGAAGCAATACAAGCATACCTTGCGTCAATGGCCACAAAAATCCAAACTTGGTGGCGCGGTCTTATGGTGCGTCTCCAATTAGGTCGGTACAGTCCTAAGAAACCGAAAAAGGTCAAGAAGAAAAAAATTTAGTAGTTAACTCTATATTAAAATATATATAATTTGCATTACTATAACATAAATTATTTATAATTCTCAAATATGTGTAACATTTCCTATGTCTACTTTCTAACGGCATAAGCAATGAAAATTAATAATAATTAGTTTATATTTACGATAACACTTTTACAATGGTATATAAAATAAATTAACTACACAAGTTCCCAAATCTGTTGCACATTTTTTACAACTTCATCCCCTTCAGAATGCTTATGGAACATAAAATACGCTTGAATCTGCGCGGGGCTAACAGGCTTCCCTAATGCTTGCACCGCTTCCGAAAATTCTATCGCTTGTCGTCCAGCTTGTCCACCTTTATAAAACCGCAAAAACATCAATTGCACTTGATGCGGGCTACACCATCCAATATGTTCTTTAACGTCCACTCTTCCGGGTCGAATCAACGCTGGGTCTAAACGTTCTAAATAGTTTGTTGTCATAAACAATATCCTGGCTTCAGTGGAAGCTACGCCATCCAAACAATTCAATAATCCACTAAATGTGACGCGACTTAAGCCTTCGTAAGCGGCCTTTTGGGACGTTGTGTCTTCTCGTGAAACGAATGCTGCATCTATGTCTTCTAGCAGAATGATACTTTGCTGCGGGGCCATACTTAGCAAATGGTTTAGGCGGTCATCTGATAGACCTCTTTCGGACAGATTTAACACACATATACCGAATTCTAGCTCGCCCGCTAGTGCGGTGATGTATGAGGATTTTCCGCAGCCCGGGGGTCCGTGTAACAAATATCCTATGGAACAAATCGAAAATGTTACTCTTTTCTACCTCGTGCCATTTTCGAAATTTGTAAAAAATGACACGAGTAAATAAGCACTGTTGAAATATACTCAAAAAAATAGGAGGTATATACAAATCTTAAATTCAAACCATTTTTATATATTGATATTTTACAGTATTGGCTATAGAGCGTTCATAGACACACACATAGACAAACAGACACACAGATTCAAGGACCCTCAAAATGGATACCCATATAGCACAGAATGCCTAAAGACGTCTATTGGACGTCTTTATTACGTCTTTAGGCATTCTGTGCTATATGGGTATTTCCATTAATCGTATCGTATCGTTTTTATTTGTGATTACAACACTTTCCATTATAAATAGCGCATAAAAATGTAAAAAAATCGGGTGTGGCCAGCACAGAACTTTCTATTACGTTTTAGTAGTAGGCATATTTTGTTTAGATGTAATAGAAAAATATACATTTTTAAATTAGACGATATTTCTCGAAAATTCATATACGGAATGTGTTTTCGTTCCATTAATCAAATTTAGCATCACGAAATTTCAACATTGTCAAAGATCTATACCAAGAATGAAAATATTCGAAGTGGCCTGCACTCAACATTCTATTACGCAGTTTTCTCTAGATATAGATATATGTATACATATATATATACTAACCAATACTCTACATAATATCCTGAAATGTGTCATTTATCTAATTGAGTCTATTTTGTTTTGCTGTCAAAATAACAGATGATCCGATTTTATAAACTACATACGAATTCATGGCAACCTAAACAAGATATTTATAATGTTTCATGTAGCATTTTTCTCGCAACTGGTACATTTTTTGAAGAAATGTTTCAAACAAAAGTTGTGCGAAATATTAATATCTTTCATTATGAACATAACTATATTTGCCGTAAGTGTGTAGCCGTTCTAGTGATATTGGAGATAGAACAAAAAATGTATAGAGTAAACATGCGCACTTCCGGTTTGAATATTCTTTTCAAAAATAGGAGGTGCACATCTAAGCCATATACAAGTCTTAAGTTGGAAGTTTCATAATTTTTCGTTCGACAGTTTTGGCCCTAGAGCGCTCACAGACACACACACACACAGACGTCATTCCGAAAATAGTCACATAATAATAGTATATCCGTTGAAATCTCGAGTTCGAAATTTTGCATGATTACTTACTTATTACTTTGTAAAAGAAAGTAAAAAGTAAGAGGTTATATTTTAAGGAGCAAATACTATAAAATTGCAAAAAATAATACCTCTCCGGTATGGGATGCCTCGGTCACTGTACCACCCCGGATTCCCAATAAATTCCTGGCAATCCTGAAGTATTCGTTCGCCAATACCCGAACCCAGAACAACAGAATCCAATGGTCTCTTCTTGCGCGGATGGCCAAAAGGTCTCCATTCGCTCCCCATCGCTGTATACATTAGAGTTTTGCCCTCATGTAATTTCAGCGCCATTTGTCTAGCTAACAAAAACATAATAAATTTCAATTTTTACGAACAACCAAAAGTTTCACACCTTCTTCTAGAATATTAAAATAAACGCTTTTATCATTCCCAAACGCGGTTAAAGTTACGGTTTCCCATGGCACCCCCATGTGTAAGTCAAGGGTGTGTTGCTCCCTGGTGCGCTCTACGCGAATCCAAGTTGTACCATATCTAAATTAATTGATTATTAAATAAAAATAATTCAATTTAATTCAAACGACAGTAAAACCTCATAAAATGTGTGCCTATACTTGGGATAAAATCATATTTTGTTTTAACATGTCCAGTGTCCCGCTGCTCAAAACTAGTCTCGACGCTAAGATGTTGCGTCTGTCTGGCTCCTTTTTGGGTGATCCAGTGCAAAAGCCACTGATAAGATTTATCCCTACATGGGACCTCTAGGGTAATCATATAGTGCCTTCGAAATAGAATCAACGAGCCTTGCAAACTCTTACGTAAAATCGCTGCACCAGCTCCTAAACCGAATAAGCCGAAACCCGCACCAAAATAAGGATTGTCCGATAGAGACGTTATATAGTCCATAACCGGCATTTTAATACACTAGAAATTATTGGCTATTTCATAACATAACCTACAAATAAGATATAACCTCAAAATATACTTCTGTTTTTGTAACCATTTATATAAAAAAAAAATAATAATAATCACGTTAAAATACAAGATATACTATTTATTTATTCAAAAAAGGGATTTTAAGTTGTTAAATATTTAAAAATTATCAACTGCTTTTTTGACGTATGCAGTGGCAGGACTTGTATACGGCGAAGGGGGCTAATGCCCCAATTATGAATCTACATCAATATTAATCCTTTAATTATAAAGTTTTCTTTCGTTGTTTAATAATGTAATTTTTTGTTTAATTACGTCTTGAGTCATATATTTATAGATATGTGGTGCTATTATTTTTATCCCCATCTCTAAAATACTTGTGCCGCTACTGACTATTAAGTAATGAATGCGCATGTGTAGATATATACGCGCGAACTTTTAAAATTTAATTATTAAGCATGAAAATGTAAACAAAGTTAATTAGTATCATTACATGATAATTATGTGTTTGTAGATATTATTGGAATTAGCTGCAAATTATATTGAAAAATAGGCTATAGGAAACTGTTAATAATATTGAATTACGGAATATTTATTAAGCAAAACTGTTTCTTTGATACATTAGATTATATTTTTTAATTACTCAATGCAATTTCGATATGTTTTCTCTATTTGTTCGACTTTTTATTCATAAATATTATTTGCTTATCATGTACCGAAACATTATTTTAATTGAAAATAATATTTAAAAAGAAATAAAAGAATTACGTTTGTAATTTATATGGAAATATTGTTTTACATATTTAACGGATTTTTATCTATTGGAACAAATCATAGAATTAGTTTGACCTTGTTCACAGAAGAATATGAATACATTCAGAAATGAACATCGTTAGAATCCACGTCATCTCTTGTTTACAAAATTAATTATAGTAAAACTTCATTAATGATGTAAGATAGCTTTAACATATTATCCAAGAGACTGGCAATTATTGTTATACTAGGCACTAAACAATGTTATATAATAGTTTAATAGTTAAACATTAACTCCTAATTCGTTTCTCTGTTTGTATAATAATGATTTTGTGAAATTTAGAGGAGTATTTCTAACACATTTTGAAAAAAAAAATTGTTGACCCGGTGTTTTTGGTATTTAAAAGTTAAATTATTCTTCTTTTGATAAGTAACACATACCCATTTTTTACTCTTTGGTCCCTAAGATCAGATTCAAAATTGAAATAGGTAATCTTTTTAATCATCAATGGTTAAAAAAATGTTTTCTATATAAATAAAAAATTAAAGTATCCACTAAATAGATAATACGAGCTAAAGGCATTTTTGCCTGCACCTATGCTTGCATTTACCTCGCCGTACGAAGTACCAAAGAAGCTAGAGCATTCGGTCGTGTGTCTGTAGCATTCTCGAATCAAAAAATTGCATTAACAAAAAATATATAACTTATATACTTAGATGTTAGTCGTCGTTCGTTAGACCAAAATTTGTGCCCTATACTACTCTGAAGGTACCGGAGCGATTCACACCAAATTTGGTACACATATTATTTGGCATCCCATTTGAATCCACTCCCAGTTTAAATACAATCGCCTGTATACTTCCCGAGTTATAGGGCCCCAAAATTTAAAGCCCCCCTTAATACTGCCCTAATAAAAATAATTAAAACACTAAAAAATTTTACTAAAAATTCTAAGATATTTTATGTCTACAAGATTCTTTCATATTGTTAACCCAAAGCCCGGAAAAAAATATTAAATATTATAATTTTGATATTTACAATATGCACTAAAATTTTTTTTTAAGCAAATTAATTTACAATAAATTGTAAGACTTTTTATATCTATAGCAATTATTAAAATTGTTAACTAAAAGGCCATAATAATTATAAACCACTGCTCACATCGCATATCTTATATACCTAAAGGCGAACTGGACGCATCAGTGCGTACGTACCGAATCTTCTTTACAATGAAATTGTATTATTGTAGTTTTAAGACATTTTAGACAAAATAATATGCCATATTGTACATATTGTATGGGTTCTAGGCCCTAGAATCTAGGGTATTATTTTACAAAATTAGTTATATACATCGTAATACATTCGAAATTTACCATTGCTAGACAGAGAATGAGATATAAACAAATCTAGCGCTTCAAGTATCAAATCCACGTTGAGTTTTGAATGAAAATTTTGCAAATAAACAACAAATTAATTATGGTTTTAAATTTGTACACAACTAGATTATACGGTTAGGGTAAAAGTAGTTTTATGATCTAATATTGAGGGGATCATCTGTCAAGATGGTTCTGATGGTAGTTAATATAGTTGGAGAGCGCACAAGTGATCAGATCCGGGCGTGTAAATACCATGCGGTACCATGAGGATAGCATATGGGTGTGAGCTGTGAGCGCGCCACGAGCCAAATACTTCGAGGGTGAATGGAAACCTAGAAATCATGAGGGTAGCAGGAGCACGCGTCTACGTCTGATGCGGGATTCCCAGACTGTACGAGCCACGTTCCCACGGACACCATTGATTCCTTGGCGGAGAGAGCACATGATAGCCTCGTTTAATTTATAATTGTTGTCCGTGTTGCCGCGGTGACCCGCACACGGTATACAGTGCACATACAAAGCATATGCGGACACACGGGTCATGAACTGTTGCATTTCATATTGGTCTGCTGGTCTCTTCCCTATTTCGTTTTTATTTTTACCGAGGTCGACTTTTGGTGCGCGTTAGATATATATGTATAATTGTTTTTGATTTAAAATCCTGTTTGATGACAAAACGTTTAGACTGCATTTCTCAAATTATGATATATACATGTCAACCCTTACTTTCATCAAGATTTAAATTAGTTACTAACGCAGTTTAATTACATTCAAAATTACTGTATTATTAATATTTAAGGTGTAATTTAACCCTGCGCTTGCACACATTTATTTAACTTTCTTATACGAATGTATATATGGAAGTATTGTAATCACTCGAGAATTTAATAAAAATATACATTTTGACCATTTTGGAAACGTTTCTAACTATATTTTACAAATGTTATCTGTGTGTCTGTGCCAAAACGATTAATGGTAGAATTAAGAACATTAAATGGTGTACATTTTGTACAAAAAGTTACGTTAAATTTATAAAAATACATTTTTAAAATTAATTTCTGGGTCGATTTTATGAACATTTTATAACAATTAATTGTTTCACAAAGTGGAACTGTTACAGACGCACTTTTACTGTATATGTACACTAAAAAGAACCTAGTTTGGATAAACAATTTACCTTTTTATTAATAGTAAGATGACTTTCATTTTTCAAAGAAAGTAAAATATATAATTACTTGAAAGATAAAGGAATTATTATAATCCCGTTTTCTTGAAATTGTCATAATTTAAAATTAAATTATATTTGTGCCATGTTTTTACTTTCTTGGCTTGAATATATGTGGATGTATGAATGTATGTGTAGAACGCTTTGTTTATATGGTTAGTACCAGTGCCGAGACCAAGCAATTTTTATTGTGGCTCGAGCCATAGTAAAAGTTGTCTAAACCAGCGGTTGACAACCTTTTAGGTATTGCAGAATTAAAAGTTTCGCGGACTACTAATATAATTTTTAAAGCTACGAATTTAATACTCATTTTACACAAGGTTTTCGTAATTATATATTATGTACTTACATGTATGTAATAAATATGAAAATAAACATAAAAATATTACTTCTAAACATGTATTTACAACGAACTAAATAGTAATTATGATAAGAAAATTACAAATAATAATCTTGTTTGTATTATGACAAATAATGCTAACATTCCAAGCAACAAAATGAACACAATGTATGATCATTGTTTTATTGTGAACGCTTCCATTGCATGTCATACAACAAACTGGAATTATTACTTGTAATTTCCAAGCTTAATTGCTAATTTTTTAGCTGTAAACACACGTTAAAGTGTAGAGGGTTAACCAAGCGTCTTTTGTAAGAAATCAATTCGCAATATAATGTTCGTTCTATTTTACATATAATACAATTTATACAAAATTTATTTTTTACTTAAATAATGTATTATAGCGAATTTAAATAATATCCAAATTTGATTGCGGACCATTCAAATTACGGATTACCGGTTATCGACCGTTGTTCTAAACCACTGTAAAAAATTGAAAACATCGAGAAAACTGACCTCTGACTTATTTGTATTAAAAAATGCTGTGCCACTGCAGTCCCGATACTGGTTATTTCAAAAATTGTCAAAATTTTAAATGTCAAAAGTAAAGTGCATTGAATAATTTATTTAAATACAAAATATAAGCAGTAAATTAATTTATAATATTGATTCTTGTCGAGATAAAAATGATATTGTTACTCTGTGTTTCACCCATGTATTCTTAAACTGCTTTCAAATTTATTAGAATTTACATTATTATTATTCTATCGCAGAATGAATTGTATATGATATGGGCACCTGGTGCCAACGGGCTAACCAAGTGTCTAATAATGATATAATATTAAAAATGTTGGCATCAATTATGAATGGTTTATTCGAAATAAATATCAACTTACCAACTAAATAGAAGTTGACATTCATTCAAATTTATTTTATTGACTTTCGAGATACTGATTTGCATGCATGATGAAAAACTACATTTGATTTGCGATGCTTAGAATGATCCAAGGACTGTCTGTGCATATAAGGAAACTAGGAAACAATTAAGAAATTATATATATATATATATATATATATATATATATATATATATATATATATATATATATATATATATAATGTTCTTTAAAAATTCGTTGATGGTTCCGTCTTTTATGAAATGATATTTCATTGTGCACCACTAATAATATAATACAATTTTTAATCATTAAGTCATCATCATTATTTTTTTACTGAGCTAAATTTGTGCCTGACATGAATGCCGAAAATAAACAAATGAAATTTTTTCGCTCCATAAAGTAAAAACTATATGATTCACGTCTTGCTTACAGCTATTTCATGTTATGGTTTTTAGACCCACTTATTTAGTTTATTTAGCATTATATGTTATAGTAGCTTCAACAACATTTGTAAGAATTTATTTTATAATTTAATATTATTCGGTAACATTATGAACCAATTTTACAGATATTCGTTTCACCTATTCCTTATTTCGAAAATGTATAGGTATTACCGAGGGTATTACTAATTTATTTAGTATGTCGCTCACTCTGTCGATTCTTTTTACTTTCAGTATCTATATTTATAATATTATTTTATTTTGTTTAAATTGAATCTATGATTGCTATGAAACATTGTTAAAATGTGTTGTAACTTTAGTGAATCTTAAAATGTAAATATAACAAGGTTATTTATAGAAGCAATTTTTCAATAAATGGTAAATTTCTCAAAAACAAATTGTAGACAAAAGTTGTTAAAAATTTCAATATCTGTATCATTTATTAAAAACACATTTCTCTAACTATTGCCATTTTCGAGATATTAAAAGAATAACAACTTCCGGTTTATATATATATATATATATATATATATATATATATATATATATATATATATATATATATATATATAAGTTTTATTTCAGATACTATACGTTTTAAGTTTAAAGTTTTATAATTTTATCTTGTAGGTTGATAGACACACAGATACACAAACAGAAAGACACACAGACAAACACACAGACACATACACACCGACAGACATCATCTCAAAGATAGTCAGGAACAATACAAACTGTAAATATGTTTTCTATATTAAACAAACATAGGTACAGGCAACAATGCCTTCAGCTTGTCCTATAATAATGTTCTGGTTGTTTGTAAAGTTATAAAGACTGTATTTAGGAGAGATCTAAATTTTGGGTCCTTATAATGCCGTAACAACTTATCCGCATTTATGCCGAAATATGGGATATAATAAATATCTACATTCATTATACAGTTTCGCAGAATTTGTGGCTGGCAAACAACCATTTTTAACTCGTTATACGAAGTAAAAAAAAACTAAAGCAATCGGTCGTGTGTCTGTAGCATTCTCGGATCAAAAAATATGTTTGTTTATTACAGCAAAATAATCTACAAATAATTGTACGACTTTTTATGTTTATAACATTTTAGTAAATTTGGTAACGAAAGATCATAATAATTATAAACAATTATTGTTTTATTTAAAAAGACTGTTGTTCGCATCACATATAATATTTATAAGGCGAGCTGAACGCATAGGTGCGTTGTACGTCTACATTTTGTTGTAGCAATATATATTCTGAGGTGGAGGCGCTCTCAATCAAGTAATTATGTTTTTAATACTAAATGTACAATATTATATTTTAATTAAATTATTTATTCATATTTAGAGCTTTGATCTTTGGAAGCTAGTATTCATGTTGACATTTACTCAGGCAAATCACAAAATAACAATCTTTAACACCATAAAACCTTCCTATCAAGCTCTGGCAGTATGAAAACACCACGAAATGTACTCCTGATAAATGTTTTCTTAGGCCAGTTACTGTTTCTCGCTTATAACCATCACAATATATCTAGTCGGCATTTTACAACAACAATAGTAAACATTTAATAATTGGGAAATTTTTCTCGCTACAGTGGCATAGAATATGGGTATTCCATTATTCGAAACAATGCATTGAATGCAAGTGGTATTCCGTTTTGTGTTTTAATAACGACGGCCGCGGCCGGTGCGCTGTTTTCTCAGCAATTATTGTCCGGGAGACTAATGTCCCCTGCGCACCCCCCGCCAGCCCGTATCGAGGCAGAGCGCAGAGATGCCCGTTTCCGATTCACAACACACATATTTATGTGTGTTTTACACACAGACACACATTCACACATGATGTATTCGAGGATGATGAGCGTATGGAATGTGTGATGCGTAGGTCCCCACAGTAACCAATTGAGCGAGTTAAGCTCAATTAAGGATGATGTGTTCCGTTAGATTGGCTCAATTGGTGTAGATGAGCATAATAGCCTGTCGCCGGTACACTCCGCGACATACAAAAACAAAAACAATATTTACACAAAAGTATTCCACGTATGTATGTGGTAGGTATTATTAACAACTATAGGACACTCACAATACCAACACTTATCTGGTTCACATCATATTATGTTCAGCCGGTTTCTATAACATTGAAAGCACGGCGGAGAGCTCGCTGGCTGGTCCCCGAGCACCAGGTGACTTTTTTAGGAAGCACTCAACTTATTTTGCGCCACCGGCGAGGGAAGCACCCCCGGCCGCTGTCGGAACACATCTGTGTCGCTCGTCAGCGAGCCACTCGGTTAAAATATAACAACAATTGGACAATATTGAGTCGAATTGCATTAAGGAATCGCTCCTAATGGAGCTAATGACTGAAATTGGGTAAATTGATAAGCTCATTCGGTGACGGGCGCGGGATCGCCGCATAGTCTACACGCCGGCATCGGTGGTACACCGCTCGACGCGCGCGTGGATCGCGACGTCCACCAAGCGTCCCGACGCCCCACGTGACTTATCCCAGCGGCCATTTTAGCCTGCATGTGTGCCTGTGTAAGCGCATGCCGCTATCAAACGACCAATGACGCACTGTTTCACCCTTGCTGCTACTGCTGCCATTGGTGCTTCTGGGAACCTCCCCCGTTCCTCTCGCCAAATATAAATTGACATAAGTGAGTGATAATGTCAGAAGTCAGTGCTGAGTTAACGACGCTTGTTCTTGTGGTGCCTGATTATTGCCCGCCGTATACACATATATACATATAGCTATATATAACTAATCAAGCAGATTAGTGTTGATTAAATAAAATCGGTTTTGATTTTTCGCGCGCGCAAGTGAAAGTGAAAATGCAACAACAACAAATGGACGGTACCCCCTTTGACGATTCGATATTTGCGGATTTTCCTGGACAAAGTTTGCCATCACTTAATTCTACACTCCTGCAAAAATCGGGTAATCGAGGTGTCCATTCGATTCAAGTGATGCTCGACCTTCAGCATCAGGATATGTACCCGGCGGCTACCGATCTGGGACCGCTATTTCCGTCCTCGGCAGACTCGACAGGAAAACGGAAAGATGATGATGATGTTGGATTGATGGGCGGTAATGGTGTTGGTATTAGTGTAAATCTACCGCAAACTTCTTCAACAAGTGGCGGTGGAAAGAAAGTCGATGGGAAGAGTAAAAAGAATGATTCTTCCGGAGTGAAAAAGAAAAAAACAAGGTAATTTAAATTTATTTTTGTTTTTCGCACGCAAATTATTTGTAGCTGAGCTATTTTATAAAATTAGTTTCCTAGAAAAATACATACATAATTTCGTTGAATCTTTTGTTCAATGTTCGCACCTTGTCGATCTTAAACTTGAAATAAATTCGTAATATCGCTAGGTTTTTCCATTAAAATGTGGTGAGTAGTAAAAAAAAATCGTTTTCACAGAAATAAAAGTTGGTCTTCACTCGGCTTTTTTATACATCCACTATTTATTTAATTTAATATTGCTTTATTTTATTAAAATTCAAGATTGATTTCCGTGAAATAATATCAATATAAATATATATATATATATATATAAGGTAATTAAGAAACGTAAATGTAACATTGATATTTTCACAGGCAATTTTTCAGAAAATGATACAATTTCGGAAAAAAGTTCTAAACTTTAATATGAATCCCTATTCTTCTAAATCATGCCGTTTTCTGTAGAGTAAAGGTTTATTCTTACTACTTTCTACATATTTTGCAAACTTCAAGCGTCAGAAAGAAAAGTGATTCACATAAAAGTTGAAGATATTGTATTTTTATAGCTAATTTGGTTTCAAAAGTTTTATTTTATTTTTCATAGCAATCGTGAATTTAAATAAAAATATAGCATTATTATAAATAAAGATAGTGATAGGACAAGAGAGTCGAGTGAAGGTCACTCCAGCTTTTTAAAAACTAATCGCATAAATTTAATACATATTGAATTTTATCTTATATGATATTCAAAAGAAATTATAAACCGGAAGAGAAAATAAATATATTAAAATATAATATTAAGAAGATAATAATTTAATCAACAATATTAACTAAATCATATTTTCTATATATAAATATATTATTTCTTACGGTAAAACATTGAATAATTTCCAAACATTATGAAAAAGAAATTTCTACCCATATTTGAATTTATATTATTTAATAATACAATCTAATTTTGTCCTTTGTTTCATTACATATTTAAAAAGAGTTATAATTAAAATTTAATTTTACTTGGTTACTCATCAAAATTTATATCCATATACATTTTTAATCAGTTTGCTAAAATTCGGAAAATATATAATTTAGTTTAGTTGAACGTCTAAATTTTCTTCAAAATGACTAATGTGTATTTTTTGTTTGATTGATAGAACGACATTTACCGCATATCAGTTGGAGGAGTTAGAACGTGCGTTCGAGCGCGCTCCATACCCCGACGTGTTTGCCCGCGAAGAACTCGCCTTGAAGTTAAATTTGAGTGAATCTCGCGTGCAAGTTTGGTTTCAAAACCGTCGTGCGAAGTGGCGCAAACGTGAGCCACCACGTAAAACCGGTTACGCAGGCTCCCCGGCAGTGACCGGCGCACCGTACGGAAGCGGAGCCAGCGGTTCCGGTCATTTCCAACCACCTACAACAGCCCAAGACGCGTGGAGCACGACCGGCACCAGTACCGGATGGTCATCTACTTACGGCGATCTGCAGGTACCGTACGGTACTCCATCTGCGTTTGGCGGCTACTCGTACATGCTCGGCACTCAGCATGATAGCGGACAACTGTTTGCCGGCGTGCGGACGCATGAATACGCGGAGCAAAGTCCGCCACCTCCACAGTACTCGTTAATACAAACGCACTCGCCGACCGATGGGTCGACTGGCGAAGAACTGCACAAGCTGGAGTACGGCGACCCGGGATCCGACGAGCAGCTCAAGGACCAACAACCGCCGCCAGCCTATGTTACGTTGCCCCCTTTTCTGAACTAGCCAGGGTTGCGAACCGACCCTGCCTCTTTTTGTAAATAAAACTATAATTATAAGTATTTTAAATGAATATTAGTGCCATGGACAAATCCACCTAAACAATACATTATTATAATTGTTTCTTATTCTTATGGTATGTTTGTACTGAATCTTTTTATGAATTATAATAAATAATGTGTGCAAGACACCGGATCCGGTTTTGCTTCATCAAAATCGTTCACCAGAATCGAATGCGACCTACTTAATACGGTCGACCTTGATACTACACACCTGCCATTCTTTTTGCTGCTTTTAACAGATGAACTTGTCAATTTTTATTAATTATGCATTAATGAATCGCGTTAGATAATAAAGTTGTGCTCTCAGTTTTTTGTAACACGGAAGTTACTTTAGCGAATCAACAATTTGCGTGGTTTTTACGTAAAATGCAACGTACACGAATCCGGGAAAACCCAATCCCTCTCCAACGGCCGCGTCGTCGCGGGTGCTTCTAAACGTCACCCGGGCTCACCTGTAGAGAACCGTAGGCGGGGAACTCAGGTGCACTCGGTGTGTCTGCGCGAAGCGCACATTCAGTCTGTAGTTAACCATACCTAAGAGTACAAGTGTTCCAACATCACAACAATCCCTCGCTTTCCAATTGTGTTCCACAGATGAAAGTGATGAAAAGTGTGTCGTCGACTTTCACCCAGCTGCGGCTGTTTATACTTCTAATAATTGTTGCAACATTCATTCAAAATTCGGTTCAACAATGCTTAACCGGGGATGATTCACGGCATTCTTTAAATCGGGCGACTCATGCAGCTCTGTACAAGGGCCAACAAGACTTCTCTTTGGCATTACTGCGGGAAATCAACCGGCTTGGACCCTCTGATAACGTATTTTTCTCGCCGTATTCAACGTATCACGCTCTGCTGTTAGCTTATTTCATGTCTAATGGCCAAACGGAACAATCATTGAGTAAATCGTTACGTTTCGGCGCCGATCAGAACAAATTGGAAGTAATGCAAGCGTATAGATTCGATAAACTACGACGTACTGCGCCTGTTGCTGCTGATCAACCCTATGAGTTTAGTAGCGCGAATCGTATTTACGTGAGCAACAATGCAAATGTGAGGGATTGCATGGAAGAGTTGTTCATTGATGAACTGCAGAAAATTGATTTTCAATCGAATCCGGCCGATTGTTTGCAAACTATTAACTCGTGGGTGGAAACACAAACTCATAATATGATTAAAGATTTGCTTCCAGCAGATGCTGTGGATACAACGACGAATTTAGTTTTGGTTAATGCTGCGTACTTTAGGGGTTTGTGGGAATATAAATTCGAAGCTACTGCGACTACAAAATCGGTGTTTTATATAACTCCATCTCAAAATACTATTGTAGATATGATGACACAGGAAGGCACCTTCAATCACGGTCAGTGTATCTTTTTTTTTTTGTTGGATACATCATTTAGTTTTTCTAATACTGTATAATTTAGACTTTCACAATATAATTACCTAAAATTATATTTCTTAAAACACGCATAACATTTGCAAATATTTGAATATGTCTGATTATTATGAACATATATTTCAGTACTGTGCATTGAAATCCGAACTTAAAGTAAGTAATTTTCTAAAATTCTATATTTCAAATATAACTTTGTATATCCTGGGAAAGGAAATCATTAATTTTTGAAGTATTATATTATTATAGTTTAACCGGAAGTGCTTGTTTACTCGTATTATTTATTGTACATACCGGAAAAGACACGAATTATAGAAAAAGTTAAACATTAAACTTTTGTTTGGAGAAAATAGTTTCTAATTACGGACAACGTTCGTAAAACGAGGTTTGACTGTATTTGCTTTTAGACTTCGCCCAAGGAAGTAAAAATAAAATGTTCGTATAAAATCTACAATTTTTTGTATGGTAATATATGTATAAGCACTAATTAGCAAGGTCTAATCAAAAACAGACATAAAATTCGGGTTCGGATTTCAACTAACAATCCTGATTATATTTGGCAAAGCATGTACGCAATTTTTATGTAATCAAACATTTCTATTTATATTCAATCAATGTATACCATTTTTTTATAAAGTGAAAACAGAATATTGCTGACATCATTATTGGTTCATTGAAAAGTCAACATGAATATTTCATGAAATTCCTATGTTTATTGAAAACAAAAGATTTCGTTTAACATAGTCGTCATTTCACATGCAAATATTTGTGTTTGCAATTGTCCAGTTTTGACTTGCAAATCGTAACATTTAATTCATGCATTTACAGACGTATCGGAAAGTTTGGGAGCGCACCTGCTGGAGATGCCATACAAGGGTAGCACGGCGAGCATGTTCATTTTGCTACCGCCATTCACAAGCGTTAACGGGGTTGATAACGTTTTGGCAAAGTTAACCGCGGAATCGTTCGGAGATATCGTCAAAGAAGGCTCGTTATACCCCAAGAAAGTCGTTGTCGCTCTGCCCAAATTCACCTTAGAACAGACCATAGAGTTGTCACCAGTAAGTAATATACCTATACGTTAAAATAAGAATTACTTCGAGCTCCTAAAAATTGTATATAACATTGATGTAACATCATTCTTATTTTGTTTCTTTATTTCAAGTTTTGTAAAATAAGACCCAAACGACTGTAAAAGTATGAGTTTTAAAACTGTTTTCTCAGTAAATAGTGTTCGTTTTCCGGAAAAACTTTGGAACAATGACTGCTAGGAATTTTAATATATTTAACCAGTGTTTCGTGCCATTCCGCGGTATTCAAAAATAAGTAACTCTTACTAAATTTCAAAATTAGGAGCGTTTCTTTCGGGCCCAATACAAATCTTGAGTTTAAGACAAACCATCAGGTCCATCTAGTTCGAAGTAATGCCGCTCCGCTCTCGGCAATTTTAGATGGTGGCGTTACCATCGACTTTGAATGTTCAAGCAATCATGCACGCACAGTATTAGAAATGAGCTATTTTTACGCTATAATCAAAGATATTCCAACGAATAATGACTGTTTATTGAATATAAAGGCATTACGGGGACACATTGTTACACTTTTGGTCAAAGTTATATTTCTTAATTACATAAAACTATACTCAAAACCTATCATGATTAAACAAACCTCGATTACGCAAAAACCTACCAACTAATCTTTATAGAAAAAAATCAGTGAATTCGTAATTGCATTAATAATGCCTGGTAAAAATGTGATTCTTTTTGTATTTACAGTTTCGGAGATAAAAAATGAAAACTATAATAAATTACCTATTTTGAAGGTTTTTATTTTTTATCTCTGAAACTGTAAATACAAAAGAAATATCATTTTTACCAGGCATTCTTTATGCAATTACAAATTCACTGATTTTTTTTTTTTATAAAGATTAGCCGGTAGGTTTTCTTTTTCGAGCTTGATGATTTATAATATTAAAGATTTATAATATTATACCACCAACAGTAGAGCGATCACAGACAAAGACAGACATTATTTCGAAAATTATCAGAAACGATTCAAGAATAGTCGAAACTTGAGTTCAATTCTTTTATCGGATTACAATACTTCCTCTAAGAAAGTAAAAATATAGAAAATAATATATCTTTTGTAAACGTCTATGTATTTCAAATATGTTTTATTTTAAATGGTAAGCATTTAGAAAATAAAATTCAAACCAAATATGTTATGATCTTTAATATTGTTCATTTTGGATCTAAACATTTTTTTAGATACTGAAAAACTACAACAGTTATAGTTTTATCCAACTGTGCGATTATACTTCAGATCTTCATAAATACATCTTAGGTTCAAATACGAAATTTCATTGTTATACGCTTAACGATTTTTACGTAATGCGTTCACACACACACACACACCAGGGAACTTCGATACATTCAATAAAATCTAGTAATTGATTCTTTCTTATTCCCTATACTGTCTTTATAAGTACGTAATAAGAATGAAGTTTTTACCTATTGAAATAAAAATTTGGTAAACAGCCCTAAGATCTGATTGTGAATGTTTTATTTTTCCCCAAGAATTTATGTTAATCTTTAAAACTTTGTGCAGGTTCTTGAGAAGATAGGTGTGGGCGACCTATTCACGGACGCCGCTGATTTATCAACCCTAACCGGCACAAAGAATTTGACCTTGGGCCGTGCTGTCCATAAGGCGCGCATTGAAGTTACGGAAGAAGGAACAAAAGCAGCCGCTGCAACAGCACTGTTCACATTCCGATCGAGTCGACCAGCGGAGCCAGCACTGTTTATTTGCAATCATCCCTTTATTTATGTAATATTCGACAAGAAAAACCAAGCAATACTATTCTCCGGTATATTCAGAAGACCCGCATAAATTGTATAACTAAGATAATTTATATGTTTTTATTTCATAAGTATTATTTTTACTTCTTTTTTGTTATTATGATAAACAATACAAGTACCACACCATAAATTTATTTTTTTACGAAATTAGTATTATTTTTGTTTTGGGGGAATGACTAGAGTTAATAGATTTGATGGTATACTGCTGCCTGAGGTTCGGTTCGTTGATAGTTGGCTGATCAAAGTGGAACTGGAGACTGCTGACATTGAACGGGTACTTTGACGCATGTTTAAATCTCTTTCGGATAGGTATCGATGTATAGTTGGTTCTGTTTCTAAAAATCTTACACTGGTCTCGGACAACTGTTGCAACGCAGCTCTGTTTGTGTCTTGTAGTTCACGAATTAGAAAATCTTTCTGAAAATTTACCACACATACTTACATAGTGCCATATCCATAATTGTGTGCTTACCTCGCATAGTTCATCAATTTCCTTCTTCTTTGTTATTTTCTTAATTTGATCATCAGCTCTCTCCATTTTCTTAATTCGATACCCACTCTCATTGTCTAAAACTTCAAACTCTTTCTGCTTCTCCACGGTTTCTTTTTCGATATCTTCAAGTATCATTTCACGTTGTACAACTTCTTGTTGCACTGCTTGTAATTGTTCTTGGTGGCCTGTCAGTATAACTCTTTGTTCACGCAGCGCTTTTGTATGATTATACAATTCCTTTTCCAATTCTCTCATTTCGGACAATTCACCTTCTAAAATATGTGGTTTTGAATTATTTTATATACAACTATATATAAGTAAATACCGTCGTCATCCACGACGCTCAAACTCCTTTTGAATGTATCATTCGTCATATTCACAGCTTTCAGAGTATTTTCCATTGCGATAATTTCTGTTTCAGCTTTTCGTATCTCATTGTCGAGACGATCTCCTTCTTCTTGTAGCAAATGTTTTTCTTGAGCGTTCTTCACTTTAAAATAGGCAACCGATACAGGTTCACCGTCGTCGCCCTGGCCAATTGTTGAAAGTACTATTTCATTCCTACAAAATAAGAAGCTAAATAAATCATTCTAAATATACAAAGATTGTATAAACTATAATTTTTCACACTGGGGGTCCAATAAACCCCCTGTGACAGTTATGCTATTTATTGGAGATGTGTATATATATTAAATTTATATACTTTTGTTTGAACTGTGCGATTCTAATGCGTCGATGTTGCAAATCCATTTTCAATAGACTTTTATCATCAGTTAATGAGTTCTTCTTTATTTTTAGCAACTCTTTATTAATGTCGATCTCTGATCTTCTTTCATTCATCATCTATAATTTAGAATGATTAAATTTTATAGTACACACTATTGTATTTTCTGGATCTCACCGTTTCTAATTCCAATTGTTGCTTTTGCAGATTATATATAACATTTCCTTCTTGTTGGTGAACTTTTTGCGCATGCTTAATTCGAACTTTTAGTACATTTTCTTCAACTTGTCGTCGCTGCGCTTGTATTTTGCGCTGCGCCACTCGTTTTATTGCACCGTCAACGCTCATTATTTGATCTTGCAGTGTACTTCTCTGTCATTTATTAAATCTCATTATTATACGTATAATTATAAATAGGGTTTTGAAACTTGTAATTGTAATGTTTAAATTTGAAATGAACTTACCATTCTTACTATAAAGTCTACATCCTCGTTTATACTAGTTGAATATTTAGTCATAACATCGTCCAGTCGATTAAGTTGTTTTTGCAACATTTTACTCGTTTCCAGAACTTCAGCGCATGTGATTTGAAGCTCTTTTAATCTCGCTTCATTTTCTTCCGTTTCATCGTCAATACCTAGACCTGACATTCGCATTACTTTCGATTCCATCATCGTTATCTGATAATCGATTTTATACATTTGCTCTTTATATTCTAAAAATTCCTTTTCGATATTCTGCTTCTCACGTTCCAGCAAAGTTATTCCTTTTTCATGGTTTCCGATTGCAATTATTCGTAGACGCTTTGATTCCACTACATGGTTAAGAGTCTGATCGGATCTATATGCAACTCCATGCATGTTTTCCATATCGATTAAGAGACCTTTCTGTGTATGTTCTTCAGTACGAATCATTTCTTCTAGTGTTTTCACCCGTTCATTTGATGTAAGACTTGTGTCGATAACATTTTGCTCTTGTATTCTTAGATTAGCAATTTTGAGATAAATCTCTTCCAATGCCTTGTTTTTAAGCAGACGATCTTTGATTAAAGTTTTATTGGTGATTCTTTCATTATTCAACAATTCGCAAGTTTTTTGTAGTTCTCGTTTCACTCCGTCCATCTCGACATTGTAATCTTGAATTTGATTCATACGGCTAGTTAAGTCTTTTCTCATCCGTGATAATTCGACGTTGCCGTGTCCGATGTCTGCTTCAATTTCTTTGTTATTGTTCATCTCGTTTTTAAGAAACTGTTTTTCTTGATTTAGTAACTCTTGTTTGGCGCTCATTAAATCGTTAGTAGATAAAATTTCACGGCTCAGGCCAAGTGTTTCTTTGTCGCGTTGTTGCAAATTTTTTACGGAATCTTGCCATTGTTTCATTAAAGTGTTTCGTTCATCATGCATCATCCTAGAAGAATAAAGGCCTTTAGCTTTTCGTATTATTTATTCAGTGGATATTTTAATTTTTTTAACTGAAGTGTAATGAAGGAAACCTATTTATATACACTTCATTTTGAAGAGATAAACTATAAAAGACAATAATTACCTTGTTCTTGAGTTGCAATAATACGATCGCTACAATATTGTGAATTTCAAAATAATTTTTAATTTATTTTTTTGTTTTTTGGGTTCATAATCTAAATAAATGTTATGGATATGAAGTCTTATAAATTTTAGAAGAGTTTTTTTCGTATGAATGAATGAATATTTTTAACTTCAAAATTATTATTATTTATAATTTTTTCATAGCTTCCTAATTTGAAGATATATGATAGATATAATATATCTTATAACTATTGGTACAATTTTTTGAAATATTCATTTTATTTAAGAGTAGTATTAAGTTATTAAGGGGGTTTCAAATTTTGGGGCCCAATTACTCTTAACAGCTGCCATTGGTTATTAATTCTACCTGTATTGTAGTATATTTCGGTGCAGTATCAACTCCATAGTATCCATTTCTCTGGATGTTCGTATCACAAGTTGTTGCCTTGAATTTTCCTCATCTTGTAAACGTTGTCTTTTCATTTCTAATTCCTGTTAAAACTAAGTGTCATTGGATGTATATATATACTTATACGTGTCTCTTACATCCGCTTTTCTTCTATCCTCCGCGGAAAACCGTTTCACAATATCATTATCTTCTTTCCTTTTCAATAACATATCTTCCCATTCATCAATCGTCTGCTCATCCCATTCAACAGCAGATTTTAGTTTTTCCATTCTCTCCATTAAAGTACTCAATTCATTTAGCCGTTGCTGCTTGCGATTATTCACTTTTTCGTAATCTTTCCCCAGATTTTTCATATCAATGTTCAAGCGATCTCTCTCCACTTTTGACATTACATGTATATTCTTTTCGGTTTCTAGCTGAGATTGTTGCGCTTGGACAACATTCTATGTGCACAAATATAAATATTACATAAGTTCATGTAAAATTAAATTTCACATATTTGTGTGATAAAATAAGGAACATGTTTGAGCCGGTAATGTTACAGATATATGGCTGAATGCTTTAGCTCTTCGGTAATACAAATTCACATGAAATATTTGGTACTAGAAATCAATGATGTAAGGTTTAAGGGGTTATACGCAGTCAGAAGGCCGAATAAAAGTGGTTTTCAAGAATTTTTCCTGGATAGATCTCTTAATTAATTAATGTAAACATTTATATGCATATTGTGGTAGCTATTAACTTTACATTGATATTTTTTATTTGTAAAAATAATGATTTTTGAAGCTGCTATAGCCGATCTCCGGGAGCTTTTCTAAAAAAGGGGTTTTGCGGTATGCACGATATATCTGGTCTGGATCTTTTAAAATGAAAAAACAAAAATAAATTCGTTAATATAAGGTACTATCTGGTATTTAATCGAAGGAATAAGCAAAATATTATTTATTTACAAAATGGTGGCTTTTCAAACACAAAATGGCTATTTTCGATAACAGTTTTGGTTTTAAATTGTTTATAAAATGAAAACTATTTATCGGCGACAAAAAAACCTTCGGTTAATCACTAAAAAATATATTTATTAAGCTTGTGTACAAATTTGAGAGTGATCGTTTCAGCCGTTTCTGAAATATCTTGCTCACCGACTTTAGAAACATAGTTTTGAGAGAAACGCGTTCAAAGTTTCAAACGCACTTAACACATAGTAAATATTTTTTTACAAATATGCGTGTAACTTCGAGAATATTCGTCGGATTGGCATGAAATTTTCTGTGTATATACTTAAATATATGTAAATTACGAAAATGAAAATTCTGAGTGCGTATAACCCCTTAATAATAGGGATGAGTTCCTCAAAAGTGCTACATTAATTGAATTCACAATTAATTTTCTGTCTGTTTATTTACAATAATAATAAAGTAAAATAGAAACTTTACCACATAGTATTTTAAAGAAGCTAAATACAAATTGCGACAAGTTATTGTCATCAGTAGTGAAATATATGAAGAGGGAGTGTAGCTTAAGACAATAATCAAGAAGTTATGCTATTTAGCGGAATACCAACGAGGTAATTGCTGTAGCGGTAGAACGGCGGTAGAACAGACAAATTCGGGGAATCACTACTATTAAATTGAAAGTAATTTTTGAATGCCTGGTTTCAATGAATTAGGATAAAATGTGATATATATATATATATATATATATATATATATATATATATATATATATATATATATATATATATATACCTGATTCTGTTCTTGTTCAGTGGTCACATATTTCTTATGTTTATCCAAAGCTGCGCATTTTGCAAGCAGATCATCATGAATAAGGCTTGCTCTTGCTTTAGCGATGGTAAGCCTTTCAACTTCAGCCTCAAGTTGTATATTTTCTTTATTCGCCACGGGAATATGATACCCATCCGACCAGCCCATATCCTCAAGGATTTTCTTCATATTTACTAAAACCATGATTAAAACGAGTGCGTTACCACCGTTCTTGTTACACTATGACAGTGTACTTGTATATATACTTCAAATTCGTAAAAACTGTTGATAAATATCACCATAGTAACACACTGCCGCGGTATAAATAGCCGTATATACCATCTGGTGGCTTCGCGCTCATGGTGTGCGCCTATATATATAAATAGTAGTGAAAATCCTCTATATTTAGTGGCAGTATCGACTTAATCAGCTAGAATAGTAACCATGGAAATTAAATTACTGTCCTGTCCTCTGTGTTCTGTGGAACATTTCGAAAATGTGATCATCCTCAGGAGCACACTAATCGATGTGACTAAGAAACCATTATCATGTCCGGTGTGCGAAGAAGTATTATTAGGATTAGATAAATTTACGATTCATCTGTTTACTCATACTGATTTGATTGATAGCGGTAGTAAAAGTGAAGTGACCACTGAAATTGTAAGTAACAATGATACAAACAATAACAACAATGACGGAACCTGTTGCAACGGATCAAATAGCATGCAAGCGAATTTTCCACTTCACAATCAGATTGAAATCATACATGGCACTATAAATAAAGAAAGTCATTGTGAAATATGTAATTTTCAATTTGCTGATGCTACGATGTTAGAAATGCATAGAAATTTGTTACACGGTGATGGCTTTTCGTGTCATCTGTGCCATAAGAAATTTAAAATGCATGGTAGTCTTATGGTTCATATGAGGGTGGCACATTACGGATTTAAGAATAAAATTGTAATAACCAAAGGGGTGGAAGACAAAAAAGAAGATACATCACCACCGCTTACCAATGGACCGGGGACGACAGTAAAGAATTATGAAAATAAACAATGGGAATGTGATGTTTGCTTGAAAAGATTTACTACGAAATATTTTTTGAAGAAACATAAACGGCTGCATACAGGTTTGTTGAAATATAATAATAAATATCATTTTTGAGATAGTTCGAATATTTTAAAGATAACTGAATCGTTAATGATAATACGAGACTGGAGAAATATTCCCTATTTAATGGGGAAAATGGATTTTGAATGTATATTAAAATATTTATTGAAAATGATTTAACAGGTGAGATGCCGTATGAATGTACACTTTGCAACAAATCTTTCACATTCCAACAATCGTACCATAAGCACATGTTGTATCACAGCACGGATAAGCCACATACGTGTTCCGAATGTGGCAGAGCGTTCAAAGAGTTGTCAACTCTGCATAACCATCAACGAATCCACTCAGGGGAAAGACCATTCGGTTGTGAAACTTGTGGTATGTGGGATTTTCGTTTAAGGGGATTTTCAAAAAATCGATTTTCATTTTCGTAATGTACATATATTTAAGTATATACACAAAAATTTGCATGTCAATCCGTCGAATATTCTCGAAGTTATACGCATATTTGTAAAAAAATATTTACTATGTGTTAAGTGCTATTTTGAAACTTTGAACGCGTTTCTCTCAAAACTATTTTTGTAAAGTCGGTGAGCAAGATATTTCGGAAACGGCTGAACCGATCACTCTCAAATTTGTACACAAGCTTAATAAATATATTTTTTAGTGATTAACCGAAGGTTTTTTCTCGCCGATAAATAGTTTTCATTTTATTTACAATTTAAGACCAAAATTGTTATCGAAAATTGCCATTTTGTGTTTGAGAAGCCGCCATTTTGTAAATAAATAATATTTTGCTTATTCCTTGGATTAAATACCAGATAATACCTTATATTAACGAATTTATTTTTGTTTTTTCATTTTAAAAGATCCAGTCCAGATATATCGTGCACACCGAGATCGGTTATGGCAGTTTCAAAAATCATTATTTTTACAAATAAAAAATATCAATATAAAGTAAATAGCCACGACAATATGCATATACATTTTTACATTAATTAATTAAGAGATCTATCCAGGAAAAATTCTTGAACAATCGCTTTTATTCGGCCTCCTGACTGCGTATAACCTTACATGATTTCTAGTACCAAATATTTCACGTGAATTTGTATTACCGAAGAGCTAAAGCATTCGCTGATGTATCTGTAACATTACCTACTCCAAAAAAGTTCCTTGTTTTATTTATTATTATTTTATATCTTCAAAATCAGTGGTTATAAATAGATATGCTTCTTTTTACATATTAGTGGTTAAAAATATATTTTTTAGATAAATTAAACAAATTGAATATCTATCAAATAGATTATACGGCCAGCTGAAGGCATTGGTGCCTATGCTTGTTATAAGAATGTCACAACAGTGTATTCCATATGAATCAGAATTAATGAAATCTTTTGTAACAGGAAAACAGTTTCGCCAACGTGTTTCATATCTAGTCCATCGTCGTATTCACACAGGAGCTATGCCATATAAATGTACTGCGTGTGACAAAAGTTTTCGATATAAAGTCAGCCAACGCACCCACAAATGCAAAGCCCAGCCCCCAGGTTCTGTAGTTCGACAGTTTGGTGACCTCGTCCAGAAGTTGCTGCAAAATCGATCTCCAGAGAAAACTGAAGTTCAAGTGCCAGAAGGTATCCTACTAAGTTTAAGTCATCATTTTGATGATATTCACTCGTAGTTTTGTAGTTGTTTCAGAAGAAGAAGTAGAGCCTGAAAAAGCTCCTGAATCAAGCCCACTAGATGTAACTACAGACTTTTTTGGATTGGTAATGTCTCCGACATTTCAAATCACTTCCGATCAATTCGAATCATTATGTCTTACGAATAAAGTACCTGAAACTACTAATGATGAATTATTTAATAATTTACAAAGTAATATGTTATCAAGTACGTCTACTCCTCAAGAAGAAACTAATCACGAATGTTCGACTATAAATGAAGAATGTTTCAAACAACTTTTATATCATTCGAATGATATGAGTTTAAATAATTAAAATTTAATATAACACGGTAAACGCCGTACGGTTTGTTACAGAGAATTTATCAATGTTGTTAATTGTTTAAATTCGATTAATCAATGAAACATTTTCAAATATTATATTTAATATTTAAAAATGTAATATTTTTGTAAAGAAAGGATAATATTTGGTTTCACAATATATTTATAAATATGTCTACATATATTCCGACTTGCTCATCATCATAAACAGTTCCTGATGATGACAGAGAAGTCATCATATGTAGACATATTAATAAATATATTGTAAAACCATTCGTTCTTTATAATGTAATTAAATTCGAATTGCTTCTACATGTTATAATTTACATACAAACATATATTAAAACAAGCTTAAGTACAAGGTACCTATGCCATCAGCTCGCCTTATAAGTAATATATGCAATCTGAACAGCGTATTTTCCCTTCACACTTGGCATAATAATGAAATTAAAAAATAATTGTTCACAATTTGAAAAAATGTTATACATATAAAAAGTCTTATATTTTATTATAGATTTATTTGATATACTCAATAAAGAGAGAATTGTGCAAATTTTAAAATTCAAAATGAAAATTTTGAATAATATTTTATAGACTTTGGGTTACCAATATAAAAAAATGTTGTAGACTTAAATATCATATATTTTTTTGTAGAATTTTTTGAGGTTAAACTATTTCTTATTAATAAGGAGAGCTTCAAATAATAATTTTTCTCTCGTGCCGTTTCAGAGATATTAGAGATAGCTTGAGTAGACTACTACTGAGCGATCACAGACACACAGAAACGATTCAGAGATGGTTAAAACGTGTATTTTCGTTAAAATCTCGGGCTCATAATTTTTCGTCATTGCAATACTTCCTTATATACATTCATGTAAGAAAGTAATAAACTATGTATTTTGTAATATCAAATAAAATATATTTAAATTGATCTCCTTAGTTTTGTTATTATAGTTAATAACTAAATAAAATTTAACAATGTTCAATACATATATTGAAATATTATTAAATTTTATAAATCCTCAAACTCCTAGAATATTATTACAAGGGCCCTCCAGATTGTTAATATTTCAAATCGCTAATTACATGTACTAAGAGTACTGACAATTAAGGGATTTTTCTTTATAATTATGGTATTTAGCATTTTCTTTGCTGATTTCTAAGAGATAACTAAAAGGGCATTTAAGGCATCCAAATAATAGAACGTACCTTTTTGTAGATTTTCCTAACACAAATGACATTTCTGTAATTTTACACATTTATACTAAAATTGCGAAAATATATAAACTTATACAACTATGTAAAATTATAGAACGAAGAATTATATTTTCACTAACATGACATGAATAATAAATGTAATTTTCTACCGCCAACGTGTAAAATTACATGATTTTGTGAAAATTTCATTCAACTGAAAATAAATATGTAATAATAATTGTCTGCTATTAATGGTAAAATTTAAATGAGAAAATAGTATACATTAATAAGGAAATTGTATTTACAAAATTAATAATACTGCAATGTTAATTTATGTGAGTATTTCTACATAAATTGTATACTTATATGAAATTATATAAATATGAATATTACTAAAATAATTTTTAAACAATAAAAATTATTATTTAAATAAGCTTTAATAATTTAAGAAATATGAATGTGCAACAGGAAATCCGCAAAGTCATATTTCGCCAACAATATAATCTATGAAAAAATATTGCTTTATTATAATTTTACTTTACAATAATAACATATACAAGATAAAATCTGTTATATAATATATATATAAATGAAAATGTACGTGGTAATAATATTGTTACTAATAAACATATATATATATTTAAATTATAATAATACACAGGCTGCTTGTCGGCGTGGATAATTCTTATTCGCGGCGCATCGGACAGCTTCTGCGAAAATGTCATCTAATCCCATGCCGGTTTTTGCGGAGCACTCCACTAGTTTCGCAGCTTTTATTTTGTCCCTTAATTTCTTCCCTTCTCCTGTCGTCAGAAGATCTACTTGCGTTGGATCATCCCGAAGATCGATTTTAGTAGCTGACACAAAATTTTATCGATAAAATATTAGCCATCTTATAAAATTAAACAAAAATAATTATTCAAAAAATTTAACTAATAAGCGAATTTACTTCAAATAATATAAAGGAAAAAGTGTCCCAGCCGTTCACAAACTAACAGAAAATTTAATGATTTAAAATAAATAAATATATATATATATATATATATATATATATATATATATATATATATATATATATATATATTTATTTTAATTCATTAAATTTTCTGTTAGTTTGTGAAAGGCTGGCACACTTTTTCCTTTATATTATTTGAAGTAAATTCGCTTATTAGTTAAATTTTTTATATATATATATATATATATATATATATATATATATATATATATATATATATATATATATATAAATATATATATATATATATATATATATATATATATATATATATATATATATATATATATATTTATATATATATGTATATATATATATATATATATATATATATATATATATATATATATATATATATATATATATTTATATATATATATATATATATATATATATATATATATATATATATATATATATATATATATATATATATATATATATATATATACCTGAAAGATAAAACTATACAACTCGATTTTAATAATTTTGAACATTATTTCCACTTCGTTATAATTTAAATCTGTTTTACTAAATGAAACAAAGCAAATTTTAAAAAAATTTAGAAAATGATTTGCAAATTTTCTAGTTTTGTTAAAAAACTGTTAGGTTATTAAACCAAGAAGGTTATTAAATTATCGAATTTACATATTATATATTTTATGTTTGTAGTGTGAGTGTAATTTTTACTTTCTTATACGAATGTATATAAGGAATTTTGGTAATTATAAAAATATCGAACTCGAATATTTAACGAAAATACATGTTTTGGTCATAAATCGTATTTGACTATCTTTAGTCAATGTGTGAACGCTCTAAAACCTTCAATTTTCATTCTTAGGATGAATTTAAAACAAAATGAAATATTATATAAATAATGGAAGAAAATCAAGTGAAGGCCACTCTTGTTATTTTTTTTAATGAGTTTAAATGAGTAATTAAAGTTGATAGTTTGTATTTTTGCTTTTTAAGTGTTAGTAAAGTAGAAGATTTCTTTAAAAACTAATTAAATTCAATCTTAGTCTTACCAATTAGAACTATTGGAGTACCGTCTTTATGGTGTTTAATTTCAGGCCACCATTTTGTCTTAATATTGTCATAAGAAGCTCTGCTAGCGATGGAATAACACAGTAAAAAGCAAGAAGTCTGCAAAACAAACATTTTTTATAATAAGTAAATAAATCGCAAATATACGTTCATACATTCGGATACGAAAGAGGTCTTAATCTTTCATAATCCTCTTGTCCGGCCGTATCCCATAGTGCCATATTATATTCCTGGCCATCAATTACTATATTTGCAGCATAATTTTCAAATCTACAATTAAAAAAAATATATATATATTTTATATATAAATAAGTGGTAGTTTACACTTACACAGTCGGTATATAATCTTTGGGAAACTCCTTCGTTGTATACGAAATCAGCATACATGTTTTTCCAACGTAGCCATCACCAACGGCAGTGATTTTTAAATGTTTAATTTTCGATGCCATTTTATTTATTTAACTAAAACGAAATAAACGCACACACACACATTAAACTAATAATACAACAGATTAGTTAATTATCGTAAACATCATTATGATCAGAGATTGCCATGCACAGACACTTTCACTTATTGTTAGTTGCATTGTTGCGAGTTGTTGCAGGCAAACACACATTTGTAAGTAATTTTACCGTTATTTATTAGTTAATATATATAGTTTTACAAGCGAAACTAACAACCAAATAATCAAAAACGAATTAAAAGATTATATATATATGGGCGTTTCCATATAATACGTGTGTATATTGTTGTGAATATTGTATGTGAGTCTTACCTATGTGAAGCACATACATCATATAAGAACCGCTTAATTGTTTTAAATTACACCATTTTATACCGAATTAACCCAAATAATTTGAAATTAAATGGAATATGAACTGTAGTGGCTATTTAGATTACTCACTGGCAAAACGATTATTCGTGCGTGTATCAGTGAACTGAGGAAATTCTTATCTTATCTTTGCTACCATACACCTTCTCGCACTAAATATTTAACTGTTTATATTAAATCACCTTTGTTGTGCATATTAACACTTTCATTTTGCAGTTATAATAAATAAACATGCATAATTATAAATCGAATACGTATTTCTTGAAAAATCTCGAAAATGAGGTGATTTAATCTATATATATATATATAAGTCTTATTTCATTCATTAACAAAATTATTTAAAGATACGGCAATTAGTAGCGTTGGAGGAAAAATTAAAACATGAACGGAATTACTGGAATACACAAAAATTTGCTACTTGTTCACAAATTAAAACATTTTCGGCCGAAATAAATAAATTCGATTACCAATTGTACGAGATACAAAAATTATTAACAGACAATCAAGCAGAGAGTCAGCTGATTACTAATAAAATGGATTCATTAAAAACAATTCTAATAAATCTAGTAAAAGATAATGATATGTAATATATATATATATATTTTTTTAATTATACTTAAATATTAATATACATTTTACAGCAAACAATTTCATTCGGTTATTTCCGATAAATATGTTACATATAAAAATCTAAAGCTAGATCATGTAAGTTAGTATATTATAAGAATTAACAGTAGTTTAAAAAATGTTTTGGTTATTTAGAACAAGCAAAAATATGAGCAGGAATTAGTAGAATTGGATATTCAAAAGAATATGGCCGATTCTGACTATGCCGATGCGGATGAAAAATTTAAAAAAATATGTAATTTATTCCTCGAAAATGCGGGAGAATATAATCTGGATATCGTTATTGAAACGTTGGATAAAAATTAATATATTATTGATAACTATTGTTTTTATGTTTAATTTATTGTTACAAATGGAATAAAAATTATTGAAAAAATTGTGTTTATATTTTTGTTATTAGGCGGTAAATCAATTCGGTTTAGTTTATAGGTTATGTTTTTAAGGTTATGTTTACAATTGTACATGTCACATTTGCTTAAAATTTACTAAAATGTGTAAAATAGTTACACAAAATTAGTAATATACATTTACAAAACAGCTATGAGCATACAGGTACATTTCTACACCTAGTATAAAATATGTACTATATTATATATTTTAGAACCATGGCTCCAATATTCTCATTATATTATTCATATCCGGCATTTGCTACCTCAATAACTTAAACGGCGATTTTGTATTCGATGATACTGAGGCTATACTAAAGAATCAGGACTTAGACCCCCATAATGCAATAACGAATTTATTTTTTAATGATTTTTGGGGAACTAATGTTACCTCGACGATTAGCCACAAGTCTTATAGACCTCTTACTATTTTATTTTATAGGTACAATATATAAATATATATAAAAAGTGTATCGATTTATCTTAAAATTATTTTTAGGATAAATGTACATTTGGTGGGCTACAAAAGTCCATATGTGTTCCATGCAACTAGCATAGTTTTATATATGCTAGTTTGTATTACTTTATATATTTTACTTAGTGATCTACTAGTAGAAACAAAAGTTAAATATAGTATCGCGTTTTGTAGTTCGATATTATTCTCGGTTCATCCGATACATACAGAAGTTGTATCAAGTATTGTCGGCCAAGCCGATTTGCTGTGTTCATTATTATTTTTCTTAGCTTTATTATCTTATAATCGTTCAATAAAAAATAAATCGATTTGTTGTTTTTGTATTACTTTAATATTAGCAACGTTATCTATGTTTTGCAAAGAAATCGGAATCACAGTACTGGTAAGTTCAGAAATCATTTTTAAATGATTCCACAATAAGTAGTTGTTATTCTAGGGATTGTGTTGTTTTTATGATATTCTACTCAATGTACAACAATCGAAAATCATTTTTACTAAATACTTTATAGTAAGACAAATTGGATTAGTTATCGCTGCATTTTCATTACTTTACATAAGGTGGAAAATAATTGATTTCACCGAACCGACTTTCCAACCCGTTGATAATCCAGCATCATTCGCTTCAAGTATTTCGACTCGAGTAATTATTAAATAATGACTATTCGAATCAAAATTAAACTTATTCTATTCTAGGTCCTTTCCTACAATTACATCTATTTTCTCAATTCGTTATTATTGCTATGGCCCCAATGGTTATGCTTCGATTGGTCCATGGGATGCGTCTCTTTATTAGATAATTTCCTTGATAATCGATTAATACTCCTATTTATTTATTGGTTTATTCTCATGTATTTTATATATACACAAATATTCAAATTTAGTAAACTATTATTAGTTTCTTTAGTATTCGGTATTGTTCCATTTTTGCCTGCGAGTAATATTTTGTTACGGGTCGGTTTTGTGATCGCAGAACGCGCTTTATTTATTCCAAGCGTTGGATTTTGTTTGATGGTTTCAGTAGGTTTAAATCGTTTAAAATCGAACTCAAAGCAATATGCACACATTTATAACTTTAGTTTTATGTTTTTATGCGTTATATTTGCGGCGCGTACTTGTCAACGTAGTCATAATTGGTTAACAGAATATGATTTGTTTACATCTGCATTAAATGTTTGTCCGGATAACGCTAAAGTGCATTATAACATTGCTAAAGTTGCTGCCGACAGAGGGGACTTGGAACACGCTGAGTTTGAATATAGGTTTGTTATATGCTTCGTTCTCCATACCCAACATTCACCCTATCAACACAATTATACATATAATTGCCTAAGTACTTCAGTCGTTTAAGCCTAGCTTAACAATCTCACAATCTACTCAACCATCGAAAACTAAATTATTATTTATCTTAAATTCCAACAACAATTCTTTTCAATCACACTAACATTCGCATCACATCCTTAGATCCACAATAACAACTGCACAAAACAGAAAAACATCACCAAAATTTCTACTCAACTGCCTATTTAATAAAACATCCATATATGTATAAGCGAAGATATTACCAATTTTATATAAAATTATTTTGTAGAACGGCAATTGAGTTAAATCCTAAATATGATCAGGCTATGAATAATCTAGCGAATTTACTACGTGATTTAGGCCATTTAGACGAATCGAAAAAATTATTGAGAAAGGCTGTTCAGTTACGGCCAGAATTTGCTGCAGCTTGGATGAATCTAGGAATTGTTCTAGCCACATTAAATGAAAATTCCGATTCGGAATTAGCGTATTTGACTGCTATAAAATACCGGCGGAATTATTCAGATTGTTTTTATAATTTAGGGAATTTGGTAATATTTTCAAGATATGTAGCATATACATGTGTTTGTGTATCTAAATAATTTTTTTATTTTATAGTATTTGAAGTTAAATAGAAATGAGGAAGCGTTGGCGACTTGGGATCACGCAGTTACTTTGAACCCAGGTCATACAGCTGCGTGGAGCAATACTTTGGTGCTTTTAGATGGAATGGGGCGGCAAGAGAAAGTATTGGAAGTGGGCAAAAAGGCACTAGAAGCATGCCCGTCTGTGGCAGCTATACATTTTACACTTGGCAATACTTTGGGCAAAATGGAAAGATGGAGTGAAGCCGAATACCATTTTCAAATAGCGATCAAGATGCACCCTCAAAATGCGCTCTATTACTCAAATTTCGGTACGTTTAATTTATTGTATGCCAATTTCTCTATCTATAATGTAAAAAAAAATCTTAAGGTGTTTTATATCATCGTTGGGGAAAAATCGAGGAAGCGATCCAATTTTATGAGACGGCACTGCGATTTGATCCGCACCTAACCAGTGCATCAAAGAACTTGAAAAAAATACAATAGATAAATTACATGTTTATTTATTCAATTATTGACTGAGTTTTCGTTATAATTATAAACATCAATATACATTTCCTTTAAGAGATCCACGTTATTGTTTATAATATTAATAATACTTTTGTGCACTATATAAATACTGTCCTATTATACGAATTATCATTTTTTCTTGTATATTTATAAAAAATAAATACAGTGGCAAGTAATTTAAATACAATATTATGTATGTATGTGTGGTGTATCATTTATTGACACTTGTTTTTTTTTGTTTTTAATTCTCAACCTTGAGTAGTGCGCACCTAATTTTGCTCTGGTGTATGTCTCGAAGGACCCGCTTCTCCTTCCGGTAAGTTCAATTTATTTGTTTCTGAAATAAAGCTTAGTATTCATTAAGTGATTTAACACTGAAGGTCAAGTGGCGCTACAATCAATTTGTAAAATTGCCGCTTACTGCCGCCATTCATTTTTCGACAATTGATCGAGAAATCTTTTTACCTTAATCACACCACAACCGAGTTGATCAATCATAAAAGTCTCAATATATATTCGAAAATTTGATTTATGGCAATAAAAGTGAAATATCAGTATGCGTAATTGCATAAAAAATGCATGGTCAAAGTATTAATTATTTTGAAGATTTTAATTTTTTGTCTCCGAAACTGTGTATTAAAATATCTGGAGTGGCCTGCACTCGACTTTCTTTTACGCAGTTTTCACTGTATATATATATATATATATATATATATATATATATATATATATATATATATATATATATATATATATATATATATATTATATATATATATATATATATATATATATATATATATATATATATATATATAACAGTCAAACTAACCAATACTCTACAGAAATATTCTGATATGTCATTTATCTAATTGAATTTATTTTGTTTTCCGGTCAAAATAACAGATGATCCGATTTTATAAGCTACATGCGAATCCATGGCAACGTAAACAACATAATTATAATGTTTCGTAGCATTTTTCTCGCAACTGGTACACTTTTTGAAGAAATGTTTCAAACAAAAGTTGTGCGAAATATTAATCTCTTTCATTATGAACATAACTACATTTGCCGTAAGTGTAGCCGTTCTAGTGATATTGGAGATAGAACAAAAAATGTATAGCGTAACATGCGCACTTCCGGTTTGAATATTCTTTTCAAAAATAGGAGGTGCACATCTAGGGCATATACACAAGTCTTAAGTTGGAAGTTTCATAATTTTTCGTTCAACAGAATTGGCTCTAGAGCGTTCACACACACACACAGACAGACATTCCGAAAATAGTCACATTCGATTCAAAGTCAAAACGTGTATATCCGTTAAAATCTCGAGTTCGATATTTTTCATGATTACAAGACTTACTTATTACTTCGTAAAAGAAAGTAAAAATCATATTTTTACCAGACAATTTTTATTTAATTACGCATCGACTGTTTATTTTTTTAATAATTCTAGTTATGTTTGACCTTAACCATTTTATTATCGGTGCTTATCGTTAAAAAAAAATGCCTTTTGAAGCATATGGTTACCTGTTGTGGTAAGAGCTTGCAATCGGGTGGGCAAATCGGAGCTGGTAACGTGCGCATGTTCCCCTAAAATATCCGGAAGTGCGTTTCGTCGTCCAGTTCGTCCGGTGCTGAAGAATTTCTCACATTCTGCGGTGGTTTTAGATGAGCCGTCCGGTTGTCCGGCGGTTTGGTGGTTCACTTGGCGCTCCATAGTTGCCAACATCCTCCGTACTGCTCAAAACAGTAGTACAGCGTAGTTATTCACTGAAACACATTGCCAAGAGAAGCCATGCATCATATAGCCAATGCAGTTAGTAAGATTAGGCGAATACAAAGCAATTTCAACTCTACTCAGGATCATTTGTTCCAATATAAATTAGTATTCATTTATTGTATGTGCGACCTCGAATCTACCAAAAGACCCCAAACGTGTGATAAGGTGCACAAGTTGCCATAGCCATTCGATCAAAATTAAATTAAAGATTTCATGTGCTGATCTAATTATTGTGAGTGCACATACTTTTCTCTACATTTCGATGGGTTTTACTAAAAGCATTAGGCCTTGACGCAGTATTCAATCCTAATGGTCGTTTCTTCGTCATTACAAATATATTCTTATCTATTGTTGTGAAATTGTAGCATAATTGTAGCAATGACGACTAGTTTTTTATTAACATTTGCCCCATTGGTTGACACAATTATTGGTGGATTATAATCAATTTGAACGGTTTCGAAATATTTGCGTGGATGAGGATGACAACTATGACAGCCAGAGGTGACAGCTATTTTATCCAAAAAAAGCCCGACATACACAGCTAAAATAAAAATAAAATGGTTGCCTTTTGCAGTCTTCAAAATGTTAAACTAGAGCGACCAACACTCGACTTTCTTATACGATATACGTTATATATAGGCGTCCCACATAGCACAGAATGCCTAAAGACGTCTAATAGATGAAATATTTTAAGATGTCGTCTATTGGACGTCTTTATTACGTCTTTAAGGCATTCTGTGCTATATGGGGTGTTTCTTCGAACTCTGATTTGCAATCCAAGTAATCATGATTATGAGAACCACGTTTCTTCGTTCCATTTTGTGATCAGAAACTGACAATCCCCTGCCCCTTGCGAAACTATTTCTATGATTACTTGGATCACAAAACTGACGAAGAAACACGCCTTATTGCTTTATTAGATTTTTCATTAAATATACGAAATATACGATTACTATGAAATATTTAAATGTATTGTGACTAGGGAAACGTAAATGTAATAAAACTATTTACATAGGAAGTTTTTCAGTAAATGATATACATTTTGGAAAAACTTTATTAACAAAAGTTGCTTTAAAATTTTCATATCTTTAACTTTGATAATATTTTTTTTTTCTCTAACTCATACCGTTTTCGAGATATCAAAAAAATAGAAAGAGAACAATTCCCATATAGCACAGAATGCCTTAAACACGTAATAAAGACGTAAATGTAATAAAACTATTTACAAAGGAAGTTTTTCAGTAAATGATATACATTTTGGAAAAACTTTATTAACAAAAGTTGCTAGAAATTTTCATATCTTTAACTTTGATAAGAATATTATTTTCTCTAACTCATACCATTTTCGAGATATCGAAAAAATAAAAAGAGAACAATTCCCATATAGCACAGAATGCCTTAAACACGTAATAAAGACGTAAATGTAATAAAACTATTTACAAAGGAAGTTTTTCAGTAAATGATATACATTTTGGAAAAACTTTATTAACAAAAGTTGCTAGAAATTTTCATATCTTTAACTTTGATAATAATATTATTTTCTCTAACTCATACCGTTTTCGAGATATCGAACAAAATATAAAGAGGACAATTCCCATATAGCACAGAATGCCTTAAAGACGTAATAAAGACGTCCAATAGACGACATCTTAAAATATTTCATCTATTAGATGTCTTTATTACGTTATTAGGCATTCTGTGCTATATGGGTTTTACTTCCGGAGAAGATATAATGTTTTTAAAAATAGGAATTTTTCCTTCAAGCCCTATAGTCTATAGACATTTTTGCTGTAGAGCGACATAGTCAGAAACGATTCAGTAATGGTCCAAAAAGTGTATTTCCGTTAAAATCTCGAGTTCAGTTTCTTTTTAATACCCATATAGCATAAAATGCCTAAAGACGTAATAAATACGTCTAATAGATGACATCTTAAAATATGACATCTATTGTACATCTTTAGACATTATGTACTATATGTGTACTTATTTATACATTAGTATAAGTAAAAATAAATATTCCACTATCATTTCTGAATAACTCAATACTAATTAGAACTTGCAGTACAATTAAAATTTGGATAGAAAAAAATAATCCGGTTAGTCATCTGACCTCAAAAGATATTAAATTACTGATGGTATTCATTACACATAAACTATATATGTTGAAATATTTTCGATAAGAATTATGAAAATAACATAAAAATTTCGTAGTATTCTGTAGTTTAATGAAACCTTTCAGTGATTTATAATCATATTAAAATTTTGGTTTCGAGTAGCGAGATTAAGGTAAATTAAACTAGTGAGTCATAATCGGATAAGATACGCGAGTCATTGTTAAAAACTCGACATTTGCATTGTGTTGTGGACCTTAAGTAGCTTACACTTGTTGCTAAAATGGTTGCTTAGTGCACTAAAGTCAGTCATATAAACGTAGTAAAATTCGCAGCTGTGTGTTGGCAAAGGATAGTTTGTTCTCCTCAATCATTAATGCGTATTAACTGTCAAATAATAAATTTTAAACAGTTTTGCCGGCGTACTATACATAACTAATCAATTGATACGATCGATTATAATGCCAGGTTAGGCTTGTAACGTAATTATTAAATTATAGTTATATTGGAAATGTAAATATTGTATATATAACCGCTGAATAACTAACTAATTTATTTATACCGATGAGTGCGGGAGAGACTTTATTAATTGTGCCAGCTACTAACAGTGTCTTGGACAGTGACATTACATGTGCATTGTCAGTTGGATGTCATTGCAGTGACAGTTCAACGGAAGACGTCAGACTTATACCCGAGGTGGCGTTTCAGACGAAATTGGATTCTCCGGGCATAAATAGAGAGTCGCAGCCCCTGCTGGGCGGGCTGGACGTCTCGTACAACCATTTCCCAGGTGATACTCAACCGGTTTCAGCGAACATAAACAGATTTGTTATTTCAAACAATTTCAGATGATCCAGCGTTTAGTAATCTGGTTTTGCAAGCGGAATTTGCCATAGACAATGGCATATATCCAGAGCGCATATCACAAGGGTCCAGTGGCTCCTATTTTGTCAAAGATCCGGCGGGGGTAAGTTTTTTTTTTTTTTTTTACACAAATTGTGCTCCGTCATTATTACGTACAACGTAAGAGTTTTGTTGTATTGTGATTGTGTTTGTGGAGTAGATTATTGATATTCGAGTGTTATAGGGGACATGCATTTTCAAGGCCTAAATGTAATGCTTGGTTCAATCTCGAACAATTAATCAATTCCTGTTTGGGACTAATTTATTTTCTTAGGTTGTCTTCTTTTTATTCTCACGTCACACTAATAGCGCGTATAAAACTTCATTACGAAGTAATATGTAAGTATTGTAATCATGAAAAATTTCGAACTCCCCAGAATCGATTGTGACTATTTTCGGAATGACGTGTCTGTATGTCTGTGTGTGTGTGTCTGTTAAGGCTCTAGGGCCAAAACTGTCGAACGAAATATTATGAAACTTCCAACTTAAGACTTGTGTATATGCCCTAGATGTGCACCTCCTATTTTTGAAAAGAATATTCAAACCGGAAGTGTGCATGTTTACTCTACGCATTTTTTGTTCTATCTCCAATATCACTAGAACGGCTACATTTACGGCAAATATAGTTATGTTCATAATGAAAGATATTAATATTTCGCACAACTTTTGTTTGAAACATTTCTTCAAAATATGTACCAGTTCGAAAAAAATGCTACGAAACATTATAAATATCTTGATTACTTTGCCATAGATTCGTATGTAGCTTATAAAATCGGATCATCTGCGCCTTTGATAGGAAAACAAAATAGACTCAATTAGATTAATGACATTTCAGGATATTTCTGTAGAGTATTGGTTAGTTTGATAGCTGGTTTTGGTTATATATATATATATATATAACTGCGTAAAAGAAAGTCGAGTGCAGGCCACTCCAGCTATTTTTAGATTATTTTAATTTTAAAAAAAGACTCTTAGTGCATATTTTAAAATTATAATATTTAATATTCTTGTATGACCCAATGGGTTAACAATATGAAAAACATTGTAAATTGTATTGTATCTTAGAATATTTAATAGAATTTTTGAGTGTTTAAATTATTTTTATAAGGACAGTATTATGGAGGCTCCAAATTTTGGAGCACTATAACTCGGGAAGTATACGAGCGATTCCTTTAGCTCTTTTGTACTTCGTACGGCGAGCTATAAATAATTTTTCAAATCTAGTTATATACCCGCTATTAGTATGACTTCACGTATCTAGTATGCCTTAGTGTACTAGTTGCAATACTAGTTTATATGTGTAGAACGCAGTATTTAAGTCAGCTAATTATAAATAGTTCATGAATAAATATCACGTAGCTAATTTGCGCTTATACCATCAAATTTTTTTCTAAACGATGCTATTTCTGTATTTAACCAAATATAATGCATTATGTTGTTATACTTTTACAGTATTACTAGTAGAATATGTTTTAATACTCATACTTCCTCATAATAAGTATATTCTCTTACAAAACACAAAAATAATATGCTGCCTATTTATTTCATACGGGTAATTTTTTTGTTTGGATATTGCCAACTTTACTTATGTCTTTACTAATAGAGCGTATGAAAATGTGTCTTATAGAAAATAACAGCGGTATTTAAGCCAAAAGACGAAGAGCCTTATGGGAGACTGAATCCAAAATGGACGAAATGGATGCACAAACTGTGCTGCCCATGCTGTTTTGGACGCTCTTGCTTGATACCCAATCAGGGTTATCTATCTGAAGTTGGAGCTAGCATGGTGGACACAAAACTAAACCTAAACATCGTCCCTAAGACCAGAGTAAGTATATTACTGCCAAAATCCAATAGCCGAGTTATGAAATATGTTATATTTAAAGTTGTCGCTTCGAGGGACCGTGACGTCATCCTCCCTTAGTTTCTTTATTTTGTCAATATAGTCATATGTATTCTTTTCGGAGAGTATCAAAAGTAACCGAATTCTCAATATGTGTATGAATTAGGTGGTGAAGTTGGTGTCGCAAACGTTCAACTATCCACGGATCGACCGGCAAAAGACGCGTATCAAGAAAACGATTATGGACCACCTGCCGAATGTTGGAGTACGTTTTCATCGCATCGGGCTTCCACCAAAAGTAAATTAACATGTCAACCATTTAAATTTGTTTAGGTTTAAATTATGGTGGTGATATTTTAGACAGGCTCATTCCAATTATTCGTAGACGGTTTCAAAGATGCGGACTATTGGTTGCGACGTTTCGAAGTCGAAGCACTTCCAACGCGAATGGCACACAAATTTCAACTGCAATTCGAGCGTTTGGTCGTCTTGGATTACATCATTCGAAACACGGACCGGGGCAACGATAACTGGCTGATCAAGTATGAACAACCGACCATTTTGCCAGGGAATTCGACCAATCCGAACGCGGACGCTGGTGATGCAACGGTAAGTACATTTGGGCAGACTTCCGAAGCAAACTTCATGGCTAAGGGCTCTTATAAGGTAAGGGTCGCCGGCAATATAAGACTAATCGCTTTAATGGGCAAAAATTGGCTTATATAAAAATAAAAAAATTGGTAAGCAACTGCTTTTTTTCTGTGCGGCATATTGCTTAAAATTATTGTGGGGTTGCTGGAAAACTTTGCGACTAACTCCTTAGTACTCGTCTTAGATTTATGACTTATTTGGTGTGTGTGTTGTTCGTAATTTCAGGATTGGAATCTTGTGCAGTTGCCAGAGATCAGTATCGCAGCTATAGATAATGGTCTCGCTTTTCCTTACAAACATCCGGATAGTTGGCGTGCATATCCATACCATTGGGCGTGGCTATCGCAGGCTAAGGTGCCGTTTAGTCGTGAGACTAGAGAACTGGTCTTGCCGATATTGTCCGACATGAACCATGTGCAAGATCTGTGCGATGATTTATACCTGCTATTTAAAGTAAATTAACAATACGAAAAGTCATCAAAAGAATATATAATTTTTAATGTTATTATAGCAAGATAAAGGGTTCGACAAGCATTTGTTTGAAAAGCAAATGTCTGTGATGCGAGGCCAAATCTTAAACCTAACCCAGGCACTTAAAGACGGCAAATCACCAGTTCAACTAGTCCAAATGCCGGCAGTTGTTGTAGAGAAGTATGGGAAATGTTTAATTTTTAGTTATATAATAATGACCTAACTGATTCACAAAATATTCCCCTTGGGTTTGTAAATATGAACCATTAACACGGAATAAATAAAAAGTTAAAATGTTGTTTCTTCAATATAAAATATAGATTGTTGCTTTAATATTTAAATATAATTTTTACTTTGTTTTACGAAGTAATAAGTAAGTCTTGTAATCATGAAAAATTTCGAACTCGAGATTTCAACGGATATACTATTTGACTATTTTCGGAATGACGTCTGTGTGTCTGTGAGCGCTCTAGGGCCAAAACTGTCGATCGAAAAATTATGAAACTTCCAACTTAAGAACTTGTGTATATGCCCTAGATGTGTACCTCCTATTTTTGAAATGAATATTCAAACCGGTAGTGCGCATGTTTACTCTATGCATTTTTTGTTCTATCTCCAATATCACTAGAACGGCTACACTTACGGCAAATATAGTTATGTTCATAATGAAAGATATTAATATTTCGCACAACTTTTGTTTGAAACATTTCTTCAAAAAATGTACCAGTTGCGAGAAATATGCTACGAAACATTATAAATATGTTGTTTACGTTGCCATGGATTCGCATGTAGCTTATAAAATCGGATCATTTGCTATTTTGACAGGAAAATAAAATAGACTCAATTAGATTAATGACATTTCATAATATTTCTGTAGAGTATTGGTTAAATTGACTGCTTGTTTTGGTTATATATATATATATATATATATATATATATATATATATATATATATATATATATATATATATATATATATATATATATATATATATATATATATATATCTAGTGAAAACTGCGTAAAAGAAAGTCGAGTGCAGGACCACTCCAGATATTTAATATTCTTTTTCAAAATTGATTTCAATGTTTATCTGCAATAACTATTACGCTGAAACACGGTATCTATTTGTGTTAACCGGTGGAAAATGACATAAATTATTCGATTCAGGGAAGGTCTAAAACGTGTATATCCGTTGAAATCTAGAATTCGAATTTTTTCATGATTACTTCGTAAGAGAAAGTAAAAATATCATAACCAGAGAAGCCTTACTGGTTAAGAATTACAGAATAGACTCAACTTGGACTTGTAGCCGCCATTTTTTCTATTTGATACTAATATCAAAATGGCGTCGACAACGCAAGCAATGCTAACGCTGTTATCTCTAACAAAATACAACCATAAAGGTGTATTCACAGCAAGACAATTAGTAATTAAGCTTAGAAATTAGAAGTAATAATTGAGTTCATTTTGTTACTGTGAATGCTAGCATTACTTGTCATATTTCAAACTAGATTATTCTTTGTAATTTTCTAATCTTAATTACTATTTAGTTCGTTGTGAATACAGCATAAAACAAATGAATTTAACTGATTAATTCAATTTTGTTAATTAGTATAATTTATTTTGTTTCAGGTCACAGAGCAATACGCCAGCATCCAGATTCCTTTCTTTTACACAACGTTTCCAGGACAAGAGTCCCTTCTTTTCTTGGTGTTGATTCAAAAGAAAATTACTGTATATTAATATAATGAAATTGGAAAAAAAAAATCGAAATATTTATGTGATTGTACATAACTATTAAGTGTATTTCTAGTGATGTATGAATGAATATTTTACAAATGCTGCACCAAACTAAGCAGATTATTGAATTGTGGTATATATAATTTAATGAAAGAGTAGATAAAATAATAAAAAAAACAGATGTTTCACATTTATATGTATTAATTATATATTAAAACAATTTTACAAATTAAACTACATTCTCTTTATTCCTCTAATCTTTTCTGGTTTTGGCTCTTGGGTCGTCTGATCGCACAACGAGATATTCGTATTTGTGTCTACGGTTATCACCGTCCTTTTGCTTGTAGATGCATATAGCTGTTACACCTAAACCGACGCCGATTAAAGCCATAAAACTAGTTCCAATGACTTCAGGAATTTCATTCCAGGCCCGTTTCAACAAACTCACTGATCCTCTGCTGGCTGATGCGGACATTACGTAATGAAGATATGTCGGCAACAACTACACATTTTTATTATTCATTCATATAGCTTTTACCATATATCATTTTTATTGTGCATGCGAAATTGAAAATAAGATGAATAATATAGCCTACCTTTTATAAAAACAAAATCTTCTACTTTAATCACTGCTTAATTTTTTAGGGCAGTTTCTTTAAATTCGACGTTGTTCAGAATGGACACATTGGGCCACGTTTTAAATGATTTGGCGCACTTATTTTATATATAAATAATAATTATGCTTCATTTAGGAATTGCATACTTGTAGTATTTTGTTGATAATTTTATATTTAATAATATTGATAGTCTTTTGTTACTTAAAAACGTCTATTGACGTTTTAAGGACGGGGGTGAAATTGTATTGTTCGAATTATTTCTAGATTTTATATATATATATATATGCAAATATGGTATTATCACTTGTCGGAGATTTTATAGGTAATATTCTTGGTAGTAAAACAAGATCATACAGGGATGAAGATTTGGTATCGCCTTGTTTTCGTCCTGGATTTTTGCTTGATATGGGTATTTCTTGGATAAAGGTAGTATTATCAAGGAAACGATGTTTAATTATGTTATATAAAATTGTTATGTATATCATGGTGCTCGTTATGTTAAATTTTGAGATAATAGTGGATTACTATAGATTGCGTTGAAAGTTTAGATACAAAAAAAAAACAAAAAACATAACGTTCATTGTTGAGATTTGTTTACGACCGAATCATGATACTGAAACTTAATTTATTTTAAATGTTAAAAATTCGTGTCCAAGATTAGGAGAAAGGTAAATAATTTTGTAAATACGTATAAAGTAAAATGTAACTGCATAATGTTCTCTTCTTCTTCGGCGTATAATGTCATCCACTATTAATGTCACAATCCTTAAATAAAACGTAACTTATATATAAATATTAACGAAGTGTAGGAGAATATTACATTAGAAATTAAGTATCTAAATAATGCAGACGACAAAGGTAGGTATATAACTATGATGGAAATACAAACAATAATAGAATTATGTAATGAAAAAATATTAACAATATAATGTTATTACAGTTTTTACGAAGAGTATTGGTAGCAGGGATGGTTGTGCAAGATGATAAGATAACTTCGGGAAAGTGCGATCAAGTGTGTAGAGCTAGTGAATTACCTATTTATATAAATAACGAAGAGTAAGTATATATGTGTTATGTGTATATATATATATATATAGATTATGTATCAGGATAATTAACAATGTAATAATAGGAATAGGCGAAGGCAGGAATCCGGGTTATGCCCTCGCGAACCGGGTATAATAGAACATACTTTCGGTTCGGTGCGCAAATCAATATGGTCAATCTTCGATAAGTTTGCTTACTATGAACGCGATTTTGAAGACCGTGTCGACAGTGGCAAAGAATACGCCAAGTGTGAGTAATGAACTGTTTAAAAAAACGCTTTGCAAAACACTATGGTTTTTCTTTTTGAATATAGTTTGTGACTGCAAGAGGCATACATAAGGCGTAAAATGAAAGTGGAAACTTCTGTCTCTAGTTTTATTAATTTTTAGTATGTACTTTGTCCACTTTGGTTTTACCCGGCCACCGTCGATATCGCGTATTTTTTCTTATTTATTGCAGCCGCATACACATATCTTTCGGAAGAGAGCGATGACAACACACGCATGGGAGCGATTGGAGTCGGGGCATTGACTGGATTCGTGTTTGGACTACGTGGGGGCATTATTCGAAAACTTTTATACTCTGGTCTTGGCGCTTACGGCATGTCAGCGATATGCTATCCAAAGGAAACGAAACACTACACCAATCAAGCTTGGACGCAGTCGCGAAAATACGCTACGATTGGGTATAATTTTGTTTATGGTGGTAAGTTGGTACATTTACACAATCGAAATTCATATTTGAGTCACTGATTAAACCCAACGGCCAGCGATACTCCATTCTCAACAGAATTATCATTTATACTTTCTTCCAAATTAGATAGACTCCATCGACTATAATATGCTTTATTTTTTCCAAATTAATTCTACGATTGCTATGAAACAATGCCAATTTGTATTGTAACTATAAAAACGTAAATGCAATATGTCTATTTTTAAAAGCGATTTTTCAGTAAATAATTACTTTCTTAGAGACATAGGTGCCTGTGTCTAAGTTTGTTTTTACTTTCTTTTATGAAGTAATAAGTAAGTCTTGTAATCATGAAAAATTTCGAACTCGAGATCTCAACGGATATACACGTTTTGACCTTCCCTGAATCGAATGACGTCTGTGTGTGTCTGTGAACGCTCTAGGGCCAAAACTGACTAACGAAAAATTATGAAACTTCAAACTTAAGACTTGTATATATGCCCTAGATGTGCACCTCCTATTTTTGAAAAGAATATTCAAACCGGAAGTGCGCATGTTTACGCTATACATTTTTGGTTCTATCTCCAATATCACTAGAACGGCTACACTTACGGCAAATATAGTTATGTTCATAATGAAACATATTAATATTTCGCACAACTTTTGTTTGAAACATTTCTTCAAAAAATGTACCAGTTGCGAGAAAAATGCTACGAAACATTATAAATATGTTGTTTACGTTGCCATGGATTCGCATGTAGCTTATAAAATCGGATCATCTGCTATTTTAACAGGAAAACAAAATAAACCCTATTAGATAAATAACATTTCAGAATATTTCTGTAGAGTATTGGTTAGTTTGATAGCTGGTTTTGGTTATTTATATATATATATATATATATATATATATATATATATATATATATATATATATATATATATATATATATATATATATATATATCTAGTGAAAACTGCGTAAAAGAAAGTCGAGTGCAGGCCACTCCACTCTAACTCATGCCGTTTTCGAGATATTGAAACATTACTTCCGGATAAGAGGTCTCGAAGTTAAAATTTTTCATGATTACAATACATTTTTCGATATATTTTAGTAAAAAAGGATGATGTTCCTTTACAACTGCCCCAATTACCGTCATTACCAAAACTGCCGTCATCCATGACGGAGGTGTGGGAGATGGCCGGTGAATTAGGCAAATCCGCTAGTTCTATGATTACAGGCAATTATGATGATGCAGCCGATGCCAAAGTCGAGGTATATATATCACCTGATAAACTGATACAAGAATCCCACACCAGTGCTTCCGAATCTTGCCATTGTCCTGTCGGTGCATGTCTTGGACGTCACGACCAAACTGAAAAACCTGTCACTTCCACCTAGTCGCGCTCCCTTATGTCTCTCTCGCTTTCAAATTTTTGAAATGTTATTTTAGTAACTAAACATATTTAGCATTAAAAAAATTAATGTAATTTCAGGCTACAACAAAATCTGAACCAAAATAAAAACAAAATCAACAGTGGGCGGCTTTATTTATTTTCGCTGGGTCGAAATGTGTTTTAAACTAAACAAAGATTGTTGTATTTACAATCAGTGTAAACTGTAGTAATAAAAGAATATACCGAAATAATACGTAGTATTAATTTTAAATATATCCGGTCATCTGGACCTTTTCATAGCAAATTGCACATTCAAAATAATTACAGACGATATATATATATATTTTTTTTATAAAATAGGCAACATATATATTTTAAATTTCGCGGTTTATAAAAGCGAAGTTCAGATGAGTACCAACGAAAAACTATAAATCCCTAAACGAAAAACCCTAATACTTCACATGTTCACTTAAATGGTGGAATTTTTGGCATTTATAGCAAAGATAATCGTTTTCTAATTTTAATAAGTTAGTGCTAGTTATAAAAATATTACTCATCGAAGACGCTTCCATCGTACAACATTTCTACGGCTTTATAGAATTACTTTATAACGTAAGTACTAATGAAAATCATGCATGCATTCGGTACTTTTATGTGATGGTTATAAAACAGTTTTTTATATTAATTGCAATACGCAATATTATTATTTTGTTTTATAATGTACTATTAAATAATTATAGTTATTACTGTGTAATTACAACATAAAAAGAGGTTATCTTTTATAGAATGGCAGCGACTTTTTTTAACAGAATCGGACAACTCGGTCTAGGCGTCGCCCTTGTAGGAGGCGTTGTTAATTCAGCACTATATAATGGTATGTATTACTTATTTTATTGATGAATTGAGACCGCGCCGATATTTTGGGGACATGTAAAACCGTGACGTAATTGTCATATTCAGGGCTTCCACGCATTCACTATTTCCACTTTTTCCGAAGTCGATCACTATTTTAAAATTTCATGTTATAAATGTATGAAAGGTATTAAAGACGCTAAAAATTCGTCAATATTCTAACTTCCTTGACTCAAAACCGATTTTACTGTCAAACGTAAAATTGTGGAACTTTCAAACTTAAGAAACCGGAATTGCATGTTTACTCTATGCATTTTTTGTTCTATTTCCAATATCACTAGAACGGCTGCACTTATGGCAAAAATAGTTATATTCATAATGATAGATATTAATATTTCACCCAATTTTTGTTTTAAATGTTTCTTCAAAAAATGTACCAGTTTCGAGAAAACTGCTACGGAAAATCTTAAATATCTTATTTATGTTGCCATGTATTTGCATATAGTTAATAATAATCAATCATATTATGATTTGTGCCTGGCAATATTTTGATTATTTCTAGCAAAAACTACGTAAAAGAAAGTCGAGTGCAGGCCTCTAGTTTTTTTAATACACTCTTAATTAATATATTTATAACTCTTTTATTTATTTAATCGCCTGAAATTGGATAACACAAGGTTTTTGGGGTCGCAGATTACGAATTTGGCCTCAAAATCGGTCTAAAAACAAAATGGCGTCTACAAAATGAATATTTTATTCACTTTTATATCTTTTTTCAGTCATTTATTTCACTTTTAATCCTTTAAAAACTACACTATTTCACTTTTTTGTATACAAAATTTCTCTGGAAGCCCTGATATTATGTAGTCAATATTTTGTTTTTTTCTAGTAATAATTACGTAAAAGAAGGTCGAATACATGCCACTCCAGCTTTTTTTTTAAATACATTCTTAATTAAATTATGTATAACTCTTTTATTTAATCAATTGCCTGAAATTTTATAACACAATGTTTTTGGGGCCGCAGAGTATGAATCTGGCCTCAAAATCGGTCTAAAAACAAAATAGCGTCCACAAAATGAATATTTTATTCACTATTATCCCCTTTTTTCACTTTTTTGTATACAAAATTGCTGTGGAAGCCCTGCATATTAAATAATAATAAATGAAAACTTACAGTGGATGGTGGTCATCGAGCGGTAATATTCGACAGATTCGCCGGTGTCAAAAAGGGGGTAGTCGGCGAAGGAACACATTTCTTTATTCCATGGGTCCAGCGACCCATCATATACGACATCCGCTCCCGGCCAAGAAACGTCCCCGTGGTAACCGGCAGCAAAGATCTTCAAAACGTAAACATCACACTACGTATTCTATTCCGACCCATTCCCGATGAACTACCCAAGATTTACACCATACTCGGTATTGACTACGAAGAACGTGTCCTACCCTCAATTACCACCGAAGTGTTAAAAGCAGTAGTCGCACAATTTGACGCAGGCGAATTAATCACCCAACGTGACTTGGTGTCGCAGAAAGTCTCCGAAGATCTAACAGAACGAGCCGCACAATTTGGCGTAATTTTAGACGATATTTCTCTCACACATTTAACATTCGGTAAAGAATTCACGCAAGCGGTAGAATTGAAGCAAGTCGCGCAACAGGATGCGGAAAAGGCGAGGTTTTTGGTAGAAAAGGCGGAGCAACAGAAAAAAGCGACAATTATCTCCGCTGAGGGTGACGCTCAGGCGGCTCTTATGTTGGCGAAGTCTTTCGGAGACTCTGGTGATGGTTTGGTGGAGTTGCGTCGTATTGAAGCTGCCGAAGATATTGCGTATCAACTAAGCAGATCGCGACAAGTGTCTTATTTGCCATCCGGACAGAATTTACTCCTCAATGTACCTACAAATTAAACATAAATACTGCATTTCCGTTGTGTAAAAGGGGTATTATCACTGTTTAACTATACTGTGCTAATTCTTATATTTTTTAGAAATTGTACAATGTTACTTGTGTGTACAAAATTATGTTAATAAAAAATCTATTCAAATATAGAGAAACAGTCATTTTATTTATAAGTATGTTTATGATTACGAGATTCCTTAATGTTTTACCTTAAAATTAAAAAAATATCCATTAGAGACTATTTGCTCCTTAAACTTTACAGAATAACCTCTACAATGCGCTCTAAAACTGACAAAATTCAGTAATTTGAAACACTTTAAAATAGTCTTGATTATCGAGTATAGTCCGAACTATAGAGTTTCAATGTTCGTAGTATTTCTGTTAAAAGAAAAGTGGGTTTTCTCTTTTCCTACAAAGTGCATAAAATAGATTAGATGATTAGAAGTATTGCCACTTCATAGACTTTGAAAAAACAATAAACTTTGGGGCATCAATCGAAAATGGGGACCAGGAAATAGAAAATCTTTCAAAAACAGCGAATTTCCGGACATGAAAAATGCAAGATCAAGATCTGCTTTTAGTGATTATTTAGCAGTCTGGAATATTCACTATTTAACCGAGCTCACTCTTCGCTATCAGCATTATTCAGGAGCACAAATATAACAATTTATAAAATACATAAAAACCAGATATTGAAATGCTTGCGTTTCAACTGTACCGCAGTGTTTACAAAGGTTACCGCTAGAAGCAGTAGCTAAATTAGAATACAGTTACCCTGAAAATGCTCCTACAATATTTCAAAATATGACTATAAAATGTATTTTTTTAAGAGATATTTCTGATAATAATTGCAAATTAAAAGTTCAATCTAGGCATGTACAGCCGTAAATTGTGAATATCGTTCTTCAATTCATAATTAACCAATTATGAAAATCATCAATTTTTATTGGAAAATGTTTCATTTATTTTTATATGTAAAATATATAAATGTTGTAAAATTTCGTCTGTACAGTCGTGCATTAGACCAGTCTTAAACGACATATATTTTTTTGGAACGAATATATTTTAATTTAGGATCAGAAAACGTCAAGAGCGGAACGATGATTTTTGTTTTCATGCTACTGGGTAGGGATTCCTCTTAATTTATTACATACTACTATAAAACTGAAAGACAAAATGGATATTACAAAAAGATTAGAAGCATTGCCACTTCATAGACTTGGAAAATTGCTGAAGAACAGAAAAAACAATAAACTTTGTGGCATCAATCGAAAAAGGGGACCAGGAAATAGAAAACAGCGAATTTCCGGACATGAAAAATCAAGATCTACTTTTAGTGATTATTTGGCAGTTCGGAATATTCACTAATTTAAGCTAGTCCGGATTATAGCGGTTATACTGTATTGTATCTCCCTTCGGGTAAAATCACATTTTCATTTTGGAAATATAATACGCCAAATTGCCGTCGGATTTAGATGCTTTGAAGAAGAGATCCGATTTCTCCGCTTCAAGTTTAGCAGAATCGCGCTCTTTATCCGTAAGGCCACTCGGCAATTTAAACTGAGTTTGTTTCTGATCTTTTTTCAAACTTTCGCACAAGTTTCGTATCTCAATATGAAAACTATCATCTACAATTTCTTCAGGCTTTTCTTTTTTTTCTTGGCCCTGAAGCAATGCTTTCGCGTATAATCGCTCGCGTTGTTCCTCCTCAACCATTTTAGCGCATACTATTGCCAGTTCATTCGAAATATCTTTGTTCATCGGCTCCATTTTTTGAGCTCGAAGAAGTTTCTCTTTCGCACGTTTGTACTCGCCTAACATAATCAGGGCTCTGCCGTTGTGGAAGTAAACTTTCGCCGGGATTTGAATCGAAGTGTTTTTAGCCATATTGAATATTTGGTTGCACATTGTGCAAGCGCGACGCGCGTTTTGGTCTTTCGTATAACAAACCGCTAAATTGCTATACAATTTAAATAAAAGCTTTTGTTGCTTTTCTTGTTCGGCCATATCGCTTAAAGTGCATTCTTCTAGCAGAGTAACCGCTTTATTATAATCGCGCATAGATAATTTAAAATTGCGTTTGAATGATTCGCGGCCATTTTCTATTAAAGCTAACGCAGTTTTATACGCGATTGGAAACTGTCGCTTGTCTTCCAGTGACAATTTATTTAAATCCAGCGCCGCGCCAGAATCCACGAACCGAATCATCTCGATTTGAAATAAAAATGTCGCGCTTGGTGGAATACGGGGTGGATGCCCCATTTCGCCAAACGCGTAATCGTGATGAATCAGAAACCAGGATTTTTCATTCGGTTTCATCGTTTCAACAGCGAAATTAAGGCCGTATATGCCCGCTGACCCCATCCGGAATTGATACGGTCGCTTGATGAACGTGAAATCAGTTGGCTCGTCATTGTACTCCAAGTAGCTCGAGTAGAATATCGAAACTTGGGCGTTTTCGCACGGTGTACTTCCGGCGCCTTCCCGTTTCAACATTTTCTTAATTTTGCCATCTGCAGTCACATTTGTCATTCGTTTGGCCAGTTTTTCAAATGGTGTACTGTTGTCGTCTTCATCTTCGTCCTCCTCGTAGTCGGAATCTAGGTCCAGGCATGTCCCGGAGAACTCGGTGACGTCGACATCTCGGGGGTTGTACGCATTGTCTTCTTGCTGCACATCCTCAAAGTTGATTTCGAAGGTGGCCCCAGTGAGCACTGAACTGAAGAGATCTTGTTAATATTGTTTTATTGTGTAAACTATAACCTAACTATTTACTTTAGGTCAATCTCCTGTTTTAAGCGAATGCTGCCGGCTTGGGAGGCTTCCTCTGGATCGCTGTCCATCTTCAAGTATATCGAACTTTATAAGTATTAATATGAATCAGGTAATCTTTATCAGCACGTTTAACGCTTCACATGAGCACAAAGTGATTAGCTCTTGCTTGCCGCCAAATCAACTCCGTTCTCAATCTGAGTATTCTGAGTTTCTAGATATGTATATCCGGTTGTTAACTTCGGAATATCCGGCCAGCAGGCTGCGCACTCTTTGAATCGAAACAGATTTATTAGAGAATATAATAGTAATAAAATCTTTTTATTATACATAAATAAAGTAAACTTGGACAATTAAGATAGATTAGTATTTGTCTGATATAATTTAGAAAATAGATTGAACTTTCAACGGACATTATCATCATGAAATACAATAATTGAAAGATGCGCGAATTGAGTTTGGGTTTACTAGTAAAATGTACAGGCAGTTTAATATGTATATTTACTCAAAGTAACACGTAAATTCCTATGTTTGATTTATTATTTATACCATTTCAATTTAGCACAAACATATAAACTAGGTAACTTGAAATTAGTTTTTAAAAAGAACAAAAAAAGCTCGACTATCTTATACGTAATTTTCATTATAAATAATATATATATATATTAAAACTTTTTGCATTTACAATATCAATATATCTATATAGTAACCAGGGCCGTATTTATCTGTTTTTAAAATAATTTAGGGCCGTCTCTCGCATGCAAAAAAATTAAATACAGGATAATATAACTTTCAAGTATACTTTTTAAGCAAAAGTTACTAGTAATTTTAAATATATTTCCGTTAAAATCTCGAGTTCTGGAATTTTCATGGTTACAATACTTTCTTTTAGACTTCGTCCAAACATAATTTATACATTTAAAGAAATTGAATTTATTATTTAATGATCAATAACACGTGCATCATATAGAATGCAAAACAAGAAATCAATTATTGGTGTTCACAAACAAACAAGACACTCTAAAGGTAATAATACCTGTAAGGTCTTATATAATTTAACGTTTAGTTGTAGTTTTTTAGGAAATAAATATATAGGATTGTCTTCAAATGATCATAAATAGTTAGTACTTATATAGTTAGTCTTTTTTATGAATTCGTAGAACAATATTTACGTTTCTATACTGTAAATAACCTGGAGTGTCGTCACCCGACTTTAATGACCATTCACCATCTGTAATTATATTAATGCATTATTTTATCTAAAATTGCAGTGAAACAAAATCAATATGTATTGTAACGGAAACGTAAATATAAAAAACCATTTACAAAGGAAATTTTTCAGTAATTTAAGTTTTTCTCAACAATTTTTAACAAAAATTAATATATTCAACTTTTACATGAATAGTCGTCATGCCGGTTCTACGATGTTGAAAAAGTAGCACGAGTAAACTTTTACTTAATATATTATAGGAGGTTCAAACCAGGGCCATATACGTCCCAAGTTTTATAATTTTGTCTCCCACAGTATATATCTCGCAAACCATACGAATTAGAGAAAAAGTGATTCTTATAAAAGTTGAAGATATTAAAATTTCTATCAAATTTTGTTTGAAAAGTTTTTTTAATAATTGTACCATTTACTATAAAATTGCCTTTGATTATAGTTATTTTATATTCGTTTCCCTAAGATACATATTGTTTATCTTAGGGTGAATTTAAAACAAAATAAAGCATTATACGCAATGACAACAAAGTTATAGGCGACTCGAGCATTTTTGTTAGTTAAGAATATTAAAATAATGAAGGTAGAAAAGAAAAAAGTGCGCCCTCGTTCGTTTGAAATGAATTTTACAGTAAGCAAAACATCGATGGATGAAATGGTTGAAATAATCATTAATAATATTCGAACGTACGTGTATATAGGCTTGTTTATAATATCTGAATAACCGTCGTAGCCGCATGACAGTGCACATGTTAAAAGAAGCGAAGAGCGAATGGTCGGTGGATGGATGGATGCCAGGATGGTGCCATCAGGCCACAGCAACAGCGGCTACAGCCACACCACGCTAGGAAATTAGCTTTCCGTGGCCTGCTGCGTTCCTGGCATCACGTTATACCGTGACATGACATTCGATCATTAACTCCAATAGTAATTACAACCGTAAATTACAAAACTGTACGGTCCCATTATTGATTTGTAGTTCGATACGCGCGTCAGAATATCGACAGCGTTTAGATTTTTAGGGAGATCATTTGATATTTCAACAAGAAATACTTCACTTACAATACGAAGTACCGAAGAAGCTAAAGCATTCGGTCGTGTGTCTGTAGCATTCTCGGATCGAAAAAATTCCTAAACAAAAAGTGTTTGTCTCGTCGCCCTGAATCCAAAAATATATATAACTTATATACTTGGAAGTTAGTCGTCGCTCACTCGTAAGATTAAATTTGTGCCTTCTACTTCTCTGAAGGTACCGGAGCGATTCACACCAAATTTGGTACACATATTATTTGGCATCCCATTTGAATCCGCTCGCAGTTTAAATCCAATCGCTCGTATACTTCCCAAGATATAGGGCCCCAAAATTTGGTGCCCCCCTTAATACTGCTCTTATAAAAATAATTTAAACACCCAAAAATTCTACTAAAATTTCTAAGATATTTTATATCTATCAGATTTTTTCATATTGTTAACCCAAAGGCAGAAAAAAAAAGATTAAATTGAATTTTAAAATATACAAAAAATTGTAAGACTTTTTATATCTATAACATATTTTCAAATTGTTAACCATAAGGCCATAATAATTTTGTTTTAAATTCACCGTATAGGTTAGCAATCATAAAATTAAAAAAATCAGTATGCATCAGTATGTAACTAGAATAACGTAAAAATAAAATAACCATTTTTAAAGACAATTTTTCAGTAAATAATACGTTTATCAAAAAAAGAAAGCTAGAATTTTAATATTTTCAACTTTTATAAAAATTATTTTTCTCTAAGTAATACTGTTTACTGAGGTAAACTGTTACTTCCGGTTAAGGTGTTGTTTTCAAAAAAAGGAGGGGTGCACTGGGTCTATATATAATATAAGCCATTTTGGCTCTAGAGCGTTCACACACACACACACACACACACACAGAAAGACATACAAACACAGACACACACACACACACAGGCGTCATTCTGAAAATAATCAAATACGATTTAGAGATGATAAGATCACGAGTTCGAAAATTTTTATGATTATAATACTTTCGTTTAGACTTTGTCTAAGAAAGTAAAAAGTAACGAAACGCAAAATGCAGTTAACCAGTACTTACCTTTAGTGTATATAGTATTTCCAAGGTGAAATGGAAAACTTTGGACAGGAAGGAAGTTGAAAACAACAGAGTGATATACAAATGGATAAAAGTAAGAGTATCATTTCTGTATCAAATGAATGAATAACATATAACTGTAAAAGTAAATATAGTTTAACATGAATTACATACCCATATTATTTAACTATAATTATTTGTATACTTCTACGTCCATGAAAAAAAAAATGATTAACTATTAATTTCACATAACACGTAACAGCTAGCATCAAACGTTGAAGAAGGATGTGAAAATGTTCAATGCATTTACAAATAACATACACAGCCTCATGTAATAAGATAATTTTCAATTTTTCAACCAAAATAAAGAACCGGGTTTTGATAATGTGATAATAGTATAGCCAGTCCCTAAATGAAGGGCAGATTACTTCCGTGCATCGGTTCACAACGTTTTTACGTAAACATCGCTGTGTGTCCCGGGTGAAACAAGAACATGCTATATATCAATTTTCGGGGTAGCTGGTCACCGCTTGGATGATATAGGTGATTCTATATGGTTTTTTACGCTGTTGCCGACAAAGGGATGGCC